>CM061139.1:161341175-162678601 GCA_030789695.1 Scilla litardierei
GTACAGATCCGAGCCTTTTAGTCACATATTGCATGCCATCTACAGGAAAATATACTCATCAATTACTGGCTGTAGCCCAGACGAGCTAATGGTTGATCGCATACATATTTATACTCAGTATTTTTCAAAAAATTATGGTTGAAAAAATTGGGGCTTATAGGGCTTAATGAAACATGAAATTTGAAACATGAAACATGATATTTTTTAATACATATTTATACGCAGTATTTTTCAAAAAAATATGGTTGAAAAAATTGGGGCTTATAGGGCTTAATGAGACATGAAATTTGAAACATGAAACATGATATATTTTTTTGGTCAGACTGGTAACTTAGATGTTGGATACTCTTTTGGATGTTTCTTTAACTCATTTAGATGGCTGCATTTGTTAGAACATGCCCTACTTTATGAAATGCAGGAAGTTCTCCTCCCAGGTGGGCATGGTCTCATGATACGTGGTTATCGACCTGTTATTAATACTCTTGCAAAAGGGCTAGATATCCGTCTAGGACACCGGTGAGTGTCAAGAATATTATGTTAACATAGCAGTGATGTGCTTTCGAACATTTTTCCTTAATCTATGCTATCATTACAGGGTTACAAAAGTAGTGCGCGGTAAATTGGGTGTAGAAGTCAGCGTGGACAATGGTAAATCATTTGTTGCAGACGCTGCTGTCATTACCGTCCCCCTAGGAGTCCTGAAGTCCAATTCCATAAAATTTGAGCCAAAGCTTCCACAGTGGAAAGAAGAAGCAATAAGAGACATTGCAGTTGGCACAGAGAACAAGATAGTCTTGCATTTTGACAAGGTTTTTTGGCCAAACGTAGAGTTCCTTGGAGTAGTCTCTTCTTCTTCTTATAGCTGCAGCTATTTCCTTAATCTTCACAAGGCAACAGGTCATCCTGTACTTGTTTACATGCCTGCAGGCCGGCTTGCCCACGACATTGAAAAGATGTCTGACGAAGCCGCTGCTAATTTTGCATTTCAGCAACTGAAACAGATCCTCCCAGATGCATCTGAACCGGTATGTATTCTGCCATTTATGGCTTGCTACCTGCAAAGATCGTAATCCGTTCCTTTGTAGTGTATTGCATGTGGATATCAGGACAACAGCAAATGTGTGGCTTATCAAGTATTCGGTGTTTATTTTTGCAGATTCATTACCTGGTTTCACATTGGGGCTCAGATGTAAATTCGCTTGGCTCCTACAGCTACGATGCGGTGGGTAAGACCCATCACCTCCATGAGTGGCTAAGAATCCCCGTAGACAACCTCTTCTTTGCTGGGGAGGCCACATGCATGAACTACACAGGAACAGTGCACGGCGCCTTCAACACTGGCCTGATGGCCGCAGAGGAATGCCGGATGCGTGTTTTGGAGAAGCACGGTGACTTGGACATCTTCCACCCAGCCATGGCAGAGGAAGCGGCCCTGGTTCCCGTGCCGTTGCTCATCTCTCGCATGTGATTCTGCTCGTCTATTCTCTCGCATGTGGTCCGAACAGAGGGAAATGTAGTTCACCCAACCGCT
Organism: Scilla litardierei; assembly: GCA_030789695.1. Classification (NCBI taxonomy): domain Eukaryota; kingdom Viridiplantae; phylum Streptophyta; class Magnoliopsida; order Asparagales; family Asparagaceae; genus Scilla; species Scilla litardierei. The sequence goes on from CM061139.1 coordinate 161,342,707, forward strand.
GCATTGGACGCTTGGCAATATGGCATGAGTTGGCTACATTGTAAAACTTTAGTAGTCAGCTGGGAGGGATATTATTGTAATACAATAGAAAGCAATAACCACCCCTGGGAGGGGTTGCAGTACCGTAGAAACTAGAAAGAAATATCCATTCCCTACAAAATAATATGATTCGGGGTGGGCCTATAATATATTCATTTGAGAAATTGAACTATGTTATTGAGTTTGTAATGTTAATTTAAAAAAAAACTATGGTTTGAGGATCAAGAGAGTAGTATTTCATCTTGGATTTTGTATGTCCTCGTGTGGACTGTTGTGATAGTTGTGTGTGGTTAATATTTGCATCGTAGCACAGACTGTTTTATGAGGGCGATGTTTACACAGACGTACACGCAGACACCCCCCCCCCCCCCCCCCCCCCCCCCCCCCCCCCCCAACAACCAAACCAAAAGAAAGAAATGCGTTGGCTGTGGTTGATGCCAACATGTGATGGGGTCAAAGACGCCATCACATGTTGTCTTTTCCTATGTATCCAAAAAACATAAATAAAAGACTCCACTCCGAGCACGCAGGATGTTTCCACAGCTGTATCTCAGCTGTTGCATGTGATGTCAGTTGTGTTACTTGCAGAAGTGCCTTGGCATTGGTCGGATTGTGTTGTAGATGTTGGGTAAAACTGTCGACGATTAGCAGAAGTAACCCCAAAGCGAATAGTTATCTAACAATCGTTACGTACCATAACGGCACAATCCAACTGACAAGCAAGATGGAAAGTAACAAAAGGGAAATAACAAATCAAGTGACACAGAGTTTATCCTGATTTAACGACGCTTACGTTCAGTTTTCCGATGACGATTTCCACTACCCGCCCCTCGTCCTCCGCCCACCCCTCCGCCTCAGTCCCCACCACCCCGAATCCGATCCCCTCCACACGTTCTCCACTCACACCTCCACCTCACCCCCCCCTCCGTGGACCAACCCTCATCCACAACCCCCTTCCCTTCCCTTCCCCTCCCCACCACCACCACACACACACACACACACACACTCTCTCTCCCACCCTACAAAGCCCCACTCTGCCAGCCCCTCCATCCCCACAACACACACACACACACATACACACACCACCCCCCTCCAAAAAAAAAAAGCCCCACTCTGCCAGCCCCTCCTCCCCATCCCATCCCCCTTTGCCCGTCCCTCTTTCCCCTCTTTCCCTCCCCTCCTGCCCACTCCCTCCCAACAACAAAAAACACCCCTCACCCCTCCCCAGCCCCGTTGTATGCCCGCTTCGCTTGTCCATCGCCAGCACCATTTCCCACTCCCCGTGCATAGACCGAAATGCTTTTTCAGAAATTGGGCAGATAGGCATGTCAACTTAGCAATTTGGGTCTTTTTTTAATGGCAAGCTTGTAAATAAGTGGTATGTGTGCAGAGTTAAAATTTTTAATGGCAAACGTATAATTATTGCATGTGAACTGAGCAAAACGGTAAGTTCGCAAAGTGATCACGACTTTGTGCTGGTACCCTACCATGTTGCTAAAGTAAATCCGAAAAGAGGACCAAAGTGAGCGAAGTAAGCCATGGCCCATGGAGACATCTTCTGATAGTAGAGCGGCCGTGAATGGAGGGAGGCAGAGACATCTAAGCCTGCAAGAACGGCTTTAACTTGGAGGTCTTTGTTGCAGTCTCGACCTTGGTGATCAGTATTCCGCTTAATTTGTTACAGTATAATCTCAAAGTGTGTCGACGATGCCTGTGCTCCTCTCCTTAAGGATCCACCTGAGAATAGTCATCTGAAAGCTTGTGAACGAAAGGAGCAAGCCATGGCTAGGCACACCCCTGAGATCGGCAGCATAGCAAGTTCGATGTCAACACAAAATATCAGAAGATAAAATATATTGGCCGATATCCCTTTAACTAATTGATGGCTCCAATGATGGCCATACACATTCATCCTTGGATCTACATATCACGGCCAAACAAATGTTTGGAGGAGGCCAGTGAGGCGCTTAACCTAAAACCATCTAACGCTCAAGGTCGATGGAGATGTCATCAATACACGCCCGACACTAACTCCATTTTACGCTTTCTCTTCTTATTAGAATTCCTGTATTTTACGTCTGTTCCATTCCTGATGGATCAAAGCCCACTTCGTCCTAAACAAGATCGAAACTTTCTATCGTGGATCATATCGTTCTGTGCGTATCCTGCGTGAACGTTCCCCCGCTGATTCAGGACAACATTTTGTTGTATTACCTAGTCTCCTAACTTTTGACCACATCTTGTAAGTCGATGTAATGCCTAGTGTTTCAGGGTGTTTTCTCATCACAGGTTGGTTGTTCGTTCAGCTTGGTGAAGAGCGTGCGGGTCCTAGCGTTGGCGTGCCGAAGGGAGTCCTCGGCCAAGCGACAACCTCCGTACGGGTGGAGATGAACGGGCTCGGAGGCGAGCGTGTTCGGCTCTGGGCTGATAGGGCACCGAAGGTTAGCTTCGGCGCAACTAGATCTCTTTGACCTCAACAGACGAGAAAGTTCGCCATGCCTAAGTCAGCGCGGATCTGAAGGATGCTCGGTGGGATCGGTATGTCTCACGGAGAGGCCGATATGCGATTCCCCGGGCCGAGCTGTGGAGGAGAATTATAAGGTGGGAGACAAGGTCGTTCAAGAAGAATACCTCGGCGTTTAGTATCCAGAAAGAGGTCCTTTCCCACGTTGTTCTTCGAGTTAATTTATAGGAACTTCCGCGGCCACGTCCCCTCGACGTCCTCTTATTTCGCCCCCAGTATCCACCACTTGTATGGTGCCTTCATGGGTCATGAAGGTGGGCGTAATGTGGCTCTTTAATGATGATTAAAGATGCGCGATTTAAGGGGAGTGGTTAACTCCCACTGGCGTGGGTCAGCGGCCACATTTGCATCAGTCCGAGGCCGGCCTGACTCAGAGTCTTCGTGGGGGCCTTGGGCCGGGACCTCGTTCTAACCAGGCCTGTAGGTTCGCGACATGTGCTTGGCCCGTTCTGTCTTGGTCCATTTCGGGAGGGTCGTATCAATTGCTCCCATCGATCGTTCGGATCGTTCGGATTCTGATGGTTCGGTCCGAGGGATGTGATCTGTGTGGAGTTAGCAGGAGTGTCAGTCGAGGTAGTGCATTGAATGATGGCCATCATAACACTGCCAGGTTGGAATTCTCCCGCTCCTGGGAGCCGAATTCGAAGTGTCGCCTGCTGCAGTATGTCGCCACGAGTCTTTCCTTAAACGGCCTAGATTCGAAATCATCTCTCATATAAAATCATCGTTCTTTCAGATTATTCCCTTACGCTTCCTAATCTGATTTCGCTTCTCCGATTGTTAGCGAATTCCTCTTCGTTTTCCTCTTCAAATCCTTTCAAGGTAATCTCCTTCTTTCGTTTCTGCTATTTGATTTGTTTAATTGATGCGTTGAGGATATGAACTCCCTCTTCTGAGTCTGATAGTTCTTTCGAGCTTCGGCTGGTCCTCAATAAGGGGAAGGGTCTGCTATTTGAGGAGTCGGCTCGTCGGGATGATGCCCTTTCGACGGAGGAGTTCGATGTCCCTCCGGTGATCCTTGGATCGACATCCACCGTTTCCTATTACACTGCAGAGGAGATTAGGGCGAGATACCTCTGTCACCAATATGATGTTCGGGTTCCCTTTGCCAACGAAAGGATCTGCTTTCCCGGGAGTCGCGAGGTTAGCGTGTACGTCGAAATGTTCCGTGTGGGGGCTTCGCTTTCCTTTCCACCCCTTCATTATCCAGGTTCTGGAGTTCTTGGTGGTAGCCCCATGTCAGCTGACCCCATATTCGATCCCGGCTTTGGTGGGATTTATCATGATCTGTAATACCCATGGGTTGGAGCCAATCATGCATCTCTTCTTCTACTATTTCAGGGTCCAGTTGGTTGGTCAGGGGTCATGGCAGCATATCCACACCCGGGCGGGGATGGAGTGTTTGTTGGGCCTGCCCCACTGGGTTGGCGACTGGAGTAATAACTACGTCTTCGTCACCTTTCTGTAGGATGCTGTGATTCTCATTGGTTGGGGGAGCTTGTGTCGGTATGACTTGACACTGTCCCTTTTCGAAGCCAATCGGGCTGCAGTCAGGCTCTTGTCGGCATTGCCGCTAGTGGAGATATCGGTCTGGCCCTTGCTGGATGACCTTCTACTCAAGAATGTCTTGTGGTCCTCTGGTAGGCGCTTTTTTCTTTGTACCATTCTCCTTTGCTTACCCTGATTTTCCTTCCTTCGACAGATATGGCGGGTCGGGAATTCAGCCGCGACGTGCGCGAACTCATCCACCGGGAACCCCTGGAGGGCATGGGAGTCCTTCTGGCCATGCGCCACAGCGCATGGTGGAAGAAGAGATTCGCGTGGTCGATGCCGCGATTGGGACGCTGGAACTGGCGAACGTTTCCCTGCCACCGCCCCAGGCCGTTGTCGAGCCCCCTGCGGCTGTGGACTTGACCGGTGCCCACTCCGGTTCCGCCCGTGGCAAGGGGTCCGCAGAGGGCGTCGAGCAGGGCTCTCAAACACCGGCAGGGAGTAAGGGGGAGCGAAGAAACGCTCACATTTGGAGTTTGGAAGTCCCGAAGGGAAGAAGATGAAGGGGGAGAGCGGTCCTTTAGCGGCACTCGATTCAACGATTGTCTCTGGGGCAAACCCCCAGGTGGTGGAGGTGGCCTCCTCTACCTGTCGAGCCGAGCAGACCCCGGTTGGTGCGGGGGGGGGGGGGGGGGGGGTGCCCTGTCTGTGCTTGGGGCTGGCCCGGAGGTCCAGTCCGGAGGATCGATTTTCACCGATCATGATGTGGCCATCCAGCTTGCACAGAGTTCCGTCCTCCCGAGGGACCGCTCTTTATTAGAGGGGGTCAGCTCCAAGGGTCTGGCGGACTCCCTGGTGTGGCAGATCCAGTAGGTCAGTCCCTTTCTTGCCTCTACATCTGTTTTGTTGTGGTCGACACTCACCCCTTTCGTCCTGTAGGCTTCCATGATGGCCATAAAGGTACAGCGCCGCTCAGAGTGGGTGGATGGTCTCAAGGCGGCCCTGGCAAAGGAACACCTGAAGGCTGAGGCAGCCAAGCAGGTGGCTGAGGATGCTCGTTCGGAGGTTCGTCGTTCGCGACGTCAGATCGATGAGCTCGCCTCGGAGGTGAGGAGCTTAAGGGAGGCTCAAGCGGCCGTCCAGAGGTCCGCTAAGGAGGCAGAGGAGGTGTTCTAAAGGGAGAGGAATGGGCTCTGGGCCGAGCTGGTGCACTGCGGCAGGCGGACCCTGCTCGACTCGCCGAGAAGATCGATGATGGGAAATCGAATCCCACACTTAAGTGGTTTTTATGATGAGCACACAAAATGACATTAGTGTATTAATTATACTATTACTCAAGTGTGCAGGTTGTGGGAACAATAAGCTTTTACACATACTCCGAAGATGCTCAACTACACTCAAAAGACAAAGTCAAATTTGCTGGCTCCACGTCAAGCACAAGTATAGCTCAATGATGAAGCTTATGCAAGTGCTCAAGCTTAATGAAGAAGAAGCTCAAATTCAAGAGAAGCGTGCATTCACTTCAATCATCTGATCAGCTTCTTGAAAACTCGTCTTAGTCTAAGTGTGTGAGTTTTGTTTCTTATGAACTATGTTAAAGCCAAAGTAAAAATTGCACACACAAAATGATTTCGAAGCAAAATGTTTTTAAATGTTTTCAAATCTTTTAAAAACTCTTGAGAGTATTTGCTAGCTATTCTATATCTTAGTAGTCAACTGCCAAATACCCAGGAGTTGATTATATCTTTGCTAGCTGAGTTTCAATGAAAACTGCTCTGGGAGTCGACTACCAGAGGAGGGCATCGACTACCAGATGGAAGCAGAATTTCTACTGAAATTCTCTGGGAGTCGACTACCACCCATAGGGAGTCGACTACCAGCTGTCGTTTTTCTTCTACGAATTGCTTCCTGATTTCACTCCATTTCCTTATCTGTTTGGACTGAAAGTCAATTCTTTTTGAAATTCAAAATTCTTTTGAAACTCTATAAATAGAGCCCTCATTGAGATCAATCAACATACTAATCTAATATATATATTCTTTGTGCAAAATTCTGATCTCATTGCTCTCATTGGCTCTCAACGCCAATAGCCAATTTCTCTCATTGGCTCTCAACGCCAATAGCCAATTTCTGGTTTTATATTCTCTGATCTCAACTCTTATTTTTCTGATATTAATTTGAGATCTGCATTTTTATTTTGGCTATTTTCAAAAGTGTTTTTAGAATCCTTGTTCTTCAATTTTCATTTCTTAAAAGGATTTTGAAAAGCTATAGATCTAAAATCACAACGAATAAACTCATATTCTTTGTGCGATCTAAAAGATCTATTTAAATTCTTTTAGCCACGTAACGCACAATTGTTATATTTACTTTGGCTATAGAATTTTAGGTGTAATCCAATCTCCACCAATATTGTGGTGAATTAGAAACTTTGTATTCTTTGTGGATTCCCCTTAGTTGTAAGGGACGTTTGAAATCCTAGACAAGTCTAGATGGTTGGAAATCCTGGTCAAGGCTAGGTCGTTGGAAAATCCTAACAAGTGAAGTTAGGTAATTGTATTGCTAAGGCAATAGTGGATTAAATCTCATACAGGACTGGTCGGGGACTGGACGTACCCAAGTTGTGGGGGAACCAGGATAAAAACCGCTTGTCTCTGCGTTTGTCATTTCTGTGATTGTTTATCTTTGTTGTACAAGCATTTTATTTCATTTGCTAATATTTGTATCTTTGTAATTTATTCTTTATATTATTGCAAAGTTCATTTATTTATTTCCGCTGTGTAAAGATCTATTTGTGTGAAAAGATTATTTGTTTGTAATCTTAACTTGCTTGTAACTTATCTCTATATTCTTGTTAAGATTAACTTGTTGATTAAGAACCAAGCGTAGATCACTCTACTTGGTTTCTTAGGCAACATTAGAAGGATTTTATTTGTGCTAATATTAACAAATGAAAAAGTTTACTATTTGCACAACACTATTCAACCCCCCTTCTAGTGTTGTTTGCCATCCACAGGATCCAACAGTCGAGAGGGGGTTACGAGGATGTTCTAGCCCCGAGGATCGCAGAATCCCTCCGGGGGCGTTACTGGCGTATGAGGATATCCTGGCCCCGAGGATCGTGGGGGCCTTTCAGGAGGGGTTCTTGACGTTCGAGGAACGGGTCGACGGATGCTTCTCCGTCCTCCGGCCAGTCCCGAGGAGCCTGCTCGATCGGGGCAAGGCGAGTCCCCTCGAGACGCCTCTTCACGGGCTCCGACGTTGTAGGCAGTGCATGCCTTTTTGTCCCCCCTCCCTACTTGTAAAAAAGAACTTTTTGAATGTAAAAGTTAAGTTTTGGAACGAAACTTCCACCTTTTTGCGCGCCACTATGCTCTTGTCAAGTGCTTTCTGGGGTTGTGTCTTTGACTCAATCTTGCCCCTCCCACTGTTCATGCCGAGGTAGTTTGCTGGTTTGAGTTGCAGGAGGTTTTTCTCGACGGGGTCACTGGCATGTTGGTGAGGTTGTCCCCAGCCGTGCAGTCGATTTGGTGATCGGCGTACCGGGGGAGTTGCCCCCAGTCTTATGGCCGATGCGAGGCCGGCCCGCTAGGGGAGCTCCCGCATCCTGACGGTTGGCGGGTCGGTCGGTCGGCTGTGGGAGCTACCCCCAGGCATAAGGCCGCCCGAATGATCGATCTGCTGGGGGAGTTGCCCCCGGCCTTATGGTCGATCAGAAGATCGGCCTGCTTGGGGGAGTTGCCCTTGCCTCAAGGTCGATTGGAGGCCGATCGACTTGCTGGAGGAGTTTCCCCCAGCCTCAAGGTCGATCGGAGGATCGGCCTGCTGCGGGAGTTGCCCCCAGCCTTAAGGCCAGCTAGATGATCGGCCTGCTGGGAGAGTTGCCCCGAGCCTTACGGCCGATCGAATGATCGGTCTGCTGGGGGAGTTGCCACCAGCCTTAAGGAGGATCAGGCGATCGGCCTGCTGGGGGAGTTGCCCCCAGCCATACGGTTGATCGGAATGATCGGTCTGCTAGGGGAGTTGCCCCTGCCTTACGGTTGATCGGAATGGTCGGCCTGCTGGGGGAGTTGTCCCAGCCTTACTATCGATCAGAATGATTGCGCTGCTGGGGGAGTTGCCCCCAGCCTTATGGTCGATCGAAATGATCGGCCTGCTGGGGGAGTTGTCCACATCCTTATGGTCGACTGGATGATCGGCCTGCTGGGGGAGTTGCCCCCAGCCTTAGGTCGACTGGATGATCGGCCGGCTGGGGGAGTTGCCCCCAGCCTTACGACCGATCGAAATGATCGGCCTGCTGGGGGAGTTGCCCCCAGCCTTACGACCGATCGAAATGATCGGCCTGCTGGGGGAGTTTCCCCCAGCCTTATGGAGGATCGGGCGATCGGTCTGCTGGGAGAGTTACCCCAGCCTTACGGTCGATCGGAATGATCGGCCTGCTGGGGGAGATGCCCCAGCCTTACGGTCGATCGAAATGGTCGGCATGCTGGGGGAGTTTTCCCCAGCCTTACAGCCGACTGGAATGGTCGGCCTGCTGGGGGAGTTTCCCCCAGCCTTACGGCCGATCGGAATGATCGGCCTACTGTGGGACTTGCCCCCAGCCTTACGGCCGATCGGAATGATCGGCCTGCTGGGGGAGTTGCCCCCAGGCTTACAGTCGACTGGAATGATCGGCTTACTAGGGGAGTTGCCTCCAGCCTTACAGTCGACTGGAATGGCTGACCTGCTGGGGGAGTTGCCCCCAGCCTTACAGCTGCCTGGAATGGTCGGTCTGCTGGGGGAGTTGCCCCCAGCCTTATGGCCGATCGGAATGATCGGCCTGCTGTGAGAGTTGCCCCCAGCCTTACGGCAGATTGGAGTGATCGGCCTGCTGGGGGAGTTGCCCCAGCCTTACGCTCGATCGAAATGATCGTCCTGCTGGGGGAGTTGCCCCAGCCTTACGCTCGATCGAAATGATCGACCTGCTGGGAGAGTTGCCCCCAGCCTTACGGTCGACTGGATGATCGGCTTGCTGGGGGAGTTGTCCCCAGCCTTACGGTCGTTCGAAGTGATCGGTTTGCTGGGGGAGTTGCCCCCAGCCTTACGGTCGATCTCGAGGTTTAGTGTGGTGGAACGGGAAAAACATGGTTGTTTTGTGCGAACTCGCATTTCATTTTCAGAACTGGGAACACATTCAAAAGAAAAAGCAGGAAAGATATCGGCAAGCTAGTCATGCCTGGGGGAGGAATTGCAGCTAATTGTTATGCCTTCTCACTCGATGATGCACAGAGCGGTCTGGACGCCGTTCCCCTTCTTTCCTTTGTCCAGCTTTTGGACGTCCTTCTCCGGGGGCTGCCTTTAGGGTGTCAGCAAAGTTCTTCAGGTGACCGCGACTGATAAGCTGGTCGATGTCTTTCTTTAGGTGCCAGCATTCGCCAGTGTCATGACCATAGTCCTTGTGGTACCTGCAGTACTTTTCCTCGTTTCTTCGGCCACTCTTCATCCTCGGGGGCTGCTTGCCGATGTGGCCCTCTTTCTGAGCCTGCGCCAGGACGACGTCCTGAGTCGCGTTCAGCTTGGGGGGCCGCGCTTCCTCCCTGTGCTGTTTACTCCTTGCCTTCTTCTCCCGCTTGTGGTCCTCCAGCTCGCGGCACTCGCTTTCGTCCTGCTTGGAGCTCTGTTTGGTTCCCGCGGGGGACCACCTTCCTCCACTACTAAGGCCTCCTCCGTTATCATGTAACGCTCTGTCTGGGTTATCACATCAGCGAGGTCCTTAGTGGGTTCGTTGTGTAGCGACTTTTTAGGCCCCTGTGTCGGAGCCCTTTCTTCAGGGCTGTTTTCACGACCATCTCGGGCAGCTCTCCATATTTAGCATCTCGATGCTGAAGCGTCGCATGTAGCTCCTTAGGGTTTCGTCCGGCCTCTGTATCACATTGAACAGAAGCTCTGAGTCCAGCTTTATTTGTCGGCCAGCCATGAATTGCTTGCAAAATTTTTGGGTGAGGTCCTGGAAGTTGCTGATGGACCGATTGGGAGGCTATTGTACCAATTTCTGGCGAATTTCTGGAGGGCGGAATAGAAGCCACGACAAAGCAGGGTGTCGTCGGCTCCCTGGAACGCCATGACTCCTTCGTAGTCCATTACGTGATCTTCTGGATCTCCCGTGCCGTCGTATTTCTCTAAGGTCGGTACCTTGAACCTGAACGGTACCCGTGCGTCGGTGATGCCCTCGCTAACGGGCAACGGTCGTCCCTGGGGCTTCCTAGGTTTTCCTGGCCCGTTGGCGCCTCGACACGAAGGCCGGGTTGCCCCGACAGGTTGGTGGGGGTTCAGGGGGAGTCCCCTCAATGGCCATCCTGGCTGGGGATATGCGTCGGTAACCGGGTGCTCATCCTTTTGGGGCGGTCTTCCCGATCCCTACGCCTCTTCTGACGGGGGCTTCTGCTTCGACCCCGTCGATCCTTGGCGGTCGAATGGTTGGGTGACTGTCGACGCGTTGAGCGAGGTCGCCTGGATGAGGCCGCGGTTGACTAGTCCCTGTTCCATTCGGCCCTATCATCTGCCTCATCTTGGAGTAAGGTAGGGGTAAGGGACCGCATCGGGATAAAGTTCGGCAGGGTGAACCGTCGCTCCTGGTTGGCGCCCTCCCCACAGTGGTTGGCGACCACGGTCGAGTATAGCGGGGGACGGAGCTCCTTACGATCAGGGATGGCCATCGAGCCTCCCTCCGAGAGACATTGGTGGCCCGCAAGTTGTTGGATGGCTGCTGCCAGCGTTTGGAGATGGGCATTAGTCACTTGGACGAAGAGACGGAGTTGTTCTTGGGTCACCGAGCGTGATTCGTTGTGCCCTCGGTGGTGTGGATGTGCCCATTTTCGGGCGGGACGTGGTCGCCCTCCTCCTGGATGGGGCCATGCGTCCTGCTCCGTTGCAAGTTGATTCCATGTTGGTGGTATGGTTGTTTTGACATGGGCATTGTTGCTTTCGAACAGACGGCGCCTGATGTTTCAGGGTGTTTTCTCACCACAGGTTGGTTAACGGAAGGGCCAGAGGTCAAAGCGATCAGTGGGACAGGTGCGGCCTCCGGGAACGGGAAGTAACTCGTTCAGCTTGGTGAAGTGCATGCGGGTCCGAGCATCGGCATGCCGAAGGGAGTCCTAGACCAAGCGACAACCTCCGTACGGGTAGAGATGAACGGGCTCGGGGGCGAGCGTGTTCGGCTCTGGGCTGATAGGGCACTGAAGGGTAGCTTCGGCGCAACTAGATATTCTTGAAACTGAACAGACGAGAAAGTTCGTCTGAGGGGTCGGACCTTGGTTCCGACCAAGTCCCCTCCGATGCCTAAGTCAGAGCGGATCTGAAGGATACTCGGTGGGATCGGTATGGCTCACGGAGAGGCCGATACGCGATTCCTCAGGCCGAGCTGTGGAGGAGAATTATAAGGTGGGAGACAAGGTCATTCAAGAAGAATACCTCAGAGTTCAGTATCCAGAAAGAGGTCTTTTCCCACGTTGTTCTTCGAGTTGGTTTATAGGAATCTTCACTGGCCACGCCTCCTCGACGTCCCCCCTTTTCGCCCCCAGTATCTGCTAATTTGATGGTGCTTTCATGTGTCATGAAGGTGGGCGTAATGTGGCTCTTTAATTATGATTAGGGGGGTGCGATTTAAGGGGAGTGGTTAACTCCCACTGGCGTGGGTTAGTGGCTACATTCGCATTGGTCCGAGGCCGGCCTGACTCAGAGTCTTCGTGGAGGCCTTGGGCCGGGGCCTCGTTCTACCCAGGCCCGTAGGTTCGCGACATAAGCTTGGCCCGTTCTATCTTGGCCCATTTCGGGAGGGTCGTATCACCTAAGATATGTCATGTGTCACAAATGCATCACTTTCCATCTTTTTGGCACAGTGCAGCAAAAAATTAACTAACATAAATCCAAACCCTACTATAATGTTGATGAAGTCTCTGTTGCCTTCGTTTGTATTGGCAAACACATTGTTAACTCTTAAGAATGAACGGATGAGTGATAATATCACTTGGTCTCCTAACTTTTTTTTGTGATGACAAAAAGGCTAGAATGGAATTCATGGGGTATTATATCTTAATTCAGGGGGGGTGTGCACATCTTCAGGGAAAGTATAAGTATTTAATTTTGTTTAAAGTTAATTAAATTTGTGAATTTTAAATGATATTTTTCTCATCATAAAAAAAGAGGGAGAATGTTGATATTGTTATAAATGGGCTTTGGAGGCCCAACCCGTTAGTAGGTATCCACCCATTATGTAACCCTATTACTATAAATACAGGGCTACGGGGTTCCGTAGCCGCTATGGTTTACAACACGTTATCAGCACGCTCGAAGCTAAGCCGAACCCCTGCCGACGGACGAACGCGACGCGAACGGGCTTCCTTCACCGAACGTCGCTAGATCCGGCGGGTAGGATCTAGAGGTAATTTTAATTCCCTAGATCTAAACTTTTATGCGCATACGATTAGATCTACATGCTTAGATCTATTTTTGATTAGTATAGATCTAATTTTTCTACCTAGATCTGCAAGCTAAATCAATTGTTTAATGCGAAATCGCCGTTTTTATTGTTAAAAATCACCTTTTTACGATAAAAACACCGTTTTGAAGATCAAAAATAGATTTTTTTCCCGTAAAAATCGGATTTTTATCATCTTCTTCCCCAAAACCCTAGGGGATTCTCCTTCGTTACACGGCCGGAAGCCGCCACGCGAACCCCCCCGATTCACGCCGTCGCCGCCGCCAGAAGCGGCGCCCCCCGCCGCTCGGAGCGGCGGGCGGAACCGCCGCCAGAAGCGGCGCCCCCCCGCCGCTCGGAGCGGCGGGCGGAACCGCCGCCAGAGGCGGCGCCCCCCCGCCGCTCGGAGCGGCGGGCGGAACCGCCGCCAGAGGCGGCGCCCCCCCGCCGCTCCGAGCGGCGGGCGGAACCGCCGCCAGAGGCGGCGCCCCCCCCCCGCCGCTCCGAGCGGCGGGCGGAACCGCCGCCCGAGGCGGCGCCCCCCCCGCCGCTCCGAGCGGCGGGCGGATCCGCCGCCGGAAGCAGCGGCCCCCCGCCGCTCCGAGCGGCGGCGCGCTATCCGCTGCCGCCTGCAGCGGCGGGCCCTCCCGCCGTCGCCAGCAGCGGCGAACGGGCCCCGCCGCCTGCAGCGGCACCTCCCCGGTGCGCGCGTGTCCGAAAACTTAGACTCCGGACGCGGCCACACACACGCCCGAAACCCTAATTTTGGGTGCACGGGATTGCACGGCAAATCGGACCAAAAACCCTAACTAGGGTTTGACCCCAAAAACTTTTCTAATTTCAAAATTATTTTTTTCAGATTTAAATTACGATTTCTTTTTCGTCAAAATCTGTTAAATTACACAATTTTTATTCATCGCATTTTATTCGGATTATCTGATTATTTACATTTAATAATTAGGAAGATCCTGCGACCGCTCTGCTGTTAGTTAACTAACCTAACGGTGTATGACGTTGCCCAGTGGTCCAATAATTATTAAACGAAAATTTTTCATTTCCATTATAAAATTTCTGTGATGATTAAATGCATGTGTAGATAATTATATGCCTGCAGCATATTTAATGACTATGTGATGTACATTTTTTTAGCATGCTAAAATCACTAATGACATAGTTTAATGCCTGTAGCAAAACTGTATGTTTGATTTTTTTTAAATGCCTGCAGCATATAAATAGCATGTGTATACATCATACTTATTCGAACTTTGGTTAATTGAGCATAATTTTTTAGCTTACTAGATTTATATTATATGTATGATGTGCTCATGACATAACAATATTTTATGACAACAAACCAATAATGATTTCAATAAGTTTAACATCATATCCTAGTTGACAAAATGAACATGGAGTTCAAACCCAAAACGAACCTGAAGTTCAAAATCAAATCAAAAATCAACACCCTTTCACACTAATAAAATTTAACAAGTACGAGGGATTATATGAAAAACATTTATGCGTTTTCTTTTAGAAATATGCATTTCGCGGTAAATAGATCTCTCAGATCTATGGTTTGTATAAACCAATATTAACACCAGCAGTTGTCATAACACCACCGAACTCTTTTGAGTAATCTCACTTTACAAGGTATGATTCTTGAATCTAACCTTATGTTTTAAGCGTACGTCTGAAGTCGTGGCTTAATAGATAAGTGAGAAATTATAAAATTCGTACCCACGTAATTGTTTCCCCTAGAGTATGATTCTATATCCACACAATACTTGAATAACTCAATAAAAATGGCCTGTAGACCATACTTGAGTTTCCAAATAGACTTTTAAAAGTCTATCATAAACTAGAAAAGTGGAAATATAGAAACTAACTCATTTCCCTTGTATAAGTCTACTTTGTAAGACCAATAAACATTCTTCCTTATAAACGACAATAAGGACGACTGAAAACAGGGGAAGTCTTGAATAAAAATGAGAAAGGGAAGATATGATGTATCTCGATATGGAGTATGCAATGGCAACCCAATATCAGACCAGAAGTTCTGAAAAGACCCATAATGCTTTTTACAAAATTAATGGGCATTAAAGTATGCCATATAAAAATATATACATATCTAGTCTAAACGACGAAAGTCAAATTGAATGTATGTATATTTCGCTACTCCCCGAGGACAAATAAATTTTGAAAATAAATTTGATCTGTTGTCATAATATGAGTCTAAAATGAGCACAATTGTGGACATATATTTTCTAGAACCCACAGCATACTATGAAACTTGTTGCTCTAACATAATTATTAGTAGTATTCTCTTGCAGTATATATGTGCCTTTTACGCATTTTATTGTACTGTAAATGATTTATCATCCTGAATACTCCTAAAACGAGGATGCCATGTACTCTTTGAAACTTATAAAGTTTCAAAGGATATTCGTCAAAATGAAATCCCTAATGACTCAAGAAACCAATAAAGCCTGAAGCTTTATCCAACTATGATCCGCATAATAGTCATTGTGAAGATGTAATCCTTCACAGTTTGAACAGAATTCACCTATTACCGGACAAAATTAACTTGAGCATTTTAATGGACGTTCAAAAGTCCCACATAAATTCGAACAGAGGAATTAATTTGGAACACCAGAAGTGTCCAGAATCGACCAACTTTGGATCGATGTCACCTTGGATTGATGATGCAAGACATCATTAACCAGACGAACCCGAAGATTCTTCAAAAAAGGGTGAAACTCTCATTATCCCATTCAAAAGGGAAAAATGACTACGAGATCATCTCCATTCACATGGACATTGACTCTCCTCACTTCCTCAAACGAATTTAAAATGATATACTATCATTAGTAAAATGAGACCTTTAGGCCTCTTGAGAGTATTTGAGGGATAAAAGTGGACTCACACACTCCCTTCATATGGCTGATGATGTACCTTAGAGTACTCATCTATATATCCTCTTTAAATGGTCATAATCAAAACCTTGTTATCCAACCGCAGTCCAGATCACTACAACAAAACAAGTCATTTACAACTTCTAAAAAAAGTTGTAATAGTGGTACGACAACTTTTTAACAAACGTTGTAATATGCGAAGTTGTAATAGGGTCGGCTCCTACGACAACTTTTTCTGCATGTTGTAAGAAAACGTTGTAATAGATAAATATTACAACTTTTATTAAACGTTGTGTAAACGTTTATTACAACTATTATAAAAGGTTGTGTAAAGGAATATTACAACTCTTTACAAAAGTTGTGTAAACTACTATTACAACTTTTATAAAAGGTTGTAAAAAGAGATATTACAACTTTTAATAAACATGGTGTAAACTTCTATTACAACTTTTAATAAATGTTGTGTAAACTTTTATTACAACCTTTATAAAAGGTTGTGTAAAAAGATATTACAGCTTTTAATAAACGTTGTGTAAACTTTTATTACAACTTTTATAAAAGGTTGTGTACATAGATATTACAATTTGTAATAAACGTTGTGAAAACCTTTTTTACAACTTTTATAAAAGATTGTGAAAACCTCTATTACAACTAGTTTAAATAGTTGTTTAAAACTCTACTACAACTTTTATAAAAGTTGCAGAAAAAGCACTAAATTAAAAAAAATACGCGGTTGTAGCTGTTCCAAATAAACACACAATATCATTAATTAGTTTTTAGCCACAAAACTAAGAAAAAGTAATGATCCTTAATAATGGTCCACAAGTCAGAAATCTCAAAATATTTCATTATTCCAAAAGAGTCTACATGTTAGAAATCTCAAAATATTTATTAGGCTTCAATTCTTCTGTGTGCCTCCCTAATGATGGTCTCTCATATGCACCCCATAAAATTACAAGTCCTCACTGGTCTTGAGTTATTAGAGTACTGCTTCCCGGTGCTCAGTCAATTCTACTGCATCCTTCGTCGTGCTACATCAGCTGCTCCATCCACCTATTCACTTTGAAGCTTCAGTATCATAAAGGCAATGGTGACAGCTCCACAAAGCCAGAGAGACTTATACTGTATGAAATGCAAAAGAATGTTAGCTTGGATGTATAGTTGAACTCCATGGACTCATTACTGATAAAGAAAGAGAAAAAAATGCTCAGGTGCTCAATAATTAGTGAGTTGATTCACATTCGAGCATGTCAGGAAAAGATCACTGTTTTTGAAGGATTGAACACAAATGCAAATAGTACTGTAAAATATCCAGGTAGAGAAGTCCCTCATCGCACTACGATTAGCACATTGAAGTAGTTAAATACGATGTTTATCATCAGAGTTAAATACAATGTTCATCAAGACATCAATAGATTCAGTGGTGTGAGAAAACACCTGTAAAGAAAAATACTAACAAATGAATATGGATATTTTCATAGCTTTATATCTAACTGAATGAATGTGAATGCAGTAATACAACTAGTGTGATAATACTACAAGCATGTCGATGGATGATAATCCTGCAATGTGTGTCGGAATCAAGAACCTGATACCACTGATAAGAACCTGTCCTCCGATGATCATGTGGATAGGCCTTCCCAGCATGCTGACCAGCAAGAGAGATTTGGTTAGAAGGGATAGCAGGGATTATAGGGTTAGAAGCTTTAAACCCGTTGCCTTTTAAACGTATATAGTCCCTGGGCTCGCAGATAACCTGCAAATATATCCCTGGAGAAAAAAAACCGATCGTGCGCCCATCAGTTTCATATATAAAGAAAAACATGAGAACTATCGCAAACATTTAGAACACTAGTATCAAACATTGTGAAAGAGACGCTTAGACACCTGACCTCTTGCGTGCGAATGCCATATTCTTCCTCAAATTTCCATGCAAGTGAAACATATAGGATTGCGAAGCGGTCTTCATGGGTTTCTTTGAATTGTTTATGTGGCAAGTCTTTACAATGGCTTTCTCTATTTCCTGCTTAAAGAGCAATACAATGTCAGTTGTCACAGATGCATCCAACACACAATGTGCAGGAATGAATGATATCTTGTGCATTTTAAAACATCCAAGCATGACGCACTCAACACAAACAGATACAGGTTGCAACTTCCCCATTCCCCTTGAACTGACTGAGACCAAAAACTATAGCATCCAGGTCTTTCAATTGTTGTTAGGATAGGGTACGATTAATAAGACGTGCCAAGGAGAAAGCATCCAATGAACTATTCATCAAAAGCACGTGAAGTAGAATTGAAAATTATACAAAACTTCAGACTTTGCTCCATTCCGATTTATAAAATAATGTGTTAGAATAGAAAGATAATGAACATACCATTATTTGATTATCTAAGGAAGCCATGACATTGGGAATTGACATACCATTAGCATTTATTTGAATTAAATTTTAGGTTTTTTTATTGAATTTACATGGGAAATGATTCAAGAAAAGGATGATAGCTCCATCCTATTAAAATCCGAGTTATAATTGGGCGTAAGGAAAGTTGGCATTATTTTACTTTATAGAAAATACCAAGGAAATAAAGTGATTTGCTTTTTGAATAGCAAAGATATCACATAGGTGCCATACAATCGAAGAGATGCCAGAGTCCTCTGGTAATTGGAGCAAGAATTCCTGCTGCACTTTGGGAAATTGGTGAGCATCCAAAAAATTTAAGTGCGGGAGTAACTACAATCAAAGAATATATTCTGTCACAAAATGAATCTATTACTTCTCATTGAGCACTACTCAAAACAAGTACCATACCTGTGCAATATATTCAGTAAGAGAGAAGCTTGTACGTTATCGAGTTACCAAGCAAAATTGCAGTAGATAACCCGAGTAAAAATTGCAGCTATCTCCTTCTCATCCAAAAATTTTTTACCCAAAAATGCTGGATAAGTACTCCAAAAAACTACAGCTATATTCTTATCATCCAAAAAAGCATAACTGCATAACAAAAAACCCCCCAAACAACTGCAGACATACTCTCATTATCCAAAAGAATTTAGCAAATCTGATGCAAAAATGCACCCCAAAACTAAAGCTATTTTACAAAAAAAATATTATAGGAACAAACCTACTCCTTGACGCGTGCTGTTGCAAATGATTAATTTGATGGCATGAAGGATGACGAGAGAGAGATGAAGAGAACCCTTCACTGCTGCTTCTTCTTCCTGCTTGCTGTCGCTGCTGTTGCTTGATGGTAAGAGAGAGGAAGAGCGACAGAGAAAGGGGAGAGAGGGAATGCTGCTGCTTAGAGTTCAGATTATGTTAGTTTTAACTAGGGATAAGATTTAACTAGTAAGAATTTAATTAGGAAGGTAATACGTAGCTGGATGTACCTTCTGAAGCAGATATAGTTCCAGGAGTGATACCTATAGCACCTGAAGCTGAAATAGAACCCTCTTATGCTTCATTACCTGAAGACCCATCTCCTAAGAATATCCTTGAGGTAAAGTCTCCTATTTGTAATGTATCTGATGTGACAAGCCATAGAAAAACTGGGTTTTGATAAAAGATTCAACAAAGTGAACCCCAAAATGCAAAGCAGATCCTATAGAGATGATGTAAATGGTCATGAATGACAACACTTAATCCTGATGAAGCACAAGATAACAAACAGTACCATCTAACATATTCTAAGCATAAATACACTTTTAATAAAAATATTATAACTTATATGGGCCTTTCATATCTTTAAAAAACATTTCATCCTGAAGCATATTGTTGTTACTACAAAAATAGCCCAGATATCTTAACCAAACAAATGAGAGGAAATTATCTACTAAATGCAAAAAGTATTAATTTGATATACACACCAAGATTGTTGAAAGAAATAAGTAACAAAAATTATAAAGACCTACATAATAAGGTTCACCAAAAGAGAATTCATTTACAGCTTTTTAATAAGGCAAACAAAGACACTAAGTTTAAACAGACATATAAGACCATTAATAACACACTTATCATAATTTGCCCATAAATGGTCCAACCAACCAACCCATAACAAGATTCTCTTTTTACATACAAGTTGATTAGATTCTGAATAACAGAAAAAAGAACCAAATACCAAATATGATCGAATTACCTGGCCTCGGGTTGCAACGTTCTCCAATTCACTGACCTCGGGTTGAATTCAATTACATAAATCAAAGATAACATCCATTTTGTTGCAATAAAAATAAGAAAAAAAGATGTATATCAATAGCTAATTTGTAGTTTACATGGCCTCGGGTTGAATTAGACGCATGCATGACATCCTTCTAAGTGAGCTCTGTTCCCTCCTCTTTTATCCGGGCTTGGGACCGACAATACAATAATTAAATTTTATCGGCGGAGTTACAAGGGGGTTTTACCTAAATATACATGAACATTCAAAATAAGATGAAAGAAAGTCATTTTTGCATGTGCCATTCACACAACATCATATAACAATCTTGCCAACAAGCATGGCTTGTAGCTTTTTAATGTAAGATTCATATATTCTCTCAATGTATCATATTTGCAAGTGCCATTTACTCTTAACTTGTCATCCTGATTCATAAATGGGGTCGGTTAGATTTTTGACATTTTCATATAGAAATTCTAGAGCTTTATTCTAAGATAACATAGTTATCCAGTCTAGGCATATAGAGAACAAACGTAAAAATGAATTTTCATATCATGAGAAATGGTAAGAAATTTGGCAATAATATAGACATCCATTGGACCATAATCACCATAACTTTAATTCTTTAGTAAAATGATGATGACATGCCATTTTTCACATAGCCAGTCATAAGATAATCTCCACGGGGGTGTTTAGATTTCATAATGCTTCAGATCTATTCTTAAGCAAATAAATCTATGTAACTTGGAAGAATCATCAATAAAAATAATGAAATATTTAAAATCAAATTCGATTGTACAGGATATAACCTTCATGCACCAAAATGAACAAACTAAAATTGTTTACTTACTCTTTTATTAACCCTAAGGGGATAATATACTTGATGGTGCTTACTTTACTGACAAGACTCACACTTTAGACTCGACAAATAACTAAACTAAAAAACAAACAATTTTAAGTTATACAAAAAAGGTTGTCTGAACTAACAAGAATGTCAATTAGAGATATAATACTAGATAATGTGACAATATCATCATAATCCTATCAAGATGGTATAGTCTGCCAGGCTCATGATCTGTGCAAATCAGTTTTGCCATCATGTTCTCTTAAAACACAGTGTAAGCAAGAAGATTAAGTTAATTGACAGATATCAAATTAAACAGAAACTCATAGATTGTAATAACATGTTATGTGCAATATGTTCAGTGCCAGCACCATAGACTAAAGTAGACTAAGATGCTAGTGTGAGACCAATTAAAGAAAGGTCAGAACTTGATCAATATGTAGCCGCCGCCGCATTCGATTTCCTGCTCGAACTTGATCGAATACTGAACCACCAAAGTCCTGCCCTTGTTGCTAAATTCTTGGAATTTTGCGGATATCGCGTAGTGCTTGGCATCTGGATATAAATTTAAAAAATAAATGCTGAATTAACTAATTCATGCCCAATCATAGGTGAACAACCAAATACCATTTCTCATAATTTCATAAGGATATGCAAGTCATCAAAATAATAGATCAACAATACGGGCCACAAACACGGCTTTAAGAAAATTGAAATCATACCTCACGATGCTTGTAGTTTTCATCGTCTTCGTCTTCTTCTTGGTCAGGAATTTTTCCAGCTTCCATGGCTTCTCTCTTAAATTCCATTTCTAGTTCTTCCAAAGCTTGTGGATAAGAAGGGAAGTCTAACCTCTTATCCGAAAGAAAATCTGTTCCACGCTTATCCTCCACATTCCAGTCATCAGGTTTGTGCACCCCCAGCATTATGATTATGACCATCAAATCAAGTAAAAGAATCCCGCCGATAACTAGAATGAGGAGGTGATCTGGAATACGCTGATTGACCTCTTGATCCATTATTAGCATAAGCTTCGTGAAATGAAGAAGTAAGGAAAATCTCAGATTTTCTGAAGTTTGACAGCTTTAAATAATCTATAATAAGAAGGGAGATGGAAGAAAATGTACTAAACTTCAAGCCCATCAGGATCACATAAATCTGAGCATACATGAAATAACAATCCTTTTCCATTGAGGACAATCTGTCTGACGAGAATCAGAGAGAATTATTCAAATATGAGTAGAGAAATCCCAAACTTACCTCTTCCTGCAAAAGAATTAGGTAAAATGAAATTCAATAACTAAAGTAATTATTGAATTTATCAAAGAATCACAGAATTTTGCAACCAATTTCCTTCTCAATCCGACTAATCACTTTCTCAGAGAAGAGGGATCTCACATTCTTGTCTCTCGCTAAGAATTAGGTCATTTTCTTTTTCCCTTTCTTCTCACCTGGTTTTGAAACGTCAGAGTGACGGGTAAGGCATGTTTTTGCATTGCATCGTAATACAGCAGGATACACATGATTACAAGAAAATACAAACAATTTTATTCCAAACTGCAACTAGCAAGTAGCATCAAAATGCCTTCATTTCACGCCAGATCTCGCCGTAATTAAGTCGTTGAGTTTAAATGCACGAGTGATGCACTTTGCAGAAAAGACGGAGAGAATCCAATAGAAACAAAAGGGAAATAAGAAAAGGGAAAAACAAAAAACAAAAACAAAAAAATAGATAGGTTATCTTCATTTTTTCAGTTGGAAGTTAAGAAGCTTGTGAATTGACTTCCCTTGAGGGCTCTGCGGACAGCATTCCAATTGTTGACCATTTTAGACAAGGGCCTCGTATGTATCTTCACATGGCCGCTCGACAACCTTTGCTGGGGGCACTCGGAGGAAGTCCATAACCTCGGTTAGCTTCTGCTGCAAAAGGAAAGGACCCGCATGAATTGTTGGGGAAACTGTGCTCCTCAAAATAGTATGATTCTACAAATGTGATTTCGGATGTGGCTACAAGGTTTATGTTTCTAGGAAGTGCAAGCGAGCGAGAGTTGTTGTCACAGTTTCATAATTGTGCAGATTCATGTGCAAGCATTGTGCTGGTTTTCATTGTGCATGTTTAAATGCATGGTTAAACAAAATTAAAACGTGGTATAATCAAATGATTATGTCAATACACAATTAATGGATGCCGAGAGTATGAATGCTATTTGGGTTTCTAGATTGTTTAGATTGTTTAGGATTATGAATTTAATAGTTGTAATTGTGTTAGAGTTGCTAGGCAATGTAATTAGTTTCTTTTCTTAGGGACTAAATTTCTATTGCGTATATAAAAGGCTTTATTTAAAAGGCTTTATTTGTACTTCTGTATCAAAGGAATAAAAGACTCTTTCAATTCTTAACAATTGAAAGACAGAAACTCTGCTATCCGTCAAAGACATGATATCATCAAAATCAAGGTTTGAAATCTCAATATCAGTAGGAGTGCACCAGGAATTTCAACTGTTTCAGCAATTTGAATTGGATGGTATAAATTGAATGGTATAAATCTCAATTTCCTTCTCAATATCAGTAACAATATAGCTCAAATTGAATGGTATAAACCCCCTTTAGTTATTGATAATGCACATAAATCCAATCAAGTAATTGAGATCTAATTAGACCTTCTAATTTTCTCCAAGATCAGATCAGTTGGCTGATATATTCAACCTAGTGATATTTCCTTGAAAGGGAAAGTTGCCCAAGATTTGGGTCTTCCAAATTTCCATTAGAATTGTTCAGAACTTACTCAAAAGCCTATAAGAATTACAAGAAATCCACTAAACAAGAGTTGGTGCTTGTACCTTCAAATCTCTCTTCAAAGATGATCTCGCAACCACACAGAGAAACACGGAGAGCAACTGCGATGTCTCCCCACCTCTAAGAAACACCGCTCCCTTCTTGTCGAGATCACACGTCGTCTGATCGTAGAGCTTCTCCCTTTGATCCGATCCTGATCCAAAAAACCGACTCCATAAATAGAGATCCGATCACCACCGGAGAGAGAGAGAGAGAGAGAGAGAGAGAGAGAGAGGAGAAAAGACGATAAAGCACCACCCTCGGATCCAACATCCCACTCTTTAATTCCTTAAACAAATCATGAATGAGACTCCCAAACTGAAAATTTTTACCTGTGAAAAGCTCCGACAGCGTTCGTGCTACAGTCTTTTGGTCCATATCGGGCAAAAACTCAGAAAGCCCCAACCTTTCCTCTTCAGTCAAGCACTCGTTCCAAGTCTCCACCGAGAGGACCGACCCCAAATCAGGGAGATCGTAAAGCTCTATAGGGAGGGAGAAGCTCTGGCTCCCCACCTGGCCGAACTCAATGTTGGCTTCCCAAAGTTTGGAAAGATTGAACTCGTCAGTTTCACCGAACCGATTCATCATCCGTGGACACCTCTTCATCCGCCTCCTCGTCGTCTGATTGGTCGGCAGAGATCACATCCGGCGATACGTCGCCGGCCAATCTCGAAACCCTACCGCTAGCCTTACCAATCGCCATAATTTCGTCGGAGGTTAGGAGAAGGTTAGGGCCTGGAATAAAAAGGGGGGAAACGAAAAATTTTGGTTGTTTACAAGTTTTCAGCGCATGTTTTCAGCGCAACTCCTCTAAAGCTCTTCTAGTTGCTTATTTACAAGTTTACCATTAAAAGTATTCACAAGCTTGCCACCAATTGAAAATCACTTATTACAACTATTCATGAAAAAGGTTGTATTAACCCTTTTTTACAACTATCAAGTTAAAAAAGTTGTAATAAACTTTTTTTACAACTGTTAGAAAATAAAAAGTTGTGGTCTCAAACTTAACATTTACAACTATTCAGGAAAAAAGGTTGTAATAACCATTTTTTACAACTATCCTCAATAAAAAAGTTGTAATAAATATTTTTTACAACTTTCGAACAAAAAAAGTTGTGGTAAACATTTATTACAACTATCAAAATAGAAACGTTGTAACATGAAAGTTGTAAATGACCAATTTTGTTGTAGTGGATTATTGTTAATCACAACGGACATATTACATTACAAGGATATTGGTTGGGCTTTTACTTACCCTCATACCACACTCAAAAATGCCGCAGTGGAACTTATTCATCGGGACTAACCCTCCTAGATGAATATGTTCCGAGATCCCCAAACGGGGGAGGCATTAGAGCACATCTTATAGATGGAGCCTTGACGGGTTCATATCCCTAGTTCTATACTCAACTTCATTGAAGTCGAACTTATTGCGGATTTTTGGGATAACACTGGGAAATCAATTTAACAACTGGAAGAAAATTGAACACCCTGAAGCTTTGTGTTCACACCCAGAAATGGGTTATATGTAAATCATTAAAATGATTTAAACGGATTACTTGTCCACTAGAAATCCAGTTGTAGGTGACCATGTGGGAACATGCAAACCATCAGAACGCCTCCTTAGAAACTATTTATATGAGCCTGATCACATCATATAAACAGTTTCCGAGAACCCCTAACGGGGGAAGCTTTTAGTGCACATCTTATCGATGGAGTCATGATGAGTTTACATGCCCATATCACCACTATGGACCATTTAAAACATTAATACATATGATCTGATTATCATGAATAGTGATGAGATCCGGAAGATCCACATTTATGAAACTGTTAAACAGTTATCAGACATAGCTACAGACAATATAACTATTGTCAAATTCACACATCCCTGCTACTAAAAATCCAGCTAGGATTGACATACCAACTTTATGGATGCAATCTACCAGTAGCAGAAGTGGATATCCTCAATGGATGAGAGGACATACCACGAGACCCTAAAACAATACCACCACATGAAAGTGAGCTCATCTCCATATCCTCTCCCTTTCCAGAACCTCCAGAAGAGATAAATCTGGAATAAATTGAATAATGTACGTACACGGAGAGGTATTTGGATAAAACACACTTGTCGACAATTACTCACATTTCATTTTGCCATTGATATCGTTCACAATCTCCGTTTCCTGAAGCAAACGCAGAAATTTGGCCAAATTATGTGGAACGAGGCAATAATAAGTTGAGCTGGACTCACTTATGAAATGTGAAGTGTTTGGACCTGAAGTCCTAATATCAAAAGATATCAAACCTGTGGGCTATTGAGTATTGTATAAATAAATAAAATCGTATGCTATAAGCAAAACGCTATAGCATTAGAGGTTTATTTCGCAGAAACCAGGAAGTAACCATGTAAGATGAGTTTAACTCACTTACAAAATTAATCAAATTGATGCATCAGGATCCCTGGTCATGATTGCGAAACCCATGCGATTAACAAAAATAATTTTAGGCTATGTTGTTATGGATGATGTGACAACATACCCTTATGAATTATCATCTTGAAGATGAAACCTCCATCCTGAAGATGAAACCTTCATCCTGAAGATGAATTATCATCCTGAAGATGAAACCTTCATCCTGAAGATGAATTATCATCTGGAAGATGAAACCTTCATCTCGAAGATGAATAATCATCCCAAAGATGAAACCATCATCCCGAAGATGAATAATCATCCCGAAGATGAAACCATCATCCCGAAGATGAATAATCATCCAGCAGATGAATTACCATCCAGAAGATGAAATTATCATCCAGTCGATGAAGAAACATGGAAAATTGCAATCCAACAATACACCTACTGGTTGTATAGATGCATATTAAGACCCCTTCCGTTCGCTGGAAGAGGGGAAGGATATCGTCCTGAAGTGCCTTACTCAAATGTCTTTTGTACACTCCTTTATCTGGCAGTAAACACTTTAACCAGATACAGTGCTGCGCCTGCAGCGCACCACTGGACCAGAGATATGTAGCTTCTGCGCTATCTCCTAGGGTCAAGGATCATACAACATGTTAAATGTATTTGCAGATACAGGTTACAGATCATCGCGATGACTGCAACCAAGAAGCGACCAACTCCTGGAGACCAGCAAAGCATACTTCCAAGGCAACATCAATCCCACCATCCCGAGAGGCTCATCAATCCAAGAAGCAAATCATAAGTACGCACAGCCAGGTCCTGCAGTACCTCGCAGACACAGTGAAGACTGGTCAGAGACGTGATGCTACCTACCGAGCCTGCAGACCACTCCTCCTCAGAAGAGATCCCTCAGATTCAGTAGCTGCCATAGATGAGCGATACTTGTATAGATGAGCGATGTCTTGTATAGGTGAGCGATGCCTTGTACTTTGTATTTATTATCGGAACACTGTAAGAGATTGATGTATAGTTGCGTAGGAGATCTGCAAGCCTGCAGCTTGTACAGATCAGGGGGAGTCAAATGTAGTGTTGTACTCTTTTCCCTTGGCTATTGGTTTTTCCCACTGGGTTTTCCATAGCTAAAGGTTTTAACGAGGCAAACTCATTGACTCTGGATCCAGAAGTATCCACCCCCTAAATACTTCCACTAATCAGGGGAATTTACGGAAACTGTACTCTTTTTCCTTGGCTATTGGTTTTTCCCACTGGGTTTTCCATAGCTAAAGGTTTTAACGAGTCAGTTATCCATAACTTAGGATCCAGAAGTATCCACCTCTAGTGATATCCATCGATCAGGGGAAGTTACAGAGACTTGTACTCTTTTCTCCTAGCCATTGGTTTTTCCCATTGGGTTTTCCTTGGCAAAGGTTTTAACGAGGCAAGTACTCTTAAACTTGGGATCCAGAAGTATCCATAGACCCATGATCAGATAAACTCTATGAACCCTGAAGCGTTCATCACGGCTTACAACAATGGATGGATAAGGGGAAGTGTTATAAACGGGCTTTGGAGGCCCAACCCATTAGTGGGTATCCACCCATTATGTAAACCTATTACTATAAATACAGGGCTACGGGGTTCCGTAGCCGCTATGGTTTATAACAGATATCACAATACATATTTTGATGATAAGCAAATATTATTTAGTGGTCTAATGAATTTCCTTAAGTATGACATATTAAGTATGACATGTTTAATTAGACCAAGTGATTTGCTCAAGCAGAGACGATAATGATATCATAGCAAGCCTGGCAAGCAATGGTGCGTCTCCAATGCAATGAATTGAAGATGATGGATTCAATGGCAAGAAGATGATGAATGAAGTCTACAACAAATCAAAGTCGTAAAGACAATCAATGTATTTTGTTGGATCGTTTTATTCTTGTGATTAGATTCTATGTGATGACTTGAAGATGTCACACATGCACACATGAAACCAGAGGTAAACAACTAGAATTAATAGAATAATATTTGGAGCATAAAACTCTAGGTTTCATAGCCAAACATCCCATTTTTATGCTTATTAGTCGACCAAACAACTGCCTCGAAGAGATGAATCGAGACATTTTTGGTTGGCTCAGAATCATGCGAAAGAGATTGATTAAGGAATGGTTTTTATCAGTACTTGATGAACTGAGCTGAACCCAAGTGATTCGGGAAAGTTTTGTATTTTAACGGGTGGCAAACGGTCCGCGCCGAGAGCAATTAAGTAGATCGATCGAAGTCAAATAGGATACAAATTGCTTAATTAATTATTCTACTACTGAATCTGATAATGAACAAGCATCAACGGACTCCACTCATCTGCATACAACAGCAGCCATCATGGACCTTCATTAATTTTTGAAAACACCAAGAACTACAGCTTGGCCAAAAACAGCCTCATAAAAGAGATAGGGAGGGTCCCATGCCTACTGAAAACAACAGTCACAAACGGCATACAATCTATCAGCATGCATGCATGCACCCAACTTCAATTATCCGACCGAGGCCTAGCGCTCTTGTACGACGAGAAAGGTTTCGTCGACGACGGCGGCGGCGGCAACAGACTCGTAGCCACGACCGGGTACTGCACATCTCCGGTCGGGTGCTGGTCCGATCCGTCCTCCTCCACGATTGTGTCGAGGCCCGCATTAGCGTCGCGTCTCGCCAGTCTAATCCTGAGAAGGGAAGGGGCGACCGCCGCGAAAGGGGCCTTGGTCGATCTCGGGGAGGCCGGCCCCGGCCTGAAGTAAAAGTTAGCCCACTGAATTCCCCCCGCCATTGCTATTGCTATTTCTTGGTTGTGTGGGTGTGAGAGTTTCGAATATTTGGCAGTGGAGCTGATGAAGTTGTGGTTTGAAGCAACAACACCCTAGTTAGCATTGATATATATAGCCGGCGGTGTAACTAAATGCCCTTGGGTTTTTAGTCTAGTGAGGGATTTCCAATGTAATTGCTGGGGGTGGCCGAGGGGCAGTTGTGGAATGAGTGATCAAGGGTTTCCAAATTTGGGGTTGCTTTACGAATTAAATGCAGGGTTTGGATGTTTTTGGGAGCGTCGTTTTCGGCGGGAGAGGGATACGGGCAACTGGACGGCCGCCGTCTCTTTCCGTCTCTCGTTGCTGCCCTCTGGATCCCGCCACCTTTCATGACTAGCAAAAATTTCCACTGCCAAAGTCAAGATTACTTCTTCTTCTTCATCAGTCCAAAAATTTTAGGAAATCAAAAGGGAAAGTGGCAAAACCCTAAGCGGCAGAATTGATGGTTGTCCGATTATCCTCCATAAATTAAATGAATGTATATCCATGTTTCGCTCATCCGAACCCTGTGTCAGCATCAATTTAGCTATCATCACATTCTTGTGAAGGTCACTCTAATTTCCCCCCTTTCTTAAACCTCTCCCCATCCGCTTCATGCATCACACAGCCATGAGCATGACGAAATCATTTAAATTATACAAAACAATTATTTCATCTTAAAGCGATAAAAAAGGCAAAGATGAAATCATAGAAATCAGATCGACAAGGACTTGCAAACATGGATCCAAAATTTTACTTTTTTCCAAGAGATTGCGATCTTCGTATTTGACTTTGATTTCTCTCCAAACCTTTTTAACATCCCTCTCAATTGTACAGCATGAAAATCCGAAATCTTGCCCTAGGGTTCAGGGCACTTACAACCCACCTCTCGATGGCGGCTCATGGGTGGCACATGATACAAATTTGAAAGCTGCACCCCGGTCACGTGCACGTGGCATGCCCCCAATTGGTGAGACATTTTCTTCGAAGGATGCGCACAGTACAAGATGTACAGGTGTCGCAGAGAGAGAGAGAAAGAAAAAGCACAACCTTTCTCGCTCAGTCGCACATATAAGACGCCAAAATTTCGCATTAAAGTGAAAAAGGTTGGGGCGGCTGCGTTGACGTTGACCGCACCCGCGCAAAGAAGGCGAACGCCATTGGATCAAGTCATACGTAGATTAGGGTTGTGAGTAAATCAAAACCATTTATAGGTTGGCATATAGTTATGATTGTTATTGAACATAAAGTTATAATAAGAATAATGGATGGAAATTAAGCATATTGTTAGTGATGCTTTGAGTCAAGATGTAGACTATTATGATTTGATCCAAAAGCTGATTTGAGTCCTGTTAGTGCACGGGTACAGACCTTATTGGAGTATCTGCACACCCAACCAATTTGGTGCCCGCAGCCCGATATCCATCACTGAGATCGGGGCGTTGCTGAGTCAGAAGAACGGGTCGTTCGACCGTTAGGCATGCACCATTATTCAGGGAGAGGTTTATGTGGTCGAGTAAACGGGCAGCCGTTACCTCGAATCCCGAAGGAGATCGTGCCCGAATATCAATGAGGGACGGTTACATGCAATCAGAGGGAAACCACCTATAAATGGACAGAAGAACAAAGGTAAAGGGGTGTTAGGGTTGAATTTCTGTTGATATTTGTTGGCATTAGTGGCACTATATCTGGAGAGCTCAGTTTGTTGAATCTGGATTGTGTTTGAGCAGTTTGAGCAAAATGTTGAACATTATGTTGAACGACATTATGTTCAACATTCGGATCTGGAATAATTGTTCGTATTCAGAAACGTTGCTTTGGTATACAAATGTGTCATGGTGATCTCAGATCTGATTTGTAGCATAGAATATCAGAGGTTCCTGATTTGATTGATTCCAGATATTGGTGAGATTTTTATACTCCTTACCCGAATTAGTTCCTTAATTGATGGAGGTTTGTTGAGAATTTTGAGAATCTGGTTTGTTCCTATATTGATGGAAGGAAATATTTACTGAGATTTATTGGTTTTATTTACCAGAAATAGTTCCTTATTCTATGGGCAAAATATCCGCATGAGATTTGTTTTAATCTTTTTACCCGAAATAGATTCGGTGGTTCCTTGAATATGGGATTCCTTACCCGAAGTGATCCTAGAAATATTGGTGGATATTTAGCATTAAAGAGGAAGTTATTTACCCGGATATAGTGGTTACAAAATCTGGTTGGTTTCATAACTGAATGGTATGTGCGGTTAAAGATATGTGCAGTTGAAGATTCTATATATGAATGTTTTCAGATCTTGCATTATTGTTTAGATCTTCTCCAGATATTCGGTTGAATGCCGGTATGCATAAGATTTACTGACGAAGGTGAATGAAAGTATCAATCCACAACCGAGGTATGAAAGATCCACTAACAAATGAGTGTTTATGAAATGTTGTACAAAATGTCATATGAAATGTTGAACTTATTATTCAACATTTGAGATCAGATTCGGCAAATCTTCCATGCAGCTATTTGATTTGCGTCTATTGAAGATAAGACCTCTTCGTGACTGAACTATTGTTTTTGGAGATAAGATGTCATCGTGTTTGTTGATCAGAATCAGATCTTCTTCTACAGTGCGGGATTAGGTGATTATTGTTGAAGCTGTTGAAGGATGGTTAATGACTCTTGGTTGTTTTTTGGTTTTGATTATCGACTGAGATTTCCTCATTAACTGCTTTATCTTGCTTGGCTGCGCTGCATATGTTTCCGCCTATGCTTGGTGATTTTGTTGGTGGAGTTGTTGTCAACAGCTTAACTTCTTCGAGGGGGTGAGCGAAGAAAAGTAGGGCGTGGACTCTTGATGGGTGTTACGGTTGTTACGAAAGGTTTTTTTTGAAGAACTCCGGGAGGAGGCCGACGGCTACGCACGTAGGGATCAAGAGAGTTGATCTAGTCGGTTGTGCAAGGGGAGCTTGCGGGCAATGGGAGCTTGCCGAGAATACTCCATGGGTTGGTAGAGACCACCCATCACGGTTTGTATTGAGGGGGAGGTTGTTCCTCCTAATAGAATCGCGATAATTAGTGATTATACTCATTGATTATTTTAGTGGAGTATTCTGATTTTCTGGGCGTGGCCCCGCAGATGTAGGTGTGCGCATCGAACTGCGTTACCAAGTCTTGAGTGTCTCTGATTGGTTCTTGTTTTTAATCTCTGTGTTTATTTGATTATTCCTACGTACTGAAATTGACATTTGGTATCGGAGCAGGTCACCCGTATAACTTTGTTATCAAAGTGGGTGTGATCTTGGATTTCAGTATTTGAATCATGGCTACACGAGAAGGTGCCTCTGTTGTTCGTCCTCCTTTGCTCACCGGTACAAACTACACTTACTGGAAGTCTCGGATGCGTGTATTCATTAAGTCCATTGATGAGAAGGCCTGGATCGCTGTCAGTGATGGATGGATATCGCCAACCGAAATTGACAATGATGGCGAAGAACACCTCAAGTCGGCAAGAGATTGGAGTCGGATTGAAGAACATGCAGCCTTATGCAATTCTAAAGCAATTAATGCTATTTTTTCCGCTGTCGACGAAGAGTAATTCAAGTTAATCTCTACGTGTGAGTATGCAAAGGAAGCATGTGATATACTGCAGAATATTCATGAAGGGACAAGTACTGTAAGAGCTTCTAAACTTCAAATACTCGCCTCTCAATTTGAAAATCTTAGAATGAATGATGATGAATCTGTGGCTAAATTTAATGGAAGATTACGTGATATAGCAAATCAAGCATTTCAATTGGGGAAGAAGTACTCCCAAAAGAAGTTAGTAGAGAAAACTCTGAGATCTTTAACTGACAAATTTTCGGCAAAGATTGCAGCTATTGAAGAAGTGAGGAACACTTCCAATATGAGATTGGATGAACTCATGGGATCACTTCTGACCTATGAAATGAATTTGAAGCAAAACAAACGGGACAAAGGGGTGGCACTGAAGGTAGAAGCTTGTGAAGAATCTAAATCTGATTATGAGTCAGAACTTGATGAAGACATTGCATCGCTGTCCAAAAACATCAGTAGAATGCTGAAGAAGATTAATAGTAAAGGGAAAAAGAAAGGAAAAGGGATGCAGTGTAGAGTATGTGAAGGATTTGGGCACACACAAGCTGAATGTGCAAACACCTTGAAGAAGCAAAAAGGGACATCCCCGACTAGTACCTGGAGTGAAGATGATTCTGATGGGAGTGTTAAAAATGAGGACATCATCAGTAATTACATTGCCCTCGCAGCCTCTCAGAAGAAGGGACCTGATTACAACAAACTAGCCAATGTCAAACAGAATGTTGCAACATTATGTTCAACATCATGTACAACATTAAGTACAACATCCTGCACTGGATCTGAGTCTGAAGTTGATAGCGATGAAGAAGTTAATGACGATGATATTCGAAAAGCATACATGATGATGTTTGAGAAATGGATGCAAATCTGCAATATCAACAAAGTCCTGAAGGAGGAGAATAATAGACTGAAGAAAGAGAAGGAGGAGGTCAAAACCGAATGTCTGAAAGCTGAGGGAAACTGTAGAGAATTGGAAAGAAACTTCAGAAATGTTCTTCTCAGGGCAGAGAAAGCTGAATGCACTTTGGAGAAGTGGAATTCTGGAAAAGCAAATCTGGATGATATCTTAAACATGGGTAAGATTTCAGGAGATCGCACCGGAGTGGGATACAATAGAGGAGCCTTCAATAATGTGTCTGCTGAAAGAAGAATTCAAGTTACCAAAGAACTTGAAAGAATGGGTCAGCACAAGGGGCATGATCAGAAGAAGAAGCAGACTAGATGCGTGAAAGGTGGTCGTCCTGCATGTGCTTACTGCAAGTTCATCGGCCATACTGAGAGCAACTGTTTCAGTCGCATGAGAGATTGGTCAGAAGGAAGAAATGCTAGACACCCTGATATGAAGATGAAGAAGCAATGGGTCAGAAAGTCTGAATTATACAGCAAGAACACTACAGCTTCAGAGAAAGCACTTCATGTTGTGACTAATGTTGTAACATTAGATACAACACAGAACAATGTTGCTGCAGATGTTATGACACCAGACTCGACATCTCCCTTCGACAATCACTGTGAGCAACCTGCGCCAAAGTCTCATGAATCTTCCTCCAGAATTATCAGAGTGCTATCTCGTCGCTTTGCTCACTGCTCTTCCTCCACCGGTGCCATTGGATCTTCGCCTGTACCCTCTCCTGCACAACAATCCACCTCTGCTTCATCTTCTGCGGCCTCATCATCTAGACCGGTTGACTTCCCTAAAGTTCGTTCACTTCTTAGCCGGTTCCATCGCATCCACGTCTCCAAATTTTGACATGCAGACCACCGAAGCTCCTCTGTCAACACCGCCGATGTTTTTCTACT
The DNA here is from genome assembly GCA_030789695.1 of Scilla litardierei. Taxonomy (NCBI): domain Eukaryota; kingdom Viridiplantae; phylum Streptophyta; class Magnoliopsida; order Asparagales; family Asparagaceae; genus Scilla; species Scilla litardierei. The sequence goes on from CM061139.1 coordinate 161,376,631, forward strand.
CTCCACTATATCTGGATGTGAGGTATAGTGTTCTTTCTCTTATTTCGTTGTGCCTGAGAATTTATTTGCTATTAAGAGAGACAGAGGAGCCTCTGGATGTGCCTCGGTTGAGTTTTTTTCTGAATTTTCTTTTGGAGTTGTGAGGCTAGTTGAAAGGGGAGAATGTGGCTGTATTTTTTGAGGTAATCACTGCTCGGGTTGCTCTAGCAAGGGGGAGAATGTGTTTTGGATTATTGTGGCTCAAAGGGCGAGAATGTGTGCTTGGTTGACGCTTGTTTTGGTTTGTGCCACATAATGCCAAAGGGGGAGATTGTTAGGGTTGAATTTCTGTTGATATTTGTTGGCATTAGTGGCACTATATCTGGAGAGCTCAGTTTGTTGAATCTGGATTGTTTTTGAGCAGTTTGAGCAAAATATTGAACATTATGTTGAACGACATTATGTTCAACATTCGGATCTGGAATAATTGTTCGTATTCAGAAACGCTGCTTTGGTCTACAAATGTGTCATGGTGATCTCAGATCTGATTTGTAGCATAGAATATCGGAGATTCCTGATTTGATTGATTCCAGATATTGGTGAGATTTTTATACTCCTTCTTACCCGAATTAGTTCCTTAATTGATGGAGGTTTGTTGAGAATTTTGAGAATCTGGTTTGTTCCTATATTGATGGAAGGAAATATTTGCTGAGATTTATTGGTTTTATTTACCAGAAATAGTTCCTTATTCTATGGGCAAAATATCCGCATGAGATTTGTTTTAATCTTTTTACCCGGTTCCTTGAATATGGGATTCCTTACCCGAAGTGATCCTAGAAATATTGGTGGATATTTAGCATTAAAGAGGAAGTTATTTACCCGGATATAGTGGTTACAAAATCTGGTTGGTTTCATAACTGAATGGTATGTGCGGTTGAAGATATGTGCAGTTGAAGATTCTATATATGAATGTTTTCAGATCTTGCATTATTGTTTAGATCCTCTCCAGATATTCGGTTGAATGCAGGTATGCATAAGATTTGCTGACGAAGGTGAATGAAAGTATCAATCCACAACCGAGGTATGAAAGATCCACTAACAAATGAGTGTTTATGAAATGTTGTACAAAATGTCATATGAAATGTTGAACTTATTGTGTAACATTTGAGATCAGATTCGGCAAATCTTCCATGTAGCTATTTGATTTGCGTCTATTGAAGATAATACCTCTTCGTGACTGAACTATTGTTTTTGTAGATAAGATGTCATTGTGTTTGTTGATCAGAATCAGATCTTCTTCTACAGTGCGGGATTAGGTGATTATTGTTGAAGCTGTTGAAGGATGGTTAATGACTCTTGGTTGTTTTTCGGTTTTGATTGTCGACTGAGATTTCTGTTGGATCCTGACAAAACAAGGACGTTAGGATCGAATAATAAAGTCGAGACTTACGCTTGCGTACGCGGCACCGTAATCTCGGAACTTCGCCCTCGGATTCGCCACAACGGTCGATACTTCGTCACGGAGGATCGAAGCAGAGTTTCACCGCCTAAATCTCTAACTAGAAGAGGATTTTAATGGAAGGGAGAAGAAGAACATAAGATGCCTTATGCAAACTTATGGCTTGGAAAGTGTGGTATGAATGCCTTACCCTTGGGTCCTATTTATAGGCTTTAGGGGTGGTCATTGTAGGAAATAACCAATTATAAGCTTATTAGCCTATATTAGCACATTCATTTATCCTCTTCTTCATTCACTTATCAAGTGCCTTTATGCACTTATAAAGTGACTTTTTCCACTTATCGAGTGGCTTTTTCCACTTATCGAGTGGTCCTTTTCACACGAGAAAAGGTTCCCTTCGTGCACGCTTTCGTGCACGCGACATCTGAGGTCCGTATACCCTCTTACATCCCCTCATGGGTGTATTCATGTCGTCCATATCTCAGGGTGGCCGCCGGGCCTGGCCGGGCCACGGGCCGACCCGGCCCGGCCCGGCTTGATTTAAAAGCCGGGCCGGGCCGGCCCGGGGGGTGAAAACCCCCCCAAGCCCGGCCCGCGGCCCGGCGGGCCGCGGGCCAAGCGGGCCGGGCCCGGGCCGGTCACGGGCCGGCCCGGTTTTCATGTATTTTTTTTAAAATACTTAAAAAAAATAAAAAAATCATAGAATTTTTTTTAAAAATATGCAAAAACAATATTAACTCATTATAAATTATTTTAACATTTGTAAAATATTTTACATGTCAAATATATTTTTTAAAAATTTTAAATACATGTTAGCTAATGTTTTCTTATTTAGAACAATTTTTTATTAATTATAACTTGTTCTAAAGAAGTAAAAATAAGTTTAGAATGATATTAAATTTTTAAAAATTTATAAGGCCTATATAAAATATTTTACAAAGGTTAAAAAATTTAAATTTACTTATATTATTTATAAACCTAAGTTAGATAATTTAGCCCGAAATTCACGAAGGTCCCGGGTTGAACCTTTAAATTTCATTAATTAAAATTTTTTTTGAGGAGGGGAGACTTACATTGGCCAGCCTTACCCCTCGTACAATGGCCAACACATAGGACTTCTACAAGCTAATACAAGATAGAAAATAACAATAAATGAAAAAAAAAGAAAATCATTCAGCGTCAGTCCCTTCGTCCTCAGAATCTTCTGAAAGGTCCTGTTTGTCTTGCGAGCGGTCTTCAGCATGAAACCAGTCCTTTGCACATACCGCAGCTTCAACTACATCTTCTTTAAGCCTTGATCTCCTGTCACTCAGAACCCTGCCACTTGCACTAAAAGCAGACTCGGACGCAATAGTAGAAATAGGGATTGATAACAGATCACGAGCCATAATGGTAAGAATTGGAAACCTAGGTTCATACATTTTCCACCATCCCAAAATGTCAAAATTTGGATCATCCAATTCTTCCTCAGTGAAAGGATAAGAAATTTCTAAATATTTGGACAACTCATTTGACGAACTTTCTGAAGCTACGGTTTTTTGTTTTTTCTTCCAAAATCTGCCTCAGTTTGCATGTAATATTAGAACTAGCAGGAACAGAAGAAGTGTTTGATGAAGTTCCATATCTAGCTTCATACGTTGCAAACAGAGCTCTTAAGCTAGTTTTAAAATGCATTATATGATCTTCAACTTCAAATTGCATGTTTTCATAAAACGTTTCTAATAATCCAGCTACTCCATCCTCTTTATATCGTGGATCAAAAACCTTAGCTACTGAATAAAGCAAAGGAATAGGATTCCAATATTTTGCTAGTTAAGTACCCATTTCTTCGATCATAGGTTGAAGAATGAGGGTAGTGTCTGTAGTGTCTCTATACCTAGCTAAAGTGTCAGAAATTATAACTAATTGACCAAGCCCTAAAAAGGATGTTGAGTAATACATACCCGAAAATTTGTTTGTAGCATAATAAAAACCCTCAAAAAAATCACAAAGCTGCTCAATTGTTTTCCACTCTAATTCAGTAAGGTTGAAATCCGTCTCATACGGAATGTGGGTGCTAGCAAAATAAGTCAGTTGCATCTTGTTTTTAAGCAAGCAACGCATCATAAGATACGTTGAGTTCCACCTATGTGGAACACTTAATGTAAACTTCCGGTAAGGAAGTTGGCAATTTCTACATACTTCTTTATATAAAGCTCTCTTATTGCTAGAAGATTCTATGTATAACATAAGGTTTCTACCCTTTTCTACCCAATCAGCAGCATATTTAAGCCCATCCTGTACTATCAAGTTTAAGATGTGACAAGCACATCGCTGATGAAATAAAAGACCATCCAGATCAGGGTTCAGATGTGTTTTCAAAAATGATATTGCAGTTGTATTGTTAGAGGCATTATCAAGTGTAAATGAAATGATTTTATCAGAAATACCATACTCACGAATAACAGGCATAAACGCATTAGCAATAACAACACCAGTATGACTAAAGGGTAACAATTTAAATCCAATAATCATCTTATGAATAATATAGTCGTTGTCTATATAATGGGCCGTAACACAAATGTAGGATAAACCCCATTTTGTTGTCCATATGTCGGACGTTAAAGCTATCCTAGATTTTAAGGCCGCAAAAGTTTGAATCAATTTGGCTTTGCCAGCTTCAAAATCTGCCATAACATCTCTTCTAAGTGTGGTTCTAGGCACCTTTTTAAATGCGGGGTTCAGGGCTACTTGGTTAAAACGTTCTACTGAGGAGCTTTCCCCATAACTTAAAGGTAATTCTTGGCAAAGAACTAGTCTAGCCATCTCCTTTCGCATTGTTTCAGCAGAATACGAAAAAGCAGACAGAGAGCTAGAATTAGCTGTTAAGTTTAACGTTGTCTGTCTAGCCTCTCTTTTTTTATGTGCTTCTGTGTGTCTTTTTAGATGTGTTGTGCCATCTTTGGCTGCGCAATTGAAATCTGATCTACAGATTTTGCAAAAAGCCCTAAGTCCTTTTCCAGGCACTGTTTCTAGTGAATAGTTATCCCAAACAGCAGATTTCTGTTTTCTGCCTTGGGTTGCTTGTGAAGCAGTGGGGACAGCAGTAGTAGAAGGGGTTGAATTGTGTGCAGAACCAGAAAATCTATGTGTACCCACTATGGGGCTATTACTATTGTGCCATTCATGTTGTTCAGTTGGAGTCATTTCCGGAAAGTCCGGTGTTTCAAGAGGGTTGTTCAGCAAATTTTGAAAAAAAACCATATTCTTCAGTGTTAAAATTAGCGGTAACAGATCTACGTGGGTTGTTTGATCCGGCCATTATGCTAATTTAATAATAATAGGAAGTAGGAACCTGATTGCAGATAGAGCCGCAGTGAGGTAGCAGTCTAGCAGCTGATCGGATCCCTGAGTCGGAGCTTGAATTTGAGATGCGGAAGTGTAGAGGTAGCAGCCGTATCTTGAGAGCGCCGAGAGATGAGAGCAATAACCTGAGATTGTAGTAAAATTTGAGAGTAGAGAATTTTAGAGTTGTGAAGAAATTGGTATAAATGTGTGCGGTATTTATATGATTTTTTAAGGCCCAAAAGACCAAAATAACCCTCCAATATGACCGTTTTATGGCTGTTGGGACGGTTTTTTTGGTCATTTTGGCAGAAATTGACCAAAATAGCCCCCCAATATAGTTGTTTATGGCTGTTGGGGGGGGTATTTTGGTCAAAAAGCCCAAAAAACCCCCCCAACAGCCATAAAATGGCTGTTGGGAGGCCGGGCGGGCCGCGGGGGGGGGGGGGTAAATGCCCGGCCCGCCGGGCGGGCCGGGCTTGGTCAACGGCCCGGCCCGGGTTGACCGGGCCGGGCCGGGCCGGCCCGAAAACCGGGCCGGGCGGGCCGGGCTCCGGGCCGGCGGGCCATTTGGCCACCTTAATCCATATCCAACATCTCCCACTCACACTTGAGGGGATTGTAAGGAAACATCTTTTCCTTTATCTCTTCTGTTTGTCATACCAAGAAATAGGCCGTGTGACCGTCATGCACATAGAGTCCGCTGTTGTGCACTTGTTAGAGATACACAACACTCCTCGAGGTGCAAAGTTGAGTAGATCAACGCATGCTTTACCCTAGATTATTTCTTCACACTTCTTATACTTTATATTCAACAATTGAATCCCATCTGGATTACAATTGGCTGGCCATCTTTGAATCTCTAAAGTCCAAATGTGAATATGAAATTAATCTTCCTCTTCTTGCGATCCTTTTGATCTTGACTTGACTCGCTTTTCTAACATGCCCCGCCGGACCGAATTAACCATAGTCCATAAGCAACATGCTAAGATAGCAATTGTAACGACCCGCTCTCGGGGCCCGTTACTGTTTGGAAATGTACAAGTCCTGCTAGGCACCGATGAGATCAATACAGGCTCTGTTGCAGAAATGCGCCAAAATACTCATACATGAAAGTGGTGAAACCTTATTACAAACCAGCAGCGTACATGAAAAGAAATACAACTCGAGAATACAAATACACACCAAGCAAGCCACTCTGATACATATAATAAAAACAAACACACTCACACTCACACTTAGTAAACAGCGTCCTCCTGGTCAAATTCTACAGCAAACTCAGCGTCTGCAGTCCCTGGTGCAACTTCTTCAACCTGTGCTGTATCTGGCGAGACCACCACAAAAAGAAGGGTCGCCAGGATCAGACGTAACTCAAAGTATCTTTAGCATGTTATTTAAAACAATAAATGAGCATGGCAAAACTAACATGGTAAACTAAAAAGTAAAGTGCGAGCAATAGAGCAGAAAAGTAACATAGCTGTCTACTTCTATCAGCAATAACAATATTTAAAATGACCAGTTACGAGACTTTTAGTTGTGCCTGAGCCTACGTGACTTATAATGCGGGGTACAATAAGAAACCAAGAGGCCAACTCTTGCCGCGGGTGCTACCCGGGCGAACCAATTCTCTGAGTACTGTGCAATAATCTGTGATCTGTGATCTGTGATGGTTGTCACCGGCACTGTTATGGGTTGCTAGAACCCGCACAGTGACAACAAAGTCTGGACTAGTCGCTCCCGTACCCTCGCCATTATAAGTTACCCCAAAAACCCAGTGTGTGTGTGTGTGTGTGTGTGCAGGTTACCGTACTTACAATTTACGAGTCAATCACCATTCTCACTTTTCCAATTACATCTTTCGGTTAACGGTTAAGCATGTCAAAGAGTCCAATTCAATTTACGGTACGGTGCAATTTATCAAGTTTAGCTAACTGTTCAAGTGAAACACTTTGTCAAAAAAGAAACTAATTTTGGCATGCATAAATATTGCTTTTAAACCCCATAGCTAGGGTACGATGAGTTACCGATTTGCCTTGTAGTGGACGGTGCGTTTTGACTAGCGGTAGGGGTACCTGGTTCAAAAACGAGTTAGCCACGCAATCTAATAATAAGAACTTTTTATTTTATTACAAACTAATTTGTAGAAACTTGGCTTATAAAACTAATTCTTATAACTAATATAGGCTTACAAAATATTAGTTATAACAAAATATTAGCTATTATAACTTATAAAATATCTTTATGAAATTACTTTAAAAAAAACTTAACTTAAACTTAAAACTAAACTTAATATTTAAACTTAACTTGAAACTTAAAAAAAACTTATAAAAATTAATTTACTTAACTATATAACAATAAATTTCTTATAAGCTAACTTAACTTATCTGAATACCTAAACTTATATATAATTATTATATTAATAACTTTATATAATAACCCACCCTTACTCTCTCTTTCTCTCCTCTCGTTCTGCTGTCTTCTCCTCTTTCTTCTTCTTTTTTTTTCGTTGCCTGCAGGGGACACGGGCAAGGGGCAGCGACCTAGAGCTCGCGGCGGCGCAAGGGGAGGCCGGGGGCAAGATCCGACGGGGGCGACCGGCCTGGGGCGGCTGCGCGCGGCTAGGGCGCGCGAGGCGGGGGCGTCGACGGCGCGGGGAGGTCGGATCGGGGGCGGGGCGGCCTGGAGCGGGGTCCGGCGGCGCAAGGCGGGGGGCGGGGGTCGGCGCAGGCGGCTCGGCTATGGGCTGATGGAGAGGGTGAGGGGGCCGTCCAAGGGAGGAGGAGGAGGAAGAGAAAAAAAAGATTAGGGTTTGAATTTGAAGGATTTTTGTTTTGATTTGGTTTTTGATTCTGAAAATTATTTGCTTTTGAGTTCTTCCCCTTGGTCTGAATCTGAAATGGTTTTCAGATTTGGTTGGTTGTTTGTGGTTGATTTGTGATGGAGGTGGTGGCTGATTTGGGGGAATGGGTTGTTGTTGTGGTTGACGGTGGAGGAGGTGGTGGCTGTGGGATGGCTGAAAGTGGAGGAGGAGATGTTGATGGAGGATTGTGACGACGACGACGATGATGATGGTTGGTTGCCTGTTGCTTTAAGGAGAGGGAGAGGAGACAGAATGAAGGAGCAGGGGGGACATGGTTCATTAACGGGGAGGGGTTAGTCAAAAATTAGGTTTAGAGTTAATGAAGGGGGATGCATCTGACTGAATGAGAAAATCGTGGAGGAAGAGACGTGTTTAAACGATTAGGAATTAGGTTGATAATTAATATGAGGTAATTATTAATTAACTAAAATAATTAGTAAACGTAAAAATTTAATTAGTAAAATAAATTAGTAAATTAAATTTAACTAAAGTAACTATTAAACTATGGTGAAAAATTTAGACGCGCTCGCGTCGATTCTACGGATAAAAACACGCAGACAATCGGAAGTAAAATACCAGCATACACATACCTAAAAATACCGGCCGTTACATCCTACCCTCCTTAGAATAATTCCGTCCTCGGAATTCTCTACAAGGCATGGAAAAGATAGTGGTAACGTTCTCGCATCTCGTCCTCTCGCTCCCAGGTAGATTCACCAGGTGAGTCGCGACGCCACATCACTCTGACTAGATCAATAGTCCGGTTCCTGAAGACCTTCTGACGTCGATCTAAGATCTCCACTGGTTGCTGTTCGTATGTCAAGTCTGGACGAACTGCGATCTCCGAGTAGTCCACGACATGACTAGGGTCGCTCACATAGCGACGCAACTGCGAGATGTGGAACACATTGTGCACTCCCTCTAAGGCAGGGGGCAATGCAAGCTTGTAGGCCAATTCTCCTGCCCGCTCCAAAATATCGAAAGGTCCAATGAATCGAGGACTAAGCTTTCCTCTCCGCCCAAAACGAATCATCCCTCGGTTAGGCGAGATCTTCAGAAAAACATGATCTCTGGGCTGAAACTCTAGATGTCGATGTTTCGCATCCGCCCAATGCTTGTACCTATCCTGAGCCAGTTGCAGCTTCTCTCTGATGGTTCGAACCACATCCACGGCTTCTGTGATTAGCTCAGGACCAACCAACTCTCGATCTCCTACATCATCCCAGCTCAAGGGGGATCGGCACTTCCTCCCATACAGTGCCGCAAAAGGCGCCATACCGATGCTAGACTGATAGCTGTTGTTGTATGCAAACTCCACCAAATGGAGATGGTCTTCACATGATCCTTTGAAGTCTAGCATACATGCCCGCAGCATGTCTTCAAGTATCTGAATAGTACGCTCTGACTGGCCATCTGTCTGCGGATGGTAAGCCGTACTAAAACTCAAGTGAGTCCCCAAGCTTTCATGTAGGCTCCTCCAGAAATGAGAAGTGAATCTGGTGTCTCTGTCTGAGACAATGTTGATAGGAACCCCATGCAGCTTCACAATCTCATTCATGTACTTCTTGGCCAAAACTTCTGTAGACTGGCCCACTCGGAAAGGAATGAAGTGCGCTGTCTTGGTCAATCGGTCTACGATCACCCAGATAGCGTCATTTTGCTTTGTACTCTTGGGTAGTCCAGTAACAAAGTCCATCGTGATGTGCTGCCACTTCCACTCCGGAATAGGCAAGGGCTGTAATAAGCCGGCAGTCCTCTGATGTTCAACCTTCACCTGTTGGCACACAATACACTTCGCTACGCTCCGTGCGACGCTTCTCTTCATGCCATGCCACCAGTAATGCTGTCGCAGATCCTGGTTCATCTTGGTACCTCCAGGGTGTATGGAGTATGGAGAACTATGAGCTTCCTCCAATAGCCCCTCTCTGATGGCGCCAGCCGGTACACAGATCCTATCTCCAAACCTTAAGGATCCATCTGCATGAATCTTAAACTCTGGCCTCTGGCCTGTTATCACCAGTTCTTTGATCTTCCGCAGCTTCTCATCATCCATCTGAGCATTCTTGATCCTCTCTACCAAGGTCGACTGGATATGCATGCCCATCAAAGATGCAGTCATCCCTGGTAGAATCACTTCTATACCCATGTCCCGCATCTCTTGTTGTATTATCCACTGAGTCGTAAAGGTCATCACCGCTGGTAGACGACTCAATGCATCAGGTACGACATTGACTTTCCCAGGATGGTACTGAAGGTCAATGTCATAATCCGCCATGAGCTCTATCCATCGTCTCTGACGCATGTTGAGCTCCTTCTGAGTGAAGAGATACTTCAGACTCTTATGATCCGAGAACACCTTCACATGCTCTCCCAATAGGAAATGCCTCCAAATCTTTAATGCAAAAATCACTGCCGCCAACTCAAGATCATGAGTGGGGTAGTTCTTCTCATGGATCTTCAACTGCCTGGATGCATATGCTACGACTCGACCGTGCTGATGTAACACGCATCCGAGTCCTTTACCGGATGCATCACAGAAGACTTCGAATCCTCCTGATCGGTCTGGAATGATCAGAATAGGTGCAGTCGTCAATCTCTTCTTCAGCTCCTGGAAAGCATCCTCACATGCTTTCGACCATACAAACACCACATCCTTTCTTGTCAACCGCGTCAAGGCTCCTGCGATCTTTGAGAAGTCTTTGATAAACCTCTTGTAGTAGCCAGCAAGTCCCAAGAAACTTCGAATTTCGGTCACCGTTCGGGGGACTGGCCAGTTTTGAACAGCTGCTACTTTTTCAGGATCGACAGCAATTCCTTCTCCGGACACTATGTGGCCAAGAAATGCCACCTTGTTCAGCCAAAACTCGCACTTGCTAAGTTTGGCATAAAGCTGGTGTCTTCTCAGGGTCTCAAGAACCTTCCTGAGATGCTCAGCATGCTCCACTGCATTCTTCGAGTAGATGAGAATGTCGTCGATGTAGACTACTACGAACTTATCCAAGTATTCATACAATACTTGGTTCATGAGACTCATAAATACCGCGGGTGCATTGGTTACACCAAACGGCATTACTAAGTACTCATAATGTCCGTATCTGGTCCTGAATGCAGTCTTGGGAATATCTTCGTCTTTCACCTTCACTTGATGGTATCCCGTCCTCAGATCCAGCTTCGAATAGATGCTTGACCCACCGAGCTGGTCGAAAAGATCGTCGATGCACGGTAGAGGGTACTTGTTCTTCACAGTGACTTTGTTCAGCTCACGGTAGTCAACACACATACGAAGGGATCCATCTTTCTTCTTTACCAGCAATATAGGAGATCCCCAGGGAGATACACTGGGTCGTATCCATCCCTTCTTTAGAAGCTCATCTAGCTGGACCCGCAATTCTTCTAGCTCAGATGGTGTTAGACGATACGGTGCCTTAGATATTGGTTGAGCTCCTGGCATTAGTTCTATGGCAAATTTGAGAGTGCGATCCGGAGGCAAACCTGTAAGGTCGTCTGGAAACACATCTAAGAACTCTCGAACCACTTCTGGTATCTCAGGCTCAGCTTCCATAGCAGCTGCCATTGCTTCGGTCGATTTGGCTCTGAACTCCACTGGGCCTACCGATCTGCTTCCACTAATGAACTCAAACTTTGGATGATCAGGAATCTCGAAGACTACCCTCCTTCGATTACAGTCGATGGTGGCATGGAAAGTCCCCAACCAATCCATCCCGAATACAGCATCAAAGTTCGGTATGTCTATCATCATAAAGTCAGCAAATAACGCTCGCCCACAAATAACCACAGGGCATTGTGGATACCCACGGGTCGTCTTTATTACTCCGCCTCCCGTGTTGACGTTCCAACTGGATGCTAAAGGTTTGACAGGAATAGTGTGGGTGCGAACGAATCGACTTGCCAGAAAGCAGTGTGATGCTCCTGAGTCGAACAAGGAGAGGGCGGGTTGCCCAGCTACTAGCACGACACCTGTGATCACTTCACCGGTGGCCTCGGCCTCTTCGACAGTCATGGTGTAAGTCTGGCGTCTCGGTGGTGGCTGCTGCCTCGCCTGCTGGAACACCCTCTGCTGTGGAGGTAGAGGTGGACGCTGTGGGGCGTTCCCAGTCGGGTCAGCATGAGGAGCTGGAGCTGGAACCGGAGCTGGAGCACGTGGTTTATGATGTGGGAAATTCTTAGCCACGTGTCCAGGGTCTCCACAAACCAAACAAAGGCCTAAAAATCATCGACACTCAGATTTGATGTGTCCAGATTTTCCGCAAAAGTGGCAGACCGGGAGTGACTGCTGCTGTTGCCCTAGCTTTTTAAACTGAACCTGCTGAATAGGGCGGTGTATCTGTGGCCGTCTGCTTGGCCCAGCTTGGGTCGGTGGGGGCCTTGCAGGTGATGTCAGCCTTTGCTCTTCCTTTGCTTCTAATTCAACCATCTCATGGTTGCGAGCAATGGCTAAAACTTCAGCATGTGTGGTCGGACTAGCACCGACCATCATCCTCCGAATCTCAATGTTGAGCCCCTGCTGGAACGGCTGGGCTCGAGTCAATGGATCTACAACCATCTCCGGGGCAAACCTGCTGAGCCTGGAGAACTCAGCGTCATACTGATCCACGGTCATCGAACCCTGCTTTAGGTTAATGAACTTCTTCCTCATCAGGATCTTTGCCTGTGGGGGAAAATACTGAGCATTGAATGTTTTGGTGAAGACATCCCATGAAATAGGCAATCCCAAGCGGTCTTCTACCGCCTGCCACCAGTCTCGAGCACCATCAGTTAGTTGCCTTTTGGCGGTAGCCACCCATGCTTCTTCTTGAATCTGAGATGCCCTCAGATCATCAGTGATTCTCTTGAGCCATTCTTTCGCTTGGAGATGATTCTCGGTCCCAGCGAAAGTCTTCGGGTTCATCCCTCGAAAGTGATAAACACTCGGGTCAACTTTCTGTTCTCTGCACAAAGCCTGCTCCAAAGCCTGTCCAAGCTGCTGATGAAGGGCATACATGCCCCGCATGCAATCTTCTGCAGACAATGGTGCGGTCGGAAATGCTGTCGCGTTCGGACCGGTGTTGGCTCCATTACCAGCATCATTTTGGTTGGGACCCCCATTCAGATGATTGATCCCGGATCCAAACGCACAGTCCTCGCTTCCAGAAGTGTTCCTTTCCATTGCTTTCATGCGTTTTCAAAAGGCTTGATCAGTTTCATTGAGTATCTTATACAGCACATTCTGAACTTCCTGTACTGCTCATGTGGTATTTAGCGCGGACCTGCATGGGCCACCAAACCTGTAACGACCCGCTCCCGGGGCCCGTTACTGTTTGGAAATGCACAAGTCCTGCTAGGCACCGATGAGATCAATACAGGCTCTGTTGCAGAAATGCGCCAAAATACTCATACATGAAAGTGGTGAAACCTTATTACAAACCAGCAGCGTACATGAAAAGATATACAACTCGAGAATACAAATACACACCAAGCAAGCCACTCTGATACATATAATAAAAACAAACACACTCACACTCACACTTAGTAACCAGCGTCCTCCTGGTCAAATTCTACAGCAAACTCAGCGTCTGCAGTCACTGGTGCAACTTCTTCAACCTGTGTTGTATCTGGCGAGACCACCACAAAAAGAAGGGTCGCCAGGATCAGACGTAACTCAAAGTATCTTTAGCATGTTATTTAAAACAATAAATGAGCATGGCAAAACTAACATGGCAAACAAAAAAGTAAAGTGCGAGCAATAGAGCAGAAAAGTAACATAGCTGTCTACTTCTATCAGCAATAACAATATTTAAAATGACCAGTTACGAGACTTTTAGTTGTGCCTGAGCCTACGTGACTTATAATGCGGGGTACAATAAGCAACCAAGAGGCTAACTCTTGCCGCGGGTGCTACCCGGGCGAACCAATTCTCTGAGTACTGTGCAATAATTTGTGATCTGTGATCTGTGATGGTTGTCACCGACACTGTTATGGGTTGCTAGAACCCGCACAGTGACAACAAAGTCTGGACTAGTCGCTCCAGTACCCTCGCCATTTTAAGTTACCCCAAAAACCCTGTGTGTGTGTGTGTGCAGGTTACCGTACTTACAATTTACGAGTCAATCACCATTCTCACTTTTCCAATTACATCTTTCGGTTAACGGTTAAGCATGTCAAAGAGTCCAATTCAATTTACGGTACGGTGCAATTTATCAAGTTTAGCTAACTGTTCAAGTGAAACACTTTGTCAATAAAAGAAACTAATTTTGGCATGCATCAATATTGCTTTTAAACCCCATAGCTAGGGTACGATGAGTTACCGATTTGCCTTGTAGTGGACGGTGCGTTTTGACTAGCGGTAGGGGTACCTGGTTCAAAAACGAGTTAGCCACGCAATCTAATAATAAGAACTTTTTATTTTATTACAAACTAATTTGTAGAAACTTGGCTTATAAAACTAATTCTTATAACTAATATAGGCTTACAAAATATTAGTTATAACAAAATATTAGCTATTATAACTTATAAAATATCTTTATGAAATTACTTTAAAAAAACTTAACTTAAACTTAAAACTAAACTTAATATTTAAAACTTAATATTTAAACTTAACTTGAAACTTAAAAAAAACTTATAAAAATTAATTTACTTAACTATATAACAATAAACTTCTTATAAGCTAACTTAACTTATCTGAATACCTAAACTTATATATAATTATTATATTAATAGCTTTATATAATAACCCACCCTTACTCTCTCTTTCTCTCCTCTCGTTCTGCTGTCTTCTCCTCTTTCTTCTTCTTTTTTTTTTCGTTGCCTGCAGGGGACACGGGCAAGGGGCAGCGACCTAGAGCTCGCGGCGGCGCAAGGGGAGGCCGGGGGCGAGATCCGGCGGGGGGCGGCCGGCCTGGGGCGGCTGCGTGCGGCTAGGGCGCGCGAGGCGGGGGCGCCGGCGGCGCGGGGAGGCCGGATCGGGGGCGGGGCGGCCTGGAGCGGGGTCCGACGGCGCAAGGCGGGGCAGGGGTCGGCGCAGGCGGCTCGGCTGTGGGCTGATGGAGAGGGTGAGGGGGCCGGCCAAGGGAGGGGGAGGAAGAAGAGAAAAAAAGATTAGGTTTGAATTTGAAGGATTTTTGTTTTGATTTGGTTTTTGATTCTGAAAATTATTTGCTTTTGAGTTCTTCCCCTTGGTCTGAATCTGAAATGGTTTTCAGATTTGATTGGTTATTTGTGGTTGATTTGTGATGGAGGTGGTGGCTGATTTGGGGGAATGGGTTGTTGTTGTGGTTGACGGTGGAGGAGGTGGTGGCTGGGGGATGGCTGAAAGTGGAGGAGGAGATGTTGATGGAGGATTGTGATGACGACGACGACGATGATGGTTGGTTGCCTGTTGCTTTAAGGAGAGGGGGAGGAGACAGAATGAAGGAGCAGGGGGGACAGGGTTCATTAACGGGGAGGGGTTAGTCAAAAGTTAGGTTTAGAGTTAATGAAGGGGGATGCTTCTGGCTGAATGAGAAAATCGTGGAGGAAGAGACGTGTTTAAACGATTAGGAATTAGGTTGATAATTAATATGAGGTAATTATTAATTAACTAAAATAATTAGTAAACGTAAAAATTTAATTAGTAAAATAAATTAGTAAATTAAATTTAACTAAAGTAACTATTAAACTATGGTGAAAAATTTAGACGCGCTCGCGTCGATTCTATGGATAAAAACACGCGGACAATCGGAAGTAAAATACAAGCACACACATACCTAAAAATACCGGCCGTTACAGCAATCACCCAGTCAAATCTTAAGGAACCAATTAGAGTCCATAAGGGTAACGAGTTAAGACCCATGTGGTCTTTGGGTCTCACATAATAGTAAACACAATTACTATTCTAACCCAATGGTCAAAATGCATACGTAGTATGAATACGTATTACAACATCACTCCTTTCCCAGGGAGCGTATGTCTTAATGATGTTGTAAGGATGATAACCAGACACCACAATGTCTGACTTTGAGTCCCTTTTACTACTCAAATAATCTTCAGGACTCACATCCCGCATAAGACAGATAGGATTTCAAAATCCTCTTAGATCTTTTGAAAACATCCATATGATGCAGATCTTTCATACGACCATTTTGTTTAAGTCATGACTCTAAATCGTCTGTCTGACGATTTTGACTTTAAACAGGTCTCATCTTTATTTTACCCGTCTGATAAAATAAAGGCGGTTGCTCATGTGAGAAAGCCAACCTTAATCTGTCCGACATACTAAAATTCAGCTGAGATTTCAAAAATGTACACAAACATTTCTTAAGAAATTCATGTGCAATGTTGAAAAAGAACTTTATTCTTTTATTAAATTTGATCATTTACAGACATAGGAATTTACATTGGTACAACTCAGCTCTTACGCAATCCTTGGGATGATAAGTGTTTGTAAAACACATCTCTGGGGATCTCCTTGGTAAGCGGATCCGCTATCATCTCATGCGTAGATATGTACCTTATGTCCACCTTCTTGGTCTTATCATAGTCTTTTGCAAATTTGTAGCGGATATCAATGTGTTTGGTCTTACAATGGAATTTAGGATCTTTGACATAGGCTATAGATGCTTGACTGTCGCTGTGTATAGGTACATCACTTGAGTCACTTGCATTAATTAGCCTGTCTAAGAACTTCCTAAGCCAAACAGCCTCTTGGACTGCCATGCTAAATGCTACAAACTCGGCTTCCATAGCTGAAAGTGCGATGCAGGATTGTTTCTTGCTACTCCAGGATATTGCACCAGATCCGAGTAGAAAAACATATCCTGAGGTCGATCGTCGCTCATCGAGATCACCCGCCCAATCAGCATCAGTGTAGCCTTCGAGCCTCAAGGCATCTCCTTGATAGCATAAAGCATAGTCTGCAGTTCCTTTGAGATACCGCAATATCCTCTTAACCGCTTTCCAGTGTACTTGCCCTGGATTGGATTGGTAACGACTTACCATTCCAACGGCAAAACAGATGTCCGGTCTTGTACACATCATAGCGTACATAAGACTACCAACTGCATTGGAATATGGAACTTTTTCCATAATATCCTTTTCCTTTTGGTTCTTTGGACATGATTTCAGACATAAATTGTCGCACTTGCTTATAGGAGTATCAATGGACTTGCAGTCCTGCATATTAAACCGTTCTAGAACCTTCTTTATATAAGTCTCTTATGAAAGAGAAAGAAGTTTCTTCGAACGATTCCTTGAAATCTTAACTCCAAGGATATATGCGGCTTCTCCCATGTCTTTCATCTCAAAAACTGATGAAAGCCAAGCCTTGATATCCATCACAAAGCCCTTGTCATTTTCGGCTATTAAAATGTCATCTACATATAGAGACATAATAACGTACTTGCTATTAATCCTCTTGATATATACGCAGTTATCTTCATCAAGTATGGAAAAACCATTTGATAAGACAACTTCTTGAAATCGTATATACCATTGCCTCGAGGATTGTTTAAGACCATATATGGATTTACGAAGTTTGCAAACCTTATGTTCGTTTCCTTCTTTTACAAACCCTGTTAGTTGTTCCATATAGATCTCCTCGTCCAATTCTCCATTGAGAAAGGCAGTCTTTACATCCATCTGATGTAATTCGAGGTCTAAGCAAGCTACCATTGCCAGAATCAGGCGAATCGAGGTAAAACGGACAACAGGTGAGAAGGTCTCTTCGTAGTCTATCCCTTCCTGTTGCGTAAAACCTTTCGCGACAAGGCGAGCTTTATATCTATCAATAGAGCCATCAGCCTTATGCTTGATCTTGAGAACCCATTTGTTCCCAATAGCTCTACGTCCTCTGGGTAAGTCAACTAAGTCCCAGACTTGGTTAACTTTCATGGATTCCAACTCTTCCTTCATCGCTTCCATCCATTTGTCTTTCGCATGGCATGATACGGCCTGTTTGAAAGTAGCAGGCTCGTCATCATCTTGTAGTAAAGTCATAAATGTTTGCGGAAATTCATCCTCAAATCTTAGAGGAGCCAACCTTGTACGACTACTACGTCGTATTTGAGATTCTTCAAGTCCTTGTTGACTCAAATTTAGATCAATTCTAATATCACTCCCACTTGGAATGTCGTTAGAAATGCTCCCACTTGGATCATTATTCCCGTATGGAATAGGATTAGTGTCATTCGTATCATCCATTGGTGAAGTTTGAAACGTATTTTCTTCTTCACCAAGAATTCTCCCACTCGAATGAGGAATCCTTCTTGATCATTAATCTCAAATAGAGATAAGTCCTGACTTATCTCGCCCTATCTTGGAAACTCGTTTCTAAGAAAGTGACATCCCTCGACTCAAACTCAATTAGACCTCCATTGTCTTCCTGACTAACGAAAACATAACCTTTAGAGTTTTCTGCGTATCGTATAAAGATACATTTCCTTCCCCGTGGTCCAAGTCTGCCATACTTATGGGAGGAAATATGTGCGTAGGATGCACATCCCCAAGGTTTCAAAATGTCTAAGTCAAGAGACCTTTGGTTCCATAACTCATAAGGAGTGGAGCAAAATGATTTCGAGGGTACGCGGTTCAAGATGAAAGCGGCCGTCAATAATGCATCACCCCAAAAGGTGATTGGCAAGTTAGCTTGCGCCATCATTGAACGGACCATTTCCATTAAAGTCCTATTTCTCCTTTCTGCAACACCATTTTGTTGCGGAGTATAAGGCATAGTTACCTGATGTACTATACCCTTTTCATCACAAAGTTCCTTAAAACTTGTTGATTGATATTCCCCGCCCCTATCGGTTTGTAAGACCTTAATCTTGCGATCTAATTGATTCTCCACTAAACTCATATAGTTCTTAAAGCAGGTTAATGCTTCACTTTTGTGGGATATCAAATAGATATGTCCTAATCGGGTGAAATCATCAATAAAAGTGATGAAATAGGACTTTCCGCGTCTTATCTTGACATTCATCGGACTACATATGTCCGAATGGATGAGCTGTAATGGAACCTCGGCCCTTGTGCCGGTTCCAAATGGCTTGCGACAAGATTTCCCTACAAGGCAATGTTCGCAGGTCGACATTTCAACCTTTGAAACATTGGATAGAAGGCCACGTTTGGCAAGTCTATCCATTCGTGTTGGTCCAATGTGACCAAGCCTTGCATGCCAACATCAGACTCATAAGTCGATGAATTTGCAACAAGGAAATTTTCATTACAATATGAAGAGTCATACATTGTATTTAATACAATAAATCCTTTAAATACATACCCAGTACCAATTAAGGAATTATTACAACACAAGTCCATTTTACAATCATGAAAAAACCGGCTATAACCAAGACCCATTAACACGACCACAGATATTATATTCCTTCGAATATCTGGAGCGAAGAGAACATCATGAAGTAGGAGAGTGCGGCCGTTGTCCAAGACTAGCTTGCAAGTCCCAACGCCTTTCACTTCAACATGTGTGTTGTTTCCTACATAGATCCACTTCGTTCCTTGGGGTATCCGGTGATACTCCACGAAGGACCGTCTGTCCCTTGCTATGTGGTCGGTGGCACCTGAATCAATTATCCAAAATGGATTAGATTCCACAAGAAATATTGAACTAGAAACACATATGTAACTAGTATATTTACAAGTTACCTCGTCGCCTCCACTCGTACACGAACGAGCATAGTGACCGAGCTTGTTGCACTTGAAGCACTTGATCCTCTTCAAGTCTTTCTTCTTGTGCCATTTCTTGTGCCCACCCTTATGTTTGGGTTTCTTGGTAGACTCAGGTTGCGTATTACGTTCATTAGTAGACTTCGAACGATCTTTCCGTTTCTTTTCCCCGTGTGAGGAACTAGCAACCACGTACACTTCTGCACTAGGCTTGGCAGCCGCAAGCCGCTCTTCCTCTAATTCGAGGTGCTTGGAAACAGCGATGAAGGTCTTGAAGCTCTCATTGTGAGTGAGATGCATCTTCATTTGGTCCCCACCCATTTGGTAGGGAACGTATGACTGATTGGATTTGTTGCTCATCAGTGAGCACATGAACTGCGTCCTTTAACTCTGAGATTTGATTTGCCATATGTCGCAGATGTTTCCCCATGGAATGATCTGGACGTTTCTTGTATGAATCAAATCTTATAGTTAAGGCGCGAAGTTTGGACACCGATGTGCCACCAAACTTCTCCTCTAGCTTGGACCATATGTCCATGGCTAGGTCATGCTCTCGGAAGATGCGCATTATGTCATCGGCCATACTGCTCAATAACGTAATGCAGGCTATCTTATTCTTCCGAGACCAAGCATCAAAAGCTTCCTTGTCTCGTCTGTATTGGGCCGTAGTGCCCAACTCGGGTTCAATCATTACGTTCTTTAGAGTTTCGAGCACTTCTTGCTCCTCTAAAACGTATTGTATCTTGATGGACCAAAGTTTGTAATTATCGCCGTTGAGTTTTTCACCTCTGTTTAACTCAGCGACGATATTCTTTGAAGCGGAAGACATTTTACTTTTAAAATGCTGCAAAAGACACAAAACCGAAGGTTTGATCAAAAACATTGTATTGAAAATTCTTAAAATATAATTCCCATTTGAAATGATAATAGAATATCCCATTTGGATAGTTCTAATTTCAACTCCCACTTGGAATGATATTTATAATTTGATAAGTTACTTTCGAAAAATATTGAAGATGTTACTCTAGAATCGGAAAGGTCACTATGTTTCCAATCACCATCTAGAGTAACTTTCAATATTTCCCCATCACTTTATCAAATAAAAGTACTCTTATAGTACTTTGCAGCGGAAAAGCGTTTTTGAAAACGTATTTTTCAAAACGTATGAAAAACGTATTTTTCAAAGAATTGTATATTTCAACCTAGTACCCTTATGATACTAGTGAAAATATTCGGCACTTCCTGGCCATTTGCCGGGAATGAGCCGTAGCCATGCCAAGGCCGAATTCCCCTTGAGGGGATTTTTCTGCAAGCCATTGTTGCCGGCTCCCGTATAGATCCAGGCGCTTCCCCCCGTATGGGAGAATTTCGTCGCAGACGACTGTCGTTGGCCCCGTATGCGCTAGTTGGCATGTTCGTGTTCGACCAAGGCCTTTTGCCGAATTGGTCGACCAAAACTCCCGGATTGGTCGACCAATACCAATGGTCTGAAACCCCTCCAGGCCAGGGCCTCTGCCCTGGCCGAGGCTGGCCAAAGGCCGGCCAGGGCCTCTGTGATTCTGAATGAAAAGTGTCATTTTCACCCCGTATTTCCTTGGGTTTTAGCGTATATATTTCACATATAGGCTCTATCTAGCTCGTAATTGTGCATAGTCTGTATATTAGATCTTATCACTTGTTATACTTAAAACCCACTTCTTGTCACTAATTATTGCATTTCCTATTTTTCAGGATTTTTCTGGAACTTATGGAGATTTATCGGAAGCAAGAAGAAGAGAAGAAGAATTCTGCAATGCCTTCTCTTGTGCAGAAATTTACTGTTATTCCAATGCATATTCCGGCCTCATGATATTTTTCAGTCAAATTTCGTGAAGTCCCGATTCCAACGCCGCCTGGAACACGTCATTCCGAGGTCGGATGATTTTTCTAGAATTTTCGCAAGACAGTGTGACGGTGCTGAAAATTTCTGCAGCTTTGCCCCTCTTGTGAAGAATTCTGCTATCATTCCAATATATATTCCGGCCTAATGATATTTTTCAGTCGAAGTTCGTGAAGTCCCGATTCCATCGCCGCCTGGAACACGTCATTCCGAGGTCGGATGATTTTTCTAGAATTTTCGCAAGACAGGGTGACGGTGCTGAAAATTTCTGCAGCTTTGCCCCTCTTGTGAAGAATTCTGCTATCATTCCAGTATATATTCCGGCCTAATGATATTTTTCAGTCGAAGTTCGTGAAGTCCCGATTTCATCGCCGCCTGGAACACGTCATTCCGAGGTCGGATGATTTTTCTAGAATTTTCGCAAGACAGTGTGACGGTGCTGAAAATTTCTGCAGCTTTGGGCATTGCTTGCGGGTTTGGGCCAGAATCCGACCCGTTTGACTTAATTTCAGACCCGTTAAGCTGTGAATGAGTTTATATTACGAATTTGGGGGGTTTTCAGCCCTAGTTCTTATTTTTAACTGAAATTAGAGAGCTTGGAGGCCATGGGGGGAGGATGATGAAGCTTGGAGCTTGGAGGAGCATTTGGGGGGATGAGGATTTCCATCTTGGAGTGACACTTGGGTGAAATTTCTCCAACTTCTTGTGTTTTAATTTAGGGTTTTGTATTGTAATTGGATGATTGATTTTGAGTAAAAACGTCTCCTTTTTCATTATGAATGTCTAAATCTCTCTTGTGTAATTGTGTTTGGTGATTGTTGGTTGCTTGGGTTGTGATTTTATCTCTAGCACATTTTATTTTCTAAATTGGTGGATGAAACCGTAGAAATTTGTTTATTGGAACCCTAAGGGGAAATCTAAGAAGAGGATTATCCTAGCGGACCCTCTCTAATGTGCTTATTGATTACTCTTGAGTTTCATTCATTGCTTATTGCACCCCACACGTTCGATGAAATGCCGTATTTTCCGATTGAGCTTCCTTAGCCGGGAGATCAATTGAGTTATATTTGGGATGAATTCCCACGCCCATGGCCTCATTCACATGCACACCACATGAGTCCTCCTCGTTGCTTGTTGATTCGGCTCTCCACCCCTAGTGCTTAGGTTAGGATTTTAGATTTCACCACACTGTTTTCCCACTCATCCACCGTTAGTTGAGGTGGTTGTTTCACGCTCTATTTTTCTTTATCGATCAAACTTGTGAATATAGAACGACTTGTCCCTGTGATCCGACCCGGTACTCACCGGTAATTTTTATATTGCGTTGACACTCCTACGCTTGGGAGTGGAAGGCGTGCACTTGCGCGTTTTCCGAGTCAACCACTCTGCCCTGGCCGAGGCCGGCCAGGCCCTGGCCTCGGCCAGGGCCCCCTCGCCCTGGCCGGGGCCGGCCATGGCCGGCCACCCCCTTATATGGGGTTGCCGCACACCCCGCCGGAGGGGTGGCCGTGGTGGTTATTGGCCGTAGCCAACCCCCTCCGCATGGGGAGGGGGGGTGCATTGCCTTCATAGCCCATTTGGCCATGGTGATCAAGCACCAAAAAGTCATCTTCCCCGATGGGAATAACTACCATCTTCTTCCTCGATGAAGCACCCGTTCGTCGATGAAGCACCCGTTCGTCGAGAAAGTAGTTATTCTCTAATGGCCGTGTGCCAAAAATGAAAAATAACATACTTTAAAGTTCGTAAACTACACGCTCCACATGAAGAGAGTTCACATTCCCTATGAATGGAGACTCGGCATCCATGAAGGGTGCGAGCTTGACGATATGAACGGTCGGTTCTTCCCGTCACGGAGAGTTCCTGCCATATCCGTAATGACAGAAGACCCTAACGTGAAAAGAACAACCGTTGCGTTCTCTCTGTCACGAAGCGTTCCTATCATATCCATAATGGTAGGATACCCATTCGTGAAAAAGACAACGCCTCGTTCATCGGTTCGACGGGGCGGCGGTTTGACCGGGGCGAACCCGTATGGCTCTGATACCAATGTTGGATCCTGACAAAACAAGGACGTTAGGATCGAATAATAAAGTCGAGCCTTACGCTTGCGTACGCGACACCGTAATCTCGGAACTTCGCCCTCGGATTCGCCACAACGGTCGATACTTCGTCACGGAGGATCGAAGCAGAGTTTCACCGCCTAAATCTCTAACTAGAAGAGGATTTTAATGGAAGGGAGAAGAAGAACATAAGATGCCTTATGCAAACTTATGGCATGGAAAATGTGGTATGAATGCCTTACCCTTGGGTCCTATTTATAGGCTTTAGGGGTGGTTATTGTAGGAAATAACCAATTATAAGCTTATTAGCCTATATTAGCACATTCATTTATCCTCTTCTTCATTCACTTATCAAGTGCCTTTATGCACTTATAAAGTGACTTTTTCCACTTATCGAGTGGCTTTTTCCACTTATCGAGTGGTCCTTTTCACACGAGAAAAGGTTCCCTTCGTGCACGCTTTCGTGCACGCGACATCTGAGGTCCGTATACCCTCTTACATCCCCTCATGGGTGTATTCATGTCGTCCATATCCAACAATTTCCTCATTAACTGCTTTATCTTGCTTGGCTGCATTGCATATGTTTCCGCCTATCCTTGGTGATTCTGTTGGTGGAGTTGTTGTCAACAGCTTAACTTCTTCGAGGGGTGAGCGAAGAAAAATAGGGCGTGGACTCTTGATGGGTGTTACGGC
This sequence comes from Scilla litardierei, assembly GCA_030789695.1. Taxonomy (NCBI): domain Eukaryota; kingdom Viridiplantae; phylum Streptophyta; class Magnoliopsida; order Asparagales; family Asparagaceae; genus Scilla; species Scilla litardierei. The sequence goes on from CM061139.1 coordinate 161,400,540, forward strand.
TTTTACGAAAGTTTTTTTTAAGAACCCCGGGAGGAGGCCGACGGCTACGCACGTAGGGATCAAGAGAGTTGATCTAGTCGGTTGTGTAAGGGGAGCTTGCGGGCAATGGGAGCTTGCCGAGAATACTCCATGGGTTGGTAGAGACCACCCATCACGGTTTGTATTGAGGGGGAGGTTGTTCCTCCTAATAGAATCGCGATAATTAGTGATTGTACTCATTGATTATTTTAGTGGAGTATTCTGATTTTCTGGGCGTGGCCCCGCAGATGTAAGTGTGCGCACCGAACTGCGTTACCAAGTGTTGAGTGTCTCTGATTGGTTCTTGTTTTTAATCTCTGTGTTTATTTGATTATTCCTACGTACTGAAATTGACAAGGGGTTCCAATTCCAAGGTACGAGGTCTAAGACATAGAACTCTCCTTTCTCAGCTGATATTTCTTACACTATAGAGCTTGCGCCGCCAGTCTTGAGACGAACCTCCGTGGGTCGATCTCAGCTGCACCAAGATCCCTCTCTTGCTTAAGTTCTCTTACTAACTTAAGCATCAGAGGGGATTTGGGTCGGAACCCAGATCCGACCCCCCTAACGTGTCCCTGTGGTGCAGATCGACGGTCATTGTCCAGCGTCGGAGGTCGTTATCGAGCTCCCCAGCCTCGAACGAGGCCACGAGACCTCCCAGCGTCGGTCTCATCAACATGATAATGGGAGGTCCCCGCACCGAATTTGTTGTTCCGTGTCGAAGGCGCCTGCACCGAATTTGTTGTACCGCGCCGAAGGCGCCCGTGCCGCCAAATTTTGTTTTTAAAATTTTAATATTTTTTGGGGAACAAAGATTTCGCGGGCACGGATTTGTTCCGCTAAATTTTTTAGGAACAAAAATTTGAACCGTACCCGCCGACACGGGATTTGGGGAACAAATTTTTGAACCGTGCCCACATGTACGGGTTTTTTTTACGCGAAATTGTTGTTCCGCACCGAATTTGTTGTTCTACGCTAATTTGTTGTTCCGCGTCGAAGGCGCTCGCGTCGAATTTTTTGATCCGCGCGGAAGGCGCTCGCGCTGAATTTGTTGTTCCGTGTCTAAGGTGCATGTGCCAAATTTGTTGTTCCGTGTCGAAGGCACCCGTGCCGATAAATATTTTCACGCTAATTTGTTGTCCTTTTAAATTTTAATAATTTTTGGGGAACAAAGATTTCACGGGAAAAATCTTAAATGAACCGTGCCCGCGGGCACGGGTTATGACGAGTTGATATATAATTTTAACATGTATGCTATTCATTGCTACTTGTTCCCTTAATTTCATTCTCTATTTCCTAAAAAATTTAACATTTATATCAGTAATGCATGCACTCTTATAGTTAATATATATTTGACTAAAACTGTTATTAGGCTCAAGAAGCTTGATGCTAGGTTGAGCTGGTTGAGAGTCCGTTCCACTCGTTTGATAATTTAGAGAAACCAAGCATGAAAAAAAAAATCTAAGCTTGCTAAAATCAGTGAACACACATGAACGACTTAAAACAGCTCAGCTCGATTAGCATACATACTTCCCGAGCCCCCTTAGCTATTTGATGCCCACACCCATTCAATATTGGCCATTCTCTTGTCCTCAATTTGACCAAAAAATTGTAGCAGTGAAAGTTTCTACACAAACCCATTAATAAGCAGATCAATAAAGGACCAGTGATGGTAGTGAAGTTCCCTATATCCTACTTAACAATTCAAAGTTTCGATCCTCCGCAGAAGTAAACTTTAAACAAGTTCAGACTGACTATACATGCACAGATAAGGGCCTTATGAGCTAAATACACAAGCTTACGGTAGGGATACATGATAGTGCATTGAGATTTCATGACAAATTGAAATGCACTAAGCAATTAGTATATATGTGGCACGGTACAGGCACATGTTTTTCCTTTGGGGTCAACACCCTTTTGAACAAGTTGGCACAAATAACAACTTCCATGGATTAATGAAAGAAATCTTGTTCGGTTTTTGGAGTCTAAAAGTTAGGCACAAATAATAAATTTCATCGACAATGCGCATTTAGAAATCTAAATTTGATGAATAATAACAATGATTTGCTTGCAGGCATTAATCCATTCATCACAATAATGATTAAAACAGGACTAAGATTTCAAGCACATGTGTTGACTAACTTAAGATTGTTCCCAACACAACTAATTCTTGATTAGTATCTTAATAATGCAACTATTTTATGCAAATTGTAGGCTTACAAATAATTCACATGATTGGGTGGTTTTGTACATGTCAAAGTAAGGAAAAGATCTGTTCTAACTCCCTTCTATGCCATCTTCTCCTACATTTTTTGTTTTCAAGTTATTTTTGTATGTCAAGGTGTTTTAAAGATAAATTGTTAACATTGAGAACTTTCAAACTAATAGACCACTATATAGGCAACCGTCTAATGATCTACAATAGATGAAACAACAAAAAGCTCGAATATGAATCAACATATGCAATCCTGACACGTCTGCCAGGATACGCATTACAGCATCCCAAATAATAACTGTTTGATACCAAATCAGCCTTAATCTAATAAACAAATCAACTTCATGCTAGGTAGTCATCATAAACAACCAAGAAGAAAAAAGTACCTTGTAAATAGTCATAGTGACATCCATAAGTAAGCATATTTGCAAAATCCATTGTTGGAAGTTTCAATGGTATGTATCACCTGTTGCCTACATTTCTAAAGACGTCAATTCGGAATCAAGCAGGTAGTTCAATCTACTTCCAGTTCACACATGATTGAGGGGAGAGAAATCCAACGAGGTCCATAATCCCTTTGGCATCTGTGTGAGGACTAAAAGACAGCTGATGAATCTGACAACGAAAATATGGGTGTTTTTATCCAAATCAATCCTGGTGGGTTTACCAGACATTAATTTGTGACCAATGGTTCCAGCAACACAGTAGCCAGGAAGCGTCACAAGGTTCATTTCGGATGGTGCCCACTGTTTGAAGACCTCGAGGGAAAATCCACCACTGATCATCCCAGGTGTTGAAAAGAGAACACATGGCCCAGGTGAATTTGTCATAGAACGGTCAAAGGATGAAACATGTTTAAAATCAAATGTGTTGCGTGTAATGTATGTATCTTTGATTTTTTGGCTTGTCCAACCTATAAGCATTTTATAGTACATGTTAGCTTGGAGTGTCAGGCCAGCTGAGAAATATATTGGAACCTTCAAATTCATACGCTCCCAATAATCATCGAGCAATAAACAGAGCTCTTGGGCTCTTCCAAGAGCAAACGTTGGGATCAACACTTTGCCTCCTCCAGCAACACATTTATGGACGGCCATCAAAAACTCCCTCTCCCGAGCATATTTTGTATCACGTATAGTCGTAGCATACGTGGATTCTGTTATCACAAGGTCCAATTGTAAGCGATCAATTTGAGCAGCTCCAAGATGTCTATCAGGCGTCATGTTATAATCCCCAGTGTAAACCATAGCACTGACTCCAACCTTTGCGTAAATCATTGCAGCTCCAAGAACATGCCCTGCATAATAGGCACGAATCTGAAGATCTTTGTCGACTTGCACTGTTTGCTTCAAGTCCAGTGGTGTTACTTTCTTCATACATTCAACAATATGGTCATAGGTAAATTGCTCATCCTCTCCTATTCGATCTACCATTACCTTGCGATAGTCTTCCAGCCAAAGCCTTTGTCGGATATGTCATGTATATGGGACCATTATATCCACACACCTATGTAAAATAAGGAAGGGCTCCAATATGATCAAGATGGAAGTGAGTGATAATAATGCATGTCAAAACAGAGTTGAAGTCTCCAGTGTCTGATAGAAGGTAGAAATCAGGGTACCGCCGGCGATCACAGTAACCCATGTGCATTCCACAGTCAAACATAATCCTTTTTCCCCCAATTGAGACCACAACACAACTCTTTCCAACTTCTTGTCCTGCACCTAGAACAAGACATTCAATTGCCATGGGTGAACTACTACCTCACTCCAACCCACAAAAGTGTTGTGTCTGTAAACCCTCACAAAACTGTGTCTGCATCACAGGGAAACAGAAATGGAGGATTTTAAACAAGGATATGGTCCAAGAAACATTTAACATAGAATGCTGCATATTTTGGAAGCTTCAATCTGCATTAACATACTTCCTTCGTCAAGATGTATAGTTTTTTAGCCCTAGTTAATTTACCTTGAAATAATAAAGTCAGAAGATTGCTTTTGGACTTGAAAACTTCAAGGTTTGAGGATTGTTTTTGTACATTAAAAAAAATAGTGTAACAAACTTGCATCCACCATTCACCATCTAGGCTGACTCGTACGCATGATAACTTACAAATAATAGATCTTGCAATTGTCCAATAGTGGTTCTCATTTGGAAGAGCTGACTTAGTCAATATGACAACATACATTGAGAATTTCTAGCATTTTGGTAATTCAACGAAACACAACTCTCAAGAATATAAAAACTAAAGTTACTATAAAATTCTCAAGGTCTTATACCAAATAAGATAAATCCATTTTCATGCATCAAGCCATCAAGGTAGAAAGGAATATTTATTACTCATGAGATAAGTAGCATAGGAAGTCTAAGCATGGCTCAAGACAAGAGTGCATGGGAGTATGCAAGCTCAGTTACTATGGTTTCATCACATCTTCATATTGACATCAAAATGCAGGCGTACTGCAGACATGAAGATGAAAAAAGAACAGATGCAGCACAAGGAAAACTTTTGCCAGGTCAAAAAAAAGAAGAAGTAAGGTGCGAATAGAAATAAAAAACAAAAGAAAGCCATGGGACAGCCTATTAAAAATAGTCACAATACCAATGAATTTAACCAGATTAAAATTATTCACAAGGGGTGAACTTTTTGACGTGACTTCTTTCAGAAGTGTTTAGCATGCTTAAGGATAAGTTATTTTCTTTTAAAAAGAAAATTTTAAAAAATCTTAAAAGGTTCTACATAAAACATGTGTTTATTAATTTTCGAATTTTATGTGCTCGCCCATAAAAATTATTTTTCTAAATAATGTGCCAAAAGTGTTTGAACAAAAATGGATATGTATAAGAGAGTTTAAACGATATTTATAAAAGGTAGTAAAATAAGGACCAAACTAAAAATTTCATGTTAGAAATAGGATGGAGTGAGATGTCATGCAAAGAAAATATGAGATAAGATGGCAAGTGTTTGGCTTATGCAGTTCAGAAGCCAAGAAGTGTATCTCCTCAGAAAAGCTACTTTGCAGCTTCTGTTTATCTAGAAAGTTCTTTTTTTAGTTTATTAACAAAGGTTCAGTTTCCAAAAGAAGTCACTTCGCAGCTTTAAAAATCTGCAAAAGCACTAATTATAAAGCAATTGCCAAACACGCTCTAAGAGGAAAACCTACACTCAACCTAAGATCTAAGGAGAAAGGTATTAGAAGACTTATGCATGTTTTTTTAAATATTAATTCTACTTCTGCTTTCCATAGGCTGATCAGATACACACCTGACTCAGAAGAAACATACCCTCAAGCATCCCACATTTAAGGCTCGAGGCAGGTTCAGGTACAAACCCGATTGTCAGTGCCCATAAGGGAAAGCCCAAGCCACAATTAATTAATAATGAACCTATGAATAAACACCACACTAAAACATGTAGACACAAGAGAACACTCGGAACAAATTAGAAGCAATAATAATAGCAGCTCTCAGAAATGTACGATGGCACAACGGACTAAATTAAGTTAGGTCAAATGATTATCATCCTAGCCGTTCCAGATCAGGCGGTGGAGGCAACAAAGCAGTTATCAACATGATCCCTTTCAAATCTTCATATTTAGACATTTACCCTTCAATGTAATTTAAGTCTTGAGATTTTAACATGTACATTGGTTATAGGCGATGTTTCTTGTTTTACACATGATCACAACTCCCTACTGACTCTCTCACATCTCCTTTTCCCTTTTTCTCTTCCAAACCTTAAATCATTGAGTGAGCAACCTATTCTAGACCAGCTCACAGTTCGACGATGCCGCTTACACCATCACAATGCACATGCCTCCACATTTAAGCAGTTATCAATCTTTATTGTTATAGTTTCTTGCATAGAAGAAAATGAAGTGGGAATGTTGGGTTTTCGTGCTTGAGAGGATAAGATGAGAATAAGAAGAAAAAGAAGAAAAGAAAATGTATGAGTTGGTTTGTTTTTTGAAAAATTTCTCTCAAGCTTTGGGATTTCTAGTTGAAATAGAACTTAATTGTTGTTGGGATCATTTAAAAAGGTCATTCTACTTACAAGTAAACGAATAAATATTCCTTTCCAACTAATAGAGGGATATTTTAACATGACTTAAGATAATTTGGATGTGAATTTCTAAAATATATGGAGATTTGGAGAGTAAATTACTAAATATGAGAGATTTGGAAGATAAATATTTAAAACCCCAAAACCGTAAGAGTGACATATGAGAGTAAAGGAACCAAGATAATATGCACTATTCCATCGTTACAAAAGTAGCAGACATGTCGGCCTAGAATCCGTCTGGTGCAAGAAGAGAAAAATAGCAAGTGTTAAGTGATATATAGAAACAAGACTTATTCGTGAAGTGCAATTTTTTTATAAGGAGATTAAAATAAGTACCTAATGTTTGAGTAGGAATAGGAATTAGAATAAGAGTTATAATCACATTGTATTCAGCTATATAACCAACACAAATACCTCAATTTAGGGTGTGGCCGGATTTATATCTCAACAAGAAAACATGTCTTTGGGGTTTTTACTGTTTCATCCAGCCCAAGGATAAGACAAGCGGCTTCTGTAGCGACATTTATAGCATTAATCTGTAGTCAACATCTAAAGTCATTAGCCACAATATCCAATGAACCAGAAAAATCAATTCAGGCAAGATAGAGCATAACTGTACCTTCACAACAACATGTTACCATAGCAAAGGAGTCTGCAATTCCAGAGAAAATTGGCTAAATACCATGGGTCAACCATCACTTTAAATTTCTACCACCCTATTTAAAAACTTTGCTAGAATATCACACCCCCTAAAAAGACTAAAATACCCACGTTCGTTCCCAAAAATTAAAACCCGTCCGCAGTGAGCGTATATTGGCACATATCTACGTCGATGCCGAACTCCGACCACCCCGCTTCAAAGCCCGTCCGCAGCTGCCCTCCTACATCCACGGAGAAGCCAGACGCCGCTGCAAGGTGGGGTGCGGCATGTTGTCGTCAACGTCGGCGCATTGCAGTGGCGTCTGGCTTCTCTATGGACGTAGGAGGGCAGCTGCGGATGGGCTTTGAAGCGGGGTGGTCGGAGTTCAAAATCGACGTAGATATGCGCCAATATACGCTCACTGCGGACGGGTTTTAATTTTTGGGAACGAGCGGGGGTATTTTAGTCTTTTTTAGGGGGTGTGGTATTCTAGCAAAGTTTTTAAATAGGGTGGTAGAAATTAAAAGTGATGGTTGACCCATGTTATTTAGCCAATTTTCTCGCAATTCCACATGTATTAAAATCTACTCCAAAATTTACGCATTCACCTGTGATGCCATAGTTATAACCTGTAGTTTAGTGGGTATCTCTACATGTGTGTTGTCAATTGACGTGTTAGATAATATACTAAGAATCACACCAGATGCATGTTTCTGTGATTTTATTCAAGACATCAGTTGCATGAAATCAAGCATTGTCACAAAGTTGTCATGGAATAACCTGCACAATAGAGTGATTGTTCATATATTCAATCAAGCAATGAAAATAAGAAATGGCAAGTGCATCCTTCCATAGACATCCATATCTATGCATTTTGCACAGTAACGATGTTTCCAGCCAGACTTGGCTGCTTGTTCAATTTTAATCCAGGTATATAAATTACTGCATATCCATAACCTTCATAAAGAAAGTTTTAAGATGCAAGAACAAACTAAGCAATACCACATCAACTTGACAATATACATATGGAATTGATTAAAAGCATATGTTGCCAACCATTTAAGAGTTGTCGACAACTGTTTCGAAATGAAGAAAGCGTAGCTCAAATTCTGGCAGCTCCCAAGTTGCTAACAGCAGTGACATGGCACAACATAATATGACATGACTATCTACAGCGGATGTGTATGTTTCCAAATTGGTAGTGCACTAATATACCAGCTGAACTGCCGCTAGCGACTCCACAGAAAAGCATCAAGTAATTACAAACAGAAACCAAATTTAACAGTAAGCTAAAAATTTTGAGGACTTATCAACAAAATCTAGAATTGAAATAGAAAGTGCATTACTTGTTAACAATATTAATCTTAAACCATCCTGGATTTGTTCTAACAAGACACAAGCCATTCGTCGTGACAAGCCAAAAGGCAACATCAACACAGCTATTGCATATATTCAAAGATACAAATCCTCAAAGTAGAACATGTCAAGGATAAATACTTTTATGATCTTAACAGTTTTCCATTTGGTTTATTCAGATAAACCCTTCAAATTCAAATTTAACAGAATTTTACCGAACTACCATGCTCTACTTTCTAAAAATAACCGCTAAATGGCAGCCCAAAAAATAACGGCATGCACCACAAGTCACAACAACAAGAAACTTCAACAAAAATAAAAGAGTAAAGCAGCACACACTCAAATGCACAGGGCACGATGGGATTTGTACTTTCAATGGCCTTAAGGAGAAAAGGGGGTCAATACTTGGCCATTTGCAAAAAATTAATTGGTAATGTTGCAACTTGCAGTGAATATGATCATAAGGGTTAAGTCATACATATGCAGCTAAACCATAGTGAAGTCATATATATATGAACATTTTTTTCCTCATCTATAGACCTTTTTCCTCCTAAACGAGGTCCATCAAAATTTTAGTTAACCTGACAGGGCATTCTCTGTATTTATAGGAAGTGGCAATTATGGCCCGATTAGGTGACTGATGCGATGATTACGTACGAGAGGAGGAGGCGCAAACATGATGTCCATGAGCCATGGGAGCCAAAGAGGTGAAATTGCTATGCACACAACAAGCTGGAAGAGAATTGCTTTGCACACTACAGTATGTGTTAAAAGAGACCAGCCGGCCCTAGTTCACTTGAGGTTAAAATTGATGTTGAATTTTGATATTTTGTGAGAGTTCTTCGAGTATTCTTAGGTAGATCTAGGAGAGTGCGGACGTCCTCGCTTTAGGCGTCTTGGTGGTTGACCCTATCAATTGTAGCCAAGTTATCCGTTAATCTTCATTTTCTTCAATAAAGTTCAGATTTGCCTTTGTATCCTACCATTTTGGTATCAAAGCATCTACGATCCATGGCGGCGACGAGATCTAAAGTCAACATCAACGAAATCCTAGCGACGACGGCGAGATCTAAAGTCAACATCGACAAAATGCTAGCGAGGAACGAGAGACTCATAGCAAGAGAGGAAGCAAGGAATAAGAGACACGATGAAATCATGGCGCAAATCTCTAAACAACTCGCGATCTTCGCGACATGTGTTGGGAATCTCTGATCTGAAACTTACAAATGTGGATCTGAAAATTTCAGATCTGGGTCTGAAACTTACAGATCTGGATCTGAAGGCTGCGAAGATTCAGATCTGAAGGGGGCGGCGAAAGTTGGAAATTTCAGATCTGAAACTTTCAGATCTGGATCTGAAGGAGGAAAAGATCCAGATCTAAAGGCGGCGACGAAAGATTCATATCTGGAGATGACGGAAATTCAAGATCTGAATGCGATGAAATTTTCAGATCTAGATCTGAAGGCAGCGACGGAAATTTCAGATCTGGACCTGGAGGCATCGGAAATTTCAGATTTGGACGAAAACCCAGATCTAGGGCAAAAGACGTCGCTTTCGGCGAAGAAACAACGAGAGTCGTCACCTTCGGTAGCAAAACAGAGGGGGGCACTCTGGCCACCAGTTCCTTGCATTTTCAATCAGCTGCATCTTCGCTATCTCCACTCTGGTCTCATCAGGTATCTTGGCATATATAAGTTTATCCTCAGTGCTCTGAATCCACTCGTCAGCATCCAGTGGTCCATTCCTTCCAGAAAAGGTCCTCGGCTGCAGCTCATTGAACTGCTTCACTCCAGGTACAGCTCGTGGAGCAGGCGTCGGCGGCGATGGTGCAGCCTGAGCAGCCTGAGCAGCACGGACAGCCTGATGTGTCTGCTTAACCAACTCATGCTGAACGTCCAGCATCTCTCTCATGACGCCCAGAAATTGACGAAATTCACCACCTTGGCCTTCCATGGCTCCGTCAGCCGAGGTCCCGGCTCGGGTATTGCGTCTTCCTGCCATCCTGTTGACAAAAAAACCCAATTTAGACTTTGCACATGTTAAACTGGATATTTAAACGAATGCAAGTACTTTTATCATCTCGAACTTTTTACACGGACCTGCATGGGCCACCACTAAAATCTATCACGCCCAGCTTCCCAAAACAGGTGCGAGGACAAAACAAAGGTCCGCCTGGGCCTAGCTGTGAGGCTCGGGCCCAATAAGCGTCTGTAGAGATACCATTTAATTACAGGTTCTTGCATATAAAAGTTCATAACAATAAGATAAGAGTACTCGAAAGGAAACTACATTCATTGATAAATGAGATAATATCCAGCAATACATCAAGTCTAATAAAAGAAGCCCCAAGCATGGCTACAACTGCCGAAAAGGAAAACTAATGGTGGGATGCACCCAACCTGGACAAGAAGTAAAATGGTGCTACGCACCCAAACTAGAAAGCAGTAAACCTCCGTAAGACAGCAACGGTGAGGGACCTCTAGGTCTGGTCCTCGTCTGGAATGTACTCCAGGTCACCGTCCTCCGGCTCCAAGTCCTCAAGTAAGGTCGGCTCGTCTGTGTACTCCGTCTCAGTACCTGACGTCAACACCCAAGAGAAAAGGAGATGTACGTCAGTTAAAGTCTACATAGGAAAGGTGAGAAGACTCTACTGCAGGTGTAAAGGAATTTAAAAACGACATTTTAAGGTTGAATACATGAGAGGTGCAACAGCATGGCAGTTATACATATATGCAAGGAAAGTAAAGACTGTGCAAAAAGTAAACGTGATAGGCAATAACTGTAGCGTGTGCTATCGACTACAAGACATGACAAGACTAGACAAGAATGTGTGACACCAAGAGAGTTCACGCCTGCAGCTTAGAAAGTGTCCAAACTCTCTAACCTGGTGGCCGCTCAACCCAACCCCACCCCAAGTGCTCAAGACAAGACTGTACGAGGACCACTTACTCTGCTAGGTGAGTGCCTCTATCCCCACAGGTTGCAGGAGCCACTCACTCTGTTAGGTGAGTGCCAAGCTTTCCGTAGGTTGTTCTATACAAAGAAACACCCACTCTGCTAAGTGGGTGCCTCATTCTCCGCAGGTTACCAATGGTCACTCACTCTACTAAGTGAGTGCCGGGTTTTCCGCAGGTTATTCAACACTATTTATGCATAAGATGACATGGCATGACATAGCGAGAGTGAAGTAAGTTCATTTCGTTCTTATGGGGTCCACACGTACACACATATAGTGATTTACATAGCAGTTGTTGTAGTTTGTGCCTAGACTTCGTCGTCAAGTCTAAGCTATCGTGAGGGGGTCCCAGACGCTATCATTTCACGGCCGGTTCTCGTATTCATACTTTTACAATTTAAAGAGATATGGCCTAAACGTGGTCGTAACTACGCAAGTGGGTACACTTGCCTGAAGTGACGAGAAGTGCGTCCGTCGGGAGCGCCTCGTCACGAGCAGCGTGTCGGTTATGGTCCGCTGTAATAAATTAAGGAGACGGTGTCAGGTCGCGTTTTTGGAAGTCCTATTATGGTATGTTTCTAAAATTGAACGTGGCTATCTTGTCAGTCTCAAATCACAAGTTCTTACGATCAAACTATTCTAGTGTTCTCTATGACGATTCTATCATATGTGCACAATCAATATAGTCCGATCGTCGGCCCTAGTTGTCGCAACAGTTTAATGGTGCATAAAAGTAAATTTAATGTTTAGTTATCGATTTTTAGTTAGGTTTTCAGTGACGTATGGTGTGGGTTACTACGAGCGAAAGGAACCAACCTAGTACGACGAACACGTACGAGTTCGATGTCGGATCTGAAAACAGTGCTGGATCTCGTCGTCTCCGGTTCCTCGACTGCGGGTAGCGCAGCGAAGCGAAAACAGCGTCGGGGTCGCCTCGGTTGCGGGTAGCGCAACGAAGCGGCTTGCAGCAACGGTAACGGTAGCGGCAGCGACGGCTGAACTTGCGGCAGCGATAACTCCCTGCCCGGAGGGTTGTCGTGTGTGGGTGTGCCCGAAGGGGCTGTCGAGGGGCGAGGGGGCCGGCAGGGTGCTGGTCGGGGTTTGTGGGGAGAGGCCGGCTGCGGGAGTGGCTTGCTGGAGGGTGGCCGTGGTCTTCAAGGGGTGCAAGGGGGCTGTCGGATCTGTTAGGAGGAGGCCGGAGCAAGAGATGACGCCGCGGATCTGGGTGAAGAGAGGGGAGAGGGGGCCGGCAGGGTGCTTCGGGGTCTGGTCGGAGAGGAAGGAGGACAGCCGGCGGTTTGGGTGCGTGAGGCTGGCCGGCGGTTTCAAGGGGGAGGTGTTGCGTGCGTGGAGGTTGAAGAAGAGGGGTGTAAGAGACCCATCGGTGTTGACGGAGCTGAGAACCAATGCAGGGAAAGAGAACGCCATGGCTATGGGAGCGGGCGAGAGTTTGAAGGAAGTGACCGTTGGGGGAGACGAAGCCTCGTCCGTTGGATGGAGGGGACCAAGCATCGCAACCCTTGAAGATTGATCTAATCACCACCGTTCGACGTAATGAAGTGGGAATCGCTGACCGTAGGATGACGGGAACCGGATTATGTTAAAGTGTGACAGCTGGCTCTTTTCTCTCTCTCCAGCTAATATGGGACCCTCGTGAGTGGAGAACGAACGGAGATTCCAACAGATTTGAGAAGTTTGTTAGGATGAGGGAAAGATTAAAAAGGGATTACGATGTGCTATGAATCCTATCCTGAATATTGAGATAAATCAAAATTCTTTGTTTCGTTTTTCATTTGTTCTCTTTTTTCTTCATTTTACTTGATTTTTCTTTGATTTTTACTGTCATTCATCTCGATTTGCACCAATGGGGCGACCAAGGAAGCGGCCTGAGGAGGAGGAGCCACCGGAGGAACCGCCAGAAGGAGGGGCATCCTCACATTTGGTATCAAAGCAACCTAGTTCGAGCCATCGGGAAGAGACGCATGATGAAGGGAACGCCATTGACGAGGAGACTTGGACCGAGAGATTCCAAAGGCTGGAAGAAGAGCAGAAGGCAATGCATAGACAAGTTCAACGACAATGGGAGCTGATTCAGCAGGAGCAGAAAGCGACCCATCTTCGAATTGAGCAGCAATGGAATTTGGTGTAACAGCAGCTACAACAACAATTTACCATCAATAGTGCCCAGTTCCAAAGCCTCGCAAGTAAAATTGATGACCTCATTAAAGGATCCTTACCCCTAATTACTTTCCTTGATGGTGGAGGAAGGCCCAATCTATAGGAGGGAGATCATTCCTCTTTCCATGTGGGAGACCAGTCAAATAACAGACGTTGGGAGGAACCTGGGAACAGGGAGTACAACCCAAAGGGGTTGAGGCCAGAATTTCCAATATTCAAGGGAGGAGAGGAAGTAATCCCTTGGATTAATCAGGTGATTCAAATTTTTGAATATTACAATACTGAAAGGAGCTCGTGGGTGAAGGTGTGTGGATTCTATTTGAAGGAAGAAGCTCTCCAGTGGTACGACTGGGCGAAGATTAATGTGGATGGATTCATGATGTGGGGTCATTTTAAGAAGGAGATACTGGCAAGATTTGGACCTCCAGAAATGGAGAAGCCCTTCCAAGCTTTTACGAAGCTGAGACAAGAGAGTTCTATAAGAGAATATCTGAAAAAATTGGAGAAGGTGATGGGATTCTTGGACAGATTACCTAAAGAATACATCCTAGATAAATTTGTGGGAGGGCTCAAGGAGGAGATAAGATTTGAGGTGGCTGCTGCAGAGCCTCATGATCTCAAGAATGCTATGAGGCTGGCAAAGAACTTTGAAGAGAAATTTTTAGCTTCCAAAAAAATCAACAGACCCACCCATACGAATGCCATACAGACCAAGAACAACTATGTTGCAGCTGCAGTTGGGAGCAAGGCTGCTACCCCAGCTCCTATATCAAGGAAGCTGACAGAGGAAGAAATCCAGTACAAGAGGAGAAATCATCTGTGTTTTGGGTGTGATGAGAAATGGAGTAGAGACCACAAATGCAAGAAACTTTTTATCCTGGAAGGAGTGTGGGATGATACAGAGTTGAATGGAGAAACTTTGGAAGAGGTGGCTATTGAAAATACTGGGACTGCTGAGCAGGACCAAGCAGAAGAAAAGGAGGAGTATCTGCATTCCATATCCTTGCAGGCTATGTGTGGAGTTCCCACTGCACATACCTTGAGAATTGAGGGGAGTATCAAGGGGCAAACTGTGCAGATACTGGTGGACTCAGGATCTACCCACAGCTTCATTCATCCAAAGTTAGCCAAAGCTCTGGGCTTGGAGGTGGAGAGGTTGGAGAACTTCAAAGTCTGGGTGGCCAATGGAGATAAACTGGAAGGAGCTGGAATCTGTAGGGGAGTGATGCTCAAGTGCCAAGGGGTTACTATGCCTTTGGATCTCCTCCTACTGCCTATGGGGGGGAATCAAATTGTGTTGGGGGCACACTGGCTAGAACAACTCAATGATATAGTGATGAATTTTAGAAAATTACAGATGAAGTTTACATATCAAGGGAAGGACTGTGTGTGGCAGGGAGCTAGGGGGGAACCCAGCTAGTCAATGATCAACAAATTAGGAGGTCTCTCAGACAAGAAGGAAGTGGGTACCTGATACAGCTGAGATCCCTAGCATTATCAACCACCCAACTGGAGCTTGGAGCACAGGAAATACATGACCAACCTCAAGAGCTTCAGAAACTAATTAGCAGCTATGCAACCATATTTGAAGAGCCTAAGTCATTGCCACCAAGAAGACAATGTGATCACAGCATTCCCATAGAACCCAATGCAAAACCAGTATGCACTAGACCATACCGTCATGCTCATTTTCTAAAAGGGGAGATTGAGAAACAAGTATCTGAAATGTTGAGTTCCGGAGTCATACAAGCAAGCACCAGCCCTTATGGATCACCCATTGTCATGGTGAAGAAGGCTGATGGATCTTGGAGGATGTGCGTCGATTATAGAGCTTTGAATCAACAGACAGTGAAGGACAAATTTCCAATGCCAATCATTGAAGAACTGCTAGATGACCTCCATGGAGCCTCCATCTTCTCCAAGCTGGATTTGAGATCAGGTTATCATCAAATCAGAGTACGGGAAGAGGACATTTACAAAACTACATTCAGGACTCACCAAGGCCATTACGAATTCATCGTGATGCCATTTGGGCTCACCAATGCACCCTCAACATTCCAATCTTTGATGAATCACATATTCAGGTCAGTTTTGAGAAAATTTGTGTTAGTATTTTTTGATGATATTCTAATCTACAGCACAAGTTTCCAATTTCACCTGGAGCATTTAGAAGAAGTCTTCAAAATTCTGAGGAGTAATCAGCTGTATGTTAAACTGTCCAAATGCCAATTTGGCAAGGGGTCACTGGATTACTTAGGCCACATTATATCTGGGGATGGAGTATCAGCTGACCCAAGAAAAGTTGAAGCTGTGGTGGCTTGGAAGGAGCCTAAAACAATAAAAGGGTTGAGGGGATTTCTGGGATTAGCTGGGTATTACCGCAAGTTTGTGAGAGGCTTTGGGTGCATAGCAGCACCATTGACTAACATGTTGAAGAAAGGGGAGTTCTCCTGGAGTGATGAGTCACGTATTGCTTTCCAGAGGCTGAAGGATGCCTTGGTTTCTTCTCAAGTGTTAGCATTGCCGGATTTCAGCAAAGATTTTGTGGTTGAATGTGATGCATCAGGGCAAGGAATTGGTGCTGTTCTAATGCAAGATGGTAGACCCATAGCATACTTGAGCTCCAAGCTGAAGGGAAGAAACCTGTTGCTCTCTACATATGAGAAAGAACTGTTGGCACTAATTGTGGCAACTAAGAAGTGGAGCCATTATTTGATTGGGAGGAAGTTTGTGATCAGAACTGACCACAGGAGTTTAAGTCACCTACTTGGCCAGCGTTTGCAACTAGGGATCCAAAGTAAATGGCTGGTTAAATTACAACAATTTGACTATAAAGTGGAGTACAAACCTGGGAGAAAAAATGCCGCAGCTGATGCACTATCCAGGGAGTCGGAAGGAGAAGAATATTTACAAGAAGACTACTACACACTGAACCAAATTTCAGTAGTACAAGCTGATTGGATGCAGGGAATCAGGAATATGGTGAGCCAAGATGATTTTTTCAAAGAATTGGAACAGAAATTGATGGAGAATGGTGGGTTAGCTGAGAAATATAAAAGAGGGGATGGAGTATATTACTATAAGGGAAAATTATTGGTGAATCATAACAATGGGAAGTGACAGAAATTTTGATGAGGGAGTTTCACTGCTCTCCCCTAGGAGGGCATTCTGATGCTGCCAGGACCACAAAGAGGTTGAGGGAAGTGTTCTATTGGAAAGGAATGAAAGCAGCTGTTAAACAATTTATGAAGGAATGTGATATATGCCAGCGTAATAAGGCAGAGAATCTAGCTTACCCTGGGAAGTTGCAACCATTACCAATCCCTAGCCAGATATGGGAGGAGATAGCAATGGACTTTATAGTGGGGTTACCACCATGTGGAGGCTTCAGTGCAATTTATGTGGTAGTTGACAGATTATCCAAGGGAGCACACTTCTTTGGATTGAAATACCCATTCACAGCCAGACAAATAGCTCAAACATTCTTTGAGGGGGTCTTCAAATTACATGGGCTTCCCATCTCCATAGTGAGTGACATGGACCCAATTTTTACCAGCAAATTTTGGAGAGAACTCTTCAACCTACAGGGTACCACTCTAGCCATGAGTTCAGCATACCATCCACAATCTGATGGACAGACTGAGATTACAAATAGGCAACTGGAATGCTACCTCCGGTGCTTCTGCAGTAATAAACCCAAGGAGTGGGTGAAATGGCTTCCCTTGGCTGAATATTGGTTTAACACCACTTGGAAGGCTCCTAGTCAAATGACACCATTTGAAGCAATCTATGGCAGGAAACCACCTACTCTATTGAGATACTTACCCCATACTTCTCAGGTGCAAGGTGTGGATGATGAACTATTCTCCAGGGAAATCACTCTCCAGTTGCTCAAAGACAATTTGAAGAGAGCTCAGAATAGAATGAAGAAGCAGGCAGACAAGAGAAGGTTGGACAGGGAGTTCAATGTTGGTGATTGGGTGTATTTGAGACTTCAACCTTACAGGCAAATAACAGCAGCTATGAGGAAACCTCATAAGCTCTCGTCTAAGTATTATGGTCCTTACAGGGTAACAGAAAGAATTGGGCAGGTTGCGTACAAGCTAGAGATGCCACCAACTTCCAAAATTCATCCAATTTTTCATGTCTCCCAGCTTAAGGAAAAATTAGGATCCAAAGCAGTGTTGCAGAGTGACCTACCATGCTATACGGAAGAAATAATTGATGAGCCGGAGTTAATCTTGGATCGTCGTACTTTACAGCAAAGAAATGCCTTGATTTCCCAAGTGTTGGTTAAATGGAGGCAGAAGGAGTTAGAGGACGCTACTTGGGAGAATTACTGGGACCTAATCAAACGTTTTCCTACATTCGACCTTGAGGCAAGGTCGAAAAATGGGGGAGGCAATGTAAGAGACCCATCGGTGTTGACGGAGCTGAGAACCAATGCAGGGAAAGAGAACGCCATGGCTATGGGAGCGGGCGAGAGTTTGAAGGAAGTGACCGTTGGGGGAGACGAAGCCTCGTCCGTTGGATGGAGGGGACCAAGCATCGTAACCCTTGAAGATTGATCTAATCACCACCGTTCGACGTAATGAAGTGGGAATCGCTGACCGTAGGATGACGGGAACCGGATTATGTTAAAGTGTGACAGCTGGCTCTTTTCTCTCTCTCCAGCTAATATGGGACCCTCGTGAGTGGAGAACGAACGGAGATTCCAACAGATTTGAGAAGTTTGTTAGGATGAGGGAAAGATTAAAAAGGGATTACGATGTGCTATGAATCCTATCCTGAATATTGAGATAAATCAAAATTCTTTGTTTCGTTTTTCATTTGTTCTCTTTTTTCTTCATTTTACTTGATTTTTCTTTGATTTTTACTGTCATTCATCTCGATTTGCACCAATGGGGCGACCAAGGAAGCGGCCTGAGGAGGAGGAGCCACCGGAGGAACCGCCAGAAGGAGGGGCATCCTCACAAGGGGGCTCTCTAGGGTTTAGCCTGGGGAAGAAGATAGGGGAAAAGGGGTTACATAATAATAAGAAGAGAAGGGAGTTTCTCTTGTGTGCGGCTGCAAATACAAAAAAAAGGGGAAATCACACAAAAATACCTCAACGTTTGGGGCATATTTCATATAAATACCCTGAACTTCTAAGTCATTAATTTTTAAACCCAAACGTTAGATGGCGGGTTAACCGTGATACCTTATTAGATGTTGCCGTGAATCTGAAAGCCCACGTGAACAAAAATGAACGAAATTACCCTTCTTCTTCTACATAAAGAGCGCCAACCCCCAACTACTCACAGGAGAATAAATTCCAAAGGACTCTTTGAGAGAAAAGGGTGCTGGCAGTAGGGTTTTTTTTTGCGGGTTGAAGAGGGAAACGAAAGGGGGCTGATGCAAACTAAAGCTCTCATCTCAAATCAGGTTCTCACAACTATCCTTAAGTCTTATTTACAAGTTTCTTTTGCCTAAGCTCTAATTTTTTTTTGCAGTGAAAAGAAGAACATGAGTTATGGAGATAGTGCCACTAGCAGAGATCGCAGTAGAGAGGACAACATGGCTGAATTTGAAACTGATAGAGAAGACTTCAAGTCTGCAATTGTGGGCTGAAGACACTGAGGAAGACATCATGGACCCGATCAAATCCAGGAAGGAGATTTTGGAATTGTAGTGCGTGGGAATGCTCTTTCTTTCTATGGAAGGATCCACATCACTCGGAATGGTCAAGAATGGTGATATTACACTTAATTGATGAGAATGAGAGGAGGAGTAGGCTGGACATTTCATCCACTGAAGTATCGGAGAGGAGGCTGAGAGAGAGAGAGAGAGAGAGAGAGAGAGAGAGAGAGAATCGATTGGAGACGGCAATAGGAGTTAGAGAGAAGCATAGTCAAAACTGAGAGGAACCTTACTGAGATCAAATACCTTAAGTGGGGAATGTTTTCACTGATTGTACTTATGTTTCTTATGTTAAAGTTTAGTAATAGCAAGATGTACTGATCTTGTTATAAAAATGTTGAAGTCATCATGCTTCTGAACAGGTGTATCCATGTAGAGAGGGTGAAGGAAAAATGTTAAGCCCTCTGTTGATTTTTTGCTGCTGAACATTTGTTTTGCTTTGCTGCTGAAGGAAAAATGTTGCTTGGGACTGGAATTTAAATGTCATGCTTCAATTAGTATATGCTTCAATTTAAATGTTGCTTGAGAGGCTTAAGGAAAAAATGTCATGCTTCAATTTACAATGTTGATTGGGACTGGAATTTAAATCAATGAGACAGTCATTGTTTGTGACATTGCCTGAAGCATTGAAATGAGCAGTAAACTGAAGCATTGAATTGTTATGCTCATTAATATTCTTACATGTACCATATATATGCTCACTAGTATATGCTCATTAGTTTGCAAATGAAAATAGGGGTATCACCTAGTATCCATTCCTGAAGCATTGAACCTGGTAATGACACACATGTATTGCACATGTATTGCACACACACACATATATGCTCAGAACTGAAAACAAAATGAGCATTGAAATGGAAACATTGAACTGGATACCAAATGGATACCATATGAAAATTGAACTGGAAACACAATGAGCATCACAATATAACACAATGAGCAACACAATGAGCATCATAATGAAAATTGATCTGGATATATCAAGGGAAACAATGAACTGGAAACACAATGAACTGGAAACAAAATTGATCTGGATATATCACATTGCAGCACATCACATGAACTGGAAACAAAATGGATATATCACATTACATCCCATTCAAAACATGGAAACACACAATGCATGGAATCACACAATGCATTCCATTCAAAACAAAGTTAAACACACAATGTAAGGGGTCAGAACTGAAGTATTGAACTGGATATATCACATTGCATCACAGTACATCACAGTACATCCCATTCAAAACATGTTGATACAAAATGTATACACAATCCTGATACAAAAAGCACACAGCCTGATACAAAAAGCACACAGCCACATAGTTTCAGGATCCATCTACAAAAACATGTCATGATACAAAATTCTGCACTGAAGCTGATACAAAATTATGGAGTGATACAAATCAACATCTACACTAACTTCCTCAAACTTGTCCTTTTTCTATTTATATATGTGAACATTTTTGTTGAATAAAACCATATTGTGGACTGAAGCTGCTGGAGATTGCACTGCTTCTCTTACTGGCATTTGAAAGTCTGGATTCTGACCTCTTTCTCTACTCCCCCTCTGAAATTCTGGAGTCTGACCTCCTTCCCTGAGTGGCCTCTGACCATCTGGAGTATGAACTTGCTTAGCAGACTTTCTCTTCTTCTTTGTTCCATGTAGTTGACTGGGCTGCACACATTTAATAGAAATTGAGATATAAGGGGATCATTAATTGGAGATGTAATGAAATAAAATGGTGATTAATATATTAAATGAAATGATTAGTAATTTGAGCTGTACAAATACAAATTGAGCATTTCTAGGAGCTTGTTGATGTGACACAGTGCTAGCACTGCCTGCTTGTGAATTTCTTCTAGCATTTCTTGGAGCATGATGTTGCAAACTGCTTGAACTTCCTGCTTCTTCATGCATTGGAAAATTCCTTTGATCATGCAGCTGTTGCACATGACCTTGATGCATCCTTGGCTTTACAAACATATGCATAAATAAGTACACAAATAGTAGATAATAAGTGCATAAAAATACTGATCTAACTGAATTAAGCACATGAACAAATCTTGGAACATGTTGATAGGGTAAACTGCTAGGACTGGAAGTTTGTAAATTCTCTTCTACATTTCTTGGGGCATTCTGCTGATGAACTCTGGCAGCATTTAGACCTTGCTGCATGCTGGGCTGTACAAAAATTTACATAAAACTCTTGAGCTTACTGAGCTACTAAATTTACATAAACTTTACATAAACTTTACATATTAGCTAATAATTGCATCTAAATACTGATCTTACTGAATTCATCACATGATGTACTCTCTCAAAATGTTGGGGCAAACTACTAGGAATGGAATTTTGTAAATTGTCTACTGAATTTCTTGGGCCAGTCTGTTGATGAACTCTGTCAGCATTTAGACCTTGCTGCATGGATGAATTTCTTGGGGCATTCTGCTGCATGGATGAATTTCTTGGGGCATTCTGCTGCATGGATGAACTCTGTCAGCATTTACAGTAATAATCAAACACTGGATTATTATTTACATAAATAATAAATAACTTACTAAATTCTTAACTGGAGGATTTCTGGTATTACTACGACTGATACTGATCCCAGCACCCTTCAATAAAGACTCAAATGCTGGTTGTTCAATCTGGCTGAGTGCTTTTTGTTGAGTGGGGGGCCTGCCTCTAGGATTTCCTGTCTTGGAACATGGCTTGGGCACCATATCATTCTTACAACTCCTTTTGTTGTGTCCTTCTTCTTGACACCTTTGACATTTTTGAATCTGGCCTTTTCTAGAACCTTGACTAGGCCCAGCTTCAAACTCTCCTCTTCTCCTCTTCTTTGCTGGCCTTCCTGGCTGCTTCTTATAAGTTGGGGGCATTAAAGCTGAATATTGATTCTTTGGCCAAAATCTTGAATCTGGAATGGGACATATCATGCCTGCATAAGCAATTAAATATGTTTCTTTGTTGTAATACATGTTCACAAAATCCTCTGGCTGCTTGTTTTCTGACATCAAAGCAGTACATGCATGTGTGCAAGGAATCCCTGTCATGTCCCAATCTCTACAATCACATCTTCTTGCTTCAATATTTACTGTATATGTTCCAATCTCATCTCTGATTTCAAACTGTCCTCCTCCAGCATACACAACAGGAAGACTTCTACTAGTTCCCTTCAACTTCAGTAATTTATCTATGATTCTGGGGCAAATGGCAGCAGTCCAATTGGAAGCAATTGTTTTTTCTTCTGAAAACGTATCATTAGTTGTCTCCTCATCATTTCTAGACATGTAATGATAGGTTTATCCCTAGCTTTCATAATAAAACTGTTAAATGATTCTGAGATGTTGTTCAAAAGCAAGTCACAGCAACTATTATCTGTGAAATAACATCTACTCCATGAGTCAATCTTAACATTGCATAGCCATTTCACAGCATCAGGAGAACACTTGTATAAGTCTTCAATTGAAGTTAACCAATCCTCCTCAACATATGCTTTTGCAATTTTCCACAATTTTTTCTTAAAAAGCAGGGGCCTGAATTGCTTTCTAAAATTTTCATACATATGCCTAACACAAAACCTATGATGTGCATGAGGCATAATTTCTTTGAATGTCTCTAGAAGACCCTACATAAAGCATACAAATGAAAATTTAACTTCAAGGAATATTTCCATTTAACTACATAAACAGACTGTGCATATGAATATTTACATTCAAATTAAATGAAAATTTAACTTCAATGTAAGTAATCACTGTAAATTTAACTTCAACTTCATTGAAAATTTAACTTCAATGTAAATTTACCTTCAACTTCAATGAATGTATATGTGACATATGTGACATTCTTAACTTTAACTGCATACTGAAAATTTACCTACATATACAATATTTAATTAAGCAATACTATGGAAATATATGCTAGGTTGATTGATATACCTTCTGTCTGTCAGGAATGAAGGTGTATTGTTGCTCATGGCTCACCTCCAATGCTTCAATCAAACAGTGTAAAAACCAATCAATTAGATATGTTAGGGTTAAAATTGGAAAGTAAAAAGTTTTGTGGTGTATTCATAAAACAGTGTGGTGTAAATAAAAGCACTCTAATTAAAATTAGGCAGGCTTTGAAGTTTTTTTTGTGATTTGCTTCCTATTTGTAGGTGATGCTTCGAATACTACAAAACGGTGCAATATGCATCTCTAGAACTTTCTCACAAAATGTCTACAAGAACCTTTTACAAGTATCTCTTGTGTGAATATACATGAGTATTTTAGAATTCTATTTACAAAGCATCTTGATATTTTTTTTAAAGAAAATGCTGTTGAAACTCTGTGATACAAAACACCCCCATGTGATGTCCATGTGTTGCCAACATTGCTAATCAAGGACACTGGCCCAGAGTGATGTCCATTGGTTCATACACTTGAACAAACATTGAAAGCATTAACTGTTGACATGCATGGTCTTCATCAGATGGTACCCCCATGTGATGCGTTGAGTTGTGATGATGAAAGCTCACCAAACCTTGGTCGACATGAAGCATCTGAAGAACCAAAGTTTGACACGGATATGATGCCGCATTCCAAACAGTATTTGGAACACGTTTTATCGACGCATTCCCTTCCTATAAATGAAGGTGTTCCGCATGGAGTTCAATGAAGCAGAGCAATTCCAGAAGCATCTTTAAAGCAATTAGAGAGTTCTCTATCGGGTGTTTAGAGTTCTGAGTATTGTAAGGTTCGTAGCTCCCTGTAGTATAATCAGGAGGCGAACCAGGGGTTGTTTAGGGCTTGGGTTGTGAGGTCTTCTCCAGTTTATTTCTCCGTTACATAGTGGGTTTGGTTGGTTCCCTTCAACCAAATGCCATAGGTTGTAATCCAAAAATTACTGAAGCAGCAATGATCTCTCCAAACTGGACATACACCAATATTTGAGTGGAACCAGTATAAATCTCCGGTGTGCAAGGTGTGTTGCTCGTTTTTGTGGTATTTGCTTTCGGTTTATTTGGTTTATGGATTTTGTAGCGAACGGCTCTCTGCCTTGTTTGTTGTCCCAACGATCTTGGAATTTTCGCGCGGATTGGTATCACTCAAAAGGTGACACCGAATTCAACAAGTGGTATCAGAACATCTAGGTTCGTGGGACAAGTCCAAGGTGATGGCGGGAGATTCTTCTACAAAAGGAGACGCAACCAGTTCAGATTCGTATGCGGGATGCCTGCATGCGACGGTGGGAGGCACACACTACAAAATTGAAAGATTCGACGACAAGGAAAACTTCGAGATATGGCAATACAAGATGAAGGCCATCTTGCGAAAGGACCGCATACACATGGTGGTGTATGACACGGCGGCTCTACCGGTGGATATCTCAGAAAGGGAGAAGATAGAGATGGAGGTCTCGGCGATGACAACCATCCAGCTCAGCTTATCAGACGAGGTGATCTACCAAGTGTCCGAGGAGACTACTGCCAAGGGACTATCGGAGAAGCTCGAGAAGCTGTACTTGAAAAAGTCGCTCACCAACCGGCTTATCTTGCTAAAGACGTTCTTTACTTTCAAGATGCGAGAAGAGACCTCACTGAAGGATCACATGGATACCTTCAACGGTTTAGTGATAAAGATGCGGTCGATTGGTTTGACTGTGTAGGCGGAGCACGAGGCTATGATTCTGCTCTTGTCGTTACCAGAGCGGTACATGACGTTCATCAACACCATGATCTACAGTCGTGATACTCTTATTCTTGAAGATGTGAAAGCGGGGCTTTATAGCGAAGAGTTGAGAGATCGCATGGCGGGAGTTGGCTTGAGCGAATGAGTTTCAGACAGCCAGGCTATGTTTGCTTCGGGTGGAAGCAACAGAAGAGGCAACCACAACGGGAAATCAAGATCGAGATCGAAGACCAGAGACACGAGGCATCATTTTTGCTAGAAGCATGGACATTAGAAAAGAGAATGCCCAGAGAGGAGCAGCGACAAGGATGCGCAAGCATCATCATCAGTTGCAATTGTGGAGAAGAATGACGTGCGAAGCGAGGAGACCTACGATCTCCTCACAACAACTTTCTTAGAACTTGCGAACCATGTTTGGATCATGGATTCAGGTGCGTCGTTACACATTACTCCAAATAGAGATTTTTTTCATACCTACAACACTAAGCAGGATAGATCAGTCTTTATGGGCAACGATGAAGAGTGCAACGCTGTTGGAGTTGGTTCGGTGAGAATCAAGATGTTAGATGGCATGGATCACACACTCACCAATGTGTGGTATGTTCCAGCTTTGAGAAAGTCACTAATTTCCATGGGGGCGTTGGATTCCATGGGTTGTAGGTCACGATTGAAAAGAATGTGCTGAAGATATCGAAGGGTTCGATAGTTGTGATGAGAGGTGAAAAAGAAGGGAATCTATATCTGCTAAAGGGGACGACGATCATTGGCAATTCCAGTATTGGTGTTGAGAGTTCGCAGGAGATTGATTCAACCAGAATGTGGCATCTCAGACTAGGACATGTCGCAGTGAAAAGCTTGGAAGCTTTAAAGAAGCGTGGTTTGATCAATGGTGTGAACTTCAAGGAGCTGAAGTTCTGTGAGGTTTGTGTCTATGAAGCGTTTCGACGAATGGAAGCATGACACGAGAGGGATTCTCGAGTATGTTCACACCGATGGTTGGGGTCCTGCACCAATTCACTCTCTAGGTACAACGCATTATGTCATATCATTTATTGATGATTTCTCTAGAAAAGTATGGGTGTATGTGATGAAGGAAAAGTCGGAGGTGTTTGAGAAGTTCGAGGCGTGAAAGACCCTTGTGTAGACTCAAACGAGAAAGAAGCTGAAAGTGCCGAGGTCTGATAATGGTGACGAGTTTACTTCTGTAATGTTCACAAGATTCTGCCAGGAGCAAGGAGTAAGGCGACACTTCACTACACCAGGAGATCTGCAGTCAAATGGAGTTGCCGAGCGGATGAATAGGACACTTCTTGAGAAGGCGAGGTGTCTCAAGTTTACTTCGGGATTATCAAAGGGATTTTGGGCCGAAGCTATATCAACCGCAGCGTATTTGGTGAACAGAATTCCATCTTCAGCTATCGGCGATAAAATCCCAGAGGATGTTTGGAAAGGTAAACCAGTTGAGTTAGATCATCTTCGAGTGTTTGGATGTTCAGTCCAGGTTCTCAATAGAAGTCACAAGGTCGGTGCAAATGGAAAGAAATGTATCATGCTAGGACACATGGATGGCGTCAAATGTTACAGACTATGGAGTCTAGAAGGGAAGAATATTTTGGTTAGTCGACATGTTACTTTTGATAAGTCGACGACGCTGCAAAAGAAGTCTCCAGAAAGTACCGAAAATGACCCGAATGAGGTGGAGGTACTTTTTCCAAATCCCTGGATCGACAGAGATAAAGGTAAAGGCATAGCGGTTGATGTGCAGAGTCCACATGTGGATACTACTACAGGCAGCGACAGTAGTGGGAGTTCTAGTCACGGTGGAGATCCTAGAGCTAATGTGGACGACTCTATTGCTAGTAGAGTAGGGTAGCGCACCGTAAAGGCCCCAGCTCGTTTTGATGATTATGTGAATTTAGCTTATGCATTGCAGGTGTGTGTAGATCCTATGGCAGATAGTTTTGCGATGGATGCATTGAGTTTGGATGCAAACTCAGGGTGGCGATGTGCAAGGGACGTCAAAGCACATCCCAAGGAGATTCACAAGAAGGAGAATCCGGCGAGAGAAAGGCCGGTGGTGAAGTTTAAGCGACACTCAAACTTGTTTTTCTTCAAGAGGCGCTAGGTGCCACGAGGTGGCATGTGGAGAGATCACTACAGGTTTTGCTTCAGGTATGGATTCATAGAGATTCGACGGTGTTCGGAGGCTCACCTTCGGAAATGGATTCGTTGGATACTCGGTTAGTTGGTGATGCTTAGAGCGAAGCTCACTAGCCAAGTGCCCTGACCTCATGGCGAGGTGGTTTGTTTAAACATGGAGTTCTGTAGATTGGTTCGGTTTGGGGGCTATGTGGTGT
This sequence comes from Scilla litardierei, assembly GCA_030789695.1. Lineage (NCBI taxonomy): Eukaryota > Viridiplantae > Streptophyta > Magnoliopsida > Asparagales > Asparagaceae > Scilla > Scilla litardierei. Next base: position 161,427,681 of record CM061139.1, read on the forward strand.
GTTTGTATCAAGGTGGAGTGTTGAAACTCTGTGATACAAAACACCCCCATGTGATGCCCATGTGTTGCCAACATTGCTAATCAAGGACACTGGCCCAGAGTGATGCCCATTGGTTCATACACTTGAACAAACATTGAAAGCATATGTTGTTGACATGCATGGTCTTCATGAGCCGGTACCCCCATAGATGTGTTGAGTTGTGATGATGAAAGCTCACCAAACCTTGGTCGACATGAAGCATCTAAAGAACCAAAGTTTGACACGGATATGATGCCGCATTCCGAACAGTATTTGAAACACGTTGTATCGACGCATTCCCTTCAGAAGATGTTCCGCATGGAGTTCAATGAAGCAGAGCAATTACAGAAGCATCTCTAAAGCAATTAGAGAGTTCTCTATCGGGTGTTTAGAGTTCCGAGTATTGTAAGGTTCGTGGTTCCATGTAGTATAATCAGGAAGCGAACCAGGGGTTGTTTGGGGCTTGGGTTGTGAGGTCTTCTTCAGTTTATTTCTCCGTTACATAGTGGGTTTGGTTGGTTCCCTTCAACCAAATGCAATAGGTTGTAATCCAAAAATTACTGAAGCAGTAGTGATCTCTCCAAACTGGACGTACACCAATATTTGGTGGAACCAGTATAAATCTCCGGTGTGCAAGGTGCGTTGCTCGTTTTTGTGGTATTTGCTTTCAGTTTACTTGGTTTGCATATTTTGTAGCGAACAGCTCTCTGCCTTGTTCGTTATCTTAACGATCTTGGAATTTCCACGTGGATTGATATCACTCAAAAGGTGACACCAAATTCAACAAATGTCACATCATTTGTCCAATGAGCGTCACACACTTAGAAACAAACAAGAGAACGTGAGAACATGAAATTTGTATTGCTAACTTATTGGCTTACCTTGCTAATTGGTTATAATAGAACACCTTGCCCTTTATTTATAAATGGGGCTCCCATACGAATATAACATGATTCAACTGTTTAGGACGAGGATCTAGAACATTCTCGATTACTTGACTATAAAAGAATATTTTAGAACTTTATGTGTAAAGCATTATGCGAAATTTCTAAAGAACGCCACTTCATTAGCAAGATAGGCATCACGTAAGCGATGACGAAACGCATGCAAGTGGGTATATGAGATTTTTGCACATGGCTTGTGTATTTTTTGAGCACGCTCTCAGAAATGGGCCAACTTAATGCGTGGCCGAAGTTTTAGCGGCAGAGTGGAGGGTTTTCATATAATAATGCCCGGTTGAGGGGGAGTTCATCAAGTAAGGCCCATTTCTTTGTCTAAAGCTATCGGCCCATGATTTTATTAAGGCGGCGAAGTGTAGGATTGAGCCCAACAATTGCTGATGGCCTCCACCGTCCTGCCAACTGGCCTATAAAATATAGCTTAGGTTTTTATTTTTTTAAAAAATAAAAATTTTAAGAAAAATGATCTATTTCACGAGGGTAATTAGCTATCCTTTCACATTTATTTTCATTTGCTAACGAAAATTATCAGCTTTCTCACAGCACACAATTGTTATTATTCTCATATGAACAACAGCTAATTATCCTCGTGAAAATATTCAGCTTATTCTCATCTATCTAATAATAATAATAATAATAATAATAATAATAATAATAATAATAATAATAATAATAATAATAATAATAATAATAAAATCTCAAGATGACTAAGCCATCAATGATTGCATGCGGACAAAGAAGACGAACCAGCTGTAGCCTGTGGCTGTAGCCCATTTCTGATACATAGACTCATCTCATGGGGCATGTTCCATGTGCACGGTGGAAAATGACATGAAATAAATGAATTCGTTGGGTGTTCATACTTGGGGTTGTTGAGCGTGTTTACCATAATTGAATAATCTTTCGTTTTCATACAAAACGGTAGCCTTGGTTAGTTTAGCTTGATTACCGATAATGTTATCTTAACTCGGCATATTATCTTCCATTGCGTGAGTTTATGAGTTCGATTGTTCTCATCAGCAATGTGCAAATAAATTTTCCGAACCAAAAATATATATATGAAGAGCACAAATTCATCTTGCGTGCAACCAAGTAAAAACTTGAATTGTGACCGTGGATGTTGTTGTAGACGGGCTGTAGTAAAAGACGCAGGTTAAATAATATGGATATATGAAGAATCAGTAGTTACATCCTAAAATTCAAGAATGTAAATTAGAACCTAAATGGGAGTGGATAAGAAATGGGGATGTGATTAATGGTTTTGATTACCTAGGCCAATGCTAACAAAAGTAACGTCTAGCACGTATAGAATCCAAAGTTCAATGGACTAAACCTAAAGAAACAGTCCCTGGTCGGGCCGGAGGCCGTCAATTCAACCGCGACTAATTACTCGGCCCACTACGGCCCTGAGCTCAAGTCCAAGAACCTCACGTGCGGGTCACGATCTCTCCGCCCGAGACGAAGGCATGATGAACTGCTTGCTCTCCGTGATCGAGGAGACTGTCACAGCTTTGGACCGGCCCCGGAGACTCTTACCCGCTCAAAGTGGGCCAATGGACATTTGACGCGAGAACTAGTGAACGACCTCTCAACTGGCTGAAATTAGTTCCACTGAGCACTCTTTTGTCAAGATCTGACTTAAGCATCGGAGTCGATTTGGTCGGAACACAGATCCGACTCCACTGACGAGCTTTCTGTCTTTGCAGATCGTATGAGATATCGTTCGGCCGAAGCACCCTTCGACGACCCTCAACTCGGCCCCGAGTACGCTCGCACCAGAGTCTGCTCGGCCGACCAGTTCCGAAGGTCATCATCGTCTTCCACATCAGCAACAACCTTCGGACTGCCACCACTTCAAATCTGCGGGGAGAAAACACTCCAAAACACCTAAATATTCACACAAAAGATCCATTAAGACTGTGCAATCTCTTCCCATTTCACCAGCAATTCACACACGCCACCAATTAAACCCCGGCTCATTTCGACATTAATTTACAAATCAATACTCAATCAACCTCAAGCCTTCCCCTCTAATCTCGCACGGGTCACCGCCGCGCAAGCGCCGACAAAATCATCGTCGATGAAATCCGTCGAGAAAACCTGCAGGCGGTCCCCGAACCCCCTCGCGAAGGCCTGCGATATGAACAGCCTCGCGTAGCCGCGGATCCTCCCCGTCACCGGCCGCACGCACACCACCGGGTTGTCGGCCTGCGGCGTCGCCGTGTTCTCCACCCGGTAGAAGTACTTCCTCGACCCCACCGGCTGCTGCTCGCTCAGATGCTTCATGTTGCTCTCAAACTTGGTGTTCGGCAAGTCCGTATCGACCCAGTTGTCACTTAAATACCCCGCGCCCCACAGCGGGTCTCCGTGCCTCGGCGCCGGCGACTTCCTCGGCTTCCACACGCATATCACCCTCCTCGGCAGGACCTGGGCTACCGTCTTGCCGAACACCGAGTCGTCCTGGTGTATCAGCGCGTCCCCTAGCTTTTCCGACAGGTACTTGTTGAACCCCGGCGGGTCCTCGTGGCCGAACTCGGTCCTGATCTCGAGGATCACGATCTCCGACTCCGTCTCGGCCAGGAACCTCTTGACGTCGTCGATGACCACGTCGACCGAGTACGTCGTCAGGATGCCGTGGCACACTCGCCTGTCTTCTTGCACTCTTATGTCAAGAACTCGGGCCCCCTACATATTTTTTTCCCGGATTCAAGTACATGAAAATTACTCACTGTTAAGCTTGTAAAGAGTAGAATCCATTGATACCAATTTTATCGACTTCCTTTGTCGTTTTATGTCAGATTTTGGACTTTTTCTATACTCGATCAAAATGCCTAATAAATACCACAAAATTGGTTTTAATGAATTCTACTCTACGTAAGCTTTCCAATTAAATCAACTGTCCAAAAGAGTGAAATATCGCATATCAAAATTTATTTATTTTTTTGATTTTGCCACGGAATTTAGCGAAGCAACACTCAAACTCTATAGAGAGAGATTCTAGGGTTTACCGTAACGAGTTGTTTGTAGATGGAGCAGTGCTGGCACTGGGCGAAGGGACGGGACACGAACCTGATCCCAATCTTGTTGGTGGCGGAGTCGTGGGTCCCGGGCCACACTATCTGGTTGATCCTCAGCTTGTTGAGGTCGAGGCCGGACATCCACGACTTCATGTCCGTCGGCCGGTAGTCGCAGCCGGGGAACTCATCGCCGGCCGACAAGAAGAGATCCTGGAGGACCTTCTTCTCGGCGGCGATCGCCTTCCGGCGTTCCACCTGCTTGCTCCACATGGCTCCCATGTTAACGGTGATGGTTGGGGGTGATATGGATACAGATATATACGTAAATGTGAAGACATTATGATTGTATAATGAAGTGAAATTGACGTTGACAGGCTGTGGGAGAGAGGCGTTGGGGTTAATTGCTTCTGTTTCTTTGCTTGCGCGTTTTTAATTCGCCTGCGGGGCCTTTGATTCTTACGTTGGTGGTTGTTTGCATGATTAGAGAGAGAGGGAGGGGAGAGAAAATGAGGTGGCTGGTGGTGAGTGCATATAGCCTGTGTGTGGACAGCCGGTTTTGATTCCAGTGATTTTGTTTGCTGATTTTGTTAGGAAAATTTGGACAGGGTGGATATTTTTGGGATCACATCGGCAAAAATAACGGGGACGGCAACGGGAGATCTTGGAATATTCTAGCGATGATTGGCAAGAAAATGAACGAAAATGGAAGTCTTTTGAAAACTCGGGTGATTATCTGTTTGTTAGTTGGGTGGCATTTGTTTATGAGATTGATTGTATGGTGAGCTGGCTTTGCACCGGACGGATGTCGTGGGGACAATTTGCGAAGTGTACTGTAGTTATGGAATTAGTTGGAATTTATCATATTTTTATCGGAATAATAAATGTGGAAAAATTCCTTGTGCTCTAGCACATACGCACTGTTTTTATTTATTTATTAATTTTTTTTCCAGATATGAATGTTCCATATATTACGAATGATCAACGAATCAAAACTCAAGCTAATCATTAGATCAAGAGTCAAATGATCTTGGGGATTCACCCACATTTGAAATTTTGGTGTTGGAATAAATCATGTGTCAGTCTATGTCTTGGTCTGCATAGATCCAACCCGAGCCCGAACATGATTCTAATTGCAACAGGAGTTGGCGTTGGAACTGAGTAGTGTTTCTAATAGAATAATTGAGAATGTCTGAGGTTCTTGTTTGTTACGACTTAAAGATCGTGCTGCTCCGACTTTTTACCCAAGCTTGTCAGTCACACCTCCTGCTCGCCCCGTCCTCGCAGAAGCGACACCTCAGCTGACGAAGGGTGGGCGTTCAACATCCTGATCTCGTCAATGCGACGTCGATTCCCCCTTCTAAGCCCGTGAAGCCCGAAGTCCGTCTCGACCAACTGAAAGAGCCTCGGGTCGCCTCGAACTCTGCCTGCTGGGCGCCAGTTTCCCGCCGAGCTCGCCGGAAGAACAACCGGTTCGACCGTTGAGCGCCTCGTGCGACTTAATGAGACAAGTACGGACCCGGCGACCCTTTGGTATCAGACACGACAAATAACCTAGTAAAAGGACGCCACTGACACATCTACCGCTCGACAACCTGACAAAGCACCCACTGGCTGCTGCGCCGTCTGACCGTTTGGTGCTTTCGGCTCTGACACAATGACAAAGCATCGTGGGTCGTTGCGCCATCTGACAAAGGTATGGCTAACACGCACGGATCTGACACCCTCGGCCAAAGCTTCCGCTGTCTGGTCTGCCAGCTCAGCATGACAGGTCAGCCTTGCCTAACCGCCACGATCAGGTATAAAAACCCATTCACCTCCTTCGATGTGAGGGGTTGGCGAATGAACTCTTATTCTGATTACCCACACACAAGAGCAAGGGTCCCCCATATTTTTGTTCTTCCACTATAACTCGCCACGTAGGATCGACTCACTTTCAGTCCGACCTGCGTGCCTAGCCCCCATTTCTAATCCTAATTCTAACTTAGGCATCGGAGAGGTTAAGGGTTGGACACTAACTCGGCCTTTCTGACGAGCTGCTTTGCGTGCATGTGAGTTCGCCTTCGCAGATAGCAATTAGCGACCATCCCCGGCAGTGCGGCGGACAAGCGAAGTACTTGCGAAGTTGATCCAGTGATCGATCTTTGTAGTGCAATTAGCCTCGTCACCCCCACTCACCACCTGTTAAATAGCCTACCTAGACTTCATTCCCGCTACAACCATTGTGCCCTTGGTTACCCCAACAAACAAATTCATTGTATGCGGATATTACCCCGCAACAACTGTGGGAACGAAAGGTCACACCCATGCCTAACTCCATACCCATGTCGAAGCTCAGATCGGGACGGCCATCATTAGCCGCCTCTTGATCGACACCGGGAGCTCCTGCGATATTTTGTTCATGTCCACAGTCGAGAAGATGGGGCTGAAGCCAGTGGACCTAAGGCCCTGTACGGGCCCAATCGTCGGCTTCACCGACCACTCGGTTCCAATCACCGGAGTAATCACCCTGCCCATGTCTCTGGGGGAGGAGCCAAAGGTCGTCACCCGCATGACACAATTTGTTGTCGTCGACATTGCGTCGGTGTACAACGTGATAATAGGGCGGCCGTACCTGACATCCATCGAAGCTCTCCCCAGCTTGCTGCACCAGATGGTTAAATTTCAAACTCCGCGAGGGGTAGGGCAAGTGAGCGGGAGCCAAAAGCTATCCCGGAGTTCCTACGTGGGATCAACCAAGTACAAGACTCTGGAGCAGGCCTTGTCGGTCGACTTCCTCGATGAACGGAAGGATTATCGCGACCAACGACCAACCCCGGCGGAGGAGATCGAAGAAGTGCACGTGACCGCCGAGGAGGGTAGGACTGTCTCCATCGGCACAAAGCTTCCGGTTACTCTAAGGACGAGCCTCATCAACCTCCTCAGAGAAAACGCGGACATCTTCGCATGGTCACCCTCGGACATGCCCGGAGTCGATCCCGCAGTGATCGCTCACAAGCTGAACGCAGATTCGGAATCTCGACTGGTCCGGTAGAAGAAGAGGAGCTCCGAAGGAGAAAAGATGAGGGCGGCCATCGAAGAGGTGAAGCGGCTGCTCCAGGCCAAGTTCATCCGGTCGGTGAGCTATCCGGAGTGGCTCGCCAACGTTGTCTTGGTAAAAAAGGCCAGCGGGAAGTGACCATGTGCGTCGACTTCACCGACCTCAATAAGTGTAGTGACCATGTGCTATGAGGAATAAACAGTAGATGTGGGGTGAATAGTGTTTTATTGAATTATAAGGAATTTACGTCAAATAAAACCCTAATTAACCAACAAATGCGGAATGAAAGAAGTGATCAACAACGCAAGGAAGAATGCAATGCAAACATGCAATCTATCCTGGTTCGGTGCCACCCAAGTCTCCCCGACTTGTTCCCGGTGCCCTAATCCAGCAACACCCGGATCCCCTCCGGATACTCTAGTAAAACCACTAGAGCTTTCCTTTAGCCCACTTGCGGAAACCCCACAAGTGCAATCGACCTACAATCGATATCCGTGTATCCCACAACTCGGGAACACGCAAATACCTTAATCCCACAACCTGGAACTAAGCACACTCTCACAAACCGAGAGCAAAACCTAATCTTGACTCCCACAACTTGGGATCAAGCCAACCCTCTCAACAACCGAGAGTATACAACAATTTATATGTATAGAAAATGAAATGTAAAGCTCTTACCACAAAATCCTATGCCTTGAGAAATACTTATCAATTTAGGGCAAGAAGTATTTTGAGGAAGAAGTTAGCACCAAACCCTACCTCTACCAAGATGGACAGCAATAGATGGCTAGGGTGAAGTTGGTGACTTTGATTCAAGCTCTTAGCTTGAGTAGCTCACAAAGAATGAGAATCTCTCTTGAGGAATTAGGGCTCAAAGAGTAAGGGAGAGATTCTTGTGAGATGAGAGAGCTTAGAAATGGCGTTGAATGGCTCTTCTCTTAGATGTGAAAATGTCTCTAATATCAACCTTGGTTCTCTGGTTTGAAGCAACTCAAACTTATATAGGAAGAGACAAAACGGTCACAAAAATATTGGCATTAAATGCCCAACGGATCTATTTCTGAAGCTGCTTAATCGGTCTAAGAAGGATCACTGACCGATTAGTTTTGCAACTAGTCGGTCGGTGAACCTTCTTGGACCGACTAGATGGTTGACATAGAATATGGTGAAATAATGGGTAAGCACTAGTCGGTCTAAGAAGGATCACTGACCGATTAGTTTTGAAACTAGTCGGTCTAAGAAGGATCATCAACCGACTAGTTTGACAACTAGTCGGTCGGTGAACCTTCTTGGACCGACTAGATTGACTTTTAATCGATTAACCATCCTTCTTGAACCAACTAAGATGCATATGAAGCCATGAAAAGAAGCGATAAGCTTCGGGAAATTTTCTAAGGGCTTCTAAGGCAATCCTAGAGATAAGATATGAGAGTTATGAAGATTGATAGGCAAGTAAGACTCAAGGCTTAATATTCTACTAAGCCGAAGCTAGAAGACATAAAAGTAAACACGACAAACCGTCTTCAAAGCTTCAACATGAAGATTCTGAATCCCTCGACTTCAATAATACTCCTTGAGCTTCAACGAAGCTTCAGGCACACGATCACGCGCTTTAAGAAGTCTTGGGACGTCGCTTGAGATGTACAAAGTAATTTGGTGACGATCTCCATAATTCTTCATGGTCTTGAGTCTTTTAGTTGTATGTCTTGAATGTCTCCAAGCACAAAGTCTTTGATCCTCAAGGTGTTCTTTGAAGCTTTTGAATCATCCATTCCTATCTTCTCTTTGGATTGAATCTCCATTCATTTGTTGATGCCATTGGCTTGAGGTTTGAGGTAGCCTTTGAGTTCTTCAAGCCAATGCTTCACCTTTGTTGATCTACCAAGTCCTCCACTTGAATCAACACGTGTAGTCACTTTTGATCTTCTTGAATCTAATTGGTGACTTTTTAGCTAACTGCAAACACATGAGTTAATCACAATGATTTGTGTTTGATCATCATCAAAATCAAGGTGGAGAGTCCAATACTCAACAATAAGGTGTGCCCGAAGGACAGCTTTCCTTTGTAAAGGATCAACCACCTGGTCGACCAGGCGTCAGGCTACGGACTGCTGAGCTTCATGGATGCGTTCTCGAGCTACAACCAGATCCCGATGGCGAAGGAGGACGAGGAGAAGACGTCCTTTATCACTGACAAAGGCATCTTCTGTTACACGAAGATGCCGTTCAGACTAAAGAATGACGGGCAACCTATCAGCGAATGGTAGATAAGATCTTTAGCTCCCAGGTCGGGCGAAATCTGGAAGTCTACATCGATGATATGTTGGTCAAAAGCAAGGAGGCCCGGACCACCTCGTCGACTTATAGGAAACCTTCCAGAAGGTGCACCAGTACGATCTAAGGCTAAACCCGGCAAAGTGCATCTTCGGTGTACAATCTGGGAAGTTACTCGGCTTCATGATAACGAAACGAGGAATTGAGGCGAACCCCGACAAGGTATCGGCCATCATCAACGTGACGGAGCCTCGGGCTATTCGAGACATGCAGCGGCTGAACGGCAGGGTCGCCGCGCTGGGGAGGTTCCTGTCGAAGTCTGTGAAAAGATCGCTCCCGTTTTTCAGAGTCTTACGACGGGCCCTCGCCGCAAAGAAAATCGATATGAAAGTGATCCAGTGGGACGACACCTGCGCCCAAGCATTCGCAGAGCTGCAAGCTTACTTGCAAAGCCCACCGCTGCTCACAAAGCTCGAGGAGGGAGAACAGCTGGGCATGTATCTGTCCACCAATGAAGAGGTCGTTAGCTCGGCCTTGGTCAAGGAAGAGAAGAAATCCAGCATCCGGTCTACTATGCGAGCCAGGTGCTCGGAGATGCAGAGGCCCATTACAGCTCCATAGAGAAGTTCGCTTACTGTCTCGTCACGACGGCAAGGAAGCTCCGACCATACTTCCAAGCTCACACCATTGTCGTCCACACCAATCTACCGCTCGAGAAGACCTGAAGAGGTTAGAGCGATCTGGTAGAATGCGGAACTGGAGCGTCGAGCTCAGCGAGTTCGACATAGTATATAAAGCCCGGACGGCGATCAAAGGCCAAGCGCCGTCAGATTTTGTAGTGGAGTGCACCATCGAAGAGCTCCCTGAAGAACCGCCAAGCGCTCGATCGGTAGTAGCGTGGCAGGGAGTGCTGGAAGCAGTCAAATCCTCGGCATCCACCCAGGAAGAAGTGGGCAAACTGTGGATCATCCATGTCGACGGGTCAGCCACGGGATCCGGAACTGGGGCAGTCATCGTCATCCAAACTCCCAACGGATGTCTGTTGGAGTACGCGCTGTGCTTTAGCTTCTCGGCGACCAACAATGTGTGGAGTACGAAGCCGCGGTCAACGGATTGAAGCTATGCCGTGCAAAGGGAGCGACGAACGTACTGCTGCTAAGCGACTCGCGGCTCGTCGTCCAATAGATCTAAGGGAGCTTTGAGGCTCGGGAGGAGCTGATGAAGCGTTACCTTAAGAGTGCCCAGGCCGAGCTCCATAAGTTCAAAAGGCCGAGGTCCAACACCTACCTCGTTCTAATAACCTCCAGGCCAACGCCCTATCGAAGTTGGCCTCCTCCTCCCCGGTCGAAATAGGGAAAGCCATTTACGTCGAGAACCTGCTGACTCCTACCATTGAGGAAGACGAGCTAATGTGTGTCAGCCAAACGACGACTTGGATGAGCCTAATAATGAAATACTTGGAGATGGGAGCCCTGTCCGAGGAGCGACTTGAAGCTAAGAAGATCGAGCGGCGAGCCTTGTCGTTCATGATCTACGACGGAGTGCTTTACCGCAAGCGATGCGCAAGATTCGACATCCTGCCTTACCTGAAGTGTCTGGGGCCAGATCGGGCCGAATAAGTCATCCGCGAGGTGCACGAAGGCCTCTGCAGAAACCACTACGGTGGACGCACTATCGCCCACAAAATAGTACGTCAAGGATACTACTGGCCGACCATGATCCAGGATGCGTCCCAGTACGTCAAGAAGCGTGGAGAATGCCAGAAATTTTGTAGACACCCGTCGGCATCACCGGCCGACCTGGTCCCTATCCTCAGTCCGATCCCCTTTGCCAAGTGGGGACTCGACATCCTCGGATCTTTCCCAAAGGACTCCAGAGGAAAGAAATACCTCGTCGTCGCCGTTGACTATTTCACCAAATGGATCGAGGCCGAACCCTTGGCGCATATCACATGGACGAACATGAAGAGCTTTATTCGGAAGTCCGTCATCTGTCGCTTTGGGGTACCATGCTCCATAGTGACAGATAACGAAAGACAGTTCGATTGCGAGGGCTTCTGAAGTTTTTGTTCGGAGTGGGGGATCAAACTCAACTTCGCTTCCGTAGCGCATCCGCAATGCAACGAGATGGCAGAGGCAGCAAACAAGTGCATATTGGGCCCCCTGAAGAAGAAGGTCGGCGACTCTCTCGGATCTTGGGTAGACGAACTACCAGGCATTCTCTGGTCATACCGCACGACCTACAAAGCTCCGACCGGAGAGAGCCCATTCATGTTGGCATTTGGAGCAGAGGTGTGATTGAACTGGAAAACGCACAAGGAAAGCATGCATTCCACTTCCAAGCGTAGGAGCGTCAATGTAATATAAATTTATAACCGGTGAGTACCGGGTCGGATCACAGGGACAAGTCGTTCTACACTCGCAAAATTGATCGATAAAGAAAGGTAAAACGTGAGACAACCGCCTCGCTAATGGTGGAAAAGTGTGAGAAAATGTGGGGTGAATCTACCTTCATAGCCTACGCACTAAGGGTGGAGAGCCGAATCGACAAGCAACGAGGAGGACTCATGTGGTGTGTATGTGAGTGAGGTCGTGGGCGTGGGGACTAATCCCAAATATAACTCAGTTGATCTCCCGGCTAAGGGATGATCAATCGGAGGATGCGACATTTCAACGAACATGTGGGGGTGCAATAAGTAATGAATGAAACTAAAGAGCAATCAACATTAAGCACAATAGAGAGAGTCCACTAGGATGAGCATCTCTTTGGATTTCTCACTAGGGGTTCCAATAAACAACCCTAACTCAAAGTATCATTCATAAATTAGAGATTAAAATCATGCTAGAGATGAAATTCACAACCCAACAACAACAACAAGCACAACACAACCACACAAGCAAGATTTAGAAATTCATGATGAAAAAGAGAAGTTTTTACTCAAAACTATCATCCAATTACAACACAAAAGCTAAATCAAAATACACAAGAGAATAGAAAAATTTCACCCAAGTGTCACACTAAGATGAGATCTTCCACTCTCAAGTGCCCCTCCAAGCTCCTCAAGCTTCAACAACCTCCCACATGGCCTCTATGCCCTAAAAAACTCCAAGAGGAAGAAGAATGGGGAAAAACAGCCCCCAATTTCGACTAAAACCCATTCTCAGCTTAACGGGTCTGGAATTAAGTCAAACGGGTCGGATTCTGGCCCAAACCCGCAAGCAATGCCCAAAGCAGCAGAAAATTTCAGCACCGTCACCCTGTCTTGCAAAAATTATAGAAAAATCAGCCGCCCTTGGAATGACTCGTTCCAGGCGGCGATGAAAACGTAACAAAGTGTACTATGACTGAAAAATATCATTAGGCCGGAATATACACTAGAATGATAGCAGAATTCTGCACAATAGGGGAATAGCAGACCAGAATTTCAGCACCGTCACCCTGTCTGGCAAAAATTCAAGAAAAATCATTCGACCTCAGAATGACTCGTTCCAGACGGCAATGGAACCGTAACAAAGTTTACTACGACTGAAAAATATCATTAACCGGAATATGCACTGGAATGATATCAGAATTCTGCACAAGAGGGGAATAGCAGACCAGAATTTCTGCACCGTCACCCTGTCTTCCAAAAAATGCAGTAAATTGCTCCGACCTCCAAAATTTCTGGAAAAATATGCGTTGGAATCAGGACTTCACAAACGTCAACTGAAAAATAATAGACTAAGATAAAGATGATAATAAGCTGTAAAAATTGTGTTTTATGCATATATAAACGATAAGCTCCAATTTAAGAGATATCGAAAATATGTATGAAATGAAGCTAAGATATGCTTAATACATGCACAAAAAGCACCGAAATGGAGGGGTAAATATACAATTTTTAACCCGAATGAAGGTGGTCGTTCCTGTGGAGGTGGGAGAGGAGACTCTTCGGCTCCAATACTTCGATGAGGACATTAACGCGGAGGGCCTCGGCCTCTACCTCGAGCTTTATATGATTCCAGGGTAGAATTTCATGCTCTACATGATGGTATTTTTGTCAGATTTATATTCGAGCTCATGAGATCAGTAGTCACAGCTGAACATGATACCAGTTTTGCTGGAAATTTCAGAATGACTACATCCAACATAATCAAGCAATTAACATGTCTTAAGGAAACTACTAGTGGAGATGAGAATCCTACCTAACTGACATTGGATGACTCCTCTCCTTCTCTTTCTCCTCGTTCCTTTCTCATTTCCTTCTTCTCTTTTGCCTTTTGGTTTCTTCCCTTTCTTTTCTCTCTTCTTTCTTCTTTCTTTCTTGAGTGTTGTTGTTTGCACCATAGAAAGTTATGAATACACCAAATTACTTGATTCACCCCACATATATTTTTAACATCGGATGTTTAGATTTGGAGATCCGAACGGCTCTAATACAATAGATGTGTAAATCCGAACACAATACATATTTTATTATACTGTTCGGCTTTGGAGATCCGAACGGAAGAATAAAAGTACTAGAGCCGTTCGGATCTCCAAATCCGAACATCTGATGTTAAAAATATAGGTGTGGTGAATCAAGTAGTGCTGTGTATTCATAAATCTCTGTGGTGCATATAACAACACTCTTCTTTCTTTCTTTGGTTTTGTTTTTTTTTTTGTGCATATAGGATTTCGACCATAAAGGGAAGAAAAATGAGAACAAAGAAAGATGAAAAGAAATGAAGAAGAAAGAAGGAGAATAATGTAGAAGGGTTTAAGATATCCAAATATCTCCATTCTAGAAGCATCTTTATTTACAAGATTGCCATTTCTTTACACATGGCATCTTACCTTACACACTCACCCTCATTTCATTACAAGTGTGACATGGCACAAAGATTCTTATTAAATACCCTTCAACTTGATGTCTTAATTACTAGGTCTGCCACTACCCTTACCCCTTTCACATTAAGCCCCCACTCACTATGCATACTCTCACCACACTCATTCACACACATATGTTCATATCTTATATATCTATATGTATAAGTATCTCCATACTTACATACACATCCATGCCTCACCCCCCCCCACCTACACAGTACCTAGTGAGTATACACTCACATACTCACATGTACATATATATACACGAATACACTAAACACACCCACCCACCCACTTATGTGTGTGTGTGTACATATATGTATGTATGTATGTATGTATAGGGCAATCTTCGGGTGTGAAAAAACCCGTGCGAAAGCCGTGCGAAAACATTTTTTTATTTTTTTAAATATTTTTTCAAAAATTTTTTAATGTTTAATCCATACAATTATATACCTCAGGAAAAATAATGGCTGAACCCGTTAGGGATTAGAGCACACATCCACCCGTTACAAATTTAACGGTCTCAAAACGTGCAAATTTGATGAAATGCCTTGATCGAAGGCCAAATGACATTATTTCTCAACCATTATTTTTTGAGGGGGGTATAACAACATATAATTAGGGGTGGCAAAATGAGTCCGACCCGACCCGACCCGACCTGAACCCGGCATCCTTAACCGGGTATGGGTATGGGCCAATCCGGGTCAAGTAGGAAACGGGTTGACCCAACCCGACCCGGATAAAATCCGGGTCGGGTATGGGTTTGGCATGTCAACCCGGATGACCCGAATTCGACCCGGATTACTTTCTCAATATATATAAAAATTTATATAATAACTTTAATACACAGTTGGAAGGGGAGTTGTGCTTATATGATTTGAATTGTTGTCCACTTCTTTAAAAGGTCTTGGATTCAATTCACTTTACATACAACTTTTTAGTTAATTTTATTACTTTTGTTAATAAAATGGTAACGTTAATTATACTTCCTTGCTATCATCAGTGGGTAACGTTAATTATACTTCCTTGCTATCATCAGTGCGGTTTACACGTCAAGCTACTGGAAATTATGCAACACTTAATAAATTGCTGTTGCTCCTAATAAATAGCTGGATAACGAAAAAGGAGCAATAGTATATAAGTCAAATCTTAACCCGACGGGTTAACCCGAACCCGACCCGGAAATTTTCTGGGTCACCCGAACCCAACCCGGATTCAATCCGGGTCGGGTTAGGGTTGAACCCTATCCGGGTCGGGTCAAATCTGACCCGACCCGAACCCGAACCCACCCGACCCGTTTGCCACCCCTACATATAATGAGGGTGGAAAAAAGAATTTTTGAAAAAAATTTCAAAAAAAGCTAAAAACATTTTCGCACCGTGCGAAATGTTCTCCTTTGAAGATTTACATATATATATATATATATATATATATATGGCAATATTTTTGGGCAATATTTTTTGGAAAAATTCTTGAACAAGGGCTCCTTAGGCCGGCTTGCAAGTACCATCCTTGCGGCTGATGTATGGCATCTTTGGCGAGAGCGCAACAGAAGAGTTTTTGAAAGAATTGAGCAACCAAAGACTGTTCTTTTCGAAGCAATGTCCGCTGATATTCGTATTGCACTTCGGGAAGAAGATGGAAATGAGGGGGAAGCTTTTGAGGCGTTTAAGAACTGGGATATTCTTGATAATGGTTGAGGGTAATGTACGGTGTTGTGGTGGGTGAGTAGAAGCTGGGATTGGTAGTGGAGAGTGACGACGCCTGTGTCCTATCCTCTCTCTATTAATTCCAGTGATATATGACCTCCACTTTGTAACTTTTGTATATTCTTTAATATAGTTAATCTTATCTTTCAATATATATATATATATATATATATATATATATATATATATATATATATATATATATATATATATATATATATATATAGTGTTTACGCATATACATACATACATACATACATACATACATACATATATATATATATATGTAGGGCAATCTTCGGGTGCGAAAAAACCCGTGCGAAAGACGTGCGAAAACATTTTTTTTATTTTTTTGAAATTTTTTTCAAAATTTTTTTTGATGTTTAATCCATACAATTATATACCCCAAGAAAAATAATGGGTGAACCCGTTGGGGATTAGAGCAACCATCCACCCGTTACAAATTTAACGGTCTCAAAACGTGCGAATTTGATGAAATGCCTTGATCGAATGCCAAATGGCATTATTTCTCAACCATTATTTTTTTGAGGGGAGTATAACAACATATAATGAGGGTGGAAAAAAGAATTTTTGAAAAAAAAATTCAAAAAAAGATAAAAACATTTTCGCACCTTGCGAAATGTTCTCATTTGAAGATTTACCTATATATATATATATATATATATATATATATATATATATATATATATATATATATATATATATATATATATATATATCAATCTTCTGTTGCGAAAAACCCGTGCGAAAAACAGTGCGAAAACATTTTTCTTATTTTTTTGAAATTTTTTTCAAAAATTTTTCTTTTGATGTTTAATCCATACAAATATATACCCCAGGGAAAATAATGGGTGAACCTGTTGGGCATTAGAGCACTCATCCACCCGTTACAAATTTAACTGTCTCAAAATGTGCGAATTTGATGAAATGCATTAATCAAAGGCCAAATGACATTATTTCTCAACGATTATTTTTTGAGGGTGGTATAACAACATATAATGAGAGTGGAAAAAAGAATTTTCGAAAAAAAATTCAAAAAAAAAACTAAAAACATTTTCGCACGGTGTGAAATGTTCTCATTTGAAAATTTTCCTCTATATATATATGGCAATCTTTGGGTGCGAAAAAACCCGTGCGAAAGCCGTGCGAAAACATTTTTTTTATTTTTTTGAAATTTCTTTCAAAAAAATTTTTTATGTTTAATCCATACAATTATATACCCCAGGGAAAATAATGGGTGAACACGTTGGGGATTAGAGCACCCATCCACCCGTTACAAATTTAACGGTCTCAAAACGTGCAAATTTGATGAAATGCCTTGATCGAAGGCCAAATGACATTATTTCTCAACCATTATTTTTTGAGGGGGGTATAACAACATATAATGAGGGTGAAAAAAAGAATTTTTGTAAAAAAATTTCAAAAAAAAGATAAAAACATTTTCGCACCGTGCGAAATGTTCTCATTTGAAGATTTACCTATATATATATGTATATGCGTAAACACTACACACAACCATATGAACATCCATGCATACACAAATATATAAGCATGTAAACAGTTTCACATACAGATTTATACACTCCAATCTACACTCCATAGACACATCCAATACATGTTATACACACATACTAGTAGTTCTCACTTGGGGTATTACACAAGCTTCCACCCACCTCTCGGAGTTGGAAGCTTTGGGTTGGAGCTCGAACACGTCTTTCTTGAGAGCATCCAGCTCCGACTCAAGCTGAGCCTTCTCCGTCCTCCACTGGAGCTTGTCAGACTTGTGAAGGACCGACAGGGACGAGAGACTATTCTTGGCCTCCACGACTGCCCACTCAGCCACCACCTTAGCCTCGAGGGCCTTCTGCAGGCCATCCTCTGCCTCTTTCTTTTGAGCCTCACGCTTGAACGACTTACGCTCTGTGTCCGCCACCCGTTGACCTCCCTCGATCAAGTCGACGGCCTGACGATGCAACACTATGTTGAGAACGGACATCTGCAGGAAAGGTTAGTCATGGATGGTAAACTCGAGCGTCAATGGAGAAAAGGCAGACCACATACCTGGTATCCACTCCCCACGAAGAAATTGGCTACCCTCTCGAGATCCAACCTCTGAAATAGCTCCAGATCCCTGGGGAGAATCAAGTTCTCCACCAACCGAGCAGTCGTCCCGAAGTTTAGCAAGGTTGACTCCTCTTTTCCAATGGTGAAGGGAGGTATATGAAAGTCACCATATACCAGCCCAGAGGATTGGGACGAAAGCTGATTGAGCAATAATGCTCGATCGAACTCCGCATGGATCGGGCCGACCAAAGGGACGTGCGACACAATGCCACCCCAGGGCCACTGATCCAGAAGGGGCATCACGGGAGCCTGAGACGTCGAAGGAGTCTCCTCCACCTCCTGAGCCTCGAGAGGAGCAACCCACATACCCTTCTCTATGGGATCCTCCTCCTCCACTCGCCTTCTCTTTACTGCCCCCTCCTCCCCATGGGGGGCATCTCACTCTTTTGGCCAACGGCCTCCGTTGGCTCAGCAACGTTGGCAGCAGCCTCAGTTGGATCGGCAACGTCGGCAGCAACAATGACGATCACCATCAGTGGCTCTGAAACCACAACGGATGCCAGAGGCACGGCAGCAGACCGTGCAGGGGCTTGGCTCGAGGCCTCTCTGGAGGAGGCTCGAGAAGAAGTCCCCGAGACCTGCCTAGCCTCGCCCCCTTCGAAAGAAGAGCTCTGGTTGATTGGGAGGGGAGATCAAGAGCTCGACCCCTCGGTACGAGCACTCGACCATTCAACACGGGCACCCGACCTTTCGACGCTTCTCTTTTTCTTCCGCTGCTCCCTCCAGACTCGGTCCATTCCAGAATCACCACTTCGTCGGCTTCCGTTAGTCATATCTACAGTCAACAGATATAATTATTGTGAGTGGCGGAGATACAGACATAGAGTCAATATACATTTTTCGGGCTCCACAGAAGGATCTTTAACGTGTGATCATCCAACAAATACTCAGTCGATCTTTCTCGCCTCGATCGACCCAGAAGGAGCTTCACTGCCTTAGCCTTGCCCGGCGACAATCTGGCTTTGACCTCCTCGGATGATAACCGGGACTCCTCCGCAAGCTCAGGATTCGAAGAACTCCAACCATTGAGCAACGGTCCCAGATCGGAAAGGACGACAAACATAAAAGTATTCCTCCACCCAGGGTCGGAAATTGGAAGGTCGTATATGAGCCTCGTTACCGGGCGAGCAGCAATGTGGTACCACACTCGGTGAGGATCGGCTATAATCCTAAAGAAGTGCCTGAACAGCCCAAGGGTCGGACGAACCCCACAAAGCTCACACAGCTCGATGAAGCCAACTAGGGGAGGGAAAGCCTGAGGAACGAGTCTACAAATGGAAAGCTCCAAAGAGCATAGAACTTCTACGATAAAGGGGTGAAAGGGGAACTGGAATCCTAGGTGAAAAGCTGTAAGATACACCCCCACCAAGTTCTTCCGTGAAAACACACTCTCTTATTCGAATTAGGCACTCTAACCCTAAAAGGATGACAAAAACAACCTCGCCAGACCTCAGCAGTCAGATCAAGGGAAAACATAGGGGCCATCTCTAAGATAACTTCAGGGACCTTCGAGCTTCGATCCCATCGGCGAATGGGAAGGTCTGGTGCAATCCAAACTCACTTCCCCTTCCCATGAACTTCCACACATCGCGGGGGCCAAAAACGTGTCATGAGCTCCTCGTAGGTCGGCTCCTTCATTAGACCGGGGCAAACATACCTGACGAATCTAAAGAAAGCCAAAATCGGTCAGGAGGGAATACCTTTAGCGAAGGAAGCGATCTTTGGGAAGGCAGCGTTGGAAGCAGGAGGTCTTCGGGAAGCAACGCTGGAAGCAAGTTTTTAGAAGGAGAAACGAAGAGATCTCTTCTTCTTCATCGCTTTCCTTCTTATAAGAAGAAAATCAACCGACTTACGGTCGATGTGCGACACGTGTCTGATGCCAGCCACAAGAAGCGGCAGAGATCTATCCAAAGATGAAAGGGTTTTGGTGGCATAAAGCTAATCAAATGTTTCGAGAACCATGTGCATTTAAGGAGATTACTCATCATTCGGTCTCAATCAGCACAGTTTCTGAGACACGAATGATGGAGGCCATTTTTTAGTGTACGGGTACAAACCCTATTAGAGTATCTGCACACCCGACCCGTTTGGTGCCGGCAGCCTGATACCCGTCACTCAGAGCGGGGCGTTGCTGAGTCAGAAGAACGAATCGTTCGACCGTTAGGCAGGCATCATTATTCGGGGAGAGGTTTATGGGGCAGAGTAAATGGACAGCCGTTACCTCGAATCCCGGAGGAGATTGTGCCCGAATCAATGAGGGACAGTTACATGCAATCAGAGGGAAACCACCTATAAATGGACAGAAGAACAAAGGTAAAGGGGTTCCAATTTCAAGGTACGAGGTCTAAGATGTAAGGATCGCCTTACCCTTGCAATACTAACAACAACACCTTAGGTGGGGTGAATAGTGTAATGGCACAAATTGTGTATTTAAAAATTAAACTTGCAAATGTAGAATTATAAATGCAAGAGGAATTTAAACACCACAAAAATCCAAACGCAAACACAAGATATTACCCTGGTTCTTCAAAACTTGGGTACGTCCAGCCACACCAATATCCACTATAATTCTCACACAGAGAAGTGAATACAATCTCACACAGAGATACTTCACACAGAGGATTTGGATTCTCACACAGAGAAATCCTTACTTTCATACAGAGAGACCTCACACAGAGGATTTAGGATTCCGACAAAGAGATATCCATGCTTTCACACAGAGAGACTCAAACTCTCACACAGAGAGACTCAAACTCTCACACAGAGAGATCACACAGAAGGTTATACTCTCACACAGAGAGATCACACAGAAGGTTATACTCTTATACAGAGAGTAAGTAGCTCTCACACAGAAAGCTAGGGTTTCAATGAAATAACAAAGTAAAACAAATACTCTTACTTATGCCGTGAGATTAACTTACTCATTAATGAATGTAAGACATAGAAGAGGATTTCTAAGTGATAAGATTAGCTTGAAAGCACTTGGATGATGTCCCTTGAGCTTGACTTCAATGCATGAAGGAGAGAATGAGCTCTAAGAGGGAAATGAGAGAGTTTGAGATTGGCTTAATCAATCTCTAATAATTTACAATAGATCTAAGAAGTTCTAATGAACTCAGCCTTCTCATATATATAGGAACCCTATAGGAACTCTCAAAACCCAAGAAACCAGCCAAAAACAAAAAGCTGCAACGGCTAGATTTTAGGCAAAAACGTCACCGACAGACGACTGATGAACAAATAACCGTCGACTGTCCAACGGCTAGATAATTTCCAACTGCTATAATCTGAGCCTCGACAGTCGACTGAAGAAGTCGATACAGTCGACTATAAACAGGACAGGCGCATGTTAAACCTTCAGCAGGCGACTGCTGCTGGGGATTGAATAAAATAGAGAGTTGCACTCTTACTCCAAGTATGCATACATGCGACTGATGAACAAATTACAGTCGACTGTAAAATAGACAGGCGACTATTTATCCTTCATCAATCGACTGCTGCAGGGGATGGAGAAAAACAGAGAGATGCAATATTCGCACTTACGCCTTTTAGACGACTGTTGACCATTTCACAGGCGACTGTAAATATACAGGCGACTGTAAATTGAACATCAGTCGACTGATGCGAAAAGCTCAAATAGAGTCAATAAAAATGTTGACTTAAGCAGTGCACCACAGTCGACTGTAGAAGGCTCGACAAGCGACTGGAATCACACAGTCGACTGTAAATCCTTCAGAGGCGACTGTTGGAAAGCCAGAGACTCCAAATGAGTCTTTGGTCAAGATGAAACTATTGGGTTGGACTCTATGATAATCCTAAGGCTCACTAAGATGGTTAAATGCATATGCATGAATGAGTAGACCATCTATCAAGGCATTACATCAAACCTAGACTCAAAAAAATAGAAAGCAATAAATGAAATTACATGGATTACAATATTTCCTTAGAGTCTATTGCTTCAATCTTGATGCCTTGATGCTCCCCATCATCTCCAAGTTTTGGCACCCCTTGAGTCCAGGCTTTGGCCCTCCTCCAGTTGATGTCCATCCTTGCACCAAGTGTTTAGTCTCCAAAAATGATATCCTTGAAAAGTAACTAAGAGACTAAAACAAGAGAGTCATTAGCAACAACATAATGTTGTGATCATCATCAAAATAACATTGGTATGAAACATCAATACTCAACATAAGACATAGAACTCTCCTTTCTCAGTTGATATTTCTTACACTATAGAGCTTGCGCCGCCAGTCCTGAGACGAACCTCCGTGGGTCGATCTCAGCTGCACCAAGCTCCCTCTCTTTCTTAAGTTTCCATACTAACTTAAGCATCGGAGAGGATTTAGATCGGAACCCAGATCCGAACCCCCTAACGTGTCCCTGTGGTGCAGATCGACGATCATCGTCCAGCGTCGAGGGTCGTTATCGAGCTCCCCAGCCTCGAACGAGAGACGCATCTACCGTTCGAAGGTCGATCGAGCACTGCATCATAGTCAACCACCATCATCCGACCCAAGTTTCACCAACCTAGGGTCCCAACTCATCTGCTGATGAGACTCCGACTCAGCATGAAGAGTATACGTCAGCTTGACAACTGTCTCGGTCAATTTTGATATTAACAAGTCCTAGTTAAGAGTTAAAAACATTTTTAATATTTTTCATCTTTTGTGAGTTTTGTGTTTTTTAGAAATATACGTTAGGCTACAGTTGTGAGATTTTCTTATCAGGACGTAAACTTGACGAAAGCACAAGGCTAACGTTGTACACCAATCCTTTTTTTCAAAGGGCAAAAAAGAAATTACTGGACTATGATCGATTCCTGATGGCCTCACAGAAAGCAAAAGGCGGGTGCCGCCGCTGGCAGTAGAGATATATTTCACTATTCATATGCCTGCTCAATTGACATCTTGGGATACCAATAAGCCTATTACCGATGAAATGCCTCGGAAAGAAGGTGTTTTCTCGAGCAAACGAGTATTTCGACTGGTATCGGGTTTGTTCGGTTTTGATTATTTATATCCATAACCAAATTAAAGACTTAGTGTCCTAAATTTGACCCAAACTCTAGCCATGATGCATCCCGGTAGTGATCGGATATTTGTTTTCAAGCGTTGTAGAGATACGATTCCTTTTTTTTCTCCTTTTTGTACATCGAACAGCCTCGAGCCCTCGAACTCTCACAAGAGAGGGAGGGAGAGTGCCACTGAGCCAATTGGCTCGGGCAGAGATGCGCTTCTTGATACCCATAGAATTTCGTTTTGTAAA
This sequence comes from Scilla litardierei, assembly GCA_030789695.1. Classification (NCBI taxonomy): domain Eukaryota; kingdom Viridiplantae; phylum Streptophyta; class Magnoliopsida; order Asparagales; family Asparagaceae; genus Scilla; species Scilla litardierei. Next base: position 161,450,950 of record CM061139.1, read on the forward strand.
GTAACAAAAGTTTGGGAGGAAGTTTGCCCAGCTTGTTTTGATAACATAATAAACAAAAATAACTAGACAATGGCTTCCAGAAATATCATGAGCGGTGTTCGTCAATAACTTGAACTATCCATCTAATATTTGCTGGGTAATTTTGTTAAATTTATTTAGTTAGGATATCCGATATCGTGACTGCTCTCGTATGGTAAATTGTCATTGTTTTGCTTTAAAAAGGACAAGGACCAGAACGGAGCGTATTTTAGTACATCTTTATTCATGTTTGTTTCTTTTATTTGAATAAGAATGAAAACACGGAGTCTTTTAGTCAAGAAATCGTTACTGTATCTAGGAAAAAGGAAAACAAATGATACAATATCTGTTGAAATGGAAAGGAATTTTATTTCCCCGTGCTAACATCACAAGATTAAAAAGAAAAGTCAACAAGCAATTCAATGAATTGCAATTGCTTAAATGACATTCTCTCCTCCCTCCTAAGAGTCGCGGAACCGAGACTCAAACGGTGTACACACTCAACTGCTTCCTATCAACAACAAAAAAAGATTAACCGGGAACGGCACCGTGAGCATGAAGGAGAGAGCCAACTGCAGGACAGAAAATTTAGTAAATTGAGAATATCCACCACTGATGCATTAAACAAACAGCTTTCTTCGATTCAGAGGATTGTTGGGTAAATTTGTTCCAAGCGTGGAAGGCGTTCGTTTGCAAAGGGATGAATGGGAACATCTACATTCACAAATTGTGTGTACACACTTAACCCGGAAGCAGAAAACTTTCAGACTTCCATCTACAGTCACTGGCATAACGATTTAAAAAAAATTTAGGTTTCACACTTTCAACGTAGCATTTTCTGCAGCCACAAAATTAAATAGGAATGAGGTACGGCAAATGAACATTCACAAGCCAGCTAGTTACCTTCACTGTAATGGCAATAACTTGAACGCAACAAACAAGGGAAAATCTTGTTGCTAGATTATAATAAACTTTGAACATTGCCAGAACCGCTGTATCACAACGCCCTGTTCTTTCTGTCATTAAGATCATAACATGCAACAAAAAAGGAGGATTGGGGATAGAAATTTAAATTGCTAAGGTTTTAAATAGAATTGGTAATCCCAAAAAAGCAACGATAAGTGACTGTTATATAACTGTTACATAATGCCGGGCACTACAATTGTGCCTTTAAAATCCAAGAGCTCAAAGCAAACCAAGAAAATAAAAACAGACACTGACAAAATCCAGACATCATAGCTTAATTGACGATACAATCTAAAACTAGGCATAATGGAAAAAGATGAAAGTGAAACCAACAATCTCTGAGAAGTATTGAAATTGGTATTGCTTCCAAGAGTGACCTCTGCGCCCGTCAACCTAATCATCAAATTTGGTCTTCTTACCTGCAAAAGATCCTCTCTCGTTAGACCCATACAACATCAACAAAGCTGGAATAGCCTTAAAATAATATGCAGGCTTATGAATCAAAATAATTGAATTCCATTCCAGTAAATGATAATAGCCGACGCAACATGCAGAGGATGTCCATGTTATGGCTATGTAAAGCATAAAGATTGAGAAGTCTGGAATCATAAAATCCAATCGAAAGGAAAATTGGTGAACGAAAATACTCCAAGTATTTGCCTTCTGCCAGTAGCCAATTGAGCAAAAATGGTAACCAATCAATTACATGGTCATAGGAGAGGGCCAACTACTTGGTGATGCAAACGCCAATTACGTAGTATATGAAGATGGCACATAATTAATTTAAGGGATCAGATAAGCAAAAATAATTACCAGAATAGGGTGTTCCACGACCTCCCCTTCCACCTCTACCACGGCCACCCCTGCCACCTCCATCACGGCCCCTACCCCTTCCTCCAAATCTCCCGCCACGACCGCCACTGTCTCCTCTACCACCACCCCGACCACCACCCCGACCGCCACTCCATCCACCGTCACGGCTATCTCCCCTCGGCTTAGCCTCATCTACAGTCAAGGAATATCCCCCAAGGTCAGACCCATTGAGTTCCAAAGCCTGGGAAGTACTATTCTGGTCCGAGAAATCAATGTAAGCAATCCTGCAGCCAAAAGTGCATCCGTCATTTTCAATAAACACTGTAGACAGCTCTAAATATAAAACCTAGAAAATTTTAATTAAATATCTGAGAGACGCGCTGACCCCTTGGAAGCACCGGTTTCATAATCTTTGGGAATCGAAACTCGAGTAATTTGTCCGCATGACCCAAAGTGATCCTGGAGTGAGCTCCTTATCTATAGCATGGGTAAAAGTATAAGAGCCCATTGACAGAAAATATAAGATGAAGTATACTTTCTATTAAAGTAAAAAATATTTTACCTCGTCCTCTGCAAGGGATTTATCAAATCCTTTTACAAAAATGGTTTGGCCCTGCTGTTGTCCACTCTTTTGGTTAGAGTTATTTTCCCTCCTATAGAAGCCATCAAAGCAGGTCAAAAAACCCTAATGACTTCACTAAACTTAACATATAAAAAACCCTAATGATGTTTCAAAGGACAGCCCAGTAACACACAAATCACCCATGTATGAGCTGGAGGGAAACTCAATTATACGCATATGACCAAAATGTAAACTAAATTATATACATGTGCCCAGAAAGTCATTCACGGATGACACATATCAGAAGCAAACAAATTAAGATCAGCTAGACATACCCGGTCTGTGGAGTGTATGCACCCCTCTCTCTCGCAAAATCAAGCTTCACTGCACGTCCTAAGAGTGTCTGACCATTTAATTCCCTAGCCTAAGGGGATGATGAAAAAAATAAGGACAAATTTCATAGCAAAGAAATGAAGGATAACAAAAGAGCAGCTCTTGTGTAGCCACTTGGTAACTAAAATTACCAAGCAATGGATATGAAACATAACATCGTTATACAAGCATAAAAATAAGTTGGGAGGGGGGTGTGGGTGTGGGTGTGTGATTCATGATCCATAGTGTACATATTGAAAATCCAACACAATAAACTGATTCTATATATTGTGAAATGAGAAACAGAAACTTATAATAATGAGAATCAAAAGGTTAAAGGAAATCACCTTTTGAGCATCAGCTTCAGTGGCAAATTCCACATGACCAAATCCCCTGAAACTACCATCCTCGGCAGTAGCCAATCGAGCATCAACAACTTCAGCTGCCTTTTCAAAAAATTGAAATCTGGAAATTTAAAGATGAAGAATCAGGGAAGTCATGCCAACTATATAATCATCAATACATTTCAGTGATAAAACACATACATGTCATCCTTGCTCGCATCAAATGATAAATTTCCAATAAAGAGTGTCTTTGATCCAGAGGGTTGGCTTTGGGATGGAGTTTTGGGCTGCAGCCAAGAAATTTCTACATTTAATATATACATGAATCCATGATACCAGAAGACGTGGTTAGAAATGTACCTCCTGTTTTGATGATGATGCATCTTTGATCTTCACATCAGCAGCCTGCATGATTGGCAAATTATGGCAGGATAAAAAGAAAGAAAGAAAATCCAAGTAGTTTGCAATAGCAAACGATAACTCACGTTGGATTGCAGCTAATAGAGAGGAGAATGTGTTTTTAAAAATCAAACTGCTTCTAATCAATAATTGTGTAACATACTGCCTCCGATCAAGCTCAATATGAGGTAGGAAATATAATATAATAGTGGTAATTGATGAACTATTACATGTACTAAGTCATTTTATGTAGTTCATCTTTCGGAATTAGTTTAATGTTTAGGATAGAAAATCTTATGCACAAATGTTTACGCAAGGTTGGCATCAAAAAAAGCTAACCACCTTCTTTGGCATCTTTACTGGCTGCTCATCCTCAGATTCATCCTCTGAGGAATCTTCAGAACTTTTGTCAGAGCTATTTTCACCACTGCCCCTGCCCCTTTGGGTAGCCTTCTTGTCAGATTTGCCCACATTAGAGGGAACAGGAGTCTAATGTAACAACAGTGATTAGAAAGTATCCCAGAATTAAACAGAGACATTGAATCCTTGAAATCATGTCTAACGGCTGTACCTGAACTTTCTTCTTCTTCTTCTGTGGTTCCACATCACTCTCATCAGAACTATCATCTGAACTCTCCTCTACTTTAGCCTTTGGTGTAGGCTTCTTTAACATGTGGGCAAACATAATACAAAAGAAAATAAGATGACTATATGAATGACCAGAAGACAAATATTATTTAAAAAAATTGTAATATATGTATGTGCAAAAATTAACCATATTAGTTACTACATATTTCATTATTACACAATGATTTGAATAAGTGTAATCTTGCACCATAAAGTAACATGGCAAATTGCAAAACTACAAGTGAAGCTCACCACTGCATTCTTCTGTGACTTGGGAGGCTCATCGTCGGAACTATCTTCTTCTTCTTCTTCTTCTTCTTCATCACTGCTGCTATCTTTCTTGGCAGCTTTTGCGGCTGGCTTGTTAGCATTAACGGGATGCTGAACCTAGATGATGAATAGACAACAAGGATTAGTCAATCAGCAAAACATAATGTCAGCATCAAAAGGATGAGGAACCTAGATGATGGATAGACAATAAGCATTTGTCGACCAATAAAGTAAATCATGCTCGCTTAAAAATGGAGAATAGATCACACAGAAGGTAATGTCAGTTGAATGGATATCAGTTTGAAGCATACCCCCACCACATTCTACCAAAGAAACTCACTATTACTTCAGAAAATTAAAATAGAAAACCCCTTTGGGTTAATAATTATTGAATACTTAGTGAAACCCAAAAACTATAAACAGAATAATAGGTATCATATGACATGTGTTTAAGCCTCATATACACCTCAAAAATTTCACTATCAGCTATTTTTTGGAGGATCGGAATCGTTCATTTTGATCTACATGTTATAAAACCCCAAAACACAAAAATTAGACGAACCCACAAATATTTGCCCGTTCATCAACCAATGATGAACCAATCACAAATTTAACGGTTTTGCATGAATAAAAAACTCCAACCTGTATGATATTTGAGCATTAGTTGAAGATGTTTTCTTTTTGAACATAAAAATTTTCAAGCAGTTGCTTGAACCAGGTTGAACCGGGTTGTTTCTTAGAGACTAGTTGAGAAGGTTTCTGTTTAAGAGTAAGACAAATCTTAACAGACAATCAATGCTTGAGGGAAAGAAACTGAATCCTCCAGAAAAATATATGATTTACTCTTCCTCCGGTTCGCTATCTGAAGTGCAATTTCTTTATTCAATCTTATTTTTAAAAACGAATAAATAAAGAATTGCCATAGTTTTTCTACTTAGGACTGGTTTCAAGTAACTAATGCTAAGATATCATTATATATTTAATCGATACTTACATCATCTTCATCAGAGTCACTCTCAGAAGAGCCATCACTGGACTCAGGCTTCTTTTGAGGCGCAGGTGCGGTAGGTTTCTTTGCAGCGACAGCTTTTTTCTTCTGCAAGTAGGGAGCAAAGCCTAAAATTAAATGGAATCATGATTCTAGACAAATCAAAATGGTCCAAGATTGTGATAATTACCGGTTCATCATCTGAACTACTATCGGAATCTGAACTGTCACTTGATGTGTGCTTCCTCTTAGAGACTGGAGCTGTACCGTTTTTAGCAACAGTTGTCGTCGGTTTCTTCAATGGGACAGATGCCTTGGCAGCAACTTCCTGTGACATCAAAAGACATTCAAAATATCAATATACAAATGCAGCAACCCCACGTCGATTGGATGTAGTTAGCAAAGAAGCACAAAAAACATAAAAGACGAGTGTTCCAATTTTGCTAGGTTTCTCAATGGGTTGATAGACAAACAAAAATGAACATTTTACACAGAAAATACAAACAATGCACCAAAGCTGCCGTGTACTATCACCTAGAGCATTGATAGATATAACTTGTAAATCCAAAATTAAAAATTCATATATATCACCGTTGCAAATCTTGGTTTTAGTCCTATAATCGGAAAGTTAATAGTATCAGAATCAGGTATATAGAAAATATAGGGCAGTATCTAAGTAACATAAACACATGTATGGATACAGGTATGGGTACAAACACGTATAGGGGAGACATCAATTTTATAAAAGGCTGGGTACGAGAACATTGCTATATAAAATATTACAATATATATTATGCTATATGTACATGCACACACAACACACAATATATAAGAGGTGACTGCAAACAATACTACCTTTAACCAGAATTTAATCAGGTTTTACCCATTTTGATGGTTTCGGTTGCGAAGATATTTTAAATATGTATACAGTGACGTATTATAAATGCAGATATACAATATTTTATACAGATAAATGCGCCAATAATTTATAGTAGATATATAATTAGATATATTGTTGTACAAAATCTACATGCATACTGGTGAGCAAATCTAAGTATTATTTAAAGTTAAAACTAAGAAAAATTTGTAACTAAAAAATTTGCAAGAAATAAAATTTGTGGCTAACAATATTTGTAACTAATCGATGGATGTTTCCGATTATAGGACTCAAACAAAACACCGTTGCCACAAACAGTATACATATATTTGTCGAAACATATATTTTCTATATACCTGATGCTGATACTATTAACTTTCCGATTATAGGACTAAAACCAAGATTGACCTGAAATTTTGTAACTATTTGATGGATGTTTCGATGCCCAAATGGTGTTTTATTTGACCTTAAATTTTGTGAGGAGCAACATAACAAGTATATCTACCTACCGCAAAAAAATTTACAAAAATACTTTAAACCCCCAACAGAGGAAGCGTGCGCAGGTAATTCTGCCTGTGCACGTTTTTAGGTACATTTTTGGGTATATATATAGAGGAATATGGAGGTGTACTGACAGCGCAGGAAATTATTCCTGCGCTGTCAGCGATTTAGAGGAGTAAAAACAATTTATTTTAAATTTTTTTTTGCAGTAGTTAGATATACTTGTTAACTAGCTACCCACAAATTTTCAGGTCAATCCAACACCATTTGAGCCTCCGTTCATCGATTTCCAAAACGTTCAGTTTTGCGCAACGTTTTGAAAATCGATGAACGGAGGCTCAAACTGTGTTGGATTGACCTGAAAATTTGTGGGTAGCTAGTTAACAAGTATATCTAACTACTGTAAAAAAATTCAAAAAAAAATTTTTAGAGGTCCAAAATCGCTGACAACGCAGGGAAAATTTCCTGCGATGTAAGCACACCTCCATATTCCACACACACACACACACACACACACACACACATACATGGGTATCAACTACCAAAGGAGAAAATTCCATCCCTGGGTAGCTCATGCAACCTACCTCCATCCCCACTTTCAACGATCAGATCCGTTCAGTTTGTTCCTTGTGTTCTAAAACCCAAACTACCAATTCCAAGTAAACCCTAAGGGTTTTGATTATTTGTCTATCTATTAGAGCGAAGCCGTTAAACTTATGATGGGTGTATGAACAAGCAAAACTTCATAGATTTACTTATAAATTAATGTTTTGAGATTTTGGAACATGAAAATCAAAAATGCTAACCAATGAGGAAATTCTGTAGCTAATATACTTTACTCACAAAAAATTTGAACGGTAAGTAAGTATGTACATTCATGTAAAGAAATGTACAAGTAAACACAGCGGTCATGCAGCAACAAGTGGAACAGCACTGGGAGAGGCAAAAGTAGTCACCGGTCACATGTACAGCCAAGAGCCAGTCACATGTACAGCCAAGAGCAAGACCCGCTCCAAAAGAAAAAAGACTATAAGCTACACAAGCTACACTCCGAACTGGGGTTAGACCAACCCCTCGTTCTCAAAAAATGTGACTAGACTCAGAACCATCATCCGCAAGGGGAGGCATCGTTGTAGCAATGTCCAAGGAGATCCCGACAAGGAGGGACGCCCGCGAAAGCAACCGTGACTGTAAAATAAGACAATTTTTGCTCCTTCCAAATATGCCAAGCGACAGAAGAAAGAGTTAACAAGGAAAGTCGCCCCACAGTGAAAGCTTCCTCCCGTCTCCAAACCGACGTCGAATGAGGTGTTCAACGACATGAAGGGGGAAGGCCCAGCTTGAGCCGACAAGACTCCCACACAAAAGAGTTGTACTCGCACTGGAAAAAAAGGTGCCCGGCGGTCTCCGGATGAGAGCGACACAACACACAAGGGGACTGATCAATGATACCATGGCGGGCCAGCTGATGAGAAGTGGAAAGGCGGTTCGAGCATGGATGAGAGATAGAGCATACTTGGGCACATGCCCCAGGTAGCAAACAATGGGGCACGGTAGGAATGGAGGGAGGAGCAACTAGTCGAGTCCCAAGCAGACCGCAAGTAGCAGGCCCCCATCAGGAATCCAGTCACGAGGCCAATCTCCCAAAATAACAGACGCAAAGTGTGAAGGGAGGTGGCTAACACAACTAGGGATCATCAAAAATCTCATAGCTATTTTTTCCCTTTGATCCGATCCATTCATTTTCATCATCATGCTCAGAAACCTCAAACCATCAATTTTTAAATAAATCCATAAGATTTTTCTCGTTGATGCACTCGTTACAAGATAAATGATTTGAGATTTTAGAACATGTAGATCAAAATAAATGAAACCAATGGTTGAAAAACAAGACAGATGTTGTATTGCAATAGCTAGCCAATGAGAAAAAACATAACAGATGTGATGTTGAGTGAGCTAGCCAATGAGGAAATTTTCTCCTTGGCTAGCTTACACACACACATATACATACATATACAAAGGGTAAAGTTTGTCTGCTAAAGCATGTTCTCTAGCAACAAAAAAGAAATGGATAGGCATCCGTCTTTAAAAAGAAGACTTTGCCATTTGCATACATACACACACAAACATACATGCATAGTATACACAAACATACACGCGCGCACACACACATATGCATATACATACATAAACAAAGGGCAAAGTTTGTCTGCTAAAACATGTTCTCTAGCAACAAAAAAGAAATGGATGGGCATCCGTCTTTAAAAAGATGACTTGCCATGTCACCATTTCGATGAATCAAATTATGAGTAACCCATCACAAAAACTCATGCACCAACCTTATAGGTTTGCATGCATGTGTCATGTGCAAAACGACCATTTAGCATTTGTTATGTATGAATAAATGGAGTTGAGGAGAACCAAGACACATAAGAACCTTGCAAGAGAATGACGCTAAATGCAGCAGTTTTTTGGACCAGTCTGTACCAAGGTTTTAGGTCTCGATTTCGCTCCTCCCAAAATTTAGGTTTCGATATCGGTATCGTCCGTTTCGGTGGTTTCTGAAGCAAGTTTCGGTATCGTCCCAAAATTAAAGTATTAATCATATACTATCAAATATTTGTCACATTTATATTGCTTATATGTATTTTTAAATATGTATATATATTTTTATATTTTAAATATTGGAAAGAAGTGTAGAGTTGCTTTGCGCACCACCATCTTACTTTGTGCATATACATCTAATTTTACTATCGAATACTTTTTTATAAGTTACACATTTTGCATTATATATAAAAATATATTACAATTATATATATATATATATATATATGCATAGGAAGTAGTTGTAAATATATTTTGCTAAATATGTTGCAGGTAAAGAATCGAATGCCAAATTTTGTAAATAAGGTGGGTCTGTTCGCAAAGCAATTCTGCATCAAAAGAATTGAATGGAAAATTTGTAAATAAGTTGGGTCTGTTCGCATAGTAATTCTCCAAAATATCTATGCTGCTATCCTTGAGCTATAATTAAAGAGGGAAGATTTAAAAGAAGCGGGAATTGCACCTGATCGCCAGATTCAAACTCGGGCTCGACGGTGCGATACTCGTGCATGATCCAATTGGGTCCTAATCCCCTTCGGAGGTCGTCCCTGATGAAAAACCAGCGTATGCTTCATCCCAACGAGAACTCGGGTGCCACCGTGGCCGCGACTGGATCAGCCGGTCCTTGCAGGTGGCCTTCCAGTAGCCAGCCCCCATGGCCCGGTTCAACCGGTTCCCCGACGGGTACTTCCGATCGACAGGGGTGACCTATCTGCGACAAGCGGGAGGGAAGCATGAGGGTGACGACAGCAAGAGGGATTGCGGCGATCGGGACTATCAGGTAAGCCCTCTATTTCTTCTCTCTTCCTCTTTGATTTCTTCTTTTTTTTAATCACATATCTCTTCTTCATCTTCATCTTCCTTTTGTTTTCTTCTTTGTTTTTTTGGCTTTTCTTCTGCTTCTTTTTTTTTGTTGTTGCTCTCAGCTATCGGCCGAAACGGCCCAGTTTCGGCTGGTACCCGGCCGAAACTGGGCCATTTCGGCTGATACCGAGACAAACGACGTTGTTTCGGATCGGTCCCCTCCGGGACCGATCCGAAACGGCCGAAACCCGGAGGTTTCGGCCAAAACCTTAAACATTAGTCTGTACAAAGTATGACAAGATTCCTAGAAATAGGTTTCAATAATGATTGTGTTTTGTGCATTACAATGATAAGGGGTAGTACTATAAAGATTCTCTCTCACATATTTAATAGCAAATTTCTGTTGAATAGCATTACAGTTTCAATCTTCAATATTTCTGTATCCACATATCATTCATCACAATTTTTATGTATCAATATATCAAATATCATCTTAATGTTAATGTAACAACTCCAACTTAGCTCAACGGTGACAAAAATAGATACCACATACATCACAAATAAACATTTTGATGACGGTCCAAAGTAATATATTTTGCTATAAATGACAAAATGAGACAAAATGCAACATAATTAAGAAAATGTCATTACCTCATCTGAAGATGAATCTTCACTGCTACTAGAGTCCTTTGCAATAACTTTTGCTGATTTAATGTCTTTCTTGGGTGGAACTTTTACCTTGAAGCATTTCAACATACTACTCAATGAGATAAAATTCAAACCAGAAAAATGTAAATTATTACAAGTAAATAAACATATGATCAACGTAGCACGAAAGCAATTCTAGGAATAATATCAATGTAAAAAACATGAAGGGCATGTCAGGATACTCCCAATCCAATCGATCATATTTGTATATGCTTGTGTATGCAATTTTGCCTTCTGGATTGGGAATCCAAAGTAGTTTCTTGTTTGGATGACATCTTTTGACAGCAAATTAAGTGGATTATAACCCAAAAAATTAATGAATCATTTGGTTTCAAAAAGCGGGAATTGAGCTCATTTTCCTAACCCAAGGTGTTTTCTTTATTCATGAAGCTACTTATTGACAAGAATTAATGAGATTGAATGAAATTAATACAACAGCCAAACAACAGTTTTGCAGTTTAATCCAAAAGTTTTTTTATCACCTAAAATATAAGTGTGATCCAATGAATTCTCATCGAAGATGAAATCCACTAAAATCTGACAAGCCCTAAATGTAGGTCGTATAATGACATGCTTTACAATAAAGAAATACAGAATAAACATAAGTTTGACTTTGAGGAGATTCGTTCCCTTTAATTTCCGTCTTTGTAAAATGGAAATAAAAGTTGACATATGTAATTCCAAAAGGATATCTCACTTAGTACAAAATATAACATGTTTCAGGCAATTTGAGTTCAACTTCTATGACGTATTGACACATTGACAGCATATGTTATTTGCAAAAATTATACTCAAACCACACTTAGAAATGGTTAAAATAAGCATGTCCTTGATGCTGTGGGTCACAACTATGATCGTTTAGGCTATGTTTGGTTGGTGCGAAAAGGAAAGAAAATAAGAAGGGAAAAGAATTTACATTGTTTGGTTGAAAAGAAAAGTGAAATGAAAATGGAGGGAAATGGAGGAAAATAAATATTGAAACTTTTCTTTCAAATTTTTCTCCTCTTGACCCAATGAAAATGAGGGAAAATTCAGCAAAACTAATTACTCTCACATTCATACATTTGTGTTTTTAACAAATATAATTATTTGATGTTTTTAAAGAAGATGAGGGATCAAATGACCCCCAAAAATAACCCCCTATCAAAAATCCTATGCCACCCATTTTTTCGAAATATCCAAACCGTTCATCTTGATCTCCACCCTCTAAATACCTTACCCACCAATTTTCAACCCGATCTCATGTATTTTGCCCGTTCATCAACCATTCGCAAAAGTTCTGTTCATGCGAAACCGTTAAATTTGGGTCGGATGGATGGACGGAAAAAACACATGGGATCGGGTTGAAAATTGTTGGTCAGGTATTTAGAGGGTGGAGATCAAGATGAACGGTTCGGATCTTCCGAAAAAATGGGGGGCATATGATTTTTGATAGGGGGTTATTTTTGGGGGTTATTTTTGGGGTCATTTGATCCCTCCTCTTTAAAGAATTCATGAATAATTCATGAATGTTTTCAAATAATTATGAATAATTCGTAAATTTTTCACACAAAAAACACAAATCATTATCAAAATTTTATTTATGAATTATTTAATACTCGTGCATTATTTAACATTCATAAATTTTTCTTGAATTTTTCAAATAACAAGTGAATAATTCGCAAAATTTTAAAAATAAATCATGAAATTTAATTTATATTTAATTCTTGACCGTTTTCGAAAAATTAGCAAATAAATCACGAAGTTTTCAAAAACTAGTGTATTATTTGAGTCTTGCGTGAAAAATTGAATGTTTCAATTAGCTTGTGAATTATTTCCAACTTCTTCATATAATTTGTAAATTATTCACGTACTATTTAATAAAAAATTATTTACAAATCACGATATTTGTAGGGATATCGAATTATTCGTTATGATTCGTAAATTATTTGCTAACTACACAAATTATTTGAAACAGGTAACAATTTTTTAATTTAATATAAGACTATAAAGGATTTGACTCCATACTTTATATTTGAAAAATGAAACAAACTAACAATAGGTAACTAACATTTATTGATGATATATTCATAAATTATTTTAAATAATTAAGTTACAGTAATATTATCATTTTATATTAAGCCAAACTATTACCGAATTTGATGGAATTATTTCTGAAAACTTTGACTAAACATGTTGTGCGTGAATTAAATCCTATTTAGCAAACACACCTCTTAAAATTATTTCATTTTCAATTAGCAACCTAATAGAAGAAATTTTCTTATTTTCCTTTTAACTTTCTTCAAAATTTTCTTTGATAACCAAACATGAAAAAGAATCTCATTTCATTTTTATTTTCTTTCTTTTTCTATTTCCTTTTCATTTCACTTTTCTTTCATGCATTTTCTCTTAAACCAAACATAGCCTTAAAGAATATATTTTTTTGACAATATTAATATCAGAAACAAAGCATGATAGTCTTCCTAATTGAAACTGGATGTGTGATGATAATCTCCAAGGGGATGAATATCAACATATTTCCTGATAAAAAAGTCAACTGCTGAAATTGTATTACTAAGAGCATCTCCAACCCAACCCTCCACCAACCCTTAAAATGGAGGGTTGGTTTGGAATATTCCTAGAATATTCCTAATATTGAGGGTTGGAAATGGAGGGAGCTCCAAACCAACCCTCCATATTTCTACTTTAATTTAACTTTAATAATTTACAAAATTAAAATTACAAACTCTCTCATTTCTATCTTTTTCTTTCCATTTTCTCACCCTTTCTACGCCGGCCATTTGCTTTCCCTCATGCCAAATTTGGCACACCAAGGTAGACAATCGGTATTTTGCCGATTTTTTGCTGGACGGTTGGAGGCGAAATCCCGCCAGATCTGGCATTTCACCAGTCGGTTGTAGATGCTCTAATGAGTTGTTTAAAATGGTTACTGATTATAAGACAGTCCCATTCAAACATGGATTGGATGATCAACTAAATCCGTTCCAAGTGATTTATGTTTTAAAATTAATATATACAAAAGAAATGCAAATGCAGCCATGCGGGTATTGAACACCAAGAAAGGTCCAACAATGCGAATGCATGCAATAGAAATCACAAAGTTTACTCAACAAACCAACGGCAAAACCTAATGTGAACGAGAATCAGAAGTCAAAACAAGACATAGGCTTTCTGCATTCCAACGATGGAAAAAAAAGAATTTTAGTTACATTCAAGTGACTACCTCTTCTTCTGACTCTGAAGAAGAACTGCTCTCAACTTTTTTGGGTGGAGGGGCCTTTTTCTTGCCAGCCTTGACTTCTGTCTTCTGCTTCTTGGCACTTGTTAATTTCTCCAAGGCGTCTACTGCGTCCCTCTTACCTAATATCACAGTAAAATTAAAATATATATATATATGTAACACATTTCGATATTGAGACAAAATAACTGAAGCAACTGAGATAAATGATCAGACCATTTTTTGATGGCTTTCCAGCTGAAGCAGGAGCAGGAGTAGCCGCAGCAACCTAAATACAACAAATTTAGATTTGTAAATCAAAAACTACATCAACGACTGAAATCGTATGAAACTTCAAGTTATCAATACCTTAGCGTCAGACTTCTTGCTGGACTTGCCCATGTTGCAAACGCTATGCATTACAATAGGAAGGAAATCATCAGAATAGATCGAATATGGTTCATAAAAATTAACAAATTTTGCAGATCTTGCGAAAGGTGTTAAATTTTCCGTATAATTAAAAAATCCGAATTTATTTTTGCAATGATCAAACTGGATTGTTTCTTTACCACGAAAATTATATAGACGAATGTTTCATTATAGAAAATAACATGAATGATACAAGAAAAACAATCCAAAACAAAAACGAAGAAAGAGATGCTGCATCACCTTCAGGATGAGAGAAGGAAGCGGGGGCGGGGATTGAGTTGCTAAAACCCTAGAAAATTAGGTTAGGGTTTATGAAAAAACCCTGATGTGATGACTTTATAGAGCAGCACGATTTCAGAGGGGCGTAGAGGTCATTTCGTATGAAAAAGCTGGGTTCCCATAGACAACATAAAGATCCGACCTAGATTGCAGCTTGGGCCGGGTTTGCTCGTTGATAACGGTTTTGCTCGTTGATAAAGATCCGACCTAGATTGCAGCTTGGGCCGGGTGTGCTCGTTGATCCATCCGTGCGGTTTTGTGGCGGGCTCGCTTCACATCAAATGGGAAAAAGCCCACTTGGGGAGACGTTTGGATTTGGATCTTTGAAAGTGTGCCCGATGTCCAATTCTTGCTCTTCTTGTAACACGTATTAAGAAAAATGTTATTTGGAAGAGTACGTGGACAAAATGTGCATTGAAACTTTATCAATAATCTAAAACTCTTATTACAAGAAATTTTATAGACATGCATATTATGAGAAATAGTTCTTATTCTCTATCATCAAAAAATACTCTCTCTCTCTCTCTCTCTCTCTCTCTCTCTCTCTCTCTCTCTCTCTCTCTCTCTCTCTCTCTCTCTCTCTCTCTCTCTCTCTCTCTCTCGGATGATTGGTATCGTTTATTTTCACTTCATAGTTTAAACCCACAAAACATTTAGTACCTAGCGAACCCAATGAGTTTTGCTCACTCATCCATCCATACATCGCAAATTTAACAGTGTCTAATAAAACTGTTTGCAACGAGTGGATGAATGGACAAAACTCCGTGGATTCACTGGATAGTGTATTGTGCTTTTAAAATATAGAGATCATCAAAAAAGGGTATGACTTTTTGACACTACCCTGGAAGAAAATATTTGATCATAATATATAATCTATGTTGAACGTACTAAAACTACCTTAAATTATTCTTGGAATCATCAAACCCATTTAGACTTTGAACATTCACCAAAAATCACTTTATATATTGCCATCAAAATTACCTTAACCTCAATACAATTGTTCGTCAAAATTAACATGAACTCCTTAACTCTTTATTAAAACTACATTGTATTTTAAGTTGAATTACAATTATTATTGCATCCTTTCCCACATTATATGGTAGTTTTCATTAATTACAAAGTTAAGATGGGGATTTGGTGAATTTCTAAGGTTAATGATAGCATTATTAAATCTGTGGTTATGCTAAGGTAGTTTAAATTACACGTATAGTCTATGTATATGCTTTATATGTAACTAACAACTATCTTAAATGTTAAATTTGTTATGAATCAACCCTTGGGGGAGGAGCCCCCAACTCTTTATTTATAGGCAATAGGGGAGAATACAAACATGGGCTACAAAGATATGGGCATATCTCTGGGATAGCCCAAAATCTCAACCAACACGGTTAAATAACCGTTCACAACACTCCCCCTTATCCAGCTATAGGTGTGGACTCTGCTCGTGAATTCTTCAGGATTCTGAGCGTAGAAGAGTCTCACATGGGGGGAATACTTCAGGATTCTGAGTTGGTGAGATTTGCCTCATTAAAACCTTTAGCTATGGAAAACACATTGGGAAAAATCATAGTTAAGGAAAAAGAGTACAAACTCTACCTAACTCCACCTGGTCTGTACAAGCTCTCAAGCTTTCAGATCTCTTAGGCGTCTCATTCCAATCCTATGTACAAGTTTCGTAAAAGAGGCAGTAGGAAGGGCTTTAGTGAACAAATCTGCTAAATTGTCACATGATTGCACTTGTCGGATGTCGATCTTGACATCTCTCTGTAGCTCGTTCTGTAGCTCGTTATGTGCGTCCAGAAGAACTTTGGTGAAATGTGCTTCGTTCTGTCGCCTTTGATGAAGCCACCTCGTAACTGAGCTATGCAAACAGCATTGTCCTCGAACATTGTAGTAGGCTCGAGATCTCCAGTCTTCAGTCCGGTCGTAGACAGGATGTGGTGGACAACTGAGCGTAGCCATACGCATTCTCTGCTTGCTTCATGGATGGCAATGATCTCAGAGTGATTGGATGAGGTTGCCGTCAAGGTTTGCTTGATGGATCTCCAGGAAATGGTTGTCCCTCCGTAGGTAAACACGTACACAGTCTGTGACTTTGCTTTGTGGGGATCAGACAAGTAGTCTGCATCAGCATAACCTGCAAGTGTAAATGATATTCCATTTTTGTAGAAGAGTCCCAAATCTGTAGACCCTTGGAGGTAGCGCAGAAGGTGCTTAACACCGGTCCAGTGGCGATGTGTGGGCGTTGCACTGTATCTGGCTAGCAAATTTACTGCGAACGCTATGTCGGGACGCGTGCAGTTTGCCAGATATAGTAGTGCTCTGATGGCACTCAGATAAGAAACTTCTGGACCAAGTATATCCTCCCCCTCTTCCAGCGGCCGGAAGGGGTCTTTATGTGCATCCAGAGATCGTAACACCATAGGTGTACTTAGTGGATGACATTGGTCCATATAGAATCTTTGCAACATTTTCTTCGTGTATGTGGTTTGATGTAATAGGATTCCATCTTTTAGATGTTCAATCTGTAAGCCAAGGCAGAATTTCGTTTTGCCTAGGTCTTTCATTTCAAATTCTTTTGTTAGGCTTACAGATATCTCAGTGATCTCTTCAGGAGATCCTATGAGATTTAGATCGTCTACGTAGACAGCAATTATTACGAATCATTTTCCCTTTGTTCTTATAAAGATATAAGGGCAGACTTCATTGTTGTTGAATCCTAGTTAAACAAGGAATTCATTGAGTCTGTTATACCACATTCTTCCTGATTGTTTAAGACCATACAATGATCTTTGCATCTTAACAGAGTAGACGTGCCAAGCTCTATCTTTTAGTTCAGCAGGCATAGAAAAGCCGTCAGGAAGTTTCATGTATATCTCCTTGTCGAGATTATCGTATAGATATGCAGTCACAACATCCATTAGCTGCATATCTAGGCCTTCCTTTGCTGTTAAGCTTATCAGGAATCTGAAAGTGATCGAATACATGACCGGAGAGTATGTTTCGTCATAGTCAATACCCAGTCTTTGGGAAAATCATTGTGCTACAAGTCTAACTTTGTAGCGTGCGATCTCATTATTTTCGTTTCTTTTTCTGACGAATACCCATTTGTATCCCACGGGTTTGACATTGGTAGGTGTTTGGACTATTTGTCCAAAGACTTCTCGTTTCTGAAGCGGTCCAGCTCGGCTTCTATTGCCTGATTCCACTTTGGCCAGTCATTTCTACGTTTGCATTCAGCAACAGAATGTGGATCATGATCATCATCGCTTCCGGCGACGTGAATGGCAATGTGAAACGCGAAGTCATCGTCGACGACTATACTCTTTCTGTCCAATACCTCCCATGTACGTACATAATTCAATGATATTTTAGTTTCTCCTGGTAGTTCCTCTGCAGTGAATTCCTGGAGGGGAGAGGGTATGGACACAAGCTCGTTTCTCTGTGGGGGTATCGTCTCTAGGTCTCCGGATATTTTTCTTTTTCTTGGATTTTTATCCTTGGAGCCTGGTGGTCTGCCTCTTTTCTGTTGAGGTGCAGCCACTTCTGCTGCTGGTGGATTGCATCCATCCTTTGGGATGTCAATCCTAGCTGGAGTATTTGCAGCATAGATGTGTGATCTGACAATTTTCTGGTTGTCAGTAAACGAATCAGGTAATCTATGAACTGTGTTCTGATGTGTAGATCTTCCGGATCTCATCATCACATTGTTTTGTTACCGGATCGTAGTGGGTCAGACTTTTTGTATCACACGTTAACATGTGCTTTGCGCTAGACTTTTCAATGTCTAGGCCCATTTAGGGGAAATACGTCTCATCAAAGTCGCAGTCTTCAAGACGTGCCTTAAAAGCGTCCCCAGTTTGGGGTTCTAGGAATCTTATAATGGAGGGCGAGTCAAACACTACATAAATACCTAGGTGACGTTGAGGGCCCATATTGGTCCTTTAGGGTGGTGCAATGGGGATATAAACTGCACAGCCGAAGATTCTCAAGTGAGAAATGTTAGGCGGTGTTCCATATGCAAGTTGCATTGGAGATAGACTCTGACATCCTGAGGCTCTTATTTTTATTAGTGATGCAGCATGCAAGATTGCATGTCCCCATGCATCCACCGGCAACTGGGATTTCATTGGCAATGGACGTGCAATCCATTGGAGTCTTTTAATTAACGACTCAGCTAACCCGTTCTGGGTGTGAACATGCAGCACCGGATGTTCAATTTCTATTCACGTTGCCTGGCAATATTCTTGAAATGACTGAGAGGTAAATTCCACCGCATTATCCAGACGTATTTTTTTAATTTGGTTGTCTGGAAAATGCGCCCGCAACTTTATTATTTGTGCCAAGAGCTTTGGAAAAGCTAAGTTGCGGGTTGAAAGTAGACACATATACAAGTATTTCGAAGATGCATCAATCAGTACCATAAAGTACCGAAAGGGGCCACAAGGGGGGTGGATAGGTCCACATATGTCTCCGTGTATTCTTTCGAGGAAGCTAGGAGACTCGATATCCACTTTAAGTGGTGATGGCCTTGTTATATTAATTTACCCTTGAAGCATGGTACACAATGGAATTCTCCCTTCTGAAGAATCTTCTGGTTCTTCAGGTTATGCCCGTGGGATTGTGATAAGATGTGATGCATCATCACAGATCCGGGGTGGCCAAGTCTATCGTGCCAAAGTAAGAATTTGGCAGATGTCGGGCACTTCAGGTGCTCCGTCAGGTTTGCTTTCTCTCTCCGAATTTTTGTATGGTATAGGCCCAATGAAATGCTCTCAAAACGTTCAAGTATGGTTTATCTCCATTTTCTTGATACGTTACATACAATAATTCATTTTCTTTTACATTTGCTGTTTCCAAGTGGAATCTGTTAAGACGGATATCTTTGAAACTTAGTAAGTTTCTCTTGAAATTCGGAGAGTAAAGTGCATCTTTAATTTTTATTGTTGTTCCATTGGGGAGCAATAAGGTTGCATTCCCAGAACCTTCAATTATGTCCGATGGCCCTGAAATAGTATTTACATGGCTCTTATACGGAGTAATGCTATGGAAATAGCATTTGTGCTGAAGGATCGTATGTGTCGACGCACTGTCTACGAAGCAGTCATGAGAGCATCCCATCTAAAAAGATGAGTAAACATTTGCATTCAGAAAAACTAAATTTTATTCGACAGAAATCAAATTACATGGAAGCTCTCATAATCATAAATTGTTCTTAAAAAATGCTAAAAATGCTAAGATAAATAAAGCTGGCTAATCAAGCATATCATCTGACTCGAAGTCTTTGGCTGTGAGCTTGACTGCATTGTTCGCAGCCACCAGGTTTGATTCAACATTCTTTTTCTTGCTTTGTTTATAAAGCTCCTGGAGATGCACTGGGGTCCTGGACACTCTGGACCAGTGGCCTTTCATGCCACAGCTGTGGCACTGGTTTTCCCAATCCCTCTTGGGTGGGGGTGCATCATTTTTCTTGTTGTCATTCCTGCGCCAGGTGAACTTGCGCTTCCCTTCATTCTTTCGCTGCTGTGGTAGGCCCTTGTCTCTTTTCTGTTGTCCCCAAGTCTGTGGTCTTTCTTTTCTTTTATTATCCCTCTTCTTTTTGAAGGAAGAGGTATGGTGAGCTTCTGGTAGGGGGCAGTGCCGGGAGGGCGCATATTGTGAGTGGTGAGAAGAAGCTCTCTATTTTGCTCGGCCATGAGAAGACATGACAGCAGCTCTGAATACTTGGTGAACTTGCGTTCACGGTATTGCTGCATAAGTATCGCGTCTTTTTCATGGAAAGACGTATATGTCTTTTCCAGCTGCGATCTTCTGAGACTTTCTCACCACACAACTTCAGGCGTGAGGTGATGCTAAAAAGTGCTGAGTTGTACTCAGCAATGGACTTAAAGTCCTGCAGTCTCAGGTTCTCTCACTCATATCGTGCCCTTGGGAGTATAACATCTTTCTGATGTTTATACTTGTCCTCAAGGGCAGTCCACAGCTCAAGTGGATCTTCGACCGTAAGATATTCGGCCTCTAGGGACTTATCCACATGGCGGCAAATATAGATGATGGCTTGCGCCTTCTCTATATCGCTAACTTTTTCTTTGTCTGTCACAGCAGCAATGAGGGACTTTGCCCGCGGGTGAAACTATACATCTAGCTGCCAGCTTAGATAGTGTCTACATGATGCATCCAGCACTTCGAAATCAACGCTTGTAATTTTAGCCATTTATCTAGCAGAGCACAAACATGCATGAATTAATATTTAATCAAAGAAAACATTTTCATGCGGATGCAATATTTAACGAAAAACTAAATTGGATCGCCCAGTCCCACAAGAAAGAGTCCAAAGTCCAAAGTCCAAATTATACAAATTTGCAGCTTAAAGAGTAAAATACAACTTTGGAAACCCCGTGGGTGCCATTAGATATCTCCAGCATCAAGAGTGGCCTCCATCTCTATGGAAGTTGGTCTTCTTTCTTTGACATTTACATAAATTCCTCACTACAATTTCTGTCCAAAATAAAAGAAAAGTGCGGGAAATAAACTGTGGGACTAAACGGCCGATCCAAAAACCACATTTAGCAATTCATGCAGAAATATTGTGCTTATCAACATTTTCATTCACAGACATCGCAGGCAGTTATATTCACATGAGGATAAAATATTTAATCACTTAATAATTATTGGACCACTGGGCAACGTCATACACCGTTAGGTTAGTTGACTAACGGCAGAGCGGTCGCAGGATCTTCCTAATTATTACGTTTTAAATATAATGCACAACCACGCATATAATATCCAACAAAATTTGACAGTGATGTAAAGCATGTAAAGAAAAAATCATTACGATGCAATGGTTGTATTAAGAGAGTTTAATCAATAAAATTGAATAAGAGCACAAAGTTGACATTTTTGTTGTAGGAGGAAAAGTGTTTTCCTCGTTAAATCATCCCAAATAGCCCCCAAAAAGTCCCCAAAGAAACCTTATATGCCCGTTAATTGCCCCATAATTTACCGTGATTTTTCACGAATTTATTGGCCCTCAAACGCCCCTTTTAAATTGATTTTTGGCCCAAAAAATACTTTTAAGGCTTGTTTATGGCCTTTGCCCCCCCACCCTTTTGTCTTCTTTTTTTTTTGGAATTCGGCCTGCGGGCTTCGGGCCCGCAGGAAAAAGCTTTTTTTGTGAAATTGGGCCGAAAAGCCCAATAGGGCTTAGGGGCGGCGGCTAGGGTTAGCCGCCGCCGCCCCCGTGCGGTAGCCAGAAAAACCGGGGGGGGGGGGGGGGGGGGCGCCCCCCTGCAGGGGGGCAGAGGGGGTCGGTGCTGCCGCCCCCTGCAGAGGGGACGACGGTGGCAAGTGCCCCCGCCCCCTGCAGGGGGGACGGCGGGGGCCGCCGCCCCCCTACAGGAGGGGAACGGCGGCAGGGGCCACCGTCCCCTACAGAGGAGGACGGCGGGGGCAGGGGCCGCCGCCCCCCTCTATGGGATGGGGATCAGTGGCAGCCGTCCCCCTCTTCTGGGGGGGGCGGTGAGGGTGGGGGAGGGGGCTAGGCCGGCGGCAACGTCACCGGCGGGCAAAATCTAGGGTTTACACAAAAATAAAACCCCGAAAAATTTGATTTTTGGGATGAAAAATTCATCGTTTTCAAGGCGACAATCGATCCCCATATCGATCTTGCGAGATCTAGGGGAGGGGCAATCATACGTATGATTAAAAACATCGTTTTGGTGATTTTTACCTCTATATCCGTCCTCCGGATATAGCGACGGTTGCACGAAGCCCTATGCGGATGACGATGCTCGATTGAGGAAGCCTTGCACCGCGCTCGTGGATCTCCCGTCTCCTCTCGCATTTGCCTTCGCAACGAACGACAGAAATTTTTGTGGAAAGAAAAATTTTAGAGGCTCATGCTGATAGCGTGTTATGAATCAACCCTTGGGGGAGGAGCCCCAGTTCTTTATTTATAGGCAATAGGGAGAATACAAACATGGGCTACAAAGATATGGGCACATCTCTAGGATAGCCCAGAATGTCAACCAACACGGTTAAATAACCGTTCACAACAAAATTAGAATTCTTATTTAATTAGAAAACATAAAAAATCAATACATCTATTATACAACTTAGATTATTCTAAAGAAAAATGTATCGAAAACTATATTTCAAAAGGAATCCAAATAGACATATTTAATTAAATATTAACTGATTATATATAATTGAAATAAAATTAAAAAAATTAGATTTATAAAATTCTTGCAACATGGATGATAATTGTCACGCCCCGCTTCACATTCTACCGGGAGAGAGGACGTGAACGGGCCCGCGATATGCTTAAAACAAGGAGGAGTACTTTTTTCTTTTCTTTTCTTCCTCCTTGTCTTAAACACAATAACGCGTCTGTGAAATAAAGTGGCAGGATCTTGCATGATTATAAGAAATAGTACAGATGACATTATTACAATACCAAATCGTCTGAAAGTAAAGTACAATATAGGCCTAGTATGGCCGAATCAACAAAGTACACAAATTACATTATTTCAAATATTTAAAGGTACAGTCACGAAAGTAATCGTCTAGTTTTCAGCGGGTAGGTACTACATGCATTCTTCGAGCACTGGCTCGACTTCTGCAGTAATGTCTTCAGAGAACTCATTATCGATACATGACGGACATTTCGTAAAACAACAAAGTGAAATGTCTGTCGGCGAGGTTTAGTCGGCAAGATAATCTCCAAACCAAAACGTTAAGCATTTTAATTAAACCAAGCAGAACTAAAGGCAAGCAATGAGTTTAATTTAAAAGAGTTATAGCAGTTAAGCATTCACAACAATTTACAACCTGCAGCAATTTAATTATTTGATAGCAATTTGCAATACCATTAGCAACCTGTAAGAATTTAGTATTTGATAACAGAACTGTAACGTTGTCAGCAACCTGTAGAAAAAATGGTTAGATCAATAATTAATAACCATTCTATTCTAGTGATAAGTCCATGTCCAAGAGTACGAGAAATGACCAACATACACCTTGTTACGGGGGGGCCAATTCGAAATGCTGTTCACCGACCCCATAGGGCGACGGTCAAGCTCTAACCTCCGTAATGTGTTGGAGGTAATCGGTCGGGACATCCAGTCACTCTGTAACACTTGTGACCATAGACTACCCCAATCCCACGGGTCAGGTCAAGTGACAGGCTAAAGTTCGTGTTCTATCTATTCATATTGAAGTTCCATCTTCCATTCATTTATTGAGTTTATTTGCATCATATTAGATGTGTATGATGTCTCATCAGTCCATTCAATAATCTCAACCAATTCTACAGTTTTGTGATTTAGTTACGTAGTTATACGAAGTATAGAAATGCACACTAATTTAAACAAACGAGCATATAAAACGGTTTTGATTAAGCAAATGAGGATAAATAAGTTTAAAATATTTTTCTAAGTCTAGTAAATATCTTTCAAGATCTTAAAATAATTAATGGGGATTTTTCTTAATTTATACAACCCAAAAACTAATTAGAAACGAGAAAACAATTTTTCATTATATTTTTCAAAGATTTCTCTAGAGCAAACCGTAAGTCGAAATTCTTTCAACAAGGGATCAAAACGTTCGTATTAACTGGTACTGCGACATATATTTTTCTCATACGTCAGTGTACTTGAAAACCATGTGATATTAATTTTAAATCGAAAGTAGCGTTATTGGGTTTTATCTTTGGAAAAACATTGTGGGAGATGTACTTGCCTTTTGGCAATGAAACTAATGCCAATGAGTCCGTTTCATCCTTTCTGATTTTCTGGGCCTTCCTGTATATTTTTTGACATATACACAATATAATATGAATTTTATATCCAAATCACTCAATATATATAATATAAATATTTATATACGTAACTAAATACGTATATGTATATACGTATACTCGTTTCTTACGTTTGCGAGAACAACAGCCCGCGGGCTGTTTTGCGTTCGATGGCGGTGACTTCGGTAGCGGCGGGGGCGCAGTCGGTCGTAGTCGTTCAGCGGAACGACGGGGATGCGACGGCGTCGGCAGAGCGGTGGCACGGGGGCGGGTGCAGCGGCGGAATGCGGGAGAAGGAAATTGCAGCAGAGGGGGCTCCTCGTGTTCGTGGAGTCGCCGTCAGCGACTACAGCGGCGTCGGACGTCGGTGGTTGGCGTCGGGGATGTCGGGTGACCAGTCGAAGCCAGCGGGAGGCTGTACGCGACAGCGGTAGCAGCGGTGGGGAGCTGTCACCACTGCTGCTTTTGCATGTGCGGTATCGGGGTTCGTAGGGATGCCAAAGAGGAGGCGGGTTCGTGGGGTTCGTCGGGACGAGGTCATCGGCAACGCGAGAGTGAAGTGGCGATGTGGAGGCGGTGGCTGCAGCGGCGACGTTGACCGATGTTGGGGGTTGAGTGGTGGGGCGACGGTCGGATACATGGGAGAGGAGAGGGGTGGTGTTGTGCGGGGTCTGCGGGCTGGGTTTCGTCGGAAAATGGAGAGGAGAGTGGCGAGGCGCTGTGTAACGACCCGCTCTCGGGGGGGCCGTTACTTATTTGATATTTGCGCAGGTCCTGCCGGTTACCATTGAAAAAAAATAGCCACGATGCAGAGATGTACAAAAATACTCAAATAATGTCCAATTATTACAATCCATACTGTACAAGATGTCCCAACGGATATACATGAAAGAAGAAAAGTACACAACTGAAAATAACTCGGGAAGCTGCAGTCTCATGGTTGAATTCTGGCGCTATTAACTCAAGAGCATCTACCTCCATATGTACGTCGTCTGCGGTGCTACAGAGATGGAACCGTAGGTAAGTCACAACAATTCTAAATATAGAAAAGAAGCAGTGCACATGTATGACAAGAGTAACTACGTACGAGCAGACCAGCGTGAAAGTAAAGTACTGAGCAACAACTGTACACAGCTGAGTAGTAAAAGTAAACAGAACTGAAAGGAAAGAACAACTGTATTGTGATGGTGCGAGTGTAAAGCAGGCTAAGTAAGTGAAACATGCTATTGTTGTCGCTAAAAGTACGACAAGTAAAGTACTGGTGACTGTACAAGTGTAGAAAGTAATGTGCATGGAACGTATAAAGTAAAAGTAACTGAAGTTCGTAAAGTAAAAGTGACTGTGCAGAAATAACTACACTACGTGACTCAAGTCGAAGAGTACAATATGTGATCATCGAGTCCATCTCTTGCCTGGGCGCGACCCAGACGAATGCCGAAAACACAGACAGCAGGACATGTATTTTGCCGAAACCCAGGCAGCATGACAGGATGCCGAAACTCAGGCGACAGGACGGGAAGATCGAACTCTAGTCACTCCCGCACTCTCTCAAACTAGGAGTTACCCAAAAACCCCAGTGAAGTGTCAAGTGTTCTATGTACATGTTTTATACGGGATGTTCCACAAGATGTTCCATGAGATGTTCTACCAGATGTTCCATAAGATGTTCCACCAGATACTCCACAGCATGTTTCACAAGTTGTTATCAATTCCTTGTTTATGGTGATAGTTAAACAGGACCACTGGTTTTAAAATCAGAAAGTAAAGCAAAGTAGATGCTAAGAAATTTGAGGATAAAGACAAGTCCAACACACATAGAACACAAAAATTGTTGGTTTAAGGGTGGTAGTTTCGTTAGCACACAATTTACCCAAGTTGATGGTTGTGTGTTACAACCATCAAAGTTGAAAGTTGGCAAAGTAATCTGTAGTTGATTACTTTTCCTATTAGATTAGGTTTCTAGTTCGGTTCAAGTCAATAGCCGTTCTAAGGCTATATGTGATGTACTAAGTTCATACGGGTAGACTTATCTAATTTTCTAATTTTAGAATTCGTCGTGACTTACCAATTTCGATGCTGTCGTAGCTAGCCGGAATTTGATCTAGGGATTCCTCTGAAGGTTGTGCACAAGAGTTTGTACATGCAAAACACAAGAACAATCGGTTACAAAACACATATTTTCTTAACATGTTTGTAATTTTATAGTGGCTTAGAACTCATCAAAATACGTACTAAATATTTTTAGATGGGCTAGATGGGAGTAAAATAATTTTATGTAGGAAGAAAATATTTTTCTAAGGCTTATAGGTATTTTTCATAATGTTAGAAGCATAAAAATTAATTTAAAACAAATTAAAAATGAGAAAACGATTTTTCATTATATATTTCAAAGATTTCTTTAGGGCAAACTATATGTTGGAATTCTTCCAACAAGTAGTCAAAACGACCGTCTCGAAGAGTTCTAATACATATAGTTTTATCACGTATTAGTTTATGTGAAAATAACAAGTTATGTATTTTATAGTGAAATCAACGTATTTACCTTTTGGGCTTAAAAATTTATTCTGGAAAAACTAAGCGTCTGATTGTGATGAAACTAGTGCCATTGGGTTCAGAATATCGTTCTGATTTTCTGGAGCTAGTCTCATATTTTTCCGACCATTATATTATTTATTATTAATTACTCATCATAAAACCTGTTTTATATAAGTATATTTACTAGAAAATACGTTTATACGTATTTGAGTTTAAAAACAACCCGTATATTAACTTACTATCTCCTCTCTCCTGTCTTCTCGATACCATGCAGGCGAAGGGGGATGCCTCGTTCGACAGCGACGGTGGTGCGGGGTCAGGCGGCGCGGCGGTGTCGTAGACGGAGCTCTGGCGACGACGGACGGTAGCGTGAGGGCGAGTTGGCGGTGTAGTGTTCGAGCAATGGGCTCCTCGACGACGACTGGGTTGGAGCAACGACGGCAGGCGACGTCGTCGAAGTGGCGTGCGGGGCCTGGGGTGGCAGTTGCTCACGGCAAGCGGCGGCGACTCGCGGAGCCCAGTGAGCAGAGGAGGGGACGGAGGCGGTTTCGATGGCGATGAGCTCTCTGGGCTTCGGTGCTGCTTGGCGTCGAGCGGAGGTTACTCCTGAGAATGGAGAGCGGCAACGGTGAGGTGCTTGGGGGTGACAGCATGGGGAGCGAGGTGGTCGAGCGTCGCTGATGGTTGCGACTTGCGAGGGTGGTCGAGGGTCTGGGCTCGGAGAGCTAGGTGAGCGTCGGTCGGGGTCAGACACGGGGGCGTGGTTTCAAGGCGGAGGCGATGTCGTGGTCGGAGCAGCGTCTCAGGCGAGTTGGCGATGGCCTCTGGGCGGCGATCGTCCGCCTCCGGCGAGAGCGAGGGAGAGAGATAGTGAGAGCGGGCGAGAGAGAGAGGAGAGAGAGGGGGAGGGACTGTGTACGTTACTTGGAGAGGGGGAGAGAGAAAGAGAGCCTGTGGGAGGAAATGGGTTCGTCGAAGCGGCTTCGGGTTTGGGCTGAGATCGAAGGGGAAGGGGGTTTAAATAAGTTAATTAAATTAATTAAAAACTTTAACCTCATTAATACTTAGCCAATCTTAATTAATGGGGTAGGTTAGAAATTTGACTAAATTTGGAAAATGTGTTAGTGCTTGAACCACATGGGTGCTTACGGGTATGGGTTAGGTAGGTGATTAGTTAATTAAAATAGCTAATAGGGTAATTAGGAAGGTAAACATGTAATTAGTAAAAACAGATATAGTGACAATTTACAAAAATTACGATTTTGCCCCTTAGACCAAACGTGTCCGAAAAATTACGAAAACATACCCACGGGATCGTATCGTTACGAGGATCACGAGTACGAAGTCCGTTTCAGGGTTTGGGCTATGTGGATACTAGTTTTGGGCCAAAATGTTTACGAAGCGGGTTTGCGGGTTCTCTATTGATTTGACTTCGGAAAATTACGAAATTAATATGGGAAGCCCTAAATGATTAAAGAATGTTACCGTAGAAGTTCGAAAACGTTTTGATGATGTTTGTATAGAAAATAAATTCATTAAGCCAAAACAGTAATAGTTGAAAATGAATTTTTATCAGATTTGTTTTGAGTATTTGATGAAACTTGAACTTACTAAAATACTTTATGACTAGTCTGATATCTCAAAATATTTTTATAAGAAATTTTTGAAATCGTAAAACTCCTGACAAACCATTATAAAATAGTTTTAAAAAAAATTTGAAAATAGGTTAAATATGTAAATAGTTGTCTTGATGAAAACAGGTCGTTACACGCTGTGGTCCACGGGGCGGAGGATACGGTCACGAGGAGAGAGTGTGTGAGGGTGCTGGGGGAGAAAGTGAACGAGGGAGGAGGGGTTCGGGTTCGGGTTCGGGTTCAACGTGAGGAGAGGAGGGGTTCGGTCTGAGAAATTTGAGGGAGGATAAGCTTGGGGGTTTAAATACTAAACATTATGATTATTTTACTAATGTTATCATTAATTGTGTATTAAAGATGGTGGTTGTGGGTTTTGAAAAAGGGATTAGGGGGATGAACGTGTTTTAGAGTGAATTAAAGCGTGTGCCCACGTTTTAAAGTTTGACTGAGTTAGAGGTAGGCTTATTTACGGTTTAGTAAAGGTTAAAGGTAATTTGTAAATTGTAATCGGTAAAATGAAATTACGATTTTGCCCATGAAGTTAAACTACTCTGAAAAATTACGAAAACATAGCCACGTGTTCGTATTATCGCGAGGATCACGAATACGAGGTCCATTTCGAATTTCGAGCTACGGATATACGAGTTTCGGGCCAAAATGATTAGGTCGCAGGTTTGTGGGTTCTAGGTCGATATGACTTCAGAAAATTACGAAAATAATTTGGAGAGCACTAAATGATCATAGAATCACATGGTAGAAGTTTGAAATTGTTTTGATAACGTTTATATAGAAAAATAATTGATACTGCTATATCTGTAATAATTAAATATAAATTATTATATAAATTATTTAGGGGATTGGATGGCACTAGAATTCAATAAAATAGGCTATAACTATATTGATACTACAAAATATTTTTTATAAATGATTTTGAAACCAATTTGATATTAAACTCCTGACCAACCATTTTAAAATACTTTTAATATATGAAAATACGTAGAATACAAATATACGTGTACTGATGGATACGGGACGTCACAGTAATTAAAATACCTTTACTAATTAACATAAGTTTATGCTGCATTAAATAATGTTCTTAATTTAGAATAGAAATGACAAACGAATACAAATTCTAATGCGATTAGATTATATCTAAAAGCAAATTCTCATGCGATTAAATTATATCTAAAAGCAAATTCTCATGCGATTAAATTATATCTAAAAGCAATGTAATTATAATTAATAATAATTGAGTTTGATATAATAGTAGTTTATAGATTCACACGAAATCAGTTGAATCAAAGTATAATTAAAATTCTTATGAGTTTTGAAAGCTAAAAATTATCACCACTATAATCTGATTAAAACGAAAGTCTATAAGCTGATTAAAACGAAAATCTTTATAAATTACCATACTTAACTGGATTCATATTTAATTTTGGCAATACTAGTTTATGTAGAAACTAAAGATCTAGATTAATGTATTCAAGCCAAATAATACAGATCTAGATTTACCACATGCTGAATCTTAAAACGTTATCTACTCTGTTTAGCGGAAGCGTATCTGAATCCATCGCTAATAGTCTGAAAGAGATCTTGACGATAACTTAGCAGATGATCTTTCAGAACAGTACGAATCAACCGTTGGAGAAATCCTTTGGCTTTCTCCCGGTTTCTCTCCTAGCGACGGGGCGTAGAAAAGACGGCTAACTTGTTCGTGTGCTCCGGGGATCATGACTGCATATATATGGGCTAGCCTCCTTAGCCCTATGGTTTCCAATTCGGCCCATCAACGAATTGAAGCCCAATAGTCGCCATACATAAAGGCCTACTACCTATATGACTCATTTAAGCCCACTCAACTTAATAAATGAGATCACTTATATATTGGGCTTTAATATGACAGTGTAGCACTATATAATTATATTCGCATATTAGCCTAACGTTGGATTAAGATCCAACCGTGTTGGATAAGTTCCTACAATCTCCCACTTGTGATATATGCTAAACTTTATAATTATATTTCGTTGTGCATACAATCGAATAAGATCTTAACTTACTGTCATTTCTTTAATGAGTCAAAAAACAATCCGGTCCATCAATTAGATTAGCAATGGATCAAGGAGATCTTCGCCGCAGCAATTGCAGCTCGACCCATCAGTGGTCACCGTGCTAATACAAAAGAATGACATGGATTATGAAGTGGATGTGTAGCATGGAAATTACATGTAATGTGATCTAACATGTCTATTTCCAACTGATCCTCCTTAATCTTAGTGAGATCATAAACATAACAAAATAGGAGTGAAGCCGAACTGATACAAAACTTTATTTCTGATCAGAAAATAACCTCAAGCTTAAGCTGGAGACTTAATTTTGTCTATCATATGAGTACCCAAAAGAACAAACTCCCATAAAACTGAATGTTCTTAATGAAATGACATCCATATGAGTAGCTAGCTCATAAAACCTTTTGGATGACATTTCCTTACTATAACGGATCCGTAATTACATGGTTTGTTCCGATGTGCTCATTAGATAATAATACACTCCTATTATTAATCAACAATCTAGGAACTTGATCTCTGAATATCTAAACTTTGTCGAGTTCCTGTTGTTGTTGGAATATAAAACTGCAGACTTCATTGTCACTAAATAAACTGTGTGGTGTTCCAACACCATCCCTAATTTGCATCATAATGACAAAATACGCAGATATATTTCATGATTTGGATGTCACATAATATGATATGAAATCTAAAGCCATGTCAGAAGAGACTATATAAAGGGGACCATTTAAATCTCTTCTAGTAGATGGCACCTAACATAGATTTTCATGCATTCTTTGCATCCAATAAATGATTAGAGTCAGTATACTAAAATGATCTCAAACCTTTTTACTACTAATCATTGAACATGTAACACTTTTGTTCTCCATAAATACTGTAAGACACATTTGGCTGCTGTCAAATGGTCAACTCCTGAACTTAACAATCTGCCCAACACACCTGTAATAAATGCAATAACCAAGTGCATATTAAACTGAGCATACTTTAAACTTCCTATTGGTGAGATATATGGAATATTCTAAAGTAGATTCTCGGGGCAATTAATGAGACTAAAATTGTCTCCCACAGAACTTAACATTCATTACCACATAGATATTATAGAAATTACATGCTCCCACAGAACTTAAGATATATAACATCATTAAACATCATCTCAAAACCGAACGAGGTGATCACTTAATGAAATTTAATATATCATTAACGATATTGAAATGCTCTACTAATGCCATTATAAACCTTACAGAGTCTTTCATGAAAACTGAATAGAAAGTCTATTTACACTTAATGCATTCTTTTTCGTATAAAGTCTTTGAGTGCTACACTTTAAATCTCTTCTTAATACCCCTTTGAATTCCTTTTGATTGTAAAAAACTATCTAATCAATAGGTTTCAAACCTTATGGTAACGAGAAAAGATTTTAAGTATTATTCAAAGACTTTCTTAATTAATGCATTAATCCATTTTAGAGATGTAGAACTTTTATGACGTGATGTAAGTCGAACTTCCATCATTCTAATGTCAACCAAATGTTCTTGAGAATTACAATGTAATATTTCAACAATGTACTTTTCATCTCTTTAATGGATTTACTGAATGACAATTAATTACTTTGAGGTGCTAGAGTTTGTCCTTGTGAACAATTTCCCGAATGGGAGGAATTGCAACATTATCTTGAATTTATTGTGTCTTGAACAGTGTCAGGAATGCCGTCCTGAACAATGCCAACAACACATGTGGGAATATAATACTCTTCAAGAATAATGTCACTAACCAAATTTCCCCCTCAAACTTAGCATCCTCAAATAGGTGTGCATTTCCTAATTCGTAAACTAACTTAATAGTGGGATTATGTAAAATCATACAAAATATTATCAACTTTTAAACTATTCAACAAAACTAGAAAATCATCAGCATTATGTCACATTTCTTTATTAGGCTTATAAAGCCTTTCCTTAGTTGGATATATCCAAACATGCAAGTGATTTTAAGTTCATTTGTTGAAACTTTAGTAATGATATAAGCTGCAATCAATAAATAACTGAATTCTAAAATGTTAATTCTAAAATGTTAATTCTTTCTTTATAACACATGTACATTAATGCATGAATTTTATAAATGAAGCAACATTTCCAAATAAATGAAGATTATAATGATCTTTTAAAGAACCAGAATAAACCAATTTTGAATCAAGAGACAACCAAATTTTCCATTCATAATTGAACAATTATAACCGAATTTGTTCAAAATAGAAATAGAAATCCAAATTCCGTTAAAAACGGTACATAATAGTCTCATCAAATTCAAGTACAATCTAGCCTTTAAAAGAGATAAGCTAAATTTAATTTGCTTCTACTTGAACCATCTTGTCATTGCCCATATCGATGTATCTTTCACCATCATTTGGCTCTTGGCAACTTAGGCAATCCTGCATAGACACAATGATGTGAATGGTTATGCCAGGATCTTTCCATCACATGTCTATAAATACTAAAGTTTGCAAGAAAAGAAATTAACTTAGAATTAAACCAAATTTCGCAGCATACCTTTCTTATCTTTAGTGGTAGAGATCATTTGAGGACTTTCTGTCTTCTTTGCTCAAGCATGTTCTCTTCCTGGACACAGTGCGAGATGAGCTCCTCCAGAGACCAAGTCTCATCCTTCAGATTGTAGCTCATCCTAAACTGGTTGAACTGTGATGGAAGAGATATCAAAACAAAATGCACTAGCAAGCCTTAGAGAGGTATGGCTAAAGTGCTTTCAACCTTGAAGCAACATTATACATCTTCAATATGTGCCCCTAATGTTTCCCGCTTCCTTATATCTCATTGAATTTAGAATTGTCAAGAGTGTACCAATTTCACCCCTTTCATTCTTGACAAATCTTTTTTCAATATCAGAAAGGAATACTTTAGCTGTGGTAATTTTATCTGAAATAGTGCCCCTGAGATTTTCTTGAATGGCATTCTTCATAAGCATTAGGCACATGCAATTTGATCTCTTCCACTCTTCCATCACCCTCTGTGAAACAGATGTACTCTCTTTAGTGAGTGGTGGAGGACTTTGAGTCCTTAATGCCAGATCAAGATCCAAGACTCCGAGGATTATCAAAAGATTTTCCTTCCATGCCTTGAAGTTAGTGCCATTAAGTACTGGAATAGATTTGAGGCTGGGAGAAATTTCAGGAATAATAGCTGAAAAGAGAACAAGAAAACAATTTTTTAACATGTTCATATGAGTATTAAGTAAAACAACAACAAATTCAAATTAATGCTATTTTTCAATCTCAAGACATCCCACACTAGCCCAATATTTATCTTTGGATAATCTATTGACTAGTCACTGACATCTTGTTGTAGCAATCAGACAATGACAATAATAACATGCCAAGAATAAAACTTCCTTTAGGCCGAATTAAATTTGCCTGCATTGATCTCACTAATCATCACCTTGTCTATTGCCACAAGTGCGCATGAAATGGTATAGAATGGTAATCTTCCTTTGGACCGATTAAGCATTTTTACGAAAATCATTGGCACATTAAATTCTTTTTATATTTATGAAATGAAATAATGCAAAACAACAGAGCCCACTTTGGCGAGATGATGATTGCACGAAGTCATTTCAAAAATATATACCTTTGCAAAATTTGAATCTATATCGCAATTTAATACATGAATTTATACTTTAAGTGTAGATATTCAAGTCCACTTTTATTCAAAATCAAATTTAAGGCAACCAAAATTTTCATACAAAAGTATGTATTTAACTTGTTATATTTCGAGATTAAAACTAATCTTCACAGGAAAACCCACTTTGGTGAGTTGATGATCCAATCAATTTATATTCGAAATATATAATTAATTGTGCTAAAAATTGAATTTGAAACTAAATTGAATTTAACACAAAATGATTTCATTAAGTGAAAATATATATAAGAACCTTTTATTCCACCTTTCAAATCATTTATATTGAGTTAAATAAAATCCATAGATTCAACACAAATTTTCTTCTTAAAAATGGGGTATATAGGTGTACTAATGTGTATATGAACATACATAGAAATAATATATATATATATATACACACCCTATCCCATTTTATATATAACTTTAAAATGTGTCAAAATTCCTTAAGGCCATTTACTTGATGGTTAGTGTACAAAATTCTTTAAGGCCTTTTAAACTTATCCTTGAGGAGAAATATATGTTAAAGCCTTTTATTTGCTCCCGAATAAAATACTTGAATTATGTGTTTTAATTTAAATTTTAATTTAGGCAAACTGAATTTTCATACCAAGGTATGAAGTCAACTTGTTATATACTGATATATATATATATATATATATATATATATATATATATATATATATATATATATATATATATATATATATATATATATATATTGTTTTATGCCATAAAATTCGAATTTAAATTTATTTTGCACAATTAACACAAAATTTATCTTTGAGGAGAAATATACATTAAAGCTTCTTATTTCATCCTTCAAACCAATTTAAATTCAATATTAGGTAACCAATCATACACCGTATATATTTAACCATTTACATTTCGAAATAATAATAATCTTTACAGTAAAACCCACTTTGGTGGGATTTCAAGAAAATTAGAATCATTTTGAAATGTATAACCAAATGTGCCCAAAATTGAATATAAATAAAATTGAACTTAAATGTAAATATATATGAAAGACTTTTATTTACCTCTTCGATCCAGTTAAAATTCATCCAGGCAACTGATCATACAACGTATGTATTTAACTGCTTACATTTTGAAATAATAATAATTTAACTGTAGAGCCCATTTTGGTAGGGTCTCGTAATAATTAAAATTATTTCGAAACGTATAAATAAAATAAAAAATGCCTAAAAGAATTAAAATGGAACGAACGTAATTTAACACACAAATTGGGCTTAAAGGAAATATACATAAACACTTAACCATTTATTTCCTCATTCAACGAATTTAAATTTACAATTTTAGGCACTAAATTTACATACAAAGTATGTCCGTAGCTTTTTATATTAAATAAGAGTAATCGCAACGATAAAACCCACTTTGGTGGGGTTTTGATTTAATTACAATCATTTTGAAATAAATATATAACGAAGCGTGCCTAAAAAATTAAAATTGGAATGAACTTAATTTAACACACAAATAAAACGGAATGAGTAAATATACACAAGATGGCCTTTTATTTCCTCTAATTATCAGTGCATTAATATATCCAAAATGGGGCTTCAAAAGAACAAGAGTAGTCCCAAAATAGGGTTAAAACATACCAAAAATTCAATTTAAGCCCAAAAATGGTGAAGTGGCCAAAACAGGCCCAAATTCACGGCCCATATGCTGAAAATTAAAAATTTTGAAAAATAATCTGTTTGGTCCCAATCTGGCCCAAAGTATGCTAGGGTTAGAAACCCTAGCAGAAGTTTTGGCCCAACCAATGGGTGGCCGTCGCCGGCCCCTTTTCCCTCAGATCGATCGCCAGCGCGGGGGGGGGGGGCGCAAACCTCAACTGAGAGGGGCGACAAACGCCGCCCCTTTCTGTGCCTCACAGGCGCCTGAGGACGCCTGCCGCCGTGACGAAGGGGAAGGGCGGCGGAGCGCCGGCCCCCGGTCTTTCGGGGTCTGGTGGGGCGGCGCACTGCCGCCCCCCTCCGATTGAGCGCCGGCGGGGGAAGCCCCCCCTTTTCTGTTCGACTGCAGCAGACCCCCCCACCGTCGGTGAGGGGGCATGCTCTACCGGCGACGGGGCACCCCCGTCGCTGGAAAGCGCTGTTGGGGCGGCGCGAGCCCGCCCCATCTTAAAACCCTATGGGGACGACGGCGCCGCCCCCTTTGCCGTAAACATAACGGGGGGCGGCAGTGCCCCCCAACCCCCGTTTTTTTGACAACAGGGGAGGCTGTACCGCCCCTTGCTGTTCCGTGTCGGCGCCAGTGTTGCCGGCTAATTGGCCCCGGATATACACCCGAAGAACGATTGTAGTTTTACCGCAAGCGTACGGTCAAGTGGCGAGCGGGTATCGAACACGAGGAGGTGGTGTTGGTTCCAATCTATCCTAGGTTGGCTCGACTACGAATGTTTTATTGGTGGAGATGGGTATGGTATGATGTAATGACAATGGTGATGGATGTCGGTGTCGGTGATAGAGATGTTGGTCAAATATCGATTCAAATACAATATAATAAAAGTGTCTAGGGCTAGGGATCCCACTACGGATTGGCATACATCATTGTAAATAGTGAATCTCAATATTACTAGACTTGTGTTGAGGTGAACTAGTCGCAACTTAATGTAGAACCAAGCTCACATTCTCGCGCTATTGTCGGTCTATAGCAAACCTAGATTAGAGCCCACTCTCGTGCAAACCCTAACCTAAGCCACCAGCATGAAGATCGACATCATCGTCCAATCGCTCCTCGAGCCCACTCTCATGCAAACTCGAGTTACGATCTAGGTTGTGATAGTTCGTATTCGTCCAATCTCTTGCAAACGAATATGGGTATAGATTTATAATAAAAATCCTAGCTTTGGTCCAATCTCTTGCAAACCAAGTCTAGATAATTTTGATTATAAACCTAATTCGAATATCTAGGCCTTCCCATCGATAGGAATCTAATCTCTTGCAAACCCCAAATCGATGGAAATTCCTAGCAATTCATGATAAATCAATCACAACCTAACCTCCTAGCAATTCTAGTAACTTAGAAATTCATTCATCAAAAATTTGAAATTAAATCCATAGGGTTCATCCCCATGCCCTAGAACAACAATCAACCAAGCATAGCAACAACGATATAGAGATCAATATGAGACATTGCTTGCATATGAAAAGATAGCAAATCAAAGATTCAAATAATAAGAACAATGATACTTAGCTTTGATGAAGAACTTCAATACAAATACAAGCTTTTAGATCCAAGAGGGGGCCTAGGGCATGGCATAACCTCTAAAAAGTCTCTAAGAAAACAATATGGGAACTCCCCTCTAATGATGGCTACCACTCTCTTATATAACCCCCAATAAACCATAGCAAAAACCCCTAAAACCCCTCCGAAACCCGCGTCCAAAATAAATTCTGCGAGCAACTTAAATTCTAGGGCATCAGCGACTCGGCCGAGTGGAAAGCTCACTCGGCCGAGTGAGAATTCCTGCAGAAACTCCAGAAAACAGCACTCTGTCAAAAATTGTCAAAAGCTGGTCACTCGGCCGAGTGAAAGTGTCCCTCGGCCGAGTGACACTGATACGCGCATTCCAGCACTGCAGCTTCATCTTGCAGAAATTCTCCAGATTTCATCCGACATCCAATTGGCGCGTTCTTGGTGGTGTTGGAACCATCATGAAGTCTATTATCCATAAAAAATATGAGAAAAATAATTTGACCACTGGAATGATAGAAGATTTCAAAAGAGTATGAGGCTGTCTGAAAATCTGGGCTCTCGTGTCATCGGCATCACTCGGCCGAGTGGGATTCTTCACTCGGTCGAGTGGACTTCTCTACTCAGCCGAGTAGGGTCTTCTGATGTTCTCACAAAATTCCAGAGAGTCTGCTTAGATCCCAGGAGAAAAAACCTTTCGTACTCGGGCGAGTGGCGATCTCTACTCGGTCGAGTGAATGTAACCACTCGGCCGAGTGCATTACAGCACAAGACATCTTCATATCAGTCATACTTGGCCGAGTACGCTTCTTCACTCGGCCAAGTGGGCTGTGTTACTCGGCCAAGTGGGCTGTATTTGGAATCCTTTCTTCCCATCTTCGCCTTCTCGTCGCTTCTATCGATATTTTTCCTCTCCTGCTCATCTTCTAGCGCCGTTAGCTCCTCAATAAGGCCATGAGCGATGCTATGGCACGCATGCAAATCCTTTGATCTCAAATTCGCTCCAGATCGCTCCATATTTCCTGAAATACGACAAAAAGAAGAAATAGTGAAAAGCAACACAATATCGTCGAATAATCATGAAAAACACGATATGAGCGATCAAAATAACATGCAAACATGCAGAAAAAAGGTGTAAAATATGGAGTGATCAAAATCCCCGAATCTTACCTCTTACTCGTCCTCGAGGAAGATAAGTAGAGAGACGAACTCGGGAGATGAAAACAAAGGAAATGAAATGAAAAAGAAAGAATACGAGGTGGAAGGGGTCGCTAGATTATTCTCTCAGATCTCAAGCCATAAGCTATACATCACGATAACTCAAAAAATACGAATCTCATGCTATAAAGATTTCATATCTTATTTAAATATGGTACTTGCAAGCTTTTAAGAACAAAGGAAGGGACTCCCTAAATTCATGCAATCAATGTAGTGCCCTGTGAAGCTACTGCATATGTACTAAGGGGGGTGAATAGTACTTTAAAATAATCAAGATAGTTATTCCTAATTATTGTGCAAGAAACAAACGACAATGCAGAATAAACAACAATCAACAAGAATTATCAAACGCAAACAAAGCATGTAACGGGTTCGGATCCACCCAAGTCTCCCCGACTTGTTCACGGTGATCCAACGTCCCAACCACCCGGATCCCCTCCGGATACTTGAGTTAGAAACCCTAACTCAAGATTTAGCACTATGAAATTCTTGTGAAAAACCTTCACAATACCAAATCATACAAAAGACATGTGACTCCCACAAACCGGGATCACACACTTCTCTCACAACCGAGAGAACAATTCAAATATCAAATGCGATGAAATATTGAAACACTTACTACAAAATCTTATGCCTTGAGTATACTTACCAAATTAGGGCAAAGAGGGATTTTGAGGAAGAAGATGTCACCAAACCCTAGCTCCAAGAAGTTGACCGGCAATGGAAGCCTAGGGTGGAGATGGTGACCTTGATTCAAGCTCCTTGGCTTGGAATGCTCACAATGGAGAGAATCTCTCTTGAGGAATTTGGCTTAAAGTGTGAAGGGAGAGATTCTTGTGAGGAAGAGAGAGCTTAAAAATCGCTTGAGAAAACTCTTCTCTTAGGTCTGAAATAGCTTGGATAATGGACCTCTGACCTTGCCTCAAACGAATCAGGTTTGTATTTATAGAGGCAAGAAAAATCGAGCTCAAAAGATTCCCAACGGTCATATTTCTGAAGCAGTTAGTCGGTCTAAGAAGGATCACTGACCGACTAGATTACCAACTAGTCGGTCGGTGATTCTTCATGAACCGACTAACAGGCTTACAGCCAAAAGATGAAGTTCCAGGCAATATGAACTAGTCGGTCTAAGAAGACTTGCCAACCGACTAGATCATCATCTAGTCGGTCGGTGAGTGTTCTTTGACCGGCTAAGAGAGAAAAACAATTGGCTGGAAACAAAGACAGCTAGTCGGTTTAAGAACAACTTCCAACCGACTAGTTTCTCAACTAGTCGGTCGGTCGTTGTGCTTTGACCGACTAACTGTAAACAGTAGCTCAGGCTGAAATCAGGCAATGATAACTAGTCGGTCTAAGAAGGATTCCTAACCGACTAGATCGTCATCTAGTCGGTCGGTGACTCTTCTTTGACCGACTAGTTGATCAACAGGGAATGAGCTGAAATGAGCAAGGCATTCTAGTCGGTTCAAGAGGAATTTCCGACCGACTAGATCGTCATCTAGTCGGTTGGTTCTTCTACTTAAACCAACTAACATGCACTAGAAGCCGA
Organism: Scilla litardierei; assembly: GCA_030789695.1. Taxonomy (NCBI): domain Eukaryota; kingdom Viridiplantae; phylum Streptophyta; class Magnoliopsida; order Asparagales; family Asparagaceae; genus Scilla; species Scilla litardierei. Next base: position 161,491,431 of record CM061139.1, read on the forward strand.
GGGAAGAAGTGACAGGCTTCGGTAAAGTTTCTAATGGCTTCTATGATAATCATAGCTCTAAGATATGAGCGAAATGAAGATTATAATGTAAGTCCTACTCAAGGATTAACATTCTAATCTATGAAGCTAGAAGACAATAAATAATACTTGACGAACCGTCTTCGAAGCTTCAATCTTCATTGTTCTTGACTACAATATTGCTCCTAGAGCTTCAATGAAGCTTCAGGCACACGATCACGCGTATTGAGAAGTCTTGAGACGTTGCTTTTGATATACGTATTCTTTTGACGACGATCTCCATAACCGCGCTCACAAATAGTTAGTATACGATATGTATGTTTGCTCATCATCCAAAACCAAATCCGGGGAATCAATACTCAACATTCTCCCCCTTTTTGGTGATGACAAACCAACATAAATAATAATCAATAATAATGATTCAAAAGAAATTTACTTACCCCCCCTGCATTGATGACACGTTAGTTCTGTATTCAATAATATTCATACGCATCAAGCAGGCGAGGAAGATATGAAACATGAACCAATTATTGATATATAGGATCTAAATCCATTTTTATATCTTCACTCCCCCTGAATCTAACATATCAAATTAGATTCATGGTAAATTGCTTTGAATTATCAATTAGCACATTGTCATTATTAATTCTCTCCCCCTTTGACATTAGCAAAAAGAGCGGGAGGAGATCAAAGACAAGATTTCAATGGCTAAGAAATTAAAGTATGAGAGTCTAAGAATACGACCACGGTCCAAATGACACCAAAGTAAAATACCAAATGTAAAATACCAAAGAAAATCAAAGCGTGCCAACTTGACCATAGTCGAAAATCGAAAAACGAAACCATCAAGCCATAGGCGAAAATCGAAAAACGAAATCATCAAGCCATATGCGAAAATCGAAATACGAAATCATCAAACCATAGGCGAAAATCGAAAAACGAAATCATCAAGCCATAGGGGAAAATCGAAATACGAAATCATCAAGCCATAGGCGAAAATCGAAAAACGAAATCATCAAGCCATAGGCGAAAATCGAAATACGAAATCATCAAACCATAGGCGAAAATTGAAAAACGAAATCATCAAGCCATAGGCGAAAATCGAAATACGAAATATCCAAAACTCAAATTAATTTCACTTATTGAGTTATGGAACATACTCTCCAATATCAACATTCTTAGTTAAATAGTGCATGGAAAACAATTCTATGATTTCATAGAACCAATTCTATTTAACCAAGTTAAACGTCGAGCGAGAAATCAACATCTGAGACAAAAATCCAATGTGAAAACCAAATGTAGCAAAATGATACCATAAGTAACATGCAAAAGTGTTATGCCAAACATGGATAGAACATCATAAATCTATGGCATACACAATTCTAGCATACACATTGAAACAAAATGATACCAATGTAAATATTCTAACAATGCATGCATTCAACCTATATGGATACCAAATGTATATTAAATGGAAGAATATACTTACACCATTACGCTCCCCCTACTTTGGTGCATCACTTAAGCACCATCAACTCCATTTGAATGAAAAACTTTGCAAATCAATGAGTTGGTAGGGTTGGTATCCCATGATGGATTGAACCTAGAGAACATATCATTTTGGTATCCAAAAATCTTTTCGGATCCTATGGGTTAGGCAATAAATTTAGGGAACTAAATTCAAATTAAATGTAACCCATATCCTAACTAAATTCAAATTAACATGCACATCCATGATTAATATGCAAATAAGAAAATAAACCAATTCTTACCACAATTGCGTTGGTACCCATAAAATGATATTAAACTTATGGTACCAAGCAATGAAGGGTCAAAGGAAACTAACCCTTCGGAAACCAAGTCCACGAGGACCGTGATTTCCCAACATAATCATCATTCAAAATAATATCATTAGTAAACGATTGCACATACATATCCTTATTATACATGCTTGTGTTCTTCGGACCCCAAATAGTGTATGTCTTGGGAGTCCTAATCCTATTGGGAGCATGCATACGTTGTTGATGTATATGTGATGCATGTCGTGGATAAGCATATGGCATATGATGCAATGGTGCATGATGATAATTATTCATATGAGAATGAGGATGGAAATATGCTTGTGGTGGAACACGTGCATGAGTGTGTCTCACATGATGTGCACGTGCTCGTGGATGCGGAGCATAAAAATCATCATACGTGCTAACATGTGAAGTAGGATGTGTGTTCCTACGTGACATGGTATACATGAAAGCATGACCCCTCTTTGGAGGTCCACCCAAAGTGGGTTTCTTTCCAAATGGGGGTGTGTACCTAGCGGAAGCACCATTGGTAGAAGAACTACCCATGAAGTGTTTACTCCCACTAGTAGAAGCTTCAGAAGATGGCCTAACAAAGGTCGTGGCCGATTTAGATGAGTCTCCCATCTTACACCCCAAGCCAATGTGGTGATTGGCCGGAAGTAAGTCATTTAGGATATTATCCAAATGGCCCTTACCTTTATTGAATTCATGAATTCGGCCAAATGTGCACTCATATTTCTCGGTGAGAGAATGCATCGAAGCATCCAAGGTGGACACTTGCGATGTGAGTGCGCAAACACGTGATTTGAGATTTTTATTCTCAATATTCAAAGTTGAGTTTTGAGACGTCAAATCCGCTATCACATGTTCATCCGAATCCTCGATATGAACATGCTCAAGTTGAGACATGAGATTTACAATCTCATTTCTCAAATCTTCAACAACGGTGTCGTTATTGACGATGAAAGGGTTAGGCGAGGTTTTAATACTATATAACTCATTTTTAGTCTTAATAAATCTAGTAGCTAAATTAGAAAACTTATTCCAAAGTTGTTCATTAGCTATTCTAAGTTCGTCCATTGTTACCTCACCGCCTTCATCCTCGCTTTCATCCTCGCTTTCATCGGAGGAGGTCTCTTGATCACGTTTCTCTTTTCCCATGAAGCACATGTGTACTTTCTCCACTCTTTCATCGTCCTACTCTCCACTTGAGGAGTCCTCGTCGGAGTCGGTGAAAGTGCCTACAAGTCCTTTCTTGTGCCTTCTCGACTTGTCGTGCTTGGAAGCCTTCCACTTCTCCTTATGTTTGTTTAGAGGACAATCCGGCTTGATATGTCCTGGCTTATTGCATTTATAACACACGGGAGAGGAGACATTAGTCGAAATAAATTTTGATTTATTCTTCAACTTACCTTGTCGGAAGAATCGGTTGAACTTCTTTGCCAAATCGGCCAAAGCCTCCATGTCCAACTCTTCTTCCGATTCTTCTTCCGATTCTTCATCATCGGTAGATTGAGCGGCCTTATACGCAATCGCCTTTTTCTTTGGCTCGTCTTGCTTCAAGTACGACTTCATCTTTTCTTTCATCATGAGCTTACTGTCCTTGCGTACCTCATAAGACATCAAGGTACCCATTAGTTGTATGACAGTGTACTTACTCATATCATTACCTTCCTCGATGGCGAAGATACGCTTTTCCCAACAAGAAGGAAGTCCATCGATGATCTTTGAGACTTTCTCCTTTTGGGTGTAGGTTTTCCCAAGAGCCTCCAACTCGTTGGTGATGTCAACGAAACGAGCATAGTACTCCTTCATCTTCTCACCCTGTTGCATATGAAATAGTTCGAAATCTTTATTTACAACTACGAGTTTAGAGTCTCTTACACTACTCGTTCCTTCATGCAAGATGAGGAGGAAGTTCCATATTTGATATGCACTCTTACATGTGCATATCTTGTTGAAGTCTTCGGGCTCCAACGCACATTGCAAGGCGTTTATTGCCTTGGCATTGCTTACCTCCGCGGCGACCTCCGCGGGAGTCCACTTCGCGAAATCTTCTTCTTCGGGCTCGACGTACTCCGTCAACGTGGCTCTCCACAATGAAGCACTCCGGAGGAAAGTTTCCATCCGGCATTTCCAGTACCCGTAATTGGTGCCATTGAAGGAGGGAGGCCTAGTTGAGGATGGCCCTTCCAAAACTGAAGAAGCACCTTGACGGTCCTTGAAGACGCTGTAGTCGTTGTTCGTCATACCTTTGAACTTGTAGCTTTAACCCTGACTCTGATACCAATTGTAGTGCCTTGTGAAGCTACTGCACATGTACTAGAGGGGGGGATGAATAGTACTTTAAAATAATCAAGATAGTTATTCCTAATTAAGGTGCAAGAAACAAACGACAATGCGGAATAAACAACAATCAACAAGAATTATCAAACGCAAACAAAGCATGTAACGGGTTCGGATCCACCCAAGTCTCCCCGACTTGTTCCCGGTGATCCTACGTCCCAACCACCCGGATCCCCTCCGGATACTTGAGTTAGAAACCCTAACTCAAGATTTAGCACTATGAAATTCTTGTGAAAAACCTTCACAAGACCAAATCATACAAAAGACATGTGACTCCCATAAACTGGGATCACACACTTCTCTCATAACCGAGAGAACAATTCAAATATCAAATGCGATGAAATATTGAAACACTTACCACAAAATCCTATGCCTTGAGTATACTTACCAAATTAGGGCAAAGAGGGATTTTGAGGAAGAAGATGTCACCAAATCATAGCTCCAAGAAGTTGACCAGCAATGGAAGCCTAGGGGGATATGGTGACCTTGATTCAAGCTCCTTGGCTTGGAATGCTCACAATGGAGAGAATCTCTCTTGAGGAATTTGGCTCAAAGAGTGAAGGGAGAGATTCTTGTGAGGAAGAGAGAGCTTAGAAATAGCTTGAGAAAACTCTTCTCTTAGGTCTGAAATAACTTGGATAATGGACCTCTGACCTTGCCTCAAACGAATCAGGTTTGTATTTATAGAGGCAAGAAAAATCGAGCTCAAAAGATTCCCAACGGTCATATTTCTGAAGCAGTTAGTCGGTCTAAGAAGGATCACTGACCGACTAGATTGCCAACTAGTTGGTCGGTGATTCTTATGAACCGACTAACAGGCTTACAGCCAAAAGATGAAGTTCCAGGCAATATAAACTAGTCAGTCTAAGAAGACTTGCCAACCGACTAGATCATCATCTAGTCGGTCGGTGAGTGTTCTTTGACCGACTAAGAGAGAAAAACAATTGGCTGGAAACAAAGACAGCTAGTCGGTTTAAGAACAACTTCCAACCAACTAGTTTCTCAACTAGTCGGTCGGTCATTGTGCTTTGACCGACTAACCGTAAACAGTAGCTCAGGCTAAAATCAGGCAATGATAACTAGTCGGTCTAAGAAGGATTCCTAACTGACTTGATCGTCATCTAGTCAGTCGGTGACTCTTCTTTGACCGACTAGTTAATCAACAGGGAATGAGCTGTGAGCAAGGCATTCTAGTAGGTTCAAGAGGAATTGCCGACCGACTAGATCGACATCTAGTCGGTTGGTTCTTCTACTTGAACCAACTAACATGCACTAGAAGCCGAGTGAAGAAGCGATAGGCTTCGGTAAAGTTTCTAATGGCTTCTATGATAATCCTAGATCTAAGATATGAGCGAAATGAAGATTATAATGTAAGTCCTACTCAAGGCTTAACATTCTAATCTATGAAGCTAGAAGACAATAAATAATACATGACGAACCGTCTTCGAAGCTTCAATCTTCATTCTTCTTGACTTCAATATTGCTCCTAGAGCTTCAACGAAGCTTCAGGCACACGATCACGCGTATTGAGAAGTCTTGAGACGTCGCTTTTGATATACGTATTCTTTTGACGACGATCTCCATAACTGCGCTCACAAATAGTTAGTATACGATATGTATGTTTGCTCATCATCCAAAACCAAATCCGGGGAATCAATACTCAACAATCAACTCATATTCACATCATGAATTTCATAGAATATAATACACAATTCATTGGTGATGCACTTTTCAATCAAAAGTTATAAATGAAGCATATAAGATACACACCAAGCATGCAATAGAGAATATAATAGGAGTCATGGCATTCACATATTTATTTCAAATCATGAAAAATCTCCATATCTAATATATTTTGCAAAGTCTAAGCATTATCGAATATTCCCATTCATGCATGTCTCCACTCTAAGGTCATACTCAATCATTTGGTCAAATGAATTCACCCCCAAGCTTAGCTTTGCATCCAAAGGAATATAATAATGGAAAATGGGATTTTTGCCTTGGTTTTCCAAGCATTTTTGTGGCTCCGATAATGAGATAGAGAAATATTTTTTTTCTTTTGGACTTTGTTTCTCATTTTTTTCTTGGATTTTTGTAGGAGCCATTTGATTTGTATTTTTTATTTTTGGCTCCTTTTGGCTTTTTGGACTTTTTGGAGCAACCCTTTTCTTTTGTAGGGATTTTTGGGATAAAGATGCGTTATAAGTAGCTTTAGGAGGTGAACTCAAGTGACATGTAGAGAATAAAAAGATAAATGTGGAGAAAGAAATAATGCAACACTCGGTTTACTCTAAGATGTGCACAAACGGTTCAATAAAATAATACTTCAACTAAAACTCATATGTAAGCATGGATATTCTCAATCATTTCAATAAATAGTGAAGTCAAGCAGTAAAGTTTACAACCATATCAGGCATGCAACAGAAGGTGAATAAGACAATAAAACTGATGCTTCAGATATACTAATGATGCGTGAATCTTTGGTGCATTTCCAACAAAATCATACTAAACACTAATCAATACATTCAACTTCAATTAATATCATGCATTCATATAGAGGAATCATCAAAAGAATATATAAGCAAACACATGGATATCAAGACTATGGAATACTCAAAGTAGCATAGCAATGAATAATAAGCATCGTGATGGTTGCTAAAGCAATAAGAGATATCATCATATGAAATTCATCTAGCGAAAGAAGAAAAAAGGAAAATAAAGAAATGAAAAATAAAAGAGAGGAAAGAAAAGAAAAACAAGAACATAACATGATGCATGAACACACATAAAAGGAAAATAAGATGGAAAATTCAAAAGGATGATGCAAAATTTTCAAAAATTTTAAAACCCTAAAATAAAGTAAAAATGCAACTAATGCATCTTAATGGCATGGAAATGCACTCCCCCAAGCTTAAACTTTACATTGTCCTCAATGTGATCATAGTGGAAGAATATGAGGGACAACAATAATAATAAGGGGGGTGAATGAAAAATGATGAAATGAATGACATGAAATCCTAATGCAACTACATGCAAATACAATGATGCATGAGAGCGCTTTCTCCCAAGCTTATGCCAAACAGTCCTATTCAAATGACTCGATCAAAAATGTCACGGCTTTGCTAAGCGAGATTGAGTTAAACGAATAAGAATGTGAGTATTCACTTGAAAGAAATGCTCCATGGGTGGTGAGCAAAAAGGATGTGACACATCAAAATATGAAGAGGACAATTAATATATATAATGGGTTTTGGGTGTAAAAATTTTTGTTGCCGTCATATGAGGTGATATTTATTCAATCAAATCTATACGGTCCTCTCGCTGTCGAGAGGATTCATGTTTATTGAAAGCATAAAATTTCTAGACTACTGGATTGATATCACCTATAGCAAAAGGCGGATCCAGTATCTTTACCGGTGCAGGCAACTGCTCCAACTGCTCCTTCCGTGGCTCTGCCAGACGCATGTGTCCACGGACTCCAACGAATTCCACCAATGCATCCTCCAGCATTCCCATAAGGACTCCACCTATACACTGCAGAGAATAGGATGCATCAGTTCGGTGCAAAAATTTCACTCTCATAATAAAAGTATTCCAAAGAGGATCGTCTATAGAAATATATGAAATAAATAGTGGTGGACGATACTTCCCTAGAAATAATTCAATATCATCTTGCGCTGTGATAGCTATCTTCGTGGTATCATCTCTCAGCTTCTCAGGTAACTCTGCTCCCGAATCAATTGAACTACCGCTCTCCTCTTGTTCGCACCTGCCATCAAAGGATAAGTCAGTGTATAAACCGGTGTCGCAAAAGGATTCATCAAGTATACTTCCCTGAACGTGGGTATCCCAAGGTAGCTCTTCTCGAGCGTTGATCTCTTCGGTGCATGTTTCGATGACTTCATTCATTGGTGGCTGAGGGCCTCCGTCAACTTCCAGATACAGCTTATCATTTCTAATATCGACCCTAATGCTGCCTTTGATTGTTCCTTTCGGGGAGAGTTGATCAATGATGTAAGTGGAAAATAGTTGTTCAAGGTGATCCTCTATATTGATGGCAATAGGTCCCGTGGTCTGAACTTCATCCACGAGTTCCTCCAGTAAGGATGCAAAAGTTTCATCGTGTTGCAGGTTAGAGTCTGTACTCATCATTGCACTTTCCGGATAACCTGATCAACAAAGACAAATACCTGAAGAAAAATATCCGTGGCACAAGAGAATATAGAAATGATAATAATGGTGGCGATGGTGAAAATTTCTTTTTGTTAATTTTTTTCTTCGTAGTCTAATCAACCTAATTGTGACAAATTGGCACCCAACGGGAAACACCTCCCGACAATGGTGCCAAAAACTTGATCGGCGCCGGATATACACCCGGAGAACGATTGTAGTTTTACCGCAAGCGCACGGTCAAGTGGCGAGCAGGTATCGAACACGAGGAGGTGGTGTTGGTTCCAATCTATCCTAGGTTGGCTCGACTACGAATGTTTTATTGGTGGAGATGGGTATGGTATGATGTAATGACAATGGTGATGGATGTCGGTGTCGGTGATAGAGATGTTGGTCAAATATCGATTCAAATACAATATAATAAAAGTGTCTAGGGCTAGGGAATTCCCACTACGGATCGTCATACATCATTGTAAATAGTGAATCTCAATATTACTAGACTTGTGTTGAGGTAAACTAGTCGCAACTTAATGTAGAACCAAGCTCACGCTCTCTCGCTATTGCCGGTCTATAACAAACCTAGATTAGAGCCCACTCTCGTGCAAACCCTAACCTAAGCCACTAGCATGAAGATCGACATCATCGTCCAATCGCTCCTCGATCCCACTCTCGTGCAAACCCGAGTTACGATCTAGGTTGTGATAGTTCGTATTCGTCCAATCTCTTGCAAACGAATATGGGTATAGATTTATAATAAAAATCCTAGCTTTGGTCCAATCTCTTGCAAACCAAGTCTAGATAATTTCGATTATAAACCTAATTCGAATATCTAGGCCTTCCCATCGATAGGAATCCAATCTCTTGCAAACCCCAAATCGATGGAAATTCCTAGCAATCCGTGATAAATCAATCACAACCTAACCTCCTAGAAATTATAGCAACTTAGAAATTCATTCATCACAAATTTGAAATTAGATCCATAGGGTTCATCCCCATGCCCTAGAACAACAATCAACCAAGCATAGCAACAACGATATAGAAATCAATATGAGACATTGCTTGCATATTAAAAGATAGCAAATCAAAGATTCAAATAATAAGAACAAGGATACTTAGCTTTGATGAAGAACTTCAATCCAAATACAAGCTTTTAGATCCAAGAGGGGGCCTAGGGCATGGCCTAACCTCTAAAAAAGTCTATAAGAAAACAATATGGGAACTCCCCTCTAATGACGGCTACCACCCTCTTATATAGCCCCCAAAATACCCTAGCAAAAACCCCTAAAATCCCTCCGAAACCCGCGCCCAAAAAAAATTCCGCGCGTAACTTAAATTCTAGGGCAGCAGCGACTCGGCCGGGTGGAAAGCTCACTCGGCCGAGTGAGAATTCCTGCAGAAACTCCAGAAAACAACACTCTGTCAAAAACTGTCAAAAACTGGTCACTCGGCCAAGTGAAAGTGTCCCTTGGTCAAGTGACACAGATACGCGCATTCCAGCACTGCATCATCATCTTGCAGAAAATTCTCCAGATTTCATCCGACCTTCGATTGGTGCGTTCTTGGCGGCGTTGGAACTGTCATGAAGACTATTTATCATAAAAAATATAAGAAAAATAATTTGACCACTGGAATGATAGAAGATTTCAAAAGAGTAGGAGACTGTCTGAAAATCTGGGCGCTCGTGTCATCGGCATCACTCGACCGAGTGGGATTCTTCACTCGACCGAGTGGGATTCTTCACTCGATCGAGTGGACTTCTCTACTCAGCTGAGTAGGGCCTTTTGCTGTTCTCACAAAATTCCAGAGAGTCTGCTTAGATCCCAAGAGAAAAAACCTTTCGTACTCCGGCGAGTGGCGATCTCTACTCGACCGAGTGAATGTAACCACTCAACAGAGTGCATTACGACACAATGTATCTTCGTATCAGTCGTACTCGGCCGAGTACGCTTCTTCACTCGGCCGAGTGGGCTGTATTTGGAATCCTTTCTTCCCCTCTTCTCCTCCTCATCGCTTCTATCGATATTTTTCCTCTCCCGCTCATCTTCTAGCACCGTTAGCTCCTCAATAAGGCCATGAGCGATGCTATGGCACGCGTGCAAATCCTTTGTTCTCAAATTCGCTCCAGATTGCTCCATATTTTCTGAAATACGACAAAAACAAGAAATAGTGAAAAGCAACGCAATATCGTCGAATAATCGTGAAAAACGCGATATGAGTGATCAAAATGACATGCAAACATGCAGAAAAAAGGTGTAAAATATGGAGTGATCACCGGCGCCGATCTCCCGACGGGGGCGGGAGATCCGCCCCCTCTTTCGCCGTGTCGGGCGGCACCCAGCGGGCCGCCCCCAATCTAGGGTTCATAAATTTTTTTAACAGGAGAAAATCAATCAAAAAACCCAAACTTTACAGATCTGAATCTAAAATAGATTAAAAATAGAATTTTTAACAGATCCGAAACTTAAAATTGATAAAAAAACTGATTTTTATTATATGTGAATTTACGAGCAAGCAAAATTTTGAGATCCAAGCAGGGTGGCTCCGATACCACTTGTAGAAACTAAGGGTATAGATTAATGTATTTAAGCCAAATATTACAGATCTAGATTTACCACATGCTGAATCTTAAAACGTTACCTACTCTGTTTAGCGAATGCGTACCTGAATCCATCGATAATAGTCTGAAAGAGATCCGGACGATAATTTAGTGGATGATCTTCCAGAACAGCACGAATCAACCGTTGGAGAAATCCTTTGGTTTTCTCCCGTTTTCTTTCCTAGCGATGGGGCGTAGAAAAGACGGCTAACTTGTTCGTGTGCTCCGGGGATCATGACCGCATATATATATGGGCTAGCCTCCTTAGCCCTAGGGTTTCCAATTCGGCCCATCAATGAATTAAAGCCCAATAGTCGCCACACATAAAGGCCCACAACCTATATGACTCATTTAAGCCCACTCAACTTAATAAATGAGATCACTTATATATTGGGCTTTAATATGGCAGTGTAGCACTATATAATTATATTCGCATATTAGCCCAACGTTGGATAAGTTTTAACAGTTTAGTCTATTGTGCGGATACATGTTTAACTAGAATTTATTAATTAACTAATAATTTTTCGATTTGGAATCATCCCGATGATTATATTTTGTAATCTTTATATTTATATGTCACATATCTTCATACACACTGTATAAGCACCAATCATTTAATGGTTCTCACTTTGAGTGAATTCTAAACAATGATTTTTTGCCCTAAGTTAATTAATATTGATCATCAATTATCTCAAATAACCATAACCAATAATTTATCATATATTAATTAATTATGTACATTACTATGGAGCAAATACAACATTGATTCTATCATAAGTTAATTAATTCTGATGACAGATGTAATGATCTTACCTCGATATATTTTCTAATAATTTAAATAAATAATTATTTTGACTAGAAAATAGGTTATAATTATTTTTAGTAAGTCTCAAACATAAATGCAATAGAAGATGAGATTTTAGTCGAGGGTGTGCGGAATGTTTTGTTTGAATCCAAGATTTTTGTTTTGTTTTGTTCTGGTTTGTTGCATGTTAATATCCATGACTTTTGAGGCTGTGATTTTTGCTTATTGAACTGAGCTTATATTATTATTTTTCTTCCTTTGTTTGAATGAGACTCTCACGAAAAAAGCAAATGGTAATTTAGTAAAGCAAATGGCAACTGTCAACATTTACAAAAACTAGGGTAATTCCATATACACCCCCATTTTTTAGGCTTTGCACACACAACACTTTACCCAAACCCCCAACCCAAAAGTTCTTTTAATTCACTTTTTCACTTTACACACCCATTGTCCCCAAACTACGACCTTCCTCTATTTCTTTTTCTCTCTGAAAACCCCTCGACAATGTCATCACATCCACCTTATTCCCGTCTCTAATTCTAATTCTGTCCAAAAAAAACCTCAACGCCTTCATCGCCTCCTCCTTCTATCGCCTCTACCTCCCCCTATCATCCTCATATTCTTTGGCCGCCACATCCACATTTTCATCTCATTGTCATCATCCTCGTCATCATGTTCTTCATTACTTCCGAACAAAATCGAAGCAAACATATGCATCCACACACAAAAAAATTAAAACCCAAAAAATCGCTTTTCTTCTTTTCACAACTTCAAAAATCTCCTTAAATTTTAGAACACTCAAAAATTAAAAATCATAAAAATTAAGAACCTTAGATTAGGTATCAATAAGAGATGTAACATATATCTCTTCCCCATCAAAATTCATACACCAGCAGGTGAGATGCGGATGAGCTGAGAGTGGGCAGTAGAGGAGGATGAGATGATGCGATTGGAACGAGCGAGATGATGTGGGTTAAAAAGAAATTTTAAATAATGGCAAACTTGTAAACAAGTTGAATATTTTGAAGCAAAAATGGGTGAGTTAATTCCTTTCTAATCTTGTTAGTGCACGGGTACGGATCCTGCTGGAATATCCGCGTACCCGACCCATTTGGCACCCGCAACCCGATACCTGTCGCTCAAAGCGGGGTGTTGCCGAGTCAGACGAACGGATCGGTCGACCGTTAGGCTTACGCTACTATTCAGGGGAAAAGTTAATGTGGCCGAGTAAATGAGCAGCCGTTATCTCGAATCCTGGAGGAGATCGTGTCCGAATCAATGAGGGACGGTTACACACAATCAAAAAGGAACAACCTATAAATGGACAGAAGGACAAAGATAAAGGGGTTCCAATTCCAAGGTACGAGATCTAAGACATATAACTCTACTTTCTCAGCTGATATTTCTTATACTGTAAAGCAAGCGACGACATATCTGAGGCGAAAATCCGTGTGTCGATCTCAGCTGCTCCTAGCTCACTCTCTTCCTTAAGTTCCCAAAATAACTTAAGTATCAGATGAGATTTGGATCGGAACCCAGATCTGACCCCCCTAACGTGTCCCTGTGGTGCAGATCATCGGTCATCATCCAGCGTCGATGGTCGTCACCGAGCTTCCCCACCATCATAAACTACCGTCACTCGACCCAGGTTCTTCCAACATAGGGTCCCACTTCAACGGTTAACGAGGCTCCGACTCAGCACGAAGAGCCCACGTCAGCCTGACAACTGTCTCGGTCATTTTTGGACTTAACAGCTTGTCACAGTCTGTGGGAAACCACGAGTCGACATCCCGATCGACAAATCATTCGACCATGTCGACTCACCCATCAACATCCTCCGAGGATGCCACGACATCTCCCATCATCGGTCTCATCAACATGATAATGGGAGGTCCCCTACACCCGGAGCTATCAACCTCTCTCCAAAGCTTCTACGCCGGAAAGTTGATGACAGTGTCTGTGGGGCGAAAGCGCTCCAGAGATTCCACGCCTCCTATCTCCTTCTCGGATGAATATATAGAGGGTGTGAAACTACCGCATGATGATGCCATCGTCGTCATGGCTACCATCAAGGAGATTGTCGTAAAAAGGTTATTTGTTGACACCTAAAGCTAGTGCGACATACTCTTCTTCACTACATTGGAAAGGATGAGGTTGTCATCCATGGAGTTGACTCCTTGTTCGGGACCCCTGGTGGGATTCACCAGACATTCCGCCCCAATAGCAGGCATCATCACCTTACTGGTGACACTCGGCACGTATCCTCGACAAATCACTCGCCTGACCAGTTCCATGGTGGTGAAGATCAACTCGGCGCATAACGGGATCAGAGGAAGACCACTACTGAACGCTGTAGAAGCGATGGTCTTAACTTTCCATCAGATGCTCAAATTCCAGACCCCGAGGGAGTCGGAAAGGCAAGAGGGAATCAGAAACAGGTGCTATACGCTGTCCATTGCTTTGAGGAGGGTCGAGTAGGCATACCCAGTCGATCCCCTAAGCGAAGATCGACGGCCTGCAGTAGTCGAAGAAATGGAGAACATTTGGATTTCCCCAGAAGATGAAATAACTTTCTCTATTGGATCGATGCTCTCTTTCGACCTAAGGGGACAGTTGATCAATCTCCTAAAAGAGCATGCAGACATTTTCTCCTGGTCCCCGAAGGATATGCCCGGCATCGACCCCGAGGTAATATCCCACAAGCTGGAGGTCGACCCGACTTCCAGACCCATGAAGCAAAAGAAGAGAAACATGGGGGCAAAAAATGAAGGCTGTGATTGAAGAAGTGGACCGACTTCTAGAAGCAAGCTTCATTCAAAAAGTCAAATATCATGAATGGCTCTCGAATGTCATGATGGTCAAGAAAGCGAACGACAAATGGAGGATGTGCATCGACTTCACCGACCACGAATCGACCATCTGGTCGACATTGCTTTGGGCTACGAACTCCTCAGCTTCATCGACGCATTCTCAGTATATAACCAAATCCAGATGGCATCGGAGGACGAAGAGAAGACTTCTTTCATCAATGATCGAGGTATTTTCTGTTACACCAAAATGTCATTTTGTTTGAAGAATGTAGGGGCTACTTACCAGCGCATGATGAACGACGTCTTCGAGGCGCAAATCGGTCGAAACCTAGAAGTATACGTTGACGACAAGTTGGTCAAGTGGAAAAAGCCGACGGATCACATTGCAGATCTCCAATAAATATTCGCACAGATCCGGCGATACAACCTTTGGCTGAACCCTGCCAAATGTACCTTCAGGGTTTGGTCAGGGAAGTTCCTCGGTTTCATGCTGATAAATCGAGGGATTGAGGCCAATCCCGACAAGATAGTTGCGATCATTACGATGAAGGAGCATTTGACCCTCAGAGAACTCCAAAGGTTGAACGGAAGAATAGTAGCTCTGGGCCGATTCTTATCTAAATCAGCCGAGAGGTCATTGCCTTTCTTCAAAGTGCTGAGGAAGGTGATAGCCTCCGCATCAAGTGGTAAAAGAGTCATCGAGTGGGACACAGACTGCAAGAAGGATTTCTCCGAGTTAAAGGAGTACCTTCGCAACCAACCACTCCTGACCAAGACAGATAACGGTGGCCAACTCATCATCTATCTGGCCGCCACCATGGAGGCTGTAAGCTCCAAACTCGTCAAAGAAGGCTCAGGGATACAACGACCCATCTACGACGTCAGTCAGGTTCTCCGATGCACGGAGATCAACTATTCAAGGATAGAGAAGATGGCTTTCGAGCTGATCCAATCTGCGAGGAGGTTACGACCGTACTTCCAAGTGTACACCATCCTGGTCCTCACCGACACCCCCCTGGAGCAGACACTAAAAAGGCTTGATCGTTCAAGAATGACCAAATGGGGGGTCGAGCTAAGCAAATTTGACATCCAGGTCAAGTCGAGGACCACCGTCAAATGGCAGGCTCTCGCCGACTTCATTGTCGAACTCACTTACGATGACAGCCTGGAGGAAGAGGTATGCGTTGCTAACACACTACTCGAGACTACCTCCTCACCCTCGACTTGTATCAATTCGCCAACTGATACAATTGAAGACGAGGGAACCTGGATCGTACAAGTTGATGGTTCGGCCACTCAAGCCGGAAGCGGGGCCGGAATAATTGTCCAAGCGTCAGCGGGAAATATATTTGAATACGCACTCCGCTTCGATTTTCAGACCACACATAATGGAGCTGAGTATGAATCGGCCATCAATAGATTCCGATTGGCTCGAGCTTTAGGAGTCCAACTACTCAGCGACTCCAGCCTTGTCGTCCACCAAATAAACGGGACCTTTGAGGCTCGTGAAGACTCAATGCAGAGTTACATGCAAGTCGCTAAGGCGGAGCTCGCCAAGTTTAGACGTGTGAAAATCCATCATGTACCAAGGTCGAAGCATCATTGAGCCGACGCCCTGTCGAAGTTCGCATCATCCTCCCTTGTAATGCACATATGTGTGATATACTATATGTGAGTGTATTTGCATGTATGTGAGTATAGTAGTGAAGTATTTGGATTCCTATTTGGTGTGTATGTTTTGCTTGGTGCAATGAGCTTGATATATATAAAGTGAACTGGCTAATTGTTTTTTATTGAATATTTGCATTGAAGATTAGCAGTGAATAGTGTATTGGATATTTGTATAGTATGGTATGGATATTTGTATGGTAATGGATGTTTGTATGTGTATATGGGTGCCTATGGTAGCATGTATGAGATTGACTTAAGTGCCTAAGTGGTTGATAATGTGTTGTTAGTGTATGAATATTAGTTTATATGGTGGTGCATGGTGTATTAGTATTAATGTGCTAATAGTGCGTGGTACTCGTATGGTTGGGATGATTATGTTTATATGGCCTTGAGTATTAGTGGTGACATGTTATTGATGATGATAGTAGTGTGTGTTACGACTATTTTGACCGGGTCCGGAGGAGCCAAGTCAACCACGACCAGTCAACCAGCCAAACTACGGCCTCGGGCTCCGGCCCAAGGATCTTACGGGCGGGTCGCGTTTCTCCACCCACGACGAAGGCCCAAGAGATTGCCCGCTTCTGTGGCGGAGGAAATCGGGGCCCAAATCAAGGAAGCCTTCGCCATTTATGGCAGCCGCCCCGTGCCATCATGATCCGCCAATTATGGCAGCCACCTTCATGGCTCGCCAAATATGGCAACCGACTTCATGGCCAGGCTTAATGGCCATCATTCCCCCGCCATTATGGCCCGCCAATTATGGCAATCACTCATGGCCATGACTCCACCTTCATGGCGTCATCAAGTGGGCGCAATTAGAGGGGGTCAACCCTTCCCCATTTGCACGACCCCATGAATGGCGGCCATGATGTCACATCATGGCACATGATGAGCATGGTTCATCTATATAAGGAGGGGGCGGGCGTCATTTGGAGGGGGCCGGATCTTCACCACCTACAACGGAGGTACCTCATACTCCCATCTTACACCTTCTTCCACCTTGAATATTTCTACTCCAAAGCTCGGCCCGAGGACTCGAGTATCGGTCTCTCCGCGAGCCATACTCGATCCCACCGAGCACTTATCATGCTAGATCTGACTTTGGCATCGGAGGGGCTTCGGTCGGAACCAAGGTCCGACCCCCCTGACGAGCTCTCTCGTCTATTCAGGTCCAGGAGTTCCAGCGACGCCGAGGCTACCCCTCGGCGTCCTTCCAGCCGGAGCCGAGCGCCCTCGTCCCCGACCTCGTTCGTCTCCTCCGTCACGAGGACGTCGCTCTGCCGAGGCTACCCCTCGCCGAGCCGACGCGAGGATCCGCGCGCTCCGCTGCGAGCGACTCTGACTTCAACCGATCCCGGAGGCTGTCATCTCGTCGAGGCTACCCCTCGGCCCGCCAAAGAACGGAGCCGCGCCTTTCCGCTCGAGCAAACGCACCTTCGGTCGACCCCACCGGTCATCTCCATCTCGAACGACAGCCACGACAACTCGGGGGTCCCGCGCGTCCCCTCTTTGACCGCGTTGACCACGCACCTTCCATACTATTAATGTGTTCTGCAAAAAATAGCAGAAACAGTGTGCTATTATTATTGTGTTGTTAATAGTATTGTTGTTGTAAGTGTTAATGGTAGTGTTAGTATTTGTGGAATGTTATTATTATTGTTGTTGTTGTTTTCATTATTAGTAGAGGGTGGCATTATTGTAATAATGGGGGAGTGTGTATGTATAGTAGTATGAGATGTATATGAATGGCATACTTGTAATTGAGAATGGGTTGTGTGTAGAGTAAGATGATAGTGTAGAGAATGTCATACTTGTAAATACTTGAATATGTGAGGGGTAGTTGGGTCATTTCATATTTGTTATGTATTATGGGATAAGTTAGGAGTGTGTAGAAAGCTCTTGGGAAAATATCTTCCCATTCTTATCTTTTTTTCTTCCATCACTCCTTTCATGCCATGGCCGAATTCTCCAAGGGGGGAGTATTGGGTGTCCACACACCCAAAGGGCTTCTCCACCTCCACTCTGCATCTTCTAATGTCATCATTTTCTTCATTGGGTGCATGTGGGTCATTTTGGAAACTTTAGAGAGGAGGATTCAAGGGCAATTTGTGAGCTGTTGTGATGGAGCTTGAAGATGGAGTTGATGGAGGAGCTTCATGGAATTAAGAGAAGGCTTCATCCCAAGTATTGAGGTAGGAAACCATCTCCTTATAGTATGTTATCTTATTTCATCCAAGCATGTTAAGGAAGTAGCTTTATTTATGAATATACAATTCTTTTCATGCCATGGATTAAATCAACTCTCTCTCAAGTTGCAAACTTGCTACTACTCTTGGATTGTCTTTAATTGAATTAGTGTATTACAGTGCTATCTTGCTACTAGTTGTGTTGTCTTCAATTGAAATAATGATCATGTTTATTGTGCCATCCAAGTGTTTGTAGAAATGCATTCCAAGTTTATCAAGTTGTATCATGTCATTAGTTAACGTTGTTTCAATGGGATTAATAATTATGTTAGTATGACTACCATGTGTTTGTAGAAATGCTTTTATGAAGTCAAGTATGAAAAAAGAGAAAATACTAACTTTAATTCTTAACAAGCATTTCCAAGTGTTGTATGATGCATACTTGTCAAGTTTCACTAACTTATTAAAATAAACAAGCAAGATATGAGTGAACACGTATGATAAGAATAAGATTGGGTTAATCAACATGCTATAAATGTTTTACCAAGTCGTTATCTTTCCATCGTGCCATTAGTGGTTGTTAGATCAATCAACATACTAATAAGTTGATATCTTGCTAATAGCTTCAGGTTGCCTATGTTGTTATGTTACTTCATCTTGTTGTGTAATATTAGTATGTTGTTATGTTGCTTCGTGTTGTATCAACTTGCTATTAGCTTCATATAGTTTATGTCGTTGCAATTGAATTCATGATTTTGTCATCATGCCCACCATGTGTTTGTAGAATTGTTTGTATGGAAGTAAGTATGCAAAAGAGAATTGCTTTGCTTAATTTGGCTATGGGCAAATGACAATGTTGGAAAATTTGTTTGTGTTGAAATGAGAACCATGGGTGAAACATCGTGGTTGGAAACTTATATGTGTTGTTGGTTATATGTGGAATATGGACTGGATATGTTATGATGTTCTTAGGGGCACGGAGGTGGAGTGCACGTGCAAGGACAAAGTTGCCACGGTAGGAGGCGGGAGAAGTCGCCGTGGACAACCACTTAATCCATTAGGTGGCTCCACATTGATAACGGAGTAGAATCACTTGCACTTGCACGCCGGCATAGGAATGAGATCCCTAGGCATGCCTTGCATCGTATTTAAGATTGCATCAATTGCATCATGAGGGGGGCATGCCATCATAAGCATTACATGATTATGGCTTGTGAAATGAATATTGTGACATGGTTCACTTTTTGGTGGTTGCTAGTAATTGTACTTGAGTTGATGTTGTGTGTTCTTCCCCTGAAATAAAATGGTATTATCGTTGTGTGTGTTGCTAGTTGTATTATTAATGTTGTTGTTGTTGTTGGTATTATTATTGTTGTGCTTGTTGATGTTGATGTGATTATTATTATTTTCTTGATTGGGCCTTTGTCACGCCCCACTTCCCATTAGGCTTGAGAGCGAGGACGCGTACGGGCCCGCTTATGCAAGTAAGGAGGAGGTACTTTTGCTTTTCTTTCCTCCTTGACTTAACACAATAAGCGTCTGTGTGAAATACCGCAGGTTCTTGCTTGCATTACTTAAAAACAACGCAGATTAAAAAACATTATTACAATCTCAAATGTCTCAACGGAATTACAACAATGTAGAAAAGAAGAGTGTGTCTTATGACCCGTATAATAAGTGAAGAGAAATGCAATGAAAGTTCTCTAGTTTGACGGTTCTTGGTCCACTGGTTCAGCTATCTCAACTAGTCCTCCTGGTGGTAAAGCTCGGAATCTGATATACATCCAAAAACAAGAATGTATGTCAGCAAGGGTCTGCAAGTAGAGATTAGAACCCAAGGCAAGGTATATACAAATTTATACTGGATTTAAGAGGCGTTAATAATTTAAATGAGATAATGACAACAAGATTAAACATGCTGATTATAAAAGACATCCTATCATGCAGTTCTAAGCAGTTTAACAAGTAAAGTAAATCTTCTCTTTGGTTCATTAGCATGTCAATATAACTGAGATAACAAATCCAAGTTGCAAGTTTCATGTTAGTATTTCACGACTGTTAGCATTCATGTCTATAAAAGGGTTCTCGCCTTTAGGTCGTGATGAGTGAGTCGTCCTTCTCGCGGGGGCTTACCGTGATTGACGCTAACCCACCGCCTACGGGTGGTGCCCTTGAAGAGAGTACTCGTTCATACGCCTAGAAGCCGCTCAACCCTTACCCCACCCAAGATTTGTGCCGGAACACGAGCCAGCCTAATTCACGAATTACAAGCACGAATTTGTCAATTCAATGACATCACGAAAGTCACGATTTCGCCTTCGAGGCGCACGATTTCACGATGTCACACACTAGTTAATTATTTCAAGGCATGAAGCAATTAAATAACATGATCATTTATTTACATGTAGCAATTTCCATGTTACAAGAGTATTCACAATAATTAGCAAAAAGTGTGAACATGCGATTCTAACAAAAACGAATAGAAAGTTGATTTTTCTTGTTATTGTTCTAAATTAAAGTATAGCAAATCATATGCCGTTAGATTACATTTTTAGTCACGGATCTCATGGTAGTAATATTACACGTCATTTCACGTGTAGATTCTAACGTATGCAACTTTACATACAAACGACTAATTTAACATCCAACTTCGAAAATTCATTATAAATCGTATACTTGCCTGATTTCGGTGATTTTAGTGCCGTTAGGTTCGTCTCGACGGGTACTACGTGTCAATATGTCCGGTTTGCTGTTTTAGTTAAGCAAATCAATGAATTAGATATTTTACGAAATACGTGCAATATTAAAATAACGCCCAAATTGGGTTCGCCTAATTTTATTGGGTTCTCTGGCTAGGGTGATGCCTATATTGTGTTAAACTAGCCTGATACACCTTATTTTATTCTGATATCGTATAACATCAAGCTGCTAAAATTAATACTAGTTAGTTAATTTATAAATTAATACTTAACAACCTATTAATACTAATTTACCCTAAGCTAATTATATAGTTAATTTCACACTCAATTCTGTTACCTACTCTACACCTACAACAAATATAATAATATTTTTATCTAACTTTCTTTTTTCCTATATCTTTATATGTCTCTTTCTCTTTCATTCTTAACTCCAGTCTGTCTTTCTCTATCTCTCTTTCTGTCACCTCCTCTCCTCTTCATTTCTTTCTCATGTCATCTTGTTTCTTTCTTTTTTATTAACTCCAAAGTTGTAGCAACCAGAACGCAAGGGGAGAAACTCGGGGAAAAGTCACGCACCCTGGGAGGGGCTCACGCACGGGCACGATGGAGGAGGGAGGTTGGCCGGCGGCAGCTCCGACGCAGGCGCGGCGGTTGTCTCCGGCACAGGCACACGCGCGCGTGTAGGTGAAAGGGCTAGCCTACGGTGGATGCGCGGCGGTGCACACGGCAGCCTACGGGCGGCGGCTCCGACTGTCCTTCGGCGACAGCAGCGCGCGCGCAAGGTGGAGGAGGCATCGACCTTCAATGAAGAGAGGATGGATGGGTTTGAAACTAAAGCATGGTTCAGATCTGATTTTGTGTTTGATCTTTGTTTGTTTCTGATTTCGATTTCAAAGAATCAGTTTGGGATTGGTTTCTTGGAATCTGGAATTTGGGGTTTGGATCTGAAATTTCTCTGTTTAAATTCCAGTTTGGGTTTGTATTTGGAGTGAGACTGATTTTGAGTTTTGATGAGATTGGGCTTGATTATCTCTAGTTTGGGGAAGAATCTGATGGAGAATTTGGGAAGCTGATGGTGATGGATTTGGGTTGATGAAGTTTGGGAGCTGATTTGGCTTGATGAAGAACAGATTCTGAGAATGATGAACACGTTTTTGGGTTGCTGGTTTGATTTCGTGAAATTGTTTGGGAACTGATTTGTTGAACGGATTTTTGGGAAGAACGAATTGGTGGAGGGATTGCAGAAGATTGTTTGATGGGTTTACCGGTTTTTTTGTTTTGCAGGGGAAGGGGTGTCGCCTTAAGAATTGTTTTAGCAGGGAACAAGATATACATTTTGTCAAAGATTAGGTTCTTGATTAGGATTGGGAATTAATGAAGAAGAAACATGTGTGTGTGTGTGTGTGTGTGTGTGTGTGTGTGTGTGTGTGTGTGTGTGTGTGTGTGTGTTGATTTAAAAGAGAAATATAAAGCTAACTTTTGACTAATCAATTAGGGGGAAAGAATCTAATTTCAAAGACGTGTTTGATCCTCTAACCTTGCGTTTAAAAATTAAGTGAATGAGGAGTTAAGATATGAGGTTAAATGATCAAGGTAAATAAGTAAAATGAGATTAGTAAAATAAATTACTTGAAGTAATTAGTAAGATAAGTAAAGTAATTAGCAAATTCGTAATTACTAAGATAATTAAGTAAATTTTAAACGCAAACAGTAAAATAAAGTAATTAGTAACTTAATTAAAGTGATTAACAAGTTGTGATTAGTAAGACAATTAAGTTAAAGTGATTTTGTTAAACTTGATAGCCAATTAATGATGACACGGTAAAAACGAAATCGGAGACACGTATGTGTCGACACGTAGCAGAGAACGTACGGACTAAAAATATTATCCGGACGACAGAAGTAAAATACTGGTACGCACGATCCTACACACGTCTAAAAAATATAGGCAGTTACATTCTACCCACCTTAAGAATAATTTCGTCCTTGGAATTCTTATCAACTAATGAGCAGGAAGCAAGTATGGATAACGTTCTCGTATTTCTATGAGGTAAATTTCTGAAATACGTTGGGACAAAGAAATGAAATTGGTTAGGAAAAGTTACAAGTGATGCGGTTAAGACTGAGTTTCAAAAATAGGTTTGGATGACCAAGCACCATCGATGACCTTAACCGTCAATAAACAAGCAAGATAGCTAACGACGGCTACCAATGATGTGTAGGGACAAGGGTGAGAAAATAATAAAATACTCTCAACTGCAACCCCAATATTCTAACACATAGGTTGTTAAATCCATAACCTCAAACAAGTGTTCCTAAAATAAATCATCACTTCTCGTCTCGTCACTGAATAATGTTATGACTAGAATATATCCTGAACTCAAATACAGGTCCAATACTTTCTCTTTCTCTCTCTTTTTTATTTCTATCTCATAATTGTTGTCTTCAACAATTAATACTCTGAACAAGGCAACCTCGGAAGGGAAAATACAAACTATCCTCAACCAATACTTCTTACAAATTTCCTTGTTCCTTCGCTCATCAATGTTATTAAGACAGTAACATCTTTTTGGGGATCTATAATGTACGATATCCTTTATACCCAAGTTCTTCAAAACTAAATTGTTCATTCTCATAGGTTGTCTATCCGTAGTGTATCATTCCTTGCTCATTGTATCTTCTAACTTGTATTACTATAATTGTGACATCACCCAACTCCAACATTTATCATGCTCCCAACTCATTCTTCATCGTGACAACTCATAAGTTAAAACATCTTAATTGACAAACTATAAAATCACATCCCATCATTTCTTATTTATCCTAAGCAACTTTAGAGCAATTCACGCCACTATCCCCTTTGTATCAATATGCCATATTATTCTCGTCGTCTCCATCACTTGACATATATGATGAAATATTGTTACTTTAAATATTCTACTCATTATCATCGTCATCCCAAATCATGATATGAACTCCAAATATGTAACGTACTCGTCTTCCTGTGCACCACTCATAGTATGGAATCCTATTGAAGCTATTATGAACGGGTATATCCAAATGTGAAATATAACTCTTGAACAAATCATTCTATCCATCATATTGTAAACAATTAATACAACTACACCCTACATCATCTCAAACTACTCATATCCGTAATTATAATCACTATTAACATAAAAATTCAACACTGTTTGATGATAGAAATAAAGGTAGAAGAAAACATTTAAAAGGGGTTATAACACAAATTGAAAACTAATCTCGTTAAAGTGGTAACAAGTAAATAGATGCACTAATGTGGTAACCAAGAAATGGTGTGGGATACAGAGTTGTATGATGTAACGAATCAAATTCGCGATGCATGGTTTTAGGTGAGGCAAGGGTATGGAGTTAGTTGATCAGAAAGATGATCGTACATGTGCAAAAGTAAAGTAAAAACAGACATGCATATACGAGCGAAAAAGTAAAGTATTGGTGGCTGCTCAAGTGTGGTAAGTAAAGTGCATGTAATGCATAAAGTAAAGATGAGTGTGCAAGTGTAAAAGTAATGACGGTGGCATGGCAAATGGTAGCAACAATGTTTTAACCAACAGGTAATGTGATGACAATAAGAAGACAATCAGGTAGACACAGTAACACTGAAAAAGACAAGTAATGAGCGAGCATGGGGAAAACAAACGTCTGTTGACTATTTAATAGTGTAGGCTGGCCTAATAATAAGAAGTCTAGTTTAACTCCCAAACCAACCAGGCAGTCAGGGCTTGAAGGCACAGGCCACTTCTATGACCGCAGGACAAGTCCTTTGGTTGACCAACCCCCTTCCCATTTCTTTCTAGACACCGATCCAGTAGTAATTTAAGACTGCTTATTATTATACCGTTCTATCACGTTCGAGTAGTCTCGACTTAGTCTGTAGAACAGTGGTATCAAATCAGTAGTCGTGACAAGAGTTAGCTTGATCAGGTGGCATAGAAATGGTTATGAATGAATAAATAGGAGAGTGGTAGGTTTGTGTAAAAAAATGTGACAATATTCCAATAACGTATATAGGGATAGTGAGCAAGTGGTATGGGTTATAATAGTAGATAAGCAATAGACGAAGAGTCATGGGTGTAGAGATGTAGTGTTTGTTTCGTAAATGGAGATAGATTTTTTTATACAAAAAATTTTAAAATATAAATACGATGAATACAGAACTAATACACTGAAATAGTTGAAGTTTTACTCAACATACAAAGTATTTAAAATTAGTTTATGGTCGGTTGTTTTGAAATCTGTTGTAGTATAGTAATGCCATACATAATCATGAATCACGTCCTTGCGGTCCAGCGGACACGGACATGGAAGTGACTAAGCCAGGATCACTTACCCCAAGTCTAGCTAGGGTGATCCAACAAACTTAGCCAAGCACATTGACCGGATCATGGTCCATTGAAGAAAGCTTTTCATTTATATGTGTGACATCAACAAAAGAGTTTTAAAAATAAATGTAGAAAGTAAAATATGTGGGTATGGATGGTATAGATTAGAAATCATTAAAATTCAGTGACTAAAAATTTTCAGCGAAGGAAACTCAAAATCAAAGAATAATTTTAAGTCAGTTGAAAAATATGAGGCCTATGTAAAAGATTTTTAAATAAGTTAAACTGTGCGAGAAATTACATAAAAGAGATATCGATAGTAAAATCAGTATATTAATGGGAGTGATTAAAAAGATGGTTTTCAGGAAGATCACGTGGGTTGAAAGCAAGGATTAGAATAGGATGATCAATTGGAAATACGGGTAGGAAATTGACTTTAAAAAGCATACGATAGATTTCTAATGTCAAAAATGGAAGGTAAAATGAAGAGAGATTAAAAATCAAGGATATACTGATTTGGTTGGCTAAGGATCAGGAAATGTAGGACAGAAATCTTTTAATGAAGTTGATCGGGGTAGAAGATTCAAGGGAAAGTGTTGTTTGAGACTCAAGATTGTAATATTATCTATGCTGTTTTAAAGTATTTTGCATGAGCATTGACCTGCATGTGCCACCACTAAAACATGTCTCGCCCCGTTTCCTATTAGGCTTGAGAGCGAGGACGCGAACGGGCCCGATTATTCAAGTAAGGAGGCGGTACTTTTGCTTTTTTTCCTCCTTGACTTAACACAATAAGCGTCTGTGTGAAATACCGCAGGTTCTTGCTTGCATTACTTAAAAACAACGCAGATAAAAAAACATTATTACAATCTCAAATGTCTCAACGGAATTACAACAATGTAGAAAAGAAGAGTGGGTCTTATGACCTGTACAATAAGTGAAGAGAAATGCAATAAAAGTTCTGTAGTTTGACAGTTCTTGGTCCACTGGTTCATCTATCTCAACTAGCCCTCCTGGTGCTAAAGCTCGGAATCTGACATACATCCAAAAACATGAATGTATGTCAGCAAGGGTCTGCAAGTATAGATTAGAACCCAAGGCAAGATATATACAAATTTATACTGGATTTAAGAGACGTTAATAATTTAAATGAGATAATGACAACAAGATTAAACATGCTGATTATAAAAGACATCCTATCATGCAGTTCTAAGCAGTTTAACAAGTAAAGTAAATCTTCTCTTTGGTTCATTAGCATGTCAATATAACTGAGATAACAAATCCAAGTTGCAAGTTTCATGTTAGCATTTCACGACTGTTAGCATTTCACGATTGTTAGCACTCACGATTGTTAGCATTCATGTCTATAAAAGGGTTCTCGCCTTTAGGCCTTGATGAGTGAGTCGTCCTTCTCACGGGGGCTTACCGTGATTAGCGCTAACCCACCGCCTACGGGTGGTGTCCTTGAAGAGAGTACTCGTTCATACGCCTAGCAGCCGCTCAACCCTTACCCCACCCAAGATTTGTGTCGGAACACGAGCCAGCCTAATTCACGAATTACAAGCACGAATTTGTCAATTCAATGACATCACGAAAGTCACGATTTCGCCTTCGAGGCGCACGATCTCACGATGTCACACGCTAGTTAATTATTTCAAGGCATGCAGCAATTAAATAATATGATCAGTTATTTACATGTAGCAATTTCCACGTTACAAGAGTATTCACAATAATTAGCAAAAAGTGTGAACATGCGATTCTAACAAAAACGAACAGAAAGTTGATTTTTCTTTTTATTGTTCTAAATTAAAGTATAGAAAATCATATGCCGTTAGATTACATTTTTAGTCACGGATCTCATGGTAGTAATATTACACGTCATTTCACGTGTAGATTCTAACTTATGCAACTTTACATACAAAAGACTAATTTAACATCCAACTTCGAAAATTCATTATAAATCGTATGCTTACCTGATTTCGGTGATTTTGGTGCCGTTGGGTTCGTCTCGATGGGTACTACGTGTCAATATGTCCGGTTTTCTGTTTTAGTTAAGCAAATCAATGAATTAGATATTTTGCGAAATACGTGCAATATTAAAATAACGCCCAAATTGGGTTCGCCCAATTTTATTGGGTTCTCTGGCTAGGGTGATGCCTATATTGTGTTAAACTAGCCCGATACACCTTATTTTATTCTGATATCGTATAACAACAAGCTGCTAAAATTAATACTAGTCAGTTAATTTATAAATTAATACTTAACAACCTATTAATACTAATTTACCCTAAGCTAATTATATAGTTAATTTTACACTCAATTCTGTTACCTACTCTACACCTACAACAAATATAATAATATTTTTATCTAACTTTCTTTTTTCCTATATCTTTATATGTCTCTTTCTCTTTCATTCTTAACTCCAGGCTGTCTTTCTCTATCTCTCTTTCTGTCACCTCCTCTCCTCTTCATTTCTTTCTCATGTCATCTTGTTTTTTTATTAACTCCAAAGTTGCAGCAACCAGAACGCAAGGGGAGAAACTCGGGGAAAAGTCACGCACCCTGGGAGGGGCTCACGCACGGGCACGCGGGAGGAGGGAGGTTGGCCGTCATCAGCTCCGACGCAGGCGCGGCGGTTGTCTCCGGCACATGCACACGCGCGCGTGCAGGCGAAAGGGCTAGCCTACGGCGGATGCGCGGTGGTGCACGCGGCAGCCTACGGGCGGCGGCTCCGACTGTCCTCCGGTGACAGCAGCGCGCGCGCAAGGTGGAGGAGGCATCGACCTTCAATGAAGAGAGGATGGATGGGTTTGAAACTAAAGCATGGTTCAGATCTGATTTTGTGTTTGATCTTTGTTTGTTTCTGATTTCGATTTCAAAGAATCAGTTTGGGATTGGTTTCTTGGAATCTGGAATTTGGGGTTTGGATCTGAAATTTCTCTGTTTAAATTCCAGTTTGGGTTTGTATTTGGAGTGGGACTGATTTTGAGTTTTGATGAGATTGGGCTTGATTATCTCTGGTTTGGGGAAGAATCTGATGGAGAATTTGGGAAGCTGATGGTGATGGATTTGGGTTGATGAAGTTTGGGGGCTGATTTGGCTTGATGAAGAACAGATTCTGAGAATGATGAACACGTTTTTGGGTTGCTGGTTTGATTTCGTGAAATTGTTTGGGAACTGATTTGTTGAACGGATTTTTGGGAAGAACGAATTGGTGGAGGGATTGCAGAAGATTGTTTGATGGGTTTACCGGTTTTTTTGTTTTGCAGGGGAAGGGGTGTCGCCTTAAGAATTGTTTTAGCAGGGAACAAGATATACATTTTGTCAAAGATTAGGTTCTTGATTAGGATTGGGAATTAATGAAGAAGAAACGCGCGCGCGTGTGTGTTTTGATTTAAAAGAGAAATTTAAAGCTAACTTTTGACTAATCAATTAGGGGGAAAGAATCTGATTTCAAAGACGTGTTTGATCATCTAACCTTGCGTTTAAAAATTAAGTGAATGAGGAGTTAAGATATGAGGTTAAATGATCAAGGTAAATAAGTAAAATGAGATTAGTAAAATAAATTACTTGAAGTAATTAGTAAGATAAGTAAAGTAATTAGCAAATTCGTAATTACTAAGATAATTAAGTAAATTTTAAACGCAAACAGTAAAATAAAGTAATTAGTAACTTAATTAAAGTGATTAACAAGTTGTGATTAGTAAGACAATTAAGTTAAAGTGATTTTGTTAAACTTGATAGCCAATTAATGATGACACGGTAAAAACGAAATCGGAGACGCGTATGTGTCGACACGTAGCAGAGAACGTACGGACTAAAAATATTATCCGGACGACAGAAGTAAAATACTGGTATGCACGATCCTACACACGTCTAAAAATAACAGGCCGTTACAGCCTTTAACTAATTTTAGTGGCTAGAGTTGGTTGGGCTTTGATATTTCCCTTTTTGGTACTAAAGTTGCACCTTTCTTAAGTCTCATGCTAAATGGTACTAAAGGTGGGATCTTTGTTAGGCAACATGTTACGTTTATGCCAACTCCATCTTTTTTCTTAAGAGAATAAATCCAATCAGGTCAAGTGTTCATGAGTTTCTCACTAATCTTTGAAATACCTCCCTCTTTAGTAGACAACATGTTAGCATGTTATGTTATTTTAGCATGATATGTTTCTCGCCAATTATGCTAATGGTGGAAATTTTAGTCGACAACGTGTTATAATTGTGTTCAACCCTTCATTTGCATTACCACTCTTTGGGTTTCAAGGCATCAAGGATTTAATCACTCATTAGAACCATGCCAAAATTCTTAATGTTGTTAATGTTTGCATTTTAGGTTCTAAAGTTGCCAAATTCTACGTTTGGTTATTAAAGTTTGCCTCAAATTGCTAAAGAATGCTTTTATTGCCTAAAGCTTGGATGTTGAGTTGGGACTTAGATGTTGCTTCATGTTGAGTGGGGACTTAGATGTAATGTATTTATTTATGGAGTAATGGAAGATTTGTATGCAAATGATAAATGCAAATGGGCATGTGCATGTTGGATTTGGAGATTGGATGTTGAAGCCATAATGGTGGGATGTTATAGTTGTTAATTTGTTGCATTTTAATGTAGGCAAAAGTTAAGTAGGTAAATATATTGCCTTTTTAAAGAACACTTGTCTAAGCTTGCATGTAATTGGTTGCATCTTATAGGATTCCATTCTTAAATTGAACATTGGTTGCCTTTTATCAATTGGGTTAAAGTTAGTAGCTTTCTAATGTAAACAAAAGTTGTAACCATCTAAAGCAATGTATGGGATGCTTAATGCAAGTTGTGTTACTCTAAGCAATGTTTAATGCAAGTTGTAATATGAAATGCTAGCTTGTTGTAGTTCCCTCTCTTTATAGCATGTTAATCCTTATGCTTTCAATGCAACATGTCATTATGCAACATGTCACTTTGTAGTTGCCATCACATTTTGCTTGAGGTTTACATTTATGTCATTTTGTAAGATGCCATGTCATGCCACCCTTTGTTGCTTTATATTGCCATTACGTTTCATTTCATGATATTATGTCATGCCACTTGTTGTAAGTTGCATTGAACAATATGTCATGTGGTAGTTGCACTTTGTGTTGGATGATATGCTATATGGAGATGGGATATTCCTACTGGGTCACGTGTTGACGTGTCCTCGTTGATATTTTTCAGGTAGTTGGCAGTTGGAGTTCCATGGAGTTGGAGTTGGAGGCTTGGGGTAGACTAGAGTGTTGAGTTGTAAGGGTGGGTGTAACTTGGAGTTTTGTTGTAGTAAGTTAATGTTATATTTGTTGTGTATGATGGTTGATTGGGGGTTGTAATGTCAAATTTTACTTAGCCCATGTTTGTAATTTATATTAATGAAGTTTAATTCATATGTTGTTTGCATGTGTTGTCTTTAATTAGGTGGAACTCTTGTGTTGTGATTTATTTGTGGAGCATTACTTGTACTTCCCAGCATGTGCACAGTGGACCGGCTAGTATCTTTGTATCATTGCATCATTGCATTTCTTTCTATCTTCCTTCGTAACACTCGCTTCTACGGGTATCCCAGGGAGTAGGGTGTTACATCCCTCGCGGGGCTCGGTCGGACAGTTTATGTACAATGTTTACCACACCCCAGTGGGTAGGAGCAAGAGCTGCTAAGTCTCAACCAAGGAATCACTTGGATGGGTCCCATAATCTGCTACCTGAACACATGAGAGAAGCCGACCGACCCAGTGGAAGCACGGAAGCTAGAGGGGAAGGCCTACCAATTCGTCCTGCTAAATGGTTCGTTGTACAAAAGGCGATGGACCAGGCATGACGTTTTCCCCTACCTCAAATGTTTAGCCCCGCAGGAAGCGCACTATGTGATCCAAGAGATCCACGAGGGCGATTGCAAAACCCATTGCAGTGAAAAAGCAATAGCTTTGAAGGCCGTGAGACAATGGTATTTTTGGCCAACGATGTTCAAGGATGCTGTCGAATACGTTTAAGGGTGCTCGACTTGACAAAAATTCTCAAGGATCAGCTCGGCCTCACCAACTGATCTGATCTCCATCATCAGTTCAATACCTTTTGCCAAGTGGGGATTAGACCTCCTTGGTCCGTTCAAATAAGCAAGTGGGCAACAGAAGTACCTAATAGTGGCGATCGACTACTTCACAAAGTGGATCGAAGCAGAGCCCCTATCTCGGATCACCTGGAAGGAAGCTCGGAGCTTCGTTTGGAAGTCCATCGTCTGTCATTTTGACATCCCACAATCCATTGTGACGGACAATGGGACATAATTCGACAGTGCCAGTTTCAGAGATTTCTGCTCCGAGCTGAAGATCAAGCTGCACTTCACCTCAGTGGCCCATCTCCAGTCGAATGGACTGGCGGAGGCAGTCAACAAATGCATTCTCGGACCTCTTCGAAAGAGAATAACAGGGCTCAAGGGAACATGGCCAGAAGAAATCTTCGGCATACTATGGTCGTATAGAATGACCCACAAAGCCTCGATGGGAGAAACACCCTTCGTGCTGGCCTACAGATAGGAAACTGGTGTCCCAGTGGAAGTTAATGAACGAACACTTCGTCTCCAATACTACGACAAAGAAAGAAACTCAGAAGGACTCGAACTCAACCTACAACTGGTTGATGAGGTCCGCGAACGAGCTTTGGCGACCCTCATCGAATAAAAAGGACGCATGGCTCGATATTTCAACTCAAAGGTTCACGTGCATAGCTTCCGTGTGAGCGATCTGGTCCTATGGAAAGCTGCTTTCACTCCCAAGATTCTCAATCAAGGAAAGCTTGATGCAAAGTGGGAAGGACCTTACATAGTGATCGAGGTACTCAGTCCTGCTACCTACCGGCTCGCTACATTGGATGAAAGAGAACTACCTTATCCTTGGAATGCTGAGCACTTGATGAAGTATTACCAATGACTGTACCAGCAAGGGTAACTGATTGAATTCTACTTTTGTCTTTTATCTTATGCTGATTCATGATAAATTCAAAGTTGATTGTTTCATTGATATCTAACCCTAGTCGTTAGCCGTAAGCAGCGGGATCACCCCTTGCCACTGAACGACCCACAACGGTTGTCGGCCGTAAGTCGAAGGGGCCTCGCCCCTCGCCACCGAACGATCCAAGGCATCAGCCGTAAGCCGAGGGATTGCTGCTCGCCCTTGAATGACCCACAACAGTCATCGACCGTAAGTCGAAGGGGCCTTATCCCTCGTCGCCGAACGATCCAAGGTGTCAGTCGTAAGCCGAGGGATCGTC
The DNA here is from genome assembly GCA_030789695.1 of Scilla litardierei. Taxonomy (NCBI): domain Eukaryota; kingdom Viridiplantae; phylum Streptophyta; class Magnoliopsida; order Asparagales; family Asparagaceae; genus Scilla; species Scilla litardierei. Next base: position 161,524,170 of record CM061139.1, read on the forward strand.
CCACGCCACTGAATAACCCTAGTCGTCAGACATAAGCCGAGGGATTGCCCTTCGCCACTGAACGACCCTCGACAGTCGTTGGTCGTAAGTCGAAGGGGCCTCGCCCCTTGATTCGGGTTCAATATTACATATTTAACCCCCCATTTAGCCCTATTTTGTGCTCATGTGATGCTACATTGTTCTCTAATTCTACGTATTTTGTACACAATTATTTATTAGAGAAAACACTCTATTTGAGCACAAAACAGAAATTAACGAAGTATTTCTGCACTTTTTATATTTTTTTCTAGCTTGGTCTCGATCTCACGATTCCAACGACTATTTATTTGTATTTTTCTGAGATCTGTGCTAATTACTATGAATTTTTGAATGCAGAATACACTTTAAATGGAGAAATACGGTCATAAATACGAAAATACGCGCGGAAATACGTATCCGTATACCCCGCTGCGCTCCACAGACGGACACGTGGCGTGATGATAACCGTTGGATGCTCATCCAATGGCGAAGAACAAAGCGAAGCGGCGCACAGCAGCGGGGCGACGTGGCGCGACGAGGGCCGCAGATCGAAGATCCAACGGCGGACAGCATCCCCGCCCGAAGCAACAAGGATCCGGTGATGTGACAATCTGGACCGTTCGATTAAACATCCAACGGTCAGAAACTCTCCGAGCTGAACTCGGATGCGATGCGAAGCGGGCGCGCATGGATCTTAAAGCACGCGTGGTGGCTCCCAACTCAATCCCGCCTTTGATCCGACGGCTGCGATTTGATCCGATGACGGGTTTGGGTTTAAGTTGATTTTGGATACGGGTTTTGACCCGTTAAACACCCCAAACCCGCAATGCCTATTATTTAAGCGTATTCTAGGGTTTTGGGGCGTATTATTGGCGTATTGGAGCACCTAGGAGCCGAATTTTCTCTCTGAAAAATTCTGTAAATTTCCAGAGGCTATTATTCAGTTTTCCAGAGAGTTTGGAGTCTAAAAGTGGAGATTTGGTGATATTTTCTTTAACTCAAACCCCGTATTTTGGTGTTTTCTAGCGCATTTTGCTATAAAGTTGATGTATTTTGCTATGGAAGTTGTTTATTATTGCATGATGAGTAGCTAAATCCTATTTGTGCATGATATGGAGTAGTTAGGGGATGTGATTCGTGTTATTTTGGTTGAATATTGTTGTTCTTCATCGTAAAAGTCGCTAAAATTGTATGTTTTTGCTATTTAATCCTCTTTTTGTATTCCAAAAGAAGCGAATACGTTGATGATCACCCCACAAGGGTGAGATTTGATCTCTCCAAAAGAGAGCTTCATACCATATTCTTAGAACTATAGTTTTAGCGACGTTTTTATTCATATTGTGCTTGAACCCCCAAAAGGGTATTTTCCGACGAATCGCTCCCAAAAGGAGGATTTGTTGAGTTATATTTAATCAACCAAAATACACGAATCGCTGATCCTAACGAACCCATATCATGTGCATGTTTCTCATATATTTTCATACACGACTCTTTCGTTGTTCGCTTTGATTATGTATTCACGACACACTTTCACACCATCATCAATTTCATTATTAGAGTGGTTAGTTTCTTTCCGTCAGATTTCTGTTTGATTTGTGCTGTGGTTTCAACAGATTTTCTCCTGAGGATTTGACATCTGGACTCCCAGATTTTACTACTTGTACGGACTCTTGCGCTTGAGAGAAGCACCTTTTTGGTCCCACCAAGTTTTTGGCGCCGTTGCCAGGGAGAACGGTTTGTTACTACGGTCTATTTCATTCAGAAGACCTTCGGTGAGATCTTTCCACTTTATTGTATATAAACTTTTGTTTGCTTTCATATAAAAAAATATTTGTGCTAGTTTATGTGGCATAGGACTCCTAGGACACATAGGTTGACTCGACGTTTTGATATGGCTAATAATAATATGGATGAAAATTTTAGCAACAACAACGAAAATAATGTGCAACCTGGAGTGCCTAGGCTTTAAAAGATTTACTCAGACCCACTAGGACTAGCACTGCTTCATGCTTTGTTTTACATAACGATGCAAATTCTTTCAATTTTAAACCTGGGGTGATCCAACTCTTACCCACCTTTCATGGGTTACACAAGGAAAATCCATATCTTCATATTAAAGGATTTGAGGAGGTGTGCTTGACATGCTTTGATGGGAAAACTAGCGAGGACACGGTATATCTTAAACTGTTCCCATTTTCATTGAAAGACAAAGCTAAGAATTGGTTGAATGCATTGCCATCACGTTCTATTACTACATGGATTGATTTGCAAGCTGAATTTCTAAAGAAGTTTTTTCCTATTCATAGGACACAGGGATTGAAGCGGCAGATCATGAACTTTGCCCAGAAAAGCGAGGAGACATTCTACCAGGCGTTTGAAAGGTTTAATGAGCTGTTGCTTGCATGCCCACACAATGGCTTCGACAAAAGCAGGATTATTGGCTTCTTCTACGATGGACTGCAGCCGCAGATGAAGCAATTTGTAGAGATGATGTGCAATGGAGGATTCTTTGATAAAGAGCCAGATGAAGCTTTGACGTACCTGGAGGAGATAGCAGAAAATGCGCAGACATGGGACACTACTTCAGACTACGAGAGAGGAGGCCACTTTGCACCATCCCAGCCTACATGAGGAGTGGTATTCAATTTGAAGCAAGATGATGCGTTGGAGGCAAAGATGGAGGCCATGATCTCAAACAAGCTTCATGCCATGAATTTGAAAGAGGCCAAAGCAGTTGAGATAGAGCAGACTTGTGCACTTTGCGACATTGGAGGCCATGACACCAGTGCCTGCCCCACACTTCCAGCCTTGAAGAGCATGCTAGGCAATCTGACGGGGGTGAACCAAGTGTCCACCAACTACCAGGGCTTCAATTCCAACAATAAGGGGTGTCGCAACAATCCTAATCTAAACTGGGGCCCCAATCAGCAATCTCAGCAGCAAGCTCCACCACCGTTCAGACAGAATCAATATAACAACAACTATCAAGGTGGGAACCAAAGGAGGGACCATGAGCCAGTGCAACAACAGCAGATGCAACCATTTGGCGATGCGCTTCAGCAGCTTATTCAATTGCAACAAGCCCAAATGCAGCAGCAACAGGCTCAATTTCAGGCTCAGCAGGCTCAGAATCAGCAGATGAGCGAGAGCTTGGAGAGGCTTACAGCGACATTGGAGAAAGGTAAGATTCCATCTCAGTCAATTCCAAATCCTAATATGGGCTCATCTTCTTCTGCAGGAAATAATATGAAGCCTTGCCAAGTTGTGTCCACTTTGAGGAGTGGAAAAGAGATTCAGAAGCCTGACCCACCAAGCAGAGAAGCTGAGCAAGAAGAGGGAATTCAGACCCACGAAGAGGAAATTCAAGAGCAAGAGGAGGTGCAGGAAAAGAGCACAGAAGTGGGTTTGAGCAAAAATGTCATTAAAGAGAAGGAACCCGCAGCATATGTACCTGCAGCGCCTTTCCCTCAGTGGCTACTTCAGAAAAACAAAGATAAGTATCAAACTGAAATTCGTGAAATTTTTTCAGAAGTGCCGGATAAATATTCCATTGCTTGATGCTATTAATCAGATACCTGCCTATGCTAAATTTCTGAAAGACCTGTGCACTGTTAAAAGAAAATTAAATGTGAAAAAGAAAGCATTTTTGACTGAACAGGTTAGCTCTATTGTGCAACAAAATACACCACCTAAATTTAGAGACCCTGGGTCACCCACCATCACTTGCACTATTGGCACTAAAAAGAATGGAAATGCTTTATTGGATTTAGGTTCTAGTGTCAATATCTTGCCATATCCTATTTTTGTGCAGCTTGGGTTAGGACAGCTAAAGCCTACATCTGTTATATTGCAACTAGCTGATAGATCTATTAAAGTTCCAAAGGGATGCATTGAGGATGTCCTCGTTCAGGTGGACAAATTTTATTACCCTGTAGACTTTATAGTTCTAGACATCCAGTGACCCCAAACTGCCAATGCTACTCTTATCATCCTAGGTAGACCATTCCTAGCGACATGCAATGCTTTAATAAATTGTAGGGATGGTCAACTGAAAATTACTTTTGGCAACATGACTTTGGATTTGAATATTTTTCTAATACTTGCAGGTTGCCACATGTGGATGATGAGATTGAGAGGGTGCATATGATTGATTCGTTGGTGGATGATTATATTTGTTCTGAATTTTGTGATGATGCTTCTATTGTTGAGACTATTATTGGTGATTCTGATGACATCTCTTTTGTGCAGGAGAACGTGAAGGAGCTTAACGTGGTATGGGAGCCTAGGTTCGAGGCTTTGCCACTTAATGCATCAATTCAAATTTCATCAGAGGTGGAGGATCCAAAGCCCGAATTGAAGCCACTTCCTGAATACCTCAAGTATGCCTTCCTAGGAAACGAAAACAGCTTCCCTGTGGTAATATTTTCCAAACTCTCTTTAGAACAGGAAAGCTCTTTACTTGATGTGCTAAGAAAACATAGAGGTGCTATTGGTCGGTCCATTGATGACATAACAGGTATTAGCCATATTGTATGCATGCATCACATTTATTTGGAGGATGACGCTAAACCCACTAGAGAAATGCAACGTAGGTTAAATCCAACATTAAAATAAGTGGTGAAAGACGAGGTTTTAAAATTATTGGATGCAGGCATTATATATCCTATTTCTGACAGCAAGTGGGTTAGCCCTACACATGTTGTTCCTAAAAAGTCTGGCCTCACCGTGGTTAAAAATGAGAATAATGAGCTTATCCCAGTTAGAGCCACCACAGGTTGGAGGATGTGCATAGACTATAGGAAATTGAACTCCCGAACTAGAAAAGATCATTTCCCTCTTCCATTTCTTGACCAAATTTTAGAGAGGGTAGCTGGACATGAGTACTATTGCTTTCTAGACGGTTATTTAGGTTATTATCAGATTGAGATTGCATCTGAGGACCAGGAAAAGACCACTTTTACATGTCCCTTTGGTACTTTTGCTTTTAAAAGAATGCCGTTTGGTTTATGTAATGCTCCAGCTACTTTCCAGCGATGCATGCTCAGTATTTTTGATGATATGGTTGAGAAAATTGTTGAGGTATTTATGGATGATTTTTCAGTATATGGTAGCTCTTTTCATGATTGTTTAGCTAACTTGGCTCTTGTTCTTGACAGGTGCATTGAAAAGAACCTCATATTGAATTGGAAGAAGTGTCATTTTATGACCACAGAGGGACTTGTCCTAGGTCACCTGGTTTCTAAAGATGGTATACAGGTAGACAGAGCCAAGGTAGCAGTAATTGAGAAGCTACCAAGTCCTAAATGCGTGAAGGACATCAAATCATTTTTGGGACATGCAGGATTTTATAGGCGATTCATTAAAGATTTTAACGCCATATCTCGCCCTCTTTGCAACTTACTTATTTTAAATGTGGATTTTATTTGGACACCTGAGTGTCAAATTTCTTTTGAAACTTTAAAGAAGTTGCTGATTTTTGCTCCCATTTTGCAGGTACCAGACTGGTCCCTACCATTTGAAATAATGTGTGACGCGAGCAATTACGCAGTTGGTGCAGTCCTAGGCCAAAGAAAAGACAAAGTTCCAGTGGTGATTTACTACGCTAGCAAGACATTAAATGACGCTCAGAGGAACTATACGACCACAGAGAAGGAGTTGCTGGCTGTAGTATTCGCGTTGAAAAAATTCAGGAGCTATATTCTGGGATCACCTATTTTGATATATACTGATCACTCTGCTTTAAAATATTTATTGTCTAAAAAAGATGCTAAGCCTCGATTGATACGATGGATTTTATTGTTGCAGGAGTTCAATGTCATAATCAAGGACAAGAAAGGCGTGGAGAATCTAGTAGCTGACCACTTATCACGATTGACAGTAGGCCTTGATTCAGCAGATGTGCCTTTGAAGGACTCCTTTCCTGACGAGCATCTTTTTAGTGTTTCCACCTCTCCATGGTATGCTGATATAGTTAATTATCTGGTAACTGGTAAGACTCCTGACACTTGGTCTCTTCAAGACTTTAAAAGGTTCAAGTACGAGGTAAAATATTTCTTCTTTGATGATCCGTACTTATATAAATATTGTAGTGACCAAATTGTTAGGAGATGCATTCCTGATCATGAAATAACCAGTGTGATACAATTTTGCCATGATGGAGTATGTGGTGGACACTTTTCAGCGAATAAAACTGTGGCAAAAATCTCGCAATGTGGCTTTTATTGGCCAACTATGTTTAAAGATACATTTCATTATTGCAAGACTTGTGCTGCATGCCAACAATTAGGGGGTATTACTAAACGTAACATGATGCCTTTAAACCCCATTTTGGAAATTGAAATATTTGATTGTTGGGGCATAGACTTCATGGGACCTTTCCCACCTTCATTTGGATATGCTTATATTTTGGTTTGTATTGATTATGTTTCTAAACGGGTGGAAGCTATTCCTTGCAAGTCAAACGACACTTCCGTTGTGCTTAAGTTCCTCAAAGAGAACATTTTCTCTAGGTTTGGAGTGCCAAAGGCCTTGATCAGTGATGGAGGGTCTCATTTTTGCAACCGCATGTTCGCTACTTTAATGAAGAGGTTTGGGGTCACACATAAAGTTTCTACTCCGTATCACCCCCAAACCAATGGTCAAGCAGAGTTGGCAAATAGAGAGATCAAAGGAATTCTACAGAAAACGGTGAATCCATCAAGAAAAGATTGGAGTTTGCGCTTACCTGAAACGTTGTGGGCCTACAGGATGGCCTACAAAACAATTTTGGGGATGTCACCTTACCGTCTCGTTTTTGGGAAGTCTTGTCACTTACCTGTTGAATTGGAACATAGATTTTATTGGGCTATAAAGAAATTGAATTTTGATACTGATTCATCTTTTTCTTCTCGCAGGTTACAATTGTTGGAGCTAGAGGAGTTGAGGAGAAATGCGTACGATAATGCCAAAATATCAAAAGAGAGGATGAAATCCGTCCACGACATGATGATCCTACGGAGGGAGTTCACCCCAGGCCAAAAAGTACTGCTATACAATTCCAGGCTACACATCTTTCCTGGGAAGCTTCGCTCTAGGTGGTATGGACCTTTCGTCGTCAAAGAAGTTTTCCCACATGGCGCTGTGCTCTTACTAAATGACAAAGATGGAAGCGAGTTCAAGGTGAATGGCCAGAGATTGAAGCATTTTCACGAGCCTTGGACCAAGGAAGCGAGCACCATTGATCTCACAAACCCACCTTCGGGTGGGGACTAATCAGGTGTGTTCTTTCCATGATTCCCTCTTCCTAACATTGAGGACAATGTCTATTTTATGTTGGGGGGAGGGAAATAACTTTTAGGATTTTTAATTTCTTTTTCTTTTTCTTTTTCTTTTAGGATTTTTTAGTTCCCTTTTTGCATTGAAAAAAAAAATTTGAGTCAAGATCTATCACCAATACTTATTTTTACTTAGAAATGAACCTCATGTGATGAAAGTTCTCGTTATTTATTCACCACCGTACACATATGATTTATTTACCTCCACCACTATTGTTAAATATTTCAGTCTCATTTTACATGAATTTGAGTACTTGTGGTGAATTTCATTTGATACATCTCAATGGCAAGATTAATTGATGACTTAATGAATCTAGAAATTATGAATCAGCAAGTAGTATGCTTTCAATGGAACACACCAAAGTTCATGCACGAATAAGTTCACAAAATAACTGGAGCATTGTTTTTTATCTCGTATTCATTGCTATTTGCATGCTTTGTATAACTTTGGGTAGAAAAATATACACCGTCTTTTGAAATGATTAGGATAACCCATTCTTGTGAAAGAATAAAGAAAAGGAAGCTATCTTGCTAAGTTATTTATGCACACACAAAAGAAAAAAATGAAGAGAAAGAAATGAATAAATGTGTTACTAAAGAAATAACTTGGTTGGCTCGAGTAGTACAGTCCGAGGGATCCGTCTTGGCCTAATGCCCTATTATCGTCCAATTTGGGAGCCATTGACTGGAACCTCAATCATTTGATGAAGCGATCCAAGTATACATTTTTTCTGCGAATGTTGCTTGATGCGCGTTACGCAGAACTATTAAAAAAAAGGATAACGAAAAATAGAGAATAAGTGTGCATAATTAGCAAGGCAAGAGAATTTCCAAGGCTTAAAGAAAACACAAGATGTGGTGTGATCCCATATGAATGAAGATTGACGTGTGTAAGTTTTAATACCATTTTACTTTTGATGCTTGCTTTGCATGAACCATCTACGCTCCAAGTTAGAATATTTGATTGAACGGTGTGGGTCATTGATTTTGTATACTATGAGCTCTGAAGTAATGGATAGTGAATTTAAGTCTATTTTATAACCATTTGAAATACTTGACATTTATTTTTGAAAACCCACAAGTACCATTACTTGATGAGCTTGAAATTTTGATATTAGTGTGTGGTTAACTTCTTTTGTTGTAGTAGTATGGTGGTGATTGATTTGAGATCTGATAAGGTGATCTAGGTGCATATTTGATATTATATTTCGCTCTTTTTGCTAGAGACTAGCAAATCGCTAGTTGGGGGGTGTGATTCGGGTTCAATATTACATATTTAATCCCTCATTTAGCCCTATTTTGTGCTCATGTGATGCTACATTGTTCTCTAATTCATACGTATTTTGTACACAATTATTTATTAGAGAAAACACTCTATTTGAGCACAAAACAGAAATTAACAAAGTATTTCTGCACTTTTTATATTTTTTCTAGCTTGGTCTCGATCTCACGATTCCAACGACTATTTATTTGTATTTTTCTGAGATCTGTGCTAATTACTATGAATTTTTGAATGCAGAATACACTTTAAATGGAGAAATATGGTCATAAATACGAAAATACGCGCGGAAATACGTATCCGTATACCCCGCTGCGCTCCACAGACGGACACGTGGCGTGATGATAACCGTTGGATGCTCATCCAACGGCGGAGAACAAAGCGAAGCGGCGCACAGCAGCGGGGCGACGTGGCGCGACGAGGGCCGCAGATCGAAGATCCAATGGCGGACAGCATCCCCGCCTGAAGCAACGAGGATCCGGTGATGTGACAATCCGGACCGTTCGATTAAACATCCAACGGTGAGAAACTCTCCGAGCTGAACTCGGATGCGATGCGAAGCGGGCGCGCATGGATCTTAAAGCACGCGTGGCGGCTCCCAACTCAATCCCGCCTTTGATCCGACGGCTGCGATTTGATCCGATGACGGGTTTGGGTTTAAGTTTATTTTGGATGCGGGGTTTGACCCGTTAAACACCCCAAACCCGCAATGCCTATTATTTAAGCGTATTCTAGGGTTTTGGGGCGTATTATTGGCGTATTGGAGCACCTAGGAGCCGAATTTTCTCTCTGAAAAATTCTGCAAATTTCCAGAGGCTATTATTCAGTTTTCCAGAGAGTTTGGAGTCTAAAAGTGGAGATTTGGTGATATTTTCTTTAACTCAAACCCCGTATTTTGGTGTTTTCTAGCGCAGTTTGCTATAAAGTTGATGTATTTTGCTATGGAAGTTGTTTATTATTGCATGATGAGTAGCTAAATCCTATTTGTGCATGATATGGAGTAGTTATGGGATGTGATTCGTGTTATTTTGGTTGAATATTGTTGTTCTTCATCGTAAAAGTCGCTAAAATTGTATGTTTTTGCTATTTAATCCTCTTTTCGTATTCCAAAAGAAGCGAATACGTTGATGATCACCCCACAAGGGTGAGATTTGATCTCTTCAAAAGAGAGCTTCATACCATATTCGTAGAACTATAGTTTTAGCGACGTTTTTATTCATATTGTGCTTGAACCCCCAAAAGGGTATTTTCCGACGAATCGCTCCCAAAAGGAGGATTTGTTGAGTTATATTTAATCAACCAAAATACACGAATCGCTGATCCTAACGAACCCATATCATGTGCATGTTTCTCATATATTTTCATACACGACTCTTTCGTTGTTCGCTTTGATTACGTATTCACGACACACTTTCACACCATCATCACTTTCATTATTAGAGTGGTTAGTTTCTTTCCGTCAGATTTCTGTTTGATTTGTGCTGTGGTTTCAACAGATTTTCTCCCGAGGATTCGACATCTGGACTCCCAGATTTTACTACTTGTACGGACTCTTGCGCTTGAGAGAAGCACCTTTTTGGTCCCACCACCCCTCGCCACCGAACGACCCCAGACATTCGTTGACTCTAAGGGGCATTACCCGTTGCTACTAAACAAAACGTAATTTATGATTTGAAAGGTTGTGTTCAATCTATTGAATGCACCTAACTTACCAACAACCAAACTTATCATCAATCTTAAATATCTCGAAAGTTGAGTCGTTGAGGGGCCATACACATGCATATAGTAGATGAGAGTGCAAAAGTCACACCAATTTTTATTCATTTCTAAGGAAAAGTAGTGAAAACAGGAAAATTACAAAAAACCCAAACCGAGGCCTGCCGGCCTAAGAGGGAGGAGGAGCGCCCCCGGATGCAAAGACGCTTGTGAAAGCTTCCATCGCCTTTGTAAACCTTGCCGTGAGCTCCACCTTCTCCTTGGCCGTGGCCTCCTTGAGCTCGATGACTTTGGACTGAGATTCAGCAGCCTCAGCTTTGTAAGGCTTTGCTCACCTCTCGGAGTCAGAAGCTTTGGCTCGGAGCTCGATAGCCTCCTTCTTAAAAGCGTCAAGCTCCGTCTCGAGCTGAGTCTTCTCTGTCCTCCACTGAAGCTCGACGGACTTTCAGAGGACCGACAGGGACGAGAGACTATTCTTAGCATCCACAGCCACCCACTCAGCCGCTGCCTTAGCCTCGAGGGCTTTCTTCAGGCCCTCCTCCGCCTCTTTCGTCCGAGCCTCGAGCTCGAACACCTTGCGCTCTGCGTCCGTCACCCACCGACCTCCTTCAATCAAGTCGACGTCTTGACGACACAACACAACGTCGAGAACAAACATCTGCAGAAAAGATTAGTCAGGGACAGCTAACTCGGGCGTCAATGGCCGGAAGGCAAACGACGTACCTGGTATCCGCTCCCCACAAAAAAGTTGGCCACCCTTTCGAGGTCCAACCTCTAAAGAAGCTCCAGGTCCTTGGGAAGAATCGAGGTCTCCACCAACCAAGCAGTCGTTCCAAAGTCCAGCAAGGCCGACTCCTCCCTTCCAATAGCGAAGGGAGGTAGACGAAAGCTGATTGAGCAGTAATGCTCTATCAAACTCTGCAGGGATCGGGCCGACCGAAGGAATGGTCGATACAAAGCCGTCCCAAGGCCACTGATCCAGAAGGGGCATCATGGGAGCCTGATACGCCGAAGGAGTCTCCATCACCACCTGAGGCTCGAGAGAGGCAACCCACATACCCTTCTCCAAGGGCAAAGGGAGAGGATCCTCCACCTCCACTCGCCTCATCTTTCCTGACTCCTCCTCCCCATGGTAAGGCATCTCCCTCTTCTGCCCGATAGCTTCGGTCAGCCCAGCAACGTCGGCAGCATCGACCTCGACCACCACCAGCGGCTCCGAAACAACAAAGGAGGCCAGAGGCACAACAGACCGCATGGGGGCCTGGCTCGAGGCCTCTCTCGAGGAGGCTCGAGAAGAAGGGCTCGAGGTCTGCCTAACCTCACCCCCCTCGGAAGAAGAGCTTTGGTTGATTGCGAGGGGAGATCGAGAGCTCGACCACTCAACACAAGCGCTTGACCTTTCAGCATGAATGCTCGACCTTTCAGCGCTCCTCTTTTTCCTTCGCTGCTCCCTCCAGACTCGGTCCATTCCAGAATCACCACTCCGTCGGTTTCCGTTAGTTATATCTGCAAACAACGTATATAATTACCGTGAGTGACGAAGATAAAGACATAGAGTCAAAATACATTACCCAGGCTCCACAAAAGGATCTTCAACGTATGATCATTCAACAGAAACTGAGTCGACCTCTCTTGCCTCGGTCGACCCAGAAGAAGCTTCACCGCCTCAGCCTCGCCCTACGACAACCTGGCTCTGACCTCCTCCGATGATAACCGAGACTCTTCCACAAGTTCATGATTCGGAGAACTCCAACTATTGATCAACGGTCCCATGTCGGGAAAGACGACAAACACAAAGGTGCCCTTCCACCCAGGGTCTGAAATTGGAAGGTTGTATATAAGCCTCACTCATGGGCGAGCAGCAATATGGAACCATACTCGGTGAGGGTCGGGTATTATTTGGAAGAAATACTTGAATAGTCCAAGGGATGGTCGAACCCCACAGAGCTCGCAAAGCACGACGAAAATTAAGGGGGGAGAAGAGCTTGGGAAGCGAGTCTACAAATAGAAAGCTCCGTAGAGCACAGAACCTCTACAATGAAGGGATGAAGAGGAAACTAGAGTCCTAGGCGAAAAACTTTAAGATACACCCCAACCTCACTTTTCAGTGGAAAACACACTCTCTCATCCGAATTAGGCACTCTAACCCTAAAAGGATGACAGAAACAAACTCGCCAAACCTCAGCAGTCAGATCGAGGGAAAACCTAGGGGGCCATCTCTAAGATAATGCCGGGAACCTTCAAGCTCAGATCCATCCGACGAATGGGAAGATCTGGTTCAATCCAAACTCATTTACCCTTTCCAGGAACTTCCTCGGATCGAGGGGGCCGAAGGCGTGCCATGACCTCCTCGTAGGTTGGTTCCTTCATTATGACTGGGGCGAACATACCTGACGGATCTAAAGAGAGTCAAAGTCGGTCAGGGGAAAATACCTTGCGGGAAGGCAGCGATATCCGGGAAGGCAGCGCTGAAATCAAGCTTTTGAGACAAGGAAGAAGGCGAAGCGAAAAGATCTCTTCTTCTTCCTCGTCTTTCTTTTTTATACAAAGGAATTCAACCAACTGATGGTCGATGGATGCCACGTGTCCGAAGCCTGCCACAAGAAGCGGCGAAGATCAATTCAAAGGCGAAAGGGTTTTGATGGCACAAATCAAATCAAATGTTTCGAAACCCGTGCGCATTTAAGGGGATTACTCATCATTCGGTCTTAATCAGCGCAGTTTCTTAGGCACGAATGATGGGGCCAATGTTAGTGAACTGGTACAGATCTTGTTGGAATATCCGCGTACCCGACCCATTTGGCACCTGCAACCCGATACCCATCGCTCATAGCGGGGTGTTGCCGAGTCAGACGAATGGATCGTTCGACCGTTAGGCTTACACTACTATTCAGGGAAAAAGTTAATGGGGCCGAGTAAATGGGCAGCCGTTATCTCGAATCCCGAAGGGGATCGTGCCGAATCAAAGAGGGACGGTTACACACAATCTAAGAGGAACAACCTATAAATGGACAGAAGGACAAAGGTAAAGGGGTTCCAATTCCAAGGTAGGATATTTAAGACATAGAACTCTACTTTCTTAGCTGATATTACTTACATTATAGAGCTAGCGACGAAAGATTTGAGGTGAACATCCGTGGGTCAATCTCAGTTGCTCCTAGCTCACTCTCTTCCTTAAGTTCCCAAACTAACTTAAGCATCGGAGGGGATTTGGGTCGGAACCCAGATCCGACCCCCTAACATATCCATGTGGTACAGATCATCGGTCATCATTCAGTGTCGAAGGTCGTCACCGAGCTTCTTAGCCTCGAATGATCGACGTAACAGCTGCTCGAAGGTTGATTGAGCTCCGCACCATCATCAACTACTGTCACTCGACCCAGGTTCTTCTAACCTAGGGTCCCACTTCAACGCTTGACGAGGCTCCGACTCAGCACGAAGAGCCCACGTCATCCTGACAACCATCTCGGTCAATTTTGGCCTTAACAAATCTTATAGATGAACACTGGAAGGCGGGTAATTCGATTTTCAGATACATCAAATGTACATCAAAGACATGTATATGCTATTGAAAAGATAATCTACTTTTAAAAGGCAACACAGATTCCTATATTGATGGAGATCTTGATAGTAGAAACTATAAGTTAGGTTTTTTAAAATATACTTTAGGTTTTCTCTACACTTTTATATTGAAGATATGCCTTTGCAGTCAAGACTGTAGAGGTATATTGCTCTATCTATAACAGTAGTAGATCATCTTGCAAAATGTTATGTTTAAAGCGATTTCTCTAAGAATTGGGGATAAGGCAAAAAGTGCACAAAGGTACATTGTGATTGTCAAATAATTTTGGATTTGAACAAGAACTCAATGTATCATTATCGGACAGCATATTGACGTTCACTATCGTTGGATACATGATGTGATGAATCACCGTATTTGAGAATAGGAAAGATCAATACGAAAGATAATCCAACAGACGTGTTCACGAAGGTGGTGACACGTGAAAAGTTAGAACTATGCAGAGAAATAGCACGTATGGTTATCAAATAATAATCACTTTATATGCACGTTCTGGCTATAAAGCATGTCATTATTAGAAGTATACAAGTCATAACCCGTGCCCGTAGGGCACCGTTCATTTAAGATATTTTCCTGTCAAAAGCTTAGTTCTCCGAAAAATTTAGCTCCTCCCAAGGAATTTAGTTCCTCCCAAAAAATCTTAGAAATTAGGAAGCAATTGCACATACTTATTGTCTGACATTGTTATTCTCTGAAGATAATGTAGAAATTTTTGTTTCCAGGACTATGCAGTGGCAAAAAATCAATTTCTGAATTTCTAAAAATCTCTGAATTTCATGCAACATATATAAAAAACCTAAAAAGAACAATCCAGACAAAGAGCAACTAACCTTCAGTAGTATCTTTCGACAACACCTCTAAAAAAGAAAACAAAAGAAACAAAAATTCCCAGATAATGACCAACAAAAAAGGAGGAATCTTTATAGAAACAAAAAAAGAGTAAGTACCCATGACTGGAGCCCTCAATTGAAGGCTTAGAAGCGAAGGAGTGAGTAGCATCATTCGTACGGTTCTCATTGTCCTTCACTTCTTCTTTATTGATATCCGATTCGTTCCATTCTTTCTTGGTTTCTTCCCCCTCAATTTTGAGTTTCACCCCAACGCACGAGATGAGTAGGTACGGTTCTAATCTCCAAACATGCGTGGGAAAGTGTGTGCGTGAGTTGGAGAGCGTGTGCTATGGTTGTCATTTGTTTTTGTTTTTTGTGTTTTAAAAAAATGCAAAAGGCCATGTTCTAGTCACCAAGCACAGTCAGTATTTTTGTCCTAGTCATAATTTGGATGCCACATATGACAAAATTTAAAAAAAGGTCGACAATTGTATAACAGATTAGAAGCATGGCCAATGTCCATCTTTTAATGCTTTACCGTCACCGTATTTGAATCTCCCCACGCAGCCACTCATCTCCTCTCTCTTTTCATCCACTCAAGCTTTTTCAACAAATTGTCACCTATGACGTTTTTCCGCCTGTCTGCAACACTATAACAGGAAGTGTTGAGGAGAGTAGAAGGGCAAAAAACGATGAGAGAAGAGGAAGATCATTTCTACATAGAGTTTTTCTAGCGAGAGAATTGCAAGGTTCTTCAAGTAGAGAGTTACTAGAAATAACCCGTGCACACAGTGTATAGCCCCCAAAAAAACCCCTCACGAAAAGGACGCGGTGCTTGCACGAAACCGAGAAGAAGCGAGAAACAAGGGTGTGTGTGAGCGTCGTCGGAGGTAACAACGGGAAAATAAGGGGCTAAATTGCAAATAAACCTTGGGGGGGGCAAAGTGCAAAAATCCTAATGGCAAACATGTAAATATGTGGAAAGTGATGTGCATTTGGTATTTGGTTAGATGAATCAATTGTAAGTTTGTAAATAATGAGAATTGGAGGGCATTAAACCCAACTCCCTAAAGCCATGCCACAAAGCAAGCTCACTCTCCCACCCACCCCTAAGGGGGCCCCACCATGCCAAGGTGGCACAACCTAGGCCAATGGGTTGCCCTATTGGGTTTGTCCTAATAGGACATCAAATAAAATCACTCATTTGTAGTATATACTAGTCTATACTCTATACTCGTGCCCAGAGGGCACGGCGCAAAAAAACCACGGGGCACTCGTCGAAGGGGCGCAAAATCCAAGCAAATATGTGGTGTAAGAGCCAAAAAAACCCAAAAGAAAAGTTACATGAGCTTCCAAGCAAATACTATCCAAAAACGCTTCAAATCAATTAATACTCACAACATTTGCTACTTATATCATTGGGGGCTAAGCATCTAGAAACTAACCCTTCACAACATGAGAATGTCGTTTCTTATATCACCTGAAAAATATTTTCCAAACATTCAGCCGCCTGTCTTAGTTTAATTGTTTGGGTTTTTAGCATATTAGTCCCTTAAATCTTGCGTATTTTGATATCCGGCCCTCAAATCTTCATATTTGCTCATTCGTCCCTTAAATTTTGAACGTTAACCTTAATAGTCCCTCAATCCGGTTTTCTGTTAAAAAGTTATATTAATTAACGATTAATTACGTTTAATTAACCATTAAACCCTTAATTAAATCTAAATTAACCCACCACCCAGTAAACAGTGGGAGGGGGCGACGCCCCCTCGCCCTCCGCCTCAGACGAGGAGGAGGGGGAGGGGGCGCCGCCCCCTCCCCCCCGAGAGCAGCAGGGAGAGGGGGGCGGCGCCCCGTCCCCCTCCTCATCGTCAGACGAGGGGGAGGGGGAGGGGGCGCCGCCCCCTCCCCCAGAGAGCAGCTGGGGAGGGGGGCGGCGCCCCCTCCCCCTCCCCCTCGTCAGACGAGGGGGAGGGGGAGGGGCGGCAACGAGGGGGAGGGGGAGGGGGTGCCCCCCCCGAGAGCAGCTGGGGAGGGGGGCGGCGCCCCATCCCCCTCCTCCTCGTCCCCTCCCCCTCCTCCTCGTTAGACGAGGAGGAGGGGGAGGGGCGCCGCCCCCTCCCCCCCAGAGCAGCAGGGGGAGGGGGGGCGGCGCCCACTCCCCCTCCTCCTCGTCTGAGGAGGAGGGGGAGGGGGCGCTGCCCCCCTCCCCAGCTGCTCTCAGACGAGGAGGAGGGGGAGGGGGCGCCGCCGCCCTCCCCCCCGAGATCAGCTGGGGAGGGGGCGGCGCCCCCTCCCCCTCCTCGTCCGGCGGCAGCGCCGCCACCCCGGCTCCACCCCAGTGCAAACTGTTGGATCCTGTGGATGGCAAACAACACTAGAAGGGGGGTTGAATAGTGTTGTGTATATAGTAAACTTTTTCGCTCAACGATATTAACACAAATAAATTCCTTCTAATGTTGCCTAAGAAACCAAGTAGAGTGATCTACGCTTGGTTCTTAATCAACAAAACAATCTTAACAAGAATATGAAAGAGATTGGATTAAGATCAGATAAATATAACTTTAACAAATAGATTTATACACAGCAGAAATTAAAGATACAATCTTTTCAATAAGTTAACAATGAATTACAAAGATGAACAATTAATAAGTAAAGAATGCTTGTACAAGAAAGATAACAAATCACAGAAAACAAACGCAGACAAAAGGATTTTTATCCTGGTTCCCCGCAACCCGGGTACGTCCAGTCCCCGACCAATCCGGTACGAGATTTCCACTATCTGCCTTGGCAAATACAAGCACATAGTCTCAACCAGGATTTCCGACCACAACACCTAGACTTGTCTAGGATTTACCCTTGCCTCACAAACCGAGGACTTTCCCACTGGCAACAACTAGACTTGTCTAGTGTTCCAACAATCAACACAATGAGAATTTATCCAATACTCCACAATAAATGATAGAGATTGGTTTATACACCCGATTCTATAGCCAATCAAAGTTAAGACAATTTGTGTAGTGGCTTGATAGAATGATAGTCTAGATCACACAAAGATACGAGAGAAGTTCTTTGTGATCTTGAACTTTTCAAAAATCCTTTCAAATAAAATTAAAGAGAATAATAGTAAGGATTTTGAAAACGATTTAACCAATAAAAAAGTAAGAGTATGATCTTCAAAAAGAATAAGAAAGTATTGCAAGATCAAATAAAAATTAAATTGGCTAGAGAGAAAATTGAGAGCTTTGAATTCAAGAGAGTTTTCACAATAGATTTGATTTTCAATGTTGTATTTTTCATCAAAGAATTCAGCTCTTTTTATAGGGAAAAAACTGAGATTTGAATTTCAAATTTCGTTTGACTTTTGTCCCAAAAATTACGGAGTAAATTGCTCAAAGGTTTTCAAAATTTAAATTCAAAAACGTCTGAAAATTTACAGCTGGTAGTTGACTCCCTCATATAGGTAGTCGACTCCCAGAGAACTCCAGGAGTTTTCGATCTCTGACAAGTAGTCGACTCCCTACTTTTGGTAGTCGACTCCCAGAGGAGTTTTTCCTGTTGTTCTTCTAGTCAGACAAGTAGTTAGCTCCAGGGTGCGTGGAGTTTCACTACGAAAATTATGGAGTGACTAGAAAAGCTCTCGAAAACTATTTTGAAGATAATTAAAAGTATTTTCGAAATTGTTTGTGTGTGTGTGTTTTTGTCTATTTGATATGGCTTTAACAAATACCCTAAAAGACACGACACACTCACTATGGACTCAGAACATGTCTTCGGAAGTTTGGTCAACTTGATGAAGTGAAAGTGAGCTTCTCTTTGTGCTACTTGTCCTGTTTTGAGCTTGAGCCTCATCACTTGAGTTTAGTCATGTTCGTCTTTGTCTTTGAGCGTTGAAGTGTGCTTCTTTGAGTATAAGTAGAGCTTCACGAAATCTGCACACTTAAAGTGTAGTGTAGTTAGTACACTAAGCTTTTGTTTGGTGTGCTCATCATCAAAATCACTTGGGGGTGGAATTCAATTTCCATCACTCTCACCCTTTTTGATGATGACACCCAAAAAAATGAGGTAAGTAAAAAAGAATGTGACGATACATATTATACTTACTCCCCCTGCTTTGATGTGGTTCTCCCCCTGCATCGAAGCCGTTAGAAATAATACATTCATTTTTGCATCAGTATTATTTTCTCCCCCTTGTCATCAACAAAAAAAAATTATAACTGAGCATTATTCAATTCCCTTTCTCCAACAATACCCAATTCTCGACGAAGTCTGGAGAATGTATCTTTTTGTAAGGGTTTTGTTAGAATATCTACAACTTGAAATTCAGAGGAGACAAATTTAAGTTCAACATCCTTTTTGGCACAATGATCATCAATAAATATGTGTCTAATATCAATATGTTTTGTTCTAGGATGAAGAACTGAGTTTTTAGTGAGATTTATGGGGCTTTTATTATCACAATAAATTACACATGTAGATGTATTAACACCATAATCGACGAGGACTTGTTTCATCCAAAGTATTTGAGCACAGGCAAGTCCGGTAGCTATATACTCTGCCTCAGTGGTGGATAGTGAGACGGAACTTTGCTTTTTGCTAAACCACGAGACAAGGGAATGTCCAAGGAAATGACATGTTCCACTTGTGCTTTTTCTTGTGGCTTTACAACCAGCATAGTCTGCGTCACTAAATGAAGTTAAATCGAATGTGCTTCCTTTGGGATAGAAAAGTCCAAAGTCAGATGTGGTTTTAAGATATCTAAATATGTATTTTACTGTTTTAAGGTGTGATTCCCTAGGATCACATTGAAATCTAGCACATGCACAAACACTAAACATGATGTCAGGTCTGCTGGCGGTTAAGTAGAGTAAGGAACCGACCATACCTCGATATGTTTTCTGATCAACCTTTTTACCTGCTTCGTCTTTGTCTAAGGATGTGGATGTTGCCATTGGTATGTTCTTTCCGGATGCAGTTTCCATTCCGAACCTTTTGATCAAGTATCTTGCATACTTTGTTTGATGAATGAAGGTTCCTTCTTTTCCTTGTTTGATTTGCAATCCGAGAAAATATGTTAGCTCCCCCATATGGCTCATTTCGAATTCTTCCTGCATTAACTTGGCAAACTCTTGGCAAAGATCCTCATTAGTAGATTCAAAAATGATGTCATCTACGTATATTTGGATAAGAATGATATCATTATGAACTTTCTTAACAAATAAGGTTGTATCTATTTTTCCAACAGTATAACTTGAGTCACTTAAGAATTTTCTTAGTCTTTCATACCAAGCTCTTGGAGCTTGCTTTAGCCCATATAAGGCGTTGTTTAACTTGTAAACAAATCCTGTTTTCTTATCATGTTCAAATCCTGGAGGTTGTTCAACGTAGACTTCCTCCTTTATGAATCCGTTTAGGAAAGCACTTTTTACATCCATCTGATAAAGTTTAAAATTTTTATATGATGCAAATGCGAGTAACATCCTAATAGATTCTAGTCTAGCAACAGGAGCAAAGGTTTCATCAAAGTCTATACCTTCCTCTTGAGAGTAACCATGTGCTACTAACCTTGCCTTATTCCTTATCACATTTCCATCTTCATCTAGTTTGTTCCGGTATACCCATTTGGTACTGATAACGGGACGATCTTCCGGTCTAGGCACTAACTCCCATACTTGATTGCGTTCAAATTGTAGAAGTTCTTCTTGCATAGCCTCGATCCATGCTTCATCTGCAAAAGCTTCTTCTGCCTTTTTCGGCTCAATGTTAGAAACAAATGCAACATGTGTTAAGTGTTCTATTTGAGATCTAGTTCTAATTCCTGCATCAATGTCACATAAGACTTGTGTGTGTGTGTGATGTGTAACTTCAGGAAATGATTTAGGCAAAGAACTAGGGATATCATTGATAGATTCATTATTAGGAGTGGGTGCAAGGAGCATGCTTTCATCATCATCATTATGAGTAATGTTATGAGGTACAGATTCATCAAATGTTACATGTAGAGTTTCAACAATAGTTTCGGAACTTTTATTGTAAATTCTATATGCCTTACTACGTAAAGAGTAACCGATAAATATGCCTTCATCCGCTTTGGAGTCAAACTTATCTAAGTTATCTTTAGTGTTCAGAATGTAGCATTTACAACCAAAAACTCTGAAGTAAGATACTTTTGGAATTCGTTGGAGCAATAACTCATAAGGGGTCTTTTCAAAAGGTTTTCTAATTAAAACTTTATTTTGAATATAGCACGCGGTTGCTACAGCTTCCGCCCAAAAATTCTTTGGAAGGTTGCTTTCACACAACATTGTTCGTGCACACTCTTGGAGTGTTCTGTTTTTCCTTTCAACTACCCCATTTTGAGGAGCAGCTCTGGGAAAAGCAAAAGTATGAGAAATGCCTCGTTCTTCACAAAAAGATTTAAAATGTTCATTTTTGAATTCACCACCGTGGTCACTTCTTAAAGAAATAATTTTCATGGAATATAAACGTTCAATCCTTTTGAAAAATATTTCGAATTCACGGAAGGCATCATTCTTATGAGTTAAGAATAATACCCACGTATATCGAGTAAAATCATCGATTATGACAAATACGTATCTAGAGTTGCATAATGATGGAGTTCTAGTTGGGCCAAACAAGTCCATATGAAGTAGTTCAAGTGGTCCATTAGAACTAAGTGCTCCAATATTTTTAAGGGTTTTTCTCATATTAGTCCATTAAATTATGTGTATTTTGATATTAGTCCCTTAAATCTTTGTAATTTGAATTTAGTCCCTTAAATGTTTAATGTTAACCTAAATAGTCCCTTTTGTTAACCTAAATAGTCCCTTAAATGTTTAGTGTTTAACCTAAATAGTCCCTTTAAGGGACTAAATTCAAATTAAAAAGATTTAAGGGACTAATATCAAAATACACATAATTTAAGGGACTAATATGAGAAAACCCCTATTTTTAAATGAACTCTTATGCATTTTGCCAAATTGACATGAGTCACATATTTTATCTAATTTAAAACTTATCTTAGGAAGTCCTTGCACCAACTCGTTCCTAGAAATCTTATCCATGTTTTTGATGTTCACATGGCCAAAGCGTCTATGCCAAAGCAGTGGATCATTTGTTGAAACAATTAAACATACATTTGATTCATACTCATTTAGTCTAAGTACATAGATATTTTCTATTCGCTTACCTTTAACAAGGATATTTTTCATATCTTTGTCATATACTAAGCATGAGTTAAGAGTAAATATAACTTTCATACCTTTGTCACATAGTTGACTTATGCTTAATAGATTATGCTTTAATCCTTTCACCAAGCTTACATCTTTGATGAGCAATTTTGAGTGACTGCCGATATTGCCAATTCCGACAATTTTACCTTTCTTGTTGTCACCAAATGTCACGGTTCCGCCATCATACATTTTTAGATTGCTAAGTAATTTTGCGTTCCATGTCATGTGTGCGGAGCATCCACTATCTATTATCCAAATGTCCTGAAATAAAATAATCTCTACACGTTTGGTACCCACTTCTAATTGGGTCCGATATGTTAGAAAGAAGAAAAAAAACAGAATTTTATTTACATATCATTTTAAGCGTTTGGGTATCAGAATAATATACATGAAGCATGTGGATACCCTAATGTTTGAAAAAATAGAGTTACTTATTTGGAACCCAAATTCGATGTGAATTTGATTTCCTATGAACAAATGAATCTTTATAGAATCCATGCATACTTTTGGTCAAATTTTGAACATAAATATTTTTATCATGCACGCCTAAGTGTTTAGGCACCCATATCATGTTATTTCTAGCATTGTGTACTTTGTGTACAAAGTGTGATCTTTGATGTGCATTGTGTACAACATTTTTGTGTGCCGTGTTATGGGATATAACATGAGGTTTATTGTGTACATTATTGTGTCTAGCATCTTTACCATACATAAAGGCGTACTTTTTAACATTAGCATGCGCGACATTTACATTTCTACTCATTTCTTTAGAAGTAGAAGCTTGAGCATGAATATACCTATTAACAACATTTTTAGGAGAAGGAATAGGATTATTTTTGATACAATCAAATTTTGCAGTTAATTCTTCATGCTTTTTACGACTAGAGACCATAATATTTGCAAGTGAATCTATTTTATCATTTAAACATGAAACATACAATGCATGTTCATTTTTCAATAAATAGTGATCACTCAATAGAGAATCAAACTTGTCCTTCAAGCACTTATGATCATGTAGTGGAACATTTGAACTTGTAAAGTTATTTTTCAAATCATCATAATCATTCAATAAGTTATCATGTTTGCTAGATAAATTATCATGGTTATTAAGCAAGACTTTATACTTATTATTTAAACTTTTGAATCTCTTTGTCAATTTTCCGTATTCTATGTACAAATTCTCATAAGCACTAGCAATGTCAAAATCATTTTCATCGTCAGAACTGGATTCACATACCTTATCCTTATTATCTTGACAAGCCATCATGCACATATTATTTGCGGGTTGCTCTTTCGTTTCTTCATCACTTGAGTCATCCGAATTTGAATAATTCTCTTCTTCGTTAAGTTTGCTCTCTTCTCTTTTGGTGATCGTGGTGTCAAAAATCCATTTTTCAATAGTCTCCTTTCCATACTTGACTTTAAGCAAGTTCCATATTTGAAATGCCGTAGTGGTCTCTAAAACGTACTCAAAGATAGAATCGTCAATATTAAATAATAATAGACTCATTACCTCAGAGTGAAGAACGGCTTTTTCCATGTCTTGGTTTGTCCATTGGGATGGAGGAGTGGTAGGCTTGATGTACGGGAACTCGATGAAACTCCACGCCATATGTCCAAGGGATTCAATGTCTTTCAACATCCTCTTTCTCCAATCCGCATAATTTGTTCCATCAAATCGTTGGAGGAGGATGCTACCATTGTCAATGCCATCTCGAAACCTTGCTCTGATACCAAGTGTTGGATCCTGTGGATGGCAAACAACACTAGAAGGAGGGTTGAATAGTGTTGTGTATATAGTAAACTTTTTCGCTCAACGATATTAACACAAATAAATTCCTTCTAATGTTGCCTAAGAAACCAAGTAGAGTGATCGACGCTTGGTTCTTAATCAACAAAACAATCTTAACAAGAATATGAAAGAGATTGGATTAAGATCAGATAAATATAACTTTGACAAATAGATCTTTACAAATAGATTTATACATAGCGGAAATTAAAGATACAATCTTTTCAATAAGTTAACAATGAATTACAAAGATGAACAATTAATAAGTAAAGAATGCTTGTACAAGAAAGATAACAAATCACAGAAAACAAACGCAGACAAAAGGATTTTTATCCTGGTTCCCCGCAACCCGGGTACGTCCAGTCCCCGACCAATCCGGTACGAGATTTCCACTATCTGCCTTGGCAAATACAAGTACCTAGTCTCAACCAGGATTTCCGACCACAACACCTAGACTTGTCTAGGATTTACCCTTGCCTCACAAACCGAGGACTTTCCCACTGGCAACAACTAGACTTGTCTAGTGTTCCAACAATCAACACAATGAGAATTTATCCAATACTCCACAATAAATGATA
This sequence comes from Scilla litardierei, assembly GCA_030789695.1. Classification (NCBI taxonomy): domain Eukaryota; kingdom Viridiplantae; phylum Streptophyta; class Magnoliopsida; order Asparagales; family Asparagaceae; genus Scilla; species Scilla litardierei. Next base: position 161,548,505 of record CM061139.1, read on the forward strand.
GAGATTGGTTTATACACCCGATTCTATAGCCAATCAAAGTTAAGACAATTTGTGTAGTGGCTTGATAGAATGATAGTCTAGATCACACAAAGATACGAGAGAAGTTCTTTGTGATCTTGAACTTTTCAAAAATCCTTTCAAATAAAATTAAAGAGAATAATAGTAAGGATTTTGAAAACGATTTAGCCAATAAAAAAGTAAGAGTATGATCTTCAAAAAGAATAAGAAAGTATTGCAAGATCAAATAAAAATTAAATTGGCTAGAGAGAAAATTGAGAGCTTTGAATTCAAGAGAGTTTTCACAATAGATTTGATTTTCAATGTTGTATTTTTCATCAAAGAATTCAGCTCTATTTATAGGGAAAAAAATGAGATTTGAATTTCAAATTTCGTTTGACTTTTGTCCCAAAAATTACGGAGTAAATTGCTCAAAGGTTTTCAAAATTTAAATTCAAAAACGTCTGAAAATTTACAGCTGGTAGTCGACTCCCTCATATAGGTAGTCGACTCCCAGAGAACTCCAGGAGTTTTCGATCTCTGACAAGTAGTCGACTCCCTACTTTTGGTAGTCGACTCCCAGAGGAGTTTTTCCTGTTGTTCTTCTAGTCAGACAAGTAGTTAGCTCCAGGGTGCGTGGAGTTTCACTACGAAAATTATGGAGTGACTAGAAAAGCTCTCGAAAACTATTTTGAAGATAATTAAAAGTATTTTCGAAATTGTTTGTGTGTGTGTGTTTTTGTCTATTTGATATGGCTTTAACAAATACCCTAAAAGACACGACACACTCACTATGGACTCAGAACATGTCTTCGGAAGTTTGGTCAACTTGATGAAGTGAAAGTGAGCTTCTCTTTGTGCTACTTGTCCTGTTTTGAGCTTGAGCCTCATCACTTGAGTTTAGTCATGTTCGTCTTTGTCTTTGAGCGTTGAAGTGCGCTTCTTTGAGTATAAGTAGAGCTTCACGAAATCTGCACACTTAAAGTGTAGTGTAGTTAGTACACTAAGCTTTTGTTTGGTGTGCTCATCATCAAAATCACTTGGGGTGGAATTCAATTTCCATCACAAACGCCTCGCCCCCTACGTCGTTAAGCCCTAAACTAACGGAATATTCCCATTTCCGTTAAGTTTTTAACAGACAGTTAGTGAGAGAGACTATTAAGGTTAAATATTAACTTTTGAGGGACTTGAGGGCAAATATGAAGATTTGAGGGACGGATATCAAAATACGCAAGATTTAAGGGACAAATATGCTAAAAACCCTAATTGTTTATACCGATGCAAATATATTGGTAGCAGGGGCTTGTTTGATTTCTCCGTAGGCCTTCTTCACCAAATATTTGTGTCCCTGCAAACAAATTGAGGGACGCAATTAGATGAAAAAAGATATTCCTGTTTTTCCTACAACATGGTAAGTGGGATCATTGATAAATCTTAATTTCTACTGACTGCGCGAATATGACTAAATTGGTTTCTTAGAAAAAGAGGAATCGAAAACTTGTCAACGATTTAAACGTTTTGGTTGCGGTTCTGAAAGGCAAGAAATAAGCTAAAGTTTGTCTTTGGATAATTCGGCATCTGGAACAAAACGGAACTCTCTGTGTTTCACGTAGAGCTCGGGTTAATTGGGCTTCTTTGAAGCATAGTTCACAGTGTTCAAACTGTAGCACTAAGCAACCAAAACAGTTCTTGCCTTTTGTTTTTCGTTATTTCCTTTTTCGATCAGTAGAATTTGGCCAAACAAAAGTAAAAACACGTTGGATACATCGAAGAAAATGGATCTTTTCTTCCCCCTTAAACAACAAGTTCTGCTGCGTCAATCAAATCTCCAAGCCGATCGCACATGGGATGATCGAATCAAAGCTGAATGAAGCATGACAATGATATTTAGGGCATGTTTTTTTGCCAAGAATATGGGTGGGAATGGGAATAGGGACATTATTTCTGCACTTTTCATCCTATTCCAAGTTTGTATTCTAAGCGGTTGTTCTTTTGAGCGTGGAATAGAAACCTACGTGGTTATTCCAATTTGGTAATGATGAGCACTTTTGTATTACAAGCTTTTTTACTTGGAATACAATGGAATTCTTGGGAATGGTGAGCCCCACTCTCTCATTTACTCTCTCTCTCTCTCTCCTCCAACTCATCCCGTTTCCACTTTTTCATTCCAACTCTCCAATCCCAAAAGAACACAGGAATAGAATGTGGACTCCACTTTTTATTCCAAAACCCACTTTCCATATTATATTCCATCCAAAAGAACACAAAATTCCATTTTCTCTCTCCCTGGAATACAAACTTTCCCATATTCCATTCTTCTCTATTCCAGCAAAAGAACATGCCCTAACATTCATATGTTTTATATTTGTAGCAGGCACATCAAAAAGAAGAACGGATGAAGTGATGTGATCATGTCATTCCATTATGAATTCGGATTTGGATCGGTTTTGAATGTTTGTCCAGCATTGATCAGGATGTGACCAACCACCAAGAATTTTGTATGGTTATACTACCACTTCTGCCAGTTTTTTCGTAAGGAATTGATGGAACTTTAGACACTCTCATGGTACCATCTTTTTCCAATTAAAAAAATCACTTCCTATGTTATGAACGAGAAACAGATTTGGAGAAGGGTTGAGGCTAGGAAACCCCTAGCCTCCTTTATATAGTATTCATAATGGGTACTCATGTGGGTGGATACCCAATAGGCCCAATGGGTCCTATTCATAACACTTCCCCTTATCCAACCAACGTGGTATACTCGACTTTATGAATACTGAATGATTCATTTGTACTACTGAGTATCTTAAGGGGTGGATACTTCTGGATCCAAGTTAAGGGTAACTGCCTCGTTAAAAACCCTTAGCTATGGAAAACCCTGTGGGAAAAACCAATAGCGAAGGGAAAAGAGTACATCACTCCATAACTTCCCCTAATTTGGGGATGTGTCGAGGGGTGGATACTTCTGGATCCAGAGTCAATGTGGTTGCCTCATTAAAACCTTGACTATGGAAACCCCTGTGGGAAAAACCACTAGCCAATGAAAAAGAGTACAACTCTACAGTTGACTCCCCCTAATCTGATCAAGCTTCAGGCTTGCAGATCTCCTATATATCTATACATTTATCTCCTATGTGTCTATACATCCATCTCATCTGCAACATTCCGAAAGCAAAAGTAAAGTACAAGCATCACTCATCTATACAAGTTTCACTCATATAAGGCATTAGCTGAAACTAAAGGAGCGCTAGCAAACTTGGTAGACAGCTCCACGTCTCAATCGTCATTGTCTGCGAGGTACTTCAGGACCTGGCATTGTATGTTCTTGAACTGCTCCTTGGGTGATGGGCTTCTCGGAATGGTGGAAGGATGTAGACTTGGAAGGATTCTGTGTAGATCTTCAGGAGGTGGACGTCCCTTTTATGCCATTCATCGCGATGATCTGTAACCTGCATATGCAAATACATTTAACATAGAGGATTTTTCCTTGACCCTTGGAGATAGCGCAGAAGCTACATATCTCTGGTCCAGTGGCGCGCTGGGGGCACTATACTGTACCTGGCTAATAGCTATACTGCAAACGCTCAAAAGAGACGCATGCAGTTGGCCAGGTAAAAGAGTGTTTCAAAGACACTTAAGGTACTTCTGGACCATATATATTCTTCCCCTCTTCCAGCTAACGGAAATGTGTCTTTTAATGTATATCCATACAACCGAATAGGTGTGTTTGGTGGAGAATGAAATTAATGTTTCTTCATCAATCATCATTGTATGAAGTTTACATCTTCGGGATGATTAATTAGCGTCATCTTCAGGATGATAGTTCATTTCCAGGATAATAGTTCATCTTCAGGATGATGGTTCATCTTCAGGATGATTAATGTTCTGTAAGCCTAGAATTTATGCCTAGCTAGGGCTTTCATATCATATCATATCTGATAGATAGGCTTTAACAGATATTTCGATAATTTCTCTTCAGGAGATCCGATAATATTTTGAGTTATTAAAATAATCTCAATTCTTTTAATTTGCTCTCTTAAGAACAATACTGTTTTTAAGAGGTGCAAACAACAACCTTTTAGTATGAGTCCTTTAAGGGTCTTTGTCTAGGTTGTCTTTCCTTTAATCATATTATTAATATGTGTCCCAAAAAGAAAGGAAAGTAAATAAAAAATTTGTACATGCAGTTGAAGAAATTTTATATCGGTGATGTTGTCACATCCAAAAGCAACATCAACAAAAAATTCACTCTTTTTGCCATTCGTTGGGTTACGCCTTGACATAAACCAGTCGATGCATCAGATTCATCTTGTAAGTGAGTTCAGCTCATCTTACTTGATTACTTCCTGGTTTGAGCGATTTATACCTCTAAAACTATAGCAAATTTAAAATGCTTATAGCTAACGATTTTATTTTAATTCTCCTTCAATACTCAGTTATCCCACAGGATTTGATATCATTTTTGATACCAGGACTTCAGGTCCAACACCTCATATTTCATAAGTGAGTCCAGTTCACCTTATTATTGCCTCATTCCACATTATTATAATTTGGCCAAATCTCTATCTTTGCTTCAGGCAAAGCAGAGTTGTGGAAACGATATTTTATATTTAACTGGCAAAATGAAATATGAGAGAATTTGTCGACAAAATGTGTTCTTTCTTGTCCAAAACTCACCCCGTACGTACTATAATCATTTGATTTCTCCCAGAGGTGTCTCCTTCACGACGCGTTAAAGAAGTGAAGGTTCTGGGACTGGTAAAGAATATGGACAGATCCAGAATTGGTCCTTAGCAACCAAGTTGCAATAAGGTTCTGGATTTGAGCTCACTTTCCTGTGGTGGTATTGTTTTTTCGGTCTCCAGGAGTAGATCTCTCTTTTTGGAGCCTAGTGGTATGTCCTCTCATCCATTGAGGATATCCACTTCTGCTACTGGTGGATTGCATCCAATATATTTGGTATGTCAATCCTAGCTCGATTTTTAGTAGTAGGGATGTGAAAGTTTTGACAATATCTATATTGTCAGTAACTATGTCTGATAACTGTTTTAACAGTTTCATAAGTGTGGATCTTCAGGATCTCATCACAATTCATGATAACCAGATCATAGGTATTAATGATTTAAATGGTCATTTGAGCTTCAGGCTCATGGATGATTGTAGTATTTCTGTTGAAACTGATTCTGGGACATTAAAGTTGTGAGGGATCTTCAGGATCTCATCAAATCTTTAAAATAGGATCATCAATGCACGTCTTAGGAGAAGTGAATTTAAATACTTCCCCTGTTCAGAGTGCTCAGACTCTATTTATTTGGGATATTTACTTCCGATAAATAGTTCTGTATTTTGATGGTCTATATTGGTGATATGGGGGTGTCTACTCATCATGGCACAATCTATAAGATGTGCTCTAAACGCTTCCCCGTCAGGGGTTTTCGAAAACTGTATATATGAGGTGATCAGACTCATATAAATAGGTTCTAAGGAGGCGTTTTGATGGTTTGCAATGTAATTGCATGTTCCCATGTGGTCACATACAACTGGATTTTTAATGGATAAGAAATCCATTTAAATCATTTTAATGATATATCTTACCCATATTTGGGTGTGAACACAAGCTTTAGGGTGTTCGTTATTTTTCCAGTTGTAAAACATTTAAATTTCCCAGTGTTATCCAAAGTTACCACCATTTTATAAAAGAATGTGATTGGATAATGACCATTTATTTAGAGGATATATTGATGAGTACACCAAGGGTACATCATCAGTCCGGTTAAGGGAGTGGGCGAAGCATATTTATATCCCTTAAATACTCTCAAGAGACCTGTTACGACCTAAAGATTGTAGGAGTCCGACTCCCACCCGAATCCGCCGACATACCCCATAAACTCTCCACTTCACGAAAGGGCCGCCACCCCGAAAATCCGGAGCTATATGGAAACGGGCGCACCTCGCAGCACCCCCCCCACCCGCCCGGCCGAGGCGTACAACCGCAGCGGCTCGACCCACCAGGGGTAGCGCGCTTGGGGGACGCCTGGATAGCGCCGCTGGGCCTGTTGACATAGGCACGGGAGTATCCTTCCGTGCCAGCGAACCATAGCCCGTGACCGAACGGGGGGCGCGGCCGGGCCGGACAACCCCCGATCCAGACGACCCGCCTGATTCCCATGAACCGCGGCGCCTAGAGTAATACAACCCGACCTTTAGTTCGTCGCCAACGACAAACAACCTAGGATAAGGACACTACTAACACATACGTCACCCGACCGTCTGGCAAAGCACCCCCTGGCGGTTGAGCCGACTGACAGTTAATGCTTTCAGCCCTGACATCCCAACAAAAGCACCCCCTGGCCGTTACGCCGCCTGACAAAAGCAGGTCAGGCACTCCTGTTCCCGACGTCCTTGTCCGAAGCTTCCGCTGACAACCGAGCCAGCTCAGCACGTCTAGTCAGCATGCCAGATCAGCCCCGCCTAGTCATCTTCCGTCAGGTATAAATACCCCCTCTCCTCTTACGTGAGGGGGGTTGAAAAATTCTCTCTGAATCTATCATTCACACACGAGAACAAAGGTCGTCCATATCTTTGTTCTCCCACTTATAGCTCGCCACGTGCGGTCGACACACCGTTAGTCCGACCGGCGTGCCTAGCCCCCGTTTTAAAGTCCTATTACTGACTTAGGCATCGGAGGGGCTAAGGGTTGGACCCCAACCCCGCCCTTCTGACGATTTGCTCGTGCTGCAGGAAAGCTCGCCCCTTGGTCAACATCAACTTCAGCCTCCTGCCATCCAACCCTCCTCTGTCGCGTCCGATGAGATTCGACCCCGTGATCACCCCCGGTGACAAGTCCAACCTTTTCATCACACTAATCACTTGTTAAACAGCCCACCTAAACCCTCATCTCCATATAACCACCGTGCCCTTGGTTCTCCACCATACAAATTCATTGTACGCGAGTTCCACCTCGTAACAATTGACGCCGTCTGTGGGAACGAAGGGTCACACCCATGTTAGACTCCATGCCGATCTCTCGGAACCCTGACCATGGCAAAGATCCCGTGGGTCAGGAACTGCTCTCTCTACAAATCACCCCGGCGCCCGACCCCTTTCTGGGGATGGGCACCGAAACTGAACATACTTCGGCCCACGCCATCCTGAAGAGCTTCGAGGCCGTCACTCAGGCCAGGGGAGGCTATCCGGCGGCGGGAACGGAGCCTCAGCCCGGCCCCTCGGAGCCCCAGAACGTGAGGCGGAATCTCCACCCTCAGTTCGAGGAGGATGGGGAGAACATGGGGCTCGCCGAGGAGATTGCGGCCCAGCAGAGGCTCCTGGAAGAGGATATGGAAGTTGCGTGACGGTGGAGGCGCCTGGGGGAGGCGGCCGCCGCGCAAAGGCGTTTGGACGAAGCGGCCGAGACCGCCCGAAGGGCCTACCAGGACAAAGAGGCCGCTCGTCGCCAACTCTGCCTCATCGTCGCGGAGCGCGAGAGGCTAAGGAGGGAGAACAGGAGCAACCGAGAAATCCTGGACGTGACGACGATGGGTCGGTGGCTCGGGGACGGGCGGGACCCGTTGCTGACCAGGTCCCCACCAGGAGGAGGCAGCCCGCATCGCCTGCACCACCCCTCCGATTCCCTGCGCGAGGAAGCCATTTGTCGACAACTACGCTTCCTCACCGCCGAGCGCGAGAGGCTTCTTCGGGAGAATCAAGAACGGATGGAGGCCCGAGGGGAGCTGGCTGGGAGGCGCTGGTGCTGGGAGAACCGTAGCCCGCAACCCGTCGAATCCTCGACCCGAGGAAGGAGCCCCGCCAGACGACCGTCGGGCTACTCCCCGGGGCCGGAGGACCGTCGACGACCGAGGCGCGACCGAAGCCAGACCCCCGAGTGGCGGAGAGGGGATGCGCCCGATCGCCCTACCTATCCGGAGGAGGCCACGCCGCTTGCACGATGGATCACGTCCGCCCCAAGGCCCATAAGGTTCAAACCCCCTCACTTGGCCACGTACAATGGGAGAGTCGACCACCTCATGCACGTGCAACAATACCGGGGGGCGATGGAGGCGCAGGATGTGGATGAGGCGTTCCTATGCCGGCATTTCTCCCAAAGCCTGAGGGACACCGCGTTGCACTGGTACTTTGGCTTGCCCGCGAGATCCGTTGGGAGCTTTGGCGAGCTGTCCCACAAGTTCTGCCAAGAGTTCCGGGCCGGGCGGACGAAAAAGAAGCCCTTAGACTATCTCAGCACGATAGTCCAAGGGGAGGGAGAGACAAGGGGCAGATACCTCCGTCGCTTTCAGGAGGAGAGACGGGCGGTGGTGACATGCAGCGATGAGGTGCTTATGCTGGCCTTCAAAACAGGGTTGCGGACTCGGAGCCTCCACAAATCCCTGCTCCGGGATCCGCCGACCGACTATGAGGCGTTGGTTGCTATGGCAGAGAGGCACGCGTTGGCCGAAGAGACTCTCGGCGCAAAGGCCCTATTCCCCCCGACGAAACCATCCCAAGGCGAACCCCGGTGACACACTCGGCCGAGGCAAGAAGAGGGGCACCGAGGTCGCGACCAGCTGGCCCGACCAAGGCAGGAACCGCCGGGGCCTCGCCCACAAGATCGCCCTGGCCCGGTGCGCGAGTTCGCTCCGGCCCAAGGGCTCCCTCGAGTCGTCCCGAGACAAGAAGGCCCCCTACGGGCACATTACACGCACTCAATGCCCCCCTGATCGAGGTGATGGCCGCGGCTACAAGAGCTGGACTACTGCCGGAGCCACCCCGAGAAATGAAGTCGGATCCGGCCCGGAGAGATTTCAAAAAATACTACCGGTACCACCGGGACCATGGCCACGACACCGACGACTGCTTCACCCTCAAAAGGGAAATCGAGCGGCTGATCCAGGCGGGCCACCTGGGGGGCTTCGTCGGAGGCCGGAGACCGGACCGAGAGGAGGGGAACCACCGAAGGGCACGGAGGGCAGACCCTCCTGCAAACGGCGAGCGGGAAGAGCTTCACCCCCCGAAACCCGTCATGCGTATAAACACGATATGCGGCGGGCCATCCTCCGGAGGAGCATCGTCGTCAAGCAAAAAAGGCGTATGCGAGACAAGTGATGACGGTGGGTCTTGGAGGGGATCTGAGAGGGAGAAGGATGGCCTACCCTCCCATTACTTTCAGCGACGAGGATCTAGAGGGAGTCGAGCTGCCCCACGACGACGCCATCGTCATCGAGGCCCAGATTGGGACGGCCATCGTCAGTCGCCTCCTGATCGACACAGGGAGCTCCTGCGACATCCTGTTCATGTCCACAATCGAAAAGATGGGGTTAAGGCCGACGGACCTGACACCCTGTACCGGACCCCTCATCGGCTTCACCGGTCACTCGACCCCCGTCGTGGGAGTGATCACCTTACCGATAACCCTCGGAGAAGAGCCGCAGGTCGTCACTCGAATGACACTGTTCGTTGTGGTCGACATTACGTTGGCGTACAATGGGATCATAGGACGACCTTACATGGCGGCCATCGGAGCGCTCCCCAGCCTTCTCCACCAGATGGTCAAGTTCCAAACCCCCCGATGGGTAGGGATCGTACGGGGAAGCCAGAAGCTGTCTAGAAGCTGCTACGTGGGGTCGACCAAGCACAAGGGACCAGAGATGAACCTGAAGATCGACTCAACCTGGCGGAGGTATGACCCCCACCATCCAGAGTTAGCTCCAGCCGATGCCACCACGGAGGGGAACAGGACCGACCGCGCCGCCCAAAGCCCCCCTGAGAAGGACGGGCTAATCACTCTAAAGGACGTGGAGCGCCGGTCGTGGTATAGCCGGAAACTGTAAGTCATGAATGAAATATCTTGTCCCCTTTCGTATCTTCAAATTTCGCCTTTTCTGCATAAAAATTTCAGTTCAAAGAAGACCTCCAGGGCAAGCTCATGGAGCTTGGCCACCCAAACCGGAGCGCCATATGCGGGGTAGGCGACGGCCCAATACCCGTCCGACTATAGAGGCTGCGGGGAGGCGACGGCCAAATACCCGCCCTCTCTAAGACTCCGGGGCAGGACCAATCCTCGCCACCCAAACCGGAGAGGGGCACGGGCCGAGCTGCTTACTCGGTCCCCCCAAAGAAGACCTCCGGGGCAAGCTCACGGAGCTTGGCCACCCAAACCGGAGCGCCATATGCGGGGTAGGCGACGGCCCAATACCCGTCCGACTATAGAGGCTGCGGGGAGGCGACGGCCCAATACCCGCCCTCTCAAAGACTCCGGGGCAGGACCAATCCTTGCCACCCAAACCGGAGAGGGGCACGGGCCGAGCTGCGTACTCGCTCCCCCCAAAGAAGACCTCCGGGGCAAGCTCATGGAGCTTGGCCACCCAAACCGGAGCGCCATATGCGGGGTAGGCGACGGCCTAATACCCGTCCAACTATAGATGCTGCGGGGAGGCGACGGCCCAATACCCGCCCTCTCAAAGACTCTGGGGCATGACCAATCCTCGCCACCCAAACCGGAGAGGGGCACGGGCCAAGCTGCGTACTTGCTCCCCCCCAAAGAAGACCTCCGGGGCAAGCTCACAGAGCTTGGCCACCCAAACCGGAGCGCCATATGCGGGGTAGGCGACGGCCCAATACCCGTCCGACTATAGAGGCTGCGGGGAGGCGACGACCCAATACCCACCCTCTCAAAGACTCCGGGGCAGGACAATTCCTCACCACCCAAACCGGAGAGGGGCACGGGCCGAGCTGCGTAATCGATCCCCCCAAAGAAGACCTCCGGGGCAAGCTCACGGAGCTTGGCCACCCAAATCGGAGCGCCATATGCGGGGTAGGCGACGGCCCAATACCCGTCCGACTATAGAGGCTGCGGGGAGGCGACGGCCCAATACCCTCCCTCTCAAAGACTCCGGGGTAGGACCAATCCTCGCCACCCAAACCAGAGAGGGGCACGGGCCGAGCTGCGTACTCGCTCCCCCCCAAAGAAGACCTCTGGGGCAAGCTCACGGAGCTTGGCCACCCAAACCGGAGCGCCATATGCAGGGTAGGCGACGGCCCAATACTCGTCCGACTATAGAGGCTGCGGGGAGGCGACTGCCCAATACCCGCCCTCTCAAAGACTCCGGGGCAGGACCAATCCTCGCCACCCAAACCGGAAAGGGGCACGGGCCGAGCTGCGTACTCGCTCCCCCCCCCCCAAAGAAGACCTCCGGGGCAAGCTCACGGAGCTTGGCCACCCAAACCGGAGCGCCCTATGCGGGGTAGGCGACGGCCCAATACCCGTCCGACTATAGAGGCTGCGGGGAGGCGACGGCCCAATACCCGCCCTTTCAAAGACTCCGGGGCAGGACCAATCCTCGCCACCCAAACCGGAGAGGGGCACGGGCCGAGCTGCGTACTCGCTCCCCCCCAAAGAAGACCTCCGGGGCAAGCTCACGGAGCTTGGCCACCCAAACCGGAGCGCCCTATGCGGGGTAGGCGACGGACCAATACCCGCCCTCCCCAGAAAGGGCCTGCGACCCCTCTCCTCAAACCTCGGGAAACGTATCAGGGTCCGCAAATCGAGGCAATCCCAACGCGGAGCCATCCCTGAGGAGTAACGCCTGACACCTATAAAGCCGACACCCGAAATGACTTGTCCAACCCAAAAGGACACTCGGGACGAGCGCCACTGATAAACGGCACTTCCGCCGAAAAACAGGAGCTGAGGAGTCACATCAGACGTCACCCATCGGGAACGCTCCCTAAGGAACGAAATTCCAAGATGGCCCCAGCTCTCCATGGTGAGGAAATGGAGGAGGCAAAATGCACCATTATAAATTCCCCCCCCCCCTCTGCTTCTTCGGAGGAGAGGGGGGCGAGAGAGAGAATATGAAGAAAGACCAGTCCTTTCGCCACTCTCTCCCCCTAAAATACGCGGAAAATACGAGTGTCGCCGACTGTCCAAGCAAACGATCCCCCAATAGGATATTCCTCTTACACGACGGTCACCCGGCCTGCTGCTCCCCTCCTTCCTCTAGACAACTTAAGGCATGGGAACTGGTGCTCCAATGGCATGCCATGCCTCTCCACGGACGCCCCGCGGACGCAGGCGCGGCTAGCAGACAACCCGATGGATGGGACAGACCTGCCAAATCACCCCATCGGATACCCCGGCAACCGCCAGAGTCACCCCAACCGCAGGGGACGCGCCCCCGAGCGCCGGCGTACTCCAACAGGCTACTCCGCTTACACCGGTAGCGCCCCTCCTTCCACTCATCGACTTCCCCTGGACCGCATACGCCAGGGAGACGCACGGATTGGCTGTGGACCACGTCCCTTCGCGCCTATCGCACGGAGACTCCAGTCGAGGGGAGCAACAAGGCCCCGCGGGATAGAGCAACCACCAAGGACTCCCTCTCCCCCAATTCTGGGAACGAGGGCCAAAGCCACCGCCCGGCTTCGACACGACCATCCACCCCTACCCCGAGTGGGAACCCTTTGAATCAACTCCACACCCCTTTTCAGGGGCACGACGCCGGGGAGAGGCGAATCAAATACGATGAGAACATCAACCTACCTAGAGCGATTCAACGTTACGCCTACGGGCCGATCCTGTTTAGTAAATATTAATAATAGATAATGGAAAGACTACTCCCGGTTGACCACTAGTTATAGCTCTGGCGCACCTAGGCACGGGAGCAACCCCCGAAAAGGGAGGCTAACCCGCTGTAAATTTTCTCGGGCGCGCTACACGAAATAGAGGGAGTTAACACAACTCCACCAACGTCGGGATAGAGACAGCCGCACCAAAGCGTAACTCTAAAAGGGAATTTCTGCACACACACACACACAGGTAGAAGATCCCAGAAAAATGCGGGTATCAACCCCACATAACTTCACTTTCTTTCGTTTAAAAAAACGCCTATACAAAACTACTTGGCGCTTCCGCCAGTCACGACGCCCTCCCCGTCCCCTTCAGGGGAATCTCCCACCGCCCCGTCGGTCTCTGCCTCGTCGCCCTCCCCTCCGGCTCCATCCCCCTCCTCGTCGCTGCAAGCTGCGAGCCTGTCAAGGTCGAGCTCAACCGGCGGGAACAAGCCCGCCACCTTCTCCTTCATCCGAGCCAAGCAGGATTCCCATCCCTCTGCGCGGCCTTCCTCCATGCCCTGGGACATCGAATCTGTGAGGGCGGGTATGACGGTATTCTCCTGATACGTCCGAAATTCCTCGACCCTACGAGCCAACTCCTCCTCGGCGGCCTTGGCACGTCCCGCCAGATCCTCCGCACGAGCTTCCTCCCTCCTAAGGGCCTCCTCCAGCCCCTTCTCTCTCTCTCCCGCCTCGGCCGCCTGCAGCTCATGATCGGACACGACCGCCTTCAGGCGCTCTACCTCCGCCTCATATTGGCCGCCCCTCTCCCTCTCCTTCGCCAGATCCTCGCCAGCGCTCTTACGAAAGGCGGCGAACTCGGTCACCACTCTAGCCACGGCACCCTCGGCCTTATGTATGGCTGGCACGTGCCTCATCATCCCAAGCATCAAGTTGACGATCTGAATAAAGAAACACAGAAAAGTGAACCCATTTAGGGTGTTCAATAAAACCCGCTGAAAAACGTCAACCGTCTTACAAAACCTACCTGGACGTCGTGCATCACCGCGGTCCCACACAGACCCTCGGGCTCCACCGCTTCCAGCGCCACCCTATCGCGGGGCAGGAAAATGTTTTCTGCCAGCCTCGCCGCCACGCCTCCATCCTCAAACACTGACTTATCACTCGCTACTTTGTACAGCGCCCGATGAAGCGCCTCGTCGGAATAACCCTCGACATCGGTCCTCTTGGCCTTGAACTTAACCAATGAGGCCTCACAGCGGGGATCGACGGCCCTCTCGAGACCGAACATGGGACAACCATAGGGCCAAGTGTCCCATCCTGTGGACTCGGTCGGGCCACCCGACGTTTCGGCCCTCCCCGACTGACCGATAGCAGCCACCCCCTCCCCTCCTGCAGATGCCATGGGGCTAGACGGCCTCGGTCGGGGCACTTCCACCCCTCCCCCTGTCGACCCTTCGTCCCCGCCCTCCAGGTCGATGACGGGATTTGCTATCCCCTCCCCGGTTCCACCCTCCTGCTGACCGGTTTCCCCCCGCCCCGGCGCATCAGGATCGGACGACCTTGTCGGCCTCTTCCTCCTCTTCGTGGACGCCGGCACCCCCATCGAGCTCCCCACCCCTCCTTCCTCTCGCGACCTCTTGGGGCCAATTCTCGTCGACGCTCACCCCGCCTGCTCCGAGGCTCACCGCATCATTTCCTCGAGGGACAAACTCATTGTGCGACCTGCCAAAGAGAGAAAGTTCAGTGTAAGCACATCAGATGCACGAACACCAAAATCTGTTGTGCCTTCGGCCCAGATGTACGCCGCTATCATCTCAGCCCGAGCGAGCATCCGATAATCTCGGCCCTCCACTGGTATGGCCATTAAAATCTGGGCTACCATTTTCTCCTCATCCCCCAATTCCACCCCCTCCTTCGCCTCAGGATTCAGCTCCGCCCAATCAGACCTTATCAGCACATCTTCTGGCACTCCCACAAACACATACTGCTGGCGCCACAACTTAATTTTCCCGGGCAACCCCCTAATGAGCGGATGTTTCTTCTTCGCGGAGAGATAGTAGCATGACCCCAACCTCTTCACCGAGAAAAAGTGGCGAAATAAGGACAGGGATGGGCGAACCTGGTTGCTCACGCACAACACTAGGAACCCCACAACGGCACTGATGGCATTGGGCATCAGGCGATACAAGGGCAGCTCCAGGAAGTTCAACACTTCCAGCAAGAACGGATGGGGGGAAGCGCAACCCTTGCTCAAACGAAGAGACATATACTCCCACCTCCCGGTCGCCCGCGAAACACACCCTCTCTTGCGGCTCCGGTTCACGAACCGAATACGGTGGCCTGACATACATCTTGAAGATCTCCTCAATGGATTTCTTCAGCACCGACTTCATGCCCGCAATCTCGAGAGGCACCTCTCCTGTCTTCGCGGTGGAGCTCCCTTCCCCAGCCACCCCCGACCCCTGACCACGAAACGGAGACATCGAGGAAGACATCTATAAAACGGGCCTCTTACCTAATGGGTGCCGACGACTCGGGCGCCTGCGCTACTTCGTCGACCGCTCCCACGAGGACGACTCTGGCTAGGATAATGAAATCTCCGACGAGCTCTAGCTGCTTGCCAAAAATCTTCGCCCAACAATCAGCTTTGCTTCGCTCCCCTCCCTGAGTTCTCTTTTATGCGACTGCGTAAAGCATCATGACCGTCGACCGCGAGACACGCGTCACCAATCCGGGCCCTATCCAGCACCGACCCACGTGTTCTGACGCTTCGCGTACTGTCAAAACCGTCAATTCTGCCACGCGTCAACACTGCAGTGGTCGGGTCGCTTCGGTTCCCACCCGCCGTCGAATCGCCAGGATGACGTCTAGTCATGCGACCGCCAACAATTCCCGCCCAAATCCCGGCGAAATGATTACCCCCATTCAAAATTACTCTATGCGCCGCGCGTCCCGAGTCTGAGTCCGGCCTCCGTCGGAGCGGCCACAACAAGAAGGCATCGCTCGTACCAATGAAGGGTCTGACCTCCATCGGGGCTGCCGGAACAGGAATCCGCCGCCCAACTAATTGGGGATCTCGGTTCCAATGCTTGGCAAACGTTCGTACGGACCAAGCAACCTCGCCCCGCCACTGATCCACCGGGACTCGTGATGGGCTTCCGAGCAAACCGCCGGTAAACGCGACTTATCTCAACTCCCCTCTCCCGAAGACCTTGGCAGAGCGAAGTTGGGGGCAGTTACGTCCCTCATAAAGCTGACGTTCTACGAACAAAACAAGGAAGAATACAGTTCGGCACAAGACCAACACAATGTATTTACCCAAATAGCTAAACCGTACATTGAACATCCCACACACTACAACAACACATTGTTTATAACCCTCACACAAGAAGGTACGGGCCTCCCCAAACCCACCTTTTTAGCGGCGCCACCTCTCAACCGACCGATCCCTCACATCTCTCGCCACTTGCCGAATCGCCGCATCCTTAGCCTCTTGCAGCATCGGCACAACATGCTCGTCATGATAGCGACGGATAGCGGCTTCGATCATTTCGCCTTCAGCTTCCCATTTTTCCTCCAACCGCCGCATCGCTAGACCCTTCTCCCTTTTCTCGGTCTCAAGGGCCTCCTTTAGGTCCGCTATTTGCCGCCTCTGTACCCCGATCACTGCCTCCTTGCTAACAAATTCCGAGGTATGCTTCGACCGGATGTCATCCCTCTCTCGCGTTACTTCTTGGAGCTGGTTCTCGACCATTGCTTTGGACGAATCGAAATACACAGCCCGCCCCTTCTCCACCTCATAGGCCTTCCTAACCCTCTCCAGCTCCGCCTCCGTGTCCTTCAGCTTCGCCTTGACCTCGCCAAGGTTCGCCTTCGCTACCTCCAGAGACGCCCTGGTGACGGTCACAGGAGTACGGCCCCGCAGGGCTAACACGTTCGCGACCATCTACATAAACCTCGAATCAACGGGACACGAACAAAGAAAGCCCGCGGGCGAGGAAAGAAAACCGGCTTACCTGCACGACGTGCCATATAGCCGAGCCACACAACTGTTCCGCCCCCACACGAGTCAAAGACTCACGATCGTGCGGTAACACGCAATACTCGGCGAGGCGCACCGCCACTCCCGCGTCCTCGAATACCGACTCGTCGCAGCTTACTCGAAAAGGAAACTTATGGAGACGGTCATCTGGATACTCCTCGACCTCTTCTCGGGTCCTCTTAAAACGAATAAGGGCGCCCTCACAAGCTGGACTCGACGACCCCCCCCCCCCCCCATTTCCCACGGAGGGATCCCGTATGGCCACTTTTGAACCACATGCGCTCGGTGAGGCTCGACCACCTCTGATACCCTCGGAGGAACGGAGGGTCTGGCCCCCCGCGCGGACGCGTCCTCATGAAGATCTTCGCCGGGCCCACCGGCAGAGATATCTGGCCCGACTGCCCTCCGTCCCGGATGCGCCCTCTCCCCACGGGGAACCCCGCCTCCACGTTCCCGGGATCCTGCCTCGCGCGCCACCCCCTTGCCTTTCCCGCGGGGATCAGTGTCCTCCGAGAGCAGGGCTCCGATCGAACCTGACACCTCCTCCGGCTCCCGCATCGCGTCCCCGCTTACGAAAAGAAAAGAGAGACAATCAGGGCAAGCCTAGCCCAGAGTTTACAAAACATCAAGGATACCTAGGGTCCAAAAGTCCTGGGCGAGCCGACTACTCAGCGTCAGACTCGCCAACTGACGGCACGCCTTGGGCAGTTCCATCAAAATCTGAGCTTTGGTAATATCCTCCCCAGTCAGCTCCACCCTCTCATTTACTAAGGGATTCCGCGCCCCCCAATTCGACATCAGCGCCACGTCGCTCGGCACCGTCACGAAGACGAACTCCCTCATCCAATCGCCGACGTCGTCGGGCACCCCGAGGATAAGTCCTCGCCCTCTCCTAGCGCAAACACAATGATACATCCCCCTCTTCCGAATCACGAAGAAATGCTGGAACAGCGCCAAGGAGGGACTCAAGGAGCAAGCAAGGCATAAGACGACAAACCCCACTAACAAGCCCCAAGAACGGGGCGCTAGGGCAAATATCGGCAGCTCCAGGAAATTCAACAAATAAAACAAATACGGATGGATCGGAAAGCGGAGCCCCAACTCGAATGACCGAACATAGACCCCGACCTCATTATCTCCAGGTGAACACACCGCCTCCTCTGACCCAGGAACCCGAACCTCATAGGGTTGTCGCACAAACCGCACGCGAATCTCCCTGATGTTGATCCTATCCAACCTACATCGGAGGGATTCAATGGCTCTCGGGACAACGGATCGCCATGACCCTCTTTCCCTGGGCCGCCGCACCCCCGGCTGCGATGCCCCCTCGCCCACCAACTCCTCCTCCCCCACTCGGCTACCTCCTCCAACCTCGAAACGAGAAGCCATCGGTCGAAAAGGAAGGAAATTAACTGTTATTACCTGTAGATCCCTCAAATCCGGAAGGCGTTTGGAAGAAGATGACCGGTGACGGAAGTAGCAAACTAGCCAGCAAGCGACAAATAGAAGTATCGAACACCGGAGAAGAATCAGAGAGAGATAAAAACTCCCGCCGACCGCCTCCCAGACCCTTTTAGCTGTAAAGTGGGCCCCCGTGCCATCTCGGCCGTCAAACTTTCGCCACGCGACGCCCATCGAGATGTCCTCGATGCCTCGACTGGCGTGAGGGTCACTTCATCCACGCGTCACAAACCCAATCGCAGAGGCGCTTCGTTTTCCTCTACCCCCTTTCAAATCATAATAATGACCACTAAGGCGGGAGTTCCGAAGCCGCCGCCGCCACTACCGGGCGGGGGCCAAGGCCCGTACTGATGGTCCTGGATATCAAAGGTGGTTCGCCCTCCGAGCCGAGCCGGGCTACCGCCTCAGACTCGAAGGCCGGGGGCAATTGTTACGACCTAAAGATCGTAGGAGTCCGACTCCCACCCGAATCAGCCGACATACCCCATAAACTCTCCACTTCACGAAAGGGCCACCACCCCGGAAATCCGGAGCTATATGGAAACGGGCGCACCTCGCAGCACCCCCCCCGCCCAGCCGAGGCGTACAACCGCAGCGGCTCGACCCACCAGGGGTAGCGCGCTTGGGGGACGCCTGGATAGCGCCGCTAAGCATGCTGACATAGGCACGGGCGTATCCTTCCGTGCCAGCGAACCATAGCCCGTGACCGAACGGGGGGCGCGGCCGGGCCGGACAACCCCCGATCCGGACGACCCGCCTGATTCCCATGAACCACGGCGCCTAGAGTAATACAGCCCGACCTTTAGTTCGTCGCCAACGACAAACAACCTAGGATAAGGACACGACTGACACATACGTCACCCGACCGTCTGGCAAAGCACCCCCTGGCGGTTGAGCCGACTGACAGTTAATGCTTTCGGCCCTGACATCCCGACAAAAGCACCCCCTGGCCGTTACGCCGCCTGACAAAAGCAGGTCAGGCACTCCTGTTCCCGACGTCCTTGTCCGAAGCTTCCGCTGACAACCGAGCCAGCTCAGCACGTCTAGTCAGCATGCCAGATCAGCCCCGCCTAGTCATCTTCCGTCAAGTATAAATACCCCCTCTCCTCTTACGGGAGGGGGTCGAAAAATTCTCTCTGAATCTGTCATTCACACACGAGAACAAAGGTCGTCCATATCTTTGTTCTCCCACTTATAGCTCGCCACGTGCGGTCGACACACCGTTAGTCCGACCGACGTGCCTAGCCCCCGTTTTAAAGTCATATTACTGACTTAGGCATCGAAGGGGCTAAGGGTTGGACCCCAACCCCGCCCTTCTGACGAGTTGCTCGTGCTGCAGGAAAGCTCGCCCCTTGGTCAACATCAACTTCAGCCTCCTGCCATCCAACCCTCCTCTGCCGCGTCCGGTGAGATTCGACCCCGTGATCACCCCCGACGACAAGTCCAACCTCTTCATCCCACTAATCACTTGTTAAACAGCCCACCTAAACCCTCATCTCCATATAACCACCGTGTCCTTGGTTCTCCACAATACAAATTCATTGTACGCGAGTTACACCTCGTAACAAGACCTAAAGGTCTTCATTATCTTTAATGATGATAGTATATCATCTTAAATTCATTTGATGAAGTGGGGAGAGTCAATGTCCATGTGAATGGAGATGATCTCATTATCATTTTTCCCTTTTGAATAGGACAATGAAAGTTTCACCCTTTTTGAAGAATCTTCGGGTTCGTCTGGTTGATGATGTCTTGCATCATCAATCCAGGGTGATATCGATCCAAAATTTGGTCGATTCTGGACACTTCTGGTGTTCCAAAATAATTCCTCTTTTTGAATTTATGTGGGACTTTTGAAAAGACCATTAAAATGCTCAAGTTAATTTTGTCCGGTAATAGTTGAACTGTGTTCAAACTGTGAAGGATTACATTTTCACTTTGACTATTGTGCGGATCATTTTGGGACAAAGCTTCAGGCTTCATTTATTTCTTGAGTCATTAGGGATTTCGTTTTGACGAATATCATTTTTGAAACTGTATAAGTTTCAGAGAGTATATGGCATCCTCATTTTATTTTTTTAGGGGTATTCAAGATAGCAAAACATACGAAGTAAAATAAAATGTATTAAAACTACAAGAGAATAATACTGATGATAAGTCAACAAGTGACATAGTGTGATGTGTGCTCTTGAAAACATACAACAATAATTATGCTCATTAAGACTTATGTTATGACAATAAAAATCTGTTTTTAGGCATGCGGATCTAAAAAAATGTGATTTTTACCGTGTTTTTAAACTTTTTGATCCTAAAACATGCAGATCTAACGTGAAAAGCAAGTTTAGATCTAAAAAGTTTTGATTTTTACCTCTAGATTTGACAAAGGAATCTAGTCGACGGTTGGTGAAGGATGCCCTTTTCGCTCCCCGTTGAGAAGATTACGATCTTCTTGAATCTGAGCGATTGATGAATCTCCTTCCCCGCGAGCCGCCGTCTCCTCTTACAAGCGTGATCGTGCTGATAACGTGTTGTGAACGAGAAACAGATTTGGAGAAGGGTTGAGGCTAGGAAACCCCTAGCCTCCTTTATATAGTATTCATAATGGGTACTCATGTGGGTGGATACCCAATAGGCCCAATGGGTCCTATTCATAACATCCTACACTATTTGATATAGCTAAAACCATGTGTAGCTGCATGTATTCTGGTATTCAAATACGTATTTGTGTATGTTATATATTTTTTTCAATCAACTTGCCTAGTATACATCTGAGTGATGTTTTTGAATTGTTTTGCTGGCTTATGACAAGCTGATCAGAACAAAGTTTTGAAGAATGGCTTAGATTCAATCTTAAGAAATGAACGATTGGGACGAGATTTTGAGAAAGTTTTGAGTGTGAATATTCAAAAACATCCCTCAACTGTTACTCCCAACTGTTCCTCACATTTTCAAAATTAAAAAAACCATCAACTTGACCATCTGTTTTCCATTTGCCACCTGCCACGATAAACCCTATCATAAACACACATCCATTATACAATTAAGAGATGTTTTTCAATAGTGTTGTTGACTGGGGCAAAAGGTTGGGTCTAAGAATGGTTGAGATTGAATCTTGAGAGATCAATGGATATGCTGAGAGTTTGTAAAATTTTTGGGAGAAACCCCATAAAATATTGAGGAAGAATCAGGGGAAACCTTAAAATTTTGGGAGAAACTAAATCTGGATGGAACTAAATTTTGGAAAATTAAAAAAATTAAATTTTGATGGAACTAAAGTTTTATTTAAACTGTTGGAGGAACTAAACCTGGAGTGAACTAAAATTTAAAATTTTAGGAATACTAACTCTGTGAGAACTAAATTTTAGTTTTAAAAGGGTTAAAATGTTTGGCTATGAGGAATATTTTGAAGGGATTAATGGGTATCATACGCCATATGAGATAGGCTCTCATACGTCCTCTCACATAAAACAACCAAGTACAAACCCACATGGGCTTGTACTTGGTTGTACTTGGTTGCTTTATGTGAGAGGGCGTATGAGAGCATATCTCATATGACGTATGATAGCCATTATTCTCTATTTTGAAAGTTGCTGCAAATTTTTATTTGTATTTTGAGGGTGAGAGACGGATTTTGAGGAGGATGCAAATTTTTTTGGATAAATTTAAAAAGGTTGAAATTTTTGGAGGAATATTTTAAATGCTTCGTGACCTATAGTTACATGCCAAGACTAGTACATTAACAATCCATCATGATCTGACTTATTTTCTTTATAATAAATCCATTAGATCCACAAGTTTCAGTTTATCTGATTATGCAAGAAACTCTTTATTGTTGGTGATTTTATTTACAATTCGTTACACGATTGAGGACCTTTGCCCTACTAGAACAAAGCCACCTTAGCATTGTGGGGCCCACTTGGGGTAGGAGGGATTTTGGGTCAACTTTGTGGTGTGGTTGGGTTAAATACCCACACCTTCCGTTTGACTTACAATCTTGCCATTGTGATTTATTCACTTTGCCCCCCCCCCCCCCCCCCCCCCCCCAAAAAAAAAAAAAAGTTTTTTTGCGATTTACCCTTACTTTTCCCTCATTTACACCCATTCCCCATGAATTACAAGCTTGCCATTGGAATTTATGCACTTTGCCCCCCCAAAAGCTTTTTGACAATTTAACCCCTGATTTCTCTATTTTTACCCCCGGCGATACCCACACACGAACCCACACTTCTCACTCCATTTCGGTTGCACACGTGCACCGCATCCTTTTCTTGTGATTATTTTATGGTCCATGTCTACCCCCGACGATACACACACACATCCTCACCTCTCACTCCTTTTGGGTTGCGCGCATGCACCGCTTCCTTTTCGTGTGGGTTTTTTGGCCTCGTGCACTTTGTGCACGGGTTATTTCTAGTCTATATTACAAATGGGGAATATGGTCTCCACCGTTGTCATCGTGGGACGAAGGAGTTGTCACATGAGGATACCTCGACGATGCCTACATACACACACTTCCATCCACACTTCTCAACCCTTTTCGGTTGTGAGCGTGCACTACATCATTTTCGTCGGGTTTTTGGCCCCGCGCACTATATTCACGTGTTATTTATATAGTCTATGTTATAAATGTGGGATGTGAGCCACACCTTTTTCCTCATGTGACACAGAAGTTGTCCCATGTGGAAAAGGGAGAGGGTGCCTCATTCCCCCCACATGGCCCCACTCACAAATAAACCCTCGACCGCATAAGTACATAGTTGCCATCACCATTTCACCCCCCAAAACACCCTTCCTCTTCTCCCTATTTATGCGTTTACCATTGCACTATAACCTCGGGGTTTTCCACTTTAGCCACCCTGTTTCTCAACATGTTACCCCCTCCCGCCCTCCCGATTTTCTTGCACTTTAACCCCTTGTCTCTCACCATTTTACCCCTTCCCAGGGTTTTTGCTCTTTCACCCCATGCTTCTCGTCCTTTAGCCCCCGTACAGTATCCACACTCACACTCACTCCGTTTACTGTATTTTTAATTTGCATGGGGCTTTCATCACGTGGGTGTGTTTTTTTTTGATACGCGCGGGCACCATGTGCACTGATTATTTCTTATGACATTTGTCCTATTAGGACAAAATGGCGGATAGAGTGGTGGCATATATTTAGCCACCTAAGTATGAGGGGCCCAATGGGGTTTGGATGAGGGTTTGTGTTTGATGTTGAGCGTTTTTGTTGAAACCCAACAGAAAAGAACCGCGGAAACGCCACAAAAAAGAACCCCACATTCCCATTATTTACATGTTTGCCCTTGACCTTTCATGAGACCCCTCCCTCGCTCCTCTATTTACGTGTTTGCCATTGGTCTTTTTCAATTTTGTCCCTCACGTTGACGACATAGACACGCATCTAAACTTCTCTCTCCTTTACAACTTTGCATGTGCCCTGCATCTTATGTGTGAGTTTTTTCTTGGGTCCTCGTGCACTATGTGCACTGGTAATTTCTAGTCTATTATACAATTGAGGGTGTTTGTGCTTTTAGGACAAACCCATTTGGCACTCTTTGTTCCATGTGGCAAAGGGTGAGGGGTGCCACATCAACCCTCCACATGTGGATGCCAATTCACCCTCAAAGAAAAATCCCACAAGTCTCACTATTTACATTTTTCTCATTGCCCTTTCATGAACCCAAGAAGCACAGCCCAAAAAACCCTACATCTTTCCCATATTTAGGGGGGTTGTCATTGGTCTTCTTCTACTTTACTATCAACCATTTTTTGCGCTTTAACCACTGTTTCTCACGTTCAGGTCTCCCAACATATGTGTGAGTTTTTTCTGCCGTTGTGCACTATGTGCACTGTTATTTCTAATAACAAGATATTAAACTGGGATAAGTGATGGAGGTGAGAAACAGCACACAAATGCACGTCATCTACGTTCTCTTTTCCCACCTCGAACTTCCCGAAATAATTTTTTTTAAGTGCACCAAGCCTTCAAGAAGATTCGGATATGTGATTAATATAGGCATGTAACCCAAATTAGCATGCCCATAACCCTAATTAAATCACCAAACGTCATAACACTCAAGAACACTCAGCAATCAATTACTTGTTTAACCACGTAACACCTAGCGTCGGTGGTGACTATCAACGGATCAATCTTGGACAAAATCTAAAGACAAACGATTGCATTTGCAAGCGGCCATCATGTTCTTAATTTATTAATATGTGGTGAATTATTGAGGCTGATACATCCAGGGGAGGTGTCTACTGAGATTTAAGATGTATTAAAAAAGATGGAATTATTAGTCTATGGATAAGGGTTTACTTTGCCCAGAAGCCAACATCCATGTCTCGCAATAAAAATATTGCGCCTCGAAGGCGGTTTGTTGAGAAGATATGGTACAAAATGCAATAGTTTAGTTTACTTGCTTGAATTATTTCAGCTACAATGACGGATCCTTGCATCGCTTGTCCATGTCGCCAAGTTAAAAACATAAACAAGAAAACATGAAAAAAGTTAAATTGGTCAGCATCTCAAGGCTTGGTCAGGCCTTTGGTTGTGTAGGTTCGAACCGTGAAACCGAATTAGAACCGAATCGAACAGGAACAATCCCAAAACTCACGGATCATATTATTTGCTAATAATTAGAAAATTTCGAATTCCTCTCTCTTTTTAATTTTTAAAGGTCAAGACTATATACACCGAATATTGGAGGTGCAGGCTATGATTATATCCTATTTTTGGGGAAAAAAAACAAGTGAAATGGTTTTGAAGTAACAACTTGATTTGATATTTTTTTCTAAAAACAACACTTAATCATTGTATACACCGAATTGCTTCGGTGTATGCATCAATTCTCTTTTTAAAAATGTTTAATGGCCAGTAAATCAGTAGTCAGACTAGCCTCATTAAGATTCAACGTATGACAGGCATAAATCGTTGAGAAAATTGTAAATAATAATAATAAATAAACATTATGTAGCAGTGTACCCTTTTCTTTGTGAGAGGAAGTCCAAAAATAATTTTTTAGGGGGCTCGAATATTCGAGAATAACCCGTACCCATTAATTTTCAACAAAGGTTGGCGGATGAGGATCCATTCCGCTAAAAAAAAGTCCAAACACCACTTGGCATCGTCCCAAGTGTCACATATTGTTCTAGGCAGCCTTCTAGTTCTAGGCGAAACGAAAGCGAAAAATCCTCGGAATGCTGATTCCCTCTGGGACCCACATGAATCCTCGATTCGCACGCATTTAAGTTGAAAAAGGCGACCCACTCTCCCAATACGAGTCTGTCACGGGTTACATAACCAAAACGTGTTTCGTGTTCGGGAAAAAATAGCCGATCTTTTCTTAAAGCGAGTTCCGTTCTCCGCTGGGGGCTGGCCCACAGCACGCCATTGGCCGATGCAGGGACAACTGCCGCGGTAGGCGGACATTTTTACAGATTCCGGCTCAGAAGCTCCGTGTCGGTCCGACTTATCCGGGTCGGTTCGACCAGACCGGGAATGGGTTTATCGATTTGAAAATGGAAAAAAAGTCGTCGACGTGATAAAGCGCAGCGGCATTTGTACCGATACACGGTTGGAGTGGCCAAGTTCATTGGCATGAAAATAGAGAAATCTAGTCTTCATTTTTCTTCTCCTTCCACCCATCCATAACTTGAGATATGATTATACCTAATGAATTATAAGCTAATACAAAATAATTTCTACGTAAAATCAAAACTAATAAGTAAAAGTAACATATTCTAAAGAACTCTAATAAAAACCACTAAACTAATAACTCTAATACAATAAAAACTTTCTAAAATTGAAACTTAATTTACATTCAAATTCTCAACGCTGTAAGAGGATTACCTTATTCTATAGATGCATGTTTGTTTGTGTTCGAGAAAGCAATATAATTATACACACATCATAGACATCAAAGCTCATACTAGAATGTAGATGTATGGGTAGGACATGGTAGGTCAACCGGGGGTTTTTAATGCAAATATGAAGTTGTTGGATACTTACATGTCATGGTGTAAAAACGGCCCGGGGGCCCGCCGACCCGCCGGCCCGGCCCGGGCCCGGTGGCCCGTACCCGGGCCGGGCTGGGCCGAGGAAACCGGCCTCGGGCCGGGCCGGGCCGGCCCGGCCCGGGTTTTTGGGCAGAAAAAAGCCCCTCGGGGCCGTTTTTATATAGAAAACAGCCGGGCCGGGCCCGGGTTCTACCCACCCGGGCCGGGCCGGCCCGGCCCGACCGGGCCGGTTTAACACCATGACTTACATGTAATGTCTTTGATAGTGCCGAATAAAATGAAAAAAATTAGTAGTATGACTGCTTGGGGGGTAACTGTAAGGATCCTTTCTATGGGGAAAACACTAGAAGGGGGGTTGAATAGTATTTATGCAATTTAAAAAGATAGTTACACCAATTTAAATGCAATCCAACAAAATAATGCGGAATAGAAATTAAACCCAAAATGAAACACACGCAAACGCAGAGATGTTTCAAGGGTTCGGATTACCCAAGTCACTTCCCGACTTGTTCCTGGTAATTCTACGTCCCTTCCACCCGGATACATCCGGATACTTAAGTTAGAACCCTAACTTGAGGTTTCCTTAAAACCCACTTGTAGCAACCCTACAAGTGAAATCGAAATACAATCGATTGACCTTGACTCCCACAACTTGGGAGCAAGCAAACCGCTCTCACAACCCGAGAGAAAATTCAAATAACGAAAGTTATGAAATATGAAAGCAACACTTACAATCACCTATGCCTTGAAATAGAACTTGAAGGAGAAGTGTATTGTGTGTTATAGATTCTCTTGGAACAGAGGAGAAAGCTCTTTATCTTGACTGCACCAAATGCCTAGAAGATAACTCTTTGGTTCTAGGTTGGAGAGCAAGAGATCAAAGATTGGAAATCTTAGGGCTTTGGATTTGAGAGCTTTTAAACTTGAGAATGAAAGCTTGATATATTTTGTAATAGCCTAGGTAAACTTTCAATGGAACAGTAGAAGCCCCTTATATAGGTTTCTCAAATCCACAAAACAGATTAAGCAAAAAAACTTTTGGAATCCGTGAGAAAAATCTCAACGGATAGAATCTGAGCTCGCGACAGTCGACTGTTGAGGAAACCACAGTCGACTGTTGCACAGTCAGCAAGGGTAGGTGACAATTCATAACGGTAACTTATCACGTGGACAGTCGACTGTTGAACCAACAGGCGACTGTAAATCCTTCTACAGGCGACTGGCCGAAAGATGGGTAAGTTGAAGAATTCTGGAAATCTTCTGAGATAACAGGACAGACGACTGATGAGGATAAAACAGTCGACTGTAAATTAGAACAGGCGACTGTAAATCCTTATATAGACGACTGTCAAATACCCTGAGAATTTCCAGAGAGCTGAGTCAACAAATTGGCTCACAGACAGACGACTGTTGCAGCATAGGCAGTCGACTGATCCAATGGACAGTTGACTGTATATTCAACATTAGTCGACTGGCCGTAAAAGACAGATCAACAGAGTTTGGGCAAAAGATAGACATGCGACTGATTTACAAAACACAGTCGACTGTCACTTGGACATGCGCATGTGAATCGTTCATAAGTGGCATGTGCGAAATAAACAGAGAGACCCAAAACTAGATTGTAAAAGTTTGTGCATAACAAGCGACTGTAGAACAAAACACAGTCGACTGTTTTTGAGACATGCGATTGTAAAACGTTCAGCAGTCGACTGTTATAAACAATCCAAGCACAATCACTAAAGAAATGAATTGGAGTCTAAGGACAATTGATCTATTGATGTCCTAAGACTGAAATGAGGATGTGTGTGTGCTCCATCAATGTTCTACTTCTAAGCTACATACTAGAAGAGATAAAAGAAATTTACATTGACGAACTCTCTCTTCTATACAACGTATGAGCTTGAAGTCTTCATGGAGCTTCAATCATCATCTACGATCATCCAATCCATTTCATTTGCCTTCAATGATCTTTAAGAGTCATCCATTGCAAGTAGATCTTCATATAAAGCGTAGTCAATGGATTAACTGCAAAATAGGGGATTAGTCACAAGTATTTATGTTTGCTCATCATTAACACCAAGTAGGGAGAAGTCCAATACTCAACAGTAACTATCAAAATAGCAACATGCCAATCATTAAAAAAATATGCGAAATTAATTAGGTATAATTGCAGTAACATTACTTGATGTTATAGCACTTTCTACAAAATTTGACTTGTAATAGTTCGTATCTGCAAAAGAAGCAGAATTTAGTTTTGATTTATAATGCAACGGATTAACGTGGATGTTGATGCATAAAACTGAAATTAATACAGCGTAGGTTAGCATGCGCAAAAGTAGCAAATCCAATATTAAAATTAAATCAGTTTAAAAATAATTTTAATCGTGAAAAACAGATTAAGTGGCCCATGCAGGTCTCGAACCTGCGATCTTCGCGTTATTAGCACGACGCTCTAACCAACTGAGCTAATAGGCCAGTTTGTTACAATTGTGATCGACGACCTAAACTTGAGAGTTGAAACTCAATTTTCAACATAATTATAAGTTACACTGAAAAAACTTGGCGGGTCGTTGACTCGTTGCCCCTCTCAGGGCCCATTTGCCTATGCCCCAGTGCCTGACACACAGCATTATTCATGTAGAGAAATAATGTAAATTTATTCTCTATCTTACCAAAGTAAATAAAACAAAGCAAAGGACTACTTGCACCGCATATTTGCGGTGCAGTTTATCAATTTTTTCCGAAAAAAGTAAAAGGAATAGAGAGGGTTGGAATTGATTTGACATAAGAAATGATTTTTTTCTGTATTTGGAAACAATTGAGAGCCTCAACCGCATTGATGTGGTGCTAATAGTCCTGCTGAAAACAAATATCTAATCATGTTTCATTTATCATACTTGAATATGTTTTTGAAATGTTCAAGTTGTGTCAAGCTACATTGACTCTTACCGGGAATGTTGCGAATGATTTGGCCCGCACAAAAGAAATTGGAAAACATGTAGGCAAAAACTGAAGAGAAATGATGCATGCACCTCAAGAACCGAGGTGGATGTACTTTATTTTTGTCCAAAAAAAAAAGAATCACATCACTTAATAAAGTCTTATCAAGTTCTTTCTTTACCGAAAATGGCAAATTTTGCACTAACTTTAAAATGCACCTCACCCTTTGAGGTGCAGATAGAACCACATACGTATGAAGAGATACACATATGAGGTAACGTCAGTTTCTCTTATTTTTCTATTTCACTAGGATGCGTTGGTCTTGCATCATATGAGGGTTTATTAATAATTAAGAATAGAGTTGCAGCTTACTATTCAGGAAAGGGTTGTATACACTACTTCATCAAGGCATTTCACATCGTTTCCTCTTTATCATCTGGATCCTACTGGACACACGATGGGTATGAGATCTAAATCCATCAGATGAAGAAACATAGTATATTTCTACACTCCCATTGTTTTTACTGGAATTCGTTGATTGATTCTAGCAACAATCATCCGTCTCGTCTCCACTTAATTTTTGGTATACTAAGCACGTTTTTATTTCAAAAATTATTTAAAGAGGGGAAAAATTCCATAAAACATAAAGGTAGTCTAATAAATTCTTAGACAAGATGGAATACATCAAGCCTGATAGCATTTCCAAGCGGAGGCCGGACTTTCTTCAATCGGGCTTCAAAATGAAGCCGGAAATGAAGGGGGTGAATAGTGCCCCTTCAACCCGTCATTTGAGAATCTCATCCTAAATTCCAATTATGCGCATCTATTTAATTAAACATGATTAGGTAAACGTTTAATAATTTTTAATCCCACGTTGTTTCAGAGTGTTTTCTCACTACTAGGCGTTGACCGTGGAGAACCCGGTCAACGTGGTCAAGGGGCCCGCTTTGGGTCCCTCGGGGGCTTCGAATCGGTGCAGAAGGGGCGAGGGGAAGCCTCGGCCCTGGTTGAGACGCTCGGCCTCGGACAGACGCGCTCGGCCTCGGCTGGGAGGGGGACGATGGGTAGCCTCAGTCGCCCGGGTAGATGCACGGCCGTCTGGTGGCGAGGGTGAGTCTCAGACCCGATTAGGACGCTTGGCCTCGGTAGGGCGTGCTCGGCCAAGGAAGGCTGAGGGTGAGGGGAAGCCTCACCGTCCGGTTGATCGAGTGGTCGGAGAGGGGCGAGGGGTAGCCTCGGCCCGTTGGTCTGTTGTTCACCTGCGTAGACGAGAACGCTCGTCAGGGGGCCGGACCTTGGTTCCGGCCAAATCCCCTCCGATGCCTAAGTCAGATAGAGATCTGAGAAAGGAGGCCCGGCGGAGACGGTCCGACTCGTGAGGAGATCGTGACGGCGTCTCTCGGCGCGAGCGGGGGAGGAAGGAGATGAATTGGGGGAACGAGGTCGTTGATGGAGTACCTTAGGTTTTGTTACCTGAGATGCGGGTCCCTTTGGATGATGCCCACCCTCCCCTCATATAGGTGACTCGTCCTGATAATGTGCCATGATGTGACATCATGGCCATCATTCATGGGGACGTGCAAATGTGGGAAGTTTTGACCTCCACTAATTGCGCCCATCTTGATGAGGAGATGAATGTCCTGAAGGTGGCCATGATGGTTGGAGTGATGGACTCGGGCGATTGCCATATCTGGCGGGCCTTGATGGCTGGAGAGTGATGGCCATTTAAGTCGGGCCATTAAACTGAGCCATTAAGCCGAGCCATGATGGCTATAGAGTGAAGGCCATTTAAGTCGGGCCATTAAGATGAGCAATTAAGCCGAGCCATGATGGCTAGAGAGTGATGGCTTTGGACGGTTGCCATATTTGGCGAATGTTTCCTTGACTTGGGCCCCGATTTCCTCCATTGTGGAAGTGGGCCTTCGTCATGTGTGGAGAAGCGCGGCCCGCCCGTGAGATCCTTGGGCCGAGGCCCCAAGGTCGTAGTAGTCTGGTTGACCAGTCGTAGTTGACTTGGCTCTTCCGGGCCCGGCCAAACTAGTCCCGTTAACATGCCCCCATCTTCTGAGCTCTACCATTGTTGAGGTGGAGGTCGGGAGATGTAGTATAATGTGGAAGAAGTTGTACTCTCTGCAAAACTTTGGCCCGTCTTGCGGAGTTTGGCCGGGGACGATAGATCGTCAGCCCGAGATTCGTTCGATCGTGGGGGAGTCGCCCATCGACTTACTGCCGACGAAGGAGATTCGTTCGGTGGCGAGGGGAGTTGCCCCACGACTTACTGCCGACGAAGGAGATTCGTTCGGTGGCGAGGGGAGTTGCCCCTCGACTTACTGCCGACGAAGGAGATCCGCTCGGTGGCGAGGTGAGTTGCCCCTCGGCTTACGGCCGGCGAAGGAGATCCGCCCGGTGGCGAGGGGAGTTGCCCCTCGGCTTACGGCCGACGAAGGAGATTCGTTCGGTGGCGAGGGGAGTTACCCCTCGGCTTACGGCCGACGAAGGAGTGCTCGGCCTACTGGGGGGGTTGCCCCCAGCTCTTTGACCGATCCGTTCGTTCGGTTGCGAGGTGAGTTGCCCCTCGGCTTGGCGAAGGAGATCCGCCCGGTGGCGAGGGGAGTTGCCCCTCGGCTTACGGCCGACGAAGGAGATTCGTTCGGTGGCGAGGGGAGTTGCCCCTCGGCTTACGACCGACGAAGGAGTGCTCGGCCTATTGGGGGGGTTGCCCCCAGCTCTTAGACCGATCCGTTCGTTCGGTTGCGAGGGGGGTTGCCCGAAGGAGATCCGCTCGGTGGCGAGGGGGGTTGCCCCTCGGCTTACGGCCGACGAAGGAGATCCGCTCGGTGGCGAGGGGGGTTGCCCCTCGGCTTACGGCCGACGAAGGAGATTCGCTCGGTGGCGAGGTGAGTTGCCCCTCGGCTTACGGCCGGCGAAGGAGATCCGCCCGGTGGCGAGGGGAGTTGCCCCTCGGCTTACGGCCGACGAAGGAGATTCGTTCGGTGGCGAGGGGAGTTGCCCCACGACTTACGGCCGACGAAGGAGATTCGTTCGGTGGCGAGGGGAGTTGCCCCTCGACTTACTGCCGGCGAAGGAGACTTACGGCCGACGAAGGAGATTCGCTCGGTGGCGAGGTGAGTTGCCCCTCGGCTTACGGCCGGCGAAGGAGATCCGCCCGGTGGCGAGGGGAGTTGCCCCTCGGCTTACGGCCGACGAAGGAGATTCGTTCGGTGGCGAGGGGAGTTGCCCCACGACTTACGGCCGACGAAGGAGATTCGTTCGGTGGCGAGGGGAGTTGCCCCTCGGCTTACGGCCGACGAAGGAGTGCTCGGCCTACTGGGGGGGTTGCCCCCAGCTCTTTGACCGATCCGTTCGTTCGGTTGCGAGGGGGGTTGCCCCTCGGCTTACGGCCGACGAAGGAGATCCACTCGGTGGCGAGGGGGGTTGCCCCTCGGCTTACGGCCGACGAAGGAGATTCGCTCGGTGGCGAGGTGAGTTGCCCCTCGGCTTACGGCCGGCGAAAAGGGTGAGGACCTTGTGAAGCCTTTCGAAGATTCCATGGTGGCGCTCTGCCATTGCTTCGTCCAGATCGGTGGATGCAAGAGTTGTTCGGCAAGCGGGGACCCAGCAGCACGGTCGTAGGAGCGATCCGGGTGCTTGAACTCGGACGGGGGTGCTTCGGCCAGATCGGCTTGGCCAGGATGAGGACGACTTTGAGACAAGGTGGCTCGGAGGCTTGGAAGGGTGGTCCGACTCGTCTAGACCGGTCGGCCTCCTCTGGGGTCGGCCTCGGTCTCGGCCTGAACTGGTCGGCCTCGATCGGAGGAGCTGCTTGGTTGCTCGAACTCAGACGGTGGTGCTTCGGCAAAACGGCTCGGCCACGGTCGGAGGAGCGGTTTGGATGCTCGACTGGTTCAACAGCCCCATCGCAGTGGGGATAACTTTGTAAGCTCGACGAGGTGGCTTGGCGTTGAAACTCAGATACTTGGCAAGGCGGTCGGACTTGTCTGGTCGGCCTCCTCCTGGGTCGGTTGAAATGGTGTGGTCGGCCTCCTCTTGGATGGGTCGGCCTCGTCTAGACACAGCTCTCGTTCTATTTCCAAATTCAGCTCCAGCTCCAGCTATAGCTTTTGTCTGGACCGCATCTCCCGCTCCGGCTCCAGCTTTGTCTGGATCCTAGCTTCTGCTCCAGCTCCTGCTCTAGCTCCGGCTCCCGCTTTTGTCTGTTTGGCGGTACGACCAAGGTAGCTCGGCAAGGGCGGCACAGTGATGGGAGCTCAGCCCATATGCTTGGTGATGGCAGCACGGTGTTGGTATGGCGGACGTCGAGACAATGGCCAGAGATGGTGGTAGGGCCATCGATGAAGGCCGAGTCGGGGCTAAGCCCGACGCCTGCGAGGGTCGTCGGTGCTGTCTCTTGTCTGAACTCGATCGAGATCTCATTCTCCTTGGCGACCTTGCCAGGCCACTCGTAGCCCCGCGTCTTCCTGGCCCGTCCCCGGATCTAGACGCACTCCTTGCGCCTCTCCCTCAAGTTGGCCGAGGCCGCAATGCCGGTCGCCGTGTGCTCCGGTGTTGTCGCGATCATAGCAGCCTTATCGACAAGCTTTTTGTGAGACATTTGTTGAAACCGGGGGATGTAGTTTTTTATCACCATCTCGCAAGAAGTTTAAGAGAGGAGAATTGTCAGGGATGCTCTTGTAGTGGTCTGAAAGCACACAATTAATTAGCAAAGGGGGAAGAGGACAGTTTGACCTTTTTGCTGGGTCGGCTTCGGCCTCTTCTGGGGTCGGCCTCGGCCTGAACTGGTCGGCCTCCTCAGGGGTCGGCCTCGTCTGGGGTCGGCCTCGGCCTCGGCCTGGACTGGTACGATAAGAACAGCTCAGCCGATCCGACACACGGGCGGGTGGAGACCTGCTTGTTCAGGTGAAGAAACAAACATCTGCTTGTTCAGATGAAGAACCAACGATCGACATTTTCAGGGAGAGAAAATCCCTGAGCTCGGTGGTCTTTGATTTGCAGATCCAGGCACAAGCCTCCTTTGTAGACTTGCAAAACCGCAGGGTCGGTTGTTGATCGCAGGCAACAAGATCTTCGTCGTGATACTTGCGGAGATTTCCGGGCTTCCTCAATCTCGAATTCTTCGCCGTCCGAGCTCCTCAGCATGGTCACCTTCCTGGGGTTCGCTGGGGGGTGGTTGATCTTGATGACATCAGCATCCCGGATCTTGCGCTTGGTGTAGATGGTGAAGCCATCGGGCTTGGAGGCCGATGAGGTGTCCTCACGTTTCCTCAGGCAGAGGAGCTTCTGCCAGAGACTTCGTGCGTTCCAGAGCCCTCAGCGATGAAATCGAATGGTCCGACGTCGCGATCTCGGATCTCACCCTCGATCTTAGCGGCCCCTGCGACCTGTCCTCCGGTGGTAGGGACAACCTCAGCCGGCATGGGTCGAGCTTCTTGTCGGAGAAGAGATGGCCGGTGAGCGTCACGACGGGCTCGCCTGAACCCGAAACCGCCGAGATCCGCTGATTCGTGGTCCTGAACTCCCTACCAGGCGGGATCTGTCGTTATCGCCGGTGGCATTTTCCCCTTCGGGGGAGTCTCCATCCACGCCTCATCGAAGAACTTACCCACGGGATCGCTGTCCTTCGAAGATGGGGAAGAAGACTCACACCTCATCGTCACCGAACTCGTCGAGATCGCCGTTAAGCGGGTTGAAAGGTGTGGCGGGATCTCGCCAAGGTGAGAGATGGGTCGAGCACATGGTGTAATAAGGTCGGATGACGGCGGACCCATGCTCGAGAATCTGAACCTTGAGATTAGGAAAAGGGGGGCTTCATCTTTCAGAAAGCCTTGGTACAGAAAAGGAATTTTAGGTCCAAATGCTGGTGTTTCTTCCCCATGGGGTTTTGGGGATGAAGGGCGTGAGGGGTAAATCCTCACGAGTTGAGAGTGTGCGAAAGTACGATGACGTGGTATGCCTTTACTTCCGCAGTCCGGTCCTTCAGATCTTTGATTAAAGGAACGAGCCATTGCCTATGTGGTTGACGTCGTGGATGTCGACTCGTTCCCACAGACGGCGCCAGATGTTTCAGAGTGTTTTCTCACTACAATGCGTTGACCGTGGAGAACCCGGTCAACGTGGTCATGGGACCCGCTTTGGGTCCCTCGGGGGCTTCGAATCGGTGCAGAAGGGGGGAGGGGAAGCCTCGGCCCTGGTTGAGACGCTCGGCCTCGGTGGCAGACGCGCTCGGCCTCGGCTGGGAGGGGGACGAGGGGTAGCCTCAGTCGCCCGGGTAGATGCACGGCCGTCTGGTGGCGAGGGTGAGTCTCAGACCCGATTAGGACGCTTGGCCTCGGTAGGGCGTGCTCGGCCAAGGAAGGCTGAGGGTGAGGGGAAGCCTCACCGTCCGGTTGATCGAGTGGTCGGAGAGGGGCGAGGGGTAGCCTCGGCCCGTTGGTCTGTTGTTCACCTGCGTAGACGAGAACGCTCGTCAGGGGGCCGGACCTTGGTTCCGGCCAAATCCCCTCCGATGCCTAAGTCAGATAGAGATCTGAGAAAGGAGGCCCGGCGGAGACAGTCCGACTCGTGAGGAGATCGTGACGGCGTCTCTCGGCGCGAGCGGGGGAGGAAGGAGATGAATTGGGGGAACGAGGTCGTTGATGGAGTACCTTAGGTTTTGTTACCTGAGATGCGGGTCCCTTTGGATGATGCCCACCCTCCCCTCATATAGGTGACTCGTCTTGATAATGTGCCATGATGTGACATCATGGCCATCATTCATGGGGACGTGCAAATGTGGGAAGTTTTGACCTCCACTAATTGCGCCCATCTTGATGAGGAGATGAATGTCCTGAAGGTGGCCATGATGGTTGGAGTGATGGACTCGGGCGATTGCCATATCTGGCGGGCCTTGATGGCTGGAGAGTGATGGCCATTTAAGTCGGGCCATTAAACTGAGCCATTAAGCCGAGCCATGATGGCTATAGAGTGAAGGCCATTTAAGTCGGGCCATTAAGCTGAGCCATTAAGCCGAGCCATGATGGCTAGAGAGTGATGGCTTTGGACGGTTGCCATATTTGGCGAATGTTTCCTTGACTTGGGCCCCGATTTCCTCCATTGTGGAAGTGGGCCTTCGTCATGTGTGGAGAAGCGCGGCCCGCCCGTGAGATCCTTGGGCCGAGGCCCCAAGGTCGTAGTAGTCTGGTTGACCAGTCGTAGTTGACTTGGCTCTTCCGGGCCCGGCCAAACTAGTCCCGTTAACACACGTCATCAAATTTAATAATTTTAGTAACATTAAAAAGATCGCGATAATACCTATAATATGAGACCAAATATTGAATAATTTTCAAGCATTTTAAAAATTTATAATATAACAAAAAACTGAATACTAAAAATTTTAAAAAACTAAACATTGAATAATAAAAACGCTAGATGCCTAATATATTTCTGCGGATTTCAAATAATAAGTAATAAAAAGCATTACATTGATAACTTACTAATTATTATTTTCATCTACATGTCTTGCCCATAGTGCATTCCTAAGTTCAACATGAGCAACGGTCTCTGAGTTTTTATGTCGAGCAAGAAACTGTCGGAACCTTTCCATGTCATTGACTTCCATCTCTTTAGCGTCTTGAGTATTTGGTGGAGTAGGCAGTGTAACATCTTGAGGGTCATCACTTTCATCCTCAACGATCATATTGTGCATTATATTGCATGCAGCCATAATATTTAATATTTTTCACCAAAATTATTATAGGTATATAATAATAATAATTTTATATTATTTATAAATTTTTTAATAAAGAAATAATTTATTAGATTAAATCATTTCCAAAAGAAGTATTTCATCGTTATGTAAAAATAATTAAATATGAAAAGATTAAGCAGGTTTGAAATTGCACATCCTTCAAAATGGAATTACAAAGGGGCTTTTTTGAAGGGGATGGTTGGAGATATGGATACACCGGTAATTTGATCATCTGTTTTATCGTTCATTGTATTT
Source organism: Scilla litardierei (assembly GCA_030789695.1). Taxonomy (NCBI): domain Eukaryota; kingdom Viridiplantae; phylum Streptophyta; class Magnoliopsida; order Asparagales; family Asparagaceae; genus Scilla; species Scilla litardierei. The sequence continues at coordinate 161,585,532 of CM061139.1, forward strand.
GTTTAATTTTACTTGGGCATGCTAATATGCTATCGTTTGATGCGAACAAAATTTTACAAGATCGACGCTTTCTTTTTTTTTCCTTCATTGTTCCCTATTTTAAACCCAACGATTTCCAGTTTCCAATCAAGCAAAGAACCGGCGACGTAAGAAACCAGAGTTCTACCACAACAAGTAACTTTGGGGAACAGGGAACAGACAGCCGGTTTTATCAAACCCACAGAAACCCAACCCGAACCAAATTCAGTGGGTCAAGCAAACCAACTCGGTTCTCCCCAAGGTTCTTCCCCCCTCGCGGCGTGCCTTGATTATATATAAGACGCTCGTTTACAAACGAGAGGCCTCCTACCAAAAATCCAAGGAAAAAAATTGCAGTCGCTTAGAAAGTTCTTTGCTTTCTGCTTGAGAAGCAAAAAATCTACTCTTATATTTTTTTAAAAAATCCAAATGGGAGTCAGCGGGCCTCGCCGATCGCCGACGCCAACAACCGCCGCTCGCTAAAGATCTCCGGTAAATCCTTACCGATCTTTTCAATCCGAACACCGCAGCGATGAATGTGGTCAAGTCTCGGGTGTGGCAACCCTGCAAGAAGAAGAGATCTTGACGACTGGTTGAAAAAGATACGAGCTTGAGCGAAGAAGAGTAAGATTATATGGTTAACGGGCCTGCGGGTCGTTGGGTTAGCGGGCGAAGATGAGCGGGAGGACGAGAGTGGGGAGGTACGAGCTCGGGAGGACGCTGGGCGAGGGGACTTTCGCGAAGGTGAAGTTTGCGAGGAACGTGGAGACAGGCGAGAACGTGGCCATCAAGATTCTCGATAAAAACAAGGTCTTGCATCATAAAATGATCGAACAGGTAGTTTCTTTTTTTAAAAATGTTCTAGTTAATCGAATATATGTTCATTTTAATCGATTAATTTGTCTAATTGTGATAGAACTCGGCTACAAGGTTGTTCGTTAAAAGAAATTTTGCCCTTTTTGAGGAAAACGTGGAATCATTTCTTTTTTATTTGAGATATGGAAGGATAGTGTGCAATTGGGCTTATGTTTATTGCAACTCTTCCCAACTATTGGCGGTTGGTTGTATGTTTGCTTCATTGATTATGACTAGTTGGTACCTTTATTTGAATGATGACCACAAGATTAAATCGACATGTGTTTGTTGTTAGCTGTTCCGAATATTCCTAATTTATTACTTTCCTTATGATCTTGTTTTTTTTCCTTCATTAAATTCTCATGTTTCCCTTCTCTTGTTAATGAAAAATGAGAGTCGCTAAAAAAGGAATTGTTTTGGCTTGTTCTTAAGAGCTGATGGAGGTTACCATTTTATATTTGTTGTTTGATTCCCACAGTATTTAGTACATGTAATTTCAACCCTCAAGAGTTATGAATTGCCATGTTTGATTATTGACATGATTTGATGCAATGATCCATGGGACTTTTCTATATAAAAAAGGCTAATTTTCAAAATTCTACCTTTATTTTTCATTGTTTTACCAAAATACTATTGTGAACTTTGAAAATAACAAAACTATATTAAATTTTACTTTTCCCAAAATTATTCCTCTAAATTGCTACAAAATAGAGATGGTTTTTAAAATATTATTCAAAGTTAAGGTTGGTTTTCATACTTATAAAATGTTGGAATTAATTTGAGCATGTTTAGAAAGATTGAGTTAGTTTTCTGTTGATGAAGTTCAAAGCATTAATTTAAGCATTAATTTCTCATGGACAGAATGTCAAACAATTTTGCATAGAAACAGAAAAAGAAAAGAAAACATAGCGATATTAGTTTTATCTGCCTTCTTATTCTTTTTATCATCAGAATAAAATCCTGTTTTTCAAGAGAAGGTTCATCACTTCGATGAAAGACTGTGCATTCACCTTTTCACATGTGATGGGATCGATCCCCACCCCCGCTCCGATTTCTCTGATTTTGTGTCTTCTATTACTAATAGTCCGGTTCAGTTTGGCCTACCATCAAGTCCTTTTATACAAGTTTTTCCCTTTCGTGCTTATTTCATCGTCGTATCAATTGTGGCCTGAAATAATATACAGTGTTAATATGATCCTATCCATGTCCATTCGGTGTTTGAATTTTTTTTTTCCATTTTGTTTGAGAGGTCTTTTGGATCACAACTCTATGCAAATGCAAATCACCTATGTGTATTATAACAAGCCTTCTGAGCTAACGGTTCTTTTGCATCCTTGTACCCTGCAGATCAAACGAGAAATTACTACCATGAAACTTATCAGGCACCCAAACATTATAAGAATGTATGAGGTAAGAGATGGATTCGTCATTATTCCTATTACCATCACATATAATTATCCACCCGTAAATTCCAGTTCCTTACCATGTGGCTTGTTGCCCACATGATTGTAATTTTGCAACCAACAGGATGTAAGATACGTTGGTTGGCTTCAATCTGAACCGTGCATATTTTCCCATGTGTTTATAAATGTTGAAATGTTTTATTCCTTTGACCAAGGTTGGTTATGGCATGCACTATACAAGCATGCAGAAGGATTTTTTGCATGAAATTAACTGCATCGGTGTGTGTTCTTTTTTAAATATCATCACCAACCTGATATGCTAAGTCCTTGTTACATTGCAGGTGATGGCTAGCAAGACAAAGATATACATTGTTTTGGAATATGTAACTGGTGGTGAACTCTTTGACAAAATTGTAAGATGGCCGCTAGACGGGGTTACATCATGATGATCTATAGCATGTTAGTTATCCATTTACAAGTTTGCTTAACTTGTTCTCCAATTTCTTGCATTAGTCATGTCGTGGAAGGTTTAAGGAGGATGAAGCAAGAAAGTATTTTCAGCAATTAATTAATGCCGTGGACTACTGTCATAGTAGAGGTGTCTTTCATAGAGACTTAAAGGTTGGGGAATATTTTCTTTTTTGCTTCTACTTTTAATAGTTTTATTTAGCAATTCTTAGTGGGAATGCTTATATGTCTATAACTTTCGTTTGTATTGAAAACAGCCGGAAAATCTGTTGTTGGACTCTGGAGGGATGCTGAAAGTGTCGGACTTTGGGCTAAGTGCTTTGCCACAGCAACTTCGTGTAAGTCAAATGAATCTAAATAAATCGCATATTCTGTAATCAATTGTACAGAAAAACCTCAGGGAGTACAGTTGACAGATTGTCCATGGTGTTGTTTACGTTAGCGAGTGGTTAAAGTTTTGATTTCCTATAATTCATCAGGGGTTGTAGGGCAAATATTCCTTGAGTTCTTTGAAGAAGAATCATAACCTTAATGCTTAGAAAGTTGAAACAGTCTTCCAGTTTGGAGAGAGAAATTCTTGAGAGTAACATTTCTAACCTTCCCTTGCAGGATGATGGGCTGCTTCACACGACATGTGGGACTCCAAATTATGTTGCTCCTGAGGTAGTGTATGATGCATGACATGATGTTTTGGAACATGAATATAACAAAATTGCTTCCGTTGCTCCCGTCTTTTGGGTAGCTATTTCAGTACCATCTTTTAATTAGATGTTCATCTTTAAAAGTGAGCTTGTCTCCGTAGGTGATCAGCAACAAGGGGTATGATGGGGCCAAAGCAGATCTGTGGTCATGTGGCGTAATCCTTTTCGTCCTTATGGCGGGTTACCTTCCTTTTGAGGACGCTAATCTTATGTCACTATACAAAAAGGTGATACTTCTGTTGCCTAAAAATTCTTGTGACAGTATGCCTATTAGCTTAGTATGTTGCTGATTCAACTTGATGTTAATGCGAAGAAATCTAACTCTGACTCATTGGGGACTGGTTATAGATCTTCAAAGCAGACTTCTCTTGTCCTTTATGGTTCTCTACCAGTGCAAAGAAACTTATCAAAAGAATCTTAGATCCCAATCCCCAAACCGTGAGTTATCATTTCTCGCTTTGTCGTTATATACAGCACTACGTTTGAATGTCTTCAATTTCTTCGGGTTGCATGTCGGTTTCAACTTAACCAATGCAATTTTTTGCTCTTTGCAGCGTATCACCATCGCTGAAGTTATACAGAATGAGTGGTTCAAGAAAGGGTACCAGCCGCCCAGCTTTGAAACTGTAGACGTTAATGTTGATGATATCCATGATATTTTCAATGAATCAGAGGTAAGTTTAAGCATTATTCGTTTATACCGTAAAATATTTGATCTATGTTGGCTTTTTAACATGTTACTCGCCATCATGCAGGAACCGGGGAATCTCATTGTTGAGAGACGAGAAGAAAGGCCTGCTGTAATGAATGCTTTTGAGCTTATTGCCACATCGCAGGGTCTCAATCTGGGAATCCTGTTTGAAAAGCCGATGGTAATCACCCTTTTCATGATCATGCATGTCTGTTGGTTCGTATGAAGGTGTTGATTGATATTGCAATCCATGAAATTACCATTTTCATTCTCTGGGAAAAAATTTCAAGCCTTTTTGGCATTCATGGTGACATCTTATTGTGCAACTTTATATTATTTTTCCATTATTTTCCTCTTCTATGTTTGCACAAGCGTCATGTGGCGAATACAAAAACATTGTCTATGTTGTTGATTACTGATAACATTGTGCGGACAGCTATGAAGTAAAACACATTGTAGGAGTAGTAGAAAACTGTCTAGAGCTGGGTGTAATATATGGAAAAAAAATGGAACTTCCTGTTGCTGGTGTAAAATTTGCAACTTGCGCTGCGTCTTAAACTTATCCAACTTGATAAATTGGTCGGCTTACTCTAAGAAAATTGAACAGGGGCTTGTCAAGCGCGAAACAAGGTTTGCTTCGAAACTACCTCCAAACGAGATACTCTCAAAAATTGAGCAAGCGGCCACGCCTCTGGGATTCAATGTTGAGAAGCACAATTATAAGGTATGCATATTTTCTTTCTTATCTTTGTAAAACAATTGCAATTGTATTTGCACTTGCTTTTAATATCATAAAGCATATTACTGCGTGCCCTACATTTTTAGTGATGAAATTTTCGTTTGCCCCAGTTAAAGCTGCAAGGTGAAAAAAGTGGAAGGAAAGGCCATTTAGCAATATCAACAGAGGTGCTTTTTCTCCTCCTAATTTCTTTCCTTTCTGTGTGCAAAAAAGTTCAGTGTGCAAATCTCATCATTCTTACTAAGCATCGGTTATCTATCTATGTAAAGGTTTTTGAAGTAGCCCCTTCGCTGTGCATGGTAGAACTTCGTAAAGCAAAGGGCGATACCCTTGAGTTCAATACGGTCTGCAGTTAGAACCCATCTCTAAATCGATACATCTTATTCTCACCGTTTGATTCTAATTCGCGGCTCTTTCCCCTTGTTCTGAAAATCGTGCAGTTCTATCAAAACATATCCACAGGCTTGAAAGATATCGTCTGGCACGGCCGAGGTGAACAGTGCTGATGGTCGCTAAATCTGTTAGGCTGCTTGATGGTATCTGTACTTTGCGCCCACCGTATCTGATCGTGCAGTGGCAGCAGTTACTTGTAATATTGTTTGTGGACATCGCCGTGATAGATTGCTTGTAATTATGGATCAGTCCATCCAGCTCAATATGTCGAAACTCAAACCAGAAAAGGCGCAGATTTGTGTTAGGCTTTCAACGTTTCTTTGACAATTAGCCTCATGAGATTCTTGACTTCGATAGTGATTGCACATTTCCAGGGATTCTTGACTTTGATAGGTTACAGGGATTTGATGGAGTGTGCTCGTTTGTGACATCTTAATATAATGTTATCATTAGTAGAAGGCTAATGGGTGGAGGCAAGGGGGAAGAACAGTTGCAACAAGCTTAATCAGCGTTCTTAAACAACGAGAATTTATGCCATAAACCCCCCAACTTACCAATGAACCGTGGCCCGGGACTTGCAATCTTCTTTGAAGTGTAGAGATCAAATCCTCTTGTACATAACCTAGAATCGGCAAAAAGAAAGGGTTAGTGGAGGTCGAAATGAAGGTCATTTATCCTTGTTTTAATTTCATTTATCTCTTTCAAAAGGCATTTGTTTTTATTATTTGTCTCTTTCAAAAGGCATTTGTGTTTCTGTATCAAATCTTTGTTTTCTTTCTCAAATTCTTTCCTTTTCTTGGTGCAAATCTTAAACTTCTTGTTCAATTTGTGATGATCTCTAATAAGATTTTCATGAACATTACACAATTCCTCATATGCACCCTTATAGTCAAATCCATAATCGCTATCATCGCTATTACTAACTATTACTAAGTAGGTCGTCATCACTATAATGATGCGAAGATGGTTTAGAATTTACCTTTGAAGACGTTGACACCATAAAACACATGTGCGCCCGTTCTCCTCTTTGTTATTCCTTGTCGTATGATGTCGACGATTCTTCGGAGCTGGATACGTGACTTTGATCAAAAGCTGCAAACGCCTTTTTCTTTGGCTTTGCATACTTTCTTCCCTTTTGCCTCTGTCTTCTATCTTTCTCCTTCTCTTTGCCTTTACCTTGGACGTTACTTTTCTCCAAGGGGCAATCTCTTCGTAAATGTCCTGGTTTATTACATCCAAAGCAAATAACATCGTTAGTATAACGAAATCTACGTTTTACATACTTACCTTGGAGGAAATTTTTGAATCTTTTTGTTATAAAAGCAATTTCTCTTTCATCTCCTTTGGAGTGTTCTGAATCTGAGCTTTCCTTCATTTGCTCTGAACGCCAAGTTTTTCTTCTTTGGCTTTTCCTCAATTTTCTTATTCTCCTCCATCTCTATCTCATAAGCCATGAGATTTCTCGTTAGCTCTTCTAGAGTGTTGGTCTTCATGTTGTGTGCTTCCCGAATGGCAGTGGTTTTTCATTTCCATTCTGGCCGGAGTGATCAAACGATCTTCATTCCCTGATCATATTCAGAAATCCTATTGCCTAATCTTGCAAGCTCATTAGTAATGTTAGTAAAACGAGTATTAACTTCGCTAATACTCTCTCCTTCTTCCATCTTAAAACTTTCAAACTTAGAATGCAACATATTAATTCTGGATTCGTCCCTTCATGGCTTACCACGGGAGTATGCCATATTTGGTGTGCGGTCTCACATTGTGAGACACGGTTGAACTCATTACCTGTAACTGCACATAATAAAGCGGTCATGGCTTTTGCATTTAGATTACCTCTCTTTTTTCGTCTGCTGACCACTTTTCGGTGTCCGCCTCGGTTGGTGCTTTCTACGGATATTTCGTGACTGTACATGCATCAATGTCCAAAGATTGTAGATGTGTCTTCATGCGGATCTTCCAACTAGCATAGTTGGTTCCATTGAACAAAGGTGGTCGCATAGTGTTGAGTTCTTCGGAGTGGTGAGATGTTGATACCATCGCCTTAACTTAGCTCTGAAACCAAGTGTCGGATCCTGTGGATGGCAGACAACACTAGAAGGGGGTTGAATATGGTTGTCAACAAATATAGACTTTTTCAAATAATAAAAACACGAGTTGCCTAAGTCTCAAATCGAGTTGCCTCAATTTGTACTTAATCAACAATAATGATAAGCTTGAATATGAGATGAAGTGGAAATAAAAAGATTCAAGCGATAAGTAATGTGTTAGAGAGATATATATCGCAGCACAAACACTGAGAATTTTATCCTGCTTCGGCCCAACCTTGGCCTACGTCCAGCCCCCCGACTCCCTTCGGGAGGTAATCCACTATAGCAACAAGCTATACAATCACTTAGCTTTACTCGCTATGAATTTCAAGCACCTAGTCACAACCAACTAGGATTTCCACGCACACAAGTTTTCCTTATAAACACAGAAATTACAACACCAAGTCTTCTCCAAAGACTTTCATAAAAGATAAGAATTTAGTACAAGATTTCATATAGCCAGTGTGTGTGTGTGTGTGTGTGTGTGTGTGTGTGTGTGTGTGTGTGTGTGTGTGTGTGTGTGTGTCCGTGAAGTGTGGCTTAAGAATATATAAATCTCTTGATCAAATAAATGAAATAAGTAAAGCGCAATTTGATCGAAAAGTTGTCTTGGAAATTGATTTACAAAAATTGAGCACTTGGGCGTTTAGAGATCAAATAATCAGGAATTTTAATCTTTGAAATAGAGTAAGATTTTTATTCACAAAGAATAAAATAATAGACTTGCAATTTGAATCTAAAAAAGAAAACTATTGGCTTGGAGATCAAATAGACAAGTGCTATTGAAAGGCTAAAAATGAAACTGAAGTAGATCTTAAAGAGTTAGCACAAAAGAAATAAAAAAATCAGTAGTCTTTGAATAAGATGAAGAACAAAATTGAACTTAGAGTACTTTTGAGTAGGATGGAGATTTCTTTTCAATTAGAATGTTGTACATAAAACTTCCGAAATCTCTCCTATTTATAGAGAAATAGTAACCCAAATTCTGCTCAAAAATAGCCTGAAATCAGCTCCAAAAGTCAACTACAACAATTAGTGAACAGCTAGCAAAAATCAAGGTAGCTTTCCAACTCTGGCTTTAGTTGACCCAGATAGTAGGCTATTATATCAAATAGCCGGTTATTATTTTGACAGCGAGTTTTGAGAAAATCTCTGAAAAAAGTAGTCGACTATCAAACTTTAGTAGTCGGCTATTATGAGATACTGGAGTATATATACTTAAAAATACTTCAAAAATAATTTATAAAAATTATATTTGAAATATATATTAAGTAATATAATTTAAAAACATTTTTCAATGAATTTTGCAAGTGTGTGTAATATACCATGGCTTTACATTTCTACGCAATTACTCACATGAACATAATGCTAGCTCTTCATCTTCATTCTTGATCTTGAGCCAACTTCACTTGTTATCAAATATTCATTTGATTTACGATCCAAGGCCTTCATATATTTCAATTTGTGGCTCTCTTGATTGTTGTGGCTCAATATCTTTCATTTTGCTTCACAATGACTTTATTCTCCATATATGCAGAATAATCTATATACACTTGAAATAAAATCATTAGTCCGCATATCACTTGTGCATATCATCAAAATCCACTGGGTGGGTCTCAATATCCCAACAATTACAACAGATAAAGTCGTTGATGCAGCTTCTTCTGGGGACCAGGGACGCTGTTTCGACCGGGGAAGCTGGTCGGCCTTAAATTTTTCTCCATCCCTTAGGTCTTTTGTGCCTCTTGTTTGCGTTAGGATGTAAATTTTTGTAAAAGTATGAAAAAGTTGAAAATTTTGTACATTTGCAAGAGTTTAAAAACTTGTTCTATACTCCATCGCTTAAGGAGCATGAACGCATGTGTCGCTGGTCGGCCCCTTTCAACAGGTCAAACCTCTGCATATAACGGAGACAATGATTGAGTTATTGAACAATGCTTTTTTAGAACTCTGAAGTAAGACATGGATCTTTTAGCAGCGAGAGGTGTTGCCTCTCGACTTACGTTTTACGGCAAGCGTCATTTAGTTGTGATGGGATAGCTCTTCGGTTTACGTCAGGCTATTATGGTAGTTCGAGGGGGTGCCTCCTCGGCTTAGGTCAGACGACGATGGTCGTTTGGTTGCGATAGGCATGGCACCTTCTTCTTATGGCCGACAACATGAATCGCTCGGTGGAGAGGGGCGCGGCCCCTTGACATACTGCCGACGACATGTGTCGTTCGGTTGCGAGGAGAGTGGCCCCTCGACGTACTGCCGATGACGTGTGTCGTTCGGTTGCGAGGGGCGTACCACACGATGGTCGTTCGGTTGCGAGTGGGTGGCCCCTCGGCTTACTACCGAAGAAGATGGTTGTTCGGTTGTGAAGGGCGTGGCCCCTCGCCTTATTACCGACGACATGGGTCATTTGGTTGTGAGGGGCGTGGCCCCTCATCTTACTACCGAGGACAATGGTCGTTCGGTTGCGAGGGGGTGGCCCCTCATCTTACTGCCGACGACGAGGGTCGTTCGGTTGGGATGGGCGTGGCCCCTCGACTGACTGTCGACGATGAGGGTCGTTCGGTTGGGAGGGATGTGGCCCCTCAACTGACTGTCTACGACACGGGTCGTTCGGTTGCGAGGGTGTAGCCCCTCGACTTACGGCCAACGAAATCACTGAGAATGACATTATGAGAATCATCAGAGAGATGTTGGAAATCCAAAATCACATCCTCAAGTGTGAACCTCAACCTGCTCCCCGAGGAGATGCAGGAGTTAAACAATTCTGTGAGATGCGTCCTAAGACGTTCTTTGGAAAGGAATGTCCATTGGAAGATGAAGAATGGGTGCAAAGCACCGATGATAATTTGAGCGCTTTTCGCATCCCCAGGCAGGATGGGTAGAGGTAGCCAGGCTCCACTTAACTGACAACGCCTAAAACTGGTGGTGACACCGAGGAAAATCGTATAATTTGCCCTATTGCATGGGCCACATTTCACGAACGATTCGACGCGAAGTATTTTCCTAAGACAGCTAAAAGGGAACTTCAACAACGTTTCGTCAACTTGAAGCAAGAATCAATGACTGTTGACGAATACGATGCTGAGTTCTCCATGCTAAGTCGATTCGCCCCTCACATGGTCGAGAATCCAGAAGATCATGCCTTCCAGTTCCGCCAAGGTCTGAATTTCAATATCCAAGCTTCAATGACCACTGTCGATTTGACCAGCTATGAGAAGATACTAGAGGCTGCCCATAACCATGAGGCTATTGGCAAATAGTTTAAAGCAGCCTAAGGAAAGCGTCCGATGGAACCACCAAGGAACAACTTCCGACCGATGCAAATTACTACTTTCAAGAGGACTGCTGCTCCCAACAACTACATGCCTGCTGCTCCAGCCAACAACCGGATCGCTGCTCCTCAAACAACAATCGAACTCCCGTGATGTGCTACCATTGCAACCAACCAGGGCATGTTAAGAAGGACGGTCGCCTGCTGCTGAACCAATGCTTGGCCTGTGGATCATCGGAACACTCTATCAAAGACTGCTCTCAGCGCATGAATAAACAAGTAACTCCGACTGCGGGAGCTCCTAGATCAATATCTCGTGGATCACCCTTGCCTCCACAACAGAGGGTCTTTCAACAGGACAGGACGAAACAGTCGAATCAGCCCAAGCGCCAAGCTTTTAACATGACTGCCGAAGAAGCTGAGGCTACTGAGCCAGTAATCACAGGTAACATCTAAGATCTTCCTCCATTACCTTATCTAAATGCTCATCGCTTTACTAAAGACGGCTAAGTATACCTTATCATACTCTAGGTATCGTCTTAGTAGCATCTACACCAGCCTTATCTCCCTTTGATTCTGGAGCATCTCATTGCTTCTTATCACTAAAATTCGCTACAACACATTCCATTCCTATTGACCCCCTGATCACTCCTTATTTTACACCCCTTTTCCGCATATTTGCATGCCATTTAGATCGCCCAAATCATGTTTTTCACGATATATCGACGATATTGCGATGCTTTTCACGATTTGTTATTTTTGTCACATTTCAGGTGATTTGGCGCGATTTGGAGTGATCCCGAGATGCGCTTACTCTAGACGGTCACCAACAACCTCCCCGAGGGGTATTTTGCTGTTGGAGAGGAGCGGAAGAAGAACGGACGTCGCAGGAGCGACGAGGAGGCCAAAACAAGCAGATTGGGTATTTTTGTGTCCCACTCGGCCGAGTGGAGGAGCCACTCGGCCGACCAGCGAGACACTGCTCGGCCGACCAGTTCAGACACGATTTCTATGTGCACTCGGCCGAGCACCGAAGACCACATCGGCCGAGTGACTATACCACGTCCGCCCGAGTGGCGCCCAGACGAAGCCCTTCCAAAACATGGAAGTTACTGTTTTTCGGCTGCCTGAACTTCAGAAGACCCACTCGGCCGAGTGGATTATCCCGTCCGCCCGAGTATCATGAAGTCATCGGCCGAGTGACGACAACTCACTCGGCCGAGCCGCCCCCGAAGTAGAGACCCCTGAAGGCCCTGACTTACTGGAAAATTACAGGGTTTCTCACTCGGCCGAGCGACTTTTGTCACTCGGCCGAGTGCGATGCGCTGCCTGTAGCGAAAACTGCGGAAAACAGGCTGTGCAGGGGTATTTTGGTCACGATTTTTGGACGATTTTTGGGGCTATTTAAACCCTGTTTTTACCCTAGTTTGGAGAGCTCTCTCTTATATTTTTTGCAGCTTTTTAGATTAGTTTTTTAGCTTTATTCTTGTGATTGGAGAAGGAGCAAAACTTGGATTTTTGTTGGATTAATTGAAGAACTACATTGGTTTGCATCTCTTTTCCTTAAAAATTCTATTTTTATTGTTTATATCATTGTTGTGATGAATTCTATTGCTTATCTCAACGATTATTTTTGTGATCTTGCTATGATTTGTGAGTAGTCTCCACGTCTTGGGGCGTGGGGATGAACCCTACAAGCCCACTTTCATATTTGTGATGAATTGGTAGAAATTGAGCTAGAATTGCTATTAGAGATTAGATTGGGATCAATTTACTACGGGTGGCTAGGTATTCATATCAATTGGGATTTGCAAGAGATTGGATCCCAATTTGATAGGAAGCCCTAGAAATCCGAATTGGGTTGGAGTCGGATTTTTCGAAGTATCAGTTTGCAAGAGATTGGACCGATACTAGGATTCCCGGTTGCAATTCTATACCGATACCTGTTTGCAAGAGATTGGACGTGTAGGAACTATCCTAATCTAGATCGTGGACAGAGTTTGCAAGAGATTGGGCTCGGTGCGCGATTGGACGATGATGTTGATCCTAATGCTAGCTTCCCTAGGGTAGGGTTTGCAAGAGATTGGACCCGACCCTAGGATAGCTATAGACCAGCAACAGCGCGAGAGCGTGAGCTTGGTTCTACATTCAGTTGCAACTAGTTCATCCGAATTCTCATTCTAGCAATTTTGATACCGATGAACCACATTTATGAAGTACGGTGTGTAGCGGGGATTCCCCATTCCCTAGACGTTCTTTATTTGATTTGATATTTCGCACATTTGTCTGACGATTGTGACAGGATCGCCAAAGGCAAATTTCTCTTCTTAAATAGCCAGGTTGATCGGAGCAAGCACAGTCATTCGTCCTCCCTGTGTTCGATATCCCGCTCGCTGCTACACCGTGCACTTGCGGTAAAACTACAACCGTTCTTTTGGGTCACGTCCCGGAGCGATCAAGTTTTTGGCGCCGTTGCCGGGGAGGCGATTGCGTTTGATCTTACCATCCTAGCTATTTCTTTCTTTTTATTTTTATTTCTTTTTTTACCTAACCCTTCCACTGTACTGATCATTTCTTTGAAACTCTGTTTTCCCTGTGCATGTACACGAGATCTACGGTGGACCCAGAAGCCTTATTATTTGATCCCGAGATCGAACGTACCGCGCGGAGACTTAGGGCCGAAAAGAGACAAAATCCGGAAGGGAGGTATATGACCAACCCGGAAACTCCTGAAGAATTGGCGGCAAGGATGGCGAGGATAATTTCTATTCGCGATAGGCTTCGGCCTAAGACCTCTTCTACTACCTCGTCCATTGCCGTGCCGCAGTTGGCGGCTGACAAGAACTTCGAGCTAAAGACTGGATTGGTGGTTTTGATGCAACAAGACCCATTTCATGGGAACGCCCATGAGAACCCCCACTACCACATCCAATTATTCTTGTCGAAGTGCGCCACATTTCAGATACCGGGGGTCTCCATCGATGCTATCAGACTACGTCTCTTCCCCTTCACGCTTAAGGACAAGGCACTCTATTGGTTGAGGACGCAGGCTGACGGAGTTTTCACCTCTTGGGACGAGTTGGCGAGTGCATTTATTGATAAGTTCTATCTGCCATCCAAGACGGTGAAGATCCGGAGCGCTCTCATGTCCTTCAAGCAAGGACCACAGAAGACGCTCTATGAAGCTTGGGAGCGTTTTAAGGATTTGCAGCATCAATGCCCGCACCACAGTATAGAAGATTGGGAGCTAGTTCATAGCTTCTACAACGGTCTCCAACCGGGGACCAAACAAATTATTGATGCCGCGGCGAATGGTGCTATCTTGTCAAAGACTCCCGAGGAAGCTACGGCCCTAATTGAGGAGATGGCCTCAAATAACCAACAATGGGGCGATGAGCGAGGACACTCTACATCCTCCTTAAAGCCAACTAGCATCTACGAGGCAAAGGCCGTAGCGGAGCTTACGAGCAAGTTTGATTCTCTCCACAAGGTAGTGGAGAGATTGGAGAAGTTCATCACGGAGCCCCAAGGGACCCCTTCCACCTCCGCGCCGACGAACCAAATGTGTGATTGGCAAGACCAATCTCAAGCCATGTACTTGGGAGGAGAGCAAGTAGAATGATCCTTGGAGCAAGTACAATATGTTGCGGGGAACCAAGGATATTGGGCCAATCCGGCCACAAGAAATCATCCCGGATTCTCTTACGCCAACAATGAAGGAGCTTTGAACCCGCCACAACAACCACCTCAACAAGCTCGACCACCACCACCCTAACAACAATACTATCCACCGAAGGGGCCTCCACAACAAAACTTTCAACCAAAGCAACAAGTTCCACCATATAGGCCTCCCGGATACAACCAAGGGTGGAGGAATCAAAATCAAAACCCTCCACAAGCTCCACAACGATCCGACTTCGAAACTAGAGTGGAGGCGTTCATGGTCGAGCAAAATAAGGTAAATGCTAGCTTGAAGGCGGGGCAAGACTCCCTTAATACCGTTGTGGCTCAAATATCGGAGCAATTGGTGTTGCTCAATCGGAACACTCAAAGATTGCCGGCGCAACCGGAGCAAAACCCACGGGGCAACACGGGCCACATCAATGCCGTAGTTGCCGTTACTACTAGAGGCAGGAAGGACACCACCCCCGCCATGATTCCTATTGAGGAGCCCGTGGAGGAAAGCTTGGAGCCAATTGAGCCGATAGTTGAAGTTGAAAAGGAGAAGGAGCCACAAGACAAAGAGAAATCTAGAGCGGAGCAATTGATTGAGGAAAGGCGCTTCATGCCACCGGTCCCATTCCCCCAAAGGCTCGCTAGAGCGAAAATGGAGAAAAGGCTAGCAAAATTTCTCAAGTACCTAAGAGGAGTTAGCCTTAACATTCCCTTCCTTGACGCCATCGTCGAGATCCCCACGTATGCTAAATTTTTGAAGGACTT
This sequence comes from Scilla litardierei, assembly GCA_030789695.1. Taxonomy (NCBI): domain Eukaryota; kingdom Viridiplantae; phylum Streptophyta; class Magnoliopsida; order Asparagales; family Asparagaceae; genus Scilla; species Scilla litardierei. Next base: position 161,600,598 of record CM061139.1, read on the forward strand.
GATTTCGGGGAGGAAAAGGAAGGAGAAGATCATGCTAGCCGAGGAGGGCTCTTGGTTCACCAAGAGAGAGAAGGAGCCGGCAAAATTTAAAGATCCGGGGAGTTTTCGGATTCCTTGCACTTTGGGCGGCGTTCCTCTTCAAAAGGCGTTGGTTGATCTTGGGGCTAGTGTGAGCCTCATGCCTCTCTCCATGTTCTTAAGGCTAAACACCGGGACAAAGTTGAAACCCACCGACATGCGCATTCAATTAGCCGATGGACGGATAACAAGGCCGGTGGGGATTGCCGAAGACATACCGCTACAAGTCCCGGGGGGAATATGCTTGCCATGTGACTTCGTGATCATGGATGTTAAGGAGGAGGGAGACACTTCATTGATACTTGGGCGCCCGTTCCTAGCCACCGCCAGAGTCATCGTCGACGTGCGCGAAGGTACCCTAACTTTAAACGTCAGAAACATCGAGGTGGAGCTCCACATTCCTAAGGCCATGAAGCACATGCCTTATCATGAGGAACTTGACTACATGGACCTCCTTGATGAGGTGATTGAAGAGGCGATCCCTCACTCGATTGGCGCTCTTTTCGATGAAGATTTTGAGGAAGGCCCGGATTTAGGCCAAGATGAGAAGAAAAACGATTCCCCCGACCTCTCCGCTGAAGATGATGAAGGCGACGCTGATGTCGCAAGGATTCGAGAGCTCTGCAAGCTCTCGAAACTAAAGTCTCCGAAGAAAGCTCCACCGGTACGGAAATCGGCATCACCGGTTAAGCCGTTGACCGGAGCAAATGCTAGCTTGGGGGAGCCTCCCCCCAACACTATTCGAGACGAGAGACCACCGCGGGAGAACACTACGCCGCAACTTCCCAATCCAAGCGTTCTCCCCGGAAAGTTTGATGGGTGCATCTCATATGCACCAAACATCCCGCATTGATTGAAAATTATAGGGGGTCGAGCTCACGACCTTAAACGAGCGCTTGACGGGAGGCAACCCGACGGTTTTTGCTTTATTTTTACTTTTCCTTTATTTTCATTTTAGAAATTTTTAGTGTTTTGAGTCGTTCGCCCAAAAATTTTGCGATAACGGGTCCTATTTTTCTTGACAGGAGAGGAGATAGGTAGATCCATCATGAGGAGGATGAACGAGTCGACGAGGAGCGCCCCAAGAAGGCGCTCGACGCTTAGGAGGAAGATGAAATCGATTGGAGGAAGAAAGACGGAGTTTAGAGCCCAAACGAAGACAAACAGCAGAACACAAGGCTCACTCGGCCGAGCATACTAGTCACTCGGCCGAGTACACAAGTTCGTCCGGTCGAGCCGCTCACGAACGAGGGAAGTCTGCTGTACCCAACTCTCTGTTTATTTTCCAGATTCCAATATAACTTCTACTCGGCCGAGTATATATATTCACTCGGCCGAGTGAAACGGATACCCTCCTAGGGCGAGTCATGCCGAGTAGCTTGAGTCACTCGGCCGAATGGACTTACTCCACTCGGCCGAGGCTGGCAAAGCCACTCGGCCGAAGCGATAGCGGGGAGGAAATTTTCATTGATCCCGCTCGGCCGAGTGGCCTAGTCACTCGGCCGAGTTGTAACTTTTTTATATAAAGGGCGAGGGGGGCACATTTTTCGAAACGCAAAAACCCCCAAAGCACCCGCGCCCCTTCAGCTCCCTCGCCCGATCCTCGCTCGCTCGCGCCCCCACTCGCCCGACCACCGCTGCCACGCCGCCGCTCGGCCCGCCACCGCCGGCCGAGCACCCCCGTCGCCTCGCCCGAGTCGCCGCCGGCGGCCGTGCCTCCGGTCACCTCCGGTACCCCTATTTCGCCTATTTTCGCCTCTTTTTGTGTATTTTTCAAGGATCCGTGTATTAATCGAACCCCTAACCCAAATCAATTCCTATATCTATCTATTATACCCCTAATACTCCATATACTTTGAATATTACCCGCTGAAATCGCCGTTTCATGCGCAGGTTGCTTTTTGGAGCTTAGGGGAGCCCAGGGGAGCTTCTACGGGCTGATCCGGACTTCGCGGAGGCGCTGACTTCGCACGCTTCCACTGCTTAGCACTCGCGGCGTGTCGGGGTACACTCTTTCCACTCTTTTACACGCACCGCACTTTTTTCACTTTTCGGCGCGCTCGGGGCCGATATGCCACCCCGGACACGGCCGCGGTCGAAGAGAGCTTCCGCCAAGCGGAAGCGGTCGGATGATGCCGGCCCCTCCCACGAGTTGGAGGACTCTCCTCCACCGTCCCCCACACACCCCGCACACCCAGCACAGCCTGCAGGCCCCGCACACCCCGCACAGCCTGCAGTGCACCCACAGCCCGCACAGCCTCTCCCTGCCGACCCACAGCCACCACCACCGGCTCCACTGGTCGGGCCGCTCGGGATTACGTTCCGAGACGACGCACACCGCGCCGTCTTCGAGCGTATCTCCTAGCGCTCGATCGTACCCTCCAGGTTTGCACACCTCGCTGACCTAGGACGCCTGGGGGTACTAGAGGGGATGCTCACGTTGTACGACAACGTGGCTGGCGAGATTTTCTGCAGGTGTCGACGGATACTTTTACCCGCCCGACACTTGAGGTTTTGAGTTCGATCGCCCGGACCGACGAGGGATGCTCATTCCGGTTCATGGACCGAGAGTGCCAGGTCACTCTCGATATGATGAGAGCATTCTTCTCGTGGCCCGCTGTCCCCGGTGCCGATCGCGGTTACGGCCCCACCCATATCCCCCCACCTTCCTTCGACGCCGGTGCCTTCTGGGCCCGGATTACGGGCCACCACGCTGCCTTTGACCCTAGTAGGGCCAAGGCCTCGGCCATTGTCCACCCCTGCCTCCGCATAGCCCAGCGCCTCATGGCGACCACCTTTTTGGCCAGATATGAGCCGGGCACGATGTCTACGCCAGAGCTCTACATGCTCTATGCGATGACACGTCCCAGAGCTCTATCTAGGGATGGAGACGAGCTTGTCCCCGCCGTCGTGATCGACATTGCGGCTTGGTTTTTAGACCGCATCATTGTATCGGTGGGCGCTCGCTCACCGATATGCTGCGGCGGTCTGATCACCTTGCTTACCATGATGACCGGCGAGGACCTACCTGACGACTTGCGACGGGTCCCGGGCCCCACTTCTCTGTCGATAGACGTTATGGCCCGGATGAAGATGCTTCGTCCGCATGGTGAGCGTCACTGGGTCTGGTTGCACGGCCCTTACGGTGCCGACTACATGATTCTCCCGAGCCCTGCTCGGACTCAGATTGCACCAGCCCACGTCGACTGGCTCCCTGCGATGGATGTTCTCATCCCCGCTGCCTACGTGCTCGAGGCCGAGGAGGCCGAGCAGGCCCACGCTGCCCACGCTGCCCAGGCTGCCCCCGCAGACCCTGCTGCACACCCTGCCGAGCCTGCTGCCGACCCTGTTGACCCAGTGGCCCCTCAGCCCATAACAGATGTTTCCGCTGCTCCTGACACCTCTGTCCCCACTTCTGTCAGTGTCACGAGTACCTCAGCTGAGCCCACTTCCACCACCTCCACCACTTACGCGGTTGTCACCACCTCCACACCCACTACCACCGCTGGCCCTCTGTCTGCTGAGCCGATTTCCTCTGCCCCACCCGAGCGCCCGCCGACCGTAGTCGAGTGCGGAGAGCCCTCTATCTCCACTGCCGCTGTATTTTCCGAGAGTGTCGTGGCGTCTGTCCACACTTCTGTGCCACTGACCTCTCTGGCCACCTCGCTGCCACTTTTGCACACTTCTTTCGCTGCCGCTGCCTCCACTTCTCACCAGCCGATGTCCCGGCCTCACACTGAGGCCAGACCCACATTTGCAGGCACGGCACCTTTTGTCCCCTTCCCTGCTGAGCCCGTTACATACTCTACTCGCGTACGCCAGCCTCGCCCTGCACAGCCTAGACCGGTGCGTCCCTCTGCACCACCCCCGCCCGACACTGTACTGCAGAGCATACGTGCTCTTGAGTTGGCGGTGAGTGGTCTTAGAGGTGACCTTAGGACCCTGTCATCCACCGTCTCTGCGATGGCTGGACGCTTCGAGCTGATCCCCCAGATCCACTACTGCCTTACACAGGTCTTGGAGCGTCTCCCACGCGTACCCCCACCCACCCAGCAGGTTCCCACACACACTTCCACACACACTAGACCTGCTTCCACTTCCACGCCCACCCTAGCTCGGCAGCCTACACCACCACCACCACCACCTCCGCCTCAGGACGGAGACGGCGCAGCACCACCTTCTTAGGCACCCTTGATGCCTTGATTTATTCCTGCCGTTGTGCTGCCCGTTTCTGCTGGGTCCTGTTGCACTTTTTGTCCACCCCCCTCCCCTCACTTATTATGGTATTCTCTTTTTGATCATATCTTTTTATATCTATTTTGGGAGAGAGGGAGAGTTTTTGGTGACACTTATATCTATGTATCGCTCCTATCTGTGCATGCATCATGTCCGCATCATATTTTAATTTCTTTATTTTACCTTTTTCTTTTCATTTTTCCATGCATGCATCCTCATCATCCCCTCACATTTCTTGTCTCTCGGTGTGCCACACTTTGCACATTGAGGACACTGTGCCATTTAGCTTGGGGGAGTGAGTTCTCACGTTCTTTTTCGATTTGCCACCTTTATTTTTAGTTTTTCACACCATTTTTTCGCTTTTGCACTTATTTTTCATCATTTTTCTTTTATTTTGCCATGCATCACGTTTTTCTTATTTTCCTGTGTGCCGCATTGCATAGTTTTATTTTTCCTTCATCTTTATTTCTTTCTTTTTCATCTCATGCTAGAGATGACTTTTCTATGATGATGATGACGTTGGATTTAGCTTACTCTATATGCATGCTATATTTGTCATGTCTTAGGTTTTATTTCAGATATCATATGCTATGACTTGCTTTGCATTTAGAGATAGTAACCCACACTTTTTTCCGCATGAAAATGGATGAAATTTTGTTATTAGCTGAGTCTGAATATTCATATGTATGCTACCACAGAAAACACACCAAGATTCACGCATTGAATGCTTATATCTGGAGTACTGACTTTCTTTTCCTATATCACTTCTATATGCATGAATTGTACACTTCACTTCAGGATGATTGAATGATGTTAGCTATGATAAATCTGGATTAGTTAGCTTTTTTGTGATCGAAACTGAGTAGATTAGATTACCCTGCTGAAGTTGTCGTGCATGTCTTATAGAGTGAACCGAGAGTTATATTTATTTCTTTCTCCACAAATCTTGAACATCATTTCTCTACTTTTAAAATCATTGGTGAATCTCCCCTTAGTGATTCTATTTTATGGCATTTTCCCCCGCTACTAATTCCTAGCTCCAAATCTCTTATTCTATAAAAAAGGGGGGAGAGAGAAAAACATTCTTGTACATCATTATCTCTCTCTGAGTTGGGATCGTTGTGTATATATTGCTTATTGCAAAAAAAACAAAAGAAAAAAAAAGAGGAAAAATCCTGAATAAAAGATCCCATCTCACTTTCTTTCTTTCTTCTTTCTTTTCATTGCTTTTGGAGCTATATGTATAAAAAATGGGGATGTAAATATTTTTTATGCCACCGCGCTTATAGATAAGCTTGGGGGAGGGGATCCATTGATGTGTGAGAGAGTGACTACTTGACATTGCACGACAACCTAGGCTAAGTAATATTCTATACTCGGTGAGATTATTTTAGTTTTACGAAATCCAGAAATCTAAGCCTAGCACTCATTTCATGAAATCCATACTTTTCTATTCTCTCTATTCTATAGTGTGATACTCTTATACTCCAGATAGAAAGCGTTCAATTGAAAAGTGTGTGATCTGTGATTTGTATACCGCTTTAAATGATTCAGATGATGTTAATTTTAAAATTATTCCGTTTTTCATGATTATATCGTTGTTCGTGGGTTTTCTATTTCTATTTGCACTATTACACTATGATATCAAAATAAAATCATTTGACATGAGTTTTTCATTCGGTGTATGCTATATGAGTAAGTGAAACCCGCGTCCTGAGAAAATGATCTAGTATCCTACCTCTTCGCTTCTTGCTTTCTTTATTTTCATTTCGTTTTCATTCTTCTCCGTTTTTCATTTTCCATTTTTTCGTTTTTCGCCGTTTTCGTTTTCCGAATCCACCGGGTTCGCCTTTTACTTATCTTTCTCGAGGACGAGTAAGAGGCAAGCTTGGGGGATTTTGATCACTCCTTATTTTACACCCCTTTTCCGCATATTTGCATGCCATTTAGATCGCCCAAATCATGTTTTTCACGATATATCGACGATATTGCGATGTTTTTCACGATTTGTTGTTTTTGTCGCATTTCAGGTGATTTGGCGCGATTTGGAGTGATCCCGAGATGCGCTTACTCTAGACGGTCACCAACGACCTCCCCGAGGGGTATTTTGCTGTTGGAGAGGAGCGGAAGAAGAACGGACGTCGCAGGAGCGACGAGGAGGCCAAAACAAGCAGATTGGGTATTTTTGTGTCCCACTCGGCCGAGTGGAGGAGCCACTCGGCCGACCAGCGAGACACTGCTCGGCCGACCAGTTCAGACATGATTTCTATGTGCACTCGGCCGAGCACCGAAGACCACATCGGCCGAGTGACTATACCACGTCCGCCCGAGTGGCGCCCAGACGAAGCCCTTCCAAAACATGGAAGTTACTGTTTTTCGGCTGCCTGAACTTCAGAAGACCCACTCGGCCGAGTGGATTATCCCGTCCGCCCGAGTATCATGAAGTCATCGGCCGAGTGACGACAACTCACTCGGCCGAGCCGCCCCCGAAGTAGAGACCCCTGAAGGCCCTGACTTACTGGAAAATTACAGGGTTTCTCACTCGGCCGAGCGACTTTTGTCACTCGGCCGAGTGCGATGCGCTGCCTGTAGCGAAAACTGCGGAAAACAGGCTGTGCAGGGGTATTTTGGTCACGATTTTTGGACGATTTTTGGGGCTATTTAAACCCTGTTTTTACCCTAGTTTGGAGAGCTCTCTCTTATATTTTTTGCAGCTTTTTAGATTAGTTTTTTAGCTTTATTCTTGTGATTGGAGAAGGAGCAAAACTTGGATTTTTGTTGGATTAATTGAAGAACTACATTGGTTTGCATCTCTTTTCCTTAAAAATTCTATTTTTATTGTTTATATCATTGTTGTGATGAATTCTATTGCTTATCTCAACGATTATTTTTGTGATCTTGCTATGATTTGTGAGTAGTCTCCACGTCTTGGGGCGTGGGGATGAACCCTACAAGCCCACTTTCATATTTGTGATGAATTGGTAGAAATTGAGCTAGAATTGCTATTAGAGATTAGATTGGGATCAATTTACTACGGGTGGCTAGGTATTCATATCAATTGGGATTTGCAAGAGATTGGATCCCAATTTGATAGGAAGCCCTAGAAATCCGAATTGGGTTGGAGTCGGATTTTTCGAAGTATCGGTTTGCAAGAGATTGGACCGATACTAGGATTCCCGGTTGCAATTCTATACCGATACCTGTTTGTAAGAGATTGGACGGGTAGGAACTATCCTAATCTAGATCGTGGACCGAGTTTGCAAGAGATTGGGCTCGGTGCGCGATTTGACGATGATGTTGATCCTAATGCTAGCTTCCCTAGGGTATGGTTTGCAAGAGATTGGACCCGACCCTAGGATAGCTATAGACCGGCAACAGCGCGAGAGCGTGAGCTTGGTTCTACATTCAGTTGCAACTAGTTCATCCGAATTCTCATTCTAGCAATTTTGATACCGATGAACCACATTTATGAAGTACGGTGTGTAGCGGGGATTCCCCATTCCCTAGACGTTCTTTATTTGATTTGATATTTCGCACATTTGTCTGACGATTGTGACAGGATTGCCAAAGGCAAATTTCTCTTCTTAAATAGCCAGGTTGATCGGAGCAAGCACAGTCATTCGTCCTCCCTGTGTTCGATATCCCGCTCGCTGCTACACCGTGCACTTGCGGTAAAACTACAACCGTTCTTTTGGGTCACGTCCCGGAGCGATCACCCCCTTCCTAATCGATGGAACATCAACGCCGGGAATGGCGTAGTGAAGACTTTCGGTGGCTGTCGATTATGCCCTCTGGTGGTATGTGGACGTGAGCTCTTCGCTGACTTCATGATAATCAACATGCCAAGCTTTGATGCTGTATTCGGAATGGATTGGTTAGGAACTTTTTACGCTACCATCGATTGTCGCAAAAAGAAGGTAGTGTTCAAAATTTCCGACCATCCAGTGTTCGAATTTACGAGCGGAAGCCGTTCACTTGGACCTATTCAATTTCGGGTCAAGCATATGGAGATGATGATGGCATTTATGCTAGCTGAAACTGAGAAGCACAGAGTAGTTCGAGAATTCGACGATGTATTCCTTGAAGAAATTTCAGGATTACCATCCGATCGGGCTCTCGAATTCACCATTGATCTGATGCCTAACACTCAACCTATATCCAAAGCTCCTTATCGCATGGAGCCAGCTGAATTGGAGGAACGTCGTGCTCAATTGGACAACCTGTTACAGAAAGGATGGATACATTCCAGTGTATCTCTCTGAGGTGCATCCGTCCTATTGGTCAAGAAGAATGATGGCTCGAGAAGGATGTGCGTGGACTATCGAGAGCTGAACAAGGTCACTGTGAAGAACAAATATCCATTGTCGCGCATCGACGACATCTTCGACCAACTTGGTGGATCTCGAGTCTTCTCCAAGATAGATCTCCAAAGTTGATATCACCAAGTGAAGGTCAAGAAGGACGACATATCCAATTCCGCTTTTCGAACCAAGTATGGACACTACAAATTCATGGTTATGCCTTTTGGTGTGACCAATGCACTGGCGGTATTCATGAACCTCATGAACCTCATCTTCTATGAGTTCTTGGATAAATTCATAGTGATCTTTATTGATGACATTCTGGTCTATTCGAAAAGCAATGAGGATCATGCTGAGCACCAACGGATCATATTGAAGACTCTGCGCCATCATCGACTATATGGCAAGTTCTGTAAATGTGAATTTTGGCTTGACCGCATTGCCTTTCTTGTGAATGTGGTATTTGGAGATGGTATTTCTGTCAATCCGGAGAAGGTCACATCTGTTAGAAATTGGCCAACCCCTCGGTCAGTTCCAGACATCCGAAATTTTCTTGGATTGGCTGGCTACTACCACTGATTCATCCAGAACTTCTCTAAGTTACTAAGCCCATGACTCGTCTGACGAAGAAGGACGTCAAGGTCATTTGGTCTGAAACTTGTGAACAAACTTTTGAAGGATTGAAGACGAAGCTGACGACTGCACCAGTTCTGACTATACCAGACAGAACCGGGGGATTTGAAGTATATTGTGACGCATCTGGAAAGGGTCTCAGATGCGTACATGATCGCTCCTGGATATACACCCGGAAAACAATTGTAGTTTTACCGCAAGCGCACGGTGTAGTGGCGAGCGGGTATCGAACACGAGGAGGTGGTGTTGGCTCCAATTTATCCTAGATTGGTTTGACGACGAATGTTTATTGGTAGAGATGGTTATGATGTGATGTAATGACAATGGTGATGGATGTCGGTGTCGGTGATAAAGATGTTGGATAAAATTCAATATAATAAAAGTGCCAAGGGCTAGGAAATCCCCACTACGGATCGTCATGCATCCTTGTGAATCGTGAATCTCAATGTCACAAGACTTGAATTGAGGTGAACTAGTCGTAACTGAATAGAGAACCAAGCTCACGCTCTCGCGCTATTACAGGTCTATAGCAACCCAGATCAGAGCTCACTCTAGTACAAACCCTAATCTAAGCCACTAGCATTAAGATCGACATCATCATCCAATCGCAACTCGAGCCCACTCTCGTGCAAACTCGAGTTATGATCTAGATTGTGATAGTTCGTATTCGTCCAATCTCTTACAAACGAATATGAGTATAGACTTATAATAAAAATGCTAGCTTTAGTCCAATTGCTTGCAAACCAAACCTAATGAATCTCGATTATAAATTTAAATCGAATATCTAGACCTTCCCATTGATCAGAGCCCAATCTCTTACAAACTCCAGATCAATGGAAATTCCTAGCTATCCGTAATAAATCAATCACAATCTAACCTTCTAGCAATTCTAGCAACATAGAAATTCCTTCTTTCCAAATCTAGCATTAGATCCATAAGGTTCATCCACTTCCCTAGAACAAAGATCAACCAAGCATAGCAATAAGGATATAGAAATCAATAAGAGACATCGCTTGCATGTAAAAAGATATCAAATCAATGATTTAAATAACAAGAACAAAGATACTTATCTTTCATGAAGAACTTCAATCCAATTACAAGCTTTTAGATCCAAGAGGGGACCTAGGGCATGGCCTAACATCTAAAAAAGTCTCCAAGAAAATAAATGGAACTCCCCTCTAATGACGGCTACAAACCCTATATATAGTCCCTCAAAACCCTAGCAAATAACCCTAGAAACCCTCTGAAAATCATGCCCAAAGTCAGCTCTGGCCGCAAGTTAAGTTCTGGGCCCGCGCTCACTCGGCCGAGTGAGATTCTCACTCTAGCCGAGTGGCAGTTCCAACACTGCTACATCAACTTGTAGAAATTCTTCAGATTTCATCTGACCTCCGATTGGCACGTTCTTGATGGCGTTGGAACCGTCATGAAGTATACTATCCATTAAAAATATGAGAAAAATTCTTTGCCCACTGGAATGGTAGCAAATTTCAAAAGAGTGAGAGGCTATCTGAAAATCTGGGCGCTCGTGTCACTCTGCGTCATTCGGCCGAGTGGGATTCTTCACTCGGGCGAGTGGACTTCTCTACTCGGCTGAGTAGGAAATATTACTCAGCCGAGTGAGAATTCTACTCAGCCGAGCATAACAATCTGCAGATCGTCCAAAAAACAGAGAAGTCGTCTTGGCTCTCTTCGAAATTGTGGCCTCCACTCGGGCGAGTGGAGTTCTTACTCGGCCGAGTGGAATTCACCACTCGGCCAAGTACATTGCGGTACGCAGGCTGGCAAATGTCGTCGTATCATTCTTGCTTGGCCGAGTAGGCTGCTTCACTCGGCCGAGTGAACTCCTTGCTTGGCCGAGTGGCCTGTTTTTGGAATCATTTCTCATTCTCCTCGCTTCCTCATCGATTCCTTCGACGTTCTTCTTCTTCTTCCACTCATCCTTCGGTGCCGTTAGCTCCTTGATATGGTCATGGGCAATGCTCTGGCATGCATGCAATTCCTTTTAGCTCATTTTTGCTCCCGATTGCTCCATATTTCCTGAAATCAGACGAAAACGAGAAATAGTGAAAAGTAACGAAATATCGTCGAATAATCATGAAAAGTGCAATATAAGAAATCGAAATGGCATGCAAACACGCAAAAAAAGGTGTAAAATATGGACCGATCAGTAATACATCAACATGGTCATGTTGTGGAGTATGCTTCCCGACAACTAAATACTCATGAGAAGAACCATCCAACTCATGATCTGGAGTCGGCCGCTATCATTTTTGCTCTGAAGATTTGGAGACATTTTCTATTGGACGAGCAAGTGAGGATCTTCATCGACCACAAAAGTTTAAAAATATCTTCACGCAGACGTAGCTGAACATGAGATAACGCAGATGGTTGGAACTCATGGCTGATTATGACATTGACCTTCAATATTATCATGGAAGGTTTACCTGACGCATTGAGTCGGCTACCAACTGTTATGATACTCACGGCTTAGAAGAGACTACAACTAGAGATGTGGGAGATGGAAATTGAAATCATCCTACCTGGGATTGATGCTTCGTTGATGAATCTTCAAATTCAGTCTACCATCATCGATCGTATCAAAGCCGCTCAAGCTGGAGATGCAAAGTTGGAGAAGATCAAGGCTCAAGTGGACGCATGTCTTCGAATGGATTTTCTTATCCATGAAGATGGATATTTGAGATATGGCAGCAGAATTTGCTGCCTTTAGGCGATATCCGAGAAGAACTAATGAATGAAGCACATAGTTCCCCATACTCCATCATCATGGTGGCACCAAAATGTACACGGATCTTCGTCTAAATTTTTGGTGGCATGGAGTGAATATAAGCATTGCTCGAAGCATCGCCAAATGCCTGGTATGTCAGCAAGTGAAGGCTGAACATCATCGCATCGCAGGATTGCTTCAACCACTACCTATTTCCGACTGGAAGTAGTAGCACATCACCATGGATTTCGTCACTGGGCTATCTCGGAGTACAAAGCAGAATTATGCCTATGGGTGATCGTAGATCGATTAACCAAGTCGGCACACTTCATACCATTCCGAGTATGACAATCGACTGAATTACTCGTGAAGAAGTACATGGAGGTAATAATTATTCCTATACCTTATAACTTCTTCCTAGTTATGTCGTAATATGAACGATAACCATGCAGGAAATCGCAAGATTGCATGGAGTCCTAGTGAGCATTGTCTCTGATCGAGACACGAGATTCACTTCTCACCTTTGGAAGAGTCTGCAATCAAATCTTGGTACCAGTCTAAGCTTCAGCACTGTGTATCACCCGCAGACAGATGGACAATCAGAGCGCACCATTCATATACTCGAGGATATGTTGAGAGCTTGTATGCTTGATTTCAAAGGCTCGTGGGAAGACCACTTGCACTTAGTGGAGTTTACGTACAACAACAACTACCAAGCAAGTATCGAAATGTCCCCATTTGCAGCACTTTATGGAAGAAAATGTCGTTCTCATTTGAGTTGGGATGACATTGGCAATCAAGAACTTTTGGGTCCTGAGATGATCGTGGAAGCTGTTGACGTAGTGCGTACTATCAGAGACAAACTTCGTATTGCACAAGACCGATACAAGCATTGGGCTGATGAGAAGCGTCGTCATCTAGAGTTTCAACTCGGAGATCATGTATTTCTGAAGATATCTCCTAACCGTGGAATGATAAGATTTGGAAGAAGAGGAAAGCCCAGTCTGAGATTCATTGGACCTTTCGATATACTGGAGCGAGTTGGAGAAGTAACATATCACCTGGCTTTACCACCTTCACAGAAAGGAGTACATGACGTGTTTCATGTCTCTCATCTGTGTCGTTATATTAGTTATCCTACTTATGTGGTTGGCCACTCAGAGATCACAGTGCGACCAGATATTTCATATGAGCAACAACCAGTGCAGATTCTGGATCGACGTCAGAAGACTCTCAGGAATAGCATAGTCGACCTCATAAGAGTGATGTGGCGACATGACTCACCTGGTGAATCCACCTGGGAACGAGAAGATGCGATGCGCGAGAGATATCCATATTCATTCACTGTATCTTAGTTTAATTGTATCTTAGTTCTCTGTATTTTAGTAAGAGAAATTCTGAGGACGGAATTTTTATAAGGTGGGTAGGATGTGACGGCATATATCTATCAGTATGCGTATATTCGTATTCTACGTAGTCTCATATATTGAAAGTATTTTATAATGGTTGGTCATGAGTTTAATATCAGAATTGGTTTCAAAATCATCTATAAAAAAATATTTTGTAGTATCAACATAGTTATAGCGTATTTTAGTGAGTTCGAGTGCCATCCAATACCCGTAAATAATTTATATAATAATTTATATCTAATTATTACCGATATATCTGTATCAATTACTTTTCTATATAAACGTTATCAACACGACTTCAAACTTCTACCATGTGATTTTATGATCATTTAGTGCTTCCCATATTAATTTCGTAACTCGCAACCTAAACGTTTTGGCCCAAAACTCGTATCTCCGTAGCTCAAACTTCGAAATGGACCTCATATTCAGGATCCTCGCGACGATACGAACCCGTGGCTATGTTTTCGTAATTTTACGGAGTTGTTTAAACTCAGGGGCAAAATCGTAATTTCGTTACTAAATTTTACTAATTACAATTCACTAATCACTTTTAACTTACCCTAATTACTATTCTAATTAACTTACCTACCCCTAAACCGTAACCCATTTCTTAAACGTGGAAACCCATGTTTTCCCCTCCTAAACACATTCATCCCCCCTAATTATTCCCCACACACCTATTAATTACACCATTTGACTAACTAATTATTATTAGTAATTCTTAAACCCTATAAAGCCCCCTAAATCTCTCTCCTCTCTTCAAACTCAAACAACAGCCTGAGACCACGTTTTCTCTCTCGCCGTCCGACTCCACTCTCTCCCTCTCCCCCATCGCTCCTCCTCCCTCTCATACTCAACCCTCCGGCAAGCTCGCCATCCGACTCCCCTCTCCCCTCGCGTCCTCCTCCTCCCCTAAGACACCGCCGCAAGCCTCCCCGAGCACATCCCAAGCCCGAGCACCCGCCACCGTCTCCGATCCACTCCCACGCCTACGACAACACACGCGAAGAACCCCACTTCGCTCGATGTCTCCGCCGTCTCCGCCTCCGACTGCTTTGCCACGGCGTCACCCCGACACCCCACGACCTCCGCTCTCCCTCGCCGTCGACGAAGCCACAGCACCCAGTGAAGCTTGCCTGCTTCCCCGCTCGCCGCTGCCATCGTTCGACGGTGCCGACCGTACCACCGCAATCGCCGCAGATCCGTCGCCTCCTCCCCACGAACGCCGCCCTCCCTCCGACGTACACCCGTCGACACCCCACAGCCCCCACGCTCTCCGTTCGCCCACCACGCCGCCCACTTCTACGTCGCTGCCATACCCACCGCTTGTTGCTGCCGCCGCCGCCAACCTTGCCGCACCGCCGCGAAGACCGCCGCCCCGCCTTCGCCCGTCAGCGATCCCCCGAACGCCCGCTGCGTTCACGTGCTTTAAAGGTAAGAAACGTAAGTTTTAATATTAAATACAAAAATGCGTATTTAAATACATATAGAAATACGTATAGAAATAGACTGATCGTAATACATTATTTATAAATCGTATATGCCTCAGAAAAATACGAAACAAGGACCAGAAAATCAGAAACGACGAAATGGACCCATTGGCACTGGGTTCATCGCCAAAAGACAAGTACATCGCCCAAAATAATTTTTCAAAGACAAAACTTAATAAAGCTAAATTCGCTTTAAAATTCATATTCATAAGATTTTCACGTACACGGGCGTACGAGAAAAATATATGTTGTACTACTAGTTAATACAGTCGTTTTGACCCCTTGTTAGAAGAATTTAGACGTATGGTTTGTCCTAGAGAAATATTTGAAAAATATAATGAAAAATCGTTGTCTTTTTAATTAGTTTTTGGATCATTTAAATTAAGAAAAATCTCCATTAATTATTTTAAAATCTTGAAAGATGTTTGATAGCCTTAGAAAAATATTTTTAACTTATTTATCCTCATTTGCTAAGTCAAACCCATTTTCTATGCTCGTTTTTTAAAGTTATTATGTATTTATATCTTCGTATAATTGTGTAACTAAAGCGCAAACGGTGGAATTGGTTGAAATTATTGAATAGACTGATGAGACATCATGTGCATATAATACGATGCAAATAAACTGAATAGATTGAATAGAAGATGGAACTTCAATATAAATGAATGGACGATGGAACTTCAATATAAATAGATAGTACACGTACTTTTGACCTAGCACTTGACTTGACCCATGAGATTGGGGTAGTCTATGGTCACAAGTGTTACGGAGTGACTGGATGCCGCGACCGAATACCTCCATCACATTACAGATGTTAGAGCTTGACTGTCGCCATATAGGGGCGGTGAGCAGCGTTTCGGATTGGCCACCGTAACAGGGTGTATGTTGGTCAGTTCTCGTACTCTTGGACATAGACGTATCACTAGAATAGATTGGTTATTAAATATTGTTCTAACCTCTTCTTTACAGGTTGCTGACAACGTTACAGTTTTGTTATCAAATGCTAAATTATTACATGTTGCTAATGGTATTGCAAATTGCTATCAAATGATTAAATTGCTGCAGGTTGCCAATTGCAGTGAATGCTAGCTGCTATAACTCGCTTAAATTAATCTTATTGCTTGCCTTTAATTCAGCTTGGTTTAATTAAAATGCTTAACGTTTTGGTTTTGGGGATTATCTTGCCGAGTAAACATCGCCGATGGACATTTCACTTTGTTGTTTTACGAAATGTCCATCAGGTATTGGTAGTGAGTACTCTGAAGACATTGCTGTAGAAGTCGAGCCAGTGCTCGAAGAATACATAGAGTACCTACCCGCCGAAGACTAGACAATTACCTTCGCGACTGCACCTTTAAATATTTGAAATAATGTAATTTGTGTACTTTGTTGATTCGGCCATACTAGGCCTATGTTGTACTTTACTTTCGGATGCTTTTGTATTGTAATAATGTCATCTGTACTATTTCTTATAAGCATGCAAGATCCTGTCACTTTATTACACATACGCGTTATTGTGTTTAAGCCATAGATGAAGAAAAGAAAAGAAAAGTACTCCTCCTTGTTTTAAGCACATCGCGGACCCGTCCACGTCCTCGCTTCCGATAGAATGGGAAGCAGGGCGTGACATTGCGCCTTGGCCACCTATAGTGGTTGTTGATTACTCCGTCGGATGTCATCAGTTAATGCAGCGATATTGTCCTTGATCGATTGAGCGAATGTGTCGAATTGTTCTTGAGTGACCAAGCGTACGCTTGGTGCCTCCGACGAAGATCCAAAATCTTCTCAGCTATTATGTGCATCCTCGTTTAGTCCGAGGATCGGTCCAGTGTCTTCGGGTCCAGTCGACATAGTTTGACGGTTGCTTTTGGATGTTAACTGATGTGGATTCCCATAGACGGTGTCAACTGTTGACAATTAGGTTCCGGTCAACAGTAATCTTGGCTGACATGGACTCCTTCGATGAGGCGGAGACTCGTCAGATGTTGATGTGGAACCCTTGGTTGGTAGAACCAGGCTCGAGTAACGCTGTGCTTCGAGCGTCGGGCCGGAGCTCGACCAATCTCACGGTTGAATATAATGACCGTTCGACCTTTCTGCGGGGTCGTTCCTCAAACGACCTGCACCACATACTGTCGTTAAGGGGGTCGGATCTGGGTTTCGACCCAAATCTCAATCGATACTTAAGTTAGTAACTACTTAAGAAGGGCTTGGGGTTGTCAAGATCGATCCAAGGAAGATCGTCCAGATTCAGTCACCTCAAGCTATTGGAGGAAGAAATATAAGAGTGGACGGAATGAGTTTGTGAGATTATCTATTATTCTGTACATCTGGAGTCTCCCCCTCTTCTATTTGTCTTTCCTTTATTTATAGATAGAAGCGTCTCCTCGGTGACGTTGGCGAATAACGGTTACCAATTATGATGACACGATCATTCCTCATAAGTAGGCATAACCATTGTTCACTCCTGCCGCCATTAATGAACCCATAATTAACCGCCTCCTCGTGCGACGGATGCTCAACGGGCAAATGACGTGCGGGTTTTGACCAGACTAACGGTTAGTCCTCCTTGTGGACTTGATGGGACCGGTAAGCCTAGATTCACTTCTGTATGCTTTATTCTTCTAAATGACAATATTTCCCCTTTCTCGAGAGCCGGCCCATGGATTCAATAGTTCTATAACTCAATCCCACATCCAAGCCAAGGAATGTGGATCAGAAAGTCTAACATTCAAGCACAATGAGATTTAGCATCTGAAGCAATCATTAAATTCATGGGGTTTATATCATATTTTGCTATATGATGCCTCACGGCACATCACCCTATTAGGGCCACTCGATGGGTATTATGCATGTAGTGAATGCCTCGCGGCACATCATCCTCAGATCTATAGACGGGTGGTGCAACTACATGGAGATAATGCCTCGCGGCGCATCATCCTATTAGGTCTCCTCACGGGTAATGCAAGTACACGTAGATAGTGCCTCGCGGCACACCATCGTCATCGAACCTCTCATAGATAATGCATATGCAACACAATATAGCTGTGATTTGATGTTGCTAGATTTTAGTCGAATTGAACTATTTACAACTGGATTGTTCATACAAGAAGTAGCGAGGGATAGAGTTTGAGGTTCTACCCTCCTATATTTATTCATTCATCTTTGCTTCACCCTTCTTTTATTTTTCTTTTTATTTCGTTTTTTTTTGTTTTTACTCGACCCATTTGTGGTTCTGAACTCGAATCGACCCAACCCGACCCTCTAAATAAAACGGGGCGGATCAGGTATGGGTAGACCCATATTAGGTTCGGATCAATCTCGATCCGGCCGAACGCGATCATGCCCATCCCGCTTGCCACCACTAGCCCTAAATTCAGCAACACATCGAAAATCCCTTAATTTTCTGGTTATTCTCATTGTCAACTGGACCTGTCGTTATTCTTGCAGAGGCTGATCGAAGCTATCGGTCTCGTCAATGACCGGAATACACTTGGCCATTTCAGGCCAAGTGGGAGATGTAAGTTGGTTATGGCCCGA
This sequence comes from Scilla litardierei, assembly GCA_030789695.1. Lineage (NCBI taxonomy): Eukaryota > Viridiplantae > Streptophyta > Magnoliopsida > Asparagales > Asparagaceae > Scilla > Scilla litardierei. The sequence continues at coordinate 161,619,013 of CM061139.1, forward strand.
TATGGCCAAATCTGCTTGTAACCGACACGATACTCGGTTGAGGATTTTCCTCAACCGAGAGACCAAGTCTCACATGGCCGTTGAGGAAATCGTGGGCGGTTGAGCAAAATCCGGGGCGGTTGAGGGATGGAAGATATGGCGGTGGTCCCTATATAAGAGGATGAAGTTTCTCTTATTCAGTATCAAAATACTCTCAGCCATATCTGAAATTCCCAAACATCAAAATATCTTTTCGTTCTCTATTTCTCTCATCGGTATCAGAGCATCTTTTTCTTCGATCCGAGCCTGGCGTTGATTCACGCATAGGAGGTCGCCGTATTTCTTTTGGCCATTGCTAAATGCACCTCAAAAGATGAGGTGCATCTAAGAATTAGTGTATTTTTTTTGCTAAATTTGGAAGTTATCATTGATGATTTAACCCCTTGAAATGACATAGCCACTGGTTTTAGAAATAAAACAGTACATGCACCTCAGGAATGAGGTGCAAGGAGCATTGGCCTTTCTTTTTCTCCAAACAGTAACTTTCTTTTGCCTTGTTCCTACCTGCTATCCGAGTACCGAGGCCCCTCTTTTTTTTTTTTGGTGCATCGGAAATAAGAGGCCCCTCTTTCTTCAACCCATAGAAATTTCTCTCAGCATCACAAAATTAAAACCCATCTCTCCCTTTGAAATCAAAATATTTTTCATCTGTCCCTTTGGATCCTGCATCTCTCTTGTTCTTTTCTATTCGATCCAAGAGCACCCATCTAGATCCGAGCGCCGTCGATCCATAATCTGATCATCTTCGATCTTCTTCCGGATCCGCCATCAGTCCTGATCTGCTCCGATCGGCCGCCATCAGTCCGGAGATCTGTTGCCGACAGTCTTGGTCCATCGATCCGCCGCTATCAGTCCAGATCCGCCGCTGATCTGCTCAGATCCGTTGCCGTCAGCCTTGATCCACCCAAACTCCTGCCGATCTACATCTTCGACCTGCAGTTTTCCCAGAGAATCCCGCAACAGCGACATTTCACACAAACAGAATCAATCGAAATATCTGGAGGCAATAATCAGGTTCCTTTGTATTATTATTTTTTAATTTATGCACTTTATTAGATTTGCATGCTTGTTCCCCTCTGCAACTTGGACCTAATAAAATTTGCCCATGACTCATTAATTATAAAATTTGTGATAATTAATATCATACTTGTAGTGGTTATTTTAAATTGCTGTTGAAATTCTAAGTGTGGTTTAAATTATAAAATCAATTTCTGAATTTGTCAATATTTTTTAAAATTAAAAAAAAATATAATATCAGTTTGTAATTATAAAATTCCTTTCTAAAAGATATATTTTGAAATTTCAGTTTTCAATTTTTTTAATTAAAATTTATTTTAATTACAGATTTATTTATTTTAAAAAAAAATTCAGTTTATAATCTTTTAACAATACAAATTATATTTCTTTAAACTATTTCTTTAAATTGTAGATTTAATTTTTTTATTGCAGTTTAATTTATTTTTACTTGTAATTGATTCACCATTATTTACAAATTGTAATTTATCTCTCAATCAGTGGAAATGGCCAGTAAATTGATTGCGTCTGAACTGGCTAAGATAGAACGTCTAAACGGTTCCAACTATGACATGTGGCACCGGAAAATTAGATATGGACTTATACATGACAATTTAGATTGTGTCATTGAGACCACTGCTCCTGCTCTCCCTGAAAATCCAACTGATGCCCAGAAGAGAGAGCTAGAACAGTGGAAAATTAATGACAAGAAGGCTATGAGTCTCATGCTTATGTTCATGGACGATAGCTTAATAAAGGTGTTCGAAAACTGTAGTACTGCCAAGGACATGTGGCAGTCTATTAAGGAGAAATATGATATCACATCTGACGTGAACATACAACTCCTGCTGCATAGGTATAATTCATGCCGTATGCAGGAAGGTGACAATGTCACCGAACACGTGAATAAAATGATTGTCATGGCTAAGGACCTAGCTACAGCAGGAACTGAGATTCCTGAGAAGCTTCAGGTGGCAACTATTCTGAATAGTCTGCCACCGTCGCTAGATATGGCTGCCACTACGCTTAGATTAAACGGAACCGTTAAGCGTGTAACTGACTTGCCAGCTCAGCTAGCAATGGAACAAGATTTTCTGGCTAGGAGGAAGGGCTCGGACGTCAACCTTGTGCATGAGGAAGAGGCGAATGCTGCTCAATACCGGAAGGCACAAGGGAACCAGCGTCTTGGACCTGTGAAGCCATCCTTCAAGGGATTCGGCCAACAATCAGCTCGCGGGAAGAAAGGACCTCCTGGATCTTGCTACATTTGCAGGAAGTATGGTCACTTTAAGGCCAACTGTCCTCAGGCAAGGAATAAGGGCAACACAAAGCGCCCAGAACAAGGAGGATCCGGAAAGCGGGAGTTCATTGGCGTCACTGAATGCAACGCTGCAACAACAGACGCTGAAGGCTGGTGGATCGATTCGGGTGCAACCCGACATATAGCAAAGACGAAGGGAGGAATAGTTGACTTCCAGGAACTGAAGAAGGGAGACCAACGGATATACATGGGGAACAATACCTATCTGGATGTAGAAGGTATTGGTTCATACAGATTGGATCTTGGGGACAGCATCATGGTCCTCAAAGATGTGTTTTATGCACCTGGCATAAGACGTAATTTGGTCTCTGTTCCGGCTTTGCTGAAGAAGGGTCTTGAAGTGAGATTTTACAACAATAGGGTCTCTATTGGGAAAGACAAGAAAGTGTTTGCTATGGGCAAGTTTGTGCCCGGACATGATTTATTCTGTCTTTCCGTTGTAAAATCTGATATTGGTAATAAAGATGGTGATTTGAATTATTCCTCGTGTCTGTTGTCTGATTATGATCTTTGGCATATGAGATTAGGTCATCCTGGTAACAATAAGATGGACCAGTTAATCAAAATGGATTTATTACCGGAACTGACAGGTGTAAGGACATTACCCTGTGAACATTGTTTAACTGGGAAGATGACCAGGAAATCATTCTCGGAAGGTCAAAGGGCAAATGAATTGTTGGAATTAGTTCATTCTGACATTTGTGGGCCCTTGAGCATAAAGACACGAGGGAATACGGAATATTTCATAACCTTTATAGATGATTATTCCAAGTATACTTTTGTGTATCTTTTAAGCAGAAAGTCGGAAGCCTTTGAAAGCTTTAAAAGATACAAGGCAGAAGTTGAAAGAAAACTTGGAAGGAACATAAAGGTGTTAAGAACTGATAGAGGTGGGGAATTCAACTCAAAGGAATTTGAGGAATACTGTATTCAGTACGGTATAAAGAAGCATACTACTATGACTTATACGCCACAACAGAATGGTGTGGCTGAAAGGAAGAATAGGACATTAATGAATGCAGTGAGATGTATGCTATCGCATTCTGGTCTCTCCAAGGATTTTTGGGGAGAAGCCATATTGACTGCAAATTATGTTCTGAGTAGAATTCCCACAAAATCAGTCGAGACAACGCCGTATGAGATATGGAATGGACGCAAACCCAATTTAAGTCATTTGAGAAAATGGGGTTGCGTGGCACATGTTCTCATTCCATATCAGGTTAGAGATAGGCTGGATCTCAAAACCGTAAGATGTGTATTCATAGGATATTCTGAAAAGTCTAAGGGATATAGGTTCTTCCATGAAAATAAGGGAGTCATTGAAAGTAGAGATGCTACTTTTCTAGAGAATCTAGAAGAAAAGGAACAAGTCCAAGAAAATGTGCCACCCTTCCTGGACTTAGATGATGTTCCGAATGACGACTTGGATATAGCGGATGACGTACATCATCCAGCTATGGAAGATGAGCCTGTAAACGAGAATATACCTATGGCAAATCAACCAGCTGAACCTGTCCAGCCTGCAACCCTTAGTGGCAACATAAGACCCAGAACAACACCCGCATGGATGGATGATTATTATCTATATTCATGTGAACCATCTTGTTTCTCTGTGGATATTGATATAGATGAGCAAGCTGATCCCTTGAATTATACAGATGCAATGAAATCATCTGAGTCAGATCAATGGCTTGAGGCCATGAAAAGGGAGCTTGACTCAATTGAGAGAAACAATGTATGGGAGCTATGCGACTTACCAGAAGAGAGGAAGTCCATAGGATGCAAGTGGGTGTTAAAGAAGAAATATCGGGTTGATGGGTCTATTGATATATTCAAGGCCCGGTTAGTTGCAAAGTGATTTACTCAGATAGCATGGATTGATTATCAGGAGACTTATTCTCCGGTGGCTAAGTTTGCATCCATTCGGATAATCTTAGCGATTGTTGCGCATCTTGACTTGGAACTTTACCAAATGGATGTCAAGACTGCATTCCTCAACGGAGAGTTGCAGGAAGTTATATATATGGATCAACCTGAGGGATTTCAGGTTGAGGGACATGAAGACAAAGTGTATAAATTGAAGAAATCTTTGTATGGTTTAAAACAATCATCTAGACAGTGGTATCTCAAATTTCACAACACTATTATCCAACTTGGTTTCGTTGCAAACAAATTGGATAACTGTGTGTATGTCTTGAAAAGTGGGAGCAGTTTTACGATATTATCCCTGTATGTGGATGATATTTTGCTCGCTGGAAATGACGTTGAAGTGTTGAAAGGAATTAAATCAGCACTTCGTAGTGAATTTGAGATGAAGGACATGGGTGACGCATCCTACGTTCTTGGAATACAGATCCTTATAGATCGGAAGTCTAGAATGTTAAGTTTAAACCAAGAAAAGTATTTGCACACAATATTGAGGAGATTTGGAATGTACAATTCAAATCCAGCCCCTACACCATTGGTTATAGGGAAGCCGTTAAGTAAAGAACAATGTCCTGGAGAGGGACAAAGTCGGCTGAATGTTCCATATGCTCAGGCTATTAGAAGTTTGATGTATGCAATGCTATGTACTAGACCAGACTTGGCGTACCCAGTTAGTCTGGTTAGTAGATATCAAAGTAATCCTGGTCCAGCTCATTGGGAAGCTGTTAAGAGGATTATGAAATACATAAAGGGTACGGTGCACCACAAGTTAGTTTATCAAGCAGATTCGCTTGAAGTTCTTGGTTACTCCGATGCAGATTTCGGAGGGGACAAAGATGACAGGATGTCAACTGCAGGACATGTGTTCATCTTTGGTGGTGCAGCTGTTTCTTGGGGTAGCAAGAAACAGGGTTGTGTAGCGAGATACACACAAGAAGCTGAGTATATAGCCTGTAGTATGACAGCTACTCATGCGGTCTGGATCAGACGGTTCCTATTGGACTTGAATCTCAATTTGGTTGATGGACCAATTGAGATGTACTGTGATAATCAAGCAGCCATCAGCTTGATCCACAGTGGTGCAAACAGTTCCAAAGGAAGACATATTGAAATACAATATCATTACGTACATGATATGGTGGAAAAGAAAGAAGTCAATGTGACTTATATTCCAACAAGTGATATAATTGCTGATCCCTTGACGAAGGGTATTCCAGCAGGTACATTCATCAAACATGTTGGTTTGATGAGACTTAGAAATATCTAAGTCAAGGAAACTTTCATGAATAATGAAAGGAGACAATCATGTATAGTGATTGTACTCGGTAAATAAAATGTGCATATCTCTCGGATAGTGGGAGTATGTGAAATTATATCATGTGTTATATCTCACGGATAGTGAGGGTATGACCGGAATGCACTTGGCCATTTCAAGCCAAGTGGGAGATGTAAGTTGGTTATGGCCTGATATGGCCAAATCTGCTTGTAACCGACACGATACTCGGTTGAGGATTTTCCTCAACCGAGAGACCAAGTCTCACATGGCCGTTGAGGAAATCGTGGGCGGTTGAGCAAAATTCGGGGCGGTTGAGGGATGGAAGATATGGCGGTGGCCCCTATATAAGAGGATGAAGTTTCTCTTATTCAGTATCAAAATACTCTCAGCCATATATGGAATCCCCAAACATCAAAATATCTTTTCGTTCTCTATTTCTCTCAGTCAATCGGTGTGTTTCATTTGTTAATTTTCCTTATAAATTAGCATATGTGGTGATTTTCAGCTGCTTTGAATTAGGTATTCAACTTTATCTTTGGATTGAAGTTTTGTTGTGCAATTTGCCGATTGTTCCGATGTGAATAATATATCGAAGGTTATAACATTAATGTTTCAATTGAAGAAAGATACAATTCAAAAGCGCTGCTTTCGAATTGAATTCTTCATGATTTGAGAGAACCGTGAAGTAAAGATGGGGGTTTTGGGATTTTTTTCCTTTTCCACCCCTTCTTTTGGGTTGAGGGGGATTGGAAATTTGGAATCGAGAAAAATAGAAATCTGTTTATGCTGTACCCTGAGATTCATCTGGAAATCTGATTGATAAATCTCAATGACTCCTCCCGGGTAAGCGGTTTTTTTGTCATTGATGTGAGAGTTCGATCAAATTTGTGAAGTGACGCATATGTATATCAATTTGGAAGATACAGGGTAGTCTGGCTTTGTGCCAATTAAAATAACTTATGTTCTTAGAATTTGGGAATTAAAAGTGTTAGCCATACCGTGAATCAGGTGTTGAAGCCAAATTGTTCCTTATATTCGCTTTCTGGTTGTAACATTAGAAGATGACTAGGTCCGTCAAATGCAATATCATGGGCGGCGGTTGGATATAATGTGATCGGGAATAAGGGTGAATTTTTCATTATGCACCAGATGGACCATTCACCAAAGAGTGCCAAGGAATCCTACTAGATATCTAGCTAAGAGGGGCACATGCCTTTTTAAGGCTATGATAGTTTTATTCCCGCTATGTATTTTTGAATATAATGTTTGTCAAAAGAGAAAATTCTTTTGTTGCATCAAACATAAGAAGTAATAATTCCGGGGCCATGCTGCAACTTTGCCGGTACACCACTCACAACAGAAATTATAACATTTTGACTGTGCATGAATCAAATAGTTAATTTGCATGCTAGTAAATTTGTGTTTCATCTGAGGGTTTTTTCTGAGACATTCCAAAAGTAAATGAAAATTTTCATGTAAATTGGCCATGTGAATTGTATTATTGTAGTTTCAGTGAGTTGCAACATAAGATAATTCCAATTTCGGTCATAGATTTCTGAAATAAAGTTTGATATTGATTTTTCCAGTGATGGCATTGTCCTTGGATTCGTGGTTGAAGGAGTTCAATGAAGCCTCCAAGCTTGCTGATGATATTACTGCAATGATTTCTGAAAGGGGTTCGTTGCCCTCATCTGGCCCAGATACTCAAAGACATACATCTGCAATTAGGAGGAAGATAACAATTCTCGGTACCAAATTAGACAATTTGGAGTCCCTTTTGTCAAAGATCCCTAAACAACCAAAGTATGCGGATTCATGCTTTTTTACGAAATGACATTTTTTCCTGCAATAATATTTTGAGTTGCAGCTTTGCATATTGTTAATCACTTCAATGTTTTCTCAAAACTCGTAGGTTTTTCTATGCATGTTATAGTCGTTGATAAACAACAACACCCAACGAACAATCATTTAACTTGTATGTGTGATCATGTAGATGAGTTTTACCGAGAAATTCATGTGTATGGCAGACTAATCCGCTGATGAGATGTCTGTTTTCAAGTATATGATGTGACTCACTAAAAATAGTTGTAGAATAATTTGGATGATTAACAGAGCAAATTTCTTAATTTTACAATTAACAGCCATTTTGTACAATGTTTGGTTGTTCATCTTGATATCTTTTTTTACAACCAGTTGGACTGGTGCTATTGGTTCTTTGCATTCATATAGTTAGCAGTCATAACAATGACCATTTTGTTATTTATATTGTTTTTCCTATTATTTCGCTGCGAAATGCTAATATTTTTATAATATTTGATATAAATAGGATCATTGCAGAATCTCTTAATTTTGGTGGTTAATTTACTTCTTCTTGGTTCAAGTTCAGAGGAACATTTTGTGCTATTTTTCAAGCAACACTCAGTTACAATTGTCCTAATTCTGTCTAGGGCTGAGTCTTTTCCTCTTCAACCGGGTTTACTATATCATTCGCTGGGGGGGGGGGGGGGGAATAAAGATAGAAAAAGAATGAAAGGAATTGGGGTGAATTTCTTTACTGTTTTCTAAGAGGGTTGAAAATATAGGTGATATGCCTTAATGTTGCCCCTGCTGTACGAGGACTGCAAACTCTAATTTCAGGTAGCATACGTAGATGGTGGACTGATACATCTATAGGTAAACACAACTAATGGACCCATAGTGTACTCTCCGAACTTCCAGTATCATCGATTAGATTTTTTAAAGCTTTTAGGCATAGTTGTGAGACCTAAATATATACCAAGGGTAACTTGTTAGTTCTTGGGTTCAAGACTAACGTTGTTTTGATGATGATCAATACATTATGTTAGTGTGCTAATTAATCTTATATTTTATTTTTAGTTTATCTTAATAATTATATGTTGATGAGACAAAGCATAATGCTTGGAGGATGATGCAATGGATATATTAAAGACCTCCAAGAGTGATGGAGTGTTCAAGCTTGGATGAAGTCATGAAGATCATCTAATGAATCCAAAGCTTGGAGCATGATGATGGATGAACATCTAGAGGAGCAATGCCAAAGTTTGGAGCTTGATGAAGGGAAGCTCATCAAGAGATGTCAAAGCTTGGAAGATGTTGGGAAGCATGAAGGTATCATGTGCTTGAAGACTTAGACTTTAGGAGATGCAATATGTAATCCATGTAATTTTTTATTACTTGCATTTCTTTTTTTGAGTCTAGGATTATTGTAATGCCTTGATAGATGGTCATACCCTCATGCATGTGCTTTTAACCTTCTTAGTGAGCCTTAGGATTATCATAGAAACTATCCTAATAGGTTCACTATGCCTTAAACTCAAACTGGGGTTTTTGGCTCTCCATCAGGCGACTGATGAAGGAAGGACAGACGACTAGATGATTCCAGGTGCCTGGCCAGCCTTCTACAGTCGACTGTAGTGCACATCTCAAGTCAACATTTCTTGACTATTTCTTGAGCTCTTAGAAACAGACGACTGACGTTTATATTATAGGCGACTGTCTTCCATCAGGCGCCTGAGAATTATTCTACAGTCGTCTGTGTGTCAAAGTGCGTAACTTGCATTTTTTTGGGTTTCATCCCACTTTGCAAGTTAGTCATTGATGACAAGATTTCAGTCACCTATCAATTTACAGGCGCCTGTGTTTTGGTCATCTATCGTCTGAAGGCGTTAGTGCAAAAGTTGCATTTTCTTTGCACCGTTTCCATCCCATGTGACAGTCGCATGCTGAAGGATATATATGCGCTTGCTCATTTACCGGCGCCTGTGTAGTCTTCTACAGTCGTCTGTCCTGGCTCAGACGTTGGGATTTTTATAACCGTTGACTAGTCGACTGTCTGTACCGTAAACTACCAAAATCTCGTCGTTACAGATTTCTTTCTTTTGGGGGCTTTGGTTGGTTTTATGGGCTCTTTTTGGCTTCCTTTATATTGGAGTTAGCTTAGTTCATTTAGAACTCTTGGAAATCATTAGGAATACATTGAAGATCAATTCATCTCTTTCCTAAGCCACTCATCTCCTATTCCCTCATTAGAGCTTTAATTTTATGCTATAGCATCTAAGCTTTAGGAAATTTCTCCAAGTGATTTCAATTACATTCCTTTTCTTGGAGAACATCTTTCATCTCTTCATTCATACACTTAAGTGAGAAGTGTTAGGGTTCATTCCTAGCAGAGAGAAAAATCGACAAAAGCAATCAAAGCAAATCTCAAGCACTTGGTCATTTACACTTGCATGCCTTCTTCATCACATTGGTAAGAGCATGTCAAGGCATATGTAAGTGTTATTTTGTTTCATCTTTTGTGAAACCCCCTAATTCTCTTTGTGGGAATTAGTCACCCTAGCTTTCTGTGTGAGAGCTAGTTATTCTTTGTGTGAGAGTATAACCTTCTGTGTGAGGGTTGATTGAGATGTCTCTGTGTGAGAATCTGAGCCTCTCTGTGTGAGAGCAAAAGTCTCTCTGTGTGAGAGTAAGGATATCTCTTTGTGAGAATCCAAAATCCTCAGTGTGAGGTATCTCTGTGTGAGATTGTATTCACTTCTCTTTGTGGGAATTATAATGGATATTGGTGTAGTTGGATGTACCCAAGTTTGGAGAACCAGGGTAAAATACTTTTATTTGTGATTGTGTTTCAGCATGTTCTATAATTTCCGCTGCTAATTGTGCTTTAATTTAATTAACTTTTAATTAAGCAATTTGCTTGCCTTTACACTATTCACCCACATGTAGTGTGTAGCCCCCTCTAGTGTGTGTAGCCCCGCCTAACATAACTTAGCAGACATTTTTCTACACATGATTACTCTGATATTTTATGGTCTAATGCATTTACACATTTCTTTGCTGTCACAACATTGGAATGGTTCCAAAATATCAATACGACTTCGTCTGTAATCTTTCCTCAACATAAAAAATCTAGCAAATCACTTTAATTACAGTTCGTGCATATGCTGTTGCTAAACATTATAAACAGAAACTAAAATCAGCATCCGTTTCAGTTTGCTTTGTTGAGCATGCCAAATTCATTACTGCCAAGTTTCTTCTTTACTTGGGCTGGTGTTCTGATCGATTTCATTTTTTAATAATCTTAATATGTATATGCATAAATAGAACAATCCTTATAAATTGGTCTATTTTTTTAGCTTCTTCCCTTGGTGTGCGTAATTTAAATTGAAATTTCTTTTAAAAGTCAACTTGAAGAAGTTCTGTTGTCATAATATTTAATATCTAGACATATTTGTCACCTGGTTCTTCTCATCGCATGATTTATGGCTGTTTCTATTTATCCAAATAATGACTAGTCCTTATTGACATAAGCAACAGATTCAAACCATGTGAAGTTGCTCTTATTTTCTTCCGTTTTCTTTTAGCCCTTTTCTTCTATTCGGAGGTCAGATATATTATCATCACACTTCTTGAAAACAGAGTATATGTTAAGCGGCACCCCTTGCTGCATAAGTAAGGCATGGTGCCACAAACAAAGACTAAATCAGGTTTTGGGTTTAAAGCTAGTGTTAAAGATTATAGATTGCCATATTACAGTCCTGATTACAAAACCAATGATGCTAATATTTTGGCTGCAACTCCTCAACCTAGAGTTCCCGTTGAAGAAGCCGGGATTGCGGTAGCTATCGGATCTTCTACTGGTACATGGATAACTATGTGGGCTGATGGATTTACCAGTCTTGATCATTACAAAGGGTGATGCTACCACATTGAGTCTGTTGTTGGGGAAGAAAATCAATATATTGCTTATGTAGCTTATCCTTCTATTTGAAGAATGTTTGTTACTAACATGATTACTTCCGTTGCGGGTAATGCATTTGGTTTCAAAGCATTACGAGCTTCACATCTGGAGGATCTATGAATGCTTGTCCATATTCCAAAACCTGCCAAAGCTTTATTTTATTTTATTTAAGTTCATTTTATTTTATTTGGGGGTGAGAGGAATGGAGGGGCAATCTAGGTATTTTAATATAACATGTAAACATTGTGTTTTGTTAGATGTGTTTAATACACATGCTTCAATCAACCGCAATTGACTTTCTGATTTGTCTGTAAAGCAAGATCAAATTTGTATTTGTTCGTGTTTGACATTCAGAATGGACAAGGAGCTCCACAAATGCCAAGACATGCTTGCAAATTTGAAGTCTAAAACAAAGCAACTGGCATCAACGTTGAACATGTCCAATTTCGCCAACAGGTAATATTTTCATTCAGAAATTAATCCATACTAATAGGGCATCTTCTAATTTTTTTTCTAATCTACCCAGGTTAAAGTAAGTATGTGTCACTGACAATGGAAGATTTTCCCCTCTTTTTTTGAAATCTAGGGAAGATTTGTTTGGACCTAGTCAAATATCAGTTGATGAGGTAAAACGAACTGAAGGTCTGGACAATCGAGGTGTTGTCGGATTACAGCGGCAGATTATGAAAGGTATATTGCTCTTATACTTACTGAATAAAGTGGACATGTTGTTTTGTGGTTTACCTTTTATCTTGCATATTACACAGAGCAAGATCAAGGCCTTGAGAAGCTGGAGGAGACAGTCATCAGTACGAAACATATTGCTTTGGCAGTTAATGAAGAATTGGACCTGCATTCCAGACTGCTAGTATGTTAAAGGGATTTGATCTAGCAGAATGTTTAAATTTTCATTTCTTGCCGTTTTTTGCGGTCATGATTCTCTTGTTTATTTTTCTTTACTATGCAGGATAACTTGGACCAACATGTGGACACCACAGATTCAAGGCTTCAGGTAGGTTCATTCTCTTCATAATGTCTCACACAGAGTCGTCAAACCGCGATATATTTATCGAATCTCGATTTTCATTGGTATCATATCATATGGTAAGATATATAAACTCTTGTGCAATATTTAAGCAACTATGCATCCAACTATACATATCATGTAAATATGGAAAAGCAAAAGATAAAACAATAAACAACAAAGGACGAATGCAAATAACCTAAAAGTAGCAGTCTAGATCATATGAAATAAGAAATATACATAAATACTATATATAAATTCCCAGTCAAAGGAGTACAAGACCATTAATGAAAGTAACGCCAAAGGTAAAGTTTTAATTTGACATATAAGATAGAAATCTAATAAGTATGATGAGACTAAAATAACAACTGGAAGGGACTAATTCATTGCGGTAATACTAAGATGGATCCATCGGACTAAAATAACAACTGGAAGGGGCTAATTCATTGCGTTAATACTAAGATGGATCCATCGGATGCATGATGAGACCCGAATGGAAGATCTGATGTGGTCATGTAAACAGAAGCATGGCTCCAGTCTCTTCCGCACTCTCACTAATATGATTTACCTCCAAAATTCAGTGAGTCTGTAGTACCAAGTGTATGTCAAGTGTAATTTCTCAGTGTCTTAGTGATATTATACAAGTGTTGTTCTAGTTGGTAGTAAAACAAGCATTATGAAATAAAGTTCCTAATTGAGTTTTGATATCACATCAAAACTAGCTAATATGATTGATGTGCTATGTGATTCAAATCTAGTCATGTGTCATGATTCTAATCAGTTCACGTGGGTTTATGCCAACAGACCCAATACAAGAATACGGTACTCGTAAGGTGACATGATAACAATATATTCAAATATCATGATATTCCACTATCATATTTTCCAACATTAGGATATTCCAATATCATATTTTCATCATAGCACATCCAACCATATTACTACTTTCAATGTCATGGGATAACACGCAATATGTGATATGACAATCTAAACATGGACATCATGCAACATATGGATAACATGTAGAATTTAGATATCATGTAGCAACAGGAATAACAGACTAATATGTAGTAAGTGATGTAACACTTTAAACCTGAAAACATGCAACAATTAGTAAAATAGTCTAACTTGAAAAGCAAGAGGCGAATGATATAACAAACAAAAACATGGAGGGATTTATATGTATATCAGTTATATATCTTAGGATTTTCCTGTTGGTGCTTCTACCCAGTATAAAGTAGTCAAGTTTTCACTCTAGCATACTACTAGAGAACGACATAACTATTGCTCTAAAGAGCAGACACAATGGGAGGGCACCAAACATTAATCTAGATAGAGAGCAAAAGGCCACAAGAAATCACGATGGGGGGCTTAAACCGAAGCACAGTCATGGCATGGGCTAAAAGCCCAGGTAAAACTCATGACAAGAGGTGAAAAACCCCAAAGGATGTCATGATAGGGCAAGGAGCCCAGGTAACAGTCACGACAGAGGCCAAGTAGCTCTAAAACAAGTTACGTTAGCCATGTAAAACCAAGGGCACGAACACGGCAGTGACAGGGGTGGTGAAGGTCGTCGCCAAGCCCACAGTTTAAAGAAAACATCACAGCATAAGAAAAGGAATGTTAAAACCAAAAACTAGAATTCAGAGCAAATTTACCAAAATCGGAGAACCGTCAGGGGTTGTCGAGCTTAGCCACCGAGCGGCTGCGACTGTTCGCTAGAGGAAGGGGGCGGAACTGAAGCAAAACCAAGTCTCCAACTCAAACCAAACTTAACTCCAGGGAAAACCCAAAAAAATCTTGAAGTAAAAACCCTTGGGGAGTAAATAGGATATATATCGAGGGAAGAGAGGGCCAGATGGCCTCGGATTGGACGTGGAGCGGTGGATTTGCGGGGTTGACGATGTCTCGGGTGACATGTCAAGTGAATGGTGCTAGCGAATGGTGCTGCTGCGAGGGTTTCCTTCTCGCCGAACGAAGATCGAGAGAAAGAGGGTGTGACGTGTCGAGGCGATACTTTCGGCGGAGTAAGAGGGCACGCGGTTTGTCGGGTGAAAGGGTGGTGTCGGGGAGAGTGTGTGATTTTTCTCCCCCCCCGAAGCTTCGAGAGAAGGGGTGAGGGTGTGCATCGCATGTGGAGGGAAAAAATTAAGGGATGGTTGGGCCGAGGACATGTGGGCTGAGCTGGTGGAGAAAAGAAGAAAAAAATGAAAAAAAATAAGAGAGAGGGGGGACTGAGCTCGCTGGTTGTTAAATAGAAAGAAAAGAAAAAAGAAGAGAAGAGAAGAGAAGAGGAGCATGGGCCAGGCCTAAGGGAAAAAATAATGTGACATTTCATCCTCCTCTTTGTAGGTGGACTCTACAGGCGAGTCTCGATGCCACACCATTTTCATTAGGTTGACAACTCTGTTTCAAAAAACCTTCTGCTGGTGGTCAATGATCTGGCTGTTTGTATGTTAGGCCAGGCCACACGGTGATATCAGAATGATCAACCACATGCGTCGGGTCTTCCACATACTTGTGCAACTAAGATATGTGAAATACATTATGCTCTCATTATAGATATGGAGGCAGTGAACGTCTCTACATCACTTTTCCTATTCACTCTAATATATCAAAATGCCCAATGTTACGGGGAACGTGCTTCCCTCTTCGTCCAAATCAAATCTGGCATCTGTTGGGAAAGATCTTCAAGAAGACATGATCACCAGGCTATAACTTCGAATGTCGACGCTTCACATCTGTCCAATGCTTGTACCGATCTTGTGTTACCTGAAGCTTCTCTTTGATACTGCGCACTACATCCACATCTTCTACAATCATTTCTAGTTCATTCAGCTCTCTGTCACCTACATCATCCCAACTCAAGGGCGAATGACACTTTTTTCTGTACAACACCGCAATGAGTGCCATAATACTGGCCCAATAACTGTTGTATGCAAACTCTATGAGGTGAAATTGATCTTTTCAAGATTCCTTGAAGTCTAAGATATAAGCACACAACATATTCTCCAGTATCTGAATGGTGCGCTTTGACTAGCCATCTGTCTGAGGATGACAGGTCGTATTAAAACTCAAATGGGTTCCCAGGAGACCCTGTAGGCTCCTTCCAAAAATGATATGTGAATCGAGTGTCTTTGTCTGAAACTATACTCACAAAAACACCGTGTAGTCACAATCTCCTCAATGTATTTCCTGACAAGGACTTCTGTCGACTGGTCAACTCTGAAAGGAATAAAATACGCTGATTTGGTTAATCGATCAATGATCACCCAGATAGTGTTATTATGCCTTGTGCTTCTAGATAGTGTTGTGCTTCTAGATAGTCCAGTCACAAGATCCATCGTAATGTGTTGCTACTTCCACTCTGGGATGAGTAAAGGCTATAACAGACCAGCAACATATCATGCATTTTGTCGTGTTCCATGTAGTACTCCTCTTCATGTCATGCCACCAATAATGCTGCCTCAACTTCATGTACATCTTGGTCCCGCCTGGATGAATAGAATATGGTGAACTGTGAGCTTCTTTCAACAGCTCATCTCTAATATCTCTAGACGACATACAAATTCTGCTACCATACTGCAAGGACATGTCATCATGAACCCTGAACGTTGGTGTCTGGCCTGCCAACATCAAGCTTCTGATCTGCTTAAGCTTCTCATCTCCTGCTTAAGCTTCTCATCTCCTGCTTAAGTAACCTTGATCATATCTACCCAAGTTAGTTGAATTTGCATGTTCATCAATGACGCAGTCACTCCAGGCAAGATGATATCTATATTAATTTCTCTGATCTCTTGCTGCAGCTTTCATTGAGTCATAAGTCATCACTGCTAGGAGACGACTCACAATGACCTGCCCAAGATGATATTAAAGGTCAATATTGTAATAATCTGCCATTGGCTCAATCCACCGATGTTAACACATGTTCAGCTCCTTCTGAGTGAAGAGATACTTCAGACTCTTTTGGTCTGCGAATACCTTCACATGCCCACCCAATAAGAAATGTATTCAAATCCTCAATGTAAAGATAACCGCGTTCGACTCAAAATCATAGGTGGGATATTTTTTCTCATGATTCTTCAGCTGCCTGGATGTGTATGCCCCGACTCGGCCGTGTTGATGTAGCACACACCCAAGTCCTCTGCCAAACGCATCATAAAATATTTCGAATCCTTTTCGGTCTGAATAACCAAAATTGGCATCGAGGTTGATCTTCTCTTCAACTCCTGGAAATCATTATCACATGCCTTAGACCAGACGAATACATATCCTTTCTCGTCAATCGCGTTATAGGCTCTGCGATTTTTGAGAAGTTTTGGATAAATCTTTAGTAATATCCTGCTAGTCCCAAGAAAATCTCGGTCACTGACTGGAGAACATGCCAGTTCTGAATAGAGGATACTGATCTACAGAAATCCATTCTTCAGATACCATGTGGCCCAGAAAAGCCATCTTTAACTAAAATCTACACTTGCTAAATTTGGCAAACAATTGGTGTCGCCTCAAAGTCTCCAGAACCTTCATCAAATGTTCAGCATGCTCCCAATCGTTCTTTGAATAGATGAGAATATCGTCAACGCAAACCACTACGAACTTGTCCAGAAATTCATGTAACACTTGCTTCATGAGACTCATGAATACCATCGGTGCATTGGTTACACCAAACAACATCACCAAGTACTCATAGTGTCCATACTTGATTCTGAATGTGGTCTTATGGACATCCTTCTTCACCCTCACCTGACGGTACCATATCATCAAATCTAACTTTGAAAAGACGATTGATCATCTGAGCTGGTCAAAAATATCATCGATACAGGGAAGATGATACTTGTTCAGTTTTCTACATGCGCCCGTGATCCATCCTTATTCCGCACCAACAATATAGGAGCACCCTATGGGGTTACATTGGGTCGTATCAATCCTTCCATAGTAAATCATCCAATTGAGCCCGAACTTCTTGTAACACAGATGGTGACATACGATAATGATCACTAGATATCTGGTTGGATGCCTGATAACAATAGAAAACTCGAGCATGTTCTCGAGGCAATCTTGTAAGATTGTCCGAGAATACGTTCATGAATTCTCACACCACCTTTGGTTTCTCTGGTTCAGCATCCATGACAGTCACAACTGTCTATGTGGGTCTGTCTCTGAATTGCACTGGACCTTCAAATCTACTTCCGCTGATGAACTCAAATTTCGGATGATTGGGCATTTTGAACACTACCATACTTTGAGTAGTCAATGGTAGTGTGAAAAGTCCCTAACCAATCCATTCCAAACACAATATCAAAGCTTGATATCACAATCACCTTGAAGTTTGCAAACAGCTCCCTTCCACAAATCACAAGAGGGCATTGAGGATTCCCACTAGTCGTTTTCAACACGCCACTGCCCGTGTTGACACTTCTATTTCCAAAGTTGATCAAGAGATAGACAACCCGAACGTAACGGGGAGTACTCAAGGATAGAAGGGATGATGAGGCCGTCACAAGCTGAAAGGAATGTGATGGCAATGGATAAATGATTCAATCCTTAAAAGATTCCATTGATTGTTGACAAAGGAGGGAAGTGTAAAAGGGAGTATAAAAATGCATCTAAAGGATTCCTAGCTGAGGGTTTAAGAGTTCAATGAGGAATATGAGAAGCCTCTGCATGTACGTCTCATACATGTGAAAGCTCGAGACATCCTGTACTTGTGAGATCGATATGAGTATATTATACTGTGCATCATACTCTTTATATAATGTTTACGAGGTGGTTAGCACGGACCGGCATGGGCTACCACAAAAACATGTCACGCCCCGCTCCGCAGGGACGTGCCTGTTTTTTACATGTGATACATGTACTATTAGTTACAAGGGAATAATATAGGCTACGAGTAAAAATATACCAAAATACTCATAAAATTTCTCATTAATTAATGCAGGGAAATGTAAGTAAGATATAACAAGGATACACTCAACCTCAAAAGCAGAAATCCACGGGGTCCACAACAAAGTTAATGTCCTCAAATGCTGGGATCTCTTTGTAGACTTGAGTAACACCTAAATGTGCCACGAAATGCAGAGCCGTCAGCAGTCAGTGGTAAATTCACAGTAATTCTAGATTTTAGGAGATAAATAGTAATACAAGCATGACTAAAAACAAGTACTAGAAACAAGAAACTGAAACAGATCCTAGAAACAAGTTAGAACAGATATGAAACAGATCCTAGAAACATATTTTACTATGCAACCAGGAGTCTAACTTGTAACACGGGGTGCTTATCCGGGCTAAGCTCAAAATAACAATGGGAATGGGCTGACTCATTCCAGCAATACTAAGAGGTATTCATCGGATGCATGATGAGACCCGACTAGAAGACCTGCTGCGGTCATGTAAACAGAAGCATGGCTCTAGTTGCTCCCGCACTAATATGATTTACCCCCAAAACCTAGTGAGTTTGAAATGCCAAGTGTATGTCAAATGTATATCTATCAGTGTCTCAGTGATATTGTACAATTATTGTTCTAGTTGATAGTAAAATATGCATTATGAAATAAAGTTTCTAAGCAAGTTCTGAGGTCACATCAGAACTAGTTAATATGATTGGTGTATGCCAATCCAGTCTTGTATCATGATTCTAATTAGTTCATAGTGGTTTATGCCAACAGACCCATAACAAGAATAAGTCACTTGTAACATGATATTTCAATATTAGGATATTCCAATAGCATATTTTCCAATATTTGGATATTCCAATATCATATTTTCATCATAGCACATCCAATCATATTACTACTTTCAATGTCATGGGATAACACACGTGATATGACAATCTAAACTAAACATCATGCATCATATGGATAACACGTAGAATATAGATAGCAGGTAGCAACTAGAATAACAGACTAAACATGTAGCAAGTGAGATAACAGTCTAAACCCGAAAGCATGCAATAATTAGTAAAATAGTCTAACCTGAAAAGCAAGTGGCGAATGATATAGCAAACAAAAACATGGAGGGCCTAACAATGGGGAAAGGGACAATGGTGATGATCGTATAAAGAACTACTGCATATATTCATGCTTTTCATATCACCAGCTAACGTCATCATCGAGGACGACTTCAGACTACTATAAACATGAATAGATCTAAGCATGAATCTCATGTCTAACCAGCAATATGGCAAAACCTCACGATTTCTAGCAAGTAAATGGGCAAGCTTAAACTCCCAAGACTAGAGGGCAATGTCTAAGTCCCCTAAGCCAATTCCAACATCACCAACACTACCAAGAAACAACACCAACACCACCAAGTCAACCACCAAACAACATCACCAACACCACCAAGTTAACCACCAAACAATTGCACCAAACACTAAGCTTAGACAGAGAGTAAAAGGTCATAGGAAGTCACACGGGTGGCTTAAGCCCAACCATCACGGCATTGGGCTAAGAGCCGTGGTAAAACTCACGACAAGGGGTGAAAACCCCAAAGGATGTCATGGCAGGGCAAGGAGCCCAGGTAAAAGTCTCGGCGGAGGGTAAGTAGCCCCAAAACAAGTCATGTCAGCCAAGTAAAAACCAAGGGCACGTGCACGACAGTGACGGGGGCGACGAAGGTCACCGCTAAGGCCAAAACTCAAAGAAAACATTACAACATAAGAAAAAGAATGTTAAAACCCAAAACTAGAATTTAGATCGAATTTACCAAAATCAGAGAACCGTCAAGGGTTGCCGAGCTTAGCCACCGAGCGACTGTGGCTGATTGCTGGAGGGAGGGGCGGAACTGAAGCAAAACCAAGTCTCCAACTCTAACCGAACTCTACTCTAGGGAAAACCCCAAAAATCTTGAAGTAAAAACCCTCGGGGAGTAAATAGGATATATATATATGGGATTTAATGTAGAAAAGCTACCACTTGATCCAATGGATCAGGTGGCAAAACACAAAAAAGGTGGGAAGTACAAGCCTCCACATGGGGTTGTACTCGTGGGACCCCACCTTTTTGTGTCTTGCACCCAATCAATTGGATCAGGTGCCACCTGTTCTACATTAATCCTATATATATATGAGGAATATGGAGGTGAGCTGACAATGCAGGAAATTTTTCATACGTTGTCCGCGATTTGGGGGTAAAAACAATTTTTTAAATTTTTTTGCAGTAGTTAGATATACTTGTTAACTTGCTCCCCACAAAGTTTCAGGTCAATCCAGCACCGTTTGAGCCTCCGTTCATCGATTTCAAAAACGTTGCGCAAAACTGTTAGATATACTTGTTAACTAGCTCCCCACAAAGTTTCAGGTCAATCCAGCACCGTTTGAGCCTCTGTTCATCGATTTCAAAAACGTTGCGCAGAACTGTTCAGAATTCTGAACAGTTTTGCGCAACGTTTTTGAAATCGATGAACGGAGGCTCAAACGGTGCTGGATTGACCTGAAACTTTGTGGGGAGCTAGTTAACAAGTATATCTAACTACTGCAAAAAAATTTAAAAAAATATTTTTAGAGGGCCCAAATCGTTGGCGCTGTCAGCTCAGGCCCATATATATATATATAATAATGGAGAAGTGCTAACAGCGTTGGAAATTTTTCCAGCGCTGTCAGCGATCTGGGGTTGCTACAGATTTTTTTAAAATTTTTTTGGCAGTTGGTAGATATACTTGTTCGGAAGCTCCCCACAAATTTTCAGGTCGATCCGACACCGTTTGAGCCTCTGTTCATCGATTTCAAAACCGTTGCGCAAAACTGTGCGCAACGTTTTTGAAATCGATGAACGGATGTGGAGAGCTTCCTAACAAGTATATCTACCAACTGCAAAAAAAAATTAAAAAATATCTGTAGCAACCCCAGATCGCTGACAGCGCTGGAAAAATTTCCAGCACTGCTCCATTAATCTCATATATATATATATATATATATATATATATATATATATAGGAAAATTTTCAAATGAGAACATTTCGCACCGTGCGAAAATGTTTTTATCTTTTTTTTGAAATTTTTTTTTCAAAAATTCTTTTTTCCACCCTCATTATATGTTATTATACCCCCCTCAAAAAATAATGGTTGAGAAATAATGCCATTTGGCCTTCGATCAAGCCATTTCATCAAATTCGCACGTTTTGAGACCGTTAAATTTGTAACGGGTGGATGGGTGCTCTAATGCCCAACGGGTTCACCCATTATTTTCCCTGGGGTATATAATTGTATGGATTAAACATCAAAAAAAGAATTTTTGAAAAAAAAAATTTCAAAAAAATAAAAAAAAGTTTTCGCACGGGCTTTCGCACGGGATTTTTCGCAACCGAAGATCACTCTATATATATATATATATATATATATATATATATATATATATAGAAAGATGCTAATATGAGATGGTGAGATGGTGAGATGAGATATTCATATCTCGAACTAGCTAAAACTATTTGCCAAATCATCAATCGGAACCGTCCATCTTCTTCTATCTATCAAGTGATCTTTATGTATAATTTTTTGTGTCATTTGGACATTTCTATCAGATCCATCAAGTGTTTGCAAGATGAACGGTTTACAAGCTGCCTGTAAATGTAACAAAGTTGGAACGGGGTGATCCATAGGATTTTGGGGTTTATAATCTCTAATTTTTTTAGGGTATAGATCTATCGACATGCTCTTGAAGATGAACGGTGCCGATCGTTAATTGGTATTGCCGATTGTGCTAGCTCACGATAAGGATTTGAGCTCACCATCTCATAATAGCATTACTATATATATATATATATATATATATATATATATATATATATATATATATATATATATAGGGCAATCTTCCATTGCGAAAAAGTGGTGCGAAATGCCGTGCGAAAACATTTTTTTTATTTTTTTGAAATTTTTTTTTCAAAAATTTTTTTTTTGATGTTTAATCCATACAATTATATACCCCAGGGAAAATAATGGGTGAACCCGTTGGGCATTAGAGCACCCATCCACCCGTTACAAATTTAACGGTCTCAAAACGTGCGAATTTGATGAAATGCCTTGATCGAAGGCCAAATGACATTATTTCTCAACCATTATTTTTTGAGGGGGGTATAACAACATATAATAAGGGTGGAAAAAAGAATTTTTGAAAAAAAAATTTCAAAAAAAAAGATAAAAACATTTTCGCACGGTGCGAAATGTTCTCATTTGAAGATTTACCTATATATATATATATATATATATATATATATATATATATATATATATATATATATATATATATATATATAAAGGGGGTGACACGTTGGAGGCGATACTTTCAGCGGAGTAATGAGGGCATGCGGGTTTGTCGGGTGAAGGGGCGGCGTTGGGGCTAGAGATGTATTTTTCTCTCCCGCGAGGTATCGAGAGAAGGGGCGAGGGTGTGCGTCGTTTGGGGGGGGGGGGGGGATAATTAAGGGATGGGTGGGCCGGGGACCTGTGGGTTGAGCTGATGGAGGAAAGAAGAAAAAAAATGAGAGAGAGAGAGAGAGAGAGCTCCCATGGACTGGGCTCGCGGGCTGGTTAAACAGAAAGAACGGAAAATCAAAAAAACAGTGAAGAGAGAAGATAGAAGAGAATGGGAGCTTGGGCCGGGCCTAAGGGGAAAAATAATGTGCCATTACAATATATAATTTTCTAGATCACACTAAAGTTAGAAACTTTAGTAGGGGTTGAATTTGAACGGAGAACGCTACTGAAAAGGAACAATACATACATCGGGGAGATTAGGGGAACGAGTAACTCCCTGCATCCCTTAAGAAGTATTGGGAATAAGCTTTTCAAAGCAAATTGATGCCCAAAGATGCATGAGGAGGTTTTGATGGGAGTCATGGGGCTCGAATAGGATTGATATTTGCTTAAATATAATTACCAACGCTAAAATTTTATCAGAGAGAACTCTGCTAGCACGAAAATAGGTCGTAACTGGTGGGATTGAAGATGAAATTATCGAATAAAGGAAAAAGGGTGTCATTGTGAGTGATACAAAGACCTAATTGTTCAAGTTTAGTAGTTATGTCATATGCTAAGAAAATAATATACTTGAAGGCATGAATCAAATTTAAAAAATCCAAATAAAATTCAAAGCTATCATATTGCAAAATGCAGATTATGTATCATATCGTATCCGTGTATGATATGTATTGTGTATCGAAAGATAATTAATTTACTCCGAAACGGCCATATGATTTGTATCGTTTTATGTCAATATCATATCAACATCATACGTTATGTATTGCATGCAATAAGATCTTGACGACTATGACCTCACTTGATCTCCATATCTTGCTTTTGTAAAATCTGAAAGCATAAAAGTTCTATTTCAGTTGAGTATATTGCATGGGACGGAGTCACGGAAGTCATTGAAATATGCACACATTCGAAGTCGTGATGAAGTAATAATGATGAAGTAATAATCAGCGTGTTTAAAATTCATGACTCGTTAATCATCAGCAATTCCAAAATTTCAAAAATTGTGTTGGCACGAAGGTTCATAGGATTTAGTTGAATGTTTTCAAACAGCAAAAAACTGGGTGCGTATTTTTCTGTTTCCGTAAGCAGTATCATATTAAGGACGAACTTTGGGCATGTTTAGGACGTTATGCACTGAAACGGTTGTAATTACGGTTTACCTAATCATCAACTTGATATATTTTTTGAGAAAGACTCTTTGCACCGCGGTCTGAGGTGCATGCTGTCAATTTTTCCTAAAAGAGGCAAGTAAATCATTCTAAATGTCACATTATACTCATCCCATCAACTTTTTTTTCCTGTTTTTGCAATAAATTGTACAATGAACCGCATTTCTTGCGGTGCATTTAGTAATCCCCTATTTTTTTCGCAGCGCGTGCAGAAGAGGCTGGCTATTCTTAATAAACGGACAAAAGCAGGTTGCTCATGCAAGTGTCTTCTACTATTAGTTGTCATCATTGTACTTTTGGCCGCTGTCATATGGGCTCTCATCAAGTACCTGTGAATTGGAGGTCCAAAGTGCCTAGCGGTCACGTTGTGGTGTGAGTTTGCCATTGCAAGCAGTGGAATTTCTTATGATCGTGTTGTATTTAAGAAGACAAATTACTCTCCGGACAAAGTTGGGCTGTTTGAAGCCAGCGTGCATATGAAATGTTGTGCTTGGAACTTATTCAGTTGTCTTCAGAACCTGATGATCTTGTAAAGTTGGATTGCCTATATATAGTAATGGTTTTGTATTGCGCGTCGTTTTGGCTGGCTCGCTTTCTACTTCTCAATTTGGCAGCTAATGGTGTTTTTGT
Source organism: Scilla litardierei (assembly GCA_030789695.1). Taxonomy (NCBI): domain Eukaryota; kingdom Viridiplantae; phylum Streptophyta; class Magnoliopsida; order Asparagales; family Asparagaceae; genus Scilla; species Scilla litardierei. Next base: position 161,643,647 of record CM061139.1, read on the forward strand.
CCCGTTGAACACCTAAGGAAGCGCATGGTTTCTTCATTATGATTGTTGCGGGTGGAACTCGCGTACAATGAATTTGTATTAAGGGGAACTATAAGGGGAACCAAGGGCACGGTGGTTAGAATTTGGATGTGATTAGGGTAATCTTATTTGACAAGTGATGAGTGTAGTGATGAGGCTAAGAGCGCTTCGCAGGCCGACCACATGATCTGTTCCGCGAGGACTCCGCCCACCAATCGCACTGCCGGAGGTGGGAGATGAGTGCAACCTGTGGGGACGAGCTCGCCTGCACAAGTAGCAGCTTGTCAGAAAGGCCGGGTTGGGGTTCAACCCTTAGCCTCTCCGATGCCTAAGTCAGTATTAGGGCTTTAAAACAGGGGCTAGACACGCAGGTCCGACTAAGAGTGAGTCGACCATACGTGACGAGCTATCGTGGAAGAACAAAGATATGTACGACCTTTGTCCTCGGGTGTGAGTAATGAAATTCGGAGTTAATTTGCCAACCCCTTTCCTCGATGGAGGTAAGAGGGTATTTATACTTGACGGGGGTGGTTGTGTATGGCTGACCTGGCATGCTGACTCGGCGTGCTGAGCTGGCCCATCTGTCGGCGGAAGCTTCGGACAAGGATGTCAGGATCCGGCGTGTCGGCCATGATTTTGTCAGACAGCGCAACGGTCATGGGTGCTTTGTCAGATTGTCGAGCGGCGGAAGTGTCAGTGGCGTCCTTGTACTAGGAGTTTGTCGTGTCCGATGCGCCAAAGGGCTACGGGATCCCGTCAACGTAAGCGGTCCTCACTTGGCCCATCGGGCCGCGCTGGACGGTCGTTGGGCGGCCTTGCTGTTCCCCGAGCGAGCTTTGGGGGGATGGACGCCCTGCGGGCGCCGGTCTCTACGACCAGGCGCCCTATCCAATGGTCAAGGCGGACCTTGGATCTGACGGGCTTAGGAAGGGTATCCGAGCGGCGCACTGATGAGGTCGGGGTGCCGAACTTCCCACCTCTCGTCAACCGAGGCGTGGTTTCTGTGAAGGTGGGGCGAGCTATCTACCGAGGCTGCAGACCATCCCTCTTCAAAAGAGCTCCCTTAGATTCAGTAGCTGTCATATATGAGCGATAATTGTATAGATGAGCGATGCTTTGTATTTTGTAGTTATTCTCAGAATGTTGTAAGATGAGATTGATGTATAGATGCCTTGAAGATCTACAAGCCTAAAGCTTGTACAGATCATGTGGAGTCAACTGAGTGTTGTATTCTTTTTCCTTGGCTATTTGGTTTTCCCACTGAGTTTTCCATAGCTAAAGGTTTTAACGAGAAAACCTCATTGACTCTGTATCCAGCAGTATCCACCCCTAAATACTTCCACAAATCAGGAGAAGTTTTGGACAATTGTACTTTTTCCTTGGCTATTGGTTTTTTCCACTGGGTTTTACATAGCTAAATGTTTTAACAAGGCAGTTATCCCTGACTTAGGATCTGAAAGTATCCACCCTTTATGATATTCATAAGCCCAATGGACCATGCAATATTCATATGTTGAGTATACAACGATGGTTTGATAAGGGGAAGTGTTATGAATAGGGCCAAATAGGCCTATGAATCCACCCACATTGTATCCAATAAGAAGTTATATATATAAGGCTATGAGTTTTCTAGCTCTCAACCATTCACAACATTATAATGTTTTTTGGTGTTATTATTCAAGAGGAAAGGTAACGGGGGAAGGAAAAGAATTGTACAGACTTCTCCAGTCCAATTGCAGATCTGCGCAGGAGTTCAACGGAGATGTCTTCATAATTAAAAGTAAGTCAAATGACATTTAGGTATTACTTGACACTTGACCATCACGTGCTCATGTTAAACAATCGTCCTGAGACTTAAAATGAAAGTATGAGGTAGTTTTGCCAGTATATCAAAGTAAGAGTTAGTTTTTTGGAATTCAGCGAAAGTATGAGATAGTTTTACGAAATTAACTGATGAGGTCGGGGTGCCGAACTTCCCACATCTCGTCAACCGAGGCGTGGTTTCTGTGAAGGTGGGGCGAGCTGTCGCTCGTCGGTGGGCTGGGTTAGAAAGTCGGAATATCACGATCTTTAGGTCGTAACAATTGCCCTCGTCATTCGAGTCCGATGTGGAAGCCCGGCTCGGCTCGGATGACGCACCATCTCTGTTCCTTCTTGAAAAAAGGGGGTTTGGGTTTCGTGCCGTGCTTGGAAGAGGAGGCGGCGGTCTCGGAGTACCCGCCCCGCTAGCTATTATTACGATTTGAAAAGGCGGGGGGAAATCGAAGCGTCTCTGCTACTGGGAAGATGACGCGTGGCGGAAGTGACTGTCGCGCCAGTCGAGGCGTCAGTGAGGCTCAGATGGGCGCCGCGTGACGGCGCATCGACGGTCGGGATGGCCTGCAACTTGCTATAAGTACGGGAAGGAGGGGATCAATCGAAAGTTTCTTTCGATTTCAAATTTCCTTTTAGCTTTTCAGTTTTGGTTCATTGCTCGCCGTCGTTACTGCCGCTGCCCTCGCTGGAGATCCGCTTCCGGTCGTCTTCTTAGCTCGGCTGCTCAACTAGGTAATTCCTTGATCCTCTCAGCCGATGGCTTCTCCTTTTGAGTCTGGAGGCAGTAGTGGGGTAGTAAAGAAGAGTCGATGGAAGAGGAGAGGTGGCGGTGGATGCAAAGGCATCGAAGGCAGAGAAGGTGCTGAACAGACATGCCGAAGTCGATTGCAGCCATCCGGTGTAGGTCGGACAGGGTTAACGTTCGGGAGGTTTGCACGCGGTTCGCCCGTCCGCCTTATGAAGTGCGTCTCCCCAGACCCGAGGAGGGGGTATGTCGGCCTGGTGATAACGAAGTAGGGGTCTACGTTCGGTATTTCGAATTAGGGCTCCGCTTCCCGATCAACCCTCACCTTCTCCATCTTTTGAACTTCCTGGAGCCGCCGATCTTCACGTTGGCACCCAGCTCCTTTGGTTTGTTGGTTGGATTTGTCGTCATGTGCCTCGCCAGCTCCTTGAGCCCGTCCTTGGTGTTGTTCCAATATTTCTTTGAGGTGAGGAAGAGGGGGATGTACTATTGTGTCCGTGCGAGGAAGGGACGTGATCTCATTGTCGGGATGCCGGCCGATGCAGGGGAGTGGATGGAGAGTTTCGTCTTCGTCATGATGCCGGCTGATGTGGTGTTGATGTCGAACTTGGGGGTTTTAAACCCTTTAGTGAACGAGAAGGTGACGTTGACGGGTAAAAATTTGGCGAAATGCCCAAATTTTGGCGGAGTTACCCGTGGCGGACCGACAACTGGCGAACTTAACACAGGACGATCGGCTCGTCAAGGATTTTTGGCCCCAAGATACTTTGATTCTGGCGAGCCCTCATGTAGGCTTACCCTGATCTCTCTTTCCTTTGCAGTTGAAGACGCGATGCTCTCGTGGGAGGAAGTGTTGCGGGTGGCCAGCGTGTCGGTTGCGAAGAAGTCCGACCCTCTGGATAAGGGCAAGAGGGCGATGGACGAGGGAGGGCCAGCGAATGTGGTAGCCCGAAAACGAAGCGCCGAGGTCCCGGTTGCTGAAGAGGTGAACAGGAGGCGACGGACGTCCGAATCGGATGCTCCTCCCCAATGAACTAGAGAGGCCGTACCGGAGGGTCCGTCCGACCAGGGAGGGGTCAGCACGGCCTCTACGCAGATCCCGACTGTAACGACTGGTTTTTCTATATTAGTGTTATCGATATATTATATACGTTTTGGTGTATTTTCTCCGTATGTGTGTTTTTCCATCTCCGTAGCTTTCGCTTTCGTTCGTTCCGTTGTGATTTTCTAGCTTCCTTCCTTAGATCGTTGAGCTTGGAGTAAGTCACTCATGACGAGCTTCCTATCGCTCATATCTTAGAGTTAGTTTGAGGTTAGGAGCCATAGGAATCCTTCCCGAAGCTTCGCGCTTCGAATCGACTCTTTTCGTGTACGTTAGTTGGTTCAAGAAGGAGGACCAACCGACTAGATTCCAATCTAGTCGGTCAGGAACTCTTCTCAAACCGACTAGTTCATTAAATCAATAATTCAGAAGTTACTGTTTACTCTTAGTCGGTCTAAGAACAACCACCGACCGACTAGATGTGAAACTAGTCGGTCAGAACTTGCTCTCAGACCGACTAGTTCCTTTGATTAATTTCACCTAAGTTACTGTTTCGCTTTAGTCAGTCTAAGAACATATATCGACCGACTACTTGTGAAACTAGTCGGTCAGCACTTGTTCCCAAAAATGTGGAGGCGAGACGTGAGAAGGTCCGCTCAGACTTGAAGCTGCAAAGCTCCAAGCCCGATAAGCGTCAATCAATAATAAATTGGCAGGTCCTTGCAACGCAATACGAAACAACAATAATAATAAGGGAATGAGACAATAAGCAATTTATTCAATCTCAGAATATCCATAAAATAAATTACAATATCACAGAAAAGCCACCAGGCTCAAAAGGAAAAGCTAATGCCCAAACATGGCCAACAAAGTACAACATACAAGCAAGGGTGCCACGCACCAACAACTAACAGCAAACCTAAACAAGGAAGAGAACACAAGCGACCTCTAAGATTGGTCACCAATGACCACAAACTCCTCCTCGGCAACCATTGGCTCAACGCCAGCAAACACTACGTCCTCAGCGACAAACTCAGGCTCGGGATCTAACATGTGTCACCCAAAAGAGAAAAGGGGCACATGTCAGCAAGTCGAAAGACTTGTGCAAGGAAACTGAAAGAAAGGTAAACTAACAACCTAGCAGTTATAGTATGGTGCATGGCATGGCAAGTATCGTATGGAAGTAACAAGTAAAGTACAATTAGCAAGTAACAAGTGGTAGGTGTGACATGTATTGTCAAGTAACAAGTACAAGGGATCACCCACACACATGTGAGCGCCCTATTGCCCGCAGGCTGTGTTCAAGTACAAGGGATCACTCACACACAGGTGAGTGCCCTATGCCCACAGGCTGTATTGAGCTCGTTTTCTGGACCACGAGCCAGATTTGTAATTGGCCTAGGGTTGTGCCCGCAAAACGGGTGCCTAGCCGGAACAAGTAGCACTAGTATGTAGCGATGCTACGCAATCACGATGAGTGTTCAAGCATGCAATGACATGAGCAGATATTCGCGTACCGTTAATTGAATTTAAACATGACAGGCAAAATGCAATGACATGAACAGATATTCGTGTACCGTTAATTGAATTTAAACATGACAGGCAAAATGCAATGACATGAACAAATATTCGCGTACCGTTAATTTAAATTAAACATGGCAGTTAAAGATGCATGGATGACATGAACAATTATTCGTGTACCGTTAAGTGAAATGAAACGTGACATACAAGCATGATGAAGGTGACGGACCAAGCTTCTTTGTCAAGCTAAGTCAATGGCGTCCAGACGGCTATCCTTTCACCGTCTAGTCTCTATTACGCTAAAGCAAGGCAATGGCCTAAGACATGGCCCAAATCAAGAGATGCAAGTTTCACTTGCCTGATACCGACGAGGACGGTCGACAAGCACGTCACACAAATGTTATCTACGGTGAATGGACCACTGCTATATAGAAACAACATTAGAAAAGATATCTAGAACCGGTTTCTTAATTGAATCCTATGATGTCTAATAACCATTTTTATTAGGGTTTCACAATATCAATGTGGGTTGTGAAAACATTAAAGGATCGAACACTACCGTATAGAAGTAGAAGATCGATGCCGAGCAAGCATAGCGACGGAAGAACGATCCGAAGAACCGGTTCAGATCTGGAATGGATGGAGAAATCTGGAGAAAATAGGGTTTGGGGGTTTTTGGGGTTTGCCGACGACAAGGGGAGAGGTGGCCGGCCTAAATGGAGGGGGAGAGGGGCTCTTGAGGAAGGAGGAAGGGCTAGAGGAAGGTTGGGGAAGATCAGAGGTCTAGGGGAAGGGAAATGGCCAAGGGAAATGAAAGAGAGAAAGAGAAACGATCGGGTGTATTTATAGAGATGAACCGGCGGCTGCTCAGAAATTAGGGTTTCGACACTGATTAGTCGGTCAAAGAGCAACCACTGACTGACTAGTTTGGGAACTAGTCGGTCGGTTGACCAACGCAGACCGACTAAGTGTAAACAGTAACTTCTGACGAAAAATAGGATTTAGATTTAGTCGGTCAAAGAACAACTACTGACCGACTAGTTTCTCATCTAGTCGGTCGACGAATGTTCTTAGACCGACTAAGAATGAATAGTACTTGGTATCAAAAATGATCATAGAGCTAGTCGGTTAAAGAACGATTGCTGACCGACTAGTTTCTCATCTAGTCGGTCGACAAATGTTCTTAGATCGACTAACGATAAACAGTAACTCCTGAATAACTGATTCAATGAACTAGTCGGTTTGAGAAGAGTTCCTGACCGACTAGATTGGAATCTAGTCGGTTGGTTCTCCTTCTTGAACCAACTAACGTGCACGGAAAGTGCCGAATTGAAGCGCGAAGCTTCGGGAAGATTCCTACGGCTTCTAAGATCAACCTACCTCTAAGATATGAGCGATATGAAGCTCGTCACGAGTGACTTACTCCAAGCTCAACGATCTAAGGAAGGAGCTAGGAAATCACGATGAAACGATCGAAAACGAAAGCTACGGAGACGAAAATCACACGCAAGGAGAAAATCCACCAAGACATATATATATATATATATATATATATATCAATAACACTTAATATAGAAAAACCAATCGTTACAGTCAATATCCATCCTCCACATAGGCAGGATGAATATTGAAAATGACCTCATTTGCCAAATCAATGACCGCACAATGAGAGATCCAAAATTAACCAAAAAAGTAACAAAATTGTCAACAAGGATATTTTATCGTAGAAAATAATAGTATATGTGGTGTTAGCCTAGTATTGAAGAAAGTACAAGGGGTTTTAATCTAAGTTAACATGAGTTGGTCCAAACTAACTCCAAATGGGACATATATTAATATAAATTAAAAACCTTACTGGAATAGATCAGGCTGCGTTTGGACGCCAAATAACATCAAAAACCCACACGACGTTGATCAAATTATAAAAATAAAAATATATAGTATTTTGACGTGAGCGTTTAGATTGGGAGAGAATGTATTTATTGTTCGTGGTTATCTTTTTGAGCATATGACTATATTTATTTATTTCGTGACTCAATAATCTTTTCAACCAGATGATTAAATCAATGCGAACGTTTTCTAAAATAATGATAGAAAATCTGTAAATTGATTAATTATTTTTTTATAATTTACGGACACTATTTAAAATTTGGCATAATTTCGCAAAACTAGTTCCAAAAAACTATATTTTACTATGATATAGTCGTAAAACTACCTCATACTTTCATTTTAGGTTTTTGAAAAGTCTCCAATGTGATGGCCACTTGTTTGACGTGAGCACGTGATGGCCAGTTGTCAAGTAATGCCCAAAGATGAATAATCATCCAGCAGATGAAAACATCATCCTGAAGATGAAATTATCATCCAGAAGATGAAACCATCATCCGGAAGATGAATGGTCATTCGAAAGATAAATGGTCATCCAGAAGATGATAACATCATCCAGAATATTATAACATCATCCAGAAGATGAATGGTCATTCAGAAGATGAAAAAGCATCCAGGAGATGAACTTATCATCCAGAAAATGAAACCATCATCCAGAAGATAAATCCATCATCCAGAAGATGAATGGTCATCCAGAAAATGAAAACATCATTTATAAGATGAATAGTCATCTAGAAGATGAAAACATCATTTAGAGGATGAATGGTCATCCAGAAGATGAAAACATCATCCAAAAGATGAAATTATCATCCTGAAAATGAAAAACATGTGACATTAAACTCCATACACCCGAAGTTGATGAAAAAATATGGACAATTGCAATCCACTAAATACATCTACTGGTTGTATGCATGCATATTAAGACCTTTTCCATTCGATGTAAGAGTGGAAGGATATCCTTGGTCCTGAAGTGCCTTACTTACGTGTTTTTGGTACACTCCTTTATCCAGCCAACTGTATGCGTCTTTAAATAGCGTTGGCAGTAAATCTGTTAGCCAGATACAGTGCAGCGCCTGCAGCGCACCGCTGGACCGAAGATATGTAGCTTCTGCGCTACCTTTAATGGTCAAGGATCATCCTCCATGTTAAATGTATTTGTAGATACATGTTACAGAGCATCGCGATGACTACCACAAAGGAACAGCCAACTCCTGGACATCAGCAAAGCATGCTACTAAGGCAACATCAATTCTACCATTCCGAGAAGCTCATCATTCAATAAGCAAATCAAGATTATGCATAGCTATTCCCTGAAGTACCTCACAGACACGGTGAGGACTCGGTCAGAGACTAGAGACGTTGAGCTATCTACCGCAGCTGCAGACCACCCCTCTTCAAAAGAGCTCCCTTAGATTCAGTAGCTGTCATATATGAGCGATAATTGTATAGATGGGCGATGCTTTGTATTTTGTAGTTATTCTCATAATGTTGTAAGCTGAGATTGATGTATAGATGCCTTGGAGATCTGCAAGCCTGAAGCTTGTCCATGTTATGTGGAGTAAAATGTAGAGTTGTACTCTTTTTCCTTGGCTGTTGGGTTTTCCCACCGAGGTTTCCATAGCTAAATGTTTTAACGAGACAACCTCATTGACTCTAGATCCAGCAGTATCCATCCCTAAATACTTCTACAAATCAGGAGAAGTTTTGGACAATTGTACTCTTTTTTCCTTGGCTATTGGGTTTTCCCACTGGGTTTTACATAGCTAAAGGTTTTAACAAAGCAGTTATCCCTAACTTAGGATCTGAAAGTATCCACCCATTATGATACTCATAAGCCCAATGGATCATGCAGTATTCATATGTTGAGTATAAAACGATGGTTGGATAAGAGGAAGTGTTATGAATCGGGCCAAGTTATATATATATATATATATATATATAAGGCTATGTGTTTTCTAGCTCTCAACCATTCACAACATTATAATGTTTTTTGGTGTTATTATTCAAGAGGAAAGGTAACGGGGGAAGGAAAAGAATTGCACAGACTTCTCCATTCCAATTGCAGATCTGTGCGGGAGTTCGACGGAGATGTCATCATATTAGTAAGTCAACTGACATTTTAGGTATTAATTGACACCTGACCATAACGTGCTCATGTCAAACAATCGTCCTGAGACCTAAAATGAAAGTATGAGGCAGTTTTGCCATTATATCAAAGTAAGAGTTAGTTTTTTGGAATTCAGCGAAAGTATAAGGTAGTTTTACGAAATTAAGCTGTGATCGATTTGCTGAAATGAGATGGGTAACGCGATATTATCAGAGTGAAGGTAATGTTGTCAATAAAATTTTCCATTAACAGACCGTTGGGGAGTTTATCATAACATAATGGATATTTGTGGCATTTTTTTCGTAATTCAGCGAAAATATGAAAACTTTTGCGAAATTAAGCCTTAAAATTTTCAAATTCCGTGATTATTCCTCGGATAAACGCAGCATTCAGCATATTCCCTTTTAATTTATCCTTTTTTAATTAACATTAAAATTTCCACGGGCCTGTTGCAAACCAGTCCCGCTTCTATATAAATGACAGATCGTCTTCCGCCCAGTGTTCTTCCGGTTCTTTCTCGGCCATCATCGAAAGAACAATGGAGCCCAAAAACGTTGCAGAAAACGGGAAAATTTCCGAAAATGTCGGATCGTCTCTGATATTTCTCGGGACTGGCTGCTCGTCCGCGGTCCCCAACGCGAGGTGCTTGATCCAGCCCTCGGATCCTCCATGCGATGTCTGCTCGCAATCGCTCTCGATCCCGCCGGAGAAAAATCCCAATTACAGGTCAATTAATCAGTCAACTCGATCTGTTCTCTTTCTAATTGTCTTGCATTGGTTTGAATTTTTTTTTAAAAAATTTGTTTTGGATCTATCGATCTCTGGTTGATCTACATCTTGGGGGGTGCGATCGCATGAAAGTAAATTAATGGGTTGATTGTTGTTTCTTAATCAGGTTCCTTCTGTTTTCATCTCTATTTGACAGGTTCTCTGATCTAAGTATATGCTAAGCGTAAGCTTAGTTTGAAGTGTTCAGGCATTACTTTGATTGTTCATGCATCAGTTCCAATTTCATTCTAGGCGTAGCTTGAGAATTAGTTTGGCAGAGAATCCTTTAAGATAATGAATTCCTGAATCAGCGAATTTGGCCTCTTCCCCGATCACGGAAGAGGGCCTGAAAGTATTAAATATTTTTCTATTTTTTATTTTATTTTATTTTGAGATAATTCCTCGGTAAGGGATTAATAAATTAGAAAACAAAAGATTTAGATAAAGGGTTCATGACCGTAATGAAAATTATCTCATGGGAATCCCAGAGTTTACTAAAAGCAGTTATATATAATAATTCAGGTTCCTTTCGACTTTTCACATGAAGGAAAATGAGAGTTCCTTATAGATGGCACAGTTTGTTTGTACGTTGCTGCTAATACATCCAGCCCATTACCAACCCAGGCAAGTAGTCAGAACCATGTTGTACAAATAAGGAGAAAGAAAGGTAGTGAGAATCGGGCACTTAGAACCTGCAGAACTCGGGTAATTTTTTGATTTAGGATAACAATTAAAAAAAAATATCAATTTTCGACCAAAAAAATATTCTCAAAAATCGACCATGTGTGGCCACGTCAGCGGCGAGGCGCGTGGCCTCGGCGCGGCGGGGGAGGGGCTATTTTTGACTTAGACGCATTTGGCAAGTGCGTTTTTTCTGGCCGCACTTGCCAAGTGCGGCCAGTATGAGTATCCGTGGCAGTGTACAGGCCGTACTTGCCAAGTGCGGCCTGTCTGAGTCCTATAAACCGCAGATCTCAGCCGAGAGCTGGCCATTCTAACAAGAAATTGAAAATAGTTAGGTTTTTTGCGAAATCTAGATGGAGCAAGGAGAGGGACGCAAACGTGCTAGGGTAACGATGCTTACCCTTGCAGAAGTAAATGCTCTACATGCTTCACGTGAAGAGGGCCCCGAAGCATCAACTCGGCAACCCTTATCGCCGCAACATACGGCGAACCCAGAAGGTGATAATCCAACTCTTTCGAACATCGACAACATACTTTACTGGATGCGTAGAGCTATTAATCGCATTGAAGGGCGGGCGATTTGAGAACTAAAATGATATTCGGAAAATCGAGTGTCTCGTTATAGATATGGGGGACGAACAAGCTCGAATGAGTGAGGCTCTTCGACGGATCGAGGAGAAATTGGATTTAGTTGTATTGGGGCCTCGAGACATCTCCACGCATGATGTTGCAGGACCAAGTGGGTCACGATCACCGTCGCCTCCACCGATATAGGTTGATAATGTTTAGGAGTGACAATAGTAAATGTATTTGTGTATTTTGTGTATTTTGTTGGAGAGTTTAGTGGGAGGTTGGATGCATGCCTGGAATATGTAAGAGCGATGTGTCTGGGTTCTTGTTTGTATCATCGCTGGAATATATATATATATATATATATATATATAACAAACTTTGTTATCATTTGAATTTTGTTGTGTAGTGGAATTGTGTTATATAGTGGAATTGTGTTGATATATATGAAACATAAGAAAGATACAACCAAGACAAGAAAACTTGGGTGTTGTGAGATTGGGGTTCTGAAATGGCCGCACTTGCCAAGTGCGGCCATTTCAGAACCCGTGACCAGTTACTGGCCGCACGTGTCAAGTGCGGCCAGTTTGGTGCTTATTATCCCCAGCTCTCACAGGACACCTGAAAACGTATTTTCAGTTTCTTCCAACTTATCCCCAGCTGCCAATCTACAGATCCGGAGAAGGATCTCCACATCTTGGCCTCCCATTTGTAAGACGACGTCGCAATAGGTAAGCCCATCAGTCCCTCGTGATTAATCGTGTGCGTACTTCGTTAATCTGGCAGAATATAATTTGGGTTAGGGCTAGAAATGATTTGATTGTGTGTCATAGAGTTTGAGATTTCATGGAATCAATTGATTTTTGCAGGGTGATAACAATGGCAAGTGGGCATATTTTCATCTTATGCTATTATGAAGGAAATTTGAGTATTGGTGACAATCACGAACCTACATATGTTAGAGGAAAAGTTAAGTCTATTATACTGAGGAGTCCGTCAACGTATACCGATCTAGTAGATCGGATATACAAGACCACAAAGATCAGTCGCCATGAGTGTGATTTGAAATTGGTGTGCAACTTGCAGGTAATGGAGGGCAGGACCACATCTATGATGATCTCGGATGACGGCGATATGGAGGGGCTATTTAGCTTGGGATCAACTCAACGGTCAGTTGAAATTTATGTCGAGATTGATGCAATTAGCACCACACGATTGACTAAGAACAAGGAATATTCGGACGAATGCTTGATTTGGAGAACAACTCCGCGGGATTTATGTCTACTTCTCCAACCTAAGAGTATCAGCAGCACGAGAGACAGATGGAAGAAGGTTGTTCGTACTACCCACAAGAGGAGGTGAATATGGATGCGTAAGTATCGATATCGGTTAAGTAATGCGAACTTATATATGATATTTCACAATATAAATGTGATTTTTTAAAAATTGCATGTGATACTATGTTTGTAACAGGTGGAATATTGCGGGGCAGGGCAATCAAATTCCTGAATATAGAGTGCACGCAACATACTCCACCTACATGCAAGGTCCATTTGTACCGGAGTCGATGCCAACTCAGTCGAATGCGATGCCTGAAGATATGGTGGAAAATGTGGATGTAGATAGCGAAGGCACTGATAATGACGACCATGATGGTCCAGGAGATGATAACATGCATTATGCTGCAGATTTAAACGAGGATGATAACACATGGATACAACAATCTGTTGCTGCGAACACAAATGTGGCTTTTGAAGAGCCATTGCCAGATGAAGTGGCAGAGGATCAATGGATACGGCATCAGCTATGAGAAATACTCTAGAAGGGTGTATGGAAGAGGAAAGAATTTATAGCGATACCAGAGTGTTTAAAGTCGGTGATCTGTTTGAAACAAAGGTGGACTTAATTAATACAATAACAGAGTGGAGCATCAAGCACAATGTGACATTCAAACCAATCAAGTCAAACAAGACATGCTATTCTATGATATGTGGCCTTAATTCTGAGGTGAATCCGCATAGCCAAGATGAGGCGAGACGGAATTGTCCATGGCGCATTCATGCAGCAGTGGGAAAAAGAACCAATGGGAGGTTCAAGCTATCAAAAGTTGGTTCAGATCATACATGCAACAATCCCACTTTGAATACAGATCACAATAAAGCCACATCACGTTTCATTAGTAACTTGATTATGCCAACGGTGAAGACAAAGCTTGACATGACACCGGCAGAAATCCAGGATGTTGTTCACACCATTTTAAAAATTAGAATTTCATATCAAAAAGCATGGATGGCTAGACGTAATGCATTATCAAGGATATTTGGTGATTGGAAGGAGTCCTATAAGAGGTTGCCACAGTATTTAGAAGCAATTTCAGAAAGCAATCGGCAGAAATCCAGGACACCGGCAGAAATCCAGGATGTTGTTCACACCATTTTAAAAATTAGAATTTCATATCAAAAAGCATGGATGGCTAGACGTAATGCATTATCAAGGATATTTGGTGATTGGAAGGAGTCCTATAAGAGGTTGCCACAGTATTTAGAAGCAATTTCAGAAAGCAACCCTGGAACAGTTTACAAGATCACGTATGACACTCTCGGGCCAGGAGTTGCAGAGTTTACAGGTGTGTTCTGGGCATTTGGACCTTCAATTGAAGGTTTCAAGTATTGTAGGCCGATATTGAGCATTGATGGAACACATCTTTATGGGAAACATGCAGATTGTTTACTTATAGCCACTGGAGTGGATGCAAACGGTGGGCTGTTTCCTTTAGCTTTTGCTGTTGTGGCGGCTGAGACCCAAGATAATTGGAGGTGGGTTTTCAGCTGTATATTTCACTATATACCCAGCGCTCATCGACACCGAACAATTACATTCATTTCTGATAGATTCGAAGGAATTCCTAGAGCATTGAGGGAGGGATGGCCGGCAAAGAGGCATCACAGGTATTGCCTACGACATAACTTCAAAAAGAGTGGGCACCGAACGGTAACATTGGAAAGGAACTTCTCGGGGCGGGTATTGCATCGGACTTGCTTACATATAATGAGCACCGTGCAAGTATTAGAGCAGAGTCCGTTGCAGCAGATGATTGGATTTCTAAAGACTTGGATGGTGAGACCAGAAGGTGGGCTGTGCATGAAGATGGTGGGAAACGTTATTGTGTCATGACAACCAATTGTTTGGAGAGCTTCAATGGCGTTCTCAAAGGAGCAAGAGCATTACCGATACAAGCGTTAATTGCTAGAACTTTTTACAGGTTAATTAAATATTTCTACCATCGTCGGATTGATGGACATGAGTGTACTACAAATTTCACTCCCCACAAAGGAGATTTTTGGGAAACGTGTGCAAAAAGCACGGACTTGCTACATCACACGATTTGGTGATTATGAATGGGAGGTTTTGGATAATAAGGGACAAGCGTACGCCGTGAAGATACATGGAGAAAGTTGCAGCTGTAATTGTAATATTCCTATGCTTCAGCACATACCATGTGTCCAAGTCATCGTCGTAACGTCCAGTCAAGAATATGGTGCAAACATCTCATGGTGGCCGTTTTGTTCTACATGGTATAGTGCGAACAAATATCGCCTTTCATATACCTCTGAATTTCACCCTATACCTGATGAACGGTATTGGAAGGTTTGGGATGTTCCAATTATAAATCCTCCCACGAAAAGAAGACCGCCTGGTAGGCCGCGTTCGACAAAGACTCGTGGGGAAATGATGTTCCTCGTGAGGGCAGCATGCACAATAGATGTAGCAACTGTCATCAGTTCGGGCATTACAAATCGCGTTGCCAAAATCCTCCACACACTCAAGCGTAAGTAGAGTATACAATTGGGTTATTTCATATAGCTTGTAATATAAATTGTTTATTAATTTATGCTATTCCAACAGTGTAGGTCTTCATCACATGGAAGAGGCGGTTCACGTGCCTGATGTATATACGTGGACTCAAGTTGGAATGAAGATCATAATTGGAAAATCTACCGTGATTTAAATTTATATGATGTTTCAAGTTGGAATGTATATGATATATGTCATTTGTGTTGAAATTGTTGCCAAACATGTATCGTGCGTGCCGTGCGTTTTTGTATATTGTTGTGATATATGAGAAATCGGTGTTTTTGTATATGTATCGGGTGTTTATGTATAGGATGATGTGCGTATTGGGTGTTTTTTATATATGTGATGTCCCAAAATTCGGTATATGTATCAGTTCTCTGCAGCAGCTAAGAACTCAGCAGCAGCTGCTCAGATCTCAGCAGCAGCTAAGAACTCAGCAGCAGCTGCTCAGATCTCAGCTGCTACTGAGAACTGAGCAGATATTTGGGCTCTGTCTCAGGGGGCTGCACTGATATGGCCGCACTTGGCAAGTGTGGCCATATTAGTGCAACCCCCTGAGACAGAGCCCCAATTTGGCTGCTCCTGTGGGCTCTGTATTGGGGCTGGACTGATATGACCGCACTTGGCAAGTGCGGCCATATAGTGCACCCCTTGAGACAACACGAATTTGGCTAATGGGCTCTGTCTCAGGGGGTGCACTCTATGGCCGCACTTGCCAAGTGCGGTCATATCAGTGCAGCCCCCTGAGACAGAGCCCAAATATCTGCTCAGTTCTCAGCAGCAGCTGAGATCTGAGCAGCAGCTGCTGAGTTCTCAGCAACAAGTTCTCAGCTGTTGCTGAGAACTGATACATATACTGAATTTTGGGACATTCCATATATAAAAAACACCCAATACGCACATCATCCTATACATAAACACCCGATACATGTACAAAAACACCGATTTCTCATATATCATAACAATTTCATCAAAAATGACATATTTCAAATCTTGCAAGTTTTACATATCGCTCCACATGTGTGATATATGATTGAGATAAGTGTGATAGGTGTCATATGTCATCTCTATCATCTTCGTCATTTTTCAATGGCTTTCTGATCGAAGCGGTCATCCAAGGCTATCAAGAGAAATAAAGCTACCCAACCGGCTCCTAACGCTGTAAAGAAGCACGTAGCTGATATCAATATGTAACACCCAAGCTTATATAGTGGCAGCGTGGGTGATACAAGCTGATATCAGCTACGTGCTCCCACACAGCGTTATCGGCCGGTTGGTAGCTTGTTTCTCTTGATAGCTTGGATGACCGCTTCGTTCAGAAAGCCATTGAAAAATGAAGAAGAAGATGAGAGGTGACATATAACACCTATCACACTTATCTCAATCATATATCTCACATGTCCAGTAGCACACATGACACAAATTACATGAGATGAACATTATGGTCCAAAAAATAAATGTCAAACAAAATGTCATCCTACAAATTACCAGAAAATAAATTATGTTCCAAAAGTCATTTCAACAACAATAAAAAAACTACGGCCGCCAAAATCGATGGAGTGCAGATTTCACACGACGGGTACGGCTGTATGTCCGCAATTGTGCTTGTTGTGTAGCGGTGTCCCCCTCCATTTGTGGTTGTGTATACTGAGGCTGCGAGGTCCCAGCTTCATCCATTGTCTGTTGCTGCTGCTCCTGCTGCTCCTGCTCCTGTTCCTGCTCCTGTTGCTCCTGCTCCTGCTCCTGCGAAGTTTCGGCGACATCCCTCCTATAAAGTCGCCGAAGATAGCTTGTGTCTGTTTCTTTAGGACGATGTCGTGTCTGTCCCATCACATCATCGATCATTTGCTGGATTGCTATCAAATGAGGATTATATGGGTCCTCCTGTAAAGCAATGACCGAACGATTGTAGATGTTAAGCAGCATATCACCCTGTAAAACAAATTATACACCTAGTATATATGAATCAAATAAATTTATAATTTTAAGAAGTGTGTATGACTATTATTTACCATTTTACGCTCGAGGGGCCCACGTGGCATGTACGAGAATGGTGGCTCCTGCCTAGTATATATCCATCGTCTTGTGATCCCCCAATACCATTGCATATAATCATTTACCGACACGGCATCCTCCTCCTCCACAACATGGTCAAATCTGTTATCCCATGCCGCTCGAGGCTCCATGATGGCAGCAGCCCATTGTTGAGGGGTCATACCCGACTTCCCCGGCATTACTGGGACCGCTACTGGGATGTGCTGTGCTAACCTAAATTGCCGCATAACATGGTCTGGTACATGTATTTCAATATCCTTCCAGCAAAATAATGGTACACGTGCATGCCATATCGCGGAAAAGGCTAAACATGAAGGATGAAGATGCTCCAACCGCACATCATATGGCTCCCAGATAACCTAATATGCATGAATGACAGAAATACATAATTAGACGACGTACTATTTACATATATATCATTAATTCAAAATTTACAAATTCAAACCTGTGTGCTCTCTAACGAGCCAAGCTCGTTTCTATACAATTCGAGGTTCCCTTGGGGATTTTCATGAAATGATCTCGGCACGTTCCACCTGCAGCTTAAGGGGCCGTTGCCGTCCAATACATTTTGTCTGTATGTGGGCCGACCTATATGTAATCTCTCCCAAGACCATACCTGTAAATATGAATTTGTCAGTTATTTATAAAACATATTTATACACTTCTCACTATTACAGAATTAATAATATTATACCTGTAACAAGGTGCCGCATACATATATAGCCGATGTTTGCATCCTTGCCACCATGCTTAGCTCAGAATACATATGTGCCAGCACTGCACTTCCCTACGCATACCCTCCAATTTCATCAAAATGTTCCAGCTTCTCCAGCCATTGTAGATGGACCGATCCTTTGCTTGGATCCGGAACCAATAAGGTTCCGATCATATGCAGCATGTACGCCCATGCACATTGCTGAATCTCCTCATCTGTGGCTTCATCAGGCAACTCCATATATGTTTCACGCTGCCAAGCAAGCTTCACCTTTGCTCCTTGGTTTTCCATGGATGCTTGGCCCAGAAGACGCTCCATCATATCGGTCCATGTACTATGTCGTCGGCCTATTTGATAAATGGGGGTCCCGGATATAGGTAGGCCCGTGATGACAGCCACATCTTGCAGAGTGATCGTCATCTCACCCTGTCTCATATGAAATGTGTTCGTCTCGGGCCGCCATCTCTCAACCAATGCTGTTAATAGTGCATGGTCCAATCGTATCCACTTCAACTTTGCACATACGTATAACCCAGCTCCACATGCTCATCTATTTGCCATTCTGAATGTCTGCGTGCGTGATCAACAATTCCTATCACAGCCTACTGCAAACAATACCACGTTAATTAATTTTCTGCATTGGCTGCATAATTAAATTTTCTGAATTTTCCACCTCAAATATTCATACCTGTCCATACTGGATCTGCGCAGACCGATGGTGCGCCTGATCATACAAGACCTCGTCAGTTATTGGTCCCGCCTCCTCCATGATATTCTATCCTACAATTTGCAAAAACATTGTTTTATAATGCATTAGAAATCATGTATATTAAACACGTGAATAATCATTAAAATTAAAATAGCATATTTGTGGATGGACTTTGAAATTAAAATAGCATATTAATTAACAATTTCAAATGCATGAAACAAAATGAAAGCTCATGTGCTCCCATGCCCATCACCAAAATACGATACATCTCCATGTGTGCCCCCAATACGCCCACTCCACCAATCTACAGCATTTTCCCTTATACGCAAGGCATGGTGCTATCCATGTTAACTGCATACACATCTTCAACAATGCATCATGTTCTGTCAAACGAGAATATAGTATCCTACATGTTCCATATGTTGCGAGCTTTGACAATGATGCAACCCTAATCCTAAATCTAAAAATTACCCAACCCTAAATGATGCAAAAACATCAGTATACATTCATTCATTCTTCATGTTTTTAAAAAAGATCTCGGTCTAGAAACTAGTATAGTAACTCATGGATCAGTTCATCAAATGGAGATATCAACATACCTGTTTGTGGATCTCGGTGTCTGATCAACTGAAATAGAGAAACGGCCGCCGTCAGATCAACGTAAATGGGGAAGGGAAGCCTCCTCCGCCGTCGCGCGCTAGCCTATGGTTTTTTATTTTCGCTGTTGGATAAGTTATGATCGGGGTTTTTGGCTGCGCTGGGAAATAGGATGCACACTGGCCGCACTTGGCAAGTGCGGCCAGTTTAGAGGCCTGTGACTTAAGTCTTAAGTCACAGGCCTCTTGCTCACGTACTGCATTTGTTAAGTCACGGGCCTCTTGCTCACGTACTACATTTGCCGCACTTGGCAAGTACGGCCAGAAAAAACGCACTTGCCAAGTGCGTCTAAATCAAAAATAGCCCCCGTGCGGCGAGGCCACGCGCCTCACCGCTGACGTGGCTAAACATGGTCGATTTTTGAGAATATTTTTTGGTCGAAAATTGATATTATTTTTAATTTTTATCCTAAATCTAAAAATTACCCGCAGAACTATGTTGGAACAAGGAACAAGACTGGATTTTTTTGTTTGGGTTTTATTATTGATATTGTTGAAGCCTTGAAGCTGCAATTAGCAACTGACGTTATATCGAATTCAGAAGCTTAAGTCAATGGGGAGAGGCTCAATTCTTCATTTATGGACATCAACGCCCACAAACATAGTGCGACAGTTATTCACAACAATCACAAACATAGCTGATTCTCAACAAAAAAGAAGAATTTCCATTTAGCACTACGATCTTGATGCTATTTAACAACTAGGGTGTTAAAGACAATGAAGCCCCCAAGAACCAAAGATAAAGTCTTAGGCTTCATTATGGTGTGTTATTTTTTGGATCCGCCTAAGAGATGAGATTATGAGACTGCCGGAATGTTTAAGAATCATGCCGTAACGAACATAGCATCACAATCTTAGACTTCATTATAATATGCAATTCGATGGAAAAAATTGCAATTGGATGAGATCAGAGATAGTGGGTGGGTCGGGTCAAGCGAAACGACCACATCACCTGTATTAACCCTTTAATCAATCCAATTTGTGCATTGATGGAGTTGAAGGTTTCATTCAGCCACATAATCTAGGACTGTCAGTTACTAGAGTATCAAAGACACTTCATGGGAACTTGCAAGCTGACACGTTTATGAAGGGCAGGCCGGTTGCCGCGGCACATCCGGATAGCACTTTTAGAGTTGCAAGTTGGGGATGCTGCCATCAATGAATTTTAAATTTTTCATTCATTCATGCTATCTAAGCCTGTTCAACAATTGGGAATTAATAGAAATGAACTCTAAATCATTTAAAATTTAGTTTTTGACATCTCAAAGCATGGTTACGCTGGAATAACATGCAATGCTGTAAAATCTGATAATTCTTCTGATTTTTATTTTGAATTTTATTTCCCAACAATTCTAATTATTTATTTGCAATAAATTTGTAAATTATACTACTTTGGCTACCTTACCATTCACCTTTTCTTTTGGGCACACCATTTACATATTCTCTATCAATTACTTCTATTAAAGGCAGAAATATATCTGAAAAACACTTGTTTCTTGTTGCTTTTTTCCTGACATCTTTTTTCATCACTGTAAGGCAGATCTAGCTATATGGCCCAAAATGATCCTTCTCTTTTGAATATGAGGGGTGCACAGAATAGAGATAAAGAACTTCAATGTATCAAATTCCTTTATGTTATGGTTTTATTGGTGATGAGTGTAAAAGGATTTAATAGACTTAAAGAGTTTATTGTTAACTACCCTTCTATTTTCAAGAGGAACTTCCGATTAGAGACCTACAAATTAGCACTCAGTAGAGAAAAATGAAAGATGAAGTAAAAAATTGTTTTATGACCCAATCATTACATGGACTAACCTAGATCATAACTCCACTTTACATCTATTTGACTTCATTTTGTATATTAAGTATTTGAAAGCATGTGCATCCTGAACTTGGATTTGATGTTAATCCATAAATGAACATGAATTTCAAACTTGATTTTATTATAGGGACTTCGTAGTCCATCTTGAGATTGAGATTAGTTCCAGTTTGGAGACTTAAATGTCCAATCTTAAATTTCGAACTTGCTACAATTTAGAGACTTGGTGATCCATCTTGGACTTCAGTTTTATTTCCAGTTTTATGGTCTTGGAGGCATAATTTGAACTTTGAGATCTAGTGCTGAGGCTTGGAGGTCCACCCTGACTTAGTTCGATTCCAGTTTAAGGAGTTGGTGGTCCGCTTGAGTTTGTAATCTAATTCCAGCTTAGGGACTTGAGTTTGAGTTTGAACTTAAGTTAAATTTGGGCCTTTTAGCAACATGGAGGTCAATACTAGATTTATACTTGATCCTTTTTAATGAAGTGGAGGTTGAAATTGATTGTTTTCATTTTAAAGACATTACATTGATACTTGAATTTTGTATTTTGACCATTTTTAGTGAAATGGAGGTCAACTTCTCTTTGTTAACTTTTAATACTGATCCATAATTAATTTTATTTATTTTTACATGGAAGTCAACGCTTGAATTTTTGATTTGGCTCCTTTTTAGCAACATAGAGTTCTGATTACTTAGTGATTGGACGAACCTGTTTGGATCGAGTCTGGCTTGTGCTAAGAAGATCCCATCGGCTGCATTTCACTATCAACACAATTGTTAGCGAATCGAATCCGACATATGGTCCCAGCTTCGGCTTCTATGTTCTAGTTAGGGCTTAATGGAGATAATAAATATAAATATTAAATGAGAAAACATTAAAAATGGAATGGGTTACCTCTTCCTTTGAGGGGATGAATTTATATAGAGATGATAGAAAAGCCATTTTATATAATACGTCTTTTACTGGATGCGTTAGATTTCATTAGACCTATCTTGAAGTTGGCTATATGCACCTTTTGTTGATTTGGGCATTTGGGCCTTTGAGGGGATATACTAACATTTGGGCCTTTGAGGGGATATACTAACATTAGTCCAATTCGAGTTGAATGTGAAATTTCATATAGAATTACGTTTAGCATTTGACTTTCGTGTAAATTTGAGATGATGGCTGTTACATATTAGAGACATAATGCTTGAATGCATTGATTGGACAGGTAGTTGGACAGTGGGTTCTGAGAATATTGTACCTTAGGAGTTGATATCATCCTTGAGTGAACCTTTTGTTGAATTGGGCTTGTTGGGTTTTAATGAGTTTGGCTCACGAGCCTTTTTAAGACTTCTCAGGTTTCCTTGAAATCCTTGAAATCTTTCTAGTAATTGATTTCTTTGGCTGTGTATATGTCTAATGTAGACTTATATCTTGAATATTATTTCGATTCTTTAGTTACGACTTATGACAAATTCAAATAACAACCAATGTGTGATAGCTGTGGCCAGTAGTGCCTTACGGTTATCGTGAGATAATGGTCCCTTATGGTTATCGTGAGATAATGGGCAAGCATGTCAGGAAACATGTTCACATTGCCATGAAGGTTCCATTCATAGGTCGAAATGGTACACATATCATTCCGAACCAGAAGACTTCATCAAAAGGAGGTAGGACGATGACTCAACCAAGCCAAAACTTAAAGATCATGGAAAGGAATACCGATGCAAGAGTCACGATGATAAGATGGGCCCCATGCTACAGGTTCCCACATTGGAGCATGCCGACACCATGTGCTGGTGTTGCCATTGCGTTGGCATCCCTGCTCACGGGGATCCTTGCCATGTGGGGACCTACGTGGAAGGGCACACTTGGCACACACATTCCACTTACAGGGCACCCCCCAAGTGGATACCAACATAACAGAGCACCCCTGTCATGCAGGGACCCCTGCTCATGTGGCATCCTGGTAGGTGATGACCCCTATAATGGGGAACCCATACCATACAGGCATCCCCGCTCGCAGGTCATACCACTAGGCATGAATCTGTTGCATGTTGGGTCCCGCTCGAGGTCTCGGGCGAGCAGTAGGTCTTGTTCGAATGGAAGGTCTTCTACCGATGGGTCTACTTGTATTGATTATGGTTGTTGTTTAGGATTTACCCCGAGTTTAAGATATGTAAATGCTATCAAGGCCATATCGCAATGTTTGAGACTTTTCCTTAACCCGTTTCGCCTGTCGAAGGTAAATAACTTAGACGATCTTATTCATAAACAGAAAGCGGTTCCATGTGATAGACACATAGGTGGTATTTAGTGGGAATCAAAGTAAGCAACTCATTTGGCATTCATTCTTTAACCCTTCCATTTCATCAGATTTTTTTCCGATTGCTTTGCGCCCATCCCATGCGCCGACACTTCCCAAGGTCGTGTTTGACAACTTGGCTAAGCTTTATTCTTACTGAAGGAAGTTTATTTTTTGATTTTTTCAATGATGAGGGGATATCTTGATCAACTGTCAGATGGGAATATGCTTGCATGATAAATTTTTGCAAGTGAACATGTGTTTGCCACTTTCACCCAAACTATCCATGCTCTTTCATCAATACCGATTATTTTCCTTTATCACTTGCATTTTAATTCTCTTCGTGTGCCTTTATGCTTTGTCGTATCGGTGTTGTATTCATGAAATTGCCTTCTCTGTTAGGCTTTTAAACATTTCTTTACATCCATATTTCTTTGGAAGGATTCATCCATTTCATCGTGTCTAAATAGGTGAACACAAAGTTGATTTCTTACATCTTGGATTCGAATGGTGATGAAGGTCGGAAAATCCGGTTCTTCTGGTACTATAGAGACTATGAGCATTCAACGATTAAATACACTTTGTTAAAGTAAGATATTGAAACACTGGTTTGACACAAACATTTACAGAGATATTCAACCATACATTTATGAGCCAATAGGATGGATGAGCGAGAACTAAGGGAGTGGATTCTTGAAGAGGTGAAGGTAATTCATATAATAACGGAAGGTCGAGATGTCTTATGAAGACAGATATATGATGGCAACATCATCCAACGAGTAAGACCAACATATCTTCTTCACTTGAAACTTGAAAGGACTTAGACGAGTTGAATATGAAATGTGGTGACTCAATTATCATCTAGGCAAAGGTTATAAACTGCTATGACATCACATAAGTTTGGTAGACATCCTGTTTATAGATTGATTTGAGAAGCTCATGATCGATTAAAAAACAACTGTGGTCATGCATTAGCCTACGGATTGCACTCATAGGACACCGGGCAAATGAGACAAGGCGATTCAACCTATCTGTTGTAGTTGATGATGACTAAAGTAGATGATTCACGGAGAACCTCGATTTTATTGTAGTAAACATAACTTTTGCATACAATGCTATAATGGGATGATCCTCCTTTATGACGTTAAGGGCGAATGTCTTTTCCTATTACCGGTTCATCAAGCTCTCGACCTAATGGACTAGGTAGAGTGAGAAGTGAACGAGATATAGTATAGAAATGCTACTTGGTATCGACTAAAAAGAAGGGAGACGTTCAGACCTTCATTGTCGAATCTCTTGATGTCGGAATAAACTTCCATGAACAATGAAATGGACCAGTAGAGTATGTTATCAAGATCCTAATACAACAAGAAACCCCCTCAATAACGGTGCAAATTAAAACCTTCATATC
Organism: Scilla litardierei; assembly: GCA_030789695.1. NCBI lineage: Eukaryota > Viridiplantae > Streptophyta > Magnoliopsida > Asparagales > Asparagaceae > Scilla > Scilla litardierei. Next base: position 161,668,315 of record CM061139.1, read on the forward strand.
CCTCGACTAGAGAGAGAAACTCATTGATTTTCTTAGGAGTAACACAGATGTTTTACCTAGTCACTATAGACATACCACGCATTGACTATGTTATTGCCTAACACGCCTTAAATATGGGCCCAACCTCTACCTTATCAGGCAAAAGAAAAGATATATGAGTATTGAGAAGTGGCAAGCTACAAATGATGTCCAAAAACCGATCTTCGTAGGGATTTACTCGGAAAGTGGAATATTCTGAATGGCTAGCAAATGTTGTAATGATGCCCAAGTCAAATGAAAAATAGAGAATGCATATCAACCTAAACAAGGTTGGCTCTTAAGACACATTTCCATTACATGTAATTGACCAGATGCAGATGGTTTCTTAGGACATGAAAAGTTGAGTTTCCTGGACCCGTTCTCTGGGCCCAATCAAATCAGAATGAAGCCATCAGATGAAAAGAAGACATCCTTCATAACGGGATTGTGCTTATACCATTACAAAGTGATGCTTTTTGACTTGAAGATTACGTGAACCATCTACCAACGACTTGTGACAAAAATATTTTGAACCCAGATTGATTGAATTGTCAAGGCTAACATCGATGACATACTGATCACGTCAAAAAAGGTAACTATATACATCAAAGATTTTTTTTGATACATCGGAAAGCACATACATCAAAGTTTTGAAAGAAGAGTTTCATGTATTAAGCAACCACCAAATGAGATTTAACCCAGAGAAATATGCTTTTGGAGTCACATTAGGAAAATTTCCCAGATTTATGATTATCAAACGAGGGATGGAACCCAACCTAGAGAAGATATATGCCTTCATGAGGCCAGAAGAGCCAAAAACTATTAAACATATCCAACAACCGACATGGAGATTGGTCATATTGCATAGATTTCTACCAAAGCATGCAAAACATGCTCCTTCGTTTTTCAAAATACCATGGGAAGCTCAGAAGTAGGGGAAGATAGAGTGGACTAGAGACTGTAGCAAGGTTTTTACATAGCTAAAGCAATTTCTTAGTCAGCATCCTCTCATAACAAGATCAATAAATGGAGAGCTTTTGTACCTATAGTTTGGCAATCAATAAAGAAGCAAACAGCTTGGTCATCGTAAGAGAGGAAGATGGAGTGTAGCGATTGATATATTTTGTTAGCAAGGCGCTTAAGGAAAGCAAGTTGAATTATGCGCCTATAGAAAAGGTGGCATTCATGGCCATTGTCATCTTAAGTTACATTTATGTTTCTAGGCACACACAATGATTGTATTTTCTGAACATCCTCTCCGAAAACGGAAAAGCTCAAATGCTGAGGCCGCATGCTTTCTTGGGCAATCAAGTTATCAGAATATGGACTTCAGTATCAGCCATGATGTGTTATTAAAGCATCAGTGCATGTTGATTTTTTGGTTGACAAATCCATCAAAAGGTCAAGTGTAATGTGATGAGATGTAAACTGATGACCTATCGAGATAGAAACCAATGTGAAATATGTATATGAATAGAGCCTCGATCTGATTTGCTGCTGAGGCAGGAGTGGTTTTATATGATCCGCATGATCTTGAGATGAGACTAGCTTTAAAATTAAACTTCCATGCCATCAATATCGGGACAAAATATGAGCTATCATAGCTGAACTTGGAATAAGTCATTGGAGCTGATGATGTGCTCTCCAATTTTCAATGATTTTCAACTTATGATTGGTTATTTGAATGAAGAAGTTGAAGATAAAAACCATCACATGGCGAAATACAAGACCTAGATGAGGATTTTGATGCATAAGTTTAAAAAAGTAGGAAGTGATACAAATACATATGGATGATAATAAGGAGTCCGATGCTCTTTCGAAGCTGGCAGTGGACCTGTATATTAATGTAGGTTGGAAAGTGATGATGGATATCATAAGCCATCCTAACACAAATGAAGCCTTAAAAGGTGATTGAAATTAACAAAGAAGCATGTTGGATGGACACCATCATCTCTTACCTTAGCAAAGGAAGTCTATGTGAGAATGAAAACGAAGCAGATGCTTTAGAAAAAAAAAATCTTTACAATACATTCTTGTTGGAGACATCCTTTAGAAGCAGTCATTTACCGTTGCTAATGGAAGGCCTTTTGCTAAGATGTCCACGACAAGAAGAAGTAAGCTATGCACTCTGTGCAATCCATGGTGGGATATGCATCAGCCATCAAGCCATCCAAACTATTACTAGGAAGATCATATTGAAGGATACCATTGGCCTTCGATTATAATGGATGCAAAAAAAAACTATGCAATCTCTGCACTCTGTGCAATCCAGGGAGGGATATGCATCAGCCATCAAGCCACACAAACTATTACTAGGAAGATCATATTGAAGGATACCATTGGCCTTCGATTATAATGGATGCAAAAAAACTATGCAATCTCTGCACTCTGTGCAATCCAGGGAGGGATATGCATCAGCCAAAACTATGCAAGAAAATGTGATGCAGGACAGCGACATGCTAATATGTTAATGGATGCAAAAAACTAGGTAAGAAAATATGATGTATGACAGAGACATCCTAATAAGGCAGTTGGTAATGGAGATGACTCTATATCCAACCCAATTCCATTTGCACAGTGAAAAATGAAGCTAATAGGTCCTTTCCCATGTGCCTTGAGGTAAAGGAAGCATCTCATTATTATGATGGATTATTTCACCAAGTGGTTGAATGCAATGCCATAGTTGACATTCAGAAGAAAAATATCAAAATTATGTGAAAGACCATTATTTGCCGATTCAAAATATCTCGGGTTATTGTCATCGATAATGACAAGCAATTTGTCAATCATGTTTTTTAATTAATTTTGCGATAACATACAAAGTGATTTTTGCCTTTTTACTGGAGTATATCACCAGTGCAATAGACATGTTAAAGTAACGTTAAAGTAACGAACAGAAACATATTAAATGGTTTGCTAAAGAAGGTAGGGCAACACGGCTAGATATTGGGACATATGCATACAAGACGTATACCTTTTTGATTGACTTATGGATATGATGATATAGTCTTAATAAAGATCAGGCTGCCAACTTTTTGGGTAAGCGAGTATCGCCTAGAAGAAAACAATGAAGTGTTTCTTTTGTCAACCTTGATCTTCTACTAGAAATTAAGAAAGAAGTATATGAAAGAATGATTCTGTTCAAGCAAAAGGTAGACGAAACTAGAATGCTAAGATAAAGGGCTAGGCTTTTAATTTAAGATCACGGGCTTGGTTTTCAGGAAGATGTATATTGTAACGCACCGCCTCCCGGCGGGTGCTGCTACGATTGAAATGAGAGTTTGCAGGTCTGGCAGGTGCCAGTGAAGTCAATGTGGAGCAGTACAGAAAGTAAGGAGACACTCTAGATCTGACAAGCGAACAGTTCTAAATAAGGAAAAGACAGTAACAAGTAGGTAAGGTAGTAAAACTACACTACTTCTGAAAGTAAATAGAACACGTACCTCCGCTATGTCAAGGCTCAAACTATTCTGCTCTGGAAGTTCTGACTCCTCTCAAGTCCTGTACTGGAAGTTCTGACTCCTCTCAAGTCCTGTACTGAAGCTCCAACTCCTCGTGCTCAGACGCCTCTGGATGATCATGTGCTTCGTACCTGGTGGGCAACAAAGGGCGCACCGCGCTCAATAGAGTAGACAATATCTAAACAAGAGATAAGGAAGGTAAGTGTGCACAAAAGGAAGCAAGACAGCCACATATATGATAGCACTAACCAAAGAAGTAACCTGACCTGATAATCCACAAACCCACGCCACTGAAGAGTAAGGAAGCACAAAGGACGATGTGACAGTAGCAGAAAGTGTACAGAAGAGAGACATGTCAAAACGAGCACAAGTACAGTAAAGAGGGTACTAACTATAGTGAACCAATCCTAAGTCGTGACTTATGAGAGGGAGTACAATAAGCATCTGAGAGCTACCTTGACCGGGAGGGTGCGACTTTGGGCAGAGTCCAAAAGTGTAAAGTACTGTACTGTAAGCTGCAAAACCTGTAAGAACTGTGGCGCGGTGGCATATGGTGGGGCTCCAGGACCCATCAAGATGGCCGTCCCTGTCTGCCCCCAGGACTCAGGACCCATCAGCATGATGGAGTCCCCCTAACTCGGGGAAAATAACAACCAAAACGATTGGTTGCAAAGATCAGGTCCCAGTCGCCTACGTACTCCCCAATCATAAGTTTTTCCAAACCCGGTGAGTCAAGCAGAAAGTAATCATGTTATTAGTTATTAGTGTCGTGAGGTTCAATATTGATTAAACTACGTAGCCAAGGGGAATCTATTACCGTACTGGTAATAGTAACCTGTCAAGTCAAGAGCTAACCTCAGGATAATCCACTAGTCATCCAGTACTAACATAGTAACGTGCCATCATAAGAACATCTCAAGGCTACACAACTTAATAATATTAAACTAACATGGTACTAATAAGCTTATGAAACAACAAGAGCAAGAAACTAGCAAGTGACAAGTAGCATGTATGTTTCTCATGGCAAGCTATTCCAAACTGAGCAGCAAAGAAGCATCACCAACCTAAGAACAATAAGAAAAGCCAAGGCAGCAATCAAAGGAAGCTATCAACAATGCAAAAAGCCTAAACAACAAGCAAAAGGAGCCACCCAACTCAATTACCAACAAGGGAAGCTTAAACCACAAGTAAGGAAAACCCAAACCCCAACACAAGCAAAGGAATCTAAATTTGAGTATAAGGGATAATAAAGTCTACCTGAAACCGAAGCTGAAGAACCAAGATAATTAAGAACCGAAGCCCAGCATCTGCAGAAAGTCTACGTCGCAACCATCAGCAACAAGAAGCCCAAAACTTGCAAGCAATAGAAAAAGAACAAAAGAAATCTACAAGCAAGTAAGAAAGAACGGGCTGATATATAAAAGAAACAATACTAACTGAATCTTGGTATGAACAAGAAATAAGAAAACAACACAATTGCATTAAATAAAGAAGGACCAAGAGATAACCCGGATGCGCTAGAGAGTTTAGGCCAGAGAGATCAGATTGGGGGTCTTCTCATCACACAGTGGGGGTACCCGTACCTACGGCAAAGTCCACGGGGTTCTTAGTAAGGAACTAGGGGCTAACAACCAAAACGTTGGTGAACGGGGCTCACAGCCCAAGTAGTACCACACCGAAACTCAAAACAACGAGCAAGGGACCCAACTGAACCAAACCAGCAAGTAGAAGGAACCAGCCGAGCACAAACAGCAGCCCACGGAGCCAAGTCAGCAAGCAAGAGCCAAGCTGCAGCAAGGGGAAGCCCAAACAACAAGTAGAGGAGCCCCGACCAGTGAGCAGCGCCCACGAAACCAAAACAGCTAGCCACCGAACCCCTAAACAGCCCCAACGGCAACCCCGAAACCCCACACAAGTAGGCGAGAGCGTCCGACCCCACGAAATAGCAACAGGGACAATAAAACCCTAATCCTACCCCCAAATCATACTTTCCCAAAGAGAGACTGAAATTAGAATTGAAACAAGGAGATAGGGTCTACCGTAAAACACGCCGGAGAATCAGAAATCAAGAACCCAAGGGTCACAACAAATACCGCAAGCATCAAGCCGAAGAATCAGTTGAAACAGCTTCGAAAAATAAAGGAGAAATACTTACAGAACTTCCACCAAAAGATGGGGAGAAGGGGGTTAAATAGAGAGCACAACCCGCCTCAGTCGAGCTCCGGGCGAGGTGACAGGGGCGGCGAGACTTGACGGGGGGTCCCACATGACGTGCGAGGGGATGGGGGTCGCGATCGAGAGGCCCCACGAGGCTCGTGTTGCTGTTGTGAGTGCGAGAGAGGGAGAATGAGAGGCGTCGAAGCCCACGGGGCTGCTACGAGCGTGAGAGATAGAGAGAGGGGGCGTGCAAGGGTCGTAAGCCCACGAGGGCGCTGAATCGAGAGGGAGAGAGGAAGGGCGAACAAAAAACCCTAAAGGGCTCGGGGCCTCTATGGGAAAAAGAGAGAGCGCGCCGGGGATAAAAAAGGGGAAGGCCCCAGCGGGCTGGGCCTCTGAGCGGGCCAAACAAAAGAAAAGAGAAAAAGAAAAAAAAGGAAGAGAGAGAAGGGGGAGGATGCGGACCTTTACATACATAATCGGGAAAGCTGTTACCAGTAAGTACAAGCTGGCCCCTAAATGTGAAGGGCCATATTGTATAAAGGTAGCTATTGAGCCTGACATTTCCAAGCTAAAGACAATAAGCAGAAAAGATATCTTACATGCTTAGAATGTACTCTATCTTAAGAAACACTTTCGATAAATGACAAGATGCACCACTCAATTTCGGTACAAAACATGCTCTCTTTTTTTATTAATACATGTTTTTTGCCTCCATGATCATGTAATCATTCTACATGACATATTGGAATAAAGACACATTCTCATCATTTCCAAATTTTTTTGACTAAGTTTCAACTATACCCATGCAATGCACTGGAAAGTGGGAGATGTTATAAATATCAAATTCCTTTCAACTTGAAAGTATCAGAGAGAAAAATGCGATAAACACCGAATCTTTGATGACCTAATTGATTTCTGGTATGACGATAGGATACAAAAAACATTTAAGAGGTAAATGCGATAAATATCGAATCATTGCCAACTTGAAAGTATCAAAGAGAGGGAAATACATAAACACTAAATCCCCATCAACTGTGTCGATTTGTCAATGTGACGATAGCTGCAAGCAACTTGTTGGAGAGAGAGAGAAAGCAACAAACACCGAATCCTCACCAACATGAAAGTGTTAGCGAGATGGAAAAGATAAATGATTAATCTCTGCCAATTCAATCAGGCAGTCAATGCAGTAATACTTTGCAAGTCAGCCAATGCAGTAATACTTTGCAAGCTATCTGTTAGAAAGAGATTTGGAGAATGAGAAAGGCAATAAGATGCCAAATCCATGCAAACAAGATTATCTTGCTTAAGGGTGGCAAACAGGTCGGGTCGGGTTCGGGACGGGTCAGATTTGACCTGACCCGGATAGGGGTAAACCCTAACCCGACCTGGATTGAATTTGGGTCGGGTTTGGGTGACCCGAAATATACCCGGGTTGGGTTTGGGTTAACCCGGATTTATTTGAAATTTCAGTTTAAAAAAATTACTATTTCACTTAAACTATGAAATCAAGCCTCGATTCCGTGCCCAACCATACTCCACCCTATCTATCCTATGCAGAAACCAATTGAGCTAGAGAGCTCTTGATACAAAATTGAGTATTTAAACTATTTAATCCCATTTAGAATTAAGATTTGAATTAGACACAAGTGCTTATTTTTCCGATGTCCGGCTATCTATTAATAGCCACCGGTAATTTATTAAGTGCTACATAATTACCAGCAGCTCGTCGTTTAAACCTCACTGATGACAATGTGGAAGTATAATTAACTTTACCATTTTATTAACGAAAGTAATAAAATTAACTAAAAAGTTCTAGGTAAAGGGAATTGAATATAAGACCTTTTAAAGAAGAGGACTACAATTCAAATCGTATAATCATAACTTCCCTTGCGATTGTGTGTTGAAGCTATTATATAAATTTTTATATATAGAGAAAGTAAACCGGGTAGAATTCGGGTCATCAGGGTTGACGGGTCAAATCTGTACCGACCCGGATTTTATTCGCATCGGTCGGGTCAACCCGGATTGGCCCCTACCCACACACGGTTAAGGAGGCCGAGTTTGGGTCGGGTCGAGTCGGGTCGGGTCGGATTCATTTTTGCCACCCCAAATCTTGCTATGATGAAAATCAATTGCAATGAGTAGGACTAAATGTCGAAAGGAATCCAAGAAATCAATATATACAAACACTTATGAAGTGCTAATCATGATTCTTAATTTGAATCTTCGTCTTCTTGCACTGTCCAAACCTAGCGTCATCTCATGAGTAACCTTAATCAATATATCCACAAGCAGTTGAAGTATCCAAGTGCTTAGATGCATTAGTAACCATAAGCAAATACTGTAGGAGTAGCCGACACCTTATGAATGGGAGAAATCATGAGGTGCTCTTGAAATCCAATTGGTTAAGATCATGCCCATCTTCTCTAAGCTCCTAAATCACCTTCATAAAGGCTAAGGCAATGGAGGTATAACTTTGGAAAGGATGTTTGCAGTCTTACATGCACATCAAGTACCTTAGATGAAGGGTTTCATTAAAATAATCATTTCCATCTTCCGTTTGTCACCAGACATTCAAAGAACTAAGAAAATGCATGGATCCAAAGATAGCCTTTCGCATTCAATCATCATGAGATGCTTTCATCTCCAATGTAGCTTACTCAGTAGCCTGTAAATTATTACACAATTTGACGAGCTTGGACGCCATCCCTGAAACATGAGTACTAGACACCGCTTGACTAGACTTGAGCTTTGCTACCTGAATGGACAAATCTACTCATAATGTGTTCTTATTACGGCTCGTCTTACATCATCTACCTACTGAAGGAGCTTGGAAATCATCTCATCTAAGTTTGCCATTGCTTTCATGTCAATGGCAACACATAAATATGGCACCATATAAAGAAACTGCACCATACCTTATAAGAAGTTTTGACAAGTATATTAGAGCAAAAGACAAATTTTTATCTGAATGAGATGCCCAATGCATTGGTTAAAACAACCCCAACAGTCATATCGAGACATACTTGAATATCATGCTTTAGTTACAATTGCTCACTAATGTCTGATTCCATGCATAATGTTTCAAAAAAATATAAGTACGCTGATCAACCTGGAAGGAAGCTGCTTAATGTCTTTATAAGCATCCCCACACTCTAAAGTTTTTAGAAGAGTTGTCTTACGCATGACCACTGTAATCTAAATCCAAAACAGTCTCAAAGCCACTCTGGATGAGTGGCATGCCATCAGGTAAATAGGAGCATGAATGTGAAATTACAGAACCTACATCTCTCTCCCTACATATCAAAAACTACCAAGGAGTCATTATTCACCTTTTCCAAACCAGGCATAAGGTATGCAATCATAAGGGGTGTTTTTGAAAACAATATCCTTCTCAAATGAAGGACATATATTCAAATTATTTTCAATGCAAATATGCTTGGATGATGACTGATTCAATTTTGCTATCGTTCCAATAGCAACTATGATAGGATGAATGGGTCATTTCACCATGCCTTTTTAGGCCGGGAGGCAATGTACTTTTTCAAGACATCAAGTATTTCAACATCGATATGACTTTTGCCTACACAATAGATAAGGGCTAAGTACCATAATTAAACATCTAGTAATTGTAAAAGATACACCAAAGTTATTACCTCCACCTGATCGTCTATCCGCATCGTCAAGGGTCTCTGTGATGAATAAGTGAAAGGCTATAAACCAATTAGGTTTTTATTTCATTAGCCCAACCACCTTAAAAACTTTGCGTCCTCTTTTGGGATCATTATGTTGTAAGAAGGAGTGTCAGTAGTGTAATGAACGTACCAACTAGCAGACATATTACACATCGCCATCTTACTTTTTGACAAAGAAGAACTAGGGTTTCCAACCTTTGTCACCATTTGAATCCGAGATGCTAGAAATCAACTTCGACTTCACCTACCTAGACATGATGAAGTTGAAAAATCCTCCCAAAGAAACATGAATGTTGTTTCTTTGAAAAGCATCAAAGCCTGACGAAGACGGCAATCTCACGAAAATGATTTCAGTTACAAATATGATTTCAAGTCAATTTTCCATTGAAGTAGTGTCATTTGTGATTACAATATCATTCACGTAAACAACCAAAACGATTTGTTTTCTCTGATGCATGAAGAGAATACTGAATGATTCTTCTGAGAACGGTGACACCTAAATTTCTATATAGCCCAAATTCTCAAAACACATTCAAAGAGACCATTTCAATTTATATAATGACTTTGATACAATAAACCTTTTTGGACTCACCCAGAAACAAACCCAATTTGTTACAATATATAGCTTTCTCATACAGAGCTCTATGAAGGGGCATATTTTTATCCCTATTTGATGTAGAGGCCAATGTTTGTAGCTACAAATGAGATAAGCAAAAGGTTGAGGTTATTATTTTTGTAGGAGAAAATGTATTTTGTTAATCTACACTATATGTCTAAGAGTGTCCCTTAGCCACCAAATGAGTTTTCAGACACGATAAAGATACATCAGAATTCAGTTTGACTTACACCCACACCCATTAGTTTGATTATATACACCTAAGGACATCCAACTGCTTTCTTCCACTCAAAAAGGAAATTAGCTCTTATGTCACATTTTGGTTTGACGCTTTCATCTCATCCTCTATTGCTTCCAGCTAAGTTAGATTTGATAATGTATCTGATACAGATTTAAGAACATGGTGAGAATCAATGGAACAGGTGCATGATGTCATATGGGAGGATGTGAATAAGATAAGAAAATATTTAATGATTGTAAAGTGCAACCCTTTTAACCCACACCATGAGTAATTGAGGATTAAATTGTGAATCAACATCAAATAGAATGGTTATAATCAAGGTTTTAGGTCTCGGTTTCGGTCTTGGTATCGTTCTTCCCAAAATTTAGGTTTCGGTATTGGTATCGCCCGTTTTGGCGGTTTCGGAAGCAAGTTTCGGTTTCGTCAGTATCGCTAGTTTCGGCAGTTTTGTTTCGGGTATCGGTATTGGTTTCGGTTTCGGAGACACTTTAAATATGTATATACTATATCCACACAGTGATGGTTTCGGAGGTTTTTAAATCTAAACATATCAAATACTATTAAATACTTAACAAACTAAAATATTAATTATATACTATCAAATACTAAATACTAAATAGATAAACTAAATTGAGTTCGTAATCATATCAAATACTAAATACCTAAAGTTTGGTACTTAAATACTAAGTATTAAATAAATGAATAGATCCTAAAGCTTACCTTGCACACCCACCGCACATACCACTTATTTACAAGTTTGCCAAAAAAATCGCTGGGCGTTGCTTTGCGCAGCCACCATTTTGCTTTGCTCACACACCACTTATTTACATGGTTGCCACAAAATATCCGCTTGATATGTGCACCGACTGTTTTACTTTACGTACATACCACTTATTTACAAGTTTGCCTTTTTAAAGAACACATCATCTCCTGAAAGGCGACTCTGACATCTTTCTCTCTCTCTCTCATGCTAGATGGTCGAGGCGGGATCGACGAGGCAGGAGGCAGGTTCGACGAGGCGGCAACGCGATGAGATGAGTTTAATTTTTTCATCTTTCTTTTGTCTTTTTTCTCCTTTTTTCAGTAATTTTTCTTGGTTCTGTCTCTTCTTCGTCTAATTCTTCATCATTTTCAAGCCGAAACCCTAGGGGTTTCTCCTCTCTTTTAACTGAGCTTTCTATGCAACCTATTAATTCACGAAATTTTTTGGGTTTTTAGGAAATTTTTATTTAATTACACATTCTTCTTCCTCCGTCTTTGACTGGTACTGAACGGTATCGGTCAGTTTCGGCATGTATTGGTCGAAACTGACCGATACCGTTTAGTATTGACCGATACTGAAACTAACCATTGGTTTCGGTATCGTTAACTGTCGATACCGATACGATACGACCGATACCTAATGGTATCGGCCGATACCTTAAACCCTGGTTTTAATCTTATCTGATCGAGTATCAAAGGTTGGGATTGTATGGATGCGCGTTTGACAAGGTAATACTCTATGAGCATCGCAATCCCAAAAGTGTTTTGGAATGATCATGTGGATTACAAAGTTTGTCTAACATTATGTGCTTGTTGTTACATTCAACTACACCATTGCGTAGCGGCATACAAAGGCTAGTTTGATGAGATATTCCAAAGCTAGATAAGAAATTCACAAAAAAAGAAACTAAGAAATTTTTTTTCATAATTAGTTCTCAAAAGACGAATTAACATACTAAATGATTCTTTAAAAGTTTGAAAATAGGGAGAATCTTGGCTATTTTTCATTAAATATAGACGAGTTACTTGAGAAAAATCACCACAAAGATAATAAGTATCTAAAACCAAGTTTATGATATATTGGGCATGGTAATAATTTATTATATATTGGGCATGGTAATAAACTAAATCAGAAGCACCATCAACTCTTTTTTTGGCCTTTAATGGATACAACGTATGCTGATGCTTATCCAATTGACATGACTAACACTTGAAGTGCAGTACATGATTTAAGTCAGGGATTAACTCTTGTGAAGTTTGTATAGGTGGCCGACCAAACTAACATTAGAATCAAACAAAGTAGAGCTGGCACAAGCTACTAAATTGGCATCATCTTCCGGGATTAACTCTTGTAAAGTTTGTATTGGTGAACGATCAAACTAACATTAGAATCAAATAAAGTACACAAGCTACTAGATTGGCATCATCTTCCAAATGATGCAAGGCTTTGCATTTACGTCATGTGTCAATGTGTCTCAATTTTTTGAAATATGCGAGACTAGGTGAGTGTTACCGACCAAATCAAGGGAAGCATGAGGTTATATTGAATGAAAATTGTGAAACATAATAGACAAAAGATAAATGCATATGTGCAATAACATTAGCATTGCTTACACCTTTCACATAAGATGTAGAACATTCGTGAAAGTTTTGGACAGAAGTGATGGAGATGATCCAAGTGTATATGTAGTGGAGTTACTTGTGTATATTGAAGTGGCAGTGGATGTGGATAGTGAAACATGAAGCTGAAACATCTAGTATTTGTCGATTTCCCCATTTGACATCTGTATGCTCAATTGCTCATGGATCATGAAGGAACGTGCTTCTCTGAAGTGGCAGCTATGTGTGCAGACCGATTAGGCTTACCCATAGTTGTTAATATTGTACAATACAATATGACATTGGTACTTTTCGATACAAATTGTAGGTTATGATTCAATATGTGCACTTTTTGATACAAATTGTAGGCTCATATTAGAGTAGAAATATCACACGATATAGATTCCATATCGTACAATATGATATAACGTTGCTTTTTACTATTTAGGTTTTCGGGGTTTAGGTTTAAAACCCAATCTGATGCATAATTGGGGCTCAGATCAACTCATTTCTTCATAAAACAATGACGATTAAAGTAGAGGCTCGCAGTTGAGCTCGAAGAAGAAATTCTATGATGAAATCGAAGATAAAATCAAAGACAACAAAAGAATCAAACTTGAAAACGTTGTCATTGATGATGACAATCTCTATTGTAATGGTATCAAAACTTTGTAATATAATTATGTATAACTTACTTCCTTTTTCTCTTTTTTCGTTTTCGTTTTCTTTTATTTTGTTCACGGCCCAATCCCCAAGCCCACGAGCCCCTCTTTCTTTTCTGTCGTTCTTTCTTTTCTTTGATTTTCCTCGAGGACCAACCACAACCACAAGCCCAATCTTATCTCTTTTTCCTTCTAATTTTCTTTCTTTTTCCGGCCCGAACCAACCCACGGCACACTCCCCTTACTTAATCTCTCCCTATCTAAGCCCCTCACACCCCCTCACGTGACCCACCTACACCACTCTCTCATTCTCTCGACAGTTTGACGAAGCCCACGACAGCCTAAGCACATCTCTCACCCACTTATCCTCCTTTGACGAGAAGAAAAAATTTGCAGCAGTCCCGAGTCTCTCCACCTCACCTGACAACTGTCACAACCCCCATGTTCACCGTTACCCTAAGATCGTGGGATTCCTTCTCGCATCTCACCTCTACAGTTACATCTTCCCACACTCGAGTGCTCCGGAGTCAATTAACTCTCTTTCACAATAATTCCCTCCTTCGTGGCAAGCTCACGGCCCCTCCGTCCCCTTGCAAGCTCCACATGATCTCTCTTTCCATCTATAAATACCCTTGGATTTATAGGGTTTTCGTTTTTTAAAGAAAAATATTTTTCTAAAGAATTTTCGATTCTCTCTTACTCTGAGCTCAGATTTGTTGTTGAGGTTTGATTTCGTTCGGGTTTTACCTCCTTTCCTAGCCGACAATCGTAGCCATTCAATGGCGAGGTGGCGTAGGTCATCGACGTGCAGTAAATCACTTTAATTCTTAAATTTCTTTTTAAATTTCTTAATTCTAGCTTGCGATAATACTTTTGAGCAAGTCTCGGGTATTTTCGGAGATTGACGGCGACCCTCGTTGCCGCCCATTGCTACCGTCGTGGCTGTCACGTGAGTGTTTTGGTTTTTACTTGGGTTTCCACCCTTGCCGTGACTCGTCTTGGGGATTTTTTCTCCTTCCGTGAGCTCTCGTGGGCTATTTGTCTTGACGTGACTGTCTTGGGTGTTATCCCTTTGCCACGAGTACTGTTGGGCACCTAACACTCTGTTGTGACTTGCATTGGGGTTTGACCCTTGCCGTGACCCTTGTTTGGGGCTTGACCCTTGCCGTGACTTTCCTATGGGGTTCTACCCCTTACGTGGAATGATTTGGGCTCTTAGTCCTTGCAGTGTCCTAGGGGTCTTTGACCTCTCTCGTGAGTCGTGACTCATTTGGCTTCCTTACTCTTGGCTATGACTCCTTTGGGCTCTGCCCTTTGCCATATTCCTCTGTTGGTGTAGATTGTGGCTTTTGATGGTTTGGTGGTATTTTGGCTGTGATTAGCGTGTTGCTGTGGGTTGTTGATTGAGTTTTTGCCCCTATGATTGGCTTTGGACTCTTGACTGAACCTTGCCCCTTACTGCCTATTGGATCACAAGGTTAATGCATGTTGGATCATATGAAAACCATGAATATTTAGTTATGACCCTTTGAATGATCGATGATGAGAATTCTCTGAGATCATCGTAGTTGTCCCTCCCACATTTTCAATCCTCCCAGGTTTCTGTTTGCTATATTGCTTGCTACATGCTATCCAGGTAAGGCTATTTTATTAATTACCGTATGCTGTTCAAGTTTAGACTATCTTGTCACTTGTTATATACTTAATCTATTCTTTCATTTGCTGTATGTTATCCACTTGTTACATGTTCTATGTTTAAGTCGTTATATCACATGTTGCATACTATATGTTTCATGTTTCGATTGTTATATCACCGGTTGCATGCTATTTAATGACATTGAAAACACTAATATTTTGGATGCGCTATGATGACACAATTATTTTGGAATATCCTGACGGAATATCTTGTTGATATATCTTGTTGGAAATACCATTGGATTATCCTGTAGGAATATCTTGTCGGAATTTCTTGTTGAAATATCATGTGAAACTGTTAGAATCATGAAAACATGATTGGATTTAATCACATAGCACGCCAACATATTAGCTAGTTTTCGATGTGGCCCTGAACCTGCTTAGAATCTTATTCATGATTCATATGTAATTAATAAATACAACCAACTTAGAACAACACTTGTGCTATATCATTGAGACACTTCAAGATGTACACTGACATACACTTGGTACTTTAGACGCATTGGGTTTTGAAAAAAATTCATATTAGTAATAGTGCATGAGCGACTGGAGACATGCTCCTGATTACATGATCCCATCATGTGTTTCACTCGGGTCTCATCATGAATCTGGACCTCTCTTAGTATCACCAAGACTTAATGAGTCAGCACATTCCTGTTATTATTTTGGGCTTGACCCGGATGAGTGCTCCCGAGATACGAGGTGCACTCCTAGTTGCTTACTGCACTCTTTAATATGATTCACGACCTGGAATTAGTATAACTATTAGAACCATGATAATACAACCTTAAACTATACACTGTGTTACATGCCTGTCTTGCTTACATGTTTCTAGTTCATGCCTGTTAATTAGTTTTAATTATGCTCGTATAACTGTTTAAATTTTCAGTTCTAGAAAAACTGTGATTCACCACTGACCGCTGGCGGCTCTTTGTTTTTGTTATATCATCAGGTGCTGAGACAGAGCCAGAGGAGGTCCCTGCGTTTGTGGACATGGACTTTGCTGTGGAGACGGCAAACTTCTGATCTTGAGATTGTATGTATAGATCTTCCTTTTTGTATTTTGATAGTATTTAGTAAAATGTGACCGACTTTATAAATTCGCATGTATTAATGGAATTTCCATAAGCACTTTGATGCATCCCGGCTCGTTGCCTAGATTGTTTTCACTGGTTAACTGTAGGACTTGTCATTCTTGCGAAAAACAACCGTGTTCCTAAGTTGTAGGGTGTGGCATCTATTGACCACTTCAAACTTGAAGATGACTCAATTGACAATAACGAGTTTAATTGACCAATCTGTAAGCAGGTTTTTTATTTTTTATTTTTTGTTTATGATTTTTAATTTCAGCTTTGTTTATTTTAGATTTTTTGTTTATGATTTTTTGTTTTTAACATTTTAATAATTCAAAGACGCAATCAAAGCTTTGATTTTGTTTATGATTTTTAATTTGATTTATGAACAGATTGAAGACGACTCTGTTATTATTTCAATTTTTAGTTCAGTTCTTATTTCAATTTTTTACTTCAGTCTTTACTACAGTGTTTTATTTGAATTTTTAGTTTAAGTTTTTATTTCAGTTTTGTTTATGATTTTAAATTTTATGTAAGTAGTCTAAAAGTAATCTAACTTTGTTTTACACACTTTTAGCATATCTTATTGTCCATAACTTGTTATCTGTTTAAATTTCTTGATTGATTTTTTAATATATTTGGTTATTTGAGTGATTTGCTTACTTTTTTTTTTAAATTTATCAAATATCTTATGACCAAAACAATGTACGATATATGATATGATATACGATATGACAATTTTGGGCTTACCATACAACTTAGGACATGTGTATTTTGTATGACTTTTCTCCTTACAATAACAACAAATCCTCTGTTCCCTCAGATTTCAGATCATCTTCCTCCAAATTATCTCTAGCTCGACTTTATCCATGTCTAGATCTCCCTCTCGACTACCACCTCAACTTTGATTAGCTCCACAACCCCACCCTCCATAATAACCAAATTGGCTCTCTTGTCTTGCAACAACCTCAAGGAGTCCATGTTGACGGGTTAGAGCTGACCATTCATGTTACCCACTCCTTGTGGGATCATAGTATTCAAGAATAGGTATCAACGGAAAGACCATCTTTGGCATAAAATCCAATGTAGAAAGGCCAAGCAGCTATTATAGTGATGAAGTGTACTCTTGTGGCAAACTACTTCGGATGTCAAGACAACTAATTGCTCCCATTACTTTTGCATCTTCTTCATATCAGAATAGATGTAAACCAACCCTTTCAGCTCCTCGTAAACCTTCTTGAAATCTGGATAACGCTGTGACATGGTTTTTTTGTTGTTGCTTTGTTAACTTCAATACATCTCCTAAATGACATCAAGTGCTCGATTCAAATCATTCTTCTCATAATATAACTCCTCATGATACTCCCACAACTCTTTTGTGAGATGAGTATGGATTACTAAGCCCTAAATCTTAGATTCAATTGTATTTAAAATTTGTCTAACTAGCTTGGCGTTGTCACGTTCCCACTCATTTGTTATAGAACTTAGAGGACCAGTAGTGAGCTACTGTCCTCTTCATGTTAGCTGAATTTACATTCTTCTTCCACTGCAAATAGTTATCCCCGTCTAGCTTTCTGTGAGTGATCAGACCATAGATAAATTCTGGAATTACAGGCTTCAGCTCAAGCTTTGACTTGGCTATAGGAAAAATTAACTACGATTCAGGACCCTCCTAAAAATGCAAACTTGAAAATCAAACCAAACTCACATTCCAATATCCTTCTGCACATGATACGTAACGAATAAACAATCCTCTTCTACACCAAACTCAACTACAAGACTCCAAAGCAAAAGACATGAAGGACCAACAATGTGTGTGTGTGTGTGTGTGTGTGTGTGTGTGTGTGTGAGTGAGGGAAATGTGCCTAAGAATGACCTCGGGTAGAGATACCTGAGCACACCCCCGCTGTTAGGGGTTTGTGAGTATTTGTTTTTGAAATTTTTTTTGCAGTAGGTAGATATACTTGTTATGTAGCTCCCCACAAAATTTCAGGTCATTCCGACACCGTTTGAGCCTCCGTTCATCGATTTCAAAAACGTTGCGCAAAACTGTCCAGAATTCTGGACAGTTTTGCGCAACCTTTTTGAAATCGATGAACGGAGGCTCAAACGGTGTCCGATTGACCTGAAATTTTGTGGGGAGCTACTTAACAAGTATATCTACCTACTGCAACAAAAAATTTAAAAAAAAATACTCACAAACCCCGAACAGCGGGGTTGCTATATATATATATTGTTTTTTGTTTTTTCCTTTTTTAATTGCTTATTGATTCACAACTGAGACAAGCAAAAATTATTTCATCATAAGAAATGACTAATATGCCCTTCAACACTAGTGTCATCTTTTAATGGATGAAAATAATGAGACTTGACGCCTGTGTGTTCATTTACCCAGTTAATACTGATTCATGTATGTTTTAATTCATTTGAAATTGCATTCCATGCGTGTTTTTGTACATAAGTAGCAATGCATCATGCTGTTAATAAAGTCCATCAATACATCCAAGTTATATCTGTTTATTGTTGGTACTTGGTGTTAATCAGATAATACTTTTCGGTTAACTTCACTCACCTAAGCTCTTCTTTTTATAGATTTACGCTATTTAGTCCAATCATACTTATCCTTAACATCATAGCTTAAAAGTAGTTCCTTAAAGTCATAACTTAAATATATCTTTGATTTTCTCATTCCTTACAGCTGGAGAACTATCTCTATTTGTAATCAATCTGTTTTAAGTCAACTTACCTGACAATCTTCTTCTCTAAACTTGTCACGGTTATCCCTTATAGCCTTCTATTTTGCAAACAGGTGCAATACTTCTCTTTTAATTGATTATGTTGAAGACGGTGGCAAGCACAATTATATTTTGATCGATGTTGGGAAAACCTTTAGAGAACAAGTCTTACGGTGGTTTACCGTCCACAAGATTCCTCGGGTGGATTCTGTGAGTTTGCTTTTTTAAAATATTTATTTATCTACTTTTAGGATGCTCTGTCATCTGTCATGCACTCAGTGGGCATGACTGAAAACTATATCAGCGAAAGGAACTGGTCCTATTGGTATTGGCTTTTAATGCAATTATGACCTTGAGAGAAACTTGTTGTGGATGATAGGTGAAAGATTTAATTTGAGTTAACTGCAAATACTATAGTTGTCACAAATAATTTCTATCCTTTGACTGCAGATTATTTTGACACATGAACATGCAGATGCAATTCTGGGTTTGGATGACATACGTGTGGTACAACCATTTAGCCCTACAAATGATATTGATCCCACACCCATTTATCTTACTCAATATGCAATGGACAGGTAGTTGTGATCCTTTTCTTTTGTAAGCCATTACATCTTTGCTTATGAAACTGTTAGTTTCTTGGGGAAAACGTGACTTTATGATGCCTCATTCTACTTATGTGAATCATAGACAGTTGACTTCTTATCATTTTCTTAATAAAATTATGTTCTTCTTTGAGTGTCATCTTCATTTTCATGGGTTCAATTATCAATGATTTGCTGAGTGTGCAATGTTCAAGATTACTCTTTTCCAGGGAAAAAGACCAGCCATAACTTTAGCAGTTTTGAGTTTTTATTGTGTATATCATAATCTGCCAAATACGATTTTCATCTTCGATTGAGACAAGGATTTGAAAATTAAGGGAGCATGTGATCTTTTGACTATTTAATTGGTACAATGAGATAGACAAGTAGGTCATCAATCCCTTTGCCCACATCACCGACATCAAATGTGTGCGCGTGTGTCCCAAGAGATTGGCATACATCAAAATTTGTTGTTCCAATAACCAGTGATATGCTACATGTAATACTGTGCATAATTGTTGCTGTTATCACAAAATAAAGAGAATATACAATATTTTTATTTCAAACTGAGATGTTCAATTTGTTACACACACATATAGGGAAGCAAAGGATGGTTCTCATACTAAGTGTCGCAAGAACTCCACGATGTGTCATCTCATGAACGATGGAAAATGTTCTTCTTGATCTATGTACTTAAATTGTCTGAGCTATGAAAATTATATAATTTCGAAAATGTTTGCAAATGCATCAATTGGTTGCGCAAAATGTTTTATTTTTTACCATCAAATGATATCATTTGATGCTATGCATACATATTTGAAATTATATGATTTTTTCATAGTTAAACTAATTTAAATGTGTAGACCAAGATCAACGGTTTAGATCATTCATGGTGGCTCATTGGGATTCTCATGAAGTTTAGTTTGACAACCGTTCTGAAAGGATTGCTTCCTTATATATAGTTAGATTGTGATACACTTGGTTAGATCAAACATGTCGATCCATCCTAATTAAATTTAAGATTTGATAAACTAATTAGAAAATTTATTTCGTTGGATGTGATATAACATATTCAAACTATTTATAAATAAAAATTTAAATAATTCATGATTTGCGCATGTATTAAGTGGCAACAAGTAACCGATTTTGTGATAGTTCTAAAATGTTGATTTTGCCATAGCTTTTTTACATAGATAAAACACATCCAAATAATTTATTTATAAATAGTCTATATGTGCCAAATCACATTCAACAGAATGAATTTAGAATGAATTTTATATTTAGGTTATCAAATTTTAAATTTAATTGGGATGAATCATCATGTTTGATTCAAGCAAGCAAGTGTACCATAGTGTAACTATATATATTACGAGAAAAAAGTGTTATAAGAAAAAAAATCCTCTTCTATGGCAGCCAAAAAGTCCATCCTTGTGTAATTTTGGATGTAAGTATCGTTCAAATTAATATTTATATTCTAAATTCTCAAAATATCATTGATGTAAGGGTAACAAAAATTCTCCTACCATAAATCCATTAAACTTGTAATAATCTGATGTATGTTCAAATAATATTAAAACCATGCAATTTTATATCAATGTTTAAGGACATGAACACCATCTTGAACAGTACTGATTGTCAAAATAATTTATAAAAATTAGACATTTTGGCTATCATAGGAGATATCTCTCCTCTAACACATTTCCCCCCATTTTCTCGTGTGTGTAAACACGGAAAAAGCTTTCACAAGAGAGAAATTAGTCATGTGGTTATCAAATGTTTCATTCTTACCTTTTAAAGTGATGTTCATGTTGATCTACATGTCCTAAAATATAAATACATCAAAAGTCGATATGCCTCTGATAGGATCATCACTTATCAACGAAGGCGTCACAAGAAGGAGCGCGAACCGAAGGAGTAGGCCGAAGACAAGTTTTGTGGCTTTTGGGTATTTTTGCAATATTCGGGTTTGGAGGGGGTTTTGTGCAATTTTGGCTTTGGCTGCCCTCTTATTTGGAGGAGAGACTTTTCATTATTTTCTTATGCAAACTTTGAGTGTTTTCTTCATAGTTAGAGAGTAGAAACCCTAGCCATAGCAAAAGTAGTCTCTTTCTTGTATTTTCTTTGAAGATCTATAAAGTTATCATCTTTTATCTTGTCAAACCCTAGTTTTCTCATCAAATTGGTATCAGAGCAAAGATCCACCATGACCAACACAAGATCTATGGAGAAGAAGGATGCCCTAGATGAGAAAGTTGGAGAACTTGAAGCATCCCTAAAGGAATCCATTAAGGAGCTCAAACAAAGTAACGATGAGAGGATCTCTTCTTTGGAGAACATGTTCAAATCGTTCATGGAGACACAAGCAAATCAGCGAAGCGAGAAACCCAATGGAGACGAGATCCCGGGTAACCATTCGGATCTGAGCTGCAGAGGACCCCCGGTGGACAAGGGAAAGGGGCAGATGGTGTCCGCGGAGGGTTTCTCACCGGAAGATGAGATCGATGGAGGCGCCTAGGGACCCTTTCCACCTCAGCCAACTTGGGAAGGGGAAGAACACGCACGTGCGTGGATTCCACCCGCCCAGAACCCTAGCGGAGGGGTCGCCTTGGGCTGGGCGGGGCACGCCGGGACCCGACATGGTCCGGCGAACTCGCCGGACCCCGACGATGGTTCGGTGCACCCCGGCGGGCATCGCCGGAGCCAGGCGGAGCCGTGGGGGCTTCAACTACCCCCACAGCTTCTTTCCGGGGGCGGTGAACCCCCGGCGACCTCCTGGGGGGTCGCGAGCCCCCAGGAGCCCACCAGGGGCCTCGTCGGCCATCGGCGACCACGCAGGGGCCACGTTGGCCCCTGGCGCAGCTACAGGGGAGCGGCGTAGCATGTCCGCCTCCTCAGGGGGGCGGTGGGGTTTTTTCGCAGCAGGAGGGAGTTTTTTCAGGGGTTTTCGCAAACCCACGACCATCTGCGGCCATCCAGGGCTTCGGGGGACCTCCCTCCGGAGCGCCGCGCATGGGGGAGACTTATGGGGGCAATTTCGGAGGACGGCGACCCCCCCGGAGTGGGCAACTAACATTTTCGGAATGTCGGGTGCCAAGAAGGAAACCATTGGGGCACGGCAGGTTATGGAGGAGGCCCGTGGCAAGCTGATGGACGTCCACCAAATGCTTTCCAACAGTTTCATTACGGCCAGCCAAGGGGGAGAATGGAGCAGGGAATAATGGGTCATGAAAACAAGGTGCGGAAGTTGAAGATGCCCGACTTCGAGGGGGAGGACCCTCACGGGTGGGTCTCTCGAGCAGAGCGGTACTTTGAGGCTTATCAGATGGGCGAGGGGGAGAAGATGCAGTCTCTGGGGGTGTGTTTGGAAGGGAGGGCGTTGTCGTGGTATTTGTGGAGGCAGCAATGGAGACCGGTGCAGTCGTGGGTTGAGTTCACCTATTCCATGCTGCATCGTTTCAGAGACTCCCATGATGGAGACCTACATGAGCAGCTTTTGACATTAAGACATGTGGGCACGGTAAGAGATTACCGAGAGAAGTTTGAGGCCCTCTCGGGTCATATTGGAGGAATGATGACCGAGGAGACATTAGTGGGGAGCTTCATGAAGGGGCTGAAGACTGAGATTCGAGGGGAGCTACGGGTGCAAAGGCCAAATGGACTCTTGGAGACATTGGACCTGGCCCAGATAGTGGATGACAAACTGGCGGCGGAGCGGCGAGCTAAGGGAGCATGGGGCGGCTCTTCACTTCAAGGGGCGGCGGCCCCAGGGGTGCAGCGTACTCCTACAGGAGGCAGTCAGGCCTTAGTACCATACCAAGGGGGAAAGGAGAAGAGCGGTGACCCGTCACCTAGTGGGCAGTTCCGGTGCATGACGGAGGCAAAGATACAGAACAAGAGGGCTAAGGGGCTGTGCTTTAGATGCGACGAGAAGTTCACCCCCGGCCACCGTTGTCGAGATCGCACACTTCAGGTGCTGTTAGTAGAGGAGGAAGAAGAGGAGGAAGCTGTGGAGCCGAGTGAGGAGGAGATAGAGCAGGAACCACCTCAGCTGGACGTGGCGGAGGTGTTACTTAACTCCATAGTGGGATTCACTTCGAATCACACTATGGAGTTGATTGGGAGGATATCTGGGCAGGATGTGGTGGTGTTGATTGATAGTGGAGCCACCCACAACTTCATCTCCAACCGGGTGGTGGAGCAACAAGGGTTGCAGCTAGTTGACATCGGCAGCTATGGTGTGATGATGGGCATGTGGCATGTACAGCGTAGTAGGGGAATCTGCAAAGGGGTGACCCTGACCCTTCAGGAGATACAGGTGGTGGAGGATTTCTTGCCACTCGACCTTGGCAGCACGGATGTGATTCTAGGCATGAAGTGGTTGCAGTCATTAGGGGAAACAAAGACCAACTGGAAACTGTTGAGGATGGAGTTTGAGCACGGAGAGGGAGTAGTGACCCTTCAGGGGGATCCCAGTTTGTGCAGATCCAGAGTCTCTTTGAAGACCATGGCCAGGGCTTTCCAGTCCGTAGGAGGAGGGTTTTTGGTGGAGCTCCAGGGTCTAGCAGTTGGCGGGGCTGAGCAGGAGCAGGATATACCGTGAGAGCTTCAGCAGGTCCTATCCCAGTTTGGAGGAGTTTTCCAGACACCCCATGGGCTTCCTCCCCCACGTGACCACGAGCATGCCATTGTGCTATGGGAGGGAGTCTCCCCTATCAGTGTGCGTCCCTATCGTTACCCACAGGTACAGAAGGGGGATATTGAGAGAATGGTGGATGAGATGATCCAGGCAGGGGTGATTCAGCCGAGTGTTAGTCCCTTCTCGAGCCCGGTGTTGTTAGTAAAGAAGAAGGACGTCAGCTGGCGTTTTTGCGTCGATTATCGGGCATTGAACAAGGAGACGGTGCCAGACAAATTCCCCATTCCCGTGATCGATGAGCTGTTAGATGAGTTGCATCGGGCGACGGTTTTCTCGAAGATTGATTTGAAGTCAGGGTATCATCAGATCCGAATGAGAGCTGAGGACGTGGAGAAGACTACTTACAGGACACACGAGGGGCATTATGAGTTCTTGGTTATGCCGTTTGGGTTGACCAATGCCCCTGTCACGTTCCAGGCGTTGATGAACAAGGTGTTTCGGCCCTACCTGCGGAGATTTGTTTTGGTGTTTTTCGATGATATTTTGGTTTACAGCCGGTCGATGGAGTCTCACATAGAGCATTTGGAGACAGTGCTGAGGGAGTTACAGGAGCACCAACTGTTTGCCAACCGTAAGAAGTGCACTTTCGGCCAGCGGAGTGTGGAGTACTTGGGCCATATTGTGTCGGCCGAGGGCGTGGCGGCGGATAGTTCGAAGATTTCAGCCATGGTGGATCGGCCACTACCCACCACCCTACGAGCCTTACGGGGGTTCTTGGGCTTGACGGGCTATTACCGGGAATGTCAGGGGATACAGCACCATTGCTTGGCCGTTGACGGAGCAACTGAAGAAGGACAACTTCCACTTGAATGAGGAGGCCACTCGCGCATTTGAGGCCCTAAAGGGGGCCATGACTAGCGTACCGGTCCTCGCCTTACCGGACTTCTCGCAGCCGTTTGTGGTGGAGACTGATGCGTCGGGATATGGCCTGGGCGCGGTTTTGATGCAGGAGGGTAGACCGATATCGTACTTTAGCCATGTGTTGTCGGCTAGAGCTCGGCTCAATTCTGTGTATGAGCGCGAGCTAATGGCTATTGTGTTAGCCGTGCAGAAGTGACGGCCTTATCTCCTTGATCGACGATTCATAGTGAGGACGGACCAGAGGAGTCTCAAATTTCTCTTGGAGCAGAGGATGGTCATCGAGGAGCACCAGAAGTGGTTGACCAAGCTGCTAGGCTACAACATTGAGATACAATACATGCCCGGAATTGAGAACAAGGCAGCCGATGCCCTATCACGGAGGGAGGTGGATTCGCATTTGTCGGCCTTGTCAGTGCCTATTTTACTTGATTGGGAGCCCCTGCTACAGGAGATTGGGGAGGATGACGGGCTAGCCAAGATGCGGGCGACACTGCTACACGATCCCACAGCTCACCCAGGGTATTCAGTTGAAGGGGGGCGTCTCTTGTACAAGGGACGCTTGGTGGTACCTAAGGGGTCGGCTCACATTCCGAGGTTGATGCAGGAGTTTCATGGGAGCGCTGTGGGGGGCCACTCAGGGGTCCTAAAGACCTATCAGTGGTTAGCTAGAGAGCTCTTCTGGGAGGGGATGAGAAAGGATGTAGCTGACATGGTGGAGAAGTGTGACATATGCCAGAGACATAAGTATTTATCCACAGCCCCTGTGGGGTTGCTACAGCCTCTGGCGTTGCCAGACCAGGTGTGGGAGGAGGTAACCATGGATTTCATTGACGGCTTGCCAAAATCTGAGGGGTACACGGTCATCATGGTGGTGGTGGATAGGTTGAGCAAATATGCACATTTTGTGCCCCTGCGACATCCATACACGGCAGTGCCGGTGGCCACTACATTCGTCAGGGAGATTGTGCGTCTTCATGGGATCCCTGGTTCTATTGTGACAGATCGAGACAAGGTTTTTCTTAGCACTTTCTGGAAGGAGTTATTTCGGGCGCTTGGTACGGTGTTGAAGAGGAGTACCGCTTACCATCCCCAAACTGACGGCCAGACTGAGGTGGTCAACTGGACACTAGAGACATATTTACTGTGTTTTGTTTCTGAGGCACCGAAGCAGTGGGTAAGGTGGCTGGCTTGGGCGGAGTATTGGTACAACACATCTTTTCACACCTCGGCTCAGACCACTCCCTTCAGGATCCTATATGGGCGGGATCCCCCGCATATCGTGCACTATGGGCACCGTTCTACCCCGGTCTCCCAGGTAGATCAGTATCTGGAGGAGAGGGACCGCACTTTGGAGGAGTTGAGACGTCACCTGACGAGGGCACAACAGCTGATGAAGAGCCGTGCAGATGAGCACAGGCGGGACGTGCAGTTCGAGCAGGGAGACATGGTGTATTTGAAGCTACGCCCTTATCGGCAGCGTTCCCTGGCTAGGAGACGGAACGAGAAGCTGTCACCCCGTTACTTTGGGCCATATGAGATAGATGCCAGGATCGGCCAGGTGGCTTATCGGCTACGATTGCCACCAGAGTCAGTTATTCACCCAGTTTTCCATGTATCACAGTTGCGCCGAGCTATTGGGGATCACACAGTGTCTTCTTCTCTACCACCGACACTCACGGATGATATGGAGGTACTGCTTGAGCTGGCGGAGTTGAAGGGGATTCATCAGGGGAGCACCGGCACACGGGAGGTGTTGATTAGTTGGAAGAGCCTTCCGGATCATGAGACATCTTGGGAACCTTATGATGTGATTGCACAACATTTTCCGGAGTTCCACCTCGAGGACAAGGTGGTTCTTTTGGGGGGAGTAATGATAGGATCATCACTTATCAACGAAGGCGTCATAAGAAGGAGCGCGAACCGAAGGAGTAGGCCGAAGACAAGTTTTGGGGCTTTTTGGGTATTTTTGCAATATTCGGGTTTGGAGGGGGTTTTGTGCAATTTTGGCTTTGACTGCCCTCTTATTTGGAGGGAGCCTTTTCATTGTTTTCTTATGCAAATTTTGAGTGTTTTCTTCATAGTTAGAGAGTAGAAACCCTAGTCCTAGCAAAAATAGTCTTTTTCTTGTATTTTCTTTGAAGATCTATAAAGTTATCTTCTTTTATCTTGTCAAACCCTAGTTTTCTCATCAGCTTCACATATTGTTTGAATGTGAATCAGTATATAGGAAATTTAACGGTTTTGCATTAATAAAACTCTGTTCACACATTAGATCATAAACACAAAGCTTAGAAGTCATTAGATCTTTAACGATTTAGGATTCTAGTATATGAAGATCACTTGAACGGTATCCTATTTTTAAACATGTGTGAGGAATTGCCTTTTTGTCTGACAAGGGGAGAATTCCCTTTATGACACCCTATATTTCATATTGTACGATATGCATGTGTGGTGAAGAGAGAGAAATGTGTATCATTCAACGTTACAGCTTGTCTCATATGACAACATGAAATGCTTACTCATTATATTTTTGGATGATCGACACCTTTCATTTTGGTCGTCATGTTTTAAAACCAAAGTACACTAAGGAACTGGCAATCTCCATGCTTTTACTTTGTTGATATATGAGTGAAAACAGTTGTACTACGATAAAACAATTAAATTTCCAACTCGACAAACAAAATAAAAGCATGGTGTTCGTTGGATCTTTAGTGTGTTTGGGTTAAAACATGAACTTCAAAATAAATGTTAACAATCATCCAAAAATATGTAGAGTAGACTTTTTGAGTCGTCAAATGAGACACGCTTGCATATTACGTATAATCATGTATTATATGTATATGTGTGTGTGTGTGGAAATTTTCATGCGCAAAAGGACATCCGTGCAAAAACCATGCAAAAAGAGTTTTTCTTGATTTTTAAAGATCCAAACCGTTGGATAAGTTCTACATATGTTAATACAGACACCAACCAAAAATATGAAAATCCCCATCTATTTGCTACTTGATCGGATCGTTACAAAAGTTATATTATTTTGCAACCGTTAAATTTGTAATGACTTGATCGAGTGTCAAATTATTCTAGGGTTCATCTATTATTTTTCTTGTGGTATATAAATTTATGTATTAAATGATAAAAAAATTTGAAAAAAATTCTTTTCGCACGGGGTGGTGCAAAATTTTCGCATAAGAAACCCCGTTATATATGAGAATAATTAGTCACATGACATATGTGGTTAAACCATATATCCATCCTTAAAAAGTTAAACATTCATTATTTTTTTCGATGATGGGTACCGTTCATTTTGATCTTCATATTTTAAAATCCAAATATACCAAATATCTAATGAAC
The DNA here is from genome assembly GCA_030789695.1 of Scilla litardierei. NCBI lineage: Eukaryota > Viridiplantae > Streptophyta > Magnoliopsida > Asparagales > Asparagaceae > Scilla > Scilla litardierei. Next base: position 161,696,524 of record CM061139.1, read on the forward strand.
CCAAGGTATTTTGCTTGTTGATCCACTGGTTACAAATTTAACGGTTTTACAGTAATAAAACTTTTTGCAATGGATAGATGAACGAGCAAAATAGATTGGGTTCGCTAGATATATGATATATTAAGATTTTAGAAGATGACCAAAACAGAAAGTACCAATTATTGAAAAAAATAAGAGTGAACTTTGAGGGTGCATATATGCCTAGCTGATCGGTCCATATTTTACACCTTTTTTCTGAATATTTGCATACCATTTTGATTGTCCATATCGCGCTTTTCACAATTATTCGACGATATTGCGTTACTTTTCACTATTTCTTATTTTTGTTGGATTTCAGGAAATATGGAGCGATCAGGAGCATAAACGAGATTAAGGGATTTGCACGCGTGCTGGAGCATCGCTCATGGCCTTATTGAAGAGCCAACAGCGCTGGACGATGAGCAGGAGAAGAAGATCGATAGAATCGACGAGGCGAGTAGGAGAAGGAAGGATTCCAGAAACAGGCCACTCGGCCGAGTCACGCTAGTCACTCGCCCGAGTGGAGCAGCGTACTCGGCCGAGTACGACTGATACGTAGACATCTGCCCGACCTTGTGCCGCAATGTACTCGTCCGAGTGGTTATTTCCACTCGCCCGAGTGAGGTCACATTTTCTGAAGGAAAACACGCCAGACTATCTGGAATTCTGGGGAGCGCAGTAGAAGACCCACTCGGCCGAGTAGGAAGTCCACTCGTCCGAGTGATAAACTCTACTCGGCCGAGTGATGCAAAGAGCCAGAGTGCCCAAACCCTCCAATTTCTCTGTTTTTATTCGGATCTGACACTCGGCCGAGTAGCGCCGCCAGCCTGGGTTAGAAACTAGGGTTTTGGGCTGCGCAGGGGCAGTTCTGTCAGGTTTATTTGGACGTTTGGGCATGTATTTAAGCCCAGTTTTTATTCCAGCTTGTGAGACACCTTAGAATAGTTTTTGCATTAATTCTAATTTGAATTCAGCTTTGTATTGAAGGAGATTGAAGAACTCAGATCTGGTTTGTCTAATCCTTTTGAATATTTGTACTTTTATGAATTGTTTCTTTCTAGATCTAAATTGCAATATATTTTCTATCATTGATCTTGCTATTGGTTCGATGAATTGTGAGTAGATCCCTTGTTCTAGGGCAAAAGGATGAACTCTATGGATTTAATGTTAGATTTGTGATGAATGAATCGATATGTTGATAGAATTGATAGGAGGTTAGTTTGTGATTGATTTATTACGGATAGCTAGAAATTTCCATTGATCTAGAGTTTGCAAGAGATTGGGCTCTGTTGAATGGGAAGGTTTAAATATTCGATTTAGATTTATAATCGAGATTCACTAGGTTTGGTTTGCAAGAGATTGGACCAAAGCTAGCATTTTTATTATAAGTCTATACACATATTCGTTTGCAAGAGATTGGACGAATACGAGCTATCACAGTCTAGATCATAACTCAAGTTTGCACGAGAGTGGGCTTGAGTTGTGATTGGATGATGATGTCGATCTTAATGCTAATGGCTTAGATTAGGGTTTGCACGAGAGTTGGCTCTAATCTAGGTCGATATAGACCTGCAATAGCGCGAGAGCGTGAGCTTGGTTCTCTATTTAGTTACGATTAATTCACCTCAATCCAAGTCTAGTAACATTGAGATTTGCGATCCATAAGGATGCATGACAAACCGTATTGGGGATTCCCTAGCCCTAGACATTTTTATTATATTGAATTGAATTAATAATTGAACGATTGTAACACCAACATTCTTAAACCATTTCCAAATCACCTTTTCACCAATAGCTTAGTGATTAAGATAGAGTACCGTCATTAGTCCCTCCTCGTATTCGATAACCCGCTTACCACTTAACCGTGCGCTTGCGGTAAAACTACAATTGTTTCCTGGGTGTATATCCGGGAGCGATCACTAGCCACATATGGTTATGTTTCACATTATTTTACATATTTATAGAATATTGGATTCCATGTGCATGTAGATTAATTTTCTTAGGGGGCATCATTAAGCCCATTTTATTTTTAGATGATTTGTACCATTTAAGCTAGTTTTCATATTCTAAAACCCGAATACACTAAAGGGATAGCTCTTTGATCCAAAGGGATAGCTCTTTGATCTAAGGGTTAGAAATTTAACGGTTTCATAGTAATACAACTGTCTCATCGTATATTAACATGCAACGAGCATGAGATTTACTAGACATTTAGTGTATTTGGGTTTTTAAAATATATAGATCGTCCAAAAAATGAAGGAGATTGGGCATTTACTGATATGTAGAGGAAATTTCCTCCGTATATAGCTAATTTACCATATTCTTACATATATGTATATATAGAATTACATATATCGGCTATACAGTGGAGTAAGTTCCTTGGGTAACCTTTAAAAAGTTAACTCGCTTTGATAACCTTCAAAAAGTTAACTCACTTTTTTATGATTGATATCATTGAAATTGTTTATCAAACTCTAAACCTTAATAGATAGCATATTAAGTAAACTATGTGAGTTTAAATCATTAATCTGTGAGTGACAAAAGTTTTGTAATTGTAAAAACGGTTGAATTTTGCAATCTATATATCAACGTTCAGAACTTCTAGGGTTCACTTGCTATTCTCTTTGTTTGGGTTTATAATATGATAAATAACTTGAATGGCGCTGATCATCATAAAAGATAGTGGAAAGTGAACTTTTAAAGACATACAGAGCAATTTCATATGCTGGATGGCTGATATACATTATTTTCATATATATACATACATATAGATTAATGGATACGTGTTGTCAACACGGGGGTTTCATGTGCTAATAGCCATGTGTCAGTTGCTGGTTGGATGGGGTTGTTTTGCAAAATAGCCCCTGCTTTTTTTAAAACCCAAAAAATTACAAAACACCCCTTTCCCCACATCTGATGTCTTGCTCCCCGACCTCCGACGAGGAAGATGAGATGGTAGAGTGAGGAGGCCCGTAGGGGAGGAGGTCACGGGGAGGTGGGAGTAAGATATCGGAGGTGGGGGATCTGTTGGAGGTCATGGGAAGGGTGTGGAGCAAGAGATTGGAGGTGGGGGATCTATCGGAGGAGGTCATGGGTACCGGTCGAGGAAGATGTCGGAGGGTGGAGGATGATATTGATAATGGTGACTGTTGTTGATGACGGGGTTTGGATTTAAGGTGTGTAGGTGATGTTATTATTGTTGCCGACATCGTGGATGTTGCGACGAGGGGTCAGCGAGGGTGGTTTGAGGTGATGTTATGGTTGTTGACAACAAGGAGGAGGTTGCGACAGGAAGGAGTCGAGGAGGGTGGTGGTTGTTGTCGATGACGTAGAGGATGTTGCTGCAGGGAAATGGTGATTAATGGCAGGAGTAGGGTGATCGGCGACGATGGATCGGCCTCAACAGTAGCGTGAGAGGAGATCATATGTGGGGAGGATGATTTTGTAAATTGGGGGTGATTTTGTAAATTCGTAAAAAGCAGTGCTGCTTTGCAAAGCAAGCCCCCAACCAGTAACTGACACAATTAATTTCTATGCTGACATCATATATCCATTAATATCATATATATATATACTATTATCTTAGTTGGCAATGAACACCCCCTCATATATGGAAGGTTATGGGTTTGAGGTTCTCCAAACGTGGTTAGGCGAGGGGATTATCGTATTAGAAGCAACGACCTATATATATGACGGGCTTTCCATGCGAAAATTTCGCACGGGACGCTCATGTGAATTTTTTTGAAATTTGTTTGATGTTTAATCCATACAATTATATATCATAGAGAAAATAATGGGAGAATCCAAGGGGGACTTGACTTGTGATCTAACTGTTACAAAATTTAGCTGTTTCAGAACAATAGTACTTTTTGTAATGTCTTGATTGAGAATCAAATCTCATTATTTTTCATCCATTATTTTTATGGGGTGTACAATTGTATGATGTAAAGCATGAAAAAAATTTCAAAAAGTAAAAATTATTTCGCACGAAATAAATGTTTGCACAGGAAAATTTTCATATATATATACTAGTCATAACCCGTGCCCGCGGGCACGGTTCAATTAATATTTCCCTCGCAAAATCTTTGTTTCCCGAAAAATTATTTTCACAGCCAAAATTTAATAGAACAATAAATCAGCGTAAAAATATTTAGTGGCACAGGCACCTTCGGTGCGGGCGTCTTCGGCGTGTAACAACAAATTCGACGCAGGCACCTTCGGTGCGGAACAACAAATTTGGTGTCCGCGCCTTCGGCGCCGAACAACAAATTAGCGTTAAAAAATTTTAGTAGGCGCCTTCGGCGCCCGGAACAACAAATCTCCGGTATTTTTACGCTAATTTGTTATTCTGCTAAATTGTTTTATGCCAAATCTTTTCCAAGTTACTTTTAATTTCAAAGTTTAGGTTTCCACGACACTTTTCCCCCCCAAATTTAATCTCCACAATCTTTCCCAATGCACTTCTAATTTCAAAATTTAGGTTCCCAAGGCATTTTTTCCCACAAATTTAGTTTCCATAATCTTTCCCAAGACATTTCTAATTTCAAAGTTTTGGTTCCCAAGACACTTTTCCTATCAAAAGTTAACTTTTCCCACTAAAATTTTCACAAAATACAATCTCAACCATTGATTTACCAAGATCAAATCTCAGCCACTCTTTATCTTGTCCTAGTCAGCCCTAGAATTCAAAATACACTGTCAAATGTATAATATATATAGACCATCCATTTGAATGGACGAAAATACAGATCAATTCGTTCAAATTTGAAATTAGAAAACCCTAATAAACAAACCCTTTCTTTAGATGTGTTGTAACAAACTACTTACAAACAAATTTCAAATGATTTAGACATATTTACATATGCATCAATTGGTAATAAATTAGTGGATTTTATCACAATTCTGAAATTTTTTATTTTGCAACCACATTTTGCAAGGGTAAAACACATTCAAATTATTTAAAAGTTTGTACGTAATTTGTAAGTGTTAGATCACATCCAACCGAATGAATTTTTCATTTGGATTGTCCAATTTTATATTTAAGTAGGGATTTGCTTCTATAGTCCATTGAAATGGACTAGAGTCAAACTCTACATATAAATACTTTATATATGAATAATGGGCATCATATGACACACGAGCAAAGTGCTCATATGATGGCCGAAAAAGTCCACTCTCCTTGTACTTTGGATGATTCAAATTATGCTATTTTTGTCTAATTAAAACTTTAATCCCTCTAAGTATACTTAAGTCTCCAATGAGAGTTATCTTCCTTGTACTCTGGATGATTCAAATTATGCTATTTTTGTCTAATTAAAACTTTTATCCCTCTAAGTATACTTAAGTCTCCAATGAGAGTTATCTTACTTGAGACTTAATCAACAAAACTCTAAAACTTGTAAGATAGAGTAAAAACACAGCGGAATTAAAACACACAATGCAAGTAAGAGAGATATAGAGTAAGAGACAAGTGATTAAACAAACACATGACATTTTACCCTGATTCGGTCAATCTGTGAGCTACTCTAGCATCAATTTACCAACTCTCAATTTGACAGCAACATTGCCTCAACAACAATGCTGACTTCAATAACAGTGACTCTCCTTAGAGAACTTCCAACAACAACCTTAACAAGTAAGGATTTCTAACAACACAACCTCTTCAACAAGAGGACCTCAAACAAGTGAATGTTTTCACAAATTACAACCAATATAAATAACCTATCACTACACGCTTGTGTGGATTTCTACTAACATTTTTGTAGAGAGTATAACAATTCTTCTATAGCCACCAAGATTGAAGCTTGTAGAGTGTATATGTGTGACTAAAGAAAACTCTAATTGTGATCTCAAGAGAATCAATATTAATCTTAAGGAGATCACAGTTAGTAAGGCCAAGAAAACATTGTTCCTTAAAAGCTTTTGTAAGAACTTAAAAGTTTGACCTTAAGAAAACTTTGGAGGACTTTAAGAGAGCTGTGAAAACACTTAAAAATTGCTCAATAAATTCATACCAAACACTTTAGCAAACCCTCTATACATAGTGTGAAAATAAAACAAACTCTAAAATGTTGTCCAATGTCTCTCCAACGACTAGTCAAAAAGCTAGTCAAATATGACAGTTGGAGCTTACTGGTCCACCACTGCAAGGAAATATCACTTCCCGAGTGTACTGGTAGACCATAGTATAATTACTAGTCTACCAGTTTTCTGATATGCATATACGGCTCAGAAAACTCAAGAAATTTCTATTAAAATGATTTTGAAATATCTTAAAAATATTTTTGTGTTTCTATGTGTATAAAGCCTCAATCTAAGGCTTTACATTGAATCTAAAGACATGAATAAAAATACATCAACATTACCAATCTCTTGTAGCCTTGATGTAGTCTTGACGTACATCTCCATGTCTTTGATTCCTTTTGAGCCTTGGTTTGTCTTGGTTGAGCTTTATCACTTGAACTTAAGCTCCATGATTCTTGACAAGCTTAGATCTTCATTTGGTGAGCTTCACAAGTTCTTGATTCAAACATTTATCTTTGCTTTGAACGCATTGATTCTTTACTTATACATTGGTACCTACACTTACAAATTTAACCAGTATACAACATAATTGTTTGTACAATATTAAAATACTCTTAGGGGTGACTCAATATCCTAACATTCTCTCCTTTTTAATAATGACAAACAATGATATATAAAATATGAAAATTCAACAAATTAAATTACTTACTCTCTCCACATTATTATGCATAGTTGAAAAATAATAATTCTAAAACTCCCCCTGTATTAATGCATGTTAGAATAAACACGTCCATAATATATATGTATCATATGAGTGTTATGTGAGTTACAAGAGTTCAAGTATGAATATAACCAATTATAAAACAATATATTTTATGCGTACATTCACAATTTTCCTTCCCTTTGGCATAATAAAAAAGAATGGAAGAAAAGGAACTATCCACAAATACTATTATGTTAAAGCATAATTGCATAAAGAATGTTCAAAAATATAACAACGTATATCACAATTTCCTGATACCCATAAGGAATGGAGTGTTTTTCAATAAGGATAACTCAATACCACACATCTTTTTTCTTTAGTCAAACACAGATTTTTTCCATTATGAAATAAACATCCAAAATCCATAGAACTCAATGAAAAGTATGATACCAAGTGTTATTGCAAATGAAGACATGTTAACAAAAGTGTGTTGAACAATTGAGTCATCCACACAAAAAAGAAGTTATTATATATATGTCGTCAATAATCACATACTTCACTAAATATATTGCATTAGTACAGAATGTAAGCTAGGTGAAGTGTGAATATAATGTGTCATATAAAATGAACTAAATAGGAATTACTATGACACAATCTCCACATGGGTATCAAGTAATACAACTGGGCATGCAATGAGTCTAAAAACATGAATCCCACATAACTAAATATATCCAGACGAATAGTTCTCCAGAGTGGACATACAACTCATATTGACCATGTCAAATCTTTTATACAAGAGTTGCTAAAGATATATGCCAACATATAATCAACTCAAACTAAAATAAACCAAGGTTTTAGGTCTCGGTTTCGGTCTGTGTATCGTTCTTCCCAAAATTTAGGTTTCGGTATCGGTATCGGTATCGTCCGTCTCGACGGTTTCGGATGGAAGTTTCGATTTCGTCTGTATCGCTAGTTTCGGCAGTTTCGTTTCGGGTATCGGTTTCGGTTTCGGAGATACTTTAAATATGTATATACTAAATACACGCAGTGATAGTTTCGGAGGTTCTTAAATCTAAACATATCAAATACTATTAAAACTTAACAAACTAAAATATTAATCATATATACTATCAAATACTAAATACTTAATAGATAAACTAAATTTGGGTTCGTAATCATATCAAATACTAAATACCAAAAGTTTGGTACTTAAATACTAAATATTAGATAAATGAATAGATCATAAAGCTTGCTTTGCGCACCCACAGTTTTACCTTGCGCACATACCACTTATTTACAAGTTTGCCAAAGAATCGCTGGGTGTTGCTTTGCGCACCCACCATTTTGCTTTGCGCACATACCACTTATTTACAGGGTTGCCACAAAATATCCGCTTGATATGTGCATCGACTGTTTTACTTTACGCGCATACCCTTTTAATTAACGCAACATCTTTTGAAAGGCGACTCGGCCCCCCTCTCTCTATTTGCTCACTCTCACGCTCACGCTCAGGCTAGATGGTCGAGACGGGTTTGGTGAGATAGGAGGCAGGTTCGGCGAGACAACGACGCGATGAGGTGATTTCAATTTTTTCATTATCATCCTTTTGTCTTTTTTCTTCTTTTTTCAGCAATTTTTTCTTGGTTCTGCCTCTTCTTTGTCTAATTCTTCATCATTTTCAAGCCGAAACCCTAAGGTTTTCTCCTCTCTTTTAACCGAGCTTTGTATGCAACCTATTGATTCACGAAATTTTTTGGGTTTTTTGAGAGAATTTTTATTTAATTACACATTCTTCTTCTTCTGTCTTCGACCGGTACTAAACGGTATCGGTCAGTTTCATCCGGTATCGGTCAGTTTCAGTAGGTTTCGGCCGCAACTGACCGATACCGTTCAGTATCGGCCGATACTGAAACTAATCATTGGTTTCGGTTCGTCAACTGCCGATACCGATACGATACGCCGATACATAATGGTATTGGCCGATAACTCAAACCATGAAATAAACGTTGCATACATAAATTGGTACATCCATCATAAAATTTCTTGTACCACATGATGTAGACATAGAGACAATATCATAAGATAAACATCACATGATTCAAGTATAACCCATAGTATAACACAAATTTTAACATTCATTAAAGAATGCAATCGTTTATAGAAAAGGATGACTCAATATCTCCATATTTTTTAAGTGAGTCTAAAATCTCATTCCTCTTTAAAAGAACGTATTTAACATCCAAAATAAAGTCCAAACAGTGAGATACTATAAATTATTGTACAAAATAATGTAAAACATACAATTTAACTGTTAGCATTCATTGTGCACACAGGCCATAGAGGTATCATAACAATATCTCTCACATAATCAATATGATCAAGTTTTTCACTATATGTGTAAGATTCATGCTAAGTAACATAATATGAAATATTTCTAAGTAAAATGCCATCAAGTGGGCTAGCATGTATCTCACATATGATACCAGTCGTTGAAAAACTACTCATCCCAAAAACAATATATGTATGATACCAATTGTTGAAAATAATTAAACCATAAAATTAAATATATATTTACAAACTTGAGCTTCCACTACAAAAGTGCATATCAAATCTTTTATCCTCTTCTTGGAGTAATTTTCTTTGTAAATTAAGGAGTTGTATGTGGTTAACCTCAAATAGTAATGAGTACATGAAAATAAGAAACTATTGACACCCAATATCTTTTTGGGTCGTTGGGATTATATAAATGAAACAATGCAAAAGTTATCAAAGACCATCAAATTATATTCAATCAGTACCACAATTAAGCCAAAAATATGAACTTTCAAGAGAGACATTCATAGTTTCAATCTCATAGTATCATAATCATTATTATCAATGATATGCACAATATGAATCTCCATAACTAATAATATTAAAGAATTATCACATTGAGATATATCCACTACACTCATATCATATATCAAACATACACGAACGATTATATACATCATACCAAAAATGATTAAGCACACAATATATTTCATATATTTTCAAACTCATCATTAAGTATGCTAAATGTTAACACGTGTCAACATAGTCAAATATGCATGTCATGTGTGTGTAGCAATTATACAATACAATCATTCTAATCTAAATGCATTCTACTAATCTAAACTAGGGTATCAACAAAATTGGCATAAAAACATGGACATCTTAATAATCATGGGTTCAAATAAGATCAACCATTAGGAACCCAAATCTGATTTGGATTTGCTTTCCTATGCATATAAGAGTAATCACGAAATTTATACATCTCTCACAATATTATGTATATAAACACTTCTATCCTTTTGATTTAGATTCTTTGGGACCCAAATCATATCATCATGCATCCATATATAATTTCTAGCATGGTGCACAATGTATGGTTTCTCAAAATGTTTATAAGGAACAATGTATGCATTGATATACCATTACGAGCAAATCTACCATACATAAAAGCATAATGCATGCAATACACTTCTAACTTGACTAGCTTTAACAACATTTCTAGTATCATATGAACATGAAGGAGTAGTCTTAACACAAGTTTTAGTCTTAATATTAACAAGTTTAAGAGCTAACTCCTCATGCTATACTTTACTAGAAGTAATATCATTAACAAGCAGATTAATTATAGCATCAAGACCGTTGCAATCATTAATTTAGCAATAGAAATAGCATACTTCATCAAATAATCATAGTCATGTAATAAAGTATCTTGCTCACTTTTCAATCTATCATGATCATGAATATTATAACTCTTTTAATTTTTTTAAATTTTTATGATCTTTCTTTAATTTTGGGTTTACATTAACAAGTTTCGCATGTTCCTTATATAATATCTCAAAAGTTTTTTCTGGTTGACTATCATCTATATCACCATTAGTATCACTACTAGATTCACAATTAGAGTTCCTATCAGAATTTTAGTGGTTAGAAGTAACCTTCATGTGACGCATAAAGCAATAGTCCATATGTTCATCCACTTTTCCTTTAACCTCGTCCCATGTACCCTCATGTACTTTCAAAATCTTCTTTTGATCTTCATCTCATATTCAAACATACACCATACTCGTTTTTGCAGTAGTTGCTCTAGAAACACAATCAAAGACAGATTCACTAATAAAACTTAACAATAAATTCATTACCTTTCTGTTGTGTGTATCTGATTCAATTTTCTCGATGCTCCATTGAAATGGTGGTGTTATGGGAGTGTCATATGGTGTCTCCAAGAATTTCCAATATCCATAATCGATGGATTGAATGAATGCCATCTTCTTTTTCCAAAAGGGGTAGTTTTCACCATCGAAGATTGGAGTTAAGTAGCTTTGGAGGCCACTCATTATTAATGCTATCTATAAAACCTCGCTCTGATATCATGTGTTGGGGACCCCTGTGGATGACAAGTAAACACTGGAGGGAGGGATGAATAATGTTATAAAAAATAATCACTAATTAAAACTTTAATCCCTCTAAGTCTACCTAAGTCTCTAATGAGAGTTGCCTCACTTGAGACTTAATCAACAAAAACTCTAAAACTTGCAAATAAAGTAAGAACACATCGAAATTAAAACACACAATGCAAGTAAGATAGATAATAAGAGACAAGTGATCCAACGTAAACACAATGGATTATACCATGGTTCGGTCAATTTGTGACCTACTCTAGCATCCACTAACTATCAACTTGAGAGCAATCTTGACTCAACAACAATGATGATTTCTACAACATTACCTCTCTTATTAGAAGACTTCCAACAACATCAACCTCACCAAGTGAGGTTTTTCGATAACACAACATCTTCAACAAGAGGACCTCATTCATTTGAGACTTTTCACAAATTGCAACCAATACAAATAACTTACACCACATCCTTGTGTTGGATACAACGAGTAATTGGATACAACGATCGATGACTTCGTGTTTGATGATAACAAACATGTGCTAAGTGTTTTCAGGAATGGCATTCTCGCAAATACTCAAAGAGAGACTAAGAAAAAGTGGTGGAGAATGTGCCATGTATTAGCCAAGTGGATTAAGTCAAAGATGGAGAATATGACTACAATAATTGGACTAAGTCAAAGATGGAAAGATAAGAAGGAAATCAATTCAAATCCATATTTGAATTGATTCAAATCAATTGGTGCAACATTCAAATCCTAATGCCATACAAATTGAAGACTTGGTCCAAATATGGAGAGATATGGAGAATCTCATGCAAATCAAAGGTGATTAAATGAGATCCAATTCAAATCCTATAGCTACTCAAATTCAATTTCATGGTCATCCATATTCAAACTCCATATCCAAAGATATTCATTCAAATCCTAATCAAATTAGAATTCTTTCCAATCTCCATCAATTATGGGATTCTAATTGATTCTATTATATCACATCCTCTCCTATATAAAACCATCTTACAAAGAGAGATAATTTGAGAGAGAGAAACCAAAACAAGGAGAGAATTCGGCCAACACAAGAGGGATAGGACAAGGCCGCAAGTTTCATGTCAACTGTCTCCTAGGTTGCGCAAGTCTTCAATAGCCAAAAACTTCATCTCCTTCTTCCATTGCATCAAGTAACCAAGGCTAAAATTTTCTAGCTCCATTGCCATCATCTGGGCTACAAGCTCCCCAAGCATTTAGCCTCTCCTTGGCCGCAACATACCCAAGAGAAAGCTCCTTGCATAGCTCCATACCTGGTGCGCAAGTTGCAAGGATCCAAAAGCCAAAAACTCCAAAAGCTCCTCTTGGCCACAACTCACATCTCTCATCCATAGACCCTTGCGCAACCTCCCATATCCAAAGTGCCATAGCTCCATTGTTGCAAGCACTCATCAAGGTCGCAACATAGCCTAAGGATCCACGCTTCAAACTCCACCAAGGCCGCAACTATCCAAGGGGAAGGAGTACTCATTGCGCAAGTCTTCAATACCTAGCTTCTACACATTGCGCAACACTAAAGCACCAAGGCCGCAACTTACAAGGGGGCGAGATCATCTAAGCCGAAAGTTCCAAAGGCGAGGACGTGAGTTGGCCACTACATCCTGTCAGATACGATTTGACCTGAGCTGATTGACAGAGACGACTGCAACTACACAAACTGAGATTCTCTAAACTCTTTATTATTATTTTATGTAGTATTAGCGATCTTTGTAGGGGAAACTTTACCATTGATACATGTTTTGGGGTCTTGTCTAGTGGGTGCTAGACAAGAGAGACTTGGCTAGTTGGGACTAGCCAATAGAAAGCTTATACTAGGATTAATTTTGTTGAACACGATGAGTGGGGTACTGAGAGCTTGGTGAGTGTAGAGACGGTGCTCTAGCTATTAGGGTTGTACCTATTACATTATTAATTTAGGATCTGCTTTGGGGGCTGGACGTATGCCGTGATGACGACCAAACCATGGTAAATGTGCTGTGCATCTGTGTTTGATTATTATTTAACCTGCATGTGATTATAACTGTGTGTGATTTCTTGTGGGTTGCATGAGAATTTTTTATTAGCCTATTCACTCCTCTCTAGGCTTAGATCCCGATCCAACACCTTGTGTGGATTTCCACGTATACTTTTGTAGAGAGTATTACAATTCTTCTATACCCACCAAGTTTAGGCTTGTAGAATGTATGTGTGGCTAAAAACTCTAATTGTGATCTCAAGAGAGTCAAGATTAAGCTTGAGAGGATCACAATTACTAAGGCCAAGAAAACAATGTTGCTTAAAAACTTTTGTAAGAACTTAAAATTCCGGCCTTAAGAAAACTTTGAAGGGTGTTAAAAGAGCTTTGAAAACACTTGAAAATAATTAAAATATGCTCAATAAATTCATACCAAACACTTCAGCAAACCCTCTATATATATGGTGAAAAACTGCATAAAACAGACTATCCAAAATGCCCTCCAAGGTCTCTTTAACAGCTTGTCACAAAGCTACTCAAATATGACCATTGGGGCTTACTGATCTACTACAATACATCCACTCGTCGACCACTGGGCCACTGGTCGACCATTGGGACTACTATGGTTGACCACTGCAAGGAAATATCACTTCCTGAGTGTACTGGTCGACCACAATACAATTACTAGTTGACCCGTTTTCTGATATGTATATACGGCTAAGAAAACTCAAGGAATTTCTATTAAAATGATTTAAAAACATTTTAACAACATTTTTATGCGTTCCTATGTGTCTGAAAGTTCAATCTAAGGCTTTACATTGAATCTAAAGACATGAATAAAACTACATAAAAATTACCAATCTCTTATAGTCTTGATATAGTCTTGATGTGCATCTCCATGTCTTTGATTCTTCTTAAGCCCTAGGTTGCGTTGATTGAGCTTCATCACTAGAACTTGAGCTTTATGCTTCTTCATAAGCTTAGATCTTTATTTAGTGAGCTCCACAAGTTCTTGATTCCAAAATTCATTTTACTTTGAACTCATTGATAATGTGCCTATACAATGGTGTATATATATAGATTTTATCAGTATATAACATAATTGTTTGTACATTATCAAAATACTCATAGGGATGACTCAATATCCTAACATATATGATCACATATTTTATGTTAGTATATGTTAGCATGTCTTATGAACAATAACTTTGATAGGATTTTTATGAGTTTTTGATGATAAAATGGGATTTTAAGGGTTTTCTAGAGTTTGGATGGATAAAGATGAGATTTTTGGTAGAAAGGTGGGGGTTTAAGAGGAAAGATGTGATTTTTAGGGTTAGAAAGAGAAGAATTTGGGAAAAGGGATGTTTTTATTGATAGGTGCCGCTTTCTCCAAGGGATAATCTCACCTCAAACAAGTTTTCTTCACAATAATCAAGCATGTAAAATCACTCCACCTTCTCACTTATAAATAGAGTCCAAAAATATGCAAAATTACAGAAAAACCTAAAAATAGTAAAAAATTATGAAAAGATCCATAAAAATCCGAAAATTACAAAACTACCCCTAACGGTTCAAAACTGCAAATCCGAATTCAGCGATTCCATCACTACTCTGCCCCCTGAAAAACCACATTGTCCTCAAGGTGGTGCATGAAGTGCGTGTGCCAACCTTCCAATTAGGTTGCATGCCTCCTCCCAGGTCAAAAGGATAAGATTGGTCTCCATCATCTTTAACGATGTCCAGAAGAAAGCCACGATAGTCGTTAATCATTTCTGAATGTCCTCTATGCCCAAAAAAGAAACGCTGATGCTCATAGGACGTCTAACTAAAAACCAATTGCCTCAAGGTCATGCAAGACTGTCAACGGGCCAAGGCAAGGTCCTGAAGAGTAGTATCCTCGGGCCAAGGCAGGCCCTGCAGGACTGCGAAAAGGGTCCGCGGGCCCTATAGGACTGCGAAAAGGGTTCGCGGGCCCTGCAGGCAGGGCATGCCCTGCAGGCAGGGCATGCCCTGCAGCGCAACCTACAAGCCGCATCTAGTCTGCAGGCCTTGCTATAGGCAGGGCAGGCCCCTGCAGGCTGGACAAGCCTGCCTGCAGGCCGCTACCAGCCTACAGGGCAACTTGCAGGATGCCAGGGGCCTGCAGGCAACTTGCAGGTCCAGCCTCCCTCTCCGGGCCCTAGCGAGCCCCTGTGGAGGGTCGACAAGTTCGTCGCTCATCTCACTGTATCGATTTTCGTCGTCTAAATGCAAATCCGCGTCAAAGTCGTTAACTTTTTCCTCTTTCTTGACCAAAATTGTTCCCTTTTGCCCTAGATTAGGTTTTTGTGCCACATCTTCTATCTTTGCTGAGATGCCTACAAGTTGCATGATTTGCACTATGATTTCTTCATGTTTCTCTTTAGTTTCTCCGTACTTAGCTAGGGTTTGCTTTCATGCCTTCAAGGTTGCCATTGTATTTATCCCCCAAAATACCGAACTTGTCTTTAAATCTCGTCGCCGTCGTTATGGATCTCACTGCTCTGAAAATAAAGGGGATACAAGATGGTTGGCCACAATTTTAGAAGTGGACCGCTTTCCCAAGCTGCCGAATCGAGAGGGGGCCGCGCTCTCCAATGAAAAGAGGGATAATCTCACCTCAAATACGTTTTCTTTACAATAATCAAGCATGAAAAATCACATAGCCCCTCACACCTATAATTAGAGTTTAGAAATATGCAAAATTGCAGGAAAACCCAAAAGGATTAAAAAATTAGGAAAAGATCCCTAAAAATCCGAAAATTACAAAACTGCCTCTAAGAGGCCAAAAACTGCAAATCTGAATTCGGCGATCCCATCAAACTCATGAATGTTCTTTATATGATTTAGTTTAAATAATTTGAAAAGGAGAGATGATTGTGGACAGGGGCATTGATTAAAACAATGAGGATTTTGTTTTCACATGCACGACTTCTTATGCTTTGTAAATGTTTGTAAGTGATAGCAGAGTTTGGCATTATTATCGTATGATTTTTACCATTATTTTCAATTATCGTGAATTCTAATTTGTGAAGAACTATAGGAACTCTCTATTGAATTTTCAAATGATTTGATCCCCGACTGACCAAAGGAACCAATTTTCCATGGTATAAGAAGTGTGAGAAGCATTTCAATCCAGAAAGAATTGGGGCATTAATTTAAAGCTTTTTATTGACATGGACATATATGCTAATGTTTCACTTTACAACCCAATCACATTAGTTTAAGTCATGCTTCTTGAATTATTGATATTACCTAGCACTATACTTGTGATTAAGTAGCTTCTATTTATGAAATCATGGTTCGAGTGATGAGTATGTTCTTGTATTTGAAAACAGAAAAGCAGCTATTAAAACATTTTTTAAAAAAAATCCATAAACACTCTGGTGATCCATAAGGCGATAATATTTGGAGATATTGTGCTACTATTCAATCATTTGATTGTTACCAAATTTAGAGGTAAGTGTTGGTCTTGTTTCAACATGGAGAGATTGTCCCTTAATATATTTGCATACAAAGAAATGTTGATAGCTGTTGATGAAGAGGATAATATTTGGGAGATTGATAGACAGATGATGGGTGAAAATCTGCTCTGTCAGCTCCATGCTCATTGAACCTTTGTTTTCACCTTCTTGAGTGTGGCATAATCTTTTTGTCATTTCTTGACATATTAATCATAAAGGTGAAAGTATTAGTTTTGTTAATTATGCCATTGTGGCGTGTCACGCTGTCCTGCCTTTCATATTTATGGGCAAGGTTGTGATCATTTGGGTTTGGAAACCAAGTGCATAGATGCCTACATATTGGTCATCATTTAGAACATTAATATTTGAAGTTTTTAACCATGTTTCCTTGTATAAGTTTAATGCCTTCTTGTCTCCATGTTTTTGGGAAAGGGTGCCGAGTTCTATTAATGCCCGACTGTTGCACATTATTTATAACAGCAAAATTTTAAGCATAGTCTGCCGATAAATTTAATGCACTCTTTTCTCCAATTTTTTTGGGGAAAGAGTGCTTAGAATCACTTCCACTTTCAGATTACTACTTTACATGTATAAGAAGTGCTTGGTTCATTATAGCATTGATGATTACTATCGCTTATGTAGATGCTAATAGTTCACAACGTTGCTGCTTCTAGTACTTATGGCTACTATTTTTTGTTATAGTTTTCAGTCTTCAACCAAATCATCAGCCAAGTTTATCTGCATGTGTACTGGTAGAAGTGAACTATGTGTTTCACTGTGTTAACCTTCTTTAACCTAACTCATGTTCTTTATACCGCTTAAACAGTATTGCAAACAAATTTCCCTACCTGGTCCAGAAAAAAATAAAGGAAGGTGGAGAAGTGAGGCGGGTCGCTCAGCTTGACTGGAAAATTATTGAGAATCATCTTGAGAAGCCTTTTGTATCAGCCGGCCTAGAGTTTGTTCCTTTGCCTGTACTTGCCCCAATTTCTTAACCTCATCTGTTCTCTTCGCCTTTCATATCCCGAGTTTTCCCTCTTATAATATGTTACCTGCAGGTAATGCATGGAGAAGACTACGTTGCATTGGGCTTCCTCTTTGGGCAAAAAACTAGAGTTGCATACATATCTGATGTTTCACGCTTCCCTGCAAGCACCGAGTATGGTATGCATGTTGAACGCCTTATTTTTATTTCACACGATACACTAAGCACACATTGAAATGTGCATCCTTCTTTTTTCTCTCATATTTAAGTAATTCAGGGAAAAACTAAATTTTCGAATTGAGTAGGCAGGTCTTAAGTTTTCTTACCATACTAGGTGTATTCTGCCCACGATGTTTGGAATGTGTCATGCATGAGATTATTCAGAAAAGTATTAATTGAAATGCTTCGATGTTGAGGATTGAAAGTTGCACTCTTCTTTTACAGTTTGTATTCTATCCAACATTCTGTCTATTAAAATGTGTTAAGGGGTGCTGTAAATAACATTCATTGTTAACTCAAAAATGAAAATACCATACATTGTTAACTTATAAGTGATGAAATGGATTACATGAGTTGCACCAATTATTAGTCTAAAGCATGGTGCCCTTACAAATCTAACTTGTAGGTGATGACTAGGATTTGACGTTATGAACTTCAGAAGAGAATATATGTGAGTGTAGTGTTGTAGTTGATTTGTGGATTATCAAACTTGGTTCATATGAATTAATGCACATTATTAATAGTAAGTTAACGACAAATGGATTTATTTATAGTTCTGACAAAGGTTTGTGCTGGGATTGACTCCTTGCTGTTGTCATTCTCCCGTCCGAGCTCAGGATAGACAAAAGGGGTGGCAATTAGGGCCGGCTAGGTTTTATCGGGCCGTGCAGGCCTGTCCCAGTTTTCTTAAAGGACCGGACATGCACGGCCCGATAAGAATTCAGGCCATTAAGGGGAGGACTGGACACAACACAATAATAATAGTGGGCCGTCCGGCCTGGCTTGATGGCTCGTTAAGTGGATGATGCTCTTGTGGCTATGATTTGAGTTGGTAATTATTATTAATGACTATGAGATTTATGTATCATGGGAATCTAATTCATTTTTTATGGTAATTGAAATTGCCAAATTCTTGTATTTTGTTGACATTCCATTAGATTACTTAGTGATGCGTCCCCTTCTTTTGACAAGAACTGTGTGAAGGGAATTCAAGAAAATCGTGAAGTGGTCTCTATATTGCTGCATGAGGTGGGGTTTGGATACCCTGACTTAAACATTGCTTTATTTCCATCTGTGCATGGAGTGACTAATATGTTACGTTTTGGAACGGACCGGGCAGTACTATTAAAATCTCGTGCAGTCACTAATGCTTGTTACATCTTTGAACCCGATAGTTAATGATTTATGGCTGTCATTTACTACAGCTAATTGAATCTAGTATGACAGTTATTTTCTAAACTCGCATTTTCTTCCTTTTCTTTCTTTTTTCTTTCTAATTTTTGGGCCGGACCGGGCCGTCGAATGGGATGGATAGCTTGGTCCGGGTATGACACGATGATGAACCAAGCCGTGCCGGATAATGATTTCAGGCCAAAATCGACGGCCTGGACACGGTCTTATCGTGTCGGATCCGTGCCGGGCAATCGGGCCGGACCGAAAATTGCCACGACAGTAAATAAGATGATGACAACATGGCACAATTAAATATGATGACATTTTGGGATAATAATTCAGTAATTGCTCAAAAAAGGAAAATAAGGAAAGAAATGATTGTCTAAAAAGTTAATTTGGTTTCTGTGCCAGCGAGGTTCACGACATAAACAATTTACCTGCCATGACAACTAACGGACACATTTGGGTAGAAAGAAAGAGCTCTCTTATGGATTTAAAAAACTAATGACATGGGACTGTTTGGGGGCTTGTATAAGTGTCGCCTATTCATATTGATGTGGTGATGGCGATGTAAATCAAGGTAGAATTAGGGAAAAAGAAGGAATATTTATTAATAATGGAATGGATCTCACAAATATGGTCTTCAATTTGAGAGGAGGGCCAATTCACTTCTAATAATCTAAATTACTAATAGACTACTAATTTCTACTAATCTCTTATAATTTTTCACATAAAAACTAATGATCATTGCCCTCTTATTTATAACAAAATCTTTCCTAATTAGAATTTATCGAAATTATGAAACTGCCACTCCCTAGGGATTTGAGCAGTAGCCCCCTTGTTTTGCCCTATGTCACCGTTCGCTCTTATGTAATTAATAGCCTATCATTACTCCCCTATCAATGAGACACATTATCCTCAAGGTGGAATTTCAAAAATTGCTGCTAAATTTAGCCAATTGGCCTACATGTCGCGTCCTTTTTCAAATGAGGATGTTTGTCCTTTTATACTTCTTCCCCTCAACTGCTACGCCTTGTCTTCGTCATCTGTGATAGTTAATACCTAAATGGCACGATCTTGACAACGATGTCTCGGGCCATACTTCTTGTCACGGTGAAAACACAACCCCCTTTGCGTGCTTATTCTTAATTGTCATCTCTGTGATGCATTTGAACGTACTTCTAGATCACGTCTCATTGTTCCTGTCTTGGGTGGTCTGAAACCCACTGGCTGTGATGTGTTTTCTGTACCTCCATTATAGCATTGGTACGGGAAGTGAACCCGCTCGATGCTCCTTTGACATGCCACTCCGCTATGTTCGTGTCCCTGATCATCTTCATTGTTTCACTTAGCCTCCTCAGCCTCAAAAGATGTACTTTGGCTCGAATGTCTACCTTTAGTCCTTTCATGAAATCTCCTTCAAACACTACTTTCGATATCACTCTCACTCGGTCCTAGCGCAACTCGAATCTCTCCCTGTACTTCTTGACAGTCCCCTCGTGCTTGAGTGCGAATAGCGTTTCGTGCAGATCTCCACCTTGAGTGTCACAGAATTATTCCGAAAGGCAATCTTTAAAATTTCCAAGATCGCACAGGTTGTCGTTGCTCTCTTCATTGGAGTAATGATAACGCCTTTCCTACCAAGCATGCGGCCTCCGCCATTAGATTCTTTTCCTCGGTAAGTTTGTTCACGGGAAAATATCGTTCGGTGCA
This sequence comes from Scilla litardierei, assembly GCA_030789695.1. Classification (NCBI taxonomy): domain Eukaryota; kingdom Viridiplantae; phylum Streptophyta; class Magnoliopsida; order Asparagales; family Asparagaceae; genus Scilla; species Scilla litardierei. The sequence continues at coordinate 161,717,268 of CM061139.1, forward strand.
TTATACCAATCCATAGCGCCTTTCCTCAAAGATTGGCATTTTTAACTTTCAAATTCTTGAGTCGGTGCAAATTGCACTTTTTCGGTTCTCCATCGGGGTTGTCTATAATGAAATTGTTGATATTCATTCAAATTTGAAGCTGTGGGACCCAAAAATCCCCCATCAGAACTCTCTCTGTCGTGCCGCCGTTCGTCCATCCTCTATCGAAGCATCGTCGGCCACCCTCAGTCAACCCAACAGTCACTTAGGAATGTTTTACAAGAAAACCGACCCGAAACCCATTATTTTAAGTCAAAATGGAGTCTACCGACATAGCTACACTCACTTAGGAATGTTTTAAACTTATTTAAACTTGCATACAAATGTTTTTGAAAGATATTTGAATCATTTTAGAGGCATTAGAACTATATTTCCACATGGATCAGAAAACAGTCGACTGTCCAATATACTACATCCGATTACCTTATGAAGGGAAATCCTAGGCTAGGCTCTGCTTGTCGAAACAGCCGAATGTTGTTCATTTGACAGTCGACTGCTTCAGTGCAGATAGTCCAATGTCAGTTGAACTACATTCGACTGCTTAGACTTTGTTGCCCTCAGAAACTAGCCAATATCAATCCGTTGCCAGTGCTATTTTGTAATTTGTCAATACATAGATTCATGCCTATATAATACTGGTTGGTGTGCAGTGTTGAGGCAATAAGAGAGCATTTATTCATAATTTCTAGGATATTCTAAGTGTTTTTCAAAGCTTTCTAAACTCAACTTCAAAGCTCTCATTAATCTCTCATTTCTTGGCCAAATCTGTTTTAATCTTTCAAAGCTTTTAAGCATTAATCTTGGCCTAACTTGATTTACAACTTCCTTGTTTTTAATCTATATTTTTCTGAAGTTGTTTTCAAATGATTTGATCTCATCTCAAAGCTTCACTTAAATCATTTTAGTGAGATCGGAATATAGATTGTTTTCCATAGTCACTTCACAATTAAGCTCAAATCCTTGTGGCTATAAGGAAGTGCTAATCTACCACTTTAAGAAGTCTTGTAACACCTCAAGGGAGGTTTGGTAAGTGTGTGATAAGAAAAATTACTTGTGCTTATATTGTAAACCATAACATAAAGGGTATTGTTATTGTTGTTGTCGGTTGTAATTGTTGGTAGAGCAGAAGACCACTTGTGTTGAGGCATTTGTAAACCTAGCAAGAGAGGCTAGGTGTTGGTATTGGTGTTGTTGAAAATTCCTAGTTTGAAGAATTAGGTGGTGATTGTTGTAATTGGAAAATTTCTAATAGGAGAAGGTATGTGATTGTATTGTTGGGAGCCCTAGTAAGTGAAGCTAGGCACGTGTATTGAAATCCCTCTCGAAGAGGCAATTGCTCTCTTGTTAAAGAGAGTTGGATAGTGGAAAATCCCAACTGGAGGTTGAAAACTAGAGTACTCATTGTCCATTCTCTATTACTTGCAAACTGTGATTGATATTTCGCTGTGCATTACTTTTTTTAGTAATTAGATTGTGTTGATTAAGCTCTTGAGTAGGTAACACTATCAAGTAGCTTAGGCTAAATTAGAGGGATTGATTTTTATTTGTGCAAGTATTTTTCAAATACTAATCACCATCCTCTAGTGTTTAGGTTGATATCTACAGGATTCCTACACGTGGATTAAAGAATCCATCGATCCCAACACATGGGACACCCCATCCTCGTGGTAGCCAAGGGGGCCTCCACTGCCCTCGCCGATGCCCCTTAAGAGGCTACCATCACCCCTCGCATGCCATCTAGCCCCATCGGGCCTCTGCTGCCTCTAAAATCCCCAATCAAACCTTCCTCCACCGTGTCGCCGTTCGTCCATCATTTGTCGAAGCATCACCGGCCTCACTCGGACTCGTTGAAACCACACGGCCCACCACTGCTCTCGTTGAAACTTCGAGGACTTCTTCTGTTGTTGCCGAACCACCACAAGACACCCCGTACTCATCGAATCTCTAGGACCTCCACCGCCCTCCCTGATGCCTCCAAGGGGTTGATGCCCTAGAGGGGCTGCCCCCTTCGTAGGCCATTGGGCCCCGCAAGGCATCCATCGCCGCCCCTTGTGAGGCCCATCGGGACCTGCGTGGCCTCTGTCGCCTCCCAATGGGCCATGCCCCCATACGAATACAATCGGCCCCTTGTGGGGCCGTCTCCGTCCCCAAGAACCCGTCGAGGCTCCACCGGCCTCCGCCTGGTTCCGTTGCCCTAAGGATCTGGGGTGGTTGGCTGCTTACGCACGCAGGAGGCGCATCTTGCTAGGCCCGTCGTCGCATCCCGACGATCTGCCCCGTTTTTCGCTCTCCAGGATCAGGGGTGGTTTGCTGCTCGCGGGAGGCGCTTGCCGCTGGGCTCGTCGTTGCCTCTCGTCGCTTCGTCCGATTCCGTCGCCCCCAAGGATCATGGGATGGTTTGTTGCCCACGTGCGCAGGAGGCACATGCCGCTAGGCTTGCCGTCGCCCTGCGGCCCTCTAGTGATCGGGGGTCAATCGTCGCCTCGTCACGCGGATCCCGCCATCGTCCGCTAAACTGGCCTCCTGTCGACCTTCCACGGCCCAATCGCCATCCGTCGGGCTCTTCCGTCACCTCGCGTTCATCCCAGTTTGGGGGTCGTCCGCCGCCATTGATCCTAGATTTGATTGCTCTGATACCAATTTGATAGTTATCAAGGTAGAATTATGACAAAAGCAAGGAATTTTTATTCATAATCGAACGGATCTCACAAGATATGGCCTTCAACTCAAGAGAAAGGTCAATTCTATCCCAATAATCTAAATAACTAATAGACTACTAATCTCTACTAATCTCTTACATTTTTTTGCTTAAAAACTAACGATCTTTGCACTCTTATTTATAACAAAATCATCCCTAATTAGAATTAACTGAAATTACGAAATTGTCCATCCATAGGGTTTTGAGCCGCCCCCCTTGTTTTGCATTGTGCCGCCGCCGCTCAAACGTAATTAGCGTCCCAGATGGATAGCAAGCTAGAATGCACTGGGTGCATGTTGTCCAAGATACTTGACGGCATTGGGAATCAATAGCATACACCTGAAACAATGTGGCAACTGTGTGCAAGATCTAATGGTTGCATGTGGGGGATATCAATACTGATTATCTCCAACTTGTATGAAATATGATGCTATATATTCCATGGATAAATGGTTGCATCCTTATTCCTTGCCTCTCATAAAGACATATTTGGTGCATTTATATCCTTGTATGGTACTACATTACCTGGGTTCCCAACATATTCAACATTGTGAACTTTGGCTGGCCCTCTGCTACGGATTATTAAGGTGATAAGATGAAAGGGCCTTTTCAAGAAGATAATGTTTTGTAGCATCAATTTTGGAAAGGACAAGGACTCGGTATTGGATATTTTCTTCCATGGCTTCTTTGAAAATTGTTGGGATCTTCTGAAGTCAAAGGGAGTTTGGTGTCACCTTAGGCTTCCTAATTATCCTAGGATTTTTCTCATTCCAATCACATAATGGATTGCACTTAAGGGGAGAATCACAGAATCTTATTCTCTAAAATGTCATCGAAGGCCATCTCTGATATTTTGACTACTTGTTTCAACAAAAAATTGCTCTTCTTATTTTTCTAAACTCATTGGCCTCCATGTCCAAAAATTACCATGGTAACAGTATAAGAGCTTACAGCAGCATGCATCAAAAAACTAGTCTCTTCGCAGCCTCAATGTGGACGATTTAACACCTGTCTTGATCTCTTTAAATGGCTAATCTATTACCTTCTCCACATGCTCATCCAACATCAATGGTTTTAGGGTCTTAATATCAGTATTTGGCGACCACGACACCCAAGGGTTTTAAAATTCTAGATCTTTTGGCGACTCCATTAAGCTAGTGCTCCATTGACCCTTGAAATTTGTATATGGATCTCTGCTGCATCCTTGACCCTTGAAAGTATTATATGTAGCTCTATGGCATCCCTCAAAAGTGCAAATTCATATTTTTCTGATACGTCTCTATTGAGTGTTGGTTATCAAAAATCTTGTTAAGCCGAAGAGAAAACATGATCATATACCCAAAAGTTCTATGTGGTTTATTTATACACATGTTGTTTCAAATTAGTTTCTTACATGATCCTTAATTTGATTTCATTAGTAAAGCAAAACTCATTTTTGTATAAGTATTTCACGTATTTTGTGCTGACTAATGCAAAATGCATATTCTATCATTGGGATAGGACACATTGTGGCTGTTTAATTTTTTCCCTATCTTTGTGGGATCTCCTTCCCCACCAAATGAGTCTCGGTTTCCTTGGCCTCCACCATCTTAGTCTCCTCCACATCCTCTCCCCACAGCTTGTCCTGAATTTCAACTTAGATCAGGTTTCAATCTGGCTATGTTGAACTGAAAAGGTTTTTTGAAGACCAACCAAGAGAAATTCCAAAACTAAATTTTTAATATTTCGAAATAATCATCACCTTTACCCAACAATATCTTTAATTTTTGTAAGTTTTTATCCCCTTTGAACCAATGGGTCTGATGTTGTTGCAAGCTTTAGGATTTGATATAAAAGAAGATGCAACAACTCTGAACACATTAATTTTTCCAATGATAAGATTAAACTCATGACAAATCTTAATCCATTCATTATCTTGTGACATATCTCAATGCTCTGTAATTTCTGGATGACGATCAGAAGCTGACCGAGGATATTAGCATTTATTAAATTTGACAAGCCATGTGCATAGCACGGCTCACATCAACGATAAGAATGCCTAATTCTGTTGAATATGAGCAAAGCCCTATTAAAGGATGTGGCAATTTCTTGAGGGCTTCAACAAACTTTAGAAACCTGAAGCGGCAAAGAGACAACGTTCACAAAGCATAACATGATTGCTAGATCTACCACGAGAGACGCTCAAATTCAACTGTTGCAATGGGATACTACAGTCTGAATTTGTGTTTTACAAATTCAAACTTGTTGAAAATCCATCGACAAGAATTTATGTGATCCTATGACAGCCAGTGTAACAGGCCATATCTAAGTTGACAAATGATGGTTTTGGTCTGCGGTATCTGGCATATTCAGTCAAGGTATTAATAATATGTGATTATCTCATATGCTTTTCGTGGTTGGTTAGATTGCTATCTGGTTGGGTTTACCCCATGAACTCCTACTTTTCCCGTATCTATCACTTAGACGTGTCGTTTGAAATGCTCAATTTAGACATATAGCTTAAAACTTTGTATATATGGCATCTTATCTACTCCATGATAAACTGACAGAGACCGTACATCCTGAAAGTATTCAGTAACAAACAAATGCTAGCAACATTGAGCGTGTCTTTCATTGGGTTTAAAAAAACTCTTTTACTTGGAGGATTTGGTGAGTTGTTTTGAAGTTGAGGGACGGTCATCTATTGTTTGTGCTGGTGATGCTCACTATTATACTACGTGTTGTTTTTGCGCAACTTGTAAAGCGGGGTTTCTTTGTGTGAGATATTGCGGATATAGGTAAATACTCAGTCTTGGTACAGTAAATATTGCCTTTCATGGGCTTAGAGTTGTCAATAAAGACTCAAAATGGAGACAAAGATGTAGACATTTGCTGCATTCTGTGGGTACCATCTTCTGATTGATTGAAGTGCATGTTATTCAGATTTCAAGAGGAATAATGAAATGGTAGCTGCTGAAATGGTGTTTTTGCGACATTTACGCTGCTGAGATGGTGTTTCCACAACATTTGCCCTTGAGTCACAGATGGTGAAGGTGTCTGTTTTCTATTAGGAGTGTCTGCATACAACTGTAAACCTTCATATTATTTGTTCATATGATATGAAATAGGTTTTCATTACATTTGGGTGAATGTTGTATTTCAACAAGTAACCACATGATTTTCTCTCGCTTTCTATTTCAAATCTGTTCACATTACAGTTCATGTTTCTGATAGGTTTTTGATAGATTTGGGGCTGAAATTGGGATTTTTATTGGAATAAAAGTGGAACACAAGATAATCGACCCCTTTCGAGAGGGAGCCGGCTCTCCAAAACTAGATCTACGACTACAAATTACTCTCTCACTAGATTTATGACTAATACTCTAAGAACTAGGGTTTATAACTCTCAAATTGCATGAAAACAATTGACAGCGGTCCTAAACATTTATAGGAACAGATCTGGTCATAAAAGGAAAACTACTAAATCATCCCCAAAATCTTCCAAAAATAGAAGTTACTAAATCAGCCCAAAACCTTCCACAAATGTCCGATGACTAATTTTGCTCCGCTGATCTCGTGCATCCATTTATGCGCCTCATTTGTCGCCTTACTTTATTTGTCGCCTTAATTTGCGTCTTGATTTGCACGTCTTGATTTGTGCCTCCATTTGTGCGTCACCTCTGCCGATGATAGGTTTGACCATATCATTACTCCGCCCGAAAACCACCTTATCCTCAAGGTGGGGCATGCAGTCTGCGGTGGTAATTGCTCCACGTGGATATGTCCATTTCCCCCGGGATCAAAGGGCCACCTATGAGCTTCATCTTTCTCCGATGACTAATTTTGCTCCGTTGACCTCGTGCCTCCATTTATGTGCCTCATTTGTCACCTTTCTTTATTTTTCATCTTGATTTGCGCGTCTTGATTTGTGCCTTTATTTGTGCGTCACCTTCGCCGATGATAGGTTATGACCATATCATTACTCCGTCCCCAAAAACCACATTGTCCTCAAGGTGGGGCATGAAGTCTACGGTGGTAATTGCTCCACGTGGAGATGTCCATCTCCCCCGGGATCAAAGGGCCACCTACGAGCTCCATCTTTCTCGTGTGGCGTGGCGCAGTTGATGGTGTTAGTAGCGGGGCATGATCTCGACGGAGTTGTCGCCGGCATCGCTCGAAAGGCGGCGTTATGGGCCGTCGGGGTTTCTTCCGCAATGTACAAGGCCCCAACGGCCTCGCCGGGGCCGGCGAGGTCCTCCAGAGGGTCATCGTGGTCCTCTGGGGACTCACAGTGGTCACGGCGACAATCTGGGAGTTCGCCGGGGCCAGATCTAGTTCGTCATTCCCAGTCGACGTCGGATCTGGGTCGCCGATAGCCGCAGGCTTCAGATCTGCGCCATTTTCTCACGTCCTTTCAGATCTGAAAGTTCTACAGCTTTTCTAGCCCCCTCCTCCGCTTCTTCTATATCAGCGATTTCGTCTTTTAATTTATCCTCTTCGAAAATTCCATGAGATTCATCATATCGGCGTCTGCAGCTTCATGAAGACCCACTGCTCTGTAAGCTTGCTTTCTATTAAAAAGCCGTCACATTCTTTGAGTCGTAACCCAAGATCTCCGAACCCAATTCAATGCAACTTTGATAGTGTCTAAGCACCAGATAACAACCCATCAAATGTTTTAGGCAGTGCAAGTGTTGAGCTCCCCCTTTAACCGTGGGATTGCAATCAAAGTGAGCTTTTGCAGAAATATATTTGAAAGCCGCCTCGAAGAATCGGTCCTTTCGGTATAGGTTGTTCCCTTCCCGCCACCGCATCTGAGCTTGTTGTAGCAAATCATCCCTGGATCGTAGATGCTCTGATACCAATTTGATATGTTTTTGATAGATTTGGGGCTCAAATTGGGATTTTTATTGGAATAAAAGTGGAACACAAGATAATCGACCCCTTTCGAGAGGGAGCCGACTCTCCAAAACTAGATCTACGACTACAAATTACTCTCTCACTAGATTTATGACTAATACTCTAAGAACTAGGGTTTATAACTCTCAAATTGCATGAAAACAATTGACATCTGTCCTAAACATATATATGAGCAGATCTGGTCATAAAAAGAAAACTACTAAATTAGTCCCAAAACCTTCCAAAAATAGAAGTTACTAAATCAGCCCAAAACCTTCCACAAATGCCCGATGACTAATTTTGCTCCGCTAATCTCGCGTCTCCATTTATGCGCCTCATTTGTCACCTTACTTTATTTGTCGCCTTAATTTACGCCTTGATTTGTGCCTCCATTTGTGCGTCACCTCCGCCGATGATAGGTTATGACCATATAATTACTCCGTCCCGAAAACCACCTTGTACTCAAGGTGGGGCATGAAGTCTGCGATGGTAATTTCTCCACGTGGAGATGTCCATCTCCTCCGGGATCAAAGGGCCACTTACGAGCTCCATCTTTCTCCGATGGCTAATTTCGCTCCGTTGATCTCGCGCCTCCATTTATGCGTCTCATTTGTCACCTTATTTTATTTGTCGCCTTAATTTGCGCCTTGATTTGCGCGCCTTGATTTGTGCCTCCATTTGTGCGTCACCTCTGCCGATGATAGGTTATGCCCATATCAGTTTCCTGAAAAAATGGGACATGCTTGACAAGGAACAAAACAAAAACCCAAGTTTATGAATATTTTGTTCCTTGCTTTGATTCTGAAATGTTTTTTGAATGGTGCAAAACTTGTGTGTGGAAGATGAAACTCTCTACCATATCACCTAGAGAAGCCTTACAAAGGCTTCATGTGGATAGAGATTTTAGAGATTTTCAAATAACTAATAAAAAGTACATAAGAAAAAAAAATCTATCAACCCTACGATGAAAGACTCTTCACACGCACGCATGCACGCACGTACGCACGCGCACGCACACGCACACGCGAGAAAAAGAAACTGAGAATACTTACTATAGCAAGTTAGTACTCTTTTTCCTTACATGGACCCCTCATGTACGAAACGACTATCAACCATCATGCTTTAAAAATCGGATTACTATAATGATCGTTTGATGTTTTTGATAATAACCTTTCTTAAGATTCAAAAACGATTATGATTCATACGTTATATGCACATCTTATATTTATACCATTTCTCTTTTCGATTGACATCTCGAATCGAAATGTTATGGACCAACGAAACAATCTTTTTTAACTTTTGTTTACAAAATAAGTAAAATTTTGAAACTCAATTTAGTTTCATTGGTTCATTAATTACAAGATTGAATTATCCTGAACTTCCAAACTATAATCACTTTTGTATTGCAAATCATTTAATTTTCTATAGTATATCATTTAACAAATTGAATTGTTCAACCACAATTATGTGTAAACTATCAATTTTATAGCACATGCCCTAAACTTGGTAAAGTATAATTTGTTATCGGATGATCCTGACGGGCTGAGATGAAGTTGGTAAGATGCTTAAAATGTGTAGAAGAGGTCATAGGTTCCAGGCTGATCTGGCCTATAGCTGGTTGCCATTTAAAGTGGATTTGAACTGGCTAAACTCATTTTTGATATCTTGTATATGAACTATCTGCTATGTTATCATCCAATTTATGATAATCTGTGTGTTTTCCTTGTGCAGTTATTTCAAAATATGGAGCAGGACAGCTGGATCTTCTCATAATAGATAGTTTGTACAAGGTTCGTTGAGATCTACTGTTACCAACTTCCCTGCATTCTCATTGGCTGATGTTTACTGCCCTTTTTTTGGCATATCTCACCTCATGAAGAGCCATCAGCGTATCCTTGTTGTTTTCTTTGTCCTTTCTTTCTTTTTTCTCCTTTTTGGTTCCTCTAACGTTTTCAATTTCACCGAGTTGGAAATTTTTTATTTGTATAGTTTTTTTCCTTCTAGTTTAATTTTTCTATCATCCCATTTGTTCCTATTCTTTTTTTTTGAAGGGTGGTTTGCTTCACTGTATAGGTAGGGGATCTAACGTGAATTTATAGTGTTTTTCAGTGTCAGATAACTTATTAAATTAACTTCAACTATCAGAAAGTTTGTGCTGTTACAATTCTTATTCCATGATATTTAATCATTTTGATGCGGCTGGAAATAACAAGCAGGGGCATTTGGGTAAATTAACAAATAGGGGTGTTTTTCTATTTAAGGGGGTGAGCCGGCCCTAATGGGGTATGCGAAAATTGTGAGAGTTATTTTATTTATTCCCTTAGATTAATTGTATTAGGATTTGGCTTTTCCCCCTAGGTTAATAATTTATCTTCTAGTCGTTAGTTAGCGAGTAGATTTATTGTAGTAGTGTTTCTTTTTAATTCTAGATCTGAGATCCAATAAAAATCCCCTTTTTATCATCCAAACCCTAGCAAAACGCATCAATCGGTATCAGAGCAATCGATCTATGACGAGCACTCGATCCAAGGAGCGGGTCGAAGTTTTGAAAGAGAAGGTTGAACGGATGGAGGCCCAAATTAGCAAGGGTTTCATCGACGTGAGAAAGGAAGACGCCGAGATAGCCGCACAGATCCGGGGAGAGATGAAAGAGATGAAAGAGAACCAAGAGAAAACGGAGGCAAAATTGTCGGAATTAACGGAGGCTATAGCGGCGTTGACCACACATCTCGTACCAAAGGCGGATCCAAGTAAAAAGGAGCCACCTTTGACGAAGGAAAATGGTAAAAAGACAATTTTTTTCGAAGACGGGCCGGAACGAGATGGCGACGGAGGCGTGGATCCAGAAGAGAAGGAGTGGAGGGTGTACCAAGACCCCCCAATGCCGTGCGTAGGAGAAAAGAACGCCGGAGGTGGCCTTCCGCCCCTCCGACAGCAGGCGGGGATGCCGCCGCACACCCACGGGCTGGGGGGGCGACGAACCCCCAGAGGGCCGCGGGGGTGCCGCCAGGCCTCCAGGAGGGCCGGCCGCACCCGTCGAGCCCTCCTGGGGCATCGACGAACCCAGGCGGGGCCGCCTGGGGGCCGCCGACCCAAAACTGCGACCCCTTGGGGGGTCTCGGTCGACTCCTGGGGGCCCCGAGTTGCGACAGACCCCCAGGGGCCCTCTCATGCCCTCCAGGCCTCCCGACAGCCTCTTTCGAACGTATCCGAGTTTCCGGGGGGCATCCCGAGGTCCGAGGAGCACAATTTCCAGGTTTTCAGCCTTTCGGGGGACCTAGCGGAGGAATTCAGCAGCCTGGAGGGCACCACCAGTTCACAGGAGGCCTGTCGACCCACATCCCACCTTTCGGGGGAGTGACGGGTGATTGGCGAGCGTACCAGGACCCACCAGGGGGCGCCAGGCAGAGTATGGACACCCACCGGGTGACTGGCAGGGGCATGGAGCGAAGGGAGGATTCCGCGATCGAGCCGATGCTTATTTTTCGACAGACGGCAGGGGTACCAGCAAAGGGGAGGATTCCAGCAGTATGATAGAGGTGGATATGCTGGCGAGAGACATCTGAGGAAGCTCGAGGTGCCCGTCTTTGAGGAAGGAGACCCAGATGACTGGTTGTATCGGGTGGAGAGGTACTTGGAGGTGTCAGCAGTCCCAGGAGAGGAATGGCTTCGGGCGATAGGCGTTTGTCTGTAGGGGGAGGCCCTATGCTGGTTTCGGTGGACCGATCAGCAGCAGACATTTCAGACGTGGGCGGAGTTTACGACGCTCTTGACGGAGCGATTTGGTGCAGGACAGTCGGGTGGTGTGTTCGAGAGACTATATTCTCTGAAGCAGGAGGGGAGCGTATGTGATTATATCAAGAAATTTGAGTTGCTCTGCCACCGAGTCCGGAGGGTTTCTGAGGAGTCTTTGGAGGGCTGCTTTATGAAGGGGCTGAAACCTACGGTGAGGTCAGGATTGAGGCAGTTCGAGCCAGTTGGTCTGTGCGGGATGATGACATTGGCTAGAAAGGTGGAAGACCATCAGGAGACAGAGAGGATAGCCCGAGGAACGTGGGGAGGCTTCACTTTTCGAGAGCCGGATCCTGGAGGGGGACAAAAGGCGGCCACAGAAGGGGCAACATCCACTGACAACACAACGAATACCAAGGAGAAGTGGATGGAACCACGACCTGGAGGACATACACGAAGAATGACCGATGCAGAGATTCGTGACAAGCGGACCAAGGGCATGTGTTTCAAATGCGACGAGAAGTTTACTCCTGGGCACCGGTGCGGGAATCATACCCTTCAGATCCTGATAGTAAATGACGAGGAAGATGGATGAGAGAGTGTGGTAATGCTGGAGGCCGGCGTGGACGAAGATCAAGAGCACCTGCACGTGGAGTAGCTGACCATACACTTCACGCACCACCTTGAGGAAAGGTGGCTTTTCAGGGGCGGAGTAGTGATGCGGCTGGAAATAACAAGCAGGGGCATTTGGGTAAATTAACAAATAGGGGTGGTTTTCTATTTAAGGAGGGTGAGCCGGCCCTAATGGGGTATGCGAAAATTGTGAGAGTTATTTTATTTATTCCCTTAGATTAATTGTATTAGGATTTGGCTTTTCCCCCTAGGTTAATAATTTATCTTCTAGTCGTTAGTTAGCGAGTAGATTTATTGTAGTAGGGTTTCTTTTTAATTCCAAATCTGAGATCCAATAAAAATCCCCTTTTTATCATCCAAACCCTAGCAAAACGCATCACATTTCTCCTCCATATAAACTCCTTTAGCCACTAATATTTTTTCAACCAGCCAGTCCAATTATGGCCTGACATTCCAAGACAAAATGTAGTTTTGCAAAAGATGAGATATTACAAGGTTTTCCTGGGATAGGGATTTCAAAAAAAAAGCTTAGCTGCTTGGAATCTGGTGAAGAATCTTGACACAATTGTACACTGACTGGATTAATCTCCTTTCAGCACAAACGTTCACATCACATATTTTTAGGCCCATGTTGTGTACACGGATGCACCCATACCCAACCCCCCACACCCAACCCCACATGCAGCCCAGTGACAAAAAGGGAGAGAACACACACACACACACACACACACACACACACACACACACACACACACAGAGAGAGAGAGAGAGAGAGAGAGAGAGAGAGAGAGAGAGAGAGTCTAATGCCATCGCATCTGCCAAAACAATTTTCCTGATTCCCTGCCAACACAAAAAAACCCCATCCAAGAATCTTGACACAATTGTACACTGACTGGATTAATCTCCTTTCAGCACAAAAGTTCACATCTCATATTTTTAGGCCCATGTTGTGTACACGGATGCACCCATACCCAACCCCCCACACCCAAACCCACATGCAGCCCAGTGACAAAAAAGGAGAACACACACACACACACACACACACAGAGAGAGAGAGAGAGAGAGAGAGAGAGAGAGAGAGAGAGAGAGAGAGAGAGAGAGAGAGACTCTAATGCCATCGCATCTGCCAAAACAATTTTCCTGATTCCCTGCCAACACAAAAAAACCCATCCAAGTCCCCTAGCACATAAAAATAAAGGGCAATTTTTTTTTGGAAAAATCCTCTTTTGGACATAATTCCTGGAATATAACATCGTTTAAATTTATTTATCAAAACAGGTCTCGCTTGGCAACACCCAAGCTTTGCTCAACCACCAAGTTAACATGGCATTCTTTTTTCTTCTTTTCATTGACTAAGGTCTGACACCGAAATTTGAGTGGAAACGATGATGGGAGAGCAAAAAAGCTATTAGGGTCAGTGTTCTAAATATCGGTCCGCAATCCGATATATTGACCGCGATATCGGAATTTACAATAGGCCGATACGACATCATCAAGTTAATTGCAGTTTCTGAATTTTTTGGGGAATATCGGCGCAATATCAGTCGAAGGCCACAATATCGGGCGATATTTCGGTTCAAAATATCGACCGATATCGGTCTTCATTGATCGTTTGTTTATGTATGGGTTAACGGGTCGGTCCATTGAATAGTGGATCCAACCCGATCCAAACCCAAAAACATAAAAGCATCGGACATCGGGGTTTTAGGGTGAAATTCACAAAAACCCCAATCACTCGTGTTAGATTTCGCCTAGCCCTCGTGTTCGCCGATCGTTCGCCGACGGTTCACCTCTTACTCGTCTTGCTGATTGGAGTCGCTCACACAGATCGTCGATGATGTTGCTGCTCAGAGCAGCAAAAGGTATTTTTCATTTTTTTCTCGTTTTTTTCGTTTTCGATTTTTGATTTTTTTCAGTTTTTGGTGCTCACAAGTCACAGTGGTCGCCGATCTCAGTCATCTGTCTTCTCCGCTTAGGTCATCCCCCTGCTCGGAGATGCTTTGCCTCTTACGTTAATTTTTTTCCTTTTTTTTTCATTTTCCCCCATTGTTTTCAGTTTTTGCTATTTATTTCAATTTTTGGTGCTCAAGGTGATCGCCGATCTCTTCCACCTGTTTTTGCCACTCAAGTGATCGTCACCGGTCATCTCGCCACTTGCTTTCGCTTATGGTAAAAATAGTTTAATTTTTTTCAGTTTTGCCGTGTGTTTTCCGTGTTCAGTTTTTTTTTCAATTTTTACGTTTTGCATTTGTAGCAATTTGTTTTTAGTTTTTCGGTTTTTTCATAAAAATTTGTTGTAGTCTGTAATTTTTGTAGTCTTGGACTCTTGTGTGAGGAAGAATGTGAAGTTGAACTCTAAGTTGTCCATTGAGCATCATGCATTATCAGTTCTTTTACAGTATCCTTAGCATCATCCTTATATGATGGTCATCACACTGTAACAGTATTATACAACCAAAAAACAATACCACCAGAATGCATGTGCATTCTAAGTAATTATACATATTACATACATCATACACGTGTGTAGCCATAAATATGAATAAACTAGTATGGAACTTTAATTTTTTGAGTTTCTATAGTTTATATTTTCTTAGATACATCTATGCTTTTATTAGACATTATTTTTAGCCTTTGATATGACACTACGATATTTAGTCATTATCCCCGATATTCATGTTTAACGAGAGAAGTATAACAAAAACATACTATTATTTGAGTTAGCATAGTTTATATCTTCTTTGATATATCTATGCTTACATATTTCATCATTTTAAGCCTCCGATATGACACTCTGATATTTGATCAATATCCCCGATATATCCCCTATATCCATAATCCGATATCAAATTTCATATGCCAATACACGACCAATATCCGATATTTAGAACACTGGTCAGGATTGCCAACTCCGACACCTAATTCAAACTAAACTAAAATTTAAGTGTTGGAGTTGGCGACCTAGCAACTAATTTTATGGTTCTGTGAAGAAAAAAGATAAGAAAAATCGCTCGGTTTTAATTACTTATGAAAGTGGTAATTTCTATTGATGGAGAAATTAACACTGAAGCAAAAGACCTGCAATAAGTGAATAGGTGCATGGCCCACTATTACGGCTTTTGACACCCCATATTTTTCAACCCCCAAGCTAGAAGACTCTAGTCATATGGATATGTGTCACCCAACAAATTCTCGACTACTCTTGTTCTTTGTTTCTTCACTATTTAAACATGTATCCATCTCCCCCATTCAAATCCTCTGCTCAAGTTTCTTCTATAGCAGATCCACACTCGAAACCCACTATTATGCTATTGAGGCAGCCTACCCTGATCCAACCCCTTCGACGAAACACTCGACCATCACCCACGAAGATGAGGAGTCATCACTCCATGAACCTAGCTTTGCGATAGCACAAGCATGTGCTGGTATTGCTAACCTTGGAACTTAATTTCAACTTGGTTAAGTGGCTGAGGTTGTGATATAATTGGGGATAGATTTGGGACAATTGATAGGATTTTTATTGACTTAGGGTTTGAAACTACGAGAGTTTGCCTTAATTCGAGGGGAATGACACTCTCCCAACTCTAACAATTTTCTTTCTAATCCTCATGATATCTCCACTCCTATTTGTAATAAAACTCTCTTTAATGAGCCGTCGCCCGTAATTACCAAACTGTCCCTGGCCTAGGATTTAAGCCGTCATCCAGAAATTACAGAATTGTCACTCGTCCTGAGATTACAGTACTATCACTCGTCCTGAAATTACAGAATTTTCACTTCTAGGATTTTGAGCTATCGTCGCCTCTTTTTTGACTCGTGTCATCATATATTACTCCCTTTCTAATGAGACACCTTGTCCTCAAGATGAAATTCCAAAAAGAAGTGCTGAATTGCTCCCGACCTCGCCGGCCTCCCCCTCGTCGAAGCATCGTCGGCCTCCTCCGCCCTCTTCGTAGCCCCATCAGACTCCTTTGGCTTCGTTGTTGCCTCCCCATGGTCCATTGAAGCCAAATCGTCCCCGCACGACGTCGCACCGAACGTCACACAACGTGTCTCTAGCTGGATCTTGCCTCCCCACGTGTTGTCGTGTGCAGATCTGGCCGGATATGGTTAGATCTGGTCGGATCCTTGGCAAGGGCGGTCCGCCTCTATTTTTTTATCGCTATCGTTGCCGTTTTCTCTCTGTCATCGTCTCTTTCGTTTGTGGTGGCTTTTCTCTTGAGAATTGCTCCTTTCGTTATTGTGCTGTCATCTCCCTCGTCACCACCGTTTAAATCCGTCTCTGCAGGGACAATCACGGGTAGTGAACGGATGTTCATCTCAAGTATTTTCTTTATGGCCACAATAGACAATAACCTTTCCTCCATCGTTTTGTGTCGTTCCACCGTCGTTTTATGTCGTTCATCCGTCGTTTTATGTTGATCCTTCATTGTTTGGTATAGCTCCTCCATCGTGTTCTTGAGGATCTCCACCTTTCTCACCTCCATTGGTTTCAGAAACAACTGTTTTGATACCAATTTGAGATGATTGGAGATTTATTTGGGACAAAAGAATAAGATTTTTATTTATTTATGGTTTGAAACTACAAGATTTGGCATCTACGAGAGGAAGCCCCCTCTCTGAATAACCTAGGGCTAATTAATCTAGAAAATTACCAATGAACTCCTACAATTTTCTTCCTAACCACCCTCGGTCTCTCTCAGCTCCTACTTATAATAAGAAAACTCTCTAATGAACTGCCGCTCATGTAATCACCAAACTGCCCACGACCTCGGGTTTGAGCCATCGCCATCAAATTACAGTACTGCCACTCGTCTTAAAATTATAGAAATACCACTCGTAGGGTTTTGAGCCGACGACGCCTCTTGTTTGACTTGTGTCGTCGTATCAGGTTGCCAACATTGGCACCATTTTTTTGCTCTCAACACCAAACAGCACTTGCCATCACTAGATCAAAAAACCTCACACCAAATTAAGTGCTGGAGTTGTTAACACTGGCACCTCACTCAATGTGCAAAAAATATATATATAAATTACGGGGTTTCGTAGCACTTACATGGCACAAAATAATAATGTTTCGGTAAATAAACTAATACACTTGAAGATATGTTTTAGTAATTATTTTCAAAAAAGGATTATTTTGAATTAAAAAATACCCAAAAATAATAAAATTTTGAAAATAAATAAAATACATCACTCCCACCAAATAGATTTTTAAAAAATAGAAGAGAAGAAGCGAGAACAAAATGGAGAAATGCACACATCAAACAAAACACATGCTAGTGATGTCTCATTTTTCAACTAGTCAAGCATATTTTCCTATCGTTGATTTCTACAATTTTCTTGTTATCGCATTTTTTGTTCAACATCTGTCACAGTTTAGTTCATCTGAGGGTGAGGAAAAAAATGCGAGTCTGAGTTTATATTTGATTCTTAAAATTTGTGATCAAACGGGAATCAAATGTGTCAGCTGAGTATTTTTACATGGATGAGGTCCTTGTGTAAAATTGTCTGCATTTTTCCTAATGCTCAATATTTTTCTTTTGGCAGGAAGGCAGTCACAATGTTCATCTCTGCCTACCCCAGGTTCGTCTTCCCTGCGACCGTTGTCAGTTCCATGCCACGTGTATATTTTCAAATGCATAATTGTAGTCAAGATTTGACGCCTGCTCTGAATTCGTTTCAGACTCTCGAAGCTGTGAAGAGGATTTGCCCCAAACGAGCTCTGTTCATCGGACTGACCCACGAGTTTGATCACCATAAGGACAACAAGGCCCTGGATGAATGGTCTGAGAGGTACGAAACCGAATGCAGGTGTAATGAACAAACAATCAACTACTTCTAGGCTTGCCTTAGACCGCTTCATCCAGCTTTAGACTGTAGAAATTTCTTTTGCGCAACTCTTGTAGAATTAATGAATGATTTTCTGATATTCTTTCCACAGAGAAGGGATCCCGGTGCAGCTTGCACACGACGGTTTGAGAATCTTCCTCGATTTGTAATCTTCATCGACTCCGTTCGTCAAGGGGGTGTTCTATTCTATTCTCATATTGTTTTGAACAGGCAAAGCACCTTTCGCTGATGAGAAAACATCCAGCGAGTGACCCAACCACGAGTTTTTAATCGAATATTCAAAATGTATCTTTTATTTATACGGTCATTGTATCCATTATGTTTATCCCAATTGGTCTCCATCCATGTTAACAACCAGTGATCAGATGATTACGTATTATTTCGACGTTGTGTCGTGCTGTTACCTTCTTTTATCATTCAAAATCCATTAAAAGTGATCAAGAAACTTTTTTCACCTGATGCCCACTGGAGCTAGACAATGGGGCCTCCAGTTATTGCTGTGCTTCGTGGAAACAGAGTGGAGAAGAAAGCTAAGCCTAAGTCTATATTATAGTCAAATGAAACAGAAGATCCCCCAAATCTAGCTATTTACGTAAAAATATTATCCATTTCGTACATCCTGTAGCCTCACGCGAGAATCTTAGTACACCTAAAACTAGCATGATGGAGCTCATTATCAAGTCTAGAGTAGGTTAATCTGGTTATTAATTTTTATTTTCGTTTATTTTAAACTTGGGCGGTATTTAAAGAATTCAACGTGCTAGAATCTGGTTTTGATATGCCTAGCTTTGTTAAAATTTGTTTGCACACCTTACAGATGGTTATGGTTCAGTTTCCGTCATTTGAAAATGCAGTGCTAGGAGTGCTCACCCTAGTGGTTGAATCAACTGGCTTTTTCGGTGGAGGTTCGGATTCGAATCCCACTACAATATCCTCTTTTAATTTTCTTTATTTTCTAGTTTTTAGGGTTTCGACGGGTATCTTGGCTTCTTCGTGTTCGGGTTTAAGCAATCAGAATGGATATACATGTGTTCCACAACCTATGTTTCCTAATTTCCGATTAATCAAAAAAAAAATTGCAGTGCTGAGGCTATTGACCTGCCCAAGAGAAGCCCTGCGCTGCTTTCTTCAATGCATGGGCTTTTGGGTTCAAACGCAAATTGTTTTGGTGGGATCCCGGCCCAGTATGTGAGCGTTGGTTTTAACTGGGTTTATAACGTCGTATCACGTCGGTAAACATAACGGCGGCGGCGTTAAAGAACGGGGCGGGAGGACAAAAAGCTGAAACAGTGACGTCAAGTGACGTCACGTTGACGCCGACGTGGCACGGGGTCTATGTCTGTCCGTACGTGAGGAGAGGGCGGCGTCCGGCGGGAGGAGCGGCGCCTCGTGGGGCCCGCCCAGGCTGAAAAGATGTTGACTGGTGAGGGCGAGAGAGGGGACCACACATGCCGTTCGTTGGTTGGTGTATACTCATTGATGTGAAGCTTGTCAGGGAAGAAAAAGTCCACACAAAATAGCTGTGATTACGTCTACACACGTAAAATTACTGTTGCGTTTGCGCTGTGCGTTGGAACTCTGCTATTTTTCTAATCGTGGGGCGGGGAGCTCATCATATAAATAAGATAAATTTTACTTTGGTAAACACATCCCTGTTTGCCTATGTCTTACCTATATATTATGGCAATAATGTTGGTCTCTTCTAAAGTGGAATTTGGATTCTTTATTAGTTGTGTTATCTTTTAAGTGAGAAAAGTAAAGATTTTTGCTTTTTTGGGTTTGAAAATGGTATAGAAAATGTGTGAGAGTTTTATGTGAGGCCTTTCAATTTTTCTGGTGTTTCTTTGGTTTTGAAAGTTTCGTGAGAATATTTGACGTCTGGTTCACATGTTTGAAATAATAAATTACTTGTAATTATTCTAATTTAATTAATTTGAATTATTTCTATGTTATTAATAAATGATGATTTTAATTATTATTTTATTTAATGGAAATTAATAGAATTAGTAGAAATAATTAAATCTAAGTTAGTTATAAACTAAAATGTTTAATTAAACTAATTATTAAACTAACCTATTTAACTATAATCATTAACTTAAACTATTTAATTAATAACAAAAATAATAACTTAAAATCTAATTAACCGTTGGAGGCACTATGCTGAGGAGTGCATAGTGCCTCCGACACAGCAAAATTTTATTGGAGGCAATGTGCACTCCTCATTCACAGCACCTCTAACGACTTTAAAAAATAAAAAAAAGAAATGGGCTCCTTTGGCCCCGAGAGGGGAGAGATAAATAGCAGGGCTCACTCCCCCCTTTCTCAACATTTTTGGGTTGCAATCCGCGGATTTCGATTATGAGAAAGTTCGCACTAGCGAGGAGCCCTCGCTACATCAGACTATTTTCCGTGGAAATATTTTAACGAAATAGTTGATGAATATGATCTGCTACATTGATTTTTGCCCACTTTCTCACCTGCATTCAAGCAAAGGAACGGACCGTTAAGCTAATCAGCACTTGCTAACCGTAACTCGTCGGTGACTCGAGGAGCAGTCTGCCTTCAAGATAGGATGCGACATTTCGAATAATAATTTGCTTATTTAAGAAGAGAATTGCTAAAAGCACTGCAATGAGTGCGGTGCATCGTACTTCTTCTGCCTTTTTCGGAAATTTTTTTAAGTCAAATGTCAAATTCAAGGCTCATGAATTAATCATTTTTCCCAAAATAGCAACTGAAAAGACCCTGCACCGCATGACTTGCGTTGCAATTAGGAGGGTTCATTTAAGAAATCAAAGGAACGCGAAATAAGAAAAAAAATTCTTTCTTTTGAAACTTAAACGGGACATGAACAATGCCTTGGACGGTCCAAGGCATTGTCCAAGGCATTGTTCATGTCCCGTTTAAGTTGGACCGACTGCGCGGGTATTTATGTTCAGTTTTGGGTTTTTCAACCACCAATAAAAGGTGGGGAAAAAATTGAGTAGAAATTCAAATTAAGCGGCGGCTACGGTCTGAAGCGAATGATAAAATTTCAACGGGTTTTTCCCATATTAGTCCCTTAAATTATGTGTATTTTGATATTAGTCCATTAAATCTTTGTAATTTGAATTTAGTCCCTTAAATGTTTAATATTAACCTAAATAGTCCCTTTTGTTAACCTAAATAGTCCCTTAAATGTTTAAAGTTTAACCTAAATAGTCCCTTTAAAGGACTAAATTCAAATTACAAAAATTTAAGGGACTAATATCAAAATACACATAATTTAAGGGACTAATATGAGAAAAACCCAATTTCAACAAAATCGAACAGTACCCAATGCAAGTCGGTTTTTATATACAACACTCTACCATCAGCACAACTATTAGTCTATCATGATAACACTAAAAGCAATCTCGACTACTTAATGATTTCAAATCCAATCCTTCACAACTGTCAATTATCGAATTACTAATCAGGTCCCATGTCTTTAAGGGCATCTTTCTTTGGTTGAGAATTGGATAGAAAGTGGTCCAAAAACATTGTTCATTTGTCAACTGTTCAACATTTCCAGCTCCACTTTTGCTCTGTGTTCCTTTCGTCGGAAGATTTCGGAGGAATTTCATCCTCTGTGACTCCTTCGTGGATCCTAGGTGAAGCAAACTTTCACAGGAGCAAAATCCGCGGTTACACGTGAGATTCTTGATAGCGGGTATTTCAATTCTCTTTCCTCTCTGCCCATCGGGTAACTTCGCGCGCAAGATTTTTTTTTTGTCCTAGAGAAATGCACAGTACCTTTGTGTGTGTTTTGTCCTATTAACGAGAAATGCACCGTATTCGATTTATTCGAGTTAATTAGGGTTAATTAAATAGGTTTTTATAATTTATTAAATAGGTTAGTTAGTTGGTTTAATTATTAATTAGTTTAGTTTATATAAATAGTTTATTTTTCTTCTAATATTTATAATTTCTATTAAATAAAATTTATTATTTGTTATGAATAGGCCCATTGGGCCAATTGGGTATCCAACCCACTATTGAAAGTTATAAATACACTGGTGGGGGCTCTTAACCCCTTACACCTATTTCTCCCTAAATTCCCTTCACAACACGTTATCAGCACGATCACGCTCGTTGGAGGAGACGGCGGCTCGCGGGAAAGGAGATCCGCAAATCGCTCAGATTCAAGAAGATCGTAATCTTCTCAACGGGGAGCAAAAAGGGCATCCTTCACCAACCGTCGCCTAGATTCCTCGTCGAATCTAGAGGTAAAAATCCAAACTTTTTAGATCTAAACTTGCTTTTCTCATTAGATCTGCATGTTTTAGGATCAAAAAGTTTACAAACTCGGTTAAATTCAACATTTTTAATAAGATCTGCATGTTTAAAACAATAAAAACTTGTTTTTTAACGATCAAATTTGTTGAAAAATCCGATTTTTACCTCTCCCCGCCTTTTGATCCAAAAATAAAAATCCGCACGCCCGTAGGGCGGAACGGCGGCGCGCCCTTTGCGCCGCCGTCGGAGAACAAACGCCGCGGCCTGACGCCGCGGCGCTGTGCCGCGGCCCAGCGCCGCGGCCTAAAGCTGCGGCTGCCGCGGCTTCAGGCCGCGGCCAACTGCCGCGGCCTGAAGCCGCGGCCTGAAGTCGCGGCCCTGTGCCGCGGCCTCAGGCCGCGGCCAGTTGCCGCGGCCTGCAGGCCGTGGCCCGCCGCCGCGGCGGCCGCGGCCTGTCGCCGCCACGACGGCCGCGCCCTACACGGCCAGCCGTCGCGGCGACACGCCGCGGGCCCCCCTAGGGTTTCCAGAAACCCTAACCCTAACGGGCTATTTTTCGGGGGAGGCCCAATATTAACCCTAATGGGTTGTTTTCATGGCCCAAAAGGCCAGAAAATTAGCCCATCCACAGAAATTATTTTATTTATTTTTGGCCCTAAAAGCCCAAAATAGTTAAAAGAAATTTTTGAAAGGGTTGAAAGCGGTAAAATAAAACATTATATTATGGATCAAAAAGGCAAAAAGTTTTTCAAAAAAAAATGTTTTTTGCACGACACACACAATTTTAATTACTTTAAATGCCTGTGTCTTTGATTATCTGCGTGGTTGTATGTCGCAAATATATTATCTGCGTGGATGTGCAAATATTAGGCTATGTTTTTAGGGATCAGCCAGGTTTCCGACACCGTTTTAAATTCCTGTAATTTTTCTTCTTTTTTGAGAGAAATTTTGTATGTGAGGATGAATATGTAAAAAAGAAGACCGAAGGACACCAAGAAGAAGCTGAAGGCGTTCGCACAATGAAGATAGGGGCTTCTCTCTGAAGTTCCCGAGTTGTACTTTAATTTTCATGTATTTTTGATGTAACTTCGGACTGGACTCTTTTATTTTTTCGGTGTCGGCTGGCTGATCCCCATAGCCTAAGGTCATTATTTCTGTTTTCATTGTTTATGCATTAAACTGCGTGGTTGATTAATTAGCTTTAATACCATGTTTTTATGTCACAATGAAATCCCTTAACAGCATGTGTGATTGTTAATTTTTAGTAATTAATTATTCACATTACCTGAAAAAAGCATGTATGTTAAAATCACACTAATTAAAATTCATGCCATGAAAATGACTACATTACATGCGTGGATGTCTGTTTTATTCAGTCTTAATGATACATGCTACTTTTCTTTACATGCTAGATCATAAAATGGCCAGACTCGCAAATGTAGACTTCTCAGTCCTGAAGGCTGATGGGTCAAACTACCTGAGTTGGCAGTTGGACCTGAAGTTCCATCTGCGCTCTCATGGTTTCAGTCTCACACAGACTGAAAAGGCAACAACTAGTACTGCCCTAGCTAACAAGGAGGCTTCAGTGGAAGCACCTCATACAGAGGAAGTTTCCGATATATTAAAGGCGAAAGCCATTATATATATCAGGAAACACTTAGACTCGACCTTAAAGGACGAGTACCTCACTGTAGAGGACCCTTACGAGCTGTGGGATGCACTCGAGGAGAGGTACAGACATCAGAGGGATGTCATACTCACACGTGCACAGTACGAGTGGACTCACCTCCGCATACAGGATTTCAAATCCGTAGCGGAGTACAACTCAGCTCTCTTCCGCATCACCTCACGCCTGAAGTTGTGCGGTGAACCAGTGACGGAGAAGATGTTGCTGGAAAAGACGTTTACGTCCTTCCACGAAAAGGACATGATCCTTATGCAACAATATCGAGAGAGGAAGATCACAAAGTACTCTGACCTTCTTTCATGCCTGCTCATGGCTGAACAGAACAGAGACCTGTTGGTTGCCACCCACAACCTGCGCCCTCCTGGCTCCGCTCCATTGCCACCTCCTGCAGAAGCCCACTTCCAGTCTTCCCAGAAGAAGAAGACGGACAAAAAGGCAAAATTCCAGAAATGGAAAGAACAGAAGCAGCGGAAGAAGGCCACTCACCCAGCTCCTCCCCAGAACCAGAAGTTCGTGGACAAGAAGCAGAAGAGGATTCCCAACAAAGGAGGCACTCCCAAGAAAGACTGGGAGGACAAATGCTCAAAATGCGGGATGACGGGCCACTGGTCCAGAATCTGCCGCACAGCAAAACACCTCCAGGACCTCTACCAGGCAAGCCTCAAGCCTCGAGCTGAGACAAACCTGATGGAGAGCGCAGCGTTGGCAGAGACCTCATGGACTCCTGAAGATTTCATGGGAGATGACACTCTCTAGATCTGGACCATTTTTATGCAATTAGCAATGTATCTTCTATTTTATGCATCGTATCTAGTTTTATTTCCATGTCAAAACAATATTTTTGAGCATTTATCTTTATGAAAGTAGATCTTTTCTCTTCATTTATTACTTGAATGTCTTTCCCCTTTTTTAGATATGGAACTTATCTGCCTAGTGGACAGTGCATCGACGCACTCGATCCTTCAAAACATAGACTATTTCACGAGCGTAAGTAGTTATTCTGGCCCACTGAAAACAATCTCAGGACCAGCAAACATAATCGAAGGATCAGGGGAAGCAATTATATTGCTCCCCGGCAACACACAAATAACACTTAAAAATGCGTTATACTCCCCAAAATCCATCCGAAACCTCCTAAGTTTTAAAGACATCCGTTTAAACGGATATCACTTAGAGACGGTCGAGGAAGATAAAAGGGAATACTTGCTTGTAACGGCTCTTACAAATGGTTCAAAAACCATTGTGGAACGTTTCAAGGGACTCCCCTCGGGACTCTACCAAACAAGTATACAAACTCCAGAAACATCCATGGTGGAGCACCTGCAGTGCCCCCAAACACCAGAATTCCAACTCTGGCACAGTCGACTGGGACACCCTGGTTCGGTTATGATGTACCGCATCATAAAGAACTCCAGGGGCATTGACCTGAAGAACCTGAAGATTCTTCAAAAAGGCAAATTCCCATGTCCACCCTGTTACAAGGGTAAACTGATCACGAGACCCTCTCCACTGAAAGTGGATGTGGAGTCTCCCAGCTTTCTGGAAAGAATCCACAGAGACATTTGTGGGCCAATTCACCCATCAAGTGGTCCGTTCAGCTACTTTATGGTCCTGATAGACGCATCAACTAAGTGGTCACATGTGTGCCTACTGTCCACCCGTAACCTAGCACTATCTAAGCTTTTAGCTCAGATAATAAAGTTACGGGCCCACTTCCCCGACCACCAGATAAAGAAACTTCGTCTGGACAATGCGGGGGAGTTTACGTCACAAGTCTTTCTAGACTATTGCCAAGCTCAGGGAATTGAAGTCGAACATCCAGTAGCGCATGTTCACACCCAAAATGGGTTAGCAGAATTTCTAATTAAGAGATTGCAATGGATCGCTCGTCCATTATTACTTCAATCCCAGATGCCAGTGAATGCGTGGGGTCATGCAATTTTGCATGCTGCATCTTTAATAAAATTAAGACCCTCTGGAGGTCAGTCATCTTCTCCAATGCAACTAGCACTTGGAGCCCCACCAATTGTCTCACACTTGAGAATATTTGGTTGTGCAGTATACGTCCCCATAGCACCACCACAAAGGACAAAGATGGGTCCACAACGTCGCCTAGGCATTTATGTTGGGTTTGACACCCCCTCCATAATTAGATTCCTAGAACCCCTTACGGGGGACGTTTTTAAGGCACGTCTAGAAGACTGTGAATTCGATGAAACATCGTTCCCAAGACTAGGCTCACAGACAAAGAAGCCCGAAGCTTCAGAAAGTATCACTTGGGATACAAAAACTTTATGTCACTTTGATCCGCCAACAAGCCAGTGTGAGGAGGAGGTCCTGAAGATTCTCCACATCCAAAACACTGTCCATCTCTTGCCGGACAAATTTACTGACAACCAGAAGATTGTCAAATCACACGTCCCTGCTGCTAACACTCCAGCTAGGATTGACATACCGCAACATGGATGCAATCCGCCTGCAGCAGAAATGGTTGGACCCCTCAAAAAGAGAGGACGACCACCGGGATCCAAGGACCAAGTCCCTCGAAAGAGCAGGACCCTTGGCAATGGTAAACAAATACCACCACAGGATGCTAATTTAAGCCCTGCTACCACATCTCTCCCAAACTCTCATGAAGAGGAAAAACCGGGAGAAAATGAAGTATCGATACACTATGTACGAACTGGGGAGTATTGGGACAGAAAAAGCACAACAATAGATGACACATTTGCGTGTAATATTGCCATCAACGTCGCGTACTGCGACGATGATATTGAACCACGCTCTCTGACAGAATGTCAAAGCAGAGATGATTGACCAAAGTGGAAAGCGGCAATAGGAGTGGAGTTGGATTCACTCACCAAACGCAAGGTCTTCGGACCAATAGTCCAGACACCAAAAGATGTAAAACCTGTGGGTTATAAATGGGTATTTGTTAGAAAACGAAATGAACAGAATGAGATCGTACGCTACAAAGCAAGGCTTGTAGCACAGGGTTTTACCCAACGTCCTTGGATGGATTTTGAAGCCACATACTCCCCGGTCATGGACGCGATCACCTTCCGATTCCTCATTGGCATAACAGCACAAGAGGGTTTAGATATGCAACTCATGGACGTGGTTACTGCATACCTATATGGCAACCTAGACCGAGACATCTATATGAGATTGCCTGACGGTTATTCTTTGCCTGCAGCACTAAAAGAGAGAGAACGTGACATCTACTCAGTGAAACTGCAAAGATCATTATATGGTCTAAAACAATCTGGAAGGATGTGGTACAACAGACTGAGCGACTTCCTTGCACAGCAAGGATTTAAAAACGACCCAGTCTGTCCTTGCATCTTTATAAGAGCAAAGGCAACAGGATTTGTAATTATAGCCGTCTACGTAGACGACTTAAACCTCATCGGATCTCCTGAAGAGATCGCAAAGATTTCTAGAAGCCTGATAGAAACTTTCAAGATGAAAGACCTCGGAAAATCAAAATTCTGTTTAGGCCTTCAGATAGAGCATCTTAAAGATGGGATCCTGTTACACCAGTCAACTTACACATCGA
This sequence comes from Scilla litardierei, assembly GCA_030789695.1. NCBI lineage: Eukaryota > Viridiplantae > Streptophyta > Magnoliopsida > Asparagales > Asparagaceae > Scilla > Scilla litardierei. The sequence goes on from CM061139.1 coordinate 161,744,604, forward strand.
ACTTATTGAAAAAGTTTCAGATGGATAAGTGCCACCCCCTCAGCACTCCGATGGTCGTCAGATCATTGGATGTACACAAAGACCCCTTCCGGCCGCTGGAAGAGGGGGAGGAAGTACTAGGCCCCGAAGTGCCTTATTTAAGTGCTATCGGTGCACTCCTTTACCTGGCTAACTGCACTCACCCTGACATAGCGTTTGCAGTAAACTTACTAGCCAGATATAGTGCTGCACCTACACAGCGGCACTGGGCCGGAGTTAAGCATCTTCTGCGCTACCTCCAAGGGTCCATAGACTTAGGTCTATTCTACAGGAAAGGGGCATCAACTGGTTTAGTTGGTTATGCTGACGCAGGTTACAGGTCCGATCCTCATACAGAGAAGTCTCAGACCGGATACATGTTCACATATGGCGGCACTGCCATATCCTGGAGATCTGTGAAGCAGACCATGACGACCGTCTCATCCACCCACTCAGAGCTACTTGCGATCTTCGAAGCAAGCAAGGAATGCTTTTGGCTACGCTCGGTGATCCAGCACATACTCACCTCCACCGGCCTGACGACCGGCGTTCTTGCACCCACTACACTCTATGAAGACAATGCAGCATGTATAGCCCAGCTACAGGACGGCTACATCAAAGGTGACAAGACGAAGCATATCTCCCCGAAGTTCTTCTGGACGCACGACCTTCAGAAGCAAAAGCAGATTGAGGTACAGAAGATCCAATCATGTAATAACTTGGTGGATTTGCTTACCAAATCCCTGCCTACTAGTATCTTTGAGAAACTTGTATATGGGATTGGGATGAGGAGAGTGAGTAAATGTAAACTGGGTCAGGATGAGAGAACTATGAACTCATAGATACATAGGAGACTGATGTATAGATTCATAGGAAATCTGCAAGCCTGAAGCTTGGTCAGATAAGGGGGAGTCAACTGCAGAGTTGTACTCTTTTCCATTGGCTACATGTTTTTTCCCACTGGGTTTTCCGTAGTCAAGGTTTTCTGACGAGGCAACCTCGTTGACTCTGGATCCTGAAGTATCCACCCCTAGACACATCCCCAAAACAGGGGAAGTTATGGGTTAACTGTTCTTTCTTAAACAAGACAGTTACCCTAACTCGGATCCTGAAGAATCCACCTCTTATTTCAATGTTGATTGGATAAGGGGAAGTGTTATGAATAGGCTGGGCCAATTGGGTATCCAACCCGCTATTGAAAGTTATAAATACACGGGTAGGGGGCTCTTAACCCCTTACACCTATTTCTCCCTAAATTCCCTTCACAACATTATTATTATTATTATTATTATTATTTATTAATAACTTAAAAATAATTTAAATTAATTAAATTAGCATAAATACAAGTAATTTATTATTTCAACCTCGTGGACCACACATCAAATTTTCTCATTAAACTTTCAAAACTAAAGAAACACTAGAAAGTTTTGTAAGACCACCATAAAACTCTTAAACTTACTTCCCACGCTACTTTCAATCCAAAAGAAACATAAAACTTTACTTTTCTCACATCAAGATTCAACACTCTCTTAATTTTCAAAATCCACAAGAAAAGAAACATGGCCCGAAGTTAATCATGCTACACTCGACCTAATAAACAAGCACATTAGTGTTTACTGTTTATTTTTCCAAACCAAATAAAAGAAGGGAGAGAAACAATTTAGTTAACTTTGGATTGTTTATAGAAATTTATGTGGGGCTTGATTAATGGATAAATATGGGTGTTGGGTACGGGGACAAGTTGGTGTACCTTGGTCTGCCTATCACGGCAGCTCGAATATTGGGTGGGGCTTTGTCTCTCTTTTTTTTTTCCTTATGTCATCCACGTTTCTCTTTACAATTTCTTCTTCCTTTTTCTGTTTTTTTTTTAATTTTTTACTTGTGTTATTGCTGCATCTTTCTTGGTCTCATCAATGGAGAAAAAGTCCCCCTCGTCATTGATTAATGTTGTTTGTCAATGTGTGCCATGTTCTCTCGTCTCTCTCTCTGCATCATTTCCTTCTTCATTGTTGATTTCTAGAATCTGAGCCGGGATCCTGCAAAGCAACTAGCGCGAGGAATTTCATTGTTGGGACGAGTATTCGAATGAATTGAGCCTAAGCCCCTGAATGGAGGGTCTCAGAATTTGAGTATTGAGTATACCCCTCTCGAGTTACCTCATGATAGAGATGATCCGTTGCTTATGTATAGTCCGGGGAAAGTTACGTCACGTCAGGCGGTGATGAGAATCACGAATCCTCAGGCATAACTGATTCTCACAAATAAGGCGAGTAAGGCAATAAGGCAAGGAGTGATGGTCGTGTCTGTAGATAAGACATGATTTTATTGACACGTCGTGCAGACATTGAATGCTTTTTGCCAACAGTATGCAAAGAGGATGCCTTGTCCGCCTGAGATCGTGCCACATTGAAGGAGTGGGTTGACCCTGCCAGGCGGGAAACACTCTCAGGTATGAGGTCGTCCTGAGAAGTTGTGTCGCTTAAGGAGACGATCTCGAAGAGATCGTTTTCGCAGGGCTGTTGGAGGAGACAGTCCTTATGGAGAGTAGTTGCTAATGGAGCGAGGTCCTCCTTGTAGAAATCAGCTGGCAAGAGGCCGACCTTGGCTTGCGAGGTTGTCCTGTAGGGATGAGCTGTGATTAGGGCCGATCTCAGCTAGCGAGGTCGTCATGGAAGAGTTGAGAGGGCCGACATCGAGGAGGTCATCCATGCAAAGCTGTGTTGATGCCAGGTCAAGCTAGCCACCTAAGTCAAAGTCAAGAGGTCCCCGATGACGTGGGTAGCTTGCGACGGGTCCCATCAGTTGAGCTCTACTGGGACTTACGACTAGTGGGCCCCAGTCCAAAATGGTTTCTACAATGTCCCTTCATCTTCTAGTTCGACACTGCCAATCCAAGTTGCGACTGTGAGATTGGGAGTGAAGAAGCAAGATGACGAAACCAAGAGAAAGAAGCTGGCGCCAACCTTGTTCGGTCAGTCTGACCTGCTTTGGGAACAAGGAGTTTCAAGGTAGAGTCCGATGCCTAGGTGAATGTGCCCTCATTATAGCATGCTGACGTGGCTACCATCATTCGGAAGTCAAATAGAGACGGCACTTCGTATCACTGATCAGGACCTGATGAGGCTGGTTCAGGCATCATGGAACTGTTGATGATGTGGAAAGGTCTGGTTCGTTGATGATATATCATGCCAAAGCTGGATAGTCACAGAGAATTAGATGGTCACGAATGTTTCCCATGGGTCCTTGCCCGACTAGGTTAAAAGGTGAAGGAAGCCAACAATCATTTGCACTTGAGTTTTACTTCCATGTCTTATTGACCTTTTTCTCTTTCTCTACAGTAAGATCATGTTGGACACAACTGACTCCCAGTCCATTATTTCTGAGCCCTGGCTGTTGTTGCCATCGGAGAGTTTAGTGTCTCATGTGAAGACTTCTTCAAGAAAAGAGAGTGACTATCCTCATGAGGAATGGGAGAAGATGAAGTGCAGTCCAAGCCTAAGAAGCCGGGTGAGGCTGCATCTGCGACAGGGAGACAATGGCCCTGTTGCGGTGCCTGGGCAATGGGATCTGCTCCTCACTAACATGTCATCGAGCCGTATCCCCCAGTGGTCCATGTCAACTCAGAAGATGAGATTGAATCCCACCTCCATGCCTTGGTCAAGCGCCTATGTAAGTGGAAGGAGATGGTAGATGAAGGAACGCCCCTTGAACTGTCAAAGAAGAAGATCTGGGTGGCAGCCCTAGCACGTGCGTTGGGTCCACCACCCCTTGATACAAAATAGGCACAGGCCTTCGAACCTGTTGATGGCTCGAGGTTTGACAATGTGGTAGCAAACCAGGAGGTGCCATCGAGATGCGAGATTGAGGAAGATGTCGAGCTCCTTGGTATATGGACGCTTGACTATACTAAGAGAAACCAGGAGAGAAACCGTCAGCAATCCTAAGCTGGAGTTCGAAGGGTTTGCCCAGGCACTCCAGCGTATAAGCATGTACGCTCTTAGATGTAATGAGCTTAGGCAGAGAAGGAGACGCTGAAGGAGGAGGTTGCCCAGGTGGCTAGGGCACCCCTCACTGCACTAGAGAAGGCATATATTTGGAACGGGGTTGCTTTTAAAGGCAGAGTTCGAGGAACAACTTCCTGATGACACACCACGCCCATGCCAGCATACTTTCTTCCTCGGGGAGGGGCATGCTTCCTCTGTGGCTATTAATAGACCTTCTGTTGAAGCCCCTGGAGGTGAAGGGGTCCCTAACGACGGAGCGGACCCCTGGAGGTGGAGCAAAGCCTGTCATAGAAGAACCCGTTGTGGGGAAAGAGATGTAAAAAATTTTGTTGTCTGCCATGTGAAACGGTAGAAAGATTTTGTAAAAAACATTTCAATGAATGAAAAGAAATTTTGATTTGCTTATTCTATCAACTTAGAGTTTTTTGACTTTATCTTTACACTCTGCATGTTGCTTGTCTGTTGTGATGTTCTAGCATGCCAGTCTCAAGCTTGTAAGACTAAGACTGGAGCCATCCGTCTTATGCATAGTGTACCAGTATATGGCCTATTTAGTCTGTTGAGCGAGCAGTTTGTAGCTCTGGGCCCATTTCATGTATGGTAGGAATGGCTTAGGATTCTGTAAACAGGTTTACTGGGCATCAGACTGAAGGTCAGTGATACCCGTGCTAGAACTTCTGAGGAGGTACAAGCAGGGGCCCTAGCTTGGGCCGGTGACTTGGTGGCATCATGTCGCACCAGCTGTTGATATGAGACCCTCTGCTATATAAGGCCCTAGCACGGTTCTGCCAGGCCGAGATCTTCCTCTGATGCCTAAAAAGATTAGATAGAAGTCAGAGGACAAAAAAGAGTGTTTGATGGTGCTGGGATGCTAAGGTCAGACCAGCGGGGCCCCAGCCTGAGCTAGGGGCTAGGCTCAGCATTACATAGTCAAGTAATGTTTGACAATATTGGAACACCGAGGTTGTACCAATTAGGTGCCCAGCCTGAGCTGGAGGCTAGGCTCTAGTGATGCTTGACAATTTAGACGTGGCATGATCATAGGGTCGGATGTCAAAGGTTAGTGATGGAATCATGGGTCTTGATATCATGCTTTAGATGTGGCACGATCGGAGTTGAGCGCCAGAGGTTGGTATTGATGTGGCATGACCAGTGTCGAGTGTGAGACATCGACATGGCACGACCAGAGTCAAGCACCATAGATTAGCTGTTTGGACGTGGTACGACCGGAATCGAGTGTCAAATGTCAGTTTGGATATGGCTCGGGTGCCAAAGGTTAGGACTAGGGACCTCGAGGGAGACTCGCCAATGGAAGCTAATGCTAGGAGCTTGAGGTCTCGATAGTAAAAGTTTGCACTGGGACCTTATGAGAAGTCTTGCCAGCAGAAGTCTTAGCTGGGACCCTCTAAGGAGTCTTGCCAACAGAGGCCCCAGCCAGAGCCAGGGCTTTACTAAAGGCATCACTATTGAGCAGAGTGTTGAACTGCTGGATACATCATGATCTTGGAGGAGTTGCTTCCCTCGTAGGGTCACTGAGGTTGGACCGATGGGGTCCCCAGCTTGGGTTGGAGGCTTTGTTGATGGCAGCGCCATTGAACAGAGTGTCGCTTAGTGCATGCCCTACTGGGTCACTGAGGTCGAACCAGCAGACGCCCCGGTTTGGGCCAAGGGCTTGGATCTCCCACATTTTGTGGAGCTCTGCCATAAGAGTTTAGGAATGAAGCTGTGAAGGCCGACTTTATCTGTACCTAGAGAATGAAAGATCGATATGTATTGTAGAACCGTTCCAGGAGTTCTGACATAGCGAACTTTGCAGCTGCCCTCAGGTGTCCATTGATGAGGTCATCCTTATAGAGCATAGCTGTGAAGTGGCTGAATTTGGGTGTTACTGCTAGGATCATCCCCACAGAGACCGTTAAGGAGCCGACCGTAGGTGTAACCGCTAGGTAGTCTTTGTGATGCGTAGCTGTTAATGAGTTGGCATGCACGGACGTCATCCTTGTGAATCGTAGCAGTTAGGGAGCCTACCGTGGATGTAACCGCAAAGTCACCCTTGTAATGCCCAGATAGCTACTGCACAAGTACTAGAGTGGGTGAATAGTACTTTAAAATAATCAAGAGTATTATTGCTAATTATTGTGTAAACACAAACAACAATGCGGAATAACTACAAACAACAAGAACTAAACAACACAAACAAAGCGATATAACGGGTTCGGATCCACCCAAGTCTCCCCGACTTATTCCCGGTGATCCTACGTTCCAACCACCCGGATCCCCTCCGGATACTTGAGTTAGAAACCTCTAACTCAAATTTGCACTATGAAATTCTTGTAGAAAACCTCCATAAGATCAAATCATACACAAATGAAAATGTGACTCCCACAAACCGGGATCACACACTTCTCTCACAAACCGAGAGAAAAACTAGCAATATCAAAGTAAATGAAATATGAAATGCTTACCAACAAAATCCTATGCCTTGAGTAAACTTACAATATTAGGGCAATGAAGATTTTGAGGAAGAAGAAGTCACCAAACCCTAACTCCACCAAGATGACCAGCAATAGGTGGCTAGAGAGAGATTGGTGACTTGGATTCAAGCTCCTAGCTTGAGTGGCTCACAATGAAGAGAATCTCTCTTGAGGAATTAGGGCTCAAGAAGTTGAGGGAGAGATTCTTGTGAGAAGAGAGAGCTTGGAAATAAGATTGAATGGCTCCTCTCTTGGATGTGAAAATGTCTCTATTATCAGCCTTGAATCCCTGGTTTGAAGTGCTCAAACATATATAGGGAAGAGACAAAATGGTCACAAATTTCGTGGCATTAAATGCCCCAACGGCTCTATTCTGAAGCAGCTTAATCGGTCTAAGAAGGATCACTGACCGATTAGTTTCTCAATTAGTCGGTCGGTGATTCTTCTTGGACCGACTAAGAGGATGACAGCCAAGAATATAGAATTCAGGTCGATAGAACTAGTCGGTCTAAGAAGGCTTGCCAACCGACTAGTTTGACAACTAGTCGGTCGGTGAGTGTTCTTTGACCGACTAAGAGTTGAAATCAATAGGCTGTCTACTAGGAGAACTAGTCGGTCTAAGAACAAATTCCAACCGACTAGTTTCACAACTAGTCGATCGATGATTGTTCTTGGACCGACTAACGAGTCAACAGTAGCTAGGCTGTGAAAGATGGAAGTATAACTGGTCGGTCTAAGAAGGATTCCAAACCGACTAGTTTGCAACTAGTCGGTCGGTGAACCTTCTTGGACCGACTAATTGGTCAACAGTGCCTAGGCTGAATTGAGCAAGGAGATCTAGTCGGTTCAAGAAGGATTCTTAACCAACTAGATGACTGTCACGACCCGCTTCCCTAAAATGGAGGCGAGACGTGAAAAGGTCCGCACGGGAGTGGAGCGGTGAAGCCCCAAACCCGATAAGCGTCAATTTAGTATAAGCAGGTCCCTGTAATTGCAAACGAAACAACAACAATAATAATAATATGAGACAGATATAAAATACCAATCCCACAGTTTGTCCACAAAGTATTCAACATCACAGAAAAGCCACCAAGCTAAAAGAAAGAGTCTAAGGGCCCAGAACAAGGCCAAACAAAAGCAACGACATAAATAAGTATAGGTGCCACGCACCGATAACAAAACAACTGTCTAACAAAAATCAAACACAACGGAGACACTAGGACTGGTCCCCAGTGTCCACGTACTCCCCGTCCAACACGGGCTCAAGCTCGGCGTCCGTAAACACCTCACCCTCAGCGGGCAACTCAGGCTCAAGGTCTAACATGCGTCACCCAAAAGAGAAAGGGGCACATGTCAGCAAGTCTAAAAGACTTGGGCAAGGAAACAGAAAGTGAGGCAACTAGCAACCTAGCAGTTTAGTATGCATGACATGGCAATTATAACATGAGTGCACAATTAAGACATGGCAAGACGATTTGTACTTGAGAGCAATCATCGGGACAAGACAAGACAAGAGTAGCCAAGCTACTATCAATTCCAATCAATTCACTATTCACGACGTTTTGTAGATGTTTACGCCTTACAGCTGAATGGGTTCACATTCACTGATTGGCCGCTTAACAACTACCCCACCCAAAGAGTTTACGCCTTACCACTGCAGTTGCTGATCGGGCAGACTCCCAGTTGATTGGTCGCTTAACTCTTACCCCCAATACCCACGCGTAATGGAGCCAGGGTCCCCGCACATGAGCTCAGCGAGTGAGCCGGGGTTGCCCCGCACATGAGCTCGCATTCTATTTCACAATTCAATATCGAGCGTTGGGGTTTCCAACTACAGGGCTCGCTTCTGGAACACGAGCCAGGAACACAAGCATTGTAGCGAAGCTACGCAATTACGGCAACACTTAAAGAATGCAATGACATGACAATTAATTCGCGTACCGTTAATGGAAAGTAAACATGACATGGTATTTGTGCAACATGCTAAATGTCGGAACTAGCTTCGTTGTCAAGCTAGTTCCCCAATTTGCGCCTAGGCGAGTATCATTTCGTCGCCTAGCCTCTTTTACGCCTACAACAAGCAAATGGCCTAAAACATGGCCTAAACCCTAAGTGGCAAGTTTCACTTGCCTAGCACCGGGGATGATGACCACTTCGTCACACGGATGCCAATCTACGGGGAAATCGCTGTTTTGGGGGACCAATCAACAAACAACATGAATTATTATTAGGGTTTCATAAAAATATAAATAAGTTATAAAAACAACGGTAGATCGATTTCTTACCGAGAGGAGGCGGAAGAAACACTCCGGGGAACCCTAGGATCAGATCTGGAAAAGTTTGGAGAAGTTTGGGGAAACTAGGGTTTTGGGGATTTTGGGGATTTGATGGATTTTGATGGAGATTTGGGGAAGATGAGAAGTAGATAGGGTGAATGGATGGATTGGATGATGGATTTAGGGCTTGGGGTGAAGGATTGAAGCTTGGAGGAAGATGGGGGCTTAGAGGGGAAGAAACTAGGGCTTAGGGTCGTGTTGGAGAAGATGAAAACGTTTGGGTTGGGTATTTATAGGTTGAGCTGGCGGCTGCCCAGAAATTAGGGTTTCAACACAGACTAGTCGGTCAAAGAACAACCACTGACCGACTAGTTTGGCAACTAGTCGGTCGGTCGACCAACACAGACCGACTAAGAGTAAACAGTAACTCAACTAAAATTAAGATGATGTGTTAGTCGGTTCAAGAAGCATCACCGACCGACTAGTTTGCAACCTAGTCGGTCAACAACTCTTCTTAGACCGACTAACGATAAACAGTAACTCCTGAGAAAATTTAGAAAGCTCACTAGTCGGTCCAAGAAGGATTGCCGACCGACTGGATCGTCATCTAGTCGGTCGGTGCCCCTTCTTATACCGGCTAATGAGCACCAAAAGTTCCGATACGGAGCGCGAGGCCCCGAGATCGAATCCTAAGACTCCTAGGCTTGATCTAATAGTTAGATACGACCGTTATGAAGTCCGTCACGAATGACATACTTCGAAATCGACGATCCTAAGGAAGAAACGAGAAAATACGACGAATCGATCGAAAATGAAAACTATGGAGACGAAAACCACACAAGAGGAGAAAATCCACCAAAACATATATTATATTATAATAAACTCAGATACAAGAAAACCAGTCGTTACATCCTCCCCAACTTAAGAAAAATTCCGTCCTCGGAATTCCCAAATACTCACGAGTCCGGAAACAAAAGTGGGTAGCGCTCTCGCATCTCATCTTCTCTCTCCCAAGTAGACTCTCCCGGCGAACCGTGCCGCCACAACACTCTAACAAGATCGACGACCTTGTTTCGAAGTGACTTCTGACGCCTGTCCAGAATCTGCACTGGATGCTGGTCATACGTCAAATCTGAGCGAACGGCGATCTCCGAGAAATCCACGGCATGAGATGGATCGCTAATGTATCGACGAAGCTGCGACACATGGAAAACATTGTGAACTCCTTCCAAAGATGGCGGCAAGGCCAAGCGATAAGCTACCTCGCCAACCCTCTCCAAAACATCAAATGGTCTAATGTATCGCGGGCTCAACTTCCCACGCTTCCCAAAACGAATCACACCACGATTCGGGGAAATCTTCAAGAACACATGGTCGCCCGGCTGAAACTCCAAAGGACGACGTTTAGCATCAGCCCAATGCTTAAAACGGTCCTGAGCAATCCTCAACCTCTCCCGAATATTCCTGACGATATCCACGGCCTCCACGATCATCTCAGGTCCCAACAACTCCCGATCTCCAACGTCATCCCAACTCAATGGCGATCGACATTTCCTCCCATAAAGAGCGGCGAAAGGCGCCATGCCAATACTCGCCTGGAAGCTGTTGTTGTAGGAAAACTCCACCAAATGCAGATGGTCCTCCCATGAACCCTTGAAATCCAACATGCATGCCCTCAGCATGTCTTCCAAAATCTGAATCGTCCTCTCGGACTGGCCATCCGTCTGCGGATGGTACGCCGTGCTGAAACTCAGACGCGTACCCAAACTCTTCTGCAAACTCTGCCAAAACTGAGATGTGAACCTCGTGTCTCTGTCAGACACAATACTCACGGGGACTCCATGAAGTCGCACAACTTCCTCCATATACCTCCTCGCTAGAACCTCCGTGGACTGTCCCACTCGGAATGGAATAAAGTGCGCAGATTTGGTCAATCGATCTACGATCACCCAAATTGCGTCATTCTGCTTCGGACTCCGAGGTAGTCCAGTCACGAATTCCATAGTGATGTGCTTCCACTTCCACTCCGGAATCGGAAGCGGTTGTAGCAACCCGGCCGTACGCTGATGCTCCGCCTTCACTTGCTGGCAAACCAAGCACTTGGCTACACTCCGAGCCACGCTCCTCTTCATACGATGCCACCAATAATTCAGACGAAGATCCTGGTACATCTTGGTGCCACCAGGATGCACAGAATACGGCGAACTTGTGCCTCCACCATCAGCTCCTCTCTAATATTCCCAGCTGGCACACACAACCTGGCTCCAAACCTCAGCGAGCCATCCTCATGAATCAAAAAGTCAGTCCGCAGACCGGCTTCCACCTGCTCCTGAATCTTCACCAGCTTCGGATCCTCAGCCTGGCCAGCCTTAATCCGATCCACGATCGTCGACAGTACCTGCATGTACATCAACGAAGAAGCCTCCCCAGGAAGAACAATCTCCACGCCAGACTCGCAAAAATCCTGCTGCAATCTCCACTGCGAGGTCAAAATCATTACCGCTGGAAGCCTACTCAAAGCATCTGGAACCACATTCACCTTGCCAGGGTGATACTGCAAATCAATCTCATAATCCGCCATAAGCTCCAACCATCGACGCTGTCGCATGTTGAGCTCCTTCTGAGTGAAAATATACTTCAAGCTTTTGTGATCGGTGAAAATCTTCACTTTCTCACTCAGCAAGAAGTGCCTCCAAATCTTAAGAGCAAACACAACGGCAGCCAACTCCAAATCATGCGTCGGATAATTCTTCTCATGAACCTTAAGCTGACGAGTTGCATACGCCACAACATGCCCGTGCTGATGCAACACACAACCGAGACCCTTGCCAGAAGCATCGCAAAAGATCTCAAATCCACCGCTGCGATCAGGCACGACAAGAATAGGGGCACTCGTCAACCTCTCCTTCAGAATACCAAAAGCACTCTCACAATCACCCGACCAAACAAAAGCAACATCCTTCCGCGTCAACCTGGTCATCGGCTCAGCAATACGAGAAAAGTCCTTAATGAATCGCCGATAGTAACCAGCAAGTCCAAGGAAACTCCGAATCTCAGATGCAGACGACGGAACAGGCCACTCCCTGATGGCCCTAATCTTCTCAGGATCCACAGAAATACCACCTCCAGTCACCACATGCCCCAGAAAAGCAACTCGATCCAGCCAAAACTCGCACTTCGAAAACTTAGCATACAAACGATGCTTCCTCAAAATTCCCAATACCGTCCTCAAGTGCGATGCATGCTCTTCCTCCGACTTCGAATAGATCAGAATGTCGTCGATGAAGATAACGACAAACTTATCCAAAAAGTCGTAGAAAATCAGGTTCATCAGATTCATGAAAACTGCGGGCGCGTTAGTTACGCCGAAAGGCATAACCACAAACTCATAGTGTCCATACTTCGTCCTGAACACTGTCTTCGGAACATCATCCCTCTTCACCTTCAACTGATGGTAACCACTCCTCAAATCCAATTTTGAAAACACCCTCGAACCTCCAAGCTGATCAAAAATATCATCGATGCGAGGCAACGTGTATTTATTCTTAATGGTCACCGCATTCAATCCCCGATAGTCCACGCACATGCGACGCGAACCATCCTTCTTCTTAACCAGCAACACCGGTGCTCCCCACGGAGACACACTAGGATTAATATAACCCTTCTGCAACAGCTCATCCAACTGCTTCCGCAACTCTTCCAATTCTGCAGGTGCCATACGATACGGCGCCTTCGAAATCGGCTGCGCACCTGGAACTAGATCAATAGAAAATTCCAGAGCTCGATCAGGCGGCAAACCAGACATCTCCTCGGGGAAGACGTCGCCAAAATCTCGCACCACAGCTGGCCACTCCAGCTCCATCTGCATAGCTACAGCCTCCACCGGCCTGGCCCGAAATCTGACAGGACCAAGCGAACTGCTACCACGACTGAACTCAAATACTGGATGTCCGGGAATCTCGAACACCACCTTCTTCCTCCTGCAGTCGATCGTAGCATAGAAGCTCGCAAGCCAATCCATCCCAAAGACCGCATCGTAGTTGGTGATGTTGTGGACAATAAAATCAGCATAAAGCTCATGTCCACAAACCACCACAGAGCAAGGACTGCACCCACGATGCACCGTGACTACTCCATTCCCTGTGACGATATTCCAACTCTTGGAGAGAGGGGACGTCGACAAGGAATGCTTCTCCACGAAGCTCTGGGCCAAAATGCACATTGACGCACCTGAGTCAAAGAGGACTCGGGCAGGGAACGTGCAAACCAAAACCACACCTAACAAACAGTCTAATCGATCAAATCTTATTCTAGCAACACCATACACAAGCATTCACATAATTTAACAATCAATTAATTAAGGAAGGAACAATCTAGATCGAAAGTTACCTGCAATGACCTCATCCATGGCCAAAACCTCCTCCTCGGTCATCAGAAATGCTTGCCTCCTCGGCGGAGCAGCCTGCCGAAAAGCCTTCCCCTGCGGAACGAGGGGCACCCCACGACCAGCGGGCACCGGGGCTCTCTGCTGCAACGACGGGGCAGCAATAGGTGCCCTCCGCAGCTGATTCGCATGCCGACAATCTCTCGCGACATGGGAGGCATCACCGCAAACCAGACACTGGCCCAAAAACTTCCGGCACTGATCCTTGACGTGGCCAGGCTTGCCGCAGAAATGGCAAGACTTCAGAATAGGCCCTCCTGGCCTCTTAAACTGAGCGGACTGATTAGGCCTGAATCCAGGTCTAACCACAGCTCTCGCCTGTTCCACAGGCCTCCTCACAGCACCAACAACAAACCCCTTCCTCTGGTTCACAAGCAGCTCCTGCCTCATGGCAGCGACCAAAACCTTCTGATAGGATTCCCGGTCAAAAGAGGTCACAAAGCTCTGGAGCTCTGAAGCAAGCCCCTGCAGAAACCTCTGAGCTCGCTCCTCAGCGTCCTGCACCATCTTTGGTGCAAACCGACTCAGCCTCATGAACTCCTGGTGGTACATGTCCACCGACGAGTTCCTCTGCTTCAGATCGATAAAACGCTGCAGCATCTCTTCCCTGGCAGCCTTCGAGAAGAACTCACCATCAAATCTGGCCTTGAAGGTAGCCCAGACGACCGGCTCTACCAACATCTTTTCCTCAGCATCCCACCAATTCCTGGCGTTATCCTTCAGCTGGCGCTTCGCCAAGTCAACCCAACTAACTTCGTTGACCTTGGACATCTTCAGATTGTCCTCGATATTCCTCATCCATTCATCAGCAGCTAGGGGACCTTCGGTTCCATCAAAATACGCAGGACCCAGCTCTCTGAACTGCTTCGCCCCGGGCTCAGGGCGAGGGGTCTCCACCACCCGAGCAGCTCGAGTCACCGGAGCATTCTGTACCTGCAGAAGCACACCCTGCTGAACCTGCATCATTTGCAACATCATCCTCATCATCTCCCCATTAGTGGGCTCCCGCTCGGGCTCCTCGTCATGAGGGGGCGCACCACTACCACCCCCACGGGTGATCCGCCTTCCTGCCATCTAATGACGTAGAAAGCGAAACAAGTAGACTCATAGCTTAGGGCTCAGAGGTCGAAATTATTTGTTGGACAATCTTGCATTATTATCGTTATCCCGATAATCGCAGTTACAGAGGACCTGCATGGGCCACCACTAAAACCTGTCACGACCCGCTTCCCTAAAATGGAGGCGAGACGTGAAAAGGTCCGCACGGGAGTGGAGCGGTGAAGCCCCAAACCCGATAAGCGTCAATTTAGTATAAGCAGGTCCCTGTAATTGCAAACGAAACAACAACAATAATATTAATATGAGACAGATATAAAATACCAATCCCACAGTTTGTCCACAAAGTATTCAACATCACAGAAAAGCCACCAAGCTAAAAGAAAGAGTCTAAGGGCCCAGAACAAGGCCAAACAAAAGCAACGACATAAATAAGTATAGGTGCCACGCACCGATAACAAAACAACTGTCTAACAAAAATCAAACACAACGGAGACACTAGGACTGGTCCCCAGTGTTCACGTACTCCCCGTCCAACACGGGCTCAAGCTCGGCGTCCGCAAACACCTCACCCTCAGCGGGCAACTCAGGCTCAAGGTCTAACATGCGTCACCCAAAAGAGAAAGGGGCACATGTCAGCAAGTCTAAAAGACTTGGGCAAGGAAACAGAAAGTGAGGCAACTAGAAACCTAGCAGTTTAGTATGCATGACATGGCAATTATAACATGAGTGCACAATTAAGACATGGCAAGACGATTTGTACTTGAGAGCAATCATCGGGACAAGACAAGACAAGAGTAGCCAAGCTACTATCAATTCCAATCAATTCACTATTCACGACGTTTTGTAGATGTTTACGCCTTACAGCTGAATGGGTTCACATTCACTGATTGGCCGCTTAACAACTACCCCACCCAAAGAGTTTACGCCTTACCACTGCAGTTGCTGATCGGGCAGACTCCCAGTTGATTGGTCGCTTAACTCTTAACCCCAATACCCACGCGTAATGGAGCCAGGGTCCCCGCACATGAGCTCAGCGAGTGAGCCGGGGTTGCCCCGCACATGAGCTCGCATTCTATTTCACAATTCAATATCGAGCGTTGGGGTTTCCAACTACAGGGCTCGCTTCTGGAACACGAGCCAGGAACACAAGCATTGTAGCGAAGCTACGCAATTACGGCAACACTTAAAGAATGCAATGACATGACAATTAATTCGCGTACCATTAATGGAAAGTAAACATGACATGGTATTTGTGCAACATGCTAAATGTCGGAACTAGCTTCGTTGTCAAGCTAGTTCCCCAATTTGCGCCTAGGCGAGTATCATTTCGTCGCCTAGCCTCTTTTACGCCTACAACAAGCAAATGGCCTAAAACATGGCCTAAACCCTAAGTGGCAAGTTTCACTTGCCTAGCACCGGGGATGACGACCACTTCGTCACACGGATGCCAATCTACGGGAAAATCGCTGTTTTGGGGGACCAATCAACAAACAACATGAATTATTATTAGGGTTTCATAAAAATATAAATAAGTTATAAAAACAACGGTAGATCGATTTCTTACCGAGAGGAGGCGGAAGAAACACTCCGGGGAACCCTAGGATCAGATCTGGAAAAGTTTGGAGAAGTTTGGGGAAACTAGGGTTTTGGGGATTTGATGGATTTTGATGGAGATTTGGGGAAGATGAGAAGTAGATAGGGTGAATGGATGGATTGGATGATGGATTTAGGGCTTGGGGTGAAGGATTGAAGCTTGGAGGAAGATGGGGGCTTAGAGGGGAAGAAACTAGGGCTTAGGGTCGTGTTGGAGAAGATGAAAACGTTTGGGTTGGGTATTTATAGGTTGAGCTGGCGGCTGCCCAGAAATTAGGGTTTCAACACAGACTAGTCGGTCAAAGAACAACCACTGACCGACTAGTTTGGCAACTAGTCGGTCGGTCGACCAACGCAGACCGACTAAGAGTAAACAGTAACTCAACTAAAATTAAGATGATGTGTTAGTCGGTTCAAGAAGCATCGCCGACCGACTAGTTTGCAACCTAGTCGGTCAACAACTCTTCTTAGACCGACTAACGATAAACAGTAACTCCTGAGAAAATTTAGAAAGCTCACTAGTCGGTCCAAGAAGGATTGCCGACCGACTGGATCGTCATCTAGTCGGTCGGTGCCCCTTCTTATACCGGCTAATGAGCACCAAAAGTTCCGATACGGAGCGCGAGGCCCCGAGATCGAATCCTAAGACTCCTAGGCTTGATCTAATAGTTAGATACGACCGTTATGAAGTCCGTCACGAATGACATACTTCGAAATCGATGATCCTAAGGAAGAAACGAGAAAATACGACGAATCGATCGAAAATGAAAACTACGGAGACGAAAACCACACAAGAGGAGAAAATCCACCAAAACATATATTATATTATAATAAACTCAGATACAAGGAAACAGGTCGTTACAATGACAATCTAGTCGGTTGGTCCTTCTTCTTGAACCAACCAAGATGCACTAGAAGCCGCGAAATGAAGCGTGAAGCTTCGGGAAAGTTTGTATGGGCTTCTAAGATAATCCTAGCTCTAATAATGTAAGACCTACTCAAGGCTTAACATTCTACGAAAAGAAGCTAGAAGACTATATAAATAAACTTGACGAACCGTCTTCAAAACTTCAATCCGAATCTCTTGACTTCAATAAAGGTCCTTGAGCTTCAACGAAGCTTCAGGCACACGATCACGTGCTTTGAGAAGTCTTGAGACATCGCTTTTGATATACGTAGAAATTTGGCGACGATCTCCATAACTGCGCTCACAAAGAGTTAGTTCACGATATTTATATTTGTTCATCATCAAAACCAAATCCGGGGAATCAATACTCAACAACCCTTATAGGGTGTAGCTCATGAGTCGGCTGTGGATGTGACCGCTAAGTGTAAGGAATATGCTAGATATGCTAAATAATTTAGCAATGCATCGAAAGACAGAAAAAATTAAATTTTTTCTACAACTAGAATTTTCTATCAAGATATACTACAATGTTTGAAATTAATGCTAAATAAAATTTGGGATTAATGTAGAGCAGGTGGCACCTGGTCCAATAGATCAAGTGCAAGACAAAAAAAGGTGGGCCCCAACGAGTACAAGCCCATGTGGGGGGCTTGTACTTTCCACCTTTTTTGTGTCTTAGCACCTGATCTATTGGATCAGGTGCCACCTTTTCTACATTAAATCCATAAAATGTATACCGTAGATATGCATGCATCTTGAATAACTCACGCATGCATGCTGTAACGACCGGCTCTCAGGGGCCCGTTACTTATTTGGTTTATTCGCAGGTCTGTAGTTTACCAGTGAAATCAACATAGCCACGATGCAGTGACGTACAAAAATACTCAAGTCAGCGTACAGACATTATTACAGTCCAAATTAAAGTACAACACGCAGCTCCCTCTCTCTCACCAGAATACATAAAGGAAGTACAGAAAGGAAATGCGAATAAGGAAATACATAATACAACACATACACCAACACAAAGCAGCTAAACTCTGCAGCCTCTGGGTCAAATTCTGGCTCCTCAAAACTCAAGGGCCGCTTCTGTGATCTGGTCGTCGGCTGTCAGTGCCATAAATGGAACCGAAGGTAAGTCACAATAATTCTAAACATAGAAAAGAAGCAGTGTACATATATGATAAAAAGAAAGTAACTACTTACAAGTGTAAAGTAAAATACTGAGCAATATTATACATAACTAGGTAGTAAAGGTAAACAGAGAGAACAACAGTACTGTGGTAGTGCGAGTGTAAGGCAGGCAGATCAAGTGAAGTAAAGTGCGACATGTAAAACACTGGTGACTGCACAAGTGTGGCAAGTAAAGTACATGTAATGCATAAAGTAAAAGGTGGCCGTGCAAGTACGAAAAGTAACGTGTAAGAACAAACATGGTGATAACAATGGTGAGACTAGCAGGCATGAACTGTAACGATAATAAGCATGCAAAGTACTGAATAAGACGTACAATCATTGGTTATCTTAGTGTTGGCATTAACTACATTATGTAATGTGACTTATGTAGGAAAGTATGATATGCAACCATGGGTCATCTCCATTGCCACGGGGAGCAAATCCCGGGCGTCAACCACAACATACTTTGAAAACGAGACGAGAGAGTGTGACTCCGGTCATAACTCCCACACTTTCTCTACAATGAGTTACCCCAAATCCCAGTGTCGTGTGTATCGATTACATGCTTTCTTACGAGATATTCCTTTAGACATTTTATGAGATATTCCACAAAACACTCCACGAGATATTCCATCAAACATTCCACAAGATGTACCACATGATGTTAGTAGTCTTTGTTCACGATGATAGTTAAACTAGGTTCACTGGTCGACTTTCTTAAAGTAAAGCAAGGTGGATGCTAGTAAATTCGAGGATAAAGACAAGTCCAACAAACATGGAACACAAAAGTTGTTTTAAAAGTTCGTACAAGGACACTATCTACTTTTCTAAATCTAGAATCCATTATGACTTACAGATCTCGAGGTGGTGGTGGTGACCGGGATTGTATCTAATGCTGGTGCACGAGAATTGGTACATGTAAACACAAGAAACATTCGGTTAAAGGATACACTATTTTCCATTTATTAAACTTGGTAGTTTTGATTTTTAAAACTGATAGAAACGTCGTCGGAAAATGTTCTAAATTTTTATATAGATTAGATATGATAAAAATAGTTTTACTGTAGGAGGAAATATTTTTCTGAAACTTATAGTAATTTTTATAATTTTTAGAAGCTCAAAATCAATTCAAAAACTAATTTTTAATTAAGTAATGTAATTATTCAATAATTTATTCTGGATGCAATACAAATCGGAATGGTTCAAGTGAGCTGTCAAAACGACCGTCTCGAAGAGTATTATAACATATATTTTTCTCACATATCAGTGTATGTGAAAATAACAAGTTATGGATTTTAAAGTGAAAATGACGTATTTAAGTTTTAGGCTTAAAAATTAATTTTGGAAAAACTAAGCGTCTGATTGAGATGAAACTAGCGCCATTGGATCCAGAATGTCATTTCTGATTTTCTAGAGCTGGTCTCACATTTTTCTGAGGCTTATATAACTACTTATGAATTTAAAACCAATAAAACCCATATTATTTAATTACTAAAATATGCAAATACGAGTATATATACGAAATACGTTTATAATAACATATTAAAATACGTTATTAAACTAACCTACGTCTCTCACGAGCATGCAACGGCGAGAGGGGGCTCTCGTGCTTACGGCTAGGGGTGGACAAAGATCCGATTAAACGATTGAATCCACCCGATCCGATCCGAAAAAGTAGATCGGATATCCGATCCGATGAAAGTAACTTGTTATTAATAAGCAGATCCGACCGATCCGTTTGAAACTGATTCGGATTCGGATTTTAGTTTTCATCCGACAGAATGTGATCCGATCCGATTAGGTTTTGAGCGGATTGTGTTATTGTCTAAGTTCATCCAAATATCCAATTCTCAATCCGATCCGATTGCTTTTTCACTATTACCTAAAAGCCTCTGAATCAATGCATTATGGCTATTGGTTAAGGAAACTAACAAACTCAATTGCATCCCCCCATCGGTCCCATCCGATTCCCTAGACCCATGCAGATGCAGTGCCTCCTCGTCTCTCTCTTCTCTCACGTCTGTTCAGTTTTCATTCATGTACTGTACAACAGTACAAATAAAGCATGCTCTCCTCGTCTCAACATGAACTTGGGCCATTGCTTTTTATGTTATTCTAGCAATTTGTATTTTGTAAGGATATTTCGTTTCGACATTGGAATTGACTTCAGTGTTTAAAAGTTAAAATTTCAAAATCTAATGAAACGAGATACAAATCGTGGCATCAATAACTTTAAAATTTCAATAAAGCTAATATTAATCCGATCCGAATCGTATCCGATCCGAAATTCTAATCATCCGAATTTTCAGATTAACTTTTTTTATTAGTGGATGCGGATCAGATTTTTCATCATCCGATTCAATCGGATCGGATGGTGGATTGAGGCATAATCCGATCCGAATATTCGGATGCCCACCCCTACTTACGGCGGCGATCGGGGGGTGAGCAGCGGGGCGGTGTCAGCAGCGGCGGAAGCGGCGAGCTCGGTGGCGTGGGGTGCTCGAGCTTGGCGGTGGACGTGGTGGTCTCCGGTGGGGTGCTGGGCGAGAGAGAGGAGAGGGGGATGGCGAAGGCGAAGGCGAAGGCAGGGGGCTTCGGTGGAGACCTCGTCGGAGAACGGTGAAGGCGAGGGCAGCGTTGTGGAAGTCGGAGCCCGCACGGTGGCGGCGTGCGTCGTGCGGGAGAGGCGGTCGATGGTGCGGGGAGCTCTTGGCGAAGGCGGGAGGTTGAGGAGCTCGGTGCGGCGAAGCTTGGGTCGCCGGTGTGAGGGTTGTCGACAGGCCAAGGAGGAGGGCGCAAGGCGAAATGACATCGAGGGGGTGGGTCGGTGCGCATGCGCGGGTTCGCTTCAACGTCGGAGAAGGGAGGGGGGAGAGGCTGGCGGCGCTTGCGAGCTTGGGGGGTGAGCTGAAGATGAACGGGGAGGGTGGGTCTACGTGAAGCGGTGGCGGACGGCCGTCAGACCACCGGGGAGAGAGAGAGACTGAGGGGGGGGGGAGTGCGAGAGATAGAGAGAAGGAGGGAGGGCTCTGCGTGGGGTTTCAACGAAAAACGAGAGAGAGAGAGAGAGAGAGAGAGAGAGAGAGAGAGAGAGAGAGAGATGAGCCTGCTGAAGATGAGTTGGGTTGGGTTCGACTGCGGGCTTATTTATAGGGTTAGGAAAAAACACAGTAATTAATAATAATAATAATAATAATAATAATAATAATAATAATAATAATAATAATAATAATAATAATAGTGTGATGAATTTTGAGGGTTGGATGTTGGATCTCACCCACACCATACGGTGCGTTTAAGTGTGTGGATGAGGTGAGTTAATTAGGGGTAGATCTAGGGCGTTAATTAAGGGTAAAAGTATCTTAGTAAAAGTGATTAGTAATAGTAAAAGTAATTAGTGAATGTAATTAGCAAAATCGGAGGAATACAACCCCGTTTTTGCATACGAATCCGAAAAATTACAAAAACATACCCACGGGATCGTATCGTCGCGAGGATCGCGAATACGAAATCCATTTTGGGGGTTGAGCTACGGAGATACTAGTTTTAGGCCAAAACGTTTAGAAAGCAGGTTTGCGGGTTCCAGGTTGATCAGAAAATTACGAAATTAATGTGGGGAGCCGTAAATGGTCATAGGATGATACTGTAAAAGTTTGAAAACATTTTAATAATGTTTGTATAGAAAATTAATTCATTAAGCCAAAACAGTAATAATTGAAAATGAATTTTTATCAAAATGTTTAAAGGTATTTGATGAAATCCGAACTTACTGAAATGCACCATAACTATTTAATGCTTCAAAATATTTTCATAATAAATTTTTGAAATCATTTTAATATAAAACTCCTGACTAATCATTATAAAGAAATTTTGAAATGTTGAAAATACGTTAAATACGTAAATTGATGTGTTGAAAAATACAAATAATTACACATGCAAAACATGCATGAGCCAATTATTCATGCATATGTATTTAGTACTCTAGGTGATTTACGCATGTGGTAGTCCATAACCCTATTAGCCACATAAAAACCAAGATAGAGATAGAGAGGTGAAGACAGCATGATTAATTATGCACGGGAAATCCAAGGTTTTGCACATGCACAGTGGTTAAAACCTTTAGTGCATGAGTTTTTATTCTTTTTTTGCCCATGAATTATTCTCTCCTTTTTAATGAGACACGGAATAGGATTTCTACTAGAATCCAATATGATCCAAAAATGCATTTAGAAGAATGCACAAAGAATAGATTTTCATAATCATATTAGGATTTCTTGATTTGAACCAAATCCTAAAACAAGATAGATTAATCAAACCAAAACTTCCATGAATATCCTAACACTTAGAAACTCATGTTAGAGGCAAACTCTATTAGTTCGGGTCGGTTTTGGATCCAACTATTGAATCAAACCTGCGCCCAAACGTTGAATCAAAGTCCCTAGCACATCTGGGCCAATAAGTCGACTAGTGATTATGCACTAGTCGATTAACAAACTCTGTGGTTTTCCTGCAGGCCAATTAGTCGGCTACTGAAACATCATTAATTGAATAATCACCTATTAGGGGTTTGGTTTGAAGTGTATACCTTTCTTATTTTGCTTGGATCATTCATAACTCTTTACGAATCTTTCTAACATGCACTCGCAACTCTTTATGACTTGCCATTCTCTCTCAAATAAGCTTAATCACAACACTTGTGATCGGTCTCATACATCACATGTACATGAAGCTCATTCCGTCATTTCTCGTGAGAGATCATCACCTATGTGTGACTCTAATAGCCCGATTCCAACTAGCACGATCATATCATGTTCAAGGCGTAGCAGAGGCTCTAGCCATGCATACTGCCATACTTTTTAAGGAATCGTCATTGTTTGGTCAGCATATAGACTGGAATCTCTACGAACCAAATCTTAGGCCTTCTAGTGATAGATTTTGTGCAGTCTGGTCCCTTCGTCATCACTATGTTGCAAAGGTGTCTAAGGTACGGCTTCCTGTCAAACACAGCCACACCTTATAGCCAGAGTGAAATACGATCCCATAGTTAGAGGTTTAGATATAACTTGTAACTTTAACAAGTTTATATGTATGCATTGGTCAAGGACTTAACAATGAATTACATTTGAGTCTGTGCGACATTAACCTCTCATATCGGAGGAGACGAATTACGACTTGATGCCCACTCCCTTCGCACGCTTCCAACTATACCCATCGAGTACCTACGTATCGGGTGTAATAACAATGTTTGGTAAAAGCCTGAGTATAGCCTTCCACGTGCAAGATTGTTTAGCACATCTCATGTCATAATGACTATGCAACACTTACTGTCACCTAAGAGCTTTTTGTTGACAGTCAGAGTATGAATACTGTACAGAAGCATATCGACAAATCGTTCATGTGAACTTGTCTTACGAGCACATGACATTTTCTCACTATGTCTCCATATCGAGCGGCTATAAGGCCAGCCACTACCATCCAATGGTTGGCTCAATGCGTAATGGTTTATCCGGAATACCGATATCCCTTTCTCGATATTCCAATAACCAGGAACATTTTAGGAGATACCATTGCGGCTATGGTTCCTTAGGCAGAAATCCCTTCCATATTGATCATTGTTATTAACAGTGTGGTGTGATCCCTTTCGGTTAATCGAATGTATCTGGCCTTTGGGTTCAGTATAGAGGAGCCATTGCCCTCTTTTTCACCATCCTAACCTCCTACATGAAGAACGATCTTGGGATTGTGTTGATGTGGTTGAGGAGGGGTATTCACGTAGACAACTCACCGCTCTGAGTTAGGGTCTTCATTTCTCCGGCCCTCTGGTGTGGATGGTAGCATCTCGGGATGTGGTTCAGTATCGACGTCTTGCGGTCCTGCAATCGATTGCCAATCGTTCAATTCCGCAAGTTAATGTCTGAATGTTGACATTGACTTCATGTGAGAACGCTTGAAACTGCTCCAATGGTACCAGTTGCGGATCGGATCCCCCTGGGAGGAGGTAAGGTCTATATGGACTATATGAGCATCTGTCTCATTGCTAGTGATTGGCCTTTCTGGCCCTTGATTGGTAGAGTGAGTCGACATCGTCAATGCTACAAGGTGACATGGATGCGACTGTCGATTTCCATAGACGATGCCAACTGTTGACGGGTAAATCTGCCAACAATGAGTATGATGCTGACGAGGACACCTTCGGCGACATGGCGCTCCGTCAGCTGATGAGTGGGACGTGAGGAAGGATGGTTCCGAGTTAGTGAGAGCTAGTCCAGCGCTGTTGGATCAAAGACTGACCTAACTCCGAGCTGTCTTGGTAGGTCTGCAACGCAGGAAAGATCGTCAAGGGGGTCAGATCTGAGTTTTTAGTATGTCTTGAGAGAGGTCTTTTTCTTGCCGCTGTTGAGACTTCTTATAGGTGATGGTTTCTCTGAGTGTCGTTGTCTGATAACGGCCTCGCCTTTGTGAAGCCATCATTGTCTCTCCTTTACGTCGTCGCCACTGAAAATAAGCATAACGGCCGACCTTTTACTCCCGCAGTTACTAGCCGACTCCTTCGTATTCGAGAGCTTAACTGGTGGATGAGCTGTCACTTTGACTGTGCAAACAGCTAACCTCCTATGTGGGCTTCTGGGCTTTTGGGCTAAGGCAATGTATTCATCTTGGACTTTTTTATTTGAGTGAAATTTTTTCTCTGCCTCGTGAGCCGGCCCAATATAGTAACATGTGGTATATCACCATTAAGTGTTTGGAGAAATCAAGAGAACATCTAAAGGTAGATAAGGGATGACAGCCACGTTTGAGTGATTATAATTGGTTGATTCACGACTACATGTCAATCATCTAATGGGACAAGATCTTGATATAAGTTAGCTCAAGTCTGTGATCTCCATGTTACAAGGGAGCAAATCTAGGCTACAACTTGATTGATTAGTTGTCGTGGCATTGCATGATTAGGCTGATCATTCTATAATTAGGACGACATGAGCAAGACTAATCAATCATGTGGACCATTGAACTTGTCACAAAAATATTGTGTTGTGGGGTTGGAAATGGTTGAGAAATCGGATGGTCCTTAGCGTGGCATCACAGTTGGGAGTCAAAATTACAAGGAAAAAGTTTTTTATTGATTAAAGTTATAACCATGATTTCGATTTCAAAGTGGCACCAAAGAAAATACCACTTTTTTATCCACGTTTTGGAAAAAAGAAAAAGCAAACAAAACAAAGAAGAAAAGTGAAAGAGAGAGAAAAAAAAGGGAAGCGAGAAAAAGAGAGAAAAAGCAAGGGGAATTATCGGCAGGGTGGCCATGCTAAAAGGCATTGCATCTTTTTTATTTCACTACCAATTATTTGCATGCTAATGATCAGTCCCTAACCATCTTTTTCTTGACCAAAGTTTTTCTCCATAAAGAATGCGCATGCCAGCAACACTTAAGAATTGGGGTCTTGTACTAATCTACACCCAGTCTTATTATAGACATTATCTTGACCCAAGCTGAATTATGTAGGATTAATTGCGTGCTTCTATCTAGTCAAGCGATTAACATATACATCGTATGAATTATTGGTGGGGCCCAAAGGAAAGCTCGTCATTGGGCAAAACAACAAGCATCTTTCAATGAGTTGTTGCTGTTGTAGTTGGGGTTGCTCCACTTGATGGGCTTTTGGGGCTGTCATTTTGCTAGACAAACAACACTGACCCCGCGTTAAGTTAATTTGGTAGCAAATCCAAATATAATATGATCGTTGATGAAAATGAAGCCCATGATGTTAGCTGTCCTTGTGACCTTAGTTGGTAAGGGGTTTTTTTTACAATGTAATATGTTCAGTAACTCTCCAGTAACAAGATAAAATGGTCGACTTGTACAAGTTCAGTTCAAACTCGAAACCACCCCGAACTTTATTTTAAAAAGGAAGAGATTCCAATCCGACCCTTCATCCGAATCTAAATTTCTTATCGGGTTTGGCTTTGGATATTACAAGAATCCGATCCGAGTGCGTACCAATTGCTGCTTGGCAATGCAAGAACTTCAAGAGCTCAAGGATGCCACGTGGATGAATATGGTTCTCAACTTGGACGGTTATTGGTGGAGCCTGCGTGCATCCCGGCAGCGAGGCAGATGGCCGGGGGTCGACCGGAGCCTCCAAAGCCGACGCCCACCACCGAATCCAGGTTCCTTACTTGCTCCGACGCTGAGACAAGAAAATTAATTGAAAATCCATAACATTAATGGGAGACAGTTGGAATCGATCCCTGTCTCCTTGTTGCTTCAATATTAGCATTAGGTGATCATTTTATTTTATAAGCCCTGGAGATTAAACTCGGCTGTTGGGATTCTGAGGAACATCAATATGTGCCATGTTTCTATTATGCACCCTCTCACCGAGTCTCAACGTATTAAAAATATCCGACTGTCAATTTGTTGCTGTAGGTTTTAGTTTACTAATGGAGCAGTTGATTATAGTTCCATTGAGACTGTGAATCGAACGTCATGTTCTTTTGGGGTTGGGTATCAAGGGGACACTGCCGCTGCACAAGAGATGAGTCGATGGAAAATTTGAGTATTAAGAAATGTAGCTGTTAACGCTTAATTAAAGGGCAATTTGAAGAGTAATTAAATCGCTGCTGACCGGAAGGATATCATTAATTACTTCAAAAGAAATTGGAGATATGACAATTAGACATAACAATTCATTACGGACGAATATTTGAACTACTTTTGGAAGGTAGACGTCCATCTCAAGCTTTATTTTTATTGTTTCTTTCCCCCCTCCCCGATTTTTGCATTGTCTTGTCATATTGCTTTATAAACATGTCTTATATTACAATTAGTAGGTATCAAAGGTCACATTATTATAAATTTTTTACAAACCATTCCTAGAAAATCTTATAAAACAACAATCCTCTGCATATTCTCTCTCTCCACTCGAAAGCATAAACTCCCACCTTTTTCTTTTTCTTTTTCATTCTGAAAAACATAAAATTCAAAATAACAAATGCCAGCTGCCTCTGAAGCAGTACTTAAGCAATCAATTAGTAATAATAAAGAATATACAAAGATGTTGAACACCCTTTTTTCCTAATTAAGCACATCGATCTCCGGGGCACTGAAATATTTTCTTTCTAAAATTAGGCAGCATATTAAATATCAATTCGCTCCCATTAATTCGCCGAAAAAGTTATTAATTACCACCCCTCCGTATATCTCCCTGATCCTTTTTTCTGACCCCTCCAGTCATTCATTATTATTATTATTACTGCACATCTACCCCTCTATCCCAATACCGACACTCAAAAAATCCCCTCCTTTTTTGCATGCATACGTCCCCTTCCCTCTTTTAACTCCCTCCACTGCCTCTTTTGCCCCCAATAGTTCTACTTATTTACCTATGTACCACAACTAGGCCTCAACTCCCCCTCTCGCACTGGTGCACCCAAAATTCGACCAAACGTGGGCGCCGGATTTTAAGAGAGGGATATGGGGGAAGATTATGGTGACGTTAAGAAATAGTTCAGTGGCCTTTCCCAGGTATTGACAAGCAACAAGAAATATAAAATAAAATCAAAGAGGGGACAGTGTTGCCGCGCACGTGCAGGGAAGATGATCCATCCTTCGTTTTCTTATTCTCACCTCCGGTCCCCGCAGACTATTCCTATAATAAAAGCGAGCGCTTATTCGGTCGTTAATATAAATACCCCCCAATCAGTCCATGGTCATTTGCCACTGCGCAATTCAAAAGAATCACGCCTGCTTGTCAATGCTTTTGTGATCTCCCTCTCCCCCGCCCTCTTTCGCCGTTGTTGTTAAATTCTTCAAGCTCATTTAAACAACGAGTACGTAGCAAGCAAGATGCTAGATCTGCTGCCAGACTCTGACGGGGAGGTCGGATCGGAGACGCTGAACTCGAGCCAGAGCTCGATGAGCAATGGCAGCTGCGACGACCGATCCAGCAGTCTCTCCCGCCTCTCCTTCGACGCTGCCGCGGCCGCCGTCGCCTGTAAGCCCCACCGATCGTCCGACCCGGCTTGGACGGCAATCAAGTCCCGAAAGATAGACGGACTTGATCCCAACCTCGGCGCCAAGGACTTCAAGCTCGTCCGCCGAATCGGGAGCGGAGATATCGGGACGGTGTATCTGTGCAAGCTTCGAGAGGAGGATTCGGTGTCGCCGTCGATGTACGTGATGAAGGTGGTGGATAAGGAGGTTTTGAGGAAGAAGGAGAAGATGGAAAGGGCGGAGACGGAGAAGAGGATCCTCAAGGTTCTCGACCATCCCTTCTTGCCCACGCTTTATGCTGATTTCGACGCCTCCCCGCATTTTTCTTGTGTTGTTATGGAGTATTGCAGCGGCGGCGACCTGCATTCTCTTCGACACCAGCAGCCCGGCCATCGTTTCTCCCTCAACGCTGCAAGGTAATTCCTTTTCTTTTCCCCTCATTTAGAAACTAGAACTTTAGCCTTTTTTTGGTAGTTTTTACTTTAGTAGGGGTTTCTTGAGAGGTAATATGTAATAATTATTGTAAAGGGCTGCAATTTACCGCCTGCTAAGCGTCAGTTCATGGAAATTAAAAGAAATGTTTCTATTTTAATCCACACTCTCTACCTTCAAGATTGCCCAAATCATTTCACCATCACCTTATAAAAATCCCCTTTTTATGCGTCTCTCAATTCCTCGTTGATTAAAGTTTGTTGATTAATTTGCTTCTGCAGGTTCTACGCTGCTGAGGTATTGTTAGCCCTCGAGTACCTCCACATGCTGGGGATCGTGTACCGAGATTTGAAGCCTGAGAACATCCTTATCCGATCCGACGGCCACATCATGCTCTCCGACTTCGACCTCTCCCTCGAGTCAACTTCGATGCCCGCCCTCCAGCAAGTGGACCCCAACTGCCTCCCCGACCCCCCTACCGACCTCTCTTGCCTCCCCGACCGCTTCTTCCGGTCCAAGAAGTCTGCGGTCAAGCTGCTCCCGAGCCGCCGGTTCATCGCCGAGCCGGTCCTCGCCCGGTCCCACTCCTTCGTGGGTACTCACGAGTACGTGGCTCCCGAGGTCGCCTCCGGCTGCCAGCACGGCAGCGCCGTCGACTGGTGGGCCTACGGAATATTCCTCTACGAGATCATCTACGGCAAGACCCCCTTCGTGGGTCCCACTAACGAGGCCACGTTGAAGAACATCGTTAAGAAGCCGCTGTCTTTCCCGCCGAGCTCTGGGCTGCTCGATTCCTCCGCGAGAGGCTTGATCGCCGGATTGTTGGCGAAGGACCCGGCGGTTCGTATCGGTTCGAGCTACGGGGCCGCGGACATCAAGGCCCACCCGTTCTTCAAAGGACTCAACTTTGCCCTGTTGCGGTCCTGCAGGCCGCCGATGGTCCCGGGTTTAGGCCGCGCCGCTTCGTGCCGGGAGTCCCGACCGAAACCCCATCGGTTCGACTTCTTCTGAAATTATGAGCGTAAGTCGTTGCCATGTGCGCGGAGATTACGGGAATTTTGTGGCAAAAAATTGTTTAAAAAAAAAATTAAAACCAGTGACTTAGGTTCTTAGATTTTGTATATAGGCGCATTGACTTAGCCGCGTAGCTTCTTGGAAGTACATATTATAATTTTGATGTTGGATACTGTGTGTTTTCGTTTGTTCTGGACACAGTCTGGAGATTATTAAGTCCAGCTTGCCTCGATGCTTTCCTAATTATGACTAGAATTAAGACGCCGTAAATCTGTAGCGTAGCTTTCGTCTCGTCGTCCACACGTAATGGATGACTTTGAAACGCGATTCCTATGGGTTTATAATAATTAATATCAATCCATCTCGTTATTCGATTATTAGGTCTTGCTTGCGAAGATGAATACTTACTGTGCCGCGGTGCGCCACGTTTTGAATTCGGGGTCGAGTAACAGTCTCGACGCGCATCCGCACCCCACTGGCAAGAGTGGATCATGTGCACGTCACATGTAGGAAAGTACTTTCGGTCTGGCTAATGGGTGCAGCAAGTCCATATCCGAACCTAACAACATGTGGGCTTGGTCGGGTGGGCGCCCCAGCGCCCCAACCTTTTCATGGGTCGGGTCCATGGGCATTGCTCCTTTTCCCGACTGGGGTTGCTGTCTTGATGCGACCTGCCTTGTCCTCTGGTTGAACGTCGGCCTCCATTTGGCCCACAACAGACCTCAACTGTTTGTTTTTGATGGCGTTTCTTTTTTTCTGTTGAAAAAAACCATTCAGAAATACATTTACCTTTTAGTTTACAGGGGAATTTTCATAATAAGTCATTCTGTTTCTTGTAGGGGAGTTGTGTTATTAGCACAGACCTGATTGCTAAGTTTACCGAACACTTATTTACTGGTTAGATATTAAAATCTTTTGCCAAGTTCACAGACCACTTATTTACAAGTTTGTCCTACGCCTCCCCCCCATTTGGATCGTCGTCTCCCTTCTAAACCGCCGCCATCGAGGACCCCCCTCGCCGCCCCCGGCTCCAGGACCCCCCCCCCCACCCCAACTGACCGATAACGTTGTCCTAATCGACCATCTCCATGAACTGGCCGATGACGAGCTGCACCGACTGGATCCGCTTGACCCCTTCTTGAGCACAGAGGAGCTCGCGCTTTAGGTTCTTGAACTCGTCCTTCACATTTCCTCTTGGATGTCGATGAACTCGATCTGGCGCTGGAGCGATTTGAGGATGGAGTAGAGGTTGTCCTCGGAGGATGCAGAGGAGGCCGTGGTAGTGGGAAACGACGGAGGCAATGAAGGCGAGGGCCTGGAGTCGAGAACCATGGTGGAGGCCGCCATGAGGGAGAACTTGCGAGTTGACAGAGGGACGTCGACACAATTCTTAAGAGAGCAAACGACCAACGACAACGCATAGGGGGAGTGACGGGGACGACAACGCGAAGGGGATGGGGAAGGAGTATGGAAAACTTGTATATAAGTGGTCTGTGAACCCAGCAAAAAGATTTTGAATAGCAAACTTGTAAATAAGTTGGGTGTGCTAATAGCAACTCCCTTCTTATGTTTAATTCATCCGAAAATAAGTTTTCAAACTAGTAACTTTTTTGAATTTATCATCAAACTTTTAAATAATTTGTACTTGATATGACCCTCCCTGGATGGGTCAAGATCAAACGGCCCAAGCCCGTATCGCGAGCCCACGTGCCTGGGGAGAACGAGCCCCTACGAAGACTCGGAGTCGGGCTGGCCTCGGACCAAAGCGGACGCGACTGCTAACCCACGCCAGTGGGAGTTAACCACTCCCCTTAAAACGCGCCCCCTTAATCACTATTAAAGAGCCCCATTACGCCACATTCATGACCCATGAAGGCACCATCAAAGTGGCGGATCATCGGGTCGAAATACAGGGGCATCGAGGGGACATGGCCGGGGAATACTCCTATAAAGCAACTCGAAAAAACGACGGGGAAAAGGATCACTTTCTGGATACCAAAAACTCCGAGGAATTCTTCCTGAACGACATTTTTGTAGTGCCATGTGAAGCTACTGCACATGTTCTAGAGGGGGGGTGAATAGTACTTTAAAATAATCAAGAGAGTTATTCCTAATTATTGTGCAAACATACAAACAACAATGCGGAATAGACTACAAACAATAAGAATAGACAAACGCAAACAAAGCATGTAATGGGTTCGGATCCACCCAAGTCTCCCCGACTTGTTCCCGGTGATCATACGTCCCAACCACCCGGATCCCCTCCGGATACTTGAGTTAGAAACCTCTAACCCAAGATTTAGCACTATGAAATTCTTGTGAAAAACCTTCACAAGACCAAATCATACACAATGAAAATGTGACTCCCACAACCCGGGATCACAACCTCTCTCACAACCGAGAGACACAATTACAATATCAATTGAAATGAAATAAAGAAACACTTACCACAAAATCCTATGCCTTGAGTAATGCTTACCAAATTAAGGCAAGGAGGGATTTTGAGGAAGAAGAAGGCACCAAACCCTAGCTCCAAGATGTTGACCAGCAATGGAAGCCTAGGGTGGAGTTGGTGACCTTGGATCAAGCTCCTTGGCTTGGAAGGCTCACAATCAATGAATCTCTCCTTTGAAATAAGAGTGAGAGAGAGATTCTAGTGAGGAAGAGAGAGCTTAGCAATTGAGTTTAATGGCTCCTCTTTGATTCTCAAATATCTCAAAATGATCAGCCTTGATATCCTTGAAGAAGCCCTTCAAGTATATATAGGATAGAGAGGAGAGAGGAGAGAAAATCGTGCAATAAATGCTCCAACGGCTCTAATCTGAAGCAGACTAGCCGGTCTAAGAAGGATCACTGACCGACTAGTTTCTCAACTAGTCGGTCGGTGATTCAACATGAACCGACTAACAGCTCGACAGCCAAAAGGAGAAGTTCAGACAATAAGCAACTAGTCGGTCCAAGAATACTTGCCAACCGACTAGTTTCACAACTAGTCGGTCGGTGAGTGTTCTTTGACCGACTAACAGATGAAATAGAATAGTCTGAAATCAAGTTGAACTGGTCGGTCTGAGTACAAACTCCAACCGACTAGTTTCACAACTAGTTGGTCGACAATTGTTCTTAGACCGACTAACTCGAAACAGTAGCTCAGGCTGAAAACAGGCAATGATAACTAGTCGGTCTGAGAAGGATTCCTAACTGACTAGATCGCCATCTAGTCGGTCGGTGATCCTTCTTTGACCGACTAATTGATCAAAGTGAATGAGCTGAAATGAGCAAGGACATCTAGTCGGTTCATGAAGAGTTGCCGACCGACTAGATCGTCATCTAGTCGGTTGGTACTTCTTCTTGAACCAACTAAGATGCACTAGAAGCCGAGGGAAGAAGCGATAAGCTTCGGGAAAAATTCTAATGGCTTCTATGATAATCCTAGCTCTAAGATAAGAGCGAAATGAAGACAATAATGTAAGTCCTACCCAAGGCTTAACATTCTAATCTATGAAGCTAGAAGACAATAAATAATACATGACGAACCGTCTTCGAAGCTTCAATCTTCATTCTTCTTGACTTCAATATTGCTCCTTGAGCTTCAACGAAGCTTCAGGCACACGATCACGCGTATTGAGAAGTCTTGAGACGTCGCTTTTGATGTACGTATTCTTTTGGCGACGATCTCCATAACTGCACTCACAAACAGTTAGTATACGATATTTATGTTTGCTCATCATCCAAAACCAAATCCAGGGAATCAATACTCAACATTCTCCCCCTTTTTGGTGATGACAAACCAACATAAATAATAATCAATAATAATGATTCAAATGAAATTTACTTACTCCCCCTGCATTGATGGCACGTTAGTCTCGTATTTAAATAGCATCGAGCAGATGAGAAAGATATGAAATATGAACCAATTATTGACATATAGGATCTAAATCCATTTTTATATCTTCACTCCCCCTGAATCTAACATATCAAATTAGATTCATGGTAAATTGCTTAGAATTATTCATTAGCACATTGTCATTATTAATGCTCTCCCCCTTTGGCATTAGCAAAAAGAGCAGGAGAAGATCAATGACAAAGCCAATGGCTAAAAATAAAAGCACGAGAGTAGAAGAATACGACCCTGGTCCAAATGACACCAATGTAAAAATACCAAAGAAACTCAAAGCGTGCCAACATGACCATAATCGAAAATCGAAAACCGAAATCATCGAACCATAGGTGAAAATCGAAAATCGAAATCATCAAGCCATAGGCGAAAATCGAAAAACGAAATCATCAAACCATAGGCGAAAATCGAAAAACGAAATCATCAAACCATAGGCGAAAATCGAAAAACGAAATTACCAAACCATAGGCGAAAATCGAAATCTCCAAAACTCAAATTAATTTCACTTATTGAGTTATGGAACATACTCTCCAATATCAACATTCTTGGTTAATTAAGTGCATGGAAAACAATTCTATGATTTCATAGAGAGAATTTCTATTTAACCAAGTTAATCGTCGAGCGACGAAATCACCATCAGAGACAAAAATCCAATGTGAAAACCAAGTGTAGCAAATATGATACCAAGAGTAACATGCAAAAGTGTTATGTCAAACATATATAGAACATCATAAATCTATGGCATACACAATTCTAGCATACTAATTGAAACAAAATGATACCAATGTTGTAACGACTGGTTTTTGTATGATTTGATTATCGGTGTGTTTTGCTTGTGATGGTGGGTTCTCTCCTTGTGTGGTTTCCATTTCCATAGTTCTCGTTGAGATTTCCTAGCTTTCGTTTTCATTCCTTTGATGTGATCTTCTAGGTTCTTCCTTAGAATCATTGAACTCGGAGTAAGTCACTCGTGACGAGCTTCATATCGATCATATCTTAGAGTATAAATCGATCCTAGAAGCCATAGAAATCTTCCCGAAGCTTCGCGCTTCGAATCGGCACTTTTTGTGCATGTTAGTTGGTTCAAGAAGGAGAACCAACCGACTAGATCTCAATCTAGTCGGTCGGCAATCCTTAATGGACCGACTAGTGGGCTTTGATTATAATTCAGGAGTTACTGTTTATCTTTAGTCGGTCTAAGAACATCTTTCGACCGACTAGATGCTAAACTAGTCGGTCAGGAATCCTTCTCAGACCGACTAACTCTCATTCCCATGATCTCTCTCAGAATTCAGCCTTTAGTCGGTCAATGAACACTCACCGACCGACTAGTTCTCAAACTAGTCGGTTGACAAGCCTTCACAGACCGACTAACTCATAGCCCAGTTTTCCTGAGCGAGCTACTGTTTACCCTTAGTCGGTCTGCGTTGATCAACCGACCGACTAGTTCCTCAACTAGTCGGTCACCAATCCTTCTTTGACCGACTAATCAGCCCAGGAAACCATAGTTTGCCCTAGCCGCCACACGATTTTCTATATAAACCCCCAATCGTTTTCTTCTCTTCCCTCTCTTCTCCTGAACCTCCTCCTTCCCCAAATCATCCCCCTTCATCCCCAAACCCTTCCTCCTTCATCCCAAGCTCATCCATCATCATCCAAACCCTCATTTCACGTATCCTACCTCTCCTCAACCTCAAACCCTCATCAAATCCCCAAAAGCCCCATCCAAACCCATTTCTCCAGGTTTTCCCTCATTTCCAGATCTGAGTGGTAGTTCTCCCGGATCGTTCATCCGTTGCCGTGGTTGCTCGGCATTGATCTTCCGCTTCCATTCGGGTAGTGTTCTTCCGTTAATATTCTCCTAACCCCCATTATGATTTGTGAAACCCTAATAATAATGGATGTTGTTTGATGATTGTTTCCATGTCAGCGATTCCCTTCCCCGTAGATTAGCGCTTGTGGGACGAACTTTCGTAGCCGTCATCCCCGGTGTTAGGCAAGTGAAACTTGCCACTTAGGATTTAGGCCATGTTTTAGGCCATTACTCTGCTTTAGCGTAAAAGAGACTAGACGGTGAAATGATAGCCGCCTAGACGCCTACTCGATCTAGTTTGACAACGAAACTAGATCCGTCACCTCAAATGATCTAGCTTGACAACGAAGCTAGAATCCAACCCATTTAACTTGTTGTTCACGCATAC
The DNA here is from genome assembly GCA_030789695.1 of Scilla litardierei. NCBI lineage: Eukaryota > Viridiplantae > Streptophyta > Magnoliopsida > Asparagales > Asparagaceae > Scilla > Scilla litardierei. The sequence goes on from CM061139.1 coordinate 161,780,088, forward strand.
TTAACTGCCATGTTTAATTCAAATTAACGGTACGCGAATATGTTCATATCATTGCATTTTGCCTGTCACGTTTAAATTCAATTAACGGTACGCAATCATTTGTTCATGTCATTGCATAGTGATAAATCATTGTGATTGTGTAGCACACGCTACAATATTATAATCCTGGCTCGTGTTCCAGAAGCGAGCCCTGTAGTTGGAAACCCCAACGCTCGGATACCGGCTAGGCACCCACTTTTCGTGGGCACAACCCTATGCCAAATACACTTCCTGGCCCGTGATCCAGAAGCGAGCAAATGCTCGATACACGTAGGGGTGGGGTAAGAGATATGAGTCACCAGAGCACGAGATGGCCTGATCCGCCACTCCAGCCTGCAGGCGAAATCTCTAGTGTTTAAGTGAGTAAGAGATATGCGTCACCAGAGCACGAGATGGCCTGATCCGCCACTCCAGCCTGCAGGCGAAATATCTAGTGTTTAAGTGATTAATAGTGATAAGTGATAAATGATAAGTGATTAGTGATTTGGTAGCTTTTGCTACATTGTGCATGCTCGTCTCCTTTAAACTGTTGCATCATACTTAACTGCCATGTCATTGCTTAATACTATAACTGCTAGGTTGCTAGTTGCCTTTCTTTTAGTTTCCTTGCACAAGTCTTTCCAGACTTGCTGACATGTGCCCCTTTCTCTTTGGGTGTCGCATGTTAGTTGCCGAGTCAGAGCTTGTTGCAGAGGGCGTTGTGTTTGCTCAGGAGGAGTCTTGTGGACACCGGTGACTTGTTGAGTTTCCCTTTATGTTTTAAGATTCATGTTAGTTGTCGGTGCGTGGCACCCTTGTATGTATGTTATTCTTTGTTGGCCATGTTGGGCCTTAGACTCTTTTTCCTTTAGCCTGGTGGCTTTTCTGTGATATTGTAATTTATTTATGGATATTCAGGGATTCAATAAATTGCTTATTGTCTCATTTTCTTATTGTTATCTTTGTTTCGTATCGCATTTGCAAGGACTTGCCATAATAAGTGTCTTTATACGCTTATCAGACTTGGAGCTTCACGGCTTCAAGTTTGTGCGGACCTTCTCACGTCTCGACTCCACATTTTTGGGAAGCGGGGCGTGACAGGTTTTAGTGGTGGCCCATGCAGGTCCATTTGCAAATGCGAACTATCGGAACAACGATAATAATTATAGAATGTCCATTACATAAATTAGAACATCCAAGTTATAAGCCCGGAGTCTAGGTTTTTAGCGTTCCTATGTCTTATGTGGCTGGTAGGCGTGTTAGAGCATCTGTCCCAGCTTGGTAGGGAATCCATTAGGTCAGGTTGAGATTTGAGATTTTCAATCTCATTTCGCAACCCTTCAACAACGGTGTCGTTGTTGACGATGATAGGTTTAGGCGAGATTTTAAGACTATCTAGCTCATTTTTAGTCTTAATAAATCTAGTAGCCAATTAGAAAACTTATACCAAAGTTGTTCATTTGCTATTCTAAGTTCGTCCATTGTTACCTCACCGCCTCCATCCTCGCTTTCATCCTCGCTTTCATCGGAGGATGTCTCTGATGGGAATCTAGTCCCACCCCAAGTGGTTTGTTTTGTTGATGATCACACCAAATGTTATTAAATTACTAATCATACTACTTAAGTGTGTAGGTTGTGCAATAAGCTAATTGAAGCTCGAAACATACTCCGAGAAGAAGAACTTCAACCACACACATAGAAGATGAAGATGAATTTAGCTCGCAACTTCAAAGCTCAAGCATAAGAAGAGTTCAAAGATGAAGCTCAAAGAATGTGCTCAAGCTAAAGCTAAAGAGGAGCTCAAATTCAAGCGAAGCATATGCAACAAGATCAAGCTCATTCATAGCTTCAAGTTCTTCATAGAGTCTAGTGTGTGAGTTGGTTTTCATTTTCTTAGGATTATGTCAAAGCCAAGAAGAATTTGCACACACACAAAATGATTTTCTAAAATGTTTTTAAAACACATTTTAAACTTTTTTGAGAGCATTCTTTTCATAGAAGCTAAGTTTCAATTTGTAGTCAACTACAAACACCCAGTAGTTCACTGCACTGATTTCTGTCTTCTACCAGAAAAGATAGTCCGGTAGTCGGCTACCTAAGTTAGGGAGTCGACTACCAGTAGTAGCAGATTTTCTCTGAGACACTCTGGGAGTCGACTACCACAGTTAGGGAGTCGACTACCAGCTGTGTGACCAGAATTCCTTGATTCACTCTCTCATTTATTCATTGCTTGATTTTTGGTCTGAAGTCAAACTTGATTTGAATTATTTTGAATTCTCCTTTGGCTTTATAAATAGAGACCCTATGAGAACATTTTTCTCACCAATTCATTCTTGAGCAAAATTCTTATTCTCTCAAAAGATCTCATTGTTCTCATTGCTCTCAAAGTTCTTCATAGCCAAATCGGTTTTTCAATTTCCGATCTTATTGCTTATATTCTTTTACAATTCTTTTTAAGATCATTATTATTATTTGGCTATTGCAAATTGGTTTTCAAAATCCTTCTCTTTGATTTTTTATATTCTCAAAGGATTTTTGAAACATCTAGATTCTAGATCACATTGAATAATTTCATATTCTTTGTGTGATCTAAGAACACATCTAGATTCTAGATCACATTGAATAAATTCATATTCTTTGTGTGATCTACGAATGATTTAAATTCTTTTAGCCACGTTAAGCACAATTGCAAATTTAATCTTGGCTATAGAATTATTGGGTGTAAAAACCAATCTCCACTAATTCATTGTGGTGTATTGGATTTGATTTTACTTGTAGTCCCTTGGTGATAAGGGTGGTTGTAAATCCTTGTTGTAGGCAAGGTGTTTGTGAAAAGTCCTCGGATTGTGAGGCAAGGTAAAGTCCTCGGGTTGTGAGGCAAGGGTAAAATCCTAGACAAGTCTAGGTGGTCGGAAATCCTAGTGAGGCTAGGTATTTGTATTGCTAAGGCAATAGTGGAAATCTCGTACCGGATTGGTCAGAGACTGGACGTATCCAGGGTTGTGGGGAACCAGGATAAAAATCCTTGTATTTGCGTTTGCATTTTCTCTGTTTGATTATTTATCTCTGCAAGCAATTCTTATTTACTTTGTTATTATTATATCTTTGTAATTCTTTGTTCATTTGCATATTACAAAGATTGTACATTTAATTCCGCTGTATAAAGATCTATCTGTGTGTAAAGATCTCTTATCTGATTGTAATCATAATTGTTTATCTTTTATATTTTTATAAGATTAACTTGTTGATTAAGAACCAAGCGTAGATCACTCTACTTGGTTTCTTAGGCAACATTAGAAGGGTTTTAATTAACGATCGAAAAAAATTTATTATTTGAACAACACTATTCAACCTCCCCTTCTAGTGTTGTTTCCCATCCACAGGATCCAACAGTCTCTTGATCACGTTCCTCTTTTCCCATGAAGCACATGTGTGCTTTCTCCACTCGTTCGTCATCCGACTCTCCACTTGAGGAGTCCTCTTTCGAGTCGGTGAATGTGCCGACAAGTCCTTTCTTGTGCCTTCTCGACTTGTTGTGCTTGGATTCCTTCCACTTCACCTTGTGTTTGTTTAGAGGATAATCCGGCTTGATATGTCCTGGCTTATTGCATTTATAACACACGGGAGTAGAAGCATTAGTCGAAATAAATTTAGACTTACTCTTCAACTTACCTTGTCGGAAGAATCGGTCGAACTTCTTTGCCATATCGGCCAAAGCTTCCATGTCCAACTCTTCGTCCGATTCTTCATCATCGGTAGATGGAGCGGCCTTGTACGCAATCGTCTTTTTCTTTGGCTCGTCTTGCTTCAATTACGCCTTCATCTTCTCCTTCATCTTTATCTTACTCTCCTTACGTACCTCGTAGGCCAACAAGGTACCCATTAATTGTACGACAGTACACTTGTTCATGTCGTTACCTTCCTCGATGGCGAAGGTACGCTTTTCCCAACAAGAAGGAAGTCCGGCAATAATTTTCGCGACTTTCTCCTTTTGGGTGTAGATCTTCCCAAGAGCTTCCAATTCGTTGGATATGTCCACGAAGCGAGCATAGTAGTCCTTCATAGTTTCACCCTGTTCCATGTGAAACAACTCAAATTCTTTGTTAGCGACAACGAGTTTAGAATCTTTTACCGTGCTCGTCCCTTCGTGCAAAATGAGAAGTTGGTTCCATACTTGATATGCACTCTTACATGTGCATATCTTGTTGACGTCTTCGGGCTCTAACGCACATTGCAAGGCGTTCATTGCCTTGGCATTGCTTACCTCCGTGGCGACCTCCGTTGTAGTCCACTTACCGAAATCTTCTTCGGCGGGCTCGACATACTCCGTCATCGTGGCTCTCCAAAGTGAAGCGCTCCGGAGGAAGGTTTCCATCCGGCATTTCCAGTACCCATAGTTGGTACCGTTGAAGTGAGGAGGCCTGACTGAGGATTGTCCTTCCATAACTGAAGAAGATCCTTGACGATCTTTGAAGACGTTGTAGTCGTTGTTTGTCATAGCTTTGAACTTTGGCTCTGATACCAATTGTTGTGCCCTGTGAAGCTACTGCACATGTACTAGAGGGGGGGTGAATAGTACTTTAAAATAATCAAGAGAGTTATTCCTAATTATTGTGCAAACATACAAACAACAATGCGGAATAAACTACAAACAACAAGAATAGACAAACGCAAACAAAGCATGTAACGGGTTCGGATCCACCCAAGTCTCCCCGACTTGTTCCCGGTGATCCTACGTCCCAACCACCCGGATCCCCTCCGGATACTTGAGTTAGAAACCTCTAACCCAAGATTTAGCACTATGAAATTCTTGTGAAAAACCTTCACAAGACCAAATCATACACAATGAAAATGTGACTCCCACAACACGGGATCACAACCTCTCTCACAACCGAGAGACACAATTACAATATCAATTGAAATGAAATAAAGAAACACTTACCACAAAATCCTATGCCTTGAGTAATGCTTACCAAATTAAGGCAAGGAGGGATTTTGAGGAAGAAGAAGGCACCAAACCCTAGCTCCAAGATGTTGACCAGCAATGGAAGCCTAGGGTGGAGTTGGTGACCTTGGATCAAGCTCCTTGGCTTGGAAGGCTCACAATCAATGAATCTCTCCTTTGAAATAAGAGTGAGAGAGAGATTCTAGTGAGGAAGAGAGAGCTTAGCAATTGAGTTTAATGGCTCCTCTTTGATTCTCAAATATCTCAAAATGATCAGCCTTGATATCCTTGAAGAAGCCCTTCAAGTATATATAGGATAGAGAGGAGAGAGGAGAGAAAATCGTGCAATAAATGCTCCAACGGCTCTAATCTGAAGCAGACTAGCCGGTCTAAGAAGGATCACTGACCGACTAGTTTCTCAACTAGTCGGTCGGTGATTCAACATGAACCGACTAACAGCTCGACAGCCAAAAGGAGAAGTTCAGACAATAAGCAACTAGTCGGTCCAAGAATACTTGCCAACCGACTAGTTTCACAACTAGTCGGTCGGTGAGTGTTCTTTGACCGACTAACAGATGAAATAGAATAGTCTGAAATCAAGTTGAACTAGTCAGTCTGAGTACAAATTTCAACCGACTAGTTTCACAACTAGTCGGTCGACAATTGTTCTTAGACCGACTAACTCGAAACAGTAGCTCAGGCTGAAAACAGGCAATGATAACTAGTCGGTCTGAGAAGGATTCCTAACTGACTAGATCGCCATCTAGTCGGTCGGTGATCCTTCTTTGATCGACTAATTGATCAACAGTGAATGAGATGAAATGAGCAAGGACATCTAGTCGGTTCATGAAGAGTTGTCGACCGACTAGATCATCATCTAGTCGGTTGGTACTTCTTCTTGAACCAACTAAGATGCACTAGAAGCCGAGGAAAGAAGCGATAAGCTTCGGGAAAAATTCTAATGGCTTTTATGATAATCCTAGCTCTAAGATAAGAGCGAAATGAAGACAATAATGTAAGTCCTACTCAAGGCTTAACATTCTAATCTATGAAGCTAGAAGACAATAAATAATACATGACGAACCGTCTTCGAAGCTTCAATCTTCATTCTTCTTGACTTCAATATTGCTCCTTGAGCTTCAACGAAGCTTCAGGCACACGATCACGCGTATTGAGAAGTCTTGAGACGTCGCTTTTGATGTACGTATTCTTTTGGCGACGATCTCCATAACTGCGCTCACAAACAGTTAGTATACGATATTTATGTTTGCTCATCATCCAAAACCAAATCCGGGGAATCAATACTCAATTCTCCCCCTTTTTGGTGATGACAAACCAACATAAATAATAATCAATAATAATGATTCAAATGAAATTTACTTACTCCCCCTGCATTGATGAAACGTTAGTCTCGTATTTAAATAGCATCAAGCAGATGAGAAAGATATGAAATATGAACCAATTATTGGCATATAGGATCTAAATCCATTTTTATATCTTCACTCCCCCTGAATCTAACATATCAAATTAGATTCATGGTAAATTGCTTAGAAGCAGCGGTCAATGGGTTGAAGTTTTGCAGCGCGGAGGGGGCAATGAATGTGATGTTGCTTAGTGACGCACGGCTCGTCGTCCAACAAATCCAAGGGAGCTTCGAGGCCCGAGAAGAGACGATGAAGCGCTACCTTAAGCGCATCCAGGCCAAGCTCCAGAAGTTTGAGAAGGCTGACGTCCAGCACTTACCCCGCTCCAACAACTTCCGGGTAGACGCCCTGTCCAAGCCAGACTCCTCCTCCGCGACCGAGATCGGAAAGGCCATCTAAGTCGAAAGCCTGCTGACGCCCACCATTGAAGAGGAAGAACTAATATGTGTCGGCCCGACGGCAACGTGGATGACCCAAATAGTGAAGTACTTGGAGACGGGGGCCCTGCCCAAGGAGCGGCTACAGGCCAAGAAGGTGGAGAGGAGGGCCCTGTCGTTCATACTCCTGGATGGAGTATTATACCGCCGGGGCCACGCCAACTTTGATGCCCTGCCACTCCTGAAATGCTTGGAGCCAGAGCAGGCTGAGCAAGTCATCCGTGAAGTGCACGAGGGCTTCTGCGAGAACCACCACGGCGGACGCACTATCGCGCACAAGATAGTGTGCCAGGGGTACTACTGGCCGACTATGATCCATGACACGGCTCGGTACATCAAAAAGTGTGAGGCGTGCCGGAAATTCGGCCGACACACGGCAGCCCCTCCGGTCGACTTGGTGCCTATTGTAAGCCCGATCCCGTTCGCCAAATGGGGGCTCGACATCCTCGGACCTTTTTCAAAGGCTTTCGGGGGAAGGAAGTACCTTGTCGTCGCCGTGGACTACTTCACTAAGTGGGTCGAGGCCGAGCCATTGGCGCGCATCACATGGACGGATATGAAGGGATTTATCTGGCAGTCCTTGATATGTCGCTTCGGGATACCTCGCTATATAGTAACGGACAATGGAAAACAGTTCGACTGCGAAGGCTTCCGCGACTTCTGTTCGGGCTGGGGAATCAAGTTTCATTTTACGTCCGTCACCCACCCGCAGTGCAACGGGATGGCTGAGGCCGCAAATAAATGCATCCTGGGCCCCCTGAAGAAGAAGGTCGATGCCGACCTCGGGACTTGGGTGGATGAGCTACCGGGCATTCTCTGGTCCTACCGTACCACCCACAAGGCCTCGACCAGAGAGAGCCCGTTCATGCTAGCATACGGGTCGGAAGCGGTCGTTCCCGTGGAGATCGGAGAGGAGACGCTTCGGCTGAAATTATTCGATGAAGATATCAATGGGGACGGCCTCGGCCTCAGTCTTGAACTCGTGGACGAAGTAAGGGATCGAGCTTTGACGAACCTCGTCCGGCACAACCAGATGATGGCCCGGTACTACAACTCCAGGGTGAAGAAGTGGACCCTTAGAGTTGGCGACTTGGTCCTCAGGGACGTCGCCTTCAAGCCCGAGACCACTCACCGAGGAAAGTTAGCCACCAAATGGGAGGGGCCATACGAAATCGTTGACATCCTCGGACCAGCCACGTACATCCTGGCGACCATTGATGGAAGCAAACTGGCTCACCCCTGGAATGCGGAGCACCTGCTAAAGTACTATCAGTAATTGTGAGCCTCTCTAATAAAATATTTTCTTTTCCGCATATTTCCAAACCTTGTTGTCTCCACTTGAGTGTTTCAATTCGAACGCATATAACTCTGGGGCAGGGCAAACCCTCGCCACCCAAACCAGAGAAGGGCACGGGCCGAGCTACGCGCTCGCTCCCCACTCAAGAACTCTGGGGCAGGGCCAACCCTCGCCACCCAAACCAGAGAAGGGCACAGGCCGAGCTACGCGCTCGCTCCCCCCTCAAGAACTCTGGGGCAGGGCCAACCCTCGCCACCCAAACCAGAGAAGGGCATAGGCCGAGCTACGCGCTCGCTCCCCCCTCAAGAACTCTGGGACAGGGCCAACCCTCGCCCCTTCCCACTAAATGGCCGGGGCGGGTCTGACGAATTCCGACCACCCGAGCCGAGGAGAAGCACAGACCGAGATATCCATGAAGGATCCTGTCCAAAACAAAGTTAGGATCGATAATTAAAGTGGAGACTTACGCTTGCGTATGCGGAACGATAGTCTCGGAACTTTGCCTTCGGATTCGCCACGACGGATCGAGTCTTCTCACGAACGGAGTAAGGCTACTAATCCACAATCTAAATCTCTATTTTAGATTAAGAACTTGGAAGGAGGGAGAGGAAATATTTCTGCAGAGCTTCGCTATGAAGAAGATGCATGCATGAATTTCATGCAAAATGTGTAAGGAAAATGGCTACCCTTGGGTCTTATTTATAGCCCCCAAGGTAGTTATTTTAGGGTAAGTTGTTCCTTTGGAACAACTTAATTAAGGTGTACCATGATACATGGCACAATATAAGCTTAAGTTGTACCATATGCATGGTACAACATAAGCTTAAGATATTCCCCCTTTATTAGCCATATGTCGCATGCACTTATGCATATATAATGCGACCTTCCCGCTCATACAGAGATCCTCTCCGCAAGGGAACAGATTCCCTTTGCACATGACTTCGTGTGCGCGACGTTCGAGGTCCGTATTCCCTCGTACATCCCCCACAAGGGTGTACAAACGTCTTCCATATCCAACATCTCCCACTCACACTTGAGGGGATTGTAAGAGAACGTCTTTCCCTTAGTTCTTTCATCTATCATACCGAGAAATAGACCGTGCGACCGTCATGCGCGTAGAGTCTGTTGTTGTGCACTTGTTAGAGATACACAACGACCTCGAAGGTGCAAAGTTGAGTAGTTCAACGCATGTTTTACCCTAGATTATTTCTTCACATTTCTTATACTTTATATTCAACAATTGAATCCCATCTGGATTACAATTGGCTGGCCAGCTTTGAATCATTAAAGTCCAAATGTGAATATGAAATCAATCTTCCTCTTCTTGTGAACCTTCTGATCTTGACTTGATTCACTTTTCTAACGTGCCCCGCCGAGCCGAATTACCATAGCCCATTAGTGACACGCTAAGATAGCGATCATCTCGTCAAATCTAAAGGAACCAATTGGAGTCTTTGAGGGTAAGATTTAAGACCCGTATGGCCTTTGAGTCTCACATAATAGCAAACACTATTGCTACTAACTCAGTGGTCGAAATGCATACGTGGTATGAACACGTACTACAACATCACTCCTTTCCCATGGAGAGTATGTCTTAATGATGTTGTACGGATGAAAAGATCAGACACCACAATGCCTATCTTTTTGAGTCCCCTTACTACTCGTGAAATATTCACGGACTCTCATCATGCATAAGACAGATAGGATTAAAAAAATCCAATGAGATCTTTATATCCTTGTGATACAGATCTCAGATCTTTTGTAAGCATCCGTATGATGCAGATCTTTTATTCGACTATCTTGTTTAAGTCATGACTCTAAATCATTTGTCTAATGATTTTGACTTTAAACTAGTCTCATCTCTATCTTATCCATCTGATAAGATAAGACGGTTGCTCATGTGAGAGAGCCAACCTTAATCTGTCCGACATACACACAAAAATAGCTGAGACTTAAACACAAATGTATATAAAATCATTTGTAAGAAACTTGTATGCAAATTAAATTTTGATCTTCTATAGACATGGGAAATATTACATGATACAGCTCAGCACCTACGCATTCCCATAGATGATAAGTGTTTGAAAAACACATCTCTGGGGATCGCCTTAGTAAGGGGATCCGCTATCATCTCATGCGTGGATATGTATCCTATGTCTACTTCCTTTCGTTTATCATAATCCTTCGCAAACTTGAATCGAATGTCAATGTGTTTGGTCTTACAATGAAATTTAAGATCTTTGACATAGGCAATCGAAGCTTGACTATCACTGTATATAGGAACAGTGCTCGAGTCAGAGGCATTCGTCAGCCTGTCTAAGAATTTCCTAAGCCAAACAGCTTCTTGGACCGCCATGCTGAATGCTACGAACTCGGCTTCCATGGTTGATAGAGCGATGCAGGTTTGTTTCTTGCTGCTCCAGGATATTGCACCATTCCCGAGTAAGAAAACAAAGCCCGAGGTAGATCTTCGCTCGTCGAGATCACCTGCCCAATCAGCATCGGTATAGCCTTCGAGTCTCAAGGTATTGCCTTGATAGCATAACGCATAGTCCGCAGTCCCTTTGAGGTATCTTAATATCCTCTTCACCGCTTTCCAGTGTGCCTGCCCTGGGTTGGATTGGTAACGGCTTACCATACCAACAGCATAGCAAATGTCGGGTCTAGTACACATCATGGCGTACATCAGACTCCCGACAGCACTGGAGTATGGAACTTTTTCCATAGCTTTCTTTTCTTTTGGATCTTTGGGACACATCTCCAAACATAGACCCTCGCCTTTGCTTATTGGAGTATCAATTGGCTTGCAGTCCTGCATATTAAACCGTTCTAAAACTTTCTTTATATACGTCTCTTGAGAGAGAGAAAGAAGTTTCTTGGAACGATTCCTTGAGATCTTAACCCCAAGGATATATGCAGCTTCACCCATGTCTTTCATCTCAAAGACGGATGAAAGCCAAGCTTTGATATCCAATATAAGACGCTTATCATTTCCGGCTATAAGTATGTCATCTACATAAAGAGACATAATTATATACTTGTTTTTAATCCTCTTAATATATACGCAATTGTCTTCATCGAGCATAGAGAATCCATACGACAAAACAACTTCTTGAAAGCGCATATACCACTGCCTTGAGGATTGTTTAAGACCATATATGGATTTACGAAGTTTACAAACCTTATGTTTGTTTTCTTCTTGTACGAACCCGTTTGGTTGTTCCATGTAGATCTCCTCATCTAGTTCTCCGTTAAGAAAGGCAGTCTTTACATCCATCTGATGTAATTCGAGGTCCAAACAAGCCACCATTGCCAGAATTAAGCGAATCGAGGTAAAACGCACGACAGGAGAGAAAGTCTCTTCGTAGTCTATTCCTTCCTGTTGCGTGAAACCTTTCGCAACAAGGCGAGCTTTATATTTCTCGATGGAGCCATCAGCCTTATGCTTGATTTTGAGAACCCACTTGTTCCCAATGCCTCTACGTCCCTTAGGTAAATTAACCAAGTCCCAGACTTGGTTTGTTTTCATGGATTGAAGTTCTTCTTCCATTGCCGCTATCCATTTATCTTTAGCAGGGCATGTGACGGCCTGTTTGAAATTTGTAGGTTCGTCATCATCTTGTAGTAATGTCATGAATGTTTGAGGAAATTCATCCTCAAATCTCAGAGGTGTTAGCCTCGTCCGATTACTACGTCTTGTTTGAGTTTGATCACTCCCACTTGGAATGACATCACTCCCACTTGGAATAACATCACTCCCACTCGGAATAGGATTGGTATCGTTCGTATCATTCATTGGTGAAGTTTGAAACGTATTTTCTTCTTCACCAAGAATTCTCCCACTCGAACGTTCCGATCCTTTTTGATCCCAAGTCTCAAACAAGGATAAGTCTTGACTTATCTCACCCTGTCTTGGAAACTCATTTTCCAAGAAGACAACATCCCTCGATTCGAATTCTATAAGACCTCCATTGTCCTCTTGACCGACGAAAACATATCCTTTGGAGTTTTCAGCGTATCGGATGAAGATACACTTCCTCCCACGTGGCCCAAGTTTGCCATATTTGTGAGAGGATAAATGTGCGTAAGATGCACAACCCCAAGGTTTTAGAATGCTTAAGTCTGGAGTTCTATTGTTCCACAACTCATAAGGAGTAGAACTTATCGACTTCGAGGGTACACGGTTTAAGATGAATGCTGCCGTTAATAATGCGTCACCCCAAAAGGTGATAGGCAAATTTGCCTGAGACATCATTGAACGGACCATTTCCATCAATGTCCTATTTCTTCTTTCCGCAACACCGTTTTGTTGCGGAGTGTAAGGCATAGTTACCTGATGTACTATGCCTTTTTCATCACAAAGTTCCTTAAAACTTATTGATTGATATTCACCGCCCCTATCGGTTCGCAAAACCTTAATCTTGCGATCTAATTGATTCTCCACTAAACTCATATAGTTTTTAAAGCAAGCCAAAGCTTCACTTTTGTGGGATATCAAATAGATATGTCCGAAACGGGTGAAGTCATCAATGAATGTGATGAAATAGGACTTCCCGTGTCTTGTCTTAACATTCATTGGACCGCAAATGTCCGAATGGATAAGCTGTAATGGAACTTCGGCCCTTGTGCCAGTTCCAAACGGCTTGCGACAAGTTTTCCCTACAAGACAATGTTCGCAAGTTGACATTTCAACTTTTGAAACATTAGATAGCAAGCCACTTTTGGCAAGTCTATCCATTCTAGTTGGTCCAATATGACCAAGTCTTGCATGCCAACAAATGATTTCAGACTCAGAGTTAGAAGCATTTGTCAAATGAAAACGTTCATTAATGGAAGAAGCAACATCATACATTGTATTTAAAACAATTAATCCATTACAAACATTACCAGAACCAATCAAAGAATTATTACAAACAAGGTCAACATATTGTTTATAGAACCTCCACTCATAATCTAAAGACATTAACATGACCACGGAAACGATATTCCTTCTAATATCTGGAGCAAAGAGGACGTCATGCAATAATAAAGTCCGGCCGTTGTCGAGAACTAGCTTGCATTTTCCGACGCCTTTGACTTCAACACGTGTGTTGTTGCCGACGTATATCCACTTTGTTCCTTGAGTTATCTTTCGATACTCTACGAAGAACCTTCTGTCCTTCGCAACGTGGTCTGTGGCCCCTGAATCAATCAACCAAAAATAGTTAGATTCAGCAAGAAACACGGAACTAGAAACACATATGTAACTAGCCCTACAAGTTACCTTGTCACTTCCATCTGTACACTTACGGGCGAAGTGACCGTACTTGTTGCACTTAAAGCACTTGATCTTCTTCAAGTTTTTCTTCTTTGAGTGCACATTCTTTTGCCACCTTTTGTTCTTTGTCTTCTTTGAGGTCTCCGGTTCTTGCTTACGTTCGTTCACAAACCTTAAGCGTTTCCGCTTATTTCCTCCATGTGAGGAACTAGCGGCCACGTGCACTTCTGCACTTGGTTTTGCGGCTTGAATCCGCTCTTCCTCGAGTTCGAGGTGTTTCGAAACATCGCTTAAAGTTTTAATGGCAAACGGAGCGGGTATTCATTATGAGTGAGATGCATTTTCATGTTATCCCAGCTATCTGGGAGTGAACGAATGACCGCTTGGATCTGCTGTTCGTCAGACAGCGTAACACCCGCATCCTTTAATTCAGATATAAGATTCGCCATGTGGCGGAGATGCTTTTTCATAGAATGATCTCGCCGCATCTTGTACGAATCAAATTGAATATTCAAGGAGAGGAGTTTGGTAACCGAAGTTCCACCAAACTTTATCTCTAGCTCAGACCATATGTCTTTAGCTAGGTCGAATTCCCGAAATAGGCGCATTATGTCATTGTCCATCGCGGACAGTAACGTAATACGTGCTATTTTGTTCTTTCGAGTCCAAGTGTCATAAGCTTCCCGGTCCCTTTTGTGTTGGGCCGTATTGCCCAACTCAGGTTCTACCATTATGTTTTGGAGTGTTTCGAGCACATCTTGCTCCTCCAAAACATATTGGATCTTTATTGACCAAAGTTTATAATTGTCGCCGTTGAGCTTTTCACCTTTGTTAAGCTCTGCGACAATATTCTTAGAAGCGGTAGACATTTTCGATTCAAAAAACTGCAAAGAGAATGAAAAACACGATCAAAATTCTATGCATAAAGTTTCGATTCTTTAAACACTTGATAAGTTCCTTGGATGCGTTGAAATGTTACTCTAGAATCGAGAAGTTCACTACGTTCCCAACTACCATCTAGTAGTAACTTTCAAAGTATCCCTCTTACTTATCTCAAGTAAAAAGAAATCAGAAATAATACCCGTATGGTATTAGCAGCGGAAAATCACTTTGAAAAACTTATCTTTCAAAATAGAATAGGTGAGAATTAGCGCAAAGAATTTTAACGCAACAATTGCCAAGCCACGAGACCTGTTCTACACACCCATGGGTTAGATAACCATGGCCGGATCGTGGTAGGACTTGGAATTCTAAATTGCGCTATCCCGATTTAAGGACGGGACATAACCTATTTGAAAAACATCTTTTTCCAAAAATTTTTGAAAGCACGTTGGCTAATCTCCGTAGAGTAGAGCACAACGTCACAAGTACATTGGCTAATCTCCGTAGAGTAGAGCACAATGACATGGCTAATCTCGCATGAAGTAGAGCACTATGGCTAATCTTCAAGGAGTAGAGCCCAAATGAAAAACTTCATTAAAACGTTAGTCCCGTATGAACTATTTGGCACTGTGGTTAGTCCCGTATGGACTAATCGACACATTCGTGTTTGACCAAGGCCATTTGTTACCCCGTATGAGTCATCTGGCAAGTTTGCAATCGATCCAGACCATCTGTCAGATTGGTCGACCAAAAACACAAAATTGGTCGACCAATTTTCGAAATGCAACTTCTTCCCGGTCAGGGCCTCTGCCCTGACCGGGGCTTGGCCAAAGGCCGGCCAGGGCCTCTGCCCTGGCCGGCCAGGGGCCTGGCCCCCTTGGCCAGGGCCGGCCAGGCCCTGCCAGGGCCGGCCGGCCAGGCCCTGGCCTCTGCCAGGGCCAGCCGGCCAGGCCACTGGCCGGGGCCAGGGCTCCTGCCCTGGCCTCGGCCAGGCCCTGGCCTGAGGCCAGGGCGCCGGCCCTGGCCTCTGCCAGGGCCGGCAGGCCGCTGGCCGGGGCCAGGGCTCCTGCCCTGGCCTCGGCCAGGCCCTGGCCTGAGGCCAGGGCACCGGCCCTGGCCTCTGCCAGGGCCGGCCTGGCCCTGGCAGTGGCCAGGGCGCCGGCCCTGGCCTCTGCCAGGGCCGGCCTGGCCCTGGCAGTGGCCAGGGCGCCGGCCCTGGCCTCTGCCAGGGCCGGTAGGCCGGCCCTGGCCACTGCCAGGGCCGGCCTGGCCCTGGCAGTGGCCTGGGCGCCGGCCCTGGCCGGCCTTGGCCACTGCCAGGGCCGGCCTGGCCTTGGCCGGTCATGGCTTGGCCATGGCCGGCCATGGCCAAGGCCATTCGGCGTTGGCCGGCCATGGCCGGCTACCCCCTTTGAATGGGGTTGCCGCACTCATTCCTCCCCCTTGATGGGGTGGTCGCCGGTGGTTATTGGCCGTAGCCAACCCCCTCCGCATGAGGAGAGGGGGTGCATGGCCTTCATGGCCCATTTGGCCATGGTGCACATGCACCAAATTTTCCTCTTACCCGATGGAAATAACTTCCATCATCTTCCTCGATGAAGCACCCGTTCGTCGAAGAAATTAGTTATCTCTTAATGGCCGTGTGCCAAAAATGAATAACGTACTACGTGAACGGTCGGTTCTTCCCGTCACGGAGAGTTCCTACCATATCCGTAATGATAGGAGACCCTAACGTGAAAAGAACAACCGCTGCGTTCTCTCCGTCACGAAGCGTTCCTACTATATCCGTAATAGTAGGAGACCCATTCGTGAAAAAGACAACGACTCGTTCGTAGTTTCGACGGGGCGGAGGATTGACCGGGGCGAACCCATATGGCTCTGATACCAATGAAGGATCATGTCCAAAACAAAGTTAGGATCGATAATTAAAGTGGAGACTTACGCTTGCGTATGCGGAACGATAGTCTCGGAACTTTGCCTTCGGATTCGCCACGACGGATCAAGTCTTCTCACGAACGGAGTAAGGCTACTAATCCACAATCTAAATCTCTATTTTAGATTAAGAACTTGGAAGGAGGGAGAGGAAATATTTCTGCAGAGCTTCGCTATGAAGAAGATGCATGCATGAATTTCATGCAAAATGTGTAAGGAAAATGGCTACCCTTGGGTCTTATTTATAGCCCCCAAGGTAGTTATTTTAGGGTAAGTTGTTCCTTTGGAACAACTTAATTAAGGTGTACCATGATACATGGCACAATATAAGCTTAAGTTGTACCATATGCATGGTACAACATAAGCTTAAGATATTCCCCCTTTATTAGCCATATGTCGCATGCACTTATGCATATATAATGCGACCTTCCCGCTCATACAGAGATCCTCTCCGCAAGGGAACAGATTCCCTTTGCACATGACTTCGTGTGCGCGACGTTCGAGGTCCGTATTCCCTCGTACATCCCCCACAAGGGTGTACAAACGTCTTCCATATCCAACAATCCACTCGCTCACCACCCTCCCAAGCAGACCCATGATCCTCGAAATCTCGAGCCAAGGGGAAAGGACAAGGGCACGGGACCGAGGCTGGCCACACGTAGGCCAAGGACCGCTGAACTACGCCGGGTCCCGATAAAGCAGGCCTCCGATGCGACTCATCGAAATGAAAGGACGCTCGGGAAACGCGCCATTAATGACGACACACCCCCTGAGAGGAAAGGACTGACGAATCACATCCAAGCGCCACCTGACAGAAGAGGTTTCCAAGGAGCCTATTAATGATGCCAACTCATCACCTCTCGGGGCGTGATTCCGAGGAGCCTATTAATGATGCCAGCTCATCGCATTAACTTGGGGGAAACCTTCAACAAACTCCCTCTATAATACTCCCCTCACCCATTCGAAGGAGAGGAGGAGAAAGATAATACGAGGACACGTCAGTCTCAATCCCCTTCATGAAAGATGAGGAAGAGCAAGGGCCCTGGCCACCCCGATGGGCGATTGCTTCCACAAAACGGTCTCCGGTGGGCTACTCCCCTTACACATGGGATGCCCCGCCTGTTACTCCTCAACTTCCCTTGGACACTTTACGCTAAGGGAACTGGAGCTCTAATGGCGGACCATGCCCCTCTTCCGGCGTCCGATGCGCGCTGGCGCTCCAGGTCGAGAACCCAAAGGATGTGACAGCCCTGCCAAATCACCCCATTGGGCACTCCAGTCTCCGCCTGGGCATTCCAGCTTCCACGGGCCTGCCTCGCAATGGCCCACCTCGCCGATATGCTATTCCTCTAACATACGGATCGCTGATGGGCTATTCCTCTTACACAATGGGAGCCCCGCCTTCCACTCCTCTGTCTGCTCTGAACCAGATGAAACAGTCGAACCGGAGGACTTGCAGCGGTTCGATCCCCCCCGACCAGCATCCGTCCCACCCCGAGACCCGCCGACAGGAAAGGCAAAAGCCCTACCCGGCTCACCAGCCTCCACCGACGCGCCTCCTAACGACCCACCTCCCTTTCCTCTATCTTCCCATCGAGGCCGGGCTGCTGAAGACCCTCCCGGGGAGATGACGCCACCTCCGCTGCCTCGCTCTCCACCTCCGACACCTCGTCCTCCACCTCGTCCAGGGTTTCCATTCGACGTAAGGACTCCCCAAAGAGACCTTACAACCCGTCATGGGCAAGAAGGCGAAAGACGAGGCAGCGCGCCACCGCCACCTCGTGTTCCTCCTCTCCCAGGGTTTCCCTCTGACCTCCTTTCGAGAAAACTCTGTAAGAGCGATCTGATGGAGGACAACAGCAAGACAGCTTCCCTGGTGAATCCAAGCAGCCGAGGAAACCTTGCAACCCTTTAGCATAGGGGATGCGCAGAGGGACGCGACGAGCAACGGAAGAGAAGGAGGGCCCCCTGTAGAGAGGAGTCCGCCCATCCTGATGTAGTTTACAGCTGGATGGAATGACTCCCCAGCTCGCCAACGGACCGGGTCGTACTTACCTAACTACCGAAGACTTTATCAAGACCTCATGTAAAAACTAAGATTGAATTATTGTAAATTTTAATGAAAAAGACTATTCCAAGCGAATCCCTAATCATTATCCGAGCATGCTCTAACCTGGAAACGACCTCCGTCAAATTGCGAGACGAGCTCACGAAACTGGGCCACCCATCACAACAGAGAGAAGAGGGGCCGAACTGCGCACTCCCCTTACAGGTATAACTCGGGGCTTCGCCAAACAAAAGGTAGCGAAACTAAAAGAAACTACATATACATAGTCCGAGCCTTACAACAGTAGCAGGGGCCGATCTAACAAAATGAGGCCTCCCTTGGACCGAACCCGTCGTTCCCTTTAAAACAAAAAAAGGGGGGAGAAGGGCGAGACAAAACCTATCCTTCCGGACCACTGTCGCCTGAGGCATCTACGCTCGGTGCACCAACCGAGGGGTCGACCTCACTATTGATAGCCTCTGTCCATGCAACGGACTCCGATATGCTTCGATTCCCGCCCTCTTTTGCGTCGAAATGATCACGCCAAGTCAAAACAACTTCAACCCCCGCCTTGTCCCACACCCGGGCCAAAGAAGGGCCCTACCATATTTACGGCGGCCAGGGACATGGGGCGTCACCTGTTCGGGGTCGGAATGCGACAACCTGACAGGGCGAAATGCCTCACCCCGACCCGAACCAATGGTTCGCCGGTCCGCTCAGAGCTCACGCGTATGCCGTCAACATACTGTGTCTCAACATCCCCCTCCCCATGACCTAGCACTCCTGGACAAACGAATGTTGGTGACAATTATACCCTCGCAAGCAAGCAAGCGGTCCACACACTCAATGAGGAGAAGAAGAAACCAAGACAAGATCAATCAAATCAATTTATTTTAAATAGCGAGGCTATTCACGGAGAACGCCGAGAATACAACATTACATCGGCCGACCATGCAAAAAGAAGAAATCTCCCCTTGGGACGACATGCTCATCACGGTAACGACGGATAAAGGCATGCCCGACTCAAACTACATTGGGACCAAAAATCCTGGGCAAGACGACTGACCAGCGTCAAGTTCTCCAACCGGCGGTTCGCCTCGGGCAGCCCCGCCAAGATCTGCGCCTTCGCCAGGTCCTCCTCGGCTAGCTTCACCCTCTCGTTCACCAGAGGGTTCAGCACCCCCTAGTTCGACATCAGCACCGCGTCGACCGGCATCTCAACGAAAACGAAATCCTCCATCCAACTACCAACATCGGCGGGCACCCCGACGATGAGCTCCCTCCCCTCCCTCGCGCAGACGCAGTTGTACATCCCCCTCTTCTGAACTACGAAGAAGTGCTGGAACAAAGCCAAGGACGGACTCAGGGAGTTGGCAAAGCATAGCACGGCGAACCCCACTAGCAAGCCCCAAGAGCGGGGCGCCAAGGCAAAGATCGGCACCTCTAGAAAGTTCATCAGGTATAGGAGGTAAGGGTGGATCGGGAATCGAAGTCCCAACTCGAAGGATCGGACATAGACCACAGCTTCATTATCCCCAGGCGAACACACTCTTTCCTCGGGTCCCGGTATCTGTGATTCGTAGGATGGGCGCACGAACCGCACCCAAATCTCCCTAATGTTGATCATGTCCGGCCGGCACCTGACGGCTACTATCGCCCTCGGTACGTCAGGGCATCACGTTCTCCTCCGCTGAGGCCTCTGCGCCCCCCACCACCTTTCCTCGAACATTGACTCCTCTGTCACCGCACTGCTACCCGTTTCAGAGTCAGAATGAGAAGCCATCGCTTAAAGGATACATGAACTACCTAGCGAGCGGCCGATCTGAGAAGATGACCGAGAATGGACCTTCGGCAAAGACAACAGCGACAACATCGGCGAACGACAGAAACCAGAAGGTAGGAAGAAAAATTGAAGCCGGAAGAAAGCTTCTGCCGTCCCCCTCCCCCCATACTTATATAAGACAACGGGTCATCTCGACCGTCGATGCGCTGCCACGTGACACTCATCAGAGCATCCCTGACATCTCAACTGGCGTAAAAAGACGCCTTCATCCAAGCGTCGCGAGATCATTCACGGAGGCGCTTCGATTTCCCCTAGGCACTTTCAAATCGCAATAATGGCTAACCGGGCGGGAATACCCAGACCTGCGCCGCCGCTCCCGAGCACGGATCGAAATCCGAACCGCCATTTCAAAGCAGGGGAAGTGATGCGTCATTCGAGCCGAGTCGGGCTCCCACATCGAACTCGAATGCCTGGGACAATTGTTACGATCTAAAGATCGTGGTAGTCCGACCTTTCGCCCTAATCTGCCGACTTACCCCGTCGGCACGCCCCTTTTCCCCCCGAAGGGGCGGCCAACCCCGCGACGGGGCGCTCCATGCCCGACCTTCAGAGGCCCGCAGGGCGCCAGCCAAACCTATAGTCCGATACGACTGGGAGATGGGCGCACCCTGCCTTAGCCACTGATGAGGGCGTTCCCTGACACAACCCCAGCGGGACACGCGTCAGTCCGCCCCCAGTTCGCCAGGACCAGCGCGCAAAATGTGCATCCGGGACACTCAGCCTCAGCCCGGGCTGGACCGTTGATGCGTCTCGGGCCATGCCCCTGAGAAGCGCTTCGACGGATCTTTGGCACATCGGACACGACAAATAACCTAGTTCAAGGACATTACTGGCATGTACGCCGCCCGACCATCTGACAAAGCACCCTCTGGCCGCTGTGCCCCCTGACACTTAATGCTTTCGGCCCTGGCACTCTGACAAAAGCGCCCCTGGCCATTGCACCGTCTGACAAAAGCGTGGCTGACATTCATGTTCCTGACATCCTCGTCTGAAGCTTCTGCTGACACCCGGACCAGCTCTGCACATCGAGTCAGCATACCAGGACAGCCCCACCTAACCGCCTCCCGTCAGGTATAAATACCCCTTGCCTCCAACGGTGAAGGGGTTGGCGAATTTACTCTCAATCTTATTACTTACGCACAAGAGCAAAGGTCGTCCATATCTTTGTTCTTCCACTTATAGCTCGTCACGTACAGTCGGCTCACCCTCAGTCCGACCTGCGTGCCTAGCCCCCGCTTTAAGTCCTATTACTGACTTAGGCATCAGAGATGCTAAGGGTTGGACCCCCCAACCCGGCCTTTCTGACGAGTTGATCCTTACGCAGGTTAGCTCGTCATCCCCACTCGTGCTCGTCCCCACCCTAAGTTGTACGGACCCTCCATCATATCCTATCGGATTCGACACCGTGGTCAGCCTCCGTGGCAAGTTTAGTGTCACCACCCGCTTTCCAGGATACCCGATAAGTACGAATCCGTATCAGGTATTCCCGAAACTACGGGTGTGAAGAAAAACGAGGAGAGAGAAGAGCAGTATTGCTCGGAACATAAAACTCTGCAGGCCACTGCGCACGTGCTGGGAAGTACAAGTAAAACTCCATCATAGAAATAACACTGAGAAATAAATAAAAGTACAATATTTCATTTATTTAATATATTGATACAGTCTTTTACATACACCATCTGTTCAAGGGGTACAAATAAGGAAAGCTACACTGAGACAACGATAATCTTATACAACTCCAAGTCCAGTTCCAACTTATACAATTCAAACATTTCATCATCACAACTCTAGCTACAAAGGTAAACCCGAAAAAGAAACACCAAAAGTACAAGTCTCTCATCATACCCCTCGCCACCCAATCCTACAACCGATCACCAACTCTAAGGCTCCAGCCGCTATCCCCAACCTGAAAAGTCAACGGGGACACGTCAACGCGTGACCCAGGAGAAACTCCTAACACTCTGATAGAACCCAGTTTTAGAACTGGTCTACCTATCTAGGTATGGTGGTCTAACAAGTAAGGTTCATGGTGCATAAAAGTGATACATTCCAACATGTGAACTTAGTTATAAGAACTTGCAAAATATGCATATGAAACCACATTATGAAATGCAGGTATTGAAATGCATATGAAATGCAGGTATTCCAACATGTGAACTCTAGCTACAAAGGTAAACCCGAAAAAGAAACACCAAAAGTACAAGTCTCTCATCATACCCCTCGCCACCCAATCCTACAACCGATCACCAACTCTAAGGCTCCAGCCGCTATCCCCAACCTGAAAAGTCAACGGGGACACGTCAACGCGTGACCCAGGAGAAACTCCTAACACTCTGATAGAACCCAGTTTTAGAACTGGTCTACCTATCTAGGTATGGTGGTCTAACAAGTAAGGTTCATGGTGCATAAAAGTGATACATTCCAACATGTGAACTTAGTTATAAGAACTTGCAAAATATGCATATGAAACCACATTATGAAATGCAGGTATTGAAAGGAAGCATAAGAACATGTTACCATGGGATAGCAACATTAAAGTAAACAAAAGTAAGGACACATGAAATAATAACATTTATAAATTAAAGACAATTACTTTAAGTTGTTGATTCACATATTTGGAAACTCGTGTAAACCGCAGGACGCTAAGGAGTCGGACTTCACCCAAGGTGGGTGAAAAATGGTACCTCAACCAGCGACACGAGCACTGGAGGGGCCTCTCGTAACTCCATACCAGAATGGGGCAAGGTACTAGAGCGAGACTCATCTCGGTTTTTCTGTCGGACAAACGGAGCAAACCATCATTTACCGTCATGGTGCGACACGAGCACACCAGCGGCCTTTCTAGCCCTCTCCAACTCCCCTTCTGGGGGCAACACATCGGGCGAGAAATCATAATTCATACGTCCGCTCCTTAACCCCTAAAGTTTACTCGTGTTTCCCCCAAACCCACATCCGGAGTCTCACCCACTTTAGAATGGACTGAGCTCCCGATGTCAAACTCTTATCCTCACTCTCAGTTTTTAAAGTATTTCTTCGTTTGTCAACAAATCATCTAGTGGTCTCGACTACCGCTTTTTCATCTCTCCATCTCTTTCATAATTTCACCGATGTCGTAATTCAACAACGATCATCGTCTTCATCTCATTTCAACATCGCATTGTTCCATCAATTCCATTCACTTTCTTAATGAAGTTACAACACTAATATGATACACTAAACAAGATGAAACTACAACACTAGCAAATGTCTCAAGTTGACATACTCAATCAAAATAAAGCTACATGCTAGCATAATGGAAAGTAATGGCGTAATAACACAACCATGTATACTAGCTTGTTGCATTTTAGTAAATGACATAAAACGTCCTTTAACATAACATAATATACTAGCTTTTATTTGGACATAGCAAACATGTTAATATGCACTTTAACTTGAAGACAATTTCATTTACTACAACAAATTGGAAAGCATGTGAACATAGCTACTAATTATCACATAAATCATGACAAATAATAGCTGATAACTGAATTTGAACAAAACATAAAAGAGTAATGCATAGTATGACAATAGTGTAAAATTTGAATCTGT
Source organism: Scilla litardierei (assembly GCA_030789695.1). Classification (NCBI taxonomy): domain Eukaryota; kingdom Viridiplantae; phylum Streptophyta; class Magnoliopsida; order Asparagales; family Asparagaceae; genus Scilla; species Scilla litardierei. Next base: position 161,803,758 of record CM061139.1, read on the forward strand.
CTAAACGGTTACAGCAGAAAGAACATCATTTTTAGCCTATCTACAGTCAGAATTGGTCTCTGGTTTCTTCACAAAAGTTGTAGATATGGGTGTTTTCCTTTCACTGACCAATTTTCATAAACTCAGTTGACATATGTGATTTATGGTGAATTTTCTCCTGACAGGTATAATTTCAGCATTCTGAACCAGAAACTGAGTTCAGTTCAAGTCCATTTTTCTATCAGTTACAAGCAGATATAGGATTTTCGAAAAATTACAAGAGGAAAATTACAAGTTGAAGATCTTGAAGCCAGCTTTCCAACGGCACCAAGGTCATTATGTTTTATTAAGTGTGTGAACTTAGTTATAAGAACTTGCAAAATATGCATATGAAACCACATTATGAAATGCAGGTATTGAAAGGAAGCATAAGAACATGTTACCATGGGATAGCAACATTAAAGTAAACAAAAGTAAGGACACATGAAATAATAACATTTATAAATTAAAGACAATTACTTTAAGTTGTTGATTCACATATTTGGAAACTCGTGTAAACCGCAGGACGCTAAGGAGTCGGACTTCACCCAAGGTGGGTGAAAAATGGTACCTCAACCAGCGACACGAGCACTGGAGGGGCCTCTCGTAACTCCATACCAGAATGGGGCAAGGTACTAGAGCGAGACTCATCTCGGTTTTTCTGTCGGACAAACGGAGCAAACCATCATTTACCGTCATGGTGCGACACGAGCACACCAGCGGCCTTTCTAGCCCTCTCCAACTCCCCTTCTGGGGGCAACACATCGGGCGAGAAATCATAATTCATACGTCCGCTCCTTAACCCCTAAAGTTTACTCGTGTTTCCCCCAAACCCACATCCGGAGTCTCACCCACTTTAGAATGGACTGAGCTCCCGATGTCAAACTCTTATCCTCACTCTCAGTTTTTAAAGTATTTCTTCGTTTGTCAACAAATCATCTAGTGGTCTCGACTACCGCTTTTTCATCTCTCCATCTCTTTCATAATTTCACCGATGTCGTAATTCAACAACGATCATCGTCTTCATCTCATTTCAACATCGCATTGTTCCATCAATTCCATTCACTTTCTTAATGAAGTTACAACACTAATATGATACACTAAACAAGATGAAACTACAACACTAGCAAATGTCTCAAGTTGACATACTCAATCAAAATAAAGCTACATGCTAGCATAATGGAAAGTAATGGCGTAATAACACAACCATGTATACTAGCTTGTTGCATTTTAGTAAATGACATAAAACGTCCTTTAACATAACATAATATACTAGCTTTTATTTGGACATAGCAAACATGTTAATATGCACTTTAACTTGAAGACAATTTCATTTACTACAACAAATTGGAAAGCATGTGAACATAGCTACTAATTATCACATAAATCATGACAAATAATAGCTGATAACTGAATTTGAACAAAACATAAAAGAGTAATGCATAGTATGACAATAGTGTAAAATTTGAATCTGTCTAAACGGTTACAGCAGAAAGAACATCATTTTTAGCCTATCTACAGTCAGAATTGGTCTCTGGTTTCTTCACAAAAGTTGTAGATATGGGTGTTTTCCTTTCACTGACCAATTTTCATAAACTCAGTTGACATATGTGATTTATGGTGAATTTTCTCCTGACAGGTATAATTTCAGCATTCTGAACCAGAAACTGAGTTCAGTTCAAGTCCATTTTTCTATCAGTTACAAGCAGATATAGGATTTTCGAAAAATTACAAGAGGAAAATTACAAGTTGAAGATCTTGAAGCCAGCTTTCCAACGGCACCAAGGTCATTATGTTTTATTAAGTGTGCATGGAGTTCTACTCGTTTTACTGAAAGGTGTCAAAACTGTCTAAAAACAGACCAGTTTTAGAAACTGAATTTTTATTCTATTTTTCAGTTCGAATTTGCAAAACTTGTAAAAATGAAAGTTGTTAAGGACTGCAATATGTACAACATATTTTTTTTCATGAATTTCTACGTAGCCAATTAAGTGCAGCAAGTAACCAAATTATCAGCCAATTCTGTGTAAATTTCAGCATGAAGTTCAAAACTTAATTTCAACATGTGAACTTAATTTCAACAAGTAAAAATGAAAGGAAGCATAAGAACATGTTACCATGGGATAGCAACATTAAAGTAAACAAAAGTAAGGACACATGAAATAATAACATTTATAAATTAAAGACAATTACTTTAAGTTGTTGATTCACATATTTGGAAACTCGTGTAAACCGCAGGACGCTAAGGAGTCGGACTTCACCCAAGGTGGGTGAAAAATGGTACCTCAACCAGCGACACGAGCACTGGAGGGGCCTCTCGTAACTCCATACCAGAATGGGGCAAGGTACTAGAGCGAGACTCATCTCGGTTTTTCTGTCGGACAAACGGAGCAAACCATCATTTACCGTCATGGTGCGACACGAGCACACCAGCGGCCTTTCTAGCCCTCTCCAACTCCCCTTCTGGGGGCAACACATCGGGCGAGAAATCATAATTCATACGTCCGCTCCTTAACCCCTAAAGTTTACTCGTGTTTCCCCCAAACCCACATCCGGAGTCTCACCCACTTTAGAATGGACTGAGCTCCCGATGTCAAACTCTTATCCTCACTCTCAGTTTTTAAAGTATTTCTTCGTTTGTCAACAAATCATCTAGTGGTCTCGACTACCGCTTTTTCATCTCTCCATCTCTTTCATAATTTCACCGATGTCGTAATTCAACAACGATCATCGTCTTCATCTCATTTCAACATCGCATTGTTCCATCAATTCCATTCACTTTCTTAATGAAGTTACAACACTAATATGATACACTAAACAAGATGAAACTACAACACTAGCAAATGTCTCAAGTTGACATACTCAATCAAAATAAAGCTACATGCTAGCATAATGGAAAGTAATGGCGTAATAACACAACCATGTATACTAGCTTGTTGCATTTTAGTAAATGACATAAAACGTCCTTTAACATAACATAATATACTAGCTTTTATTTGGACATAGCAAACATGTTAATATGCACTTTAACTTGAAGACAATTTCATTTACTACAACAAATTGGAAAGCATGTGAACATAGCTACTAATTATCACATAAATCATGACAAATAATAGCTGATAACTGAATTTGAACAAAACATAAAAGAGTAATGCATAGTATGACAATAGTGTAAAATTTGAATCTGTCTAAACGGTTACAGCAGAAAGAACATCATTTTTAGCCTATCTACAGTCAGAATTGGTCTCTGGTTTCTTCACAAAAGTTGTAGATATGGGTGTTTTCCTTTCACTGACCAATTTTCATAAACTCAGTTGACATATGTGATTTATGGTGAATTTTCTCCTGACAGGTATAATTTCAGCATTCTGAACCAGAAACTGAGTTCAGTTCAAGTCCATTTTTCTATCAGTTACAAGCAGATATAGGATTTTCGAAAAATTACAAGAGGAAAATTACAAGTTGAAGATCTTGAAGCCAGCTTTCCAACGGCACCAAGGTCATTATGTTTTATTAAGTGTGCATGGAGTTCTACTCGTTTTACTGAAAGGTGTCAAAACTGTCTAAAAACAGACCAGTTTTAGAAACTGAATTTTTATTCTATTTTTCAGTTCGAATTTGCAAAACTTGTAAAAATGAAAGTTGTTAAGGACTGCAATATGAATTTCTACGTAGCCAATTAAGTGCAGCAAGTAACCAAATTATCAGCCAATTCTGTGTAAATTTCAGCATGAAGTTCAAAACTTAATTTCTACACTAAATCTAAAGAACTTGCTAATTAATTAAACCCTTAGTTCTAAAACTAAACCCTACTAAGGTGATAAGAATTTCTACCTTACTAGTACTCCTCCAAATAATATGTCATTGGCCCTTCTTAGTCCTTGATGGAGAGCCTCCTAGTCTTCTCCTTTCAATCTCCCAATTGACCTCCAAAGTTTGGATTTTTGAGAGCTTTTTGGGGTTAATTTTGGTGTTAGAATGATAAGGAAAAGTGAGGGATTGTTGGTGGTGGAAGAGGAGGTGCTTGGGGTGGTGTTTGGTGGATGGAATGGTGGTGCAAAAGGGGAGAAAGGGGTAGGAGAGAATTTGGACAGATTTGAGAGAGAGAGAGAGAGAGAGAGAGAGAGAGAGAGAGAGAGAGAGAGAGGATATGGTGAGAATGAGAGAAATTTTGATTTTTTTTTTGTTTTCTTTTGGTTTTGATTTTCTCCCAATTAATCCCATCCATTCATTTAGTCAAAGATGATGCCATGTGTTTTCTTTTTACCATGCAAGATGACACATTAGCTAGTGATGTGTCATGGTTAAAGAATTTTGTATTTTGTATTTTGTGAAAAATAAAAATACATGGGAATTACACCATACTTCTAGATACATGATATTTCATTCAAATACTCATATTTACTAATACCAAATGATAAGTTAAAATCTTTTAAAAATAATCCCTACACCAAAATAATTAAAGAAAAATACGGGAATACTCCCAAAAATTATACGTATGCATCCACGCCAAAATACGTATAAACACGTGTATATATGGAAACGGGGTATTACATTTAGCCTCATCACCCCACTAATCACATGTTAAATAGCCTATCCTAATCCTGTCATTAGCATAACCACCGTGCCCTTGGTTCCCCATAATCCAAATTCATTGTACGCGAGTTTCACCTCGCAACAACATTCTACGATGGGTTACAGGTCCTTAACCTACCCGTGCCGATAACCTTAGAGGGGAACTGAAATTATCAAATGGAGATGACAATATTTGAGAGTATGCATAGAAAATGATAGTTATATTTACAAAGCTATTGATAATATCTGAGTAAATGCTCATCACTATGGTGGGCTAGCTCGTCACTTTCCATTGTTGGTCACCGAAGTCCTCCCGATCATTGACGAGTTCGATCAACTGGGCTTGGTCGGGCTCTTTTTGTTTGGTGAGCCGATGTAGCAGCTTCGGGGATGTCTTTGGCTCCCTCGTTCTTGTCCAACTCCCTGCGGAGTCTGGAACTTAATCATTTAATGCAGGAGTGATGGGAGAGTTTCAATGACGGTCATGTATGGCCCCTATGATGCCGTTATATGTCGACGCGATGTCAATGTCAACGAATTGCGTCATCCAAGTGACGATTCTCGGCTCCTGCCCAGAGACATTGGCAAGGTGATAATTCCGACAATGGGAACCGAGTGACCGGTGAAGCCGACAATTGGACCTGTACATGGCCTCAGATCTGCTTGCTTTTGCCCCATCTTCTCGATCATTGACATAAAAAGAATGTCGCATGTGCTTCCGGTGTCGATCAAAAGGCGGTTGACTATGGCGGTTCCAATCTGGGCTTCGATGACGATGGCGTCATCATGTGGTAGATCGACCCCCTCCAAGTCATCGTCTGAGAATGAGATGGGGGGATGAGCTGCTCTCCTCCACTTTGCTTCGTCACCCACGCCCTTCGTCATCACTTGTCGAGTGTACGCCTTTCTGGCTGATGCCAACGTGCCACCCGAGGATGGCCCACCGCATATCACATCTATGCGCATGACCGCTCTAGGCTGGTGATGGACGTACTGCTCGACATTCTGGGGCTGGTTCGGTCGCCGCGCACCTGGGGGCACTCTTTCATCACGGACCGCTCTTCTCTAATCGACGAATCTTTGGAGATGGCCCTCCTGAATCAGCCGTTCGATATCCGTATTTAGAGTGCAGCATTCATCGATATCATGACCGTGATCACGGTGATATCGATAATATTTCTAGAGATTCATTGCGGTTGGGTTTGTCCTCATCTCCTGAAGCGGGTCTCGGAGAAGTCTGGCTCTCTTTGCTGCAGCCAACACTTCAATCATGGGGGCGTTGAGTTGGTGTATTGGTCATGTTGCCGTCCTTCGGACCTGCTGACTGCCGACGGGGGCTCTCTAGGTGTGGCAAACCCTCGCACTGGTTCGAGGCGATCTTACAGTCGATGGCCTCATTTGTTGCATCTTTGGTTGCATAGTTAGTCGTGTCCTCTAGGGTGGTCTTCCTGCCTTGATCAAAAATTAGGCCGCCGCTCGTTGCGGGATGTCCCAACATGGGCAGCCACCTTCTTTACTCCCAGAGAATCCTCGCTCAGCATGAACCTCTTCACCCCCGGTGACGAGCACATCCAGATTGGTGGGCGAATCTTGGAGGAGCGACTTATGTACGCTCCGGTTGGTCAGCCCTTTTTGAAGGCTGTCATGATGAGCTCATCTCCGCAACTCGCCATACCAAGCCTTTCCTCCTGGAAACGGTGCAAAAACTTTGGATCATTTCCAATTCCTTCTGGACTATCGAAAATAGATAGTCCGTATGTTTCTTCTTTCTTCATCCCGCCCTAAACTGCTGGCAGAACTTGTGGGATAGGTCGTCGAAAAATTCGACGGAGCGAGCGGGAAGGTCGTTGTACCACTCTAATGTTGACTTTTTCAAAGTCATTTGGAAGCCTCGGTATAGGAGTGCATCATCTGTGCCTTGAATTTCCATAGCCCCTCTATATCGCTGCACATGTTCAAGGGGACCGCCTGCACCATCATACAGTTCAAGCTGAGGAAGCTTGAACCTACGAGGTATCGGGGCCGCGGTCACTCGTCTGGCCAGGAGTTAGCCACTTCTGGGTAGGGGGCGCATGGGCTATCTATGAGGGCACATATGCAATCTTTGGGGGTTTATACGGCTTCCTTGATCGCATCCCCAATCATTGGAGCCACCGAATGAGCCACCTCGGTGCTCAGTGGTGTCCCTTCCCCGCCTCGGGGAATCCTACTCCGATCGTGGCTTCGTCGTCGACGACCATCATGCCTAAGATATTGGCGGGCTGACATGTGGACGCTCCCTCTGAGCAGCAAGATATCCAGCGACGACGGGCTATGTGGGTGCCATCGATTTAGGGTTGATGCCTCCGGGATCCTACAACTATCCTCCTGGAGCCTTTCTTGCGTGGCGATGATGAATAACAGCTGTCGACATGCGATTTCTTCATCTACCCGTATTTGTTGAGCGGCGGCCTCAGTCTCCTCGTCAAGCTGCCTTAGTTGAATAGCAGCTTCTTCATCGAGGCGCCTCTGATGAGCGGCCTCCATCTCCGCATCGAAATGTCTTTACTGGTCTGCTATCTCTTCGATGAGCCCCCTCTGCTGGGCGACTACTACTTCTTCAATCTAGGGATGAAGGCTGTACCTCACGTTCTGGGGTTTAGGAGGGACGATGGATGTCCCAGCCCCACCCGCACTCCAATCATTCATCATCTTTGTAAAGGCTTCAAAGCCTTGGGGGATAGCACATGCCGAGGCATGAATAGCCTCTGTCGTCCCCTCAATGGGTACTTCTACCTGGGAAGTCTCTCCGAGAGGACGTGGCTCGTCCTCCACGGGGATGTTTACCATGGTTAGGACTGAGATTGAAGTGTATAGGATTAGACATATGTGTGACCCTAAGTTCCCACAGACGATGCCAATTGTTGCGGGTAAATCTGTCTACAATGAATTTATATTAAAGTGGGGAATCAATGGCACGATGATTACAAGTGTAGGGTTGATGACGAGGCTAATCACGAATTGAGGACGATTTGTAGAGGAGAATCTCGAGGTCGCCCGTCAACCAGAGTAGGTCGCCCTTCAATTGAAGTTGGTCGCCCTAGGTCGCTTCAACCGCCGCCGGCAGAGGCAAACTACCTGCAAGGAGAACAACTCATCAGAAAGGCAGAGCTGGCTGCCAGCCCGTAGCCTCTCCGATTCTTAAGTCAGTTGATGACTGCTTGGAGAATGTCAGACATACAGGGCGATATTAGAGGCAGATCGGCGCTTGCATGGCGAACTAATATGGAACAAACGAATATGTAGAGGACATTCGACCTCGAATATAAGTAGATGTGTTAGGGTTTCTTATAGATTTAGCCAGCCAACCCCCTGTCTCACTGGAGGAGAGAAGGTATTTATAGGCTGTTGGAGTTGGTTGCTTTAGCTGAGCTGGCGGTGTCAAGGTGTCAGGGGTTCGGTCGACGTTGTCAGGGCCGAACGTGTTAGGTGTACTTTTGTCAGGCTGTCAGAGCCGTAAATGTCAGGCGCACTTTGTCAGGCTGTCTAGAGATGAAACGGCCAGGGACGCTTTTGGCAGGCCGTCAGGCAGCGAAGCAGCCAGGTGCCCCTTTGTCAGACTTTCTCTGTAGTGAAACTAGCAGTGATGTTAGTGGCGGGTCGCCTCCCTCATTAAGCAGACTGCTTCGGGGCAGAGAGGTAGGCGAGCTGCCTCTGGGGCGAGCTAGCTTAGAACGTGTGCGATCAGCCGGAGGGCTCTTCTCTTTGACACGAGCTTGCCGCTCTGCTTGGGCGAGCTTCTGTAAAACTCGACGAGCTTCTCGTCAGAGCTAGTTCTCATTAGTGAGATTCGGGGAGCCATTTACTTGGGGTTTGAACATGCAGGCCTAGATCGACTGGGCCGATCTTGAGGTCGTAACAAGTTCAATGAATTAATTCTTTCTGATTAATTTTTTAATTAATCCGTGATAGTGTGGATACTTAGTCTTGTCATCTTCCCATATTTTTAAACCCTTAGTAAACTCTCATATTTCGATTATAAATCGTGTAGCTAACCATAGTATGAAATTAGCTGGTACTTAGTCCCTAACCGTACACCTACGGTAATTATTTAGACTCAACAAGATCTCTAGAAATTTCTTTAGAGAATTTTTTTTTGATTTTCTACAAAATTACAACTTTCAAGCAACATGATCGATGAAATACTTAATAGAACCAATTTTAAAAATGACGAAAATGAATTACCTGTTGAGAGATGTATGCCCTCGAGGCAATTTATGCATGTAAATCATTTTGTTCATGAATGAAAATATGCTTTCTGGTATCAATTGTTTAAGTATTTCTGTTATGATGTTTTCATTGAATTACATAGATAATTTTCTTAGACTCAAAGTAAGGTCATACACGTATCTAGATAAAGATCTCGATTATGAGAAGTGTCTGACCAATAGGAGCTTGAGTCTTAAAAAGTTCTTGGTCATAGATGCGTCGAGAAAAGGATATCGGTACATCGGACAGACCATTGTGTCTTTGTCTTGATGTTCTTATAATCATTCGACCTGGCGAAGTCGGAGATAAGACACATGTACTCATTGGAGAATGAGTCCACTGAAGACCCAATAAAATGTTATCAAGTGGTTGTCATTAACAAAACTGTCATTGAGAACTTTCTAATGATGATAGGTAAGTTGGTACTTAGACTTGATGTCATTGTACGATCTATGCGTGAATAGTGTCACTCGTCACTTAAATCTATGATCTAGATTTGAGGCAATGTCTGCTGAAAAGTCTTAGATTGGTTGACACTTGAAGCGTACGAGGTGAGTAGTGAGCAAGAGAGGATTCGTTCTTTCGTTCATGTGAAGTTAATATCACATGCTCAGTACGGTTCTTGGTAAAAACCTTAGCCCAAGGTATGTTGTAGGAAGTAAAAAATATATACCAAAGACCGAATGATGCTGGCCAGTGCTAGCTAGTAGGGTTAACAGTTTACGATACACTAGGCTATGCAGTGACATAGTTATGACGAAGGGACTAAAGCTGCGGTATTCATCACGGACACAGTCAGAGTGATCCCGACGACACTTCAGTCAATGAGTCAATCACGTAATTATGATGCTAAAACATGGACGACACCTGCTGCTCGTGGACATTGTTGTCTACGGGTTTCGAGTCCCAACCTGTAGTAGGGTCAAGCTGTATGGTCTCACACCGAGCAAGATTTAGTCTTAGTATTAGGAAGAATGTAAAGAGGAATGCATCTGATAAATTGGAATAATTTAGTTCACAAACAAGTTGTGAGATTAAACCAAGGAGTTTAGCATTATGGAATTTACATATGATGTATAATTAATACTTAGTATTATGTGATGCATAGGATCGAAGGGGACTTCCTGAGAAAACCACATGAAGAAATCGTGTTCAAGTCGGAGCTCAAACGAGTCCGAAAACGCAAAAATAACAAATCAAAGGGCTTATAGGGCTAGTGGGTCTGGTCCATGCCTGGCAGGTCAAACCCGACAGGAGAAAGCGGGTCCGACATGCAGCACGGGCCGCGTGCAGCGTACGCTGGGGGCGCCCGCACGGGGCCCGCATGCGCTGCGCACGGACGGCGCGTGCAGATTGCGCCACATGGCGCGATTTGCACGCTCTAAGGCATGTGCCCAGTTTTTTCTCACGATGTGTGCATTAGCTGTTTTGTGCGTAAACCAGAATTAGGAAATTGTTTTCGACATTTGAAGGCCCGAATGATATCAGAATTGAACACCGTTTTTCCTATGCGATCGTTGTCTCGAGATCTTTGATTTGATATTTATTTCAAAGTCGAAGCTCGGAAATGGATTTATGGTTAATTTAAGAAGTTTGGACTTCTATAAAATTAAACATAAAATCTCATATGAATAGTCCTACATTGCTCGTAGCAGAGGACATTGGCCGGCTCCCTATATAAATAAGGGGCGACCCTCATCATTGAAACTCGCACTAAGTCTCCGATTCGAGAAGCTCTAAAATGTTTAAAATGTTTTGAGCACGCTCAATCTAAGAATTAAAATTATTCACTCCTAAAATTCTTTTGATCCTCCGTTCGAGTCCTACTAAGATGTCGAGAAGGTTTGGATCTGATCCAAAGTCTTTGACTTGGATTGTACTCAAGTGAAACTATCTTCGGCGAGTAATTGGCTCACGCATGCCCCACGCGGGCGGTGCCCAGAGTGGGCACGTGCCACGCGACGCGTTTAGATCGTGCCACGTGGCGTGTTCTGCATGCTCTAAGGCATGTACCCATTTTTCTTCGCGATGCGTGTATTAGCTGTTTTGTGCGTAAATCCGATTTTGGAAATTGTTTTCGATATTTGAAGGCTCAAATGATATCGAAATTGAATGCCGTTTTTCTTATGCGATCGTTATCTTGAGATCTTTAATTTGATGTATTATTTCAAAGTCGAAGCTCAGAAATGAATTTATGGTTAATTTAAGAAGGTTGAACTTCTATAAATTAAACATAAAATCTCATACGAATAGTCCCACATTGCTCGTAGCAGAGGAGGGGCCGGCTCCCAATATAAATAAGGGGTGACCCTTCTCAGTGAAACTCGCACCAAGTCTCTTATTCGAGAAATACTGAAAAGTTTTAAGTATGCTCGATCAATCTAATACTTAAAATTATTCACTCCTCCTAAAATTCTTCCGATCCTCCGTTCGAGTCCTAACAAGACGGCGAGGAGGGTTGGATCTGATCCAAAGTCTTTGACTTGGATCGTACTCAAGTGAAACTTCTTCGACGAGTGATTGGCTCACAGGCACGGTGTTTGCTCACTTTGGATGGTCCAGTCTTGGAGGCATGGAGGTGGCTTGCTTCGGGGAGCGAAAGAAAGTTGCTGAAAATGACACTTCGTTTTCTGCAGAAACGAAGCTCTGGTTATGTCATTTTTATGCTTTCATATATTGTTGACGTAGTTTAGATCTATTTTGGGGTTGGTCAGATCGACCCCAAGATAGTAGATTTTCCTGGTTAGGGTTTATTTATTCCTTAGGGCTATCATGAAATAATTTAATGGTTTATTCTACTGCATGTTTCCGGCTTCTATCGTTCGTCCGACGTAGGACTGGCATAGATTTATGCCATGGGGTCCTTCAAAACCCAACATTAACAGGTAATGAGTGAAGTTGACCAAACGGCCCGAAAGCCTACGGCTTGGCCCGCCCAGCCCGGCGGCGTTAACCGGGCCGCGGGCGAAGCAATGCCCGGTGCCAGGGCCGGGCTTCTGGCAGCTTTCTAGCCCAGCGGGCCGGGCCGGCCCGTGAATGGGCCCAGGTCGGCTCGTGGCCCGGCCGCAAATGGGTCTGGCCCGGGCCCAGTTCTTGTATTTTTGTCCTGCTTTTCTTGTATTTTTTCCTAATTAATTTATTGCACATATACTAGTTACTTAAATGGGCTCCTTAATTTGTTCATCCTTAATTTTTTTCCACATAAAATTGTACATCCTTAATTTCAGCCTCCTCAAATTTTTTGCTGCTTAATTTCCTCCATAATTTGTTCCTATTAATAAAATACTTTGTTTAAAAAAAGTATCCATCTTTAAAAAATTACTATGTATAAATGATATATATGAATTTAAAGATTTTTATTTTTTTTTAAATTTTGAATTTTTTATTAAAAATACCCGGCCCGGCTAGGCAAGGCCCGAGCCCGGTCTAGTCCAGACCGCAGGCTGGCTCGGCTCGGGCCATCCAGTCAAACGGGTCGGGCCGACCAGTGACCCGGTCAAAGCCCGGGCCAATGGCCACCTTGAGACTAGTGAGCATTCTACATGATGTAATGGCTGTTCTCAATGATGATGCGGTTGGTGTACATGCGAACGTGCCATTGGCGTTGGATTCGGCCATTGTTGAGCAATGAACATGGAGAATCGAAGGGGAAAGGAGCAAGTGTGAGGAGAGTAAGAGGACAGTTAAATTAAGCGAACGATATTTTGGTCGAACACAAAATGGAGAGTAAAGAGAGATTGTGAAGATGATGGGATTGGAAGCTAGAAGAAGAAACGTTGTGTTGTTCTTTTAACTTTCGAGTAAACTAAAAATTATTGTTTATTTACATATTCGTTTGATTCGGAATTATTTTTGAGAAATGCCAAGTGCATGCACAGTAGAGTTTTTCGATGCTCTATACTTTTTTTCTTCTTAGTAAAAAAAATCAAAGCAATGAGTCAAATCAGTGTCCCATATTGACTATTTTTATCCAAAAAGACCAACAGTGCAGTGCACCGCATTTTAAAATACGGTGCACTTAGCCATTCTCTTATTCTTCCCGGCTAAAAATGTTGACACTCGTGCATATAAACCTAAAAATGTTGAAACTCCATGTAAAGTTAAACCATGCATGGCATACAGACTGCAAAGTAAAATGCATTCAAATTGTTATTAATATGGCAAAGAAACAATTGCTTTACATCGCCACGCTCCGACAAGTGATTTGAATTGATTGATGGGAAGTGCTACTAGTAATAAAGTTGGAAGCTTCAGAAGGAAAATTTCGGGAGAGGCGCGATTAGGTATAGGCCTGCTGGGGGTAGGTCCTGTAACTGGACCAGATGAGATGAGATCAGATCAGAGCCATCGTCCGGTCAAGTGAACAGTTAGTCGTAGGCTGCCTTGGTTCAGGTCTAGCTAGCTAGAAAGCCATGACGCAGGTCTGGCTTCTACGACTCGAGCAGGCTTAAGGGTACCCTACATTTGTGGTTGCATCATAATATATACCTGTATGAATAATGGAAGTTACAGTACTCTCCCAAAAAGCTCAGGCTTTAACCACGTGCGAGATTGGGATTGAAGGCTTTGGGAAGACGCACACGTGCCGCAGGCGACACGTCAGCAGGTGAGGAGACGGGTCAAGGGGGAGGGAACGAGAACCCATGCACGCCTTTTTTTGTTGTTGAAGAGTTACTCTTGGCCAGACGATGACGGTGACGGAACGATCGACGGTGACGTGGCGCCGTGAAGCTCTCTCTTTTTAACTCTTTTTGGGGCTATTATTTTTGGTTTGATTTAATATTTTGCATGGGGATGGGACATATACGCGATGACGAGGAGAGCAGGGAAAGAGAACGGGCACGCTGCACGAGGTAGCTTGCGGTGAACGCGGGCCGGTCGGTCCGTTGACATTCGGTTCATGAATTAGGTTGCGTGGAGAGTTTGGCTTCGTAGATGGCAGCAGAAGAAGTTGCCGAATTTGTCCGCTTCACATTAGATGCCCGGGGTGTTGCTGTTCACACGGACCAAATCGCTTCCCACTCATCCTATTTATTTACAATTTTTACCTTTCAAAAATATTCTTTTTTTTCAAGCTAATCAGTTCGTCCACCCCTGCTCTTCTCTTCTCTTCCACGTCATCTGAGTTTTTATCAAATAGAAAATCATTCTGTTTAAGATCTAAAAATCTTTGGACCAAACACAAGAAATATATGAAAATAAACACAAAACAAAAGAGAATCACACACATAAAAATATGAGTTATACTGGTTACGCTCCAATTCCTGGTAAAGGTCTAATTGGAGATGTTACTATCTAAATACATATCGTAAATGGACCAATGCAACGATCTAAATAGGTACGCTGGAGGCTCGGATTCAGAAGTGGATGCCTGGAAACAGGTCCGATCTTTGAATAAGATCGGGCCCCTGAGATCAAAACCTTCAAACCCGAGCAACATCGCATACGAAGCTTTTACTTCGGCGAGTTGTGGAGGCGACCGTTACATCTTTTAAATGAGCATGTCCTTCTGGATTCTTAGCTGTCAATAGAAAACCATTATGCCGCATGATTTAGCGACTATCCAATTGCCAAATAATGACGGGCATTAAATGACACATGCCATTAATGATTATTATAAGCTATCGCTTGGTCTTCTACATGATTACAACCATTCGGAAGACAAGGAGACGTCATCAATCATTCGGTGGTCATTCAGGTCCTATAAAAGGGGCAATTCTCCAACATAAAGAGGGTTCGAAAATAACTTTATCTAAAAGGCCAGGTATAATTATAGATACTTGTGCTTTCTCTACTTAAGAATATAGTTCGGCATAGTCAGATCAGATAACATAAAGTTCGTTTCTGACTATACGAGCTTACTTGGAGCCCAATGCTAACTTAAGCTTCGGATGGGTTTCGGGTCGGACCCAAACCCGACCCACCTTTGACAATTTGCTTGTCTTGCAGATACTTCAGAAATCCATGATATTGATTGTCTCCTCTGTCCCACCTTCGTTCATTGCCATCGACTACTCAGCTCATCTCCAACATCATCGCGCAACCATTGCAACCTTGGTTCTCCCCAGATAAATTTATTGTTCGGTGGATTTTCCCATCAACAGGAGAAATAATTAATTCTTGAATAATCTTGGATTACAAAATATTATGATTGGTTCACGAGAAAATCAAGCCCACATAAATATGTAGAAGAAAATCTAAGTTGAAAAACTAACTTTTGCTGTCAATCAACCCTCAAATCTCAGTGCTTTTATCTTTTGATGATGCTTTCTCGGGATCCGTAAACATAGCTTCTAAGCATTGGCTCTCACACCTTGAGGAAACCTTAGCCAAAACACATGTAAATAGCATTCAAATAGAACCTAAAACTTGCTGAATAGTGTTCGGATCCATCCGATTAAATATCAGATCCCGAACCCGCTTATAAATCATGATGTTGACGAATGTCGTATATTACTTTGAAAATGATATGCACAGAATCATCACCTTAGGCTTCGCCTCTACAATCAATGTAATAGCCTTTATAATTATCTCTAAGCCATTGAAGGTATCCAGGTGATCTTTCAATTAGATACTGTATCTTGCACATTGAAAGAGAAGAAAGTTCTCAGTAAGATCAGCTTATTATTGGTGAGCGATTTTTTCAAGTACAGCTTCTATTTCTTCTCTTATAGTTCTTTGACCGTTGTCTACTTAGATACTGGATAAATCATCTCATTTGATTGGCTAAGCAGATTAATCGTCATAGCTGAATCATCCATATCTATATTATCCATATTGGAAATTTTTGTCGTAGCTTATCTATGTCATGCACTACTTTGTGAACATGATCCTTCTTCAAGATTGCCTTCATCTTGTATTGTCATATCTCGAAATTTCTTCGGCTTTCGAACTTCTTAATTTTGTATTGCATATATACCACTGACAATTACATAAGTATTGCCTGTATACCAGTGCTTGAACTAGTCTCAAGTATGTGATGCTTGAGCGCCACTCCCAAGTGTATGAGGACGTCAAGTAATAAACTTATATCCGGTGAGACCGGGTCGGATCACGGGGACAAGTCGTTTTGCAATCACGAATTCAATTAATAAAGGAGAGATAACGGCGATGCTACAATCAACTAAGCTACGATGGATGGTCGGGTGTGAAAATGTGGGTGAGACCATCTATCAAACCAACATCCTATGGTTCGAGAATCGGAGAGGCAAATAGGTGAGGAAACTTGTGTGGTGAGTGGGAATGAGGTTGCTAAGCATATGTGTTCAATCCGAATATAACTCAATTGTCTTTCCGGCAACGAAATAAGCAATCGGTGGATGTGGCATTTTATCAAACACTTGGTGTGCAATGAAAGTAGGGTATGGAAAGTTGAGATAATAAACAACCAAGCATACAAGAGTGGTACCACTAGGCAAACTCCACTCAAAGTTTATCTCATCAATCCTACCACATAATCATTAAAATATGCAAGATTGAAAACCAAAGCCAAAGCAAACACAAATCACCACACAACCACACAAGAAGAAAATCTAGCTCATTATAACAAGAAAAGAGAGATTTTTACTTCTAAAATCATCATCCATTATCATTACAATTCACTAAATCAAAATACACAAGGAGAGGGAAAGAGTTCACCAAGATTTCCAATGAAGAACAAAACCCAAACCAAATGCTCCTCCTTACTTCTTTGTTGCTCCACCAAAACCCTAAGACTAAGATGAAGAATGGAGAAGAAAGAATGAGGGGAATAGTGGGGAGGAAAGCCCAAGAAATAAACCCATCAATTCGGAAATAGCCCAAATGGTCGGATCCGCACCCAAACCCGCAACTAATGCCCAAATCTGCAGAAAATTTCAGCAATGTCACCCCGTCTTTCGAAAATTCTAGAAAAATCATCCGACCTCGAAATGACGTGTTCTAGGCGACGATGGAACCGTAACAAAGTGTACTATGACTGAAAAATATCACTAGGCCGGAATATATACTGGAATGATAGCAGAATTCTATACAAGTGGGAAAAAGCAGAGTTTCCAGACCAGAAATTTTCAGCACTGTCACACTGTCTTCCAAAAATGCAGTAAATTGCTCAGACCTCCAAAAATTCTAGAGAAATATGCGTTAGAATAGGGACTTCACGAACTTAACTAAAAAATAATAGGAGACTAAGATGAAAATGCTAATAAGCTGTAAAAATTAGGTTTTATGCAAAAAAAAGATAAGCTCCAAAATTAAGTAATATCATCAAAATGCGTGTATCGAAGCCAAAATGAACATAAATTATGCACAAAATGCCATCTAATGAGGGGTAAAATACGCAATTTTGAACCCTAATCACACCCCCAACTAGCTTTTTGCTAGTACCTAGCAAAACAAGCGATATATTCGGATTCACAACATAGCCCATATCAAATTCCACAATCTTCATGGCAAATAGAGAATTTTCAACATAATCTCAAATTTAATATACCAATTCATAAAAGAGAGAAAATCCAAGAGCAATATTTCAATATGGCTCAAACCAATAAAGCAAAAGCAAAGTTTGCATTTATTGAGATTAAAACATAAGTGTGTCATAATATCACAATCTTCAAGAACTTGGCCAAAAACAACAACACTTAGCTTTCCTAATTGTAATGACAGTATGTGTAAACTACTGTTTGTATAGGAATTTTGTTGTGTGTATAGTGATTTCCTACGTGTATGGCTATAAGGTGACTATGATAAGCCCGGATATATAAGTGAATGCGTGCGGATGGATAGGAAATCGATATTAGTGGTAGCATGCTAATAGTGTGTATTAGCGTGCTTGGCGATTTTAGTTGGTGGGTATGTATAGAAAAGCGGTATGTCCATGATGTTATTAATGAATGGTAGTATCATTATTGATGTTTGGTTGGTATTTTGGTGACATTGTTATGATTTTTGGTATTAGTATTTCTAGTATTGGTAATGGTGATCAATATCATCAGTGTTATTGTATGGGCCTATAGTTAAATTTAGTAGTCTAAGCGTTGGTTGTTGGGCTTTGCCAGTGGGCTTGAGTTATGTGACTTGGTTGTTTTAGGGATGAGCTTGGAATACTTTGTAGTTGGGCTAGACTATTAGATGAGAGAAGAGGGTTTGATTTAATTGGGAATGGCAAACTTGTAATACCCACTTCTCTTCCTTTTCTACAAACTTCTTTTGTTTTTTTCCTTCCTCCTCTCCCCGTTTCTTCCCCAACCCAGGCCGCATGATCAACCCTCCTAGCTGCCGAAAATTTTGGAAGGAGATGGAGGGAGAATGTGGAGAAGAAGAAGAAAGGAAGAGGGAAGAAAGAAGAAGTGAAGCTCTAGCTTTTTCCCCTTCCATCCCTCTCAATATCTTTCCCTCTCTCAAAAAAACTCCATGGCCAAAACCTTCCCTCAAACCCAAATCCGACCTTAGCCGAATTTTCTGGGCTTTATCTTCAAGCCGTGCCGGCCCGGTCCGGTTTTCTTAAAGGATCAAGTGGTTGTGGGAGTTTGGGATCAAGAGGAGTTAGGGCTTGGAGTTGAAGAGGGGGAATTCATGGAGGAGTAGGGGGAATTTCGAAATTAGGGTTTTTGAAGCTTGATGAAGAAATTGGTGGAGCTCTTATGTGGGCTTTTGGAGCATGGATTCATGGTGGAGTTCTCCTTGGTAGAGGTAGGAGGCCAACCCTACTCATATGTTTAATTTCATTACATTTTGAGCATAAAGTTTGCATCTTTAAGGGTTTTGTTGAATTTCTTGACCTGATGCCTTCAAGATTGATTTCATATGTTGTGTTGAAATCATAGGATGCTATGTTTAAGATTCATGTTGCCTTGATTGTTGATTTCATCAATTTTGCAACGTGCTGAAATTTGCTCAGATCTGGCTGAAACTTTATTTGCTTGCTGGCACTAATTGGCTACATGGAATGAACTAAAAAAATATATGATGTACATCTTGAAGCCCTTGACAACTTTCATGTTTACACTTTTTGCTAATTCGGACTGGAAACTGGAGAAGAAAATCCAGTTTTGAAAACTGTCATGTTTGCAGTCTGACCATACACACTTTAGTAAAATGGGTCTCTTTTCCTACACACTTGATGAAATGACGCGATTCTGGTGCCGTTGGAAAGCTAGTTTCCAGGGCTACAACTTCGATGCTTTCTATAATTTTTAGTTCTGCCTGCAAGTGATGGCAAATCTGACTTGAAATGGACACAGATTCTGATTTCAGAATGCTGAAATTGCACCTGCCAGTATAAAATTCATCATAATTCATACAATCAGTCTTTTTGCGTGAAATTTTACCAGCATATTAACGACACCCATGCCTACAACTTTCATTTAGATGTCTTGACCTAGTGTTATGCAAATATTTGGAGAAATCAGGTCTCAAAACTGAAAGTTCTGCACTTTCAGCATGCTGGACTTGTTAAGAGTTGTACTTATTCATGACTTGTGGTTTATTTGACATCATTGCACTTGCTTATTAGTGTTATATAAGGTGTAAGGAATGTTGATGCTCTTGAATATTTTGTGCCACTAATTACGTGAAATATCTCTCATTTAGTATGTTGGAAGCTATATTAATTATAGGAAGTTGCTCTCATTTATTGGTATTGTTAGAAAATTTAATATTTAAGTTGAATTGTTCTCTTGTGAAATATTGGAAGCTTAATTAAGAATAGAGAGTTGGGATTAAAGATTGCATTTCATAAATTTTGGATTGCCTCATCTCATTTCATAAATTAGGTTGAATTGCTATCATAATAAAAGTGCTCTCATTTTGTCATATTGATTAAATGAAATTGCTCCTATATTCCTTGTAAGAAAAATATGAATTATGTTATAATAAATTGAGTTGTACAATATGAGGCTATGATATGGATCATGATGCCCTATAATGTCTTGTTTCAAATTTCAATAACAAGTGCATTTGCTCTCATTTTGCTTTCATTAATTTTGTTGGAAACTATAATTGCTCTTTTTGTGAAATTTGTTCTCATTTTCGGTTGTTGGTAATTACTTATTCAATTTAATTTGTATGAAATGAGAAACATGTGAAAATGAAATGAATTGGGAAATTGGAAAGGTGATGTTGGAAACATGCGGAATATGGAATGTGTGACATGGTCACGTTAGGACACGAACGGTGTAGTGCACGGGCATGGACAAAGTTGCCACGGTAGGAGGCGGGAGGAGTCGCCGTGGGCAATCTCTTGATACCATTGGGTGGCTCCACGTGATAACGGAGTAGTCACGATACACTTGCACGCCGGCACATTCATGGGATCCCATTGCATTGCATTGCATCGTATTACTTGAGCATCATATGCATCATGGCATCATTTAGCATTTCTGAGTGAATTGTGGTTGTTTGGATGTGATGATTAACTTTTAAGAATGAATGTAGCCATGGATGTATTTGGTGCTTGAATGATGGAATGTTGAAAAGTGTGGTTTGCTAATTGTTAGCAAATAATGTTATTCTTGTTGTTATTATTAGTAGTGATATTAATGATAGTGACGTTGGTATTGGAAATATTAGTGATGTTTCTTAAGAATGAAGTTATGTTGATGTATATGGTGGTGTTGGTGGTGTTGGCATGTTATGATTATACCATGTTCTCTTTGAAATACTACTTATGGTTTCTTTTTGAAATATTACTTATGTTGTACTTGGAAACTTTTGATAAATACAAGAGAAACTCTGCCGAAATTTTTATAAGCACTTCCACAACTTCCCAAGCATTAGAAACTTAAGCTAGGAATACCACACAAAATGCCACTTGCTATCTCCCTTAAATTTCCATGCTTAAATGAACACCCATTTGGAAAATTAGTATAAATGAAAAGTTAGTAAGAGGGTTTTTGATAACGTGCAAGTTGAAAGTTTTGGAGAGTGTAGGAACCCCTCTTCTTATGGTTTATTATTTCTACAACTCTTCCAAGCATGTTAAAGAGACAAATCTTAATTAAAGGTAGGCATCTCTTTCTATACCTATATCTTTAAGATGACATCTTGCTAGATGTTGCCTTGCTTTTGATTTCATGTTTTGAATTCTATTACATTAAGGATTGGTCATCATGCTTGCCATGTGTTTGTAGTAATGTCGCTATGAGGAAAGTTGTCATTCTTTATTATGGAACATGAAAAGACTGAGTTTCATAGTGTTGTAGATTTAATTATTACTTCCCCTTAGCAAGATGAAAATTTCTAAATAAGAACTAATTCGAAGTTAGTATTTCGTTTGCGTAGCAAACCATGTTGGGCCCAAAGATGGCATCCTTCTTGTACTACATACCATCTAGGCCAAAGCTAGGTTTCGGTTCCTTAATATTGCAGTTCTCTTCTCTACACGTCCTCCTCACTTTGTTTTGTAGGTTATCCTCTTGCCGCAGGTACGTGTTTTGTAAAGACACCATTTACATTTTCGTATGTAATGGCCTTGTTACGCCATGAGTTAATTTTCCGTTGTTACTTAGTGCATAGCATTTTTGTGCACCATGTGAGTTGGGTTTGGAATTCCTACTGGGTCACGCTGTGACGTGCCCCGTTGATATTTTTTCAGGCGCTGGTTCGTGGAGTTGGAGGCCCACTAGTCTATTTGGTTGGCGTTGGTTAGAGTTGAGGGTTTTGAGAGAGTATGATAGTTTTGGGTGGGTGATATTGTACTCCGGCGAGTTGAGGGTATTCTATTGTATATGAGATCTGGCTTCTATGTTGTATATGAGGGTTGTATAAGTGATGTTGTATTTGGATAGTTGTAACTTAATAGGTATTAATGGTTTGTTTACATCTGTTTTTGTGTTGTTGGTCCTCTTTGTGTTTCTGTGTTGTTGGAATGCTACAGGTACTATCCCAGCAGTGCGCAGTGGACCTGTGCTTAAGTTTGAAATTTTGTTTTTCCTTCGTAACACCCGCCTCTTCGGGAATACATGATACTGATTCGTACTTATCAGGTATCCCGGGGAGTGAGGCGTTACACTAATTCATAAAAGTTTGATATGTGGATCATGTTTATTCATGTTTATTTTTATTTTTATGAAACTTAGGATGACCCATGTAACGAGGGTTCGGTCAAAAATTCCCAAATCAGAAGATTTTGGGGTATTGGTCCAAAAAGGAATTTCCATTGCCCACTCGCTTGTTTGAATGGACCGAGGAGGTCCAATCCCCACTTGGCAAAAGGCACTGGACTGACGATGGGGATCAGGTCAGTTGGTGGGGCCGATCTGATCCTTGAGAATTTTTGGCAAGTCGGGCACTTTCGCACATACTTGACGTTGTCTTTGAACATCGATGGCCAGAAGTAGCCTTGTCTTACGGCCTTCAAAGCTATCGCTTTTCCTCCACAATGGTTCCTGCAATCGCCCTCGTGGATTTCTTGGATCACATAGAGCGCTTCCTGTGGGGCTAAGCATTTGAGATATGGGAAAACGTAATACATGGTCCATCGCATCTTGTACAATGAACCATCTAGCAAGACGAACTGGTAGGCCTTTCGTTCTAGCTTTCGTGCCTCCACTGGGTTGGTCGACTTTTCCCCCGTGTTCAGGTAACGGATTATGTGATCCGTCCAAGTGATTCCTTGGTCGAGGCTTACCAGCTCCTGCTCCAACCCGATGGAGTGTGGTAGACGTCGTACACATACTGTCCGACCGAGCCCCGCGGGGGAGGATGATGCGAGCTTCGACAGGGCGTCGACTCGATGATTCTTCGACCTTGGTACATGATGGATTTCTACGAGTCTGAACTTGGCGAGCTCCGCTTTAGCGACTTGCATGTAACTCTGCATTGAGTCTTCGCGGGACTCGAAGCTCCCGTTTAGTTGGTGGACGATGAGGATGGAATCGTTGAGTAGTTGGACCACTTTTACGCCTAAGGCTTTAGCCAATCGAAGTCCGTTGATGGCTGCTTCGTACTTAGCACCATTATTTGTGGTTTGAAAATCGAAGCGAAAAGCGTACTCGAATATGTTGCTCGCTGACGTTTGGACAAATATTCCGGCCTAGCTCCCGGTTTGAGTGGCCGAACCATCAACTTGTACGATCCAGGTTCCCTCATCTTCAATTGTATCAGTTGGCGAATTGATACTGTCAAGGGTGAGGGGGTAGCATCGGGTAGTATGTTAGTAACACATAACTCATACTCTGGGCTGTCGTTGTAAGTGGGGTTGACGATGAAGTCGACGAGAGCCTGCCCTTTGATGGCGGTCCTCAGCTTGAACTGGATGTTGAATTCGCTCAGCTCGACCCCTATTTCGTCATTCTCCCTGAACGATCCAGCCTCTTCGGGGTCTGTTCCAAGGGAGTGTCGGTGAGGACCAAGATGGTGTGCGCTTGGAAGTACGGTCGTAACCTCCTCGCAGATTGGATAAGCACAAAAGCCATCTTCTCTATCCCCGAGTACTTGATCTCCGTGCCTCGGAGAACTTGACTGACGTAGTAGATGGGCCGTTGGACTCCCAAGTCTTCTTTAACGAGTGCCGAGCTCACGGCCTCCATGGTAGCGGCCATGTAAATGATGAGTTGGTCATCTTTATCTGGCTTGGTTAGGAGTGGTAGGCTGCGAAGCTACTCCTTTAACTCGGAGAAGGCTTTCTTACAGTCTGCGTCCCATTCGATGACTCTCTTGCCACTCGATGCAGAGGCTATCGCCTTTCTCAACACTTTGAAGAAAGGCAACGACCTCTCGGCTGACTTAGACAAGAATCGGCCAAAAGCAGCTATTCATTCTTCCGTTCAGCCTTTGGAGTTCTCTGATGGTCGAAGGCTCCTTCATCGTAACGATCTAAGCGATCTTGTCGGGGTTGGCCTCGATCCCTCGATTTGTTAGCATGAAACCAAGGAACTTTTCCGACTGAACACCAAAGGTACATTTGGCAGGGTTCAGCCGAAGGTTGTATCGTCGTATCTGTGCGAATATCTCTCAGAGATCTGCGATGTGATCTGTCGGCTTCTTCGACTTGACCAATATGTCGTCGACGTAGACTTCTAGGTTTCGTCCGATTTGAGCCTCGAAGACTCCGTTCATCATGCGTTGGTACATGGCCCCTGCATTCTTCAAACCAAATGGCATTTTGGTCTAACAGTCGATCAGTGATGAAAGAAGTCTTCTCTTCGTCATCCGGTGCCATCTGGATCTGGTTATATTAGGGGTGGGCATCCGAATATTCGGATCGGATTATGCCTCAATCCACCATCCGATCCAATTGAATCGGATGACGAAAAATCTGATCCGCATCCACTAATAAAAAAGTTAATCTGAAAATTCAGATGATTAGAATTTCGAATCGGATACGATTCGGATTGGATTAGTATTAGCTTTATTGAAAATTTAAAGTTATTGATGCCACAATTTGTAACTCGTTTCATTAGATTCTGAAAATTTAACTTTTAAACACTAAAGTCAATTCCAATGTCGAAACGAAATATCCTTACAAAATACAAATTGCTAGAATAACATAAAGAAGCTATCTCTGTTTGCAATATCTTCATACAAGTTTGGCATCAACTTCAAGGAGGATGAGCTTGACAACCAAGAGCTCTCCTTCCAGCAAAAATGATAAAAAACCAAAAAAATCAGAGCTCTCCTTCCACAAAGATATCAATTTTCAGTAGTTGTTGCTGCTGTCATAGTCTCCTCACGAGTGCCTGAGGAATGAGGATTGCTATTTGCTAGCCTTGAGTCCTTGACTGTGCATTCAAATCAAAATCAAATCCGATTACTTTGCTTGGTGACAATCTTCAATTCTTCATGCGTAAAAGCTTTGTTGCTTGGTAAATGGCAATGGCCCAAGTTCATATTGAGACGAGGAGAGCATGTTTTATTTGTACTGTTGTACAGTACATGAATGAAAACTGAACAGACGTGAGAGAAGAGAGAGACGAGGAGGCACTGCATCTGCATGGGTCTATGGAACCGGATGGGACCGATGGGGGGATGCAATTGAGTCTGTTAGTCTTCTTAACCAACAGCCATGATGCATTGATTCAGGGGCTTTTAGGTAGTAGTGAAAAACAATCGGATCTGATTGAGAATCAGATATTCGGATGAACAAAGACAATAACACAATCCGCTCAAAACCTAATCGGATCGGATCACATTCTGTCGGATGAAAACTAAAATCTGAATCCGAATTAGTTTCAAACGGATCGGTCGGATCTGCTTATTAATAACAAGTCGCTTTCATCGGATCGGATATCCGATCTACTTTTTCAGATCGGATCGGGTGGATTTAATCGTTTAATCGGATCTTTGTCCACCCCTAGGTTATATCATGAGAATGCATCCATGAAATTGAGGAGTTCGTAGCCCGAAGCACTGTCGACCAAATGGTCGATTCGTGGCAGGGGTAACTATCCTTCGGGCATGCTTTGTTGAGATCGGTGAAGTAGACGCACATCCGCCACTTGCCGTTCGCATTCTTCACCATCACGACATTCGAGAGCCAGTCAGGAAATCTGACTTCTCGAATGAAGTCTGCTTCCAGAAGTCGATCCACTTCCTCGATTGCAGCCTTTATCTTTTCTCCTCCCATATTTCTCTTCTTTTGTTCCATGGGCCTAGAAGTCGGGTCAACTTCCAGTTTGTGGCATGTCACCTCGGGGTTGATGCCAGGCACATCTTTCGGGGACCAGGCGAAAATGTCTGCATACTCTTTCAAAAGAGCGATCAATTGTTCCCTTAAGTCGAGAGGGAGCATTGATCTTATAGAGACAGTTTCTCTTCTTCTTCGAAGATCCGGATGTTTTCTGTCTCCTCGACTGCTGCAGGCCGTCGATCTTCGCCTCGGGGATCGACTGGGTTTGCCTGCCTAATCCTCCTCAAAGCGATGGACAGTCTATAGCACGACCGCGCTTGCTTCTGATTCTCTCTTGCTTTTTCGACTCCTTCGGGGGTCTGGAATTTGATCATCTGATGGAAGGTTGAGACCAACGCTTCTATAGCATTCAGTAGTGGTCTCCTGCTGATCCTATTGTACGCCGAGTTGATCTTCACCACCATGAAATTGGTCAGGCAAGTGATTTGTCGCGGGTACGTGCCGAGGGTCACCGGTAGGGTGATGATGCCTGCTATTGGGGCGGAGTGTCCGGTGAATCCCACCAGGGGCCCCGAACAGGGGGTCAACTCCACGAAGGACAACCTCATTCTCTCCAACGTGTTGAAGAATAGTATATCACACGAGCTTCCGGTGTCGACAAGTAGCATCTTTACGACGTTCTCGTTGATATTGGCCATGACGACGACGTCATCATCATGCAGCCATTCCACACCCACTAAATCTTCATCCGAGAAGGATATAGGATGTGTAGAATCTCTGGGGTGCTTTCGCCCTACATATACTGTTATCAACCTTCCGGCGTAGGAGCTTTGGAGCGAGGTTGACAGGTCTGGGTGCGGGAGACCTCCCATTATCATGTTGATGAGGCTGACGCTGGGAGGTGTCGAGGCATCCCCAGAGGATCTTGATGGGTGAGTCGACATGGTTGAAGTATTTCGTCGATCGGGATGTCTACTCGTGGTTTTCCACAGACGGCGCCAAACTGTTAAGGCCAAAAATGAACGAGACAGTTGTCAAGCTGACATGGGCTCTTTGTTCTGAGTCGAAGCCTTGTCAGCAGATGAAGTGGGACCCTAGGTTGGAAGAACGTGGGTAGAGTGATGGAGGTAGATGATGACGCGGTGCTCGATCGACCCTCGATCAGCTTGAACGTCGATCGCTCAAGGTTGGGAAGCTCGGAAGCGTCCCTCGTGGGAGATGGAGACTCTCGATCTACGCTGCAGAGACACGTTAGGGGGGTCGGATCTGGGTTCTGACCCAAATCCTCTCCGATGCTTAAGTTAGTATGAAAACTTAAGGATGAGAGGGAGCTTGGAGCAGCTGAGATCGACCCACGGAGGTTCGCCTCAGATCTGTCGTCGCAAGCTCTATAGTGTAAGAAATATCAACTGAGGAAGTAGAGTTCTATGTCATAGATCTCGTACCATGGAACTGGAACCACTTTACCTTTTCCTTTCGTCTATTTATATGTCGTTCCCCTTTGATTGTATGTAACTGACCCACACTGATTCGGGCACGATCACCTTCGGGATTCGAGATAATGGCTGTCCATTTACTCGACACCATTAACCTCCCCCTGAATATCAGCAAGGGCCTAATGGTCGAGTGGGCCGTTCGCTTGACTCGGCAATACCTCACTCTGAGCAACGGGTATCGGGTTATTGTCACCATTTGGTTCGGATATGCGGATATTTCACCTGGAACCGTACTCGAGCACTAACAATCCCCTAATTAAATATTTCAACAATATCAAAAGCATAAGTAATTCAAAAAACCTGATGAATATGTCCTAATTAATCCAAAAAAATTGACGAATCTCTCCTAATTAGAACCAATTTTTTTTTCAAATTAAAGAATCAACAACCAAATTACATTCCTATTTACATATTTCAAAACCATACCGTATCCATCAAACAAGATCCACTGGAGTCTCGCCGTCAATCAAAACAGAGCCTCTTGATTCACTGGGAGAGAGGGAGCGTAGAAAGACGTCGGCAAAAAAACCAAAATAAAAATAAGTAATCCAAAAAACTTTTAATAGAATATAGAATTTTCTCCTATTTAGATAATCGACTGATTGAATTGATTACTATGGACATTGAACTGTTGAGCACGACTATATCAACATGACTAAGGGTGATAGAAAGCCGAAGTAATGAACTATATCGACCTAGACTGTACTGAACCGAACTATTGTATAGAGACATGTTACGGTCAAAAAATGGCGATAACAATGTTTAGGTTGACGTGGACTCTTCATTTCCTTGGCAAGGGTGATTTCGTAATTAGCCACCGCCAACGAGCGACGGCGTAAATCTGTGGTAGCCAAAAGGGCCTGCAGACAAGCAAGAGCGTCAACTCTATTGCTTGGATTCAAGCAAAAAGTGGAAAGAGATAATTTTTACATGGAGATTTCGGTGGATTTCGATTGTGGTTAACCTCTCATAATCGACCCTCTACAGGACGGCCTTGTCTCGAGGAAGGGTCGAATTCTCAACAAGTCAAAAGAGCCGATTCGTTTTTTCCGACCAAGTTAACCGGCCAAAAAAGCTCTTCTTCGGAGCATTCGACTGGGGCTTGAGGCGATCTATCCTCCAAAAGGATCGACCTAAACTCGGAGGGAATGTCCTAGACCAGTGACTCCTGAGGAAATAACCCCCCCGGACTAGGAGTCCTCACGAAGAAGTGGTCTGTAAGAGGAAGATGATTCCCCCGAAGTTTTCTCTAGAAGGGGAGCATGATCTTGTATAGGAGTCACTGTCGGAATAATGGCGTCATTTGACTTAGACGAATCTGAATCAATAATGATAAGTTTTCTCCTCGGTTTCTTCTTCTTGGTCTCGACCTTCTCAACCTCGACCGAGAGGAGCTTCTATTTCCTCTTTAGCGGTTGGGTCGTCCGGGGAGCTTCATGAACCACCAGGGACATGCCATCGGGTAGCTTCAATTGTTGCACCTTCCAAAAGACTCGTGTGAGGGGAAGGCAAATCCTTTTCATCTTCTCGAATGGAAGCTTCGAGCGCCTCCCGCATAGTCGATTCAACCTGATATTCTTGCATGACCATACCTACAGAGAAGGGAGGAAAATTCAAGAAAAAGAAAACCAGGGTAAGGTCCAGCAAAGGATTCGACATTTCACCCATACGGTCTTGAGTAGCACCTGGTATGACAAAAGACACTTCGTTGATCTACTCTCGGTAGGCAACAACAAGAGAAGAGCAGCAACCTTTGCTTCCTCCTCAGAAAGGGCTTTGTCCTCGTTCATTGCAAGTTTGGGATTCCCCCATTGAGTGACGAAACTTGACTCGCCAGGGAATACCACACACACGAATTGCTCTTTCCATTTCGGATTTGAGCTGTGAAGATCCTTAAACAATCTCATGTCTCTACGAGCGGTAATTATGTACCAACCCGAGGGCAGGGGAGGTGGTACTCAGAAAAAGTGATTAAACAAACAATCCCATGGATGGTTCAATCCTATTTGATACGCACATCGCCATGAAGCTAACCAAGATACCCACATCATTGGGCATCAGTTGAAAAAGGGAGATGCCCAATGTTCTAAGTACACATAGTATAAAAGGGTGCATGGGAAAGCGAAGCCCAAGTTGAAAACCCTTTACATAAACCCCAACTTCACAATCACAAGGGGAATGTGCCCTCTCCTCCGCATGTGGTAGCCGAATCTGATAATCACACCTTTCGTATTTTCTTTGAAAATCAGGAATCTGATCAGCTGCCACATGAGAACCCTGACCAGAGACTATGTCGGGGACAACGACTTTCCCTTTATCTTTCTGAAGGGCGGAAGTCGGATTTCCAGCAGAGACACGAGGGGAAGAAGAAGCCATGGCAAAAGGTCAGAAGGAGAAATTCGATTCAGGAAAGCTCAAAACGATGACGTTTTCTTATCCTTAAATGTCCATATCAAGGAAAGAAGCATCATGACGATCTAGGCTAATCTCACCATCAAGGGACATGTGTCGATGATCCAAATGTGCTCGTATCTCGGACTCTGAACCGACGCATCGTCCAAATAAGAAGAATGTGGGGTTTGGCGCCTAAACTCAAAATTTTCCGCCTCGACTGTCATGCCCCATAAATGAGATATCACGTCACTTGACCCCAACAGGCGAAGTGTTTGAGCCCAAGTGAGGGGGGGGGGGGGGGGGGGGGGGGGGGGGGGGGGGGGGGGGGGCATTGTTGAATCCTTAGGTTGGCACTCGAGGAGGGGAAAAATATTGTCATCAAGAAGCCTACGGAAATAACATATGAGCCCGCTTGGCCCATGAAGCCCACAAGGATGGCTAACCATTAACCTGGTCAAAGCCCGCACATCATTTGCCTATTGAGCTTTCTTAGCGATTGATAAGGGTCTCATGAATGGCGGGAGTAATTGACATGGTCATACCTACTTATGAGGAATGATCGTGCCACATATGGGTGGCAAAATGCACCCGACCCGATCCGACCCGACCCGATCCGAACCGAACCCGGCCTCCTTAGCCAGATATGTGTAGAGGCCTATTCGGGCCGGGTAGAATTCGGGTCAACCCGGCCGATCTGGATAAAATCTGGGCCGGATGCGGTTTGACCCGTCAACCCGTTTGACCTGAGTCCTACCCGTTTAATATAATATTTATATATATATTTATATAATAAAATCTCAACAGAGGTTCACCTTGGCGCTTTGTTTAGCGGGATTGAGTTGTTGAGCACAGTAAGGATGCTTCACGGGTTTAATTCCTGGCTCCCGCTATCAATATTTTTGATTTAGAAGTTCAGGCCTTTAGTAATAACACGAAGAAACCATATTTAATAATTAAAATGCTGGGAGAACCACAAGGAACTCATGGGCTAGTTGGTTAGTGCGTTTGATTTACCTTTAGTTGGCGTGGTTTCAAGACTGGAAAAAGCAGTTTTCCTCGCAAAAACCCTTTTTAATTGAAAAATCTATAGAATCCAGTTGGGTCGGGTGACCCGGGTAATGCCTTGCCCGGGTACGGGTTTCGCAACCCTGACCTGGATTTAATTCGGGTCAAGTACGGGATTACCCCTTTCCGGGTCAGGTCAAACCTGATCAGACACAAACCAGACCCGACCCGACCCGTTTGCCACCACTAGTGCCACTACAATTGGTGGCCGTTATTCATCAACGTTACGGAAGAGACATTTCTATCTATAAATAAAGGGGAGACAAACAGAAGAAAGGATGGATTTCAGGTGTACGAAATACTAGGTACTCTGACAAAACTTATCTCCTTACACTCCTAAAATTCTCCCTCCAAACGCTTGATGTGACTAAATCAGGACTATCCTCCTTGGGACAATTTTGACAGCCCCAAACCTCTCTTAAGTGCATACTAACTTAAGAATCGAAGGGAATTTGTGACGGAATTCAGATCCGACCCCCTAACGACTGTCTGTGGTGCAGTTCATTCAAGATTCGACCCAGCAGAAAGGTCGAACGGTCGTCGCATACGATCGTGAGATCGATCGAGCTTCATGCCAACGCTCTCGGCTCAGCCTTCATCGACCCTGGTTCTACCAACCGAGGGTCCCACATCACCAGCTGACAGGCTCCAGCTCGATAGAGGAGTCCACGTCAGCCCCGACTACTGTTGACCGAAACCCAGCCGTCAACAGTTGTGCACTTGTGCGTGGTTAGTAAATTTGAGTGCAAACTTGTAAATAAATGGTCGGTGTTCAGGAGCAAATGACAAGCTTGTAAACAATGGCTGTGGGTGCGAGCCGGCGCGTAGAAACTCCCAAATTTTAATTTGAACCTCAAGTAAAAGGCAAAGCTTGTTATAGAAAACCAAATATCATTTTCCGTAGTCTACCAATATTATGGTAAGCACAATACACATCTAATATCAAACTACCTGATTTGTGAACCTAGGCTTAGCTTGCCATTCAAACAGACAAATCAACAAACAGGTTGTGCTCACCAGTCAATTGCGGAATAAACAAGCTAATGCTCCCTTCCTTCTCCCTGCATCATCTGAATATAACCTGTTCTAAGCAAACGACGACGGATCACCTTTATCTATTTCAAGCAGCTGCATCCTCTTCTTGAATCTCGCAGGGAGCGTCCGCCAAATCAATAGCATCCAGCAAACCATCAATAGCATCCATCAACCCATCGAAGGCAGCAACGATCTCACCAACGAGACCCGGCGCGTTCCCGTCATTATCGCGCAGCCCCTCGATCCCGTCGAACCGGTCGATATCATCGCGAAATGCCACGAGGTTCACCATCTCATCCAACATGCCTCTGAGGCGATCTCGGTACGCACGCATCCCGTCCGCATCGGCTAGCAGCACTTCCAACTCGTCTCGTCGAACTTGAGCATCCTCCGATGCATTTCGTCTTCCAGACGTCGACTGATGATGGATTTGATCAACGAGGACCAGAGCTTGCACGCGCAACCGAACCTGGCAAGAGATTTGACCGGAAGGCGATCCAGTATTTCCATCACGAGATCAACAGGAATGCATCTTTCCGTTTCTGTCAGCGGATGCCGCAGCTCCTCTTCTTCAATGGCCGCTTCCTTCATGATGCACACGATGATGAGAATATGGGGAAAGCTAAAACCCTAGGAATCCCAATCGATCCTAACGCTACCCTACTGCATCAGGCACCGTTTTATAGTTGCATCCGGACGAAACCACAGGCCCATACTTTTCATTTGTAACTGGGCTGGGCTAGCTACAATGAAATGACCTTTGGAGCTGTTATTGGATACCAAACTGCATTTATTTAAAAGAAAAAGAACCGTCAATGTTATACTAAAATTAGAAAACCATTCTTTTAAAACCAAAGAAATATCTAGTACCGCAAATAAAATGGAAAGTTGTTATAACAGTCAGCGTAATTTCCCTTAATTAATCATCCGTTTGAAAAAGTCTACCAATACTCGTTAATCCTCGTATCACTGTCATCTCAACAAAAATTAGACCGCACGAAGAGAAACAAACGATGGAACAAAAGCAAAGAGAGGGGAGAGAAGAGGGAGAGGAAGAACATAAGAAATTAATTAAGCAACCCTGATCTCCTCCGTTGAGATTAATTAGCCGTTGAAGATTAATCTCTACGTTCACAAAAATGGAAAAGTTTTGTGCCTCTTCAAACCCCCAATCAGTCCCTTCTAATTCCAACGTCAGCACATCTCTTCACGATGATCCCGCCCTCTTAGAAGGTCTTTCCCTGGATCCTAATTTTATCTTTGGATTTTTCATAACTAGAGAAATGTATTTTTGTTTGGCTTTTAGCTTTGTTACAGGCTTGCAATTAAATATAATTTGGCACTAATCTATTCGTTCTGATAGGATAAATAATTTTTAATGATCGTCTAAATTGTCAGGTGTAGCGGCGGAAGTGAAGCTCCTCCTGAAGCTGATCCACGACCACAACGCGGCCTCGAGAGAAACAGACGTCCGTCGGCCGAAGCGGCTGGCGACGATGCTGACGATCCTCGACGGCATCAGGTCCCGAGTGCAGAAGGCGCAGGCCCGCATACCCAAGCGCAAGGCCGAGCTCCGCCGCTGCGCTACCGAGCTCTTCCGAAACAACGTCGACAACAGCGACAACAAAGAAAAGGAAGCGAAACCTACGTTAAGCCCAAGCGCGAGCGGGCGCAACGAGGAGGAGGGGAAGCTCCGCCGCCAGCTGTCGGCCAACATGACGGCCAGGAAAGGCCTGGAAAAGATGTTCTGCAGTCTAAGCAAGGAGAAGGAAATGATCGCCGCGGAGTTGGCCAAAAGGGTTCACGAAGCTACGTTGATGGAGGAGGAGATCAGCGACCTGCGGAAGCAGAATGAGAAGCTGATGGAGAAAGCCAAAGTTTGTGCGGCTCAGCATCAAGAAGGAGTTAATGACACTGCCGGAGACGGCGGGGGCGGGGGCGGGGGCGGGGGCGGGGGCGGCGGCGGGGGCGGGGGCGGCGGCGACGCGGCGGCGCTGCAGGAGAGGAACGGCGAGCTGACGGAGCAGCTGATGAGGTCGTTGGAGGCGTATCGGACGGTGAAAAGGAGGTTGAGGGAGGTCATGGATGAGAGGGAAAGGATCAACGGGAGGATTGCGGACGTGGCGATGGAGGCTGCCGCAGGATTCGAGAGGGTCAGGAGATTGAGAGAAAGGGTTGGTCGTGGTGGTGGCTATGGAGGCGACGGTGGGGTCGGGGAGGAGTTGTGTATGCTGGAGAGGGTGTTTGCCGGATTTTATAGGAGGTTGATGATGGGGGTGGCGGTACCGCCGAGGGGGGCAAGCCCCAGGGGGAGCCCTAGCCGAGCGGAGCAGAATTGAACGATGGAAATGGGGGGGAGATTAATTCGATGTTTATATTTGTAAATTTGTTTCTATTTATTGTCTGCTTTGTGCTTTGTAGTTGTTGATCGTCAGTCATGAACAGTAAAATTGTTATTTAAAAAATGAAGAGTATGATGCTAATACAGATGTAACACAATGGGGTTGCTTGTGACAATGGAGATAATGTGATGAAACTGTTCTTGGCTTCTGGTTTTAATTTAGAGAATCACGTAGATCATTCTGTTCAAGTGTCATCTCTTCTAATAGATCATGTGTACAGCACAAAAAGCCGGACCTCACAGCTTGACACAATATCTACTAATAGATCATGTGCACAACACAAAAAGCCGGACCTCACAGCTTGACACAACATCTATTAGATCAGGTGTCGCCTTTTTTACATTATTCACTTTTGGTTAAAGATGGGAGCAAGTGGTGGTAGAAAAAATTGAATTTTGTTATCACATCCTGCTTGTGATGCCAGAGCTTAAAAAACTGAGAATTTGGCCCCTCAGGGTGTCCAAATAAAAGAAAGGTAGAACAAAACCAAATTGCATGGTATTTCGTCGCATCACAGTGGTTAAGATAAAAGGCAATAAATAATACTAGCATAGTTGATATGCTTCTAGTATAGAATCAATGACGGAAGAAACAATACTTAGAATAACGATTTTGGAAGAAGGAAATCCCCTATTTATATAAGCTTTTAAGTCTCATGTTTAAACTTCCTTTCTTTAGAGCAACTCCAACCCATCTCTATAACTCCAAAATGGAGATTGAAGTTGCTCCAACCCATCTCCAAAATGAAGATAGAGATGGGGATTTGCAATAGTGCTCCTTCATATTTGGAGGGGCACTATTCACCCCTTCAAATCTCTAAACTTCTCATTAATGACAACTTAGACCTTAATTTAAATCTTATGATTATTTATTACTAATGTATTTTACAAATCACATGACCAAATTTAATAATTTTAGTACCGCCGTAAATATCTTAATTATACCTACAACATGAGACCAATATTGGATATTTTTCGAGCAAATTTAAAATATTTACAATATAACAAGAATACTGAATACTTAAAAATTAAAAAAAAATTAATTCGATGTTTATATTTGTAAATTTGTTTCTATTTATTGTTTGCTTTGTGCTTTGTAGTTGTTGATCGTCAGTCATGAACAGTAAAATTGTTATTAAAAAAAATGAAGAGTATGATGCTAATACAGATGTAACACAATGGGGTTGCTTGTGACAATGGAGATAATGTGATGAAACTGTTATTGGCTTCTGGTTTTTATTCAGAGAATCACGTAGATCAGTCTGTTCAAGTGTCATCTCTTCTAATAGATCATATGCACAACACAAAAATACCGGACCCCACAGCTTGACACAATATCTATTAATAGATCATGTGCACAACATAAAGCCGGACCCCACAGCTTGACACAACATCTATAAGATCAGGTGTCGCCTTTTTTACTTTATTCACTTTTGGTTAAAGATGGGAGCAAGTGGTGGTAGAAACAATTGAATTTTGTTATCACATCCTGCTTGTGATGCCAGAGCTTAAAAAACTGAGAACTTGGCCCCTCAGGGTGTCCAAATAAAAGAAAGGTAGAACAAAACCAAATTGCATGGTATTTCGTCGCAACACAGTGGTTAAGATAAAAGGCAATAAATAATACTAGCATAGTTGATATGCTTCTAGTATAGAATCAATGACGGAAGAAACAATGCTGAGAATAACGATTTTGGAAGAAGGAAATCCCCTATTTATATAAGCTTTTAAGTCTCATGTATAAACATCCTTTCTAAGCAATTGCAGATCATCGTCGGATTAGGAACGTGCGGTCCATGCACAAGTACGTGTTAGGGCTTCTCGTTTCGGAAGGTTAATTACTAAATAGGCTTTTTCGCGGTGACAGGTGATGTGATCTTTTTTGACTTAAAGGCAAGTTTCTTTCATGCATCGAACTGTGTTCGGTGTATTTAGTCATTGCCTTCGGAAAACCCTATATTAGTCTCCAATCGTACACAATACTAGGTCGACAGCCGACTAAGGAGAGTTGTTGCTGGTTTCATGTCTCTAACCCCCCATCTCTAATTGGTCGTGTTAAGATATTAATATAGTGTCCCTTAGGTTTCCGTGCAGTCTCTTAGTTTAAGGTATCTCTGGGTAAAGTGTATTGTCTCTTAGTAAGATGTGCCATGTATTATATGTGTGTGTGTGTGTGTGTGTGTGTGTGTGTGTGAACACCATTGTATGAAGAACCATCAAGCTAATACAATACAAATCATATTTCATCGTTTCTTTCTTGACATGGTATCAGAGCCAGTTATCTGATACAAAGCTCTTCTGCTGCTAACTCTCCCTTTAGCCCACGTTTTGTTTTGGGGGGACGATCTAACTCCCTGCCAAGTAATCTTCAAACTGCTTCAGTTTTCTGCCCCAGCGGTATTGCAACAACTTTGGTCTCAGGTAGCATCTCTGCTGCAACGCAGCGTCAACTGTGGTACCACTTAGGGGTTCTGATCTGATCTTGGCAAGTCTTTGATCATTTGCTGATGGCAACGATTATACGTCTCTGTTTACCTTACCACCCTGTGGTTCGACCGGAAGCTCTGAAATGAGACATCGTGTTTCGTGATTTTACCACCAACCCAGACATCGCCCGGGTAAAATTGTTATAGTTTTGCAATGGAACAAATCTCGTTCTTAATCACTTTGCTGGACGGACCACCCTGTTGTCCTCGGCTATGAGCGGTCGAAATTTCGTCGAACTTTCTGCTCCCCACTGGGGACTTCTTACCCATTGATATAATGCAAACTTATAGTGTGGCGACTCCCTGAATCGCCATTGTCATGTCCTTATACACGTGGTTTTTCTAGGCATGAAAAAATTGTGTGTGTCGATATATATCATAGTGCATGGGGGTTGTGCCGTAATATGTGGCTAAGAGAAGAGAATACGAGACGTGAATGCGGGAGAAGTGTGAATGACGTCGTATGTATAATATAACACGTATGTATTAGACGTGTGTGTGATACATGTATGCTTGCGTGGGTATGCATTGTTGGATGTAGAGAGAGAGAGAGAGAGAGAGAGAGAGAGAGAGAGAGAGAGAGAGAGAGAGAGAGAGAGAGAGAGAGAGAGAGAGAGAGAGAGAGTCATGCTAGTGTGAAAAGGGATTAGGGGTTAATGGCATCCCTGTAAATTTTAGAAAAGTGAGGGGCAAAATAGTCATTTGGACAAAATAGGGTGTGTGTGTATAGTAAAAAGGTGTGTGTATAAAGCAATGGAAAACTTGTAAAGACATGGAAGTTGAGGGGTACTTTTGGGAGGGTATTTTGTTCATTTAACAAGTTACATGCTTATCCTAAGAGAGGCTTCTAGGTGGAGATTTTTTTTGGGAATCTTCTCTTTCTTTCTTCAACTTTCTTTTCTTCTCTCTTCTCACTCTCCCTCCCTAGCAATGGGCGGCCACCCCTCTCCCCATTTTCTCCTCCTCCAATTGAAACCCTATTCTCCCTCACAAAAATCAAGAATCTCAAGTGGGTTGCATATGGGAAGAAGTTTGAGAATGAGAGAATGAGAAGGAGAGAAGAAATCAAGCTTTTGAGGTATGAAATCTATTTGGATTTGGAACTCTAATTAGGTGTTCTTTCTATCATGATTTATATTATGTTTTACTCAATATGTGTTGAAAGTAGTTAAATTAATGTACCATGATTTAATTTCACTAATGACCCCTTGAAATTCTTAGCAAACTAACCACCCCTGAAATCCTGAAATTATGTTGTGTGTTTCTACTTAAATTCTGGCCTCTGTGGCATGAATTAAGTTCGAAAAAATTATATACCTGCAGATCTTGAAGTTCTACCCCAAAATCATATAAAATTTGACATAGGTTCAATTCAATAATTAGGAGTAAAAATTCCATCTTTACAACTCGTCTGAATTTCATTCGGAATGAACACAGTTCAGTAAAACTTATCTCAGTCTCTGCACACTGCATGTAATTTTGTATTCTTGGTCTCATTGTAAAGTTAACAAGTGTTTCTACAACTTCATCTCAGTTCATGTTTTTCGAAATTCTGACTGCAACATGCCCAAAAACAGCAATCTTTACAGACCTCAGAATCTGCCTGAGAAATAGATTTGACAGGATTCACCAAACAATTCACCATAAATCATATAGTTTATATTTTTGCATGAAACTTTATAGGTGAATCCAATACTACCATATCTTCAACTTTAATTTAGAGATTTTTGTCAAATTCACAAGAGAATTGGATGGAATGTGTGGATCTTTATGGCTGTCCGGGCAATTCTAGCAAGCTGGAGTGTTTGGTTGAATATTGAATCTCGTGGTGAAGTCAATTTTCCATTTCATTATGCATGGATGTTGTGCTACTTGAAGGAATGCTTAGTTATGCTTTTGTTACTAAATTTGATGATGTGACAATATTCATTTCTATGGCGCCTGCCATGTGTTTGCTGAAATGCCCCAATGAATGTGAAGTTCAAGAAACATGAGAAATGAGATTATATGTTTTTGCATCAAGAACCTTGTTATAAAATTTATGATGTTGGGGACATGGATGGCATGGCTACACTATTATACGTGAATGTGTATGTGATGTGATGGAGGGCATGTCACGTAAGTGCATGACCCAGATTGCTATGTGATGAGGCGATGACTGAAGGCATGACACTTAGGTGCATGACCCGTGTTGATGAAAGGGAGTTGCTGAACATGTACAATGCCATCTTGATTCCTATAATGGAACTTATAATGCTTAATTGATGTTTGGAAATGTCTCAATCCCCTCCAAAAGGGGGTGAGTTGCTAAAACTGAGGTGTGTGAAATTTGAGTAAATTGTGGATATGAGGCCTGGACTACGAAGATGTGGAGGAGATGATGTGATATGTGATGATTATTCCCACTCGCCTTTACCGGGAGTGGAGGGGCATTGGCGTTTGTGATGATGTGGTTTGGGTGTGGAGAGGTATATGGTGGAGAGCCTTACTCTTGCTTCCGTCCAGGGAGGAGGCGGAGATGCCCGGTGTACAATACCCGTGTCCACTGCATCATGTTCCATACTTACCCCAAACCTTTGGGGTGAGGCCGTGAGGCAAGTCCCCTTGACGGGGCAGGGTGAGAGGCCCGACGTACAGTGCCCGTGTCCACTGCGTCGTGTGCAGTTTCTACCCCAAATATTTGGGGTGAGATCCAGGTCCTGGTATCACATAGTTTACCCAAGTTTCCAACTAATTAAATTATTAATAAAAGTTTTGCATGTTACTTCTTCTGATTGTAGCACTTCTCTCTTCCTTTTACCTGCTTTACTGGTAACATTGTGTTATACTTCTAGCACTTGAGATTCCCTTTTTAGGCCAAGTTTGCGTGAACATTTGTATTATTATTATTCATGCTAATCATTTTTCTTGCAGTAGCTCGACATCGAACTGCAGGCATGATTCCTTACTTGGCTAATTACTTTCTGCCAAATTATTTCGTTTACATGTCTTATTTCTCATGCCTTGCTTAGTGGCTGATAACTTAAAATGGTGTTCCAAATCCAAGTGGATTCTTACTGGGGCACGCATTGACGTGCTCCTCCCTATTTTTTAGGTAGCAGATAGTTGGGGAGCCTGGGAGACTTGTGAGCATGGAGCTGCGGGTGTGGGGTAGTTCAGGGAATTGAGTTGTACTCTGGGGTAGTGGAGTTGGTAGTGTCTTTTGGAGGTGTAACTTGAATTGAAATTTATTGGTGCACATTCGTACCAGATGTTATGGTTGGCCCTTATGTTAGAAATGTGAAATTGTACATGTACTCTTTATGATGTTGTATAAGTGGCGTGTGATATCTTTGTTGTTATATATGGAGCATTACAGGTACTATCCCAGCATGTGCACAGTGGCCTGTATGTTTGACGCATCCGAAACCTACACCTAGATTCCACTTAGTAGTGTCACGGTCGCTAGGCGTAGTATGTCCCATATATAGGTGTCAATTTTGGGCTCTATCCGTAAGCGGACGATGTCAAATTATAGTATAAAAGATGTCGGATCTCACAGGGATGGTGACAACGTATTTGCAGTCTCAGATTACTTTTATATCTCAAAGTGAGATAGCTGTCTGTTGAGAAAGTTTGGTTTTAATGTTGTTTTCGATTTGATAATAAAGAGAGCTAGGGTTTTAGGGATCACCGTTAAGACCGTCAGAGATCGATGTTGGAATGGGATCTTTACGTTGCATTAGGTTTAGGGGATCAATCTCTCAATTCATACCACTCTCGTGGGTTAGAATTTCGAGGTATTTCGGTGGCTCTAATTGACGCAATGGCGATATCCTTCAATGTAGCGATATAGTTCATCGGTGGATTTCCTCAAGGCACGAGCCGGGCATGGTCACGAGACTTGGTTGGATCCATCGATTTCCCTATTCAAATCCCAAGGATACTCCTTAAGCTCATCAATTCCACAGACCGTGGGCATGATCTCAGTGCGAGTTATCCTAGGGATTCGGAAGGATTGACCGAAATACTCTCCTTTATTCCCAATTCAACGTAGAGTTCCAGATCTACATCTCCCCCTAAGATCTTAGGGCTAACCAATCAACCCTAGAGGAAACTACTCACTCATGGCGATTTTGACGAATAAAAATGCGATTTTCATAAGAGAAAACATCGTAGCAAATTAATCAAATAGGGATTGAATAGCTTACGTACCGAAGGCGAAGAGAAACAATAGGCAATAATAATCCAAAAAGATCCACAGATTCCAAAACGCGAAGAACAGTAGATCTCCCAAAAACAATTCAATAATCGAAAGAAAATAAGTTTAGATCTAACAACAATTGTTTCTAATCTCTTTTTCTCTCCAAAAGTAATTTTAAAACTACCATAGAAAATGAACCCCCCCAAACGCATTACCCAGATCCATACTTCACTCTCCCTCCGCGCATCAGACGGCCACGCGAATTTCCAAAAATAGTCTTCATTGTCGCCGACCGAGTCAGTGACTCATTTGAGCAGAGGCTTGCTCGGTCGGGATACTCGGTCGAGCAGCCATCCTGCTCGGTCGAGTACGTCAGTGAGTCGGGCTTCTCCAAAAAATGCCACTTGGTCTGCTCGGACCGAGTCAGCCATGCTCGGTCGAGCAACCAACTGACTCGGTGGCCATTAGATATGCTCGGCTCGAGTAGGAGGTTGATTGGGCTTCGAAAATAGGAGCTACTCGACCGTGCACCATACTGCTCGACCCGAGCAGCTCGCGTATCAGCTTCCTTCTTCTTCATGCATCTGCTCGACCGAGCAGGTGCTCTGCTCGGTCGAGTCGCCTGGGAAATCCTGAGCTGCTTCCTGCAGCTTCTCTTCCTCTCCTGGCATTCTCCTCTACTCCTCTCATAGGCTTCCAAAACTCGACGAACTCCTGTAGAGCTGCGCCAACGGGGTATTCCGGATGTGACCATATCCAAAATAGGTCCTGAATCGTCCCAAAATCCCTGAAAATCCACAAAACTCTACGAAACTCGAATATGACGTTAGAATTGCAATATCGTATGAAAATATGGGATTTGGATGCTAATATGATATGAAATACAATGAAATGATGCTATGAAAAGATGGAAAATATGGACACATCAATGTTTTGTTTCTCACTTCCCTCTCTTTTTCCTCTCTCATCACCCTTACTCCTCAGGTTACCTGGGAAAAAGTTAAGAAAAAAAATTCCGGGTATACTGGGGTGAGGGGCATGACAGCCATCATCCCTCAGTGTCACACAAGAACCCCTCTAGTTGGAATGCCTGGAGAGCTTCTCTTAATGCCAATCACATCCTCTGCTCTTCATTCTCAGGAGCTACCTCGCCTCTTTCGCTTCGGGAGGCTAATCGTGTGGCAAATGACCTTGCGTCCTTTGCAGTTGCCGCATCATGAATCATCTCTCTGTTACCTCCTTATCCGATGCCCAACTCTTCGGATCTCCGTCATGGTTTGACTGTTGCCCAAAACTGCTGGCGCTGACGAGTGGTCTCAAACACCTCCAGAATTTGTGTAAGCTGCATGTCCAACACTGTGAGGGGCTCTTGTCCTTGTCCATTGATATGAAAATGCAGCTTTCCCTTAGAATTCTAGATCTTTCATATTGTTCCAATCTTTCGTCCATGCCAACCGATGGACTTCCAGCTGGGGTACAAATTGTAAGTGACCCTGCGGGGCTACACACACTGGGGGGTGAATAGTGTAATAGCAAGCAAAGTGCTTAATTAAAAGTTACTGAAATTAAAGAACAATAAGCGGCGGAAAATAAACAGAGTGCTCAACAACAACAATCGCAAACACAATGATTTTACCCTGGTTTCCCAAAACTGGGTACGTCCAGCCACACCAACATTCACTATAATTCCAACACAGAGAAGTGAATACAATCTCACACAGAGAAACCTCACACATAGGATTTAGGATTTCCACATAGAGATATCCTTACTCTCACACAGAGAGACCTCACACAGAGGATTTGTTCTTTCACATAGAAAGAACCAAACTCTCACAAAGAGAGTAACTCCCACAAAGAGAGTATCTAATTCCCACAAAGAGAATTAGGGTTTCGAACATAAAACAAAACGAAACAACACTTACCTATGCCTTGATATGATTTTACCAATATGAAGAAGAAGACATGCAAGTGAATGAACAAGTGTTTGAGATTAGCTTTGATTGCACTTGTCGATCTTTCTCTCTTCTAGGAAGGAATCCTAACACTTCTCACTTTAGTGTATGAAATGAAGAGAAGAAAGATGATCTCCAAGAAAGGAATGAGAATTAGATCCCTTGGAGAATTTCCTTATGAGCTAGCTTCAATGCATGAAGAGGAATGTGCTCATGAGAGGAAAATGGGAGAGATTAGGAGTGGTTATTGATTCTCAAAGATATTCAATATCAACCAAGAGTTCTAAATGAATATTAACCAAGAGTTCTAAATGAACTAAGTCATCTTATATATATAGGAAGCCCAAAGGAACCCATAAAACCAGCCAAAAACACAAAGAGAAGAAATCTGCAACGGCTAGATTTTGGCAGTTTATGGCACAGACAGTCGACTGATGAACAAATGACAGTCGACTGTTCAACGGCTAGAAAAATCCCAACGGCTATAATTTGAGCTAGGATAGTCGACTGTATAAGACTACACAGGCGACTGTATATCCTTCATCAAGCGACTGCTGCAGGGGATGGAGAAAAACAGAGAGTTGCACTCTTACTCCCAGTATGCATACAGGCGACTGATGACCAAAGTACAGCTGACTGTAAAATAGACAGGCGACTATATATCCTTCATCAGTCGACTGCTGTAGAGGATGGAAGTAAAACAGAGAGGATGCAATTTTCGCACTTACGCCTTTAAGACGATTGTTGACCATTTCACAGACGACTGTAAATATACATGCGACTGTAAAAACATCAGCAGGCGACGGTCTTGCAAATTAGGATGAAGCCCAGAAAATGCAAGATGCGCACAGTCGACTGTCGACCAATTCACAGGCGACTGTAGAAACACATGCCACTGTAAATTGAACATCAGTCGACTGATGCGAAAAGCTCAAGAAGATTCAATAAAAATGTTGACTTGAGCAGTGCACTACATTCGACTGTAGAAGGCTCGACAGGCGACTGGAAATTACCTAGACGACTGTAAAACCTTCATCAGGCGACTGTTGGAGAGCCAGAGACTCCAATTGAGTCTTTGGGCTAGATGAACCTATTATGTTACATTCTATGATAATCCTAAGGCTCACTAAGATGGTTAATTGCATATGCATAAGAGTATGACCATCTATCAAGGCATTACAATAATCCTAGACTCAAAAAAGAGAAATGCAAGTAATTGAAATTACATGGATTACAAATTGCATCTCCTAGAGTCTAAGTCTTCAAGCCCATGATACCTTGATGCTCCCCATCATCTCCAAGCTTTGGCACTCCTTGATGAGCTTCCCTTCATCAAGCTCCAAGCTTTGTCAATGCTTCCCTAGATGTCCATCCATCATCATGCTCCAAGCTTTGGCTTCATTAGATGATCTTCATGACTTCATCTAAGCTTAAGCATGCCATCACTCTTGGAGGTCTTTAAGATATCCCTTGTAATATCCTCCAAGCATTATGCTTTGTCTCATCAACATATAATCATTAAGATAAACTAAGAAGAAAACATAAGATTGATTAGTGATCGCGCCAGGGCATGCACCCAAAAGAGCGACCATGTAGTTTTACCGTAAGCGCACGGTGTAGCGGCGAGCGGGTATCGAACACAGGGAGGACGTATGACAGTGCCTTCTCCGAACAACCTGGCTATGGGGACAGAAAAGTGGAATTTGCCTTTCGGCGATGTTGTCACAATCGTCAAATAACGTAGAGAGATATAAAATCAAATAAAGACGCCTAGGGAATAGGGAATCCCCGCTACTCACAGTATCTTGTCAAGGTGATTCATCAGTATCACGATTGCTAGGAAGAATTTCAGGTGAACTAGTTGCAGCTGAATGTGAAACCTGGCTCATGCTCTCGCGCTATTGTCGGTCTATAGCGAATCTAGGTTCGGGTCCAATCTCTTGCAAACCCTAGCCTAGGCAAGCTAGCATTAGGATCAACGTCATTGTTCAATCGCATCCCGAGCCCACTCTCGTGCAAACTCGGGCTGCGACCAAGATTGGGATAGTTCCTACCCGTCCAATCTCTTGCAAACGGGTATCGGTATGGA
This sequence comes from Scilla litardierei, assembly GCA_030789695.1. Lineage (NCBI taxonomy): Eukaryota > Viridiplantae > Streptophyta > Magnoliopsida > Asparagales > Asparagaceae > Scilla > Scilla litardierei. The sequence continues at coordinate 161,848,246 of CM061139.1, forward strand.
ATTGCAACCGAGAACCCTAGTATCGGTCCAATCTCTTGCAAACCGATACTACGGAAACTCAATTTCAACCCAATTCGGATTTCTAGGGTTTCCTATCGAATTGGGATCCAATCTCTTGCAAATCCCAATCGATATGAACACATAGCTATCCGTAATATATCGATCCCAAACTAACCCTAATAGCAATTCTAGCAATAGTTCTACCAAATCATCACAAATCAGAAATTGGGCACGTAGGGTTCATCCCCACGCCCTAAGACGTTAGGACTACTCACAAATCATTTCACAAATAGAAGAATAATCAATTGAAATAGCAATAGAATTCATGGCAATATTCAAATAAGCAATAAAAATAAGATTTTTAATGAAGAGGGAGACAAACCAATGTAGTTCTTCAAGAATCCAACAAAATAAACCTTTTCTCTCCTCTCCAATCACAAGAATCTAAAACTAAAAAGTCTAATCTAAAAGGCTGCCAAAAACCAAGGAAAAAGCTCTCTAACCTAGGTTAGAATCAGGGGTTAAATACCCCTCAAAACTGTCCAAAAATTCGTGACCAAACTGCCCCTGCGCCTCTTCAAAATCGTGTTTTCCGCTACAGGCGCGCGGCTTACTCGGCCGAGTGACAAAGGTCGCTCGGCCAAGTGAGAGACCCTGAGAATTTCCAGTAAGTCCGGGGTCTTGGGGGTCTTCAGTTCGGGTGTCGCTCGGCCGAGTGAGTTGTCGTCACTCGGCCGATGGGCTTCTCTTCACTCGGGCGGTCGGCAATTGCCACTCGGCCGAGTGGGTCTTCTGCTGCTCAGACTGACGAAAAACAGTGAGTTGGCTCTTTTTGAGGGGCGTCGTCTGAGTGCCACTCGGGCGGACGGGAAACGTCACTCGGCCGAGGCGGCTTCTGATGCTCGGCCGAGTGCACACTTGGAGCGTGTCCGATCTGGCCGGCCGAGCGGGGTCTCGCTGGTCGGCCGAGTGACTCCTTCACTCGGCCGAGTAAGACACTGTAAATGCCCATTCTGAGTGTTTTTGCCTCCTCGTCGCTCCTACGACGTTCTTTCTTCTTCCGCTCCTCTCCAATCTCAAAATACCCCTCAGGGAAGTCTTCGGTGACACTCCGGAGTAGGTGTATCTCGGAATCACTCCAAATCGCTCCAAATCTCCTGAAATACGACAAAAACAACAAATCGTGAAAAGTATCGCAATATTGTCGATAAATCGTGAAAAACGAGATTTGAGCGATCTAAATGGCATGCAAACATGCGGAAAAAAGGTGAAAAATGTGGAGTGATCAAAATCCCCCAAGCTTACCTCTTACTCGTCTTCGAGGAAGATAAGTAAAAGGCGAACCCGGTGAATTTAGAAAATGAAAACGATGGAAAACGGAAAAAACGAAAAACGAAGAAGAAAGAAGAAAGCGAAGAGGGAAGCTGCTAGATCATTTTTCTCTGGACGTGGGTTTTGCTTACTCATATAGCATGCACCGAATGTAAAACACATGTCAAAGACTTTTATTTCGATATCATAGTATAATGGTGCAAATAGAGATAGAAAACCCAAGAACATTGATATAACATGAAAAATGGAATAATTCTAAGATTAACATCGTCTGAATCATATAAAGCGGTATACAATATCGCAGATCACACACTTTTCAATTGAATGCTTTCTATGAGGAGTATAAGAATATCACGCAATAGAATAGAAAGAATAGAAAAGCGTGGATTTCATGGAATGAGTGCTAGACGTAGATTCCTGGATTTCGTAAAGCTAAAACAATCTCACCGAGTATAGAATATTACTTAGCCTAGGTTGTCCTGCACCGTCAAGTAGTCACTCTCTCACACATCATTGGATTCTCTGTTGAATATTGGACTCCCCGGATTTGGTTTTGATGATGAGCAAACATAAATAATTCATGAACTAACAATTTGTGAGCGCAGTATTGGAGATCGTCGCCAAATTCACGAGAACAATCAAAGCGACATCTCAAGACTTCTCAAAGATCGTATTCATTGCCTAAAGCTTTGTTGAAGCTCTTGGACCGTTTTAGAAGTCATGAAGAATTAATCGAAGCTCTCGAAGACCATTCATTAAGGTTTTATTTATAGTCTTTTAGCTTCGATCTATAGAATGTTAAGCCTTGAGTATATCTTACGATTCTATCTTCATAACTATCATATCGTAGCTTTAGGATCTTAGTACAAGTCCACTCTAATTTTCTCGAAGCATCGCGCTTCGATTCGGACTTGTTCGTGCATGTTAGTTGGTACAAGAAGAAGTACTGACCGACTAGATGGTGATCTAGTCGGTCAGCAAAGATTCTTGGACCGACTAGTGTGAGTTAATCTTTTCTTGTTCAGTACTGTTTACAGTTAGTCGGTCTACGTTGACTCACCGACCGACTAGTTTGTGAACTAGTCGGTCAGTGATGCTTCTTTGACCGACTAGTTGTGATTTACTGTTCATGCCAAATTTCTCCTAAGCTACTGTTTATCATTAGTCGGTCTAAGAACGTTTGGTGACCGACTAGTTGATAATCTAGTCGGTCAACTTTTGTTCTTGGACCGATTAAGTCATTTTGTATTCAGCCTATTTGTTTTTGCCTCTTAGTCGGTCTACGTTCACTGACTGACCGACTAGTTGTGAAACTAGTCGGTCAGAAAGTCTTCTTGGACCGACTAGATTTCTAGGTCTGAATTTCTATCTCTTCTCAGTTCTTCACTTAGTCGGTCCATGTTGTTTGACTGACCGACTAGTTGATGAACTAGTCGGTCAGTGGTTGTTCTTTGACCGACTAGTTGCCTCAGATTTCTATCCGTTATGACTTGACCTAAGTTGTTTTTATGGGACCCTATAAATACGAACCATGGTCATTTCTCTCAAGGTTAGAGCTGCCATTAAGAGATTCATTGAGATTGAAAGAGATAGCCATTCTCACTCATTTCCAAAGCTCTCTTCCTCACAAGAAATCCATTCTCTCACTTTCTAGATCTAGAATCCATCTTGAGAGAAGTTTGTTCTTGGTGAGCCCTTCAAGCTCTAGCTTGATTCAAGTCTCCAAATCACTCCTAGGCACCTATTGCTGGTCATTTCATTGGTGCTAGGTCTTGGTGACTTCATCTTCCTCAAATCCCTCCTTGCACCTATTTGGTAAGAAAACTCAAGGTATAGGATTTTGTGGTAAGATTGTTTATTTCATTATAAACTTGTTTATATTGCTTGTTGATTCTCTCGGTTGTGAGAGAAGGTTGTGATCCCGGATTGTGGGATTCACTATTGCCATTGTATGTATGATTTGATCTTGTGAAGGTTTTTCACAAGATATTCATAGTGGAAATCTTGGGTTAGGGTTTCTAACCTAAGTATCCGGAGGGGATCCGGGTGGTTGGGACGTAGGATCACCGGGAACAAGTCGGGGAGACTTGGGTGGATCCGAACCCAGTAACATCTTTTGTTAGCATTGTTAATTTTGTTGTTGTCGTTCAATTTAAGCTTTCGCAAATTGTTTTGGTAGTTGTTTGCACTATAATTAGGAATTATACTCCTTGTTATTTTTAAAGTACTATTCACCCCCCTCTAGTACTTGTGCAGTAGCTTGTAGGGCATTACATTTGGTATCAGAGCCAGATACTTAGCTATGTCTGCCAACGACAACAAGACCGTGCGTCCACCTTCCGACTATGGCACCTTCAAGAACCGTGAAGGAGCGTCTTCGGTGATGGAAGGACATTCCTCTACGAGGCCTCCATTCAAATGCCGGATGGAAACCTTCCTCCGGAGTGCATCTCTATGGAGGACCACAATGAAGGAATACATCGAGCCCGAAGAAGAAGACTTCGAGAAATGGACTACCGCGGAGGTCGCCGCGGAGGTAAGCAATGCCAAGGCAATGAACGCCTCGCAATGCGCATTGGAGCCCGAGGACTTCAATAAGATATGCACATGTAAGAGTGCATATCAAATTTGGAACTCCCTCCTCATTCTACATGAAGGGACGAGTAGGGTAAGAGACTCTAAACTCGTAGTTGTAAACAAAGATTACGAAATATTTCATATGCAACAGGGCGAGAAGATGAAGGAATATTACGCTCGTTTCGTTGACATAATAAACGAGTTAGAGGCTCTCGGCAAATCCTACACCCAAAAGGAGAAGTGCTCGAAGCTTATCGAAGGACTTCCTTCTTCTTGGGAGAAACGTACCTTCGCCATCGAGGAAGGTAATGACATGAATAAGTATAACGTAGTTCAATTGATGGGTACTTTGATGTCATACGAGGTACGTAAAGATAGCAAGGTGAAGTTACAAGAGAAGATGAAGTCCTATTTGAACCAAGACGTGCATAAGAAAACGGCGATTGCATTCAAGGCGGCTTCATCCACCTCTACCGATGATGAGGATTCGGAAGAAGAAATGGACATGGAATCCATTGCACTCATGGCAAAGAAGTTCAATCGCTTCTTCCGAAAGGGTAACTTCAAACAAAAATCTAAATTTACTTCTACTAACGCCTCTCCACCTTTGTGCTTTAAATGCAATAAGCCAGGACACATCAAAGAGGATTGTCCTCAAAACAAGCAAAAGGAGAAGTGGAAGGCGTCGAAGTTCGACAAGTCGAAGAAGTACAAAAAGGGGTACAAAAAGGGACTTGTCGGAGCAACATTCACCGACTCCGAGGATTCCTCAAGCGGAGAGTCGGACGATGAGAAAGTGGAGCAAGCCCACATGTGCTTCATGGCAAGAGAGGAGCATGATCAAGGATCTTCCTCCTCCGATGATAGCGACGACGAAGGCGATGCGGTAACTATGGATGATCTTAGGGATGCTAACTCACATTTATGGTCTAAATACACTAAATTAGTAAATAGATATACTAAAGTAAAAGATGATCTAGCTAGAATTCAAACCTCGCCTAAGACTATCATCACCAACAACGACACCGTTGTTGAAGAGTTAAGAAATGAGATTGTTAATCTCAAATCTAAACTTGAACATGTTAGCATTGAGGATCCGGAAGAACATAAGATAGAGGATTTAACTTCTCAAAACTCGACTTTGAGTATTGAGAACGAGAATCTTAAATCTCGTGTTTATGTGCTCACATCGCAAGTATCCAACTTGGATACTTCTATGCGTTCTCTCAAAGAGAAATATGAGAACGCATTAGGCCGAATTAATAAATTCAATAAGGGTAAGGACCATTTGGATAAAATCCTAAATGACTTACTTCCGGCCAATCACCACATTGGTTTGGGGTATACGATGGGATGTCCATCCAAAGCGGCCACTACTTTTGTTAGGCCAACTTCCGGTGACTCTACGAGTGGTAGCAAACACTCTATTGGTAGTTCATCTACCAATGATGCTTCCAGCTCGTCCACACCCTCTTTCGGAAAGAAACCCACTTTGGGTGGACATCCAAAGAAGGGGCATGCTTATATGTACACCAATACCATGCCACGTAGGAACACACGTCCTACTCCACCGTCTCACACATATGATGATTTTTATGCAACACATTCTCGAGCACGTGCACACTATGTGAGACACCCTCACGCACGTGTTCCCACACATGCATATGTTCACCCACCTCATCATATGAATAATTCTCGCCGTGCATCATTCCATCATGTTCCTTATGCCTATCCACGACATGCATCACGTAGAAACCAACAACGCATGCATGCACCCAATAGGATGAGGGCTCCCAAGATTTTCACTATTTGGAGCCCAAAGGACACAAGCATGGATGAAAAACAAGTGTATATGAATGCTTATTTTTCGAATGTTGTGCATAGTAGGAATTATGTGGGGAAGTCTAAGTCCAATTGGACTTGGCTTCCAAAGGTCTAACGTTTGAGGACCCAATGACCTTGGGTACCATGATATGAAATTTTCTATCTTTAGGTACTCAAGGAAAAGAAAAAGAAAAGGAGCAATAAATTTAAATTTAGCTCCAAAAGGAATTGGATACTCGATAGCGGGTGTTCAAAACACATGACGGGTGACGCTCAATTGCTCTCCGGAGTAGTTCCCATTGCTAATAGAAACCGCGTCGTATTTGGAGGGAACGAGAGCGGAACCATCGTCGGTGTTGGTAAAGTGGGTAACCCGTCTAAACCCTTAATTAGTGATGTTTATCTAGTTAATGGTTTAAATCATAATCTTATTTCAATAAGCCAACTTTGGGACAAAGGTTACAAAGTTAGATTTGCGAAAGGATTATGTCATATTTCAAATGATAATAATAAGTTATTATTTTCCGGCACACGCCATAAAGATATTTATATTTTGGATCTTCCTAAGTCATATGAACAATGTCTCGTTGCCAACACAAGTGAACAACACTTATGGCATCGACGCTTTGGACATGTGAACTTTGGAACACTTTATAAGCTTTCAAAATTAAATTCCATTAAAGGTTTTCCGAAGCTCGTTTTTGAAAAGAAAAGTTTTTGTGATTCTTGTCAACGTGGCAAGCTTCCTAAATCTTCATTTAAACCTAAGAAAAGCATTTCTACTAAACGGCCACTAGAGCTATTACATCTAGATTTATTTGGGCCAACTAGAGTTGCTTCCTTAGGAAATGCAAGATATGGACTTGTCATCATCGATGATTATTCTAGATTTACATGGGTATTTTTCTTATGTAATAAAAATGAAGCTTTTGAAAACTTCACAATATTTGTGAAGAAAGTACAAAATCTCATCGGAACCACCATTGTCACTATTCGTAGTGATCATGGGGGTGAATTTGAGAATGAGTCTTTCTCAAATTTTTGTGATGATCTTGGAATTACTCACATGTTTTCTTTCCCTTGCGCACCTCCTCAAAATGGTGTAGTTGTGAGGAAGAATAGAACGCTTGTGGAGTGTGCTCGCACTATGCTCGAAGATAGTCAACTTGGTTATCAATTTTGGGCAGAAGCGGTACACACCACTTGTTATGTGTTTAATAGAATACTTTTGAGGCCCGGCACCAAACAAACTTGCTATGAATTGTTGTTTGGTAGATTGCCTCAAGTTAAACATTTTCGTGTTTTCGGCGCAACATGTTTTATTAAAAACACATATGATAATTTGGACAAGTTTGATCCGAGATCGGATGAGGGGATATTTGTTGGGTATTCCTCACGTAGCAAAGCCTACCGGATATACAACAAAAGATCCTCTACGATCGAGGAATCACCTCATGTCTATTTTAATGAGAATTTTACTACTTCTAGAATTTCAAATGATGATGATTCTATGGATGTTTTATGTGATTGTTTGAAAATTCTAAGTCTATTGATTCAATTGATTCTATTGATACTAACCCGACTAATGAAGTTGTTGAGAATGTGCCTAGTAATCAAGGTATTCCCAAGCGGCTTCATACCGTTCGCGATCATCCCCATGAGCAAGTCATTGGCAATATTCGTGATAGTGTCAAGAAGAGATCGCAAGTCCACCACTTCGCCAATTGTGCCTTTGCCTCATCGATAGAGCCAAAGAATATAGTTGAAGCGTGCGAAGATAGTGCTTGGATCCTTGCCATGGAGGAGGAACTCATTCAATTCGAGAGGAATGAGGTATGGGAGCTTGTTCCTTTGCCATCGAAGAACCACACCGTCATAGGGACAAAGTGGATCTTCAAGAACAAAACCGACGAAAACCAAGTCGTCGTCCGGAACAAAGCTCGGTTAGTTGCTCAAGGCTATCGCCAAGAGGAAGGTATCGATTTCGAAGAATCCTTCGCTCCGGTAGCTAGATTAGAATCAATTAGACTTTTATTGTCTTTTGCATGCCATAAAAATTTTAAGTTATTTCAAATGGATGTTAAAAGTGCATTTTTAAACGGAGATGTTGTTGAGGAAGTTTACGTTTCTCAACCTCCGGGCTTCATAAATGAAAAATTTCCAAATCATGTTTTTAAACTAAAGAAAGCTCTTTATGGTTTGAGACAAGCTCCTCGAGCTTGGTATGATCGCCTAAAGAATTTTCTTTTGGATTTGAATTTTAAAATGGGCGACGCCGATTCTACACTTTTTGTTAAGCATGCAAATAATGATATTTTATTAGTTCAAATTTATGTTGATGATATCATTTTCGGTGCTACTAACTTCACTCTTTGCGAAGAGTTTTCTAATGTTATGAAGGAACAATTTGAGATGAGCCACATGGGCGAACTCAAATATTTCTTAGGTATCCAAATTCGCCAATTGAACGATGCAATCTTCATCCACCAAACGAAGTACGCTGTGGAGTTGCTAAAGCGATTTGGAATGGAGAATGCCTCCGGGAAAAAGACTCCAATGAGCACGACTACGCATCTTGACAAGGATACGGGCGGTAAGGATGTAGACATTCGTCTATATCGAGGTATGATAGGTAGTTTATTTTATCTTACCGTAAGTAGGCCCGATATTATGTTTGCCGTATGCGTATGTGCTCGTTATCAGTCTCAACCTAAGGATTCTCACTTAGTAGCGGTTAAACGTATTTTTCGCTATCTAAGTTACACTTTAGATTTTGGATTACTTTATCCGAAATCTAGCACATATGAGTTAGTCTCATATAGTGACGCTGATTATGCGGGATGCATATCCGACAGGAAGAGTACTAGTGGCACTCGCCATTTTCTAGGAAATTCCCTTGTCTCTTGGTTTTCCAAGAAGCAAAATTCCGTATCACTTTCAACCACCGAGGCGGAATACATTGCCGTCGGTGCCGCTTGTGCCCAGGTTCTTTGGATGAGATACACACTGAAGGATTTTGGTATTCATTGTGATACTAGCCCTATCATGGTGGATAACCAAAGTGCTATTTGTCTTTCAAAGAATCCGGTGCACCATTCCCGATCTAAACACATAGATGTCCGACACCATTTTTTAGATGATCATGTTGCTAAAAAGGACATCATTTTAGTGTACGTTGAAATCCAAAAGCAAATCGTCGATATTTTCACGAAACCCCTAAAGGAGGACTCCTTTGTGCGGTTGCGTCGAGAATTGGGGATTATGGGTGAATCTGAGATATAGGATTCATGTTTCATTCAATTATCTTGCATGCTATTATATTTCGCGATATTTCGTTCATGCTAGATTTATTGAATTTTTGGGGATTTTATGTGATATGTTTGAATTTTTACTCGAATTCTTATTTGAATATCGTATTTAAGATTTCGATGTTTTATGGGGTAGATTAGATGACTAATGAGAGGGTTAAGAAGTTTCATCCAAGTGTTTTATGAAGAGAACTCATTCATCAACTTTTGGACTCTTCTAGTCGGTTTCAGTTCATCAGCCAACCGACTAGATGCTCATCTAGTCGGTCAGCTAGTGAACTCAGACCGACTAGTTCAAGCTTTTACCTTCTTTTATCTTTAACTTCTTTTAGTCGGTCACAGTTCTCTTACCGACCGACTAGATTGAAAACTAGTCGGTCAGTGATTATACTGTGACTGACTAACTCTAGCCCTAGATATTTCGTTTTGCCTCTGTTTCGACTTAGTCGGTTTAAGCGGCGGTAAAACCCCGCATGACCAAGAAAGCCTCTAATGCCCTTGACATTAATAGGAGGAGGGAGTTTCTCGATTACCTCAATCTTTGCTTTATCTACCTCAATTCCTCTCGAGGAGACAATGTGCCCAAGAACTATACCTTCCGTGACCATGAAGTGACATTTCTCCCAATTTAGCGTGAGATTATTTTGTTGGCACCTTTTAAGGACTTTAGTAAGATTGCCAAACAAGAGTCAAACTCACTTCCATAAACCGAAAAATCATCCATAAAAAACTTCCATAATATTTTCAATGTAATCGGAAAATATGGATGTCATACACCTCTGAAAGGTGGCGGGAGCATTACAGAGACCAAAGGGCTTCCTACGGTAGGCATAGGTACCATAGGGGCAAGTGAAAGTGGTCTTTTCTGGGTCATCTTCGTGCAAAGGGATTTGGAAGAACCCCGAATACCCATCTAAATAGCAAAAGTATTTATGTTTAGCTAGGCGTTCAAGCATTTGATCGATGAAGGGCAATGGGTAATGGTCCTATCGGGTCGCTTTATTTAGTTTCCTATAATCAATGCACATTCGCCATCCCGTGACGGTGCGTGTAGAAATGGGCTCTCCTTTATCATTTTTTATAACAGTCATCCCCCCTTTCTTGGGGACGACGTGAACGGGGCTAACCCATCTACTATCAGAGATCGGATAGATAATTCCAGCATCAAGCAATTTTAGGATTTCCTTTTTCACTACCTGTTTCATATTCGGGTTCAACCGCCTTTGAGGCTCAATAGAAGAGGCTTCAGTGTTTTCCAAGTGGATCCTGTGTGTGCAAAGCATAGGGCTTATCCCTTTTAGATCGGAGATAGTGTAGCCAAGGACATCTTTGTGGCTCCTAAGAACGTCTAGGAGTCTCTCAAGTTGATCATGCGTGAGGTGGGAGTTAACTATCACCGGAAAAGTTAATTTATTACCCAAAAGGCATACCTTAGGTTCGGTGGTAATTGTTTAAGTTCTACCTCAAGAGGTGCCGTTCCTTCTACTCCATCAGCTCGCATGAGTTTGGCTTCTCCCTTGACATCCGAATTTAGCTCATGCTCAGGCGGCGTGCTCTCATGTGAAGACTCAGACTCACTCCTTAGTGAGGACGATGCATCGAAATAGACGCTCTCTGATTCTGTGCTAGCATCGTCAAAACTTGATCCAAAAACTTGATCGCGCCCGGGCGTGCACCCTAAAGAGCGACCGTGTAGTTTTACCGCAAGCGCACGGTAAAGTGGCGAGCGGGTATCGAACACGAGGAGGTGGTGTTGGCTCCAATCTATCCTAGGTTGGTTTGACTACGAATGTATTATTGGTGGAGATGGTTATGGTATAATGTAATGGCAATGGTGATGGATGTCGGTGTCGGAGATAGAGAAATCGGTCAGATATCGATTCAAATACAATACAATAAAAGAGTCTAGGGCTAGGGAATCCCCACTACGGATCGTCATTCATCATTGTGAATAGTGAATCTCAATATTACTAGGCTTGCGTTGAGGTGAACTAGTCGTAACTGAATAGAGAACCAAGCTCAAGCTCTCGCGCTATTACCGGTCTATAGCAACCTAGATTAGGGCCCAATCTCTTTCAAACCCTAACCTAAGCCGCTAGCATGAAGATCGACATCATCGTCCAATCGCTCCTCGAGCCCACTCTCGTGCAAACTCGAGTTACGATCTAGGTTGTGATAGTTCGTATTCGTCCAATCTCTTGCAAACGAATATGAGTATAGATTTACAATTAAAAATCCTAGCTTTGGTCCAATCTCTTGCAAACCAAATCTAGAGAAATCCAATTGTAAATCTAAATCGAATATCTAGGCCTTCCCATCGATTAAAATCCAATCTCTTGCAAATCCCAAATCGATGGAAATCCTTAGCTATCCGTAGTAAATCAATCACAACCTAACCTCCTAGTAATTCTAGCAATTTAGAAATTCATTCATCACAAATATGAAATTAGATCCATAGGGTTCATCCCCAAACCCTAGAACAACAAATCTACTCTAGCATAGCAATAAGGATATGAGAATCAATAGAAATCATTGCTTGCATACAAAAAGATAGAAAAACAAAGATTCAAATAAAAAGAAGAAAATACTTAGCTTGATGAAGATCTTCAATCCAAAATACAAGCTTTTAGATCCAAGAGGGGGCCTAGGGCATGACCTAACCTCTAAAATAATCCTAAGAAAAACATATGGGGGCTAAGAAAACATAATGGGGATTCCCTCTAATGGTGGCTACAAAACCCTTATATATCCCCCCAAAACCCTAGCAAGAAACCCTAGAAAACCCCTCAAATTCGTGCCTAAAAATAGCCCAAACCGCAACTTAAAATCTGGGCCCGTCGCCGACTCGGCCGAGTGGAAAATGTGACTCGGCCGAGTGGAAATTCCAGCACTGCAGCATCAACTTGCAGAAATTCTCCATATTTCATCCGACCTCCGATTTGCACGTTCTTGGCGGCGTTGGAATCGTCATGAAGTCTACTATCCATAAAAAATATGAGAAAAATACTTTGCTTGCTGGAATGATAGCAGATTTCAAAAGAGTGGGAGGCTGTCTGAAAATCTGGGCGTTGCATGTCCTCGGCATCACTCGGCCGAGTTGAATTCTCTACTCGGTCAAGTGGGCTTCTCTACTCGGCCGAGTGACAGACCCTGTAGAATTCCAGTAAGTCAGGGATCTTGGGGGCCTGTCTTCGGAGGTGACTCGGCCGAGTGGCTTTACTCACTCGGCCGAGGGGCATTCTGTACTCGGCCGAGTCAGAACCGTCAAAAGCCTGTACATTTCCAGTAAGTCGGCCTCTTTTGATGGTGGATTTCTCATGCCACTCGGGCGATGCGATCTTCTTACTCGGCCGAGTGGGATATCATCCCTCGGCCGAGTGCACGCCCAATTCCTTCTGTTGGAGCGTGTCCGGTCTGGTCGGCCGAGTGGTCTTCTTGCTCGGCCGAGTGGCTGCTCCACTCGACCGAGTGGCATGCTGTAGATGCCCAATCTTCTCCGTTTCTCCTCCTCGTCGCTCCTACGGAGTTTCTTCTTCTTCCACCCGTCTCCCATCACCGAATAGCCCTCAAAAGTGCCTTGGGTGACGCTCCGGAGTGGGTGCAAGTCCCTTAAGCTCATTTTTGCTCCCGATCGCTCCATATTTCCTGAAATCCGACAAAAACAAGAAATAGTGAAAATTAACGCAATATCGTCGAATACTCGTGAAAATCGCAATATGAGCAATCGAAATGGCGTGAAAACATGCAGAAAAAAGGTGTAAAATATGGAGTGATCAAAATCCCCCAAGCTTACCTCTTACTCGTCCTCGAGGAAGATAAGTAGAGAGACGGACTCGGGAGATGAAAATAAAGAAAATGAAATAAAAAAGAAAGAACATGAGGTGGAAGGGGTCGCTAGATTCTTCTCTCAGATCTCAAGCCATAAGCTACACATCACGACAACTTGGAAAATACGAATCACATGCTATAAGGATTTCAAATCTTACATAAACATGGTTCTTGCAAGTTTTTAAGAACAACAAAAGGGATTCTCTAAATTCATACAATCAATTCATATCCATGTCACACATTTCATAGGATTTAATATACAAATGTTGGCAATGCACTTTTCAATCAAGAGTTATAACTGAAGCATATAAGAATCACACCAAGCATTCAATAGAGAATGGAATAAGAGACATGGCATTCACATATTTATTTCAAATCATGAAAAATCTCCATATCTAATATATTTTGCAAAGTATAAGCATTATCGAATATCCCCATTCATGCACGTCTCCATCTAAGGTCATACCCACTCATTTGGTCAAATGAATTCACCCCCCTCCCAAGCTTAGCTTGGCGCATCACATCTAAAGGAATATGATAGTGAAAAATGGGATTTTTGCCTTGGTTTTCCCAAGTATTTTGTGGCTCCAATATTGAGATAGAGAAATATTTTTTTTTCTTTTGGACTTTGTTTCTCATTTTTCGTTTTGGCTTTTTGTAGGAGCTATATGATTTGTATTTTTGGTTTTTGGCTCCTTTTTGGCTTTTTTGGACTTTTTGGAGCTAACTTTTCTTTTGTGGGGATTTTTGGGAAATAGATGCGATATAAGTAACTTTAGGAAGTGAACTCAAGTGACATGTAGAGAATAAAAAGATATATGTGGAGAAAGAAATAATGTAACACTCGGTTCACTCTAAGATGTGCAAGAATGGTTCAATAAAATAATACATCAACTAAAACTCATATGTAAGTATGGATATTCTCAATCATCTCAATAAAAAGCGAAGTCAAGCGGTAAAGAGTACTTTCATATCAAGCATGCAACAGAAGGTGAATAAGATAATAAGGCAGATGCTTCCGTTATACAATTGATGCGTGAATCTTGGAGCACTTCCAACAAAAGCATACCAAACACTAATCCATACATTCAGCTTCAATTAATATCATGCATTCATATAGAGGAATCATCAAAAGAATATATAAGCAAGTATATGGATAGTAGGACTATGAAATACTCTAAGTAGCATGGCAAGGAATAATAAGCATTGTGATGGTTGCTAAAGCAATAAGAGACATCATCATAAGGAACAAATCTAGCGAAAGGAGGAAAAGAAAATAAAGATATAAAATAAAAGAGAGGAAAGAAAAGAAAAACAAGCACACAATATGATGCATGAACACACATAAAAGGAAAATAAGATGGAAAAATCAAAAAGATGATGCAAAAATTTTGAAAAATTTTAAAAATACTAAAATAAAGTAAAAATGCAACTAATGCATCTAATTGGCATGGAAATGCACTCCCCCAAGCTTAAACTTCACATTGTCCTCAATGTGATCATAATGAAAGAATATGAGGAACAACGATAATAATAAGGGGGTGAATGAAAAATGATGTTATGAATGACATGAAATCCTAATGCAACTACATGCACATACAATGATGCATGAGAGCGCCTTCCCCCAAGCTTATACCAAACAATCCTATTCAAATGACTCGATCAAAAATGTCATGGCTTTGCTAATCGAGATTGAGTCAAACGAATAAGAATGTGAGTATTCACTTGCAAGAAATGCTCGATGGGTGGCGAGCAAAAAGGATGTGGCGTATCAAAATATGGAGAGGGGAATTAATATATATAATGGGTTTGAGGTGTAAAAGATTTTTGTTGCCGTCATATGAGGTGATATTTATTCAAACAAATCTATACGGTCCTCTCGCTGTCGAGAGAATTCGTGTTTATTTAAAGCATAAAAATTTCTACACTACTGGATTGATATCACCTATAGCAAAAGGCGGATCCAGTATCTTTGCCGGTGCAGGCAATTGCTCCAACTGCTCTTTCCGTGGCTCTGCTAAATGCATGTGTCCACGGACTCCAACTAACTCCAGCAATGCATCCTCCAGCATTCTCACAAGGACTCCACCTGTACCCTACAGAGAATAGGATGCATCAGTTCGCTGCAAAAATTTCACCATCATAGTAAAAGTATTCCAAAGAGGATCGTCTATAGAAATATATGAAATAAATAATGGTGGACGATACTTCCCTGGAAATAATTCAACATCCTCTTATTCTTTGATAGCTATCTCGGTGGTGTCCTCTCTTAGCTGCTCAGGTAAATCTGGATCATATGTGTGGACCTCTTCGATAGGCTCGTCAAACTGTGACACGTTCAAGCATACCTCCGATCCATAATCGTACGTGCACTGCAAAAGGTATGACGTGTCAAAAATATCTGAATCAAAGCAAATATCAAATGGAATACATGATTCAGAAATGGAATGGGTAAAGATATCTCCCTGAGTGGGAGCAGTAAGCTCTGTGGGATAGTCCTCGATGTCAGTGGAAGGATGAGGTGGATGCGGGAGCTCTAATGGAGGAGAATAGTGCTCGGGATCCTCATGAATGGCTGTGTCCTCGTCCCGATGCACAACCTCCTCGGTGATAAGCTCTGGCTCTGTGTGTAAGGCCTCCTCAAAAGCATGCTCTGGCTCCGTATGTGAGGCCTCCTCGGCAATATGCTCTGGCTCGATAGTGTGCTCCTTTGCCTTCTCATCAACTATCAATGTAGGCTCTCTCTGGGATGGTGATGATGGCTGCTCAGGTGTGTCAGCTTGTGGGGATGTATCATGTGGAGGGGAATGCCCGCAAGCAATCCGAAAATATAGTCTATCCCCCTCAAGACTGACACGGATGTCCTCCTCAATTGTTCCTGCAGCTGAAACACGGTTCATAACAAAATCTGCAAATCGTAGCTCAAATGCATCTCCTGCTGTAATGCTCTCTGAACCAGTGAACCTCACTGACTCCAAGAGACCCTCCAATAATCTCTGAAATGCATCCTCCTCTGGCTGCGCTGGTGGCTCAATTTCTGCTTCCTCCACTGTACCTTCATCCATCCACTCTTCATATGCAACAGCTGTATTGTAGGATGTGGGATCGACGGCGGCACATTCTGGCTCTGGTAATATGATTGGAGATGCTTCTTGCCCATAAGATGAAGGAACAGAACTGATATCTTTGGGAATCATCGCAACCTTAAATATGAGTGCATTCATTTCAAGTTGCCTCTTCACCTGTTCCAATAGAAGGTTGCTCTTTTCAAGCCCGGCTTGCATTTCAACCTGGTGTGCATGCATCTCATCAAAAAAGATCCTTTGTCTCTCATCAAGCTCGGGCCAGTGCATCTCCTCAAAAAAGTATTCTCCCATCTGAGCACTCTGATCAAAATAGTATTATCCAGTCTGAGCACTCTGATCATAATAGTATTCTCCCATCTGAGAACTCTGATCAAAATAGTAATCTCCCATCTGAACACTCTGATCAAAATCTGTGGTCCACGTAGTATAATCCATAGCACCTGATCAACAAAGATAAATACCTGGAGAAAAGATATCAGTGGCACAAAAGAATATAGAAATGATAATAATGGTGGCGGGGTGAAAATTTCCTTTTGTTAGTTTTTTTCGTAGTCGAATCAACCTAATTGTGACAAATTGGCACCAACCGGGAAACATCTCCCCGGCAACGGCGCCAAAAACTTGATCGCGCCCGGGCGTGCACCCTAAAGAGCGACTGTGTAGTTTTACCGCAAGCGCACGGTGTAGCGGCGAGCAGGTATCGAACACGAGGAGGAAGTATGACAGTGCCTTCTCCGAACAACCTGTCTATGTGGACAGAAAAGTGGAATTTGCCTTTCGGCGATGTTGTCACAATCGTCAAATAATGTAGAGAGATATAAAATCAAATAAAGACGCCTAGGGAATAGGGAATCCCCGCTACTCACCGTATCTCGTCAAGGTGATTCATCGGTATCACGATTGCTAGGGTAGAATTTCAGGTGAACTAGTTGCAACTGAATGTGAAACCTGGCTCACGCTCTCACGCTATTGCCGGTCTATAGCGAATTTAGGTTCGGGTCCAATCTCTTGCAAACCCTAGCCTAGGCAAGCTAGCATTAGGATCAACGTCATTGTTCAATCGCATCCCGAGCCCACTCTCGTGCAAACTCGGGCTGCGACCAAGGTTGGGATAGTTCCTACCCGTCCAATCTCTTGCAAACGGGTATCGGTATGGAATTGCAACCGAGAACCCTAGTATCGGTCCAATCTCTTGCAAACCTATACTACGGAAACTCAATTTCAACCCAATTCGGATTTCTAGGGTTTCCTATCGAATTGGGATCCAATCTCTTGCAAATCCCAATCGATATGAACACCTAGCTATCCGTAATATATCGATCCCAAACTAACCCTGATAGCAATTCTAGCAATAGTTCTACCAAATCATCACAAATCAGAAATTGGGCACGTAGGGTTCATCCCCACGCCCTAAGACGTTAGGACTACTCACAAATCATTTCACAAATAGAAGAATAATCAATTGAAATAGCAATAGAATTCATGGCAATATTCAAATAAGCAATAAAAATAAGATTTTTAATGAAGAGGGAGACAAACCAATGTAGTTCTTCAAGAATCCAACAAAATAAACTTTTTCTCTCCTCTCCAATCACAAGAATCTAAAACTAAAAAGTCTAATCTAAAAGGCTGCCAAAAAGCAAGGAAAAAGCTCTCTAACCTAGGTTAGAATCAGGGGTTAAATACCCCTCAAAACTGCCCAAAAATTCGTGACCAAACTGCCCCTGCGCCTCTTCAAAATCGTGTTTTCCGCTACAGGCGCGCGGCTTACTCGGCCGAGTGAGAGACCCTGAGAATTTCCAGTAAGTCCGGGGTCTTGGGGGTCTTCAGTTCGGGCGTCGCTCGGTCGAGTGAGTTGTCGTCACTCGGCCGATGGGCTTCTCTTCACTCGGGCGGTCGGCAATTGCCACTCGGCCGAGTGGGTCTTCTGCTGCTCAGACTGACGAAAAACAGTAAGTTGGCTCTTTTTGAGGGGCGTCGTCTGAGTGCCACTCGGGCGGACGAGAAACGTCACTCGGTCGAGGCGGCTTCTGATGCTCGGCCGAGTGCACACTTGAAGCGTGTCCGATCTGGCCGGCCGAGTGGGGTCTCGCTGGTCGGCCGAGTGACTCCTTCACTCGGCCGAGTGAGACACTGTAAATGCCCATTCTGAGTGTTTTTGCCTCCTCGTCGCTCCTACGACGTTCTTTCTTCTTTCGCTCCTCTCCAATCTCAAAATACCCCTCAGGGAAGTCTTCGGTGACACTCCGGAGTAGGTGTATCTGGAATCACTCCAAATCGCTCCAAATCTCCTGAAATACGACAAAAACAACAAATCGTGAAAAGTATCGCAATATTGTCGATAAATCGTGAAAAACGAGATTTGAGCGATCTAAATGGCATGCAAACATGCGGAAAAAAGGTGAAAAATGTGGAGTGATCAATTAGCACACTAACATAATGTATTGATCATCATCAAAACAACGTTAGTCTTGAACGCAAGAACTAACACAAATTGTCAGCGTCTACATCTGACCCAAGTTGATTCAGTCCTTCCAACAGTTTTGGAGAGATATCTACCTCCGCACCTTTGCGACACTTTCTCGGCCCTCTCTAACGCTGTGGCCACCATGTACTCTGCACTCTACAACCAATGCATCTTGGGATTTTTTTTGTTTTGGTTTGGGGGGGGTGTGTGTGTGTGTGTGTGTGTGTGTGTGTGGGGGTGTGGGAAATTGCCCCTTCGTGCGGTCTCTTAGTTTAACACGATGTCTCTTCGTGTAATGTGATGTCTCTTGGTAAAGTGTATTGTCTCTTAGTAAGATGTGCCATGTATTGTGTGTGTGTGTTTGTGTTTGTTTGTATGTGTGTGTGAGAGGAAACACCATTGTACGAAGAGTCATCCAGCTAATACAATACAAATCATATTTCCTCTTTTCTTTCTTGACAGGTCGGAATCGGAACGGGTCTCGAGTCCCATCCAGCCCAATTCCAACAAACCAGTATTAGTTTGTCTTGCTTTAAGTAATCGTATCATACCATAGATGCGCATCATAGTAGCACAGTCGTATGAAACTGAAAGCACCAATTAAAAAACATGATGAAACAAAATGGTTAAGAATTGGAAAAGAACTTCTCAATTATTCTCAATTATTGTTCTTCTCAATTGAACGGAGGCTAGGCTTTCTATGCTCACGATCTTAGCTAAGAAGATTGTTATTCGAACAAAATTACAGGTTGGCTCTTTGGCCTTTATCCCGGCATTCGATGCTATGAAACTCCTTGTAACATGTATAAACTCCATAAATCAGATAGTTGTGCGTCTTACATCACCGCAACTGACCTAACAAAAAATGCCATCACTTTCTCCTTTTTTTGGTTATTCTGACATAGCATCATACTAGAAAAGTTGCATATTGAGCTCAAACACAACCAGCAGCTGGAGTCTATCGTCGGACAACCTCACACTATAAATACTCGACCTCCACTCAATGCAGCTACCATCCACAAGCTCTTTCCTTTAGAAGCACCACAGCAGTTCTAGTACTGATCAGCGACATGGCAAAAGCATCAGTTGCTGTCTGTGCCTTGGCAGTGTTGGCCATGGCTCACATTATGGCTGAGCCGGCACATGCCATCAACTGTGTCGATGTCGACGCGGCTTTGCGCCAGTGCGTCCCGTACCTGACCGGGCAGGCTGCGGAGCCTGCGGCAGCATGCTGCGATGGAATTGGCCACATCAAGAGCATAGCCGCCACGACCCCCGACCGGCAGGCGGCGTGCAGCTGCATGAAGAACGCGGCTTCCCACCTCTCCGGCCTCAAAGACGACGCGGTCAGCGCTTTGCCGGCCAAGTGCAATGCTCCCCTCCCGTATCCCATCTCCGCTTCCGTTGATTGCTCCAAGTTAGTCCCCCTTTTCTTCCTTACAGATTCTGTTCCTTTTAGGTATATGTAACTTATTATGTGGACTTATTAATTTTGACACTAATATATATCATGATTATTCATTCAACAAGAAGATATCATAATTTCCTTTTCTTGACCTTGCCTTCTGCAGGATCCAGTGAATTGGAGGTGGAGTTTAATAAATGGCTCTCTGATACTAGGAGCAGAGACTTGCTAGGACAGCTCCTTGCTTTTCATATGAAGTATGGCTAATGGAATACATTGAGGAGAGCGCCCCTCATACGTACGGGGATCACAGAAGATTGAATGTATTCTCTACATAGCAATAAAACAAACTTTGATATTAGAGACAAAGTTTAAATTTGTGTGGTTTTCTCATATGGATGCAAAGGAAATTAAGATGAATATTCCTTTATCGGGAAATTCACCTATGACAATAAGGGTTCTATCAACCATATTTGTTTCAAGCATTGTTCCAAATATTGCAGCAAGTCTTGGCAACAATAAACAAAACTATAATGATGATACACACATGGAAGAAAATAACCCATAAATGTCTGAAACAAATAGATCTTTGAGGAGATCTCAAAGAGTAAGAAAACATACTATTTCTAGTGATTACGAAATATATTTACAAGGAACAGACATTGAAATTAATAATGATCCTGTTTTCTTTACAGAATTTTTTGAAAGTACGAAGTCTGAAAAATCGATTAATGCCATGAAAGATATGTTAAAATCCATAGATGATAACCAAGTCTGTAATATTGTTGATTTACCAAAAGATATGAAGCAAGTCTCCTACAAGTGAGGTTTCAAGACCAAATGTGCATATTGGTAATATCGAACGATACAAAGCAAGACTTGTTACTAAAGGTGTTGCTCAAAAGGATTCATAGATTATAAAGGGACATTTTCACATGTCGCAAAGACGGACTCGTTACATATCATTTTGGCTTTGATAGCTCATTAGACATAAAAGTAAAAATTACAAGATCTGATAGAGATGATAAATATTATGGAAAGCACGATGAAATGGGACAATGTCCTGGTCCATTTGCAAAATTTCGTTAAAAATATGCTATTTGTGAACAATACACTATGCCATACACACTACACCAAAAAATGCAAGGCTCAAAGGTGTAACCAAATATTGATAGACATAGTTAGAAATATGATAAGTAACTCTTCTTTATCTAAATTTTTATAGACGTATGTGTTGAAAACAATAATGTATCTGCTAAATAGGGTTCCTAGAAAGGCTATAACTTTTACTCTTTTGAGTTGTGGACATGTGAAAACCTAGTTTTAAGCACCTACATGTTTGGGGTTATCCAGCAGATGCAAGACTCAATAATCTACATGAAAAGAAGTTAGATTCTCGAAAGGTTAGTGTGCATTTTAGTGGTTACTTGGAAAAATCAAGCGGGTATATATTTTATTAACTTGATCATAGTCCTAGAATAATGGAAGTAGTATTGTAAAATTTCTTGAATGAAGAGGTTAAGGGGATCAAGGAATAACATGAAGTAGACGTAAAGAAAATTAAATTGAACATTCCTTTATCAGTAAATGTCCATCCACATATGCCAGTAGAGTTCCATTATCTATAGTTGTTTCAAGTGTTGTTCCAAACATTACCGAAAGTCATGGTAATAGTGGACAAAACTTAAATGATCATACAACCAGGGAAGAAAGTAATCAACAAATGTCTGAAACACAAGTAAGGATACCTGCTATACTTAGTGATTATACAATATATTTGTAGGAAACCATTTTTGGAATTAATAACGATTTAGTTTCCTTATGAAGTGGTTGAACGAGAACGCGTGATTCTGTAAGGCGTATATGTAATGTCTTACACACAAAATATCCATATCTCGAATCAAGAAGCCATTAAAAGTGTTGAGTCTGAAACGTGGATTGATGCCATGAAAGATGAGGTAAAATTCATGGATGACAATAAAGTCTGGAATATTCTTGATTTACCAATAGGTGTGAAATAAGTCGGCTGTAAATAGGTCTTCAAGGCAAGCGTGACTCTAATGGTAATATCGAATGATATAAAGTGACACTTGTTGCTAAAAGATCTACTCAAAAGGATAACATAGATTATAAAAAGACATTTTCACCTATTTCAAAGAAAGACTCGTCCCATATTATTTTATCTTTAGTGCTCATTTTGACTTAGAGTTATAGTAAATGGATGTTAAAACTACATTTCTAAATGGAAAATCTTGAGAAAGAAGTTTATATGGACCAATCGGAAGGCTTTCATTCGAAGGAGAAGGTCATAAAGCGTGTAAGCTTAAGAAATCTATATTTGGAATTAAACAAGCTTCTACTTAATTGTACATTAAATTCAATGCTACAATTACATCTTTTGGTTTTGAAAAAAATAAAGCTGATATTTGTTTATATCGAAAGATCAATGGGAGGAAAAATTATATTTTTAGTCATATATGTTGATGACATCTTGCTAGCAACAAATGATTTATGTATGATCGATACATTCTACAAAAAAGTATCTACCAAGGAACTTTGAATTGAAAGATACGGGAGATGCATACTATGTCATATGAATTGAAATATTCGGGGATATGTCACAAGAATTATTAAGATTAGGATTGTCTTAAAAGGTCTATATTGAAAGAGTTTTAGAAAAAAATTCAGAGTAAAAAAATATTCTGCTACAACTGTTCCAATTCAAAATTAGGATAAATTTAGTCTTATGCAGTGCCCAAGGAATGACATATATCAAAAAAAAATTGAATCTATTCCATATAGTTCAGTTGTGGGAAGCCTTATGTACGTGCAAACTTGCATAATGCTAGACATCAGCTTTGCGGTTGGAATGTTAGGATCGTTATCAAAGAAATATTCGAATTAATAATGAGAAAGCTACAAAAAATGTCTTACAATATTTTCAAGGAATAAAATTACTTGCTCATGTACAGAATATCCAAACACTTGGAAACAATTGGATATTTAGACTTAGACTTTATTAGATGCATTGACAATAGTGTTGAGTCATCGGGCCGGCACTCGAGGGGACTCGTTCGACGAGCGACTAAGGCCCACAGAGCCCACGAGAGAAGTCTGATACCGACTCAGTCAAGGCACACCTACCAGTCGCCCGTTGCACTCCCACCAATTGAACGTGAGATTGAAAGTGAGCTCATAAATAGCGGGAATACGGGCTACGGTTATCCCTATTAAAGGGGTGAGATCATGGCACCATAATTGGTGACCGACATCCTCCCAACATCACTGAAATGACCCAGGAGGTCTATAAATACAGGAATTTTCAACTCCCAAGATACGAAATCTAATACTCAGACTCTACATATTTCATCTTACATTTTTTTCCACCAAAGAGCTTGCGACGCTAGATCTGAGACGGGCCTCTGTCGGTCGATAATAGCTGCTTCAAGCTCACTCCCTCACTTAAGTTCCATTCTAACTTAAGCATCCGAGGGGATGTGGATCAGGACCCAGATCTGACCCCCCCCAATGCTTCCTTGTGGTGCAGATCATCGGGTCGCGATCCTACGTGAGGGTTGCTCTTGAGCTTCTCAACCTCGATCAACCGACGCACGATCCGTTCGAGGGTCGATCGAGCACCGGAAGTCAACCACCATCCACCAACGACCTTGGTTCTTCCAACCTAGGGTCCCACTCAACCGGCTGACGAGGCTCTGACTCAGCATGAAAGGATCCATGTCAGCATCTAAATTGTTTTGGTCATTTTTTGTCTTAACAGTTTGGCGCCGTCCATGGAAAACGTTCATTAGCTCGATCATCAGAGGAATTGCCCATTGTCGCACAAAGGGCTACTCAGCTGACTCGTCTCCAAACGGAGAAAAAGAAGAAGCCCCCCACCAAATTTGAGATAGTTGTGGTCGAAGGGAATAAAAAAAGTCGGCAACTTCGTCTTAGCGACTCGGAGCCATCTGGGTCGACTGACGCCGTTGAGTACATTTTTAAAAATCCATCCAAAGGTTGTGTACAGAAAAATAAGGAAGGGAGGGAGAGAAAACCTATTAAAATTAGTTAACATAATTAGAGATTGTCATATTATTCCGAACTAGATATGTGAGAAATATAAATTTTAAGTTCCTATTATAAATCCATATAATCATGTTTCCGCATTATGAATTATGTTTGTTTATAAGGTAATTAAACATGGTGGATGATGCAATTGCGATGGGACGTCAGTATGCCATACAATATCCTGCAACAAATTCGGCGAGATATTAGATAACATATCAAAGCATGGCTTCAAAATTGAGACAGAAATGAAGACATGTTAGTCTTGCGGCAGGAGGGAGTTGTTGAGAGAGTGTGTTGAGATCAAAGTCAGCATGGAAAAAATTCACAAGATTTTTAGAGGAGACAACAATACTGTTAAATACCATAATACATATGAGTCATGATCCACGCAGTTTTAGAGAAGTCCCCAGAAACCAATGGATGAAATGAAAGCAAATTTTAGTTCAAAGCTTATAGCTTATGTTATGTGTAGAAGCCTTAACAAATGTAGTTTGAAATCCAAAATATTCGGTGAGGTCTATAAAGAAGGAAGTGTGCCATTCATTTGTCGTCAATCAACAAGGAAGAAGCAAGTACATAGCTTATCCTTTCCTCCTAACATAAATTACCTCCAAAAATCAACAGCTCGTGGAAGAGTCGACGCAGTGAAGATTGACATGCATTCTATGGGGCAAGTAAAGCTGACCTCACGTAGATCGGGGAACAGGATCAGATAGGCTTGGAACTATCATCCTTAAAACAGCCATATCAAAAGCCAAACAAGATATTTGTGCATCTTACATCACGACCACCATTTAGATATAACAAAAATGTCATCACCTTCTCCTTTTTCTGTTATTCTCGCGTATGGAGCTCAAACACACACAACCACTCAATGCAGCTACCATCCACAAGCTCTTTCCTTTAGAAGCACCACAGCAGTTCTAGTACTGATCAGCGACATGGCAAAAGCATCAGCTGCTGTCTGTGCCTTGGCAGTGTTTGCCATGGCGCACATTATGGCTGAGCCGGCACATGCCATCAACTGTGTCGATGTCGACGCGGCTTTGCGCCAGTGCGTCCCGTACCTGACCGGGCAGGCTGCGGAGCCTGCGGCAGCATGCTGCGATGGAATTGGCCACATCAAGAGCATAGCCGCCACGACCCCCGACCGGCAGGCGGCGTGCAGCTGCATGAAGAACGCGGCTTCCCACCTCTCCGGCCTCAAAGACGACGCCGTCAGCGCTTTGCCCGCCAAGTGCAATGCTCCCCTCCCGTATCCCATCTCCGCTTCCGTTGATTGCTCCAAGTGAGTCCCCCTTTTCTTCCTTGTATTCTGTTCGTTTTAGGTATATGTAACCAATTATATATCATGATTATTCAATCAACAAGAAGATATCATAATTTCCTTTTCTTGACCTTGCCTTCTGCAGGATCCAGTGATTTGGAGGTGGAGTTTAATAAATGGCTCTCTGATACTGGGAGCAGAGACTTGCTAGGACAGATCCTTGCTTTTCATATGAAGTATGGCTAATGGAATACATTGAGGAGAGCGTGACAATGGACAACCCCTCGTACGTACGGGGATCACAGAAGATTGAATGTATTCTCTACATATATAGCAATAAAACAAACTTTGATATTAGAGGCAAAGTCTAAATTTGTGTGGTTTTCTTGTATGGATGCAATGGAAATTAAGATGAATATTACCTTATCTGTAAATGTCCATTTTCCTATTTACGTATGACAGTAAGGGCTCCATCATCCATAGTTGTTTCAAGTATTCTTCCAAATATTGCAGCAAGTCTTGGCAACAATGAACAAAACTATGATGATGATACACACATGGAAGAAAATAACCCACAAATGTCTGAAATAAATAGATCTTTGAGGAGATATCAAAAATAAGAAAACATACTATTTCTAGTGATTCCGAAATATATTTACAAGGAACAGACATTGGAATCAATAATAATCCACTTTTCTTTATAGAGTTTATTGAAAGTATACTGAGTCTGAAAACTGGATTAATGCCATGAAAGATATGTTAAAATCCTTAGATGATAACCAAGTCTGGATTTTTTTGATTTACCAAAAGATGTGAAGAAAGTCAGCTATAAGTGGGTTTTCAAGACCAAATGTGCATATTGGTAATATCGAACGATACAAAGCAAGACTTGTTGCTAAAGATTTTACTCAAAAGGATTCATAGATTATAAAGAGACATTTTCACATGTCGCAAAGAAGGACTCGTTACATATCATTTTGGCTTTGATAGCTCATTAGACATAAATGTAAAAATTACAAGATCTGATACAGATGATAAATATTATGGAAAGCACGATGAAATGGGACAATGTCCTGGTCCATTTGCAAAATTTCATCAAAAATATGGCTATTTGTGAACAATACACTATGCCATACACAGTACAACAAAAATGCGTGGCTGAAAGGTGTAACCAAATATTGATAGACATAGTTAGAAGTATGATAAGTAACTCTTCTTTATCTAAATTTTTATGGACGTATGTGTTGAAAACAATAATGTATTTGCTAAATAGTGTTCCTAGAAAGGCTATCGCTTTTACTCTTTTGAGTTGTGGACATGTAGAAAACCTAGTTTTAAGCACATACATGTTTGGGGTTACCCAGCAGATGCAAGACTCAATAATCTACATGAAAAGAAGTTAGATTCTCGAACGATTAGTGTTCATTTTAGTGGTTACTTGGAAAAATCAAGAGGGTATATATATTTTATTAACTTGATCATAGTCCTAGAATTATGGAAGTAGTATTGTAAAATTTCTTGGGAATGAAGAGGTTAATGGGATCAAGGAATAACCGTAAAGAAAATTAAAGTGAACATTCCTTTATCAGTAAATGTCCCTCCACAATGCCAATAAAGTTCCACAAGTGTTGTTCCAAACATTACCGAAAGTCATGGTAATAGTGGACAAAACTTAAATGATCATACAACCAGGGAAGAAAGTAATCAACAAATGTCTGAAACACAAGTAAGGATACCTGCTATCCGTAATGATTATAAAATATATTTGTAAGAAACCATCATTGGAATTAATAACGATCTAGTTTCCTTACAGAAGCCATTAAAAGTGTTGCATCTGAAAAGTGGATTGCTGCAATGAAAGATGAGGTAAAATCCATGGATGATAATAAAGTCTGGAATATTCTTGATTTACCAATAGGTGTGAAATAAGTCTGATGTAAGTAGGTTTTCAAGGCCAAGCGTGACTCTAATGGTAATATCGAATGATATAAAGTGATACTTGTTGCTAAAAGATTTACTCAAAAGGATAACATAGATTATAAAGAGACATTTTCACCTATTTCAAAGAAAGACTTGTCCCATATTATTTTAGCTTTAGTGCTCATTTTGACTTAGAGTTACAGATGTCAAAACTACATTTCTAAATGGAAATCTTGATAAAGAAGTTTATATGGATCACCAACCGGAAGGCTTTCATTCGAAGGAGAAGGTCATAAAGTGTGTAAGCTTAAGAAATCTAAATATGGAATTAAACAAACTTCTACGTAATTGTACATTAAATTCAATGCTACAATTACGTCTTTTGGTTTTGAAAAAAATAAAGCTGATATTTGTTTATATCGAAAGATCAATGGGAGCAAAATTATATTTTTAGTCATATATGTTGATGACATCTTACTAGCAACAAATGATTTATGTATGATACATTATACAAAAAATTATCTACCAAGGAACTTTGAAATGAAAGATACGGGAGATGCATCCTATGTCATATGAATTGAAATATTCGGGGATATGTCACAAGAATTATTAAGATTAGGATTGTCTCAAAAGGTATATATTGAAAGAGTTTTAGACAACATTTCAGAATAAAAAAATATTCTGCTACAACTGTTCCAATTCAAAATTAGGATAAATTGAGTCCCCCTTTTCTTCCCTGTATTCTGTTCGCAACATGCTCCAA
The DNA here is from genome assembly GCA_030789695.1 of Scilla litardierei. Taxonomy (NCBI): domain Eukaryota; kingdom Viridiplantae; phylum Streptophyta; class Magnoliopsida; order Asparagales; family Asparagaceae; genus Scilla; species Scilla litardierei. Next base: position 161,876,091 of record CM061139.1, read on the forward strand.
GTGAGTCCCCCTTTACTCACTTGGAGCAATCAACGGAAGCGGAGATGGGATACGGGAGGGGAGCATTGCACTTGGCCGGCAAAGCGCTGACGGCGTCGTCTTTGAGGCCGGAGAGGTGGGAAGCCGCGTTCTTCATGCAGCTGCACGCCGCCTGCCGGTCCAGGGTCGTGGTGGCTATGCTCTTGATGTGGCCAATTCCATCGCAACATGCTGCCGCAGGCTCCGCAGCCTGCCCGGTCAGGTACGGGACGCACTGGCGCAAAGCCGCGTCGACATCGACACAGTTGATGGCATGTGCCGGCTCAGCCATAATGTGAGCCATGGCCAACACTGCCTGTTGTATAAAAATGAAGATATCAGAAGGATAGTGCTAGTAAACAGAAAGAGAAAGGACTCATCTCCGCTTCCGTTGATTGCTCCAAGTGAGTCCCCCTTTTCTTCCTTGTATTCTGTTCATTTTAGGTATATGTAACCAATTATATATCTGTTATAAACGGGCTTCTTGGTGGGCCTACCCGTTAGTGGGTATCCACCCATTATGTAACCCTACCACTATAAATATAGGGCTATGGTCTCCATAGCCGCCAAGTTTACAACACGTTATCAGCACGCTCAAAGCTAAGCCGAACCCCTGCCGACGGACGGACGCGACGGACGGACGCGACGCGAACGGGCTTCCTTCACCGAACGTCGCTAGATCCGGCGGGTAGGATCTAGAGGTAACTTTCTCCCTAGATCTAAAAATTTTGTATATGCGCATATGTGGTGATCTAATTCTTTTTGGCTCAATCGATCAAAAAACACCGTTTTTATCGCTAAAAATCGCCCCTTTTCAATTAAAAAACGAATTTTTGGAAGAAAAAATTGGGTTTTTTCCACTAAAAATCGGATTTTTACCCGTTGTTTTTCCCCAAAAATCACCCAAACCCGAAATAGGGTTCACCCACGCCCCCCTCCCCCCCGTCGCCGGCAGCGGCGGGGGCCTTCCCGCCGTCGCTGCGGCGGCGGGAACCCCCCCGCCACTACAGGCGGGGGTTTCCCCGCCGCCTGCAGCGGCGGGCAACCCCCGCCGCCGCCGGCGGGGACAACTCCCGCCGCGGCAGGCGGGGGCTCCCCGCCGCCTGCAGCGGCGGGCAACCCCCGCCGCCGCAGGCGGGGGCTCCCCGCCACCTACAGCGGCGGGCAACCCCCCCCTCCCCGCCGCCTGTTGCGGCAAACGGGCCCGCCCGCCAGTAGCGGGTACGAGCCCGGCGTGCGTACCCCAAAACCCTAACTAGGGTTCCTGACCCAGAAAATTTTTCGAATTTTCAAAATTTTTTTTTTCAGATTTATTGCGATTCTTTTTCGTTATAATCTGGACCAAAATGCATGTGATTTTTACTCATCGCAAATTATATTTGGATTTATGATTTTCTTTAAAAAACGTTTAAAAATTAAGAAGATCCTGCGACCGCTCTGCCGTTAGTCAACTAACCTAACGGTGCATGACGTTGCCTAGTGGTCCAATAATTTTTAAACGGTAGATTTCATTTTCCATTATAAACTACCTGTGATGAATAAATAAATTGCCTGCGATGTATAAACTGCCTGTGATAATGCCTGCTGCATTATAACTGCCTGCGACGAATGGTTAATATTTGCTGTGGTTTTGGATCGGCTAGTTTATCACCATTTTTATTTTTCATGCATTATTTTCTTTTTGAGAGAAAAATGTAGTGAGGATAATTTTGTAAAATTACAAGCCCGGCGGACGCTCCAAGAAGATGAAGGACTATTCCAGAAGAATAGGGGCCCCACGGGGGTTCCCGAGTTGTACTTTCTTTCTTTTTGGGACTGTAATGGACTGTAATTATTTATGGTGATTAGCCGATCCACGCAGCAAATATTTATGTCTGATGTGCTTGATTATTTATTTTTTCCGCAAAATATCTAATTAATGCTATCTTTTTACATGCTAGAGTGATAAATGGCCAAAATTGCGAGCGTCGATTTCGACGTTTTGGATGCTTCAGGAAAGAATTACTTAAGCTGGCAGTTGGATATAAAATTCCATCTGCGAGCACAGGGATTGAGTCACGCCATCGCCTTAGGCGATAAGGTTTCTGATATAGATAAAGCGAAAGCAATTATCTATATCAGACGCCATATCGATCGGACCCTGAAGGCCGAGTACCTAACGGTGGAAGACTCGTATGAGTTGTGGACCGCCCTCGAGGACAGGTATAAACATCAAAGGGATGTTATCCTTCCTCGAGCGCGATATGAATGGGAGAACCTCCGTCTCCAAGACTTCAAGTCTATTGCCGAGTACAACTCGGCACTCTTTAGCATCACCTCACGCCTGAAGTTGTGTGGTGAAAAGGTGACGGAGGAACGCATGTTAGAGAAGACGTATACATCCTTCCATGAGAAGGATGTCATACTGATGCAACAGTATCGTGAACGAAAGTTCACAAAATACTCTGAGCTTCTCTCATGTCTTCTGATGGCAGAGCAGAATCGTGACCTCCTTCTGGCCACCCACAACTCACGCCCTACCGGCACTGCTCCTGCGCCTGAAGCGCACCACAGCTCCTTCCAGAAGAAAAGGGGCAACTTCAAAGGCAAACCCCAGAAGGGCAAGACCATGAAGAAGCAGGCTCGAGGACCCCCTCCAAGAAACAACCAAGAGGGAAAGAAGAAAAATGTGTGGAAAAGAAAAGACGACGGCCAAACTTCTGCCCCCAAAAAGGACTGGGAAGATAAATGCCACAGGTGTGGCATGACTGGACACTGGTCCAGAAATTGTCGTACTCCACGCCACCTTCAGGAGTTGTACAAAGCAAGCCAGAAGCAAGCTGAGACAAACCTGGCGGTTCAAGAAAACCTGGCACCAATCAGGTTCATCGCTGAGGACTTCTCCAACGATGACCTGCTCGACTGAGGACATTTATCTACTTTATATGCATTGTAGTTTTTTCCTTTTGAGAAACAATTTATTTGCTTATCTCTGGCATGTTTTAGTACTTTTTCAGACATCAACTTAATTTTCGTAGTATATTCCTTTGTGTTTTGCCTTATACTGCGACATTTTTCTAAATAGATGGACTTTAAATGCCTAGTGGACAGTGCCTCTACGCACACGATCCTCCAAGACATCTGCTTTTTTCAAAGCATCAATAAATACGATGGCACCGTAAATACGATTTCCGGTCCATCAAGTATCATTGAAGGATCAGGGGAAGCACATTTTATGCTCCCCAATAATACAAAACTACTTATAAAAGATGCCCTTCTCTCCCCTAGCTCGCATAGAAACCTGTTAAGCTTTAAGGATATCCGCTTAAACGGATACCACCTAGAAACGGTGAGCAAAGGAAACAGTGAATACCTTGATGTAACGTTTCATAAAAACGGTGCTAAAAACACCGTCGAACGTTTTGAGGGACTCCCGTCGGGTCTCTACCACACAAGAATCAGAGCAATGGAAGCAAACACATTGGAACACCAGAAGTGCCAAAACCAACCAGAATTCAAACTCTGGCACGATAGACTAGGACACCCTGGAAGGAATATGATGCGTCGCATCATATCCCAATCCCGTGGAATTAATCCGAAAAGCCTGACGCTACTTCGGAAGGGCGCAAATCCTTGTCCCCCTTGTTACAAAGGGAAATTGATTACGAGACCATCCACCCTGAAGGTGGACTCTGAGTCTCCAAGCTTCCTAGAGAGAATACATGGTGACATTTGCGGGCCTATTCACCCCGCAAGTGGACCATTTAGGTACTACATGGTACTAATCGACGCATCTTCAAAATGGTCATATGTGTGCCTCTTGTCCACCCGCAACGTAGCCTTTGAAAAGCTACTTGCACAAATTATAAAATTACGGGCACATTTCCCAGACAACCAGATCAAGAAATTGCGTCTGGACAATGCTGGGGAATTCACCTCACAAGTCTTCCTAGACTACTGCCAAGCAACCGGCATAGAAGTTGAACATCCTGTAGCTCATGTTCACACCCAGAACGGGTTGGCCGAATCTCTCATAAAGAGACTACAATGGATCGCTAGACCATTGTTAATGCAATGCCAGTTGCCGGTATGTGCATGGGGACATGCCATACTGCACGCTGCATCGTTGATAAGATTACGACAGTCAGGTAGTCAATCTTACTCTCCGATGCAACTTGCATATGGGAACCCGCCCGATATCTCTCACTTGAGGATATTCGGATGTGCTGTCTATGTCCCCATAGCACCACCGCAGAGGACCAAGATGGGTCCTCAACGGCGCCTTGGTATCTATATTGGTTTCGACTCACCATCGATCATTAGATACCTCGAACCCCTTACAGGGGACGCCTTTAAAGCGCGTCTAGCAGATTGTGAGTTTGATGAAAGCATTTTTCCAAAACTAGGCATTAACACACAGAAGCCAGAAGCTTCAAAGACCATTACATGGGACACAAAGACCTTATCCCATTTTGATCCGCGCACAAATCAATGTGAAGAAGAGATCCTGAAGATCCTTCAAATTCAGAACACAGTTCACATTTTTCCGGATAAATTCACTGACAACCAGAAGATTGTCAGATCACACGTCCCTGCTGCAAATACGCCAGCTAGGATTGACATACCCAAAGAGGGATGCAATCCACCTGCAGCAGAAGCGGCCGTACCTCAACAAAAAAGAGGACGACCCCCAGGCTCCAAAGATAAGAATCCTCGAAAGAGGAAAAATCCTGGAGCAACAATAACGATACCACCACAGGATGCTGAGCTCAGCCCAGCTACCTCTCCACTCCTACCAACCCCTGAAGAGGAAAATATAGGAGAAATCTCATTAAACTATGTACGTACCGGGGAGGTACTGGACAGAAAAAGCACAATCATCGATGATAACTTCGCGCTCATTATTGCCACTCACGTCACTGAATACGACGATGAGACCGATCCACGCTCTCTAGCAGAATGTAAACGCAGAGAGGATTGGCCAAAGTGGAACGATGCAATAGGAGTAGAGCTGGACTCACTCTCGAAGCGCAAAGTTTTTGGACCTGTAGTCCTAACACCAAAAGGTGTTAAACCTGTGGGATATAAATGGGTATTCGTGAGAAAAAGAAACGAAAACAATGAGATCGTGCGCTATAAAGCGCGCCTTGTTGCACAAGGTTTTTCCCAACGACCAGGAATAGACTATGACGATACATATTCCCCGGTCATGGACGCGATCACTTTCCGTTTCATTATCGGCCTATCCATGAAGGAAGGTCTGGATATGCAACTCATGGACGTTGTGACTGCATACCTATACGGAAATATAGATAAGGACATCTATATGAAAATCCCAGACGGATACAAACTACCGACAAAAATGACAGAAAGACCTCGGGACGTCTATTCCGTCAAACTCCAGAGATCACTGTATGGTCTCAAACAGTCAGGTAGAATGTGGTACAACAGACTGAGTGAATTCCTAGTGCAACAAGGATTCACAACAAATGAAATCTGCCCTTGCATCTTCATACGAGCAAAGGGAACAGGATTCGTAATTATAGCCGTCTACGTAGACGACTTGAACATCATCGGATCTCCCGCAGAGATAGATGAGATATCCAAAAGTCTCACACAGACTTTTGAGATGAAGGACCTCGGCAAAACGAAGTTTTGCCTAGGACTACAAATTGAACATTTAAGCGGAGGAATCCTGTTGCACCAATCGACATATACAAAGAAAGTGCTGAAGAACTTTCTTATGGACAAATGTCATCCGCTTAGCACACCAATGGTCGTCAGATCATTGGATGTTGAAACAGACCCCTTCCGACCGCTGGAAGAGGGGGAGGAAACACTGGGCCCTGAAGTACCCTACTTAAGTGCAATTGGAGCACTCCTATACCTGGCAAACTGCACGCGTCCCGATATAGCGTTCACAGTAAATCTACTAGCCAGATACAGTTCAGCGCCCTCAAAGCGCCACTGGAACGGAGTGAAACAACTTCTGCGCTACCTCCAAGGGTCTGTAGATATGGGACTATACTTCAAGAAAGGTGTATCCACCGACCTGGTCGGTTACGCAGATGCGGGATACAGGTCCGACCCACATACCGCAAAGTCCTAGACCGGTTTCGTATTCACATACGGTGGGACGGCCATCTCATGGAGATCCGTGAAGCAGACATCCACAGCGACCTCATCCAACCACTCCGAGCTCATTGCGATCCACGAAGCTAGCAGAGAATGCTTCTGGCTTCGATCAGTCATCAACCACATCCTCAAGACCACCGGCTTGAAGACGGGAGATCTTGGACCTACCACCATGTACGAAGACAATGCTGCCTGCATCGCTCAACTACGAGGTGGCTACATCAAAGGTGACAGGACGAAGCACATTTCCCCCAAGCTCTTCTGGACGCATGAACAGCAAGTGGACAACCAGATCGACATCCAGCAGATCCAGTCCTGCGACAACCTGGCTGACCTATTCATTAAAGCTTTGCCTCGCAGTACCTTTAGAAAACTCGTACTAGGAATTGGGATGAGACAGCTGAGAGATGTACAAGCTTGAAGCTTGTACTTATCAGGGGGAGTTAACGTAGTGCTGTACTCTTTTTCCTTGACTGTTGGTTTTTCCCACTGGGTTTTCCACGGTCAAAGGTTTTAACGAAGCAGCCACATTAACTCAGGATCCAGAAGTATCCACCACTGATGTTATCCATCGATCAGGGGAAGTTACAGAGACTTGTACTCTTTTCCCTTAGCCACTGGTTTTTCCCACTGGGTTTTCCTTGGCAAAGGTTTTAATGAGGCAAGCACTCTTAAACTTAGAGATCCAGAAGTATCTCCAACCCCATGATCAAATAAGCTTCATGAACCCTGAAGCGTTCACCCTGGCTTACAACAATGGATGGATAAGGGGAAGTGTTATAAACGGGCTTCTTGGTGGGCCTACCCGTTAGTGGGTATCCACCCATTATGTAACCCTACCACTATAAATATAGGGCTATGGTCTCCATAGCCGCCAAGTTTACAACAATATCATGATTATTCAATCAACAAGAAGATATCATAATTTCCTTTTCTTGACCTTGCCTTGTGCAGGATCCAGTGATTTGGAGGTGGAGTTTAATAAATGGCTCTCTGATACTGGGAGCAGAGACTTGCTAGGACAGATCCTTGCTTTTCATATGAAGTATGGCTAATGGAATGCATTGAGGAGAGCGTGACACTGGACAACCCCTCATTCTACGGGGATCACAGAAGATAGCAATAAAACACCTCATACGTACGGGGATCACAGAAGATTGAATGTATTCTCTACATAGCAATAAAACAAACTTTGATATTAGAGACAAAGTCTGAATTTGTGTGGTTTTCTTATATGGATGTTTTTAAAATGCACATTCACCTAAGACAGTAAGTGTTCCATCATCCATAATTGTTTCTAAGTATTGTTTCAAATATTGCATGCAAGTCTTGGCAATAGTGAACAAAACTATAATGATGATACATACATGGAAGAAAGTAACACACAAAATATCTGAAACAAATATAGCTTTGATGAGATCTCAAAGAGTAAGGACACATGCTATTACCAATTACGGATTCTGGAAATAAATTTAGGGAGGGGCACAATTTTTTGTCGGAAATTAGAGAATCAACAACAAAATTACAATCATAATTAGATAGTTCAAAGCCTTAACTTTTTTCCCAAATGAGATCCACTCGAGTCTCAACGTCAATCAAAATGGAGCCAGTTAATTCACCAGGAGAGAGAGCATAGAAAAACTTCTGCAAAAAAACCAAAATAAAAGTATAAGTAATCTAAAAAACTTTTAATAGAACTAAGAATTTTCTCCTAATTAGAAAATCAACAACCAAAATACCAAATTACACTAATTAGGATTTCAAGAACCTAACCTTTTCCCAAATGAGATACTCTCGAGTCCACTAGATCGCAAACAAAATTTTTTAGAGATGGCCAAAAAATTTCTGAGCGTTAAAAAATCAGAGAGGGAGAGGGGTAGAAATTTCATAAACCCCTAATAATTTCATAAAAAATTAGAAAGGGATCATAAAAATTTCATAAAACAACCACATTTATTTTTGCGCCGGTTTTGCGAAGAAGAATGGACGCCGACTTCCCGGGAAAAACGCAAAGAACAATAAGGCAAACGCAAACCTATTTCACTCACCCCTTGGGGAAAAAAGCCACACACACAAATAGGCAGACCTATTCCGATTTGTTGGCCCCTTGGGGCGAAAGCCAAAAAAGGTAAAAAATCTATAGCCTACGCAGCGCTGCAAGGATTCGATCTTGGCTCCTTGAGTGGGCTCGTAACAATTTACCGCCAAGCCAATTAGTGAGTAATGATTTGGCTCCTCTTTCATATATATTAATACCTATTATCACTTGATAATGTTTTTTTTAAAAAAAAGTTACCACTCGCAACCTGGGAGGTTGCCCGTGTGGGATTGAACAATCTTACCACTCCTCCAATTCGCTTGCGTCGTTTCGCTTCCTATATTTTACTTAAATTGCAATTCTATCATTATAAATTGTTAATGAGGGGGTATAAATGTAATTTCATCCTCGATTTTCCATAGATGATAACCAAGTCTGGGGTATTGTTGATTTACCAACAGATGTGAAGCAAGTTAAAAAAGAGAGTGTAATTATTAAGCATATTGGGACGGATCTCATGATTACTGTTACTTTAATTAAAGGATTACAACTGTTAAGGCCACAAATGATCGAGACAGTTGTCTTGCTGACGTGGAGCCTTCGTACTGAGCCAGAGTATCGTCAGCGAGTTGAGTGGGACCCTAGGTTGGAAGAATCATGGTCGGATGATGGGTGTTGATTGGCTTGAGATGTTCGATCAACACTTGAGCGGCTTGTATGTCGATAGATCGAGGCTGGAAAGCTCTGAAACGACCCTCACAAGAGATTGAGACTCGACGATCTACACCACAAAGAAAAATCAGGGGTTCGGATCTGGGTCCCGATCTAAATCCCCTCCGATGCTCAAATTAGTACGAAAACTTAAGGAAGAGATGGAGCTTGGAGCAGCTAAGATCGACCACCGGAGGGTCGTCTCAGATCTGACGTCACAAGCTCTATAATGGAAGAATTATCAGCTGAAAGAGTAGAGTCTATGTATTAGATCTCGTACCTTAAGAATTGAAACCCCTTTACATTTGTCATTTCGGGTATTTATAAGCAGTTCCTTATTGATTGAACGTAACCGTCCCTCATTGATTCGGGCACGATATTCTCCAAGATTCAAGATAACAGCTGCACATTTATTCGGCCCCATTAACTTCCCCCTGAGTTTTAGCGGGAGCTTAACGGTCGAGTGAGCCGTTCGCTTGACTCGATAGTACTCTGCCTTAAGTGAAGGGTTTCGGGTTGTTGGCGCTAAATGGGTCGGGTATGCTGATACTTCTCCATGATCCGTACCCGTGCACTAACAACAACCAAATACATTTAGGAAACATGTGCATATAATGTGTCTTGGTTGTCTTTAGTATGATGAAATTAATGATAAGGTAATAATGATAAACATTCTGAGCTCATATACGTATTTGTGTAATTAACGTGTATTAGAAACACTAATGTGGACCATTATGAAACTTATCTATAAAGAATAGACCTGGCGAAATGATAGTGTCTGTGCTATATGGAAGGGAATATGTCCTTCATAATAGATGTACAACCGTCATATCCCACACTTATTGTTTCGTCATATCTTGGTAAATTATGAGGATACATATAATCTAATATGTTAAAGGATTATCAGGCCAAGAGGAAAAATGTTGGAAAATTATTAAAATTAAAATGTTATAACTGTTGTAAACTTGGCGGCTATGGAGACCATAGCCCTATATTTATAGTGGTAGGGTTACATAATGGGTGGATACCCACTAACGGGTAGGCCCACCAAGAAGCCCGTTTATAACACTTCCCCTTATCCATCCATTGTTGTAAGCCATGGTGAACACTTCAGGGTTCATGAAGCTTGTTTGATCATGGGGTTGGAGATACTTCTGGATCTCTAAGTTTAAGAGTGCTTGCCTCATTAAAACCTTTGCCAAGGAAAACCCAGTGGGAAAAACCTGTGGCTAAGGGAAAAGAGTACAAGTCTCTGTAACTTCCCCTGATCGATGGATAACATCAGTGGTGGATACTTCTGGATCCTGAGTTAATGTGGCTGCCTCGTTAAAACCTTTGACTGTGGAAAACCCAGTGGGAAAAACCAACAGTCAAGGAAAAAGAGTACAGCACTACGTTAACTCCCCCTGATAAGTTCAAGCTTCAGGCTTGTACATCTCTCAGCTGTCTCATCCCAATTCCTAGTACAAGTTTTCTAAAGGTACTGCGAGGCAAAGCTTTAGTGAATAGGTCAGCCAGGTTGTTGCAGGACTGGATCTGCTGGATGTCGATCTGGTTGTCTACTTGCTGTTCATGCGTCCAGAAGAGCTTGGGGGAAATGTGCTTCGTCCTGTCACCTTTGATGTAGCCACCTCGTAGTTGAGCGATGCATGCAGCATTGTCTTCGTACATGGTAGTAGGCCCAAGATCTCCCGTCTTCAGGCCGGTGGTCTTGAGGATGTGGTTGATGACTGATCGAAGCCAGAAGCATTCTCTGCTAGCTTCGTGGATCGCGATGAGCTCAGAGTGGTTGGACGAGGTCGCTGTGGATGTCTGCTTCACGGATCTCCATGAGATGGCCGTCCCACCGTATGTGAATACGAAACCGGTCTGGGACTTTGCGGTATGTGGGTCGGACCTGTATCCCGCATCTGCGTAACCGACCAGGTCGGCGGATACACCTTTCTTGAAGTATAGTCCCATGTCTACAGACCCTTGGAGGTAGCGCAGAAGTTGTTTCACTCCGTTCCAGTGGCGCTTTGAGGGCGCTGAACTGTATCTGGCTAGTAGATTTACTGCGAACGCTATATCGGGACGCGTGCAGTTTGCCAGGTATAGGAGTGCTCCAATTGCACTTAAGTAGGGTACTTCAGGACCCAGTGTTTCCTCCCCCTCTTCCAGCGGTCGGAAGGGGTCTGTTTCAACATCCAATGATCTGACAACCATTGGTGTGCTAAGCGGATGACATTTGTCCATAAGAAAGTTCTTCAGCACTTTCTTTGTATATGTCGATTGGTGTAACAGGATTCCTCCGCTTAAATGTTCAATTTGTAGCCCTAGGCAAAACTTCGTTTTGCCGAGGTCTTTCATCTCAAAAGTCTGTGTGAGACTTTTGGATATCTCATCTATCTCTGCAGGAGATCCGATGATGTTCAAGTCGTCTACGTAGACGGCGATAATTACGAATCCTGTTCCCTTTGCTCGTATGAAGATGCAAGGGCAGACTTCATTTGTTGTGAATCCTTGTTGCACTAGGAATTCACTCAGCCTGTTGTACCACATTCTACCTGACTGTTTGAGACCATACAGTGATCTCTGGAGTTTGACAGAATAGACGTCCCGAGGTCTTTCTGTCATTTTTGTCGGTAGTTTGTATCCGTCTGGGATTTTCATGTAGATGTCCTTATCTATATTTCCGTATAGGTATGCAGTCACAACGTCCATGAGCTGCATATCCAGACCTTCCTTCGTGGATAGGCCTATGATGAAACGGAAGGTGATCGCGTCCATGACCGGAGAATAGGTATCGTCATAGTCTATTCCTGGTCGTTGGGAAAAACCTTGTGCAACAAGGCGCGCTTTATAGCGCACGATCTCATTATTCTCATTTCTTTTTCTCACGAATACCCATTTATATCCCACAGGTTTAACACCTTTTGGTGTTAGGACTACAGGTCCAAAGACTTGGCGCTTCGAGAGTGAGTCCAGCTCTACTCCTATTGCCTCGTTCCACTTTGGCCAATCCTCTCTGCGTTTACATTCTGCTAGAGAGCGTGGATCGGTCTCATCGTCGTATTCAGTGACGTGAGTGGCAATAATGAGCGCGAAGTTATCATCGATGATTGTGCTTTTTCTGTCCAGTACCTCCCCGGTACGTACATAGTTTAATGAAATTTCTCCTATATTTTCCTCTTCAGGGGTTGTTAGGAGTGGAGAGGTAGCTGGGCTGAGCTCAGCATCCTGTGGTGGTATCGTTATTGTTGCTCCAGGATTTTTCCTCTTTCGAGGATTCTTATCTTTGGAGCCTGGGGGTCGTCCTCTTTTTTGTTGAGGTACGACCGCTTCTGCTGCAGGTGGATTGCATCCATCTTTGGGTATGTCAATCCTAGCTGGCGTATTTGCAGCAGGGACGTGTGATCTGACAATCTTCTGGTTGTCAGTGAATTTATCCGGTAAAATGTGAACTGTGTTCTGAATTTGAAGGATCTTCAGGATCTCTTCTTCACATTGATTTGTGCGCGGATCAAAATGGGATAAGGTCTTTGTGTCCCATGTAATGGTCTTTGAAGCTTCTGGCTTCTGTGTGTTAATGCCTAGTTTTGGAAAAATGCTTTCATCAAACTCACAATCTGCTAGACGCGCTTTAAAGGCGTCCCCTGTAAGGGGTTCGAGGTATCTAATGATCGATGGTGAGTCGAAACCAATATAGATACCAAGACGCCGTTGAGGACCCATCTTGGTCCTCTGCGGTGGTGCTATGGGGACATAGACAGCACATCCGAATATCCTCAAGTGAGAGATATCGGGCGGGTTCCCATATGCAAGTTGCATCGGAGAATAAGATTGACTACCTGACGGTCGTAATCTTATCAGCGATGCAGCGTGCAGTATGGCATGTCCCCATGCACATACCGGCAACTGGCATTGCATTAACAATGGTCTAGCGATCCATTGTAGTCTCTTTATGAGAGATTCGGCCAACCCGTTCTGGGTGTGAACATGAGCTACAGGATGTTCAACTTCTATGCCGGTTGCTTGGCAGTAGTCTAGGAAGACTTGTGAGGTGAATTCCCCAGCATTGTCCAGACGCAATTTCTTGATCTGGTTGTCTGGGAAATGTGCCCGCAATTTTATAATTTGTGCAAGTAGCTTTGCAAAGGCTACGTTGCGGGTGGACAAGAGGCACACATATGACCATTTTGAAGATGCGTCGATTAGTACCATGTAGTACCTGAATGGTCCACTTGCGGGGTGAATAGGCCCGCAAATGTCACCATGTATTCTCTCTAGGAAGCTTGGGGACTCAGAGTCCACCTTCAGGGTGGATGGTCTCGTAATCAATTTCCCTTTGTAACAAGGGGGGCAAGGATTTGCACCCTTCCGAAGTAGCGTCAGGCTTTTCGGATTAATTCCACGGGATTGGGATATGATGCGACGCATCATATTCCTTCCAGGGTGTCCTAGTCTATCGTGCCAGAGTTTGAATTCTGGTTGATTTTGGCACTTCTGGTGCTCCAAAGTGTTTGCTTCCATTGCTCTGATCCTTGTGTGGTAGAGACCCGACGGGAGTCCCTCGAAACGTTCGGCGGTGTTTTTAGCACCGTTTTTATGGAACGTTACATCAAGGTATTCACTGTTTCCTTTGCTCACCGTTTCTAGGTGGTATCCGTTTAAGCGGATATCTTTAAAGCTCAACAGGTTCCTATGTGAGCTAGGGGAGAGAAGGGCATCTTTTATGAGTAGTTTTGTACTATTGGGGAGCATAAAATGTGCTTCCCCTGATCCTTCAATGATACTTGATGGACCGGAAATCGTATTTTCGGTGCCATCGTATTTATTAATGCTTTGAAAAAAGCAGATGTCTTGGAGGATCGTGTGCGTAGAGGCACTGTCCACTAGGCATTTAAAGTCCATCTATTTTAAAGAAAAGTCGCAGTATAAGGAAAAAACACAAAGGTATATACTACGAAAATTAAATTGATGTCTGAAAAAGTACTTAAAACATGCCAGAGATAAGCAGATAAATTGTTTCTCAAAAGGAAAAACTACAATGCATATAAAGTAGATAAATGTCCTCAGTCGAGCAGGTCATCGTTGGAGAAGTCCTCGGCGATGAACCTGATTGGTGCCAGGTTTTCTTGAACCGCCAGGTTTGTCTCAGCTTGCTTCTGGCTTGCTTTGTACAACTCCTGAAGGTGGCGTGGAGTACGACAATTTCTGGACCAGTGTCCAGTCATGCCACACCTGTGGCATTTATCTTCCCAGTCCTTTCTGGGGGCAGAAGTCTGGCCGTCGTCTTTTCTCTTCCACACATTTTTCTTCTTCCCCTCTTGGTTGTTTCTTGGAGGGGGTCCTCGAGCCTGCTTCTTCATGGTCTTGCCCTTCTGGGGTTTGCCTTTGAAGTTGCCCCTTTTCTTCTGGAAGGAGCTGTGGTGCGCTTCAGGCGCAGGAGCAGTGCCGGTAGGGCGTGAGTTGTGGGTGGCCAGAAGGAGGTCACGATTCTGCTCTGCCATCAGAAGGCATGAGAGAAGCTCAGAGTATTTTGTGAACTTTCGTTCACGATACTGTTGCATCAGTATGACATCCTTCTCATGGAAGGATGTATACGTCTTCTCTAACATGCGTTCCTCCGTCACCTTTTCACCACACAACTTCAGGCGTGAGGTGATGCTAAAGAGTGCCGAGTTGTACTCGGCAATAGACTTGAAGTCTTGGAGACGGAGGTTCTCCCATTCATATCGCGCTCGAGGTAGGATAACATCCCTTTGATGTTTATACCTGTCCTCGAGGGCGGTCCACAACTCATACGAGTCCTCCACCGTTAGGTACTCGGCCTTCAGGGTCCGATCGATATGGCGTCTGATATAGATAATTGCTTTCGCTTTATCTATGTCAGAAACCTTATCGCCTAAGGCGATGGCGTGACTCAATCCCTGTGCTCGCAGATGGAATTTTATATCCAGCTGCCAGCTTAAGTAATTCTTTCCTGAAGCATCCAAAACGTCGAAATCGACGCTCGCAATTTTGGCCATTTATTACTCTAGCATGTAAAAAGATAGCATTAATTAGATATTTTGCGCAAAAATAAATAATCAAGCACATCAGACATAAATATTTGCTGCGTGGATCGGCTAATCACCATAAATAATTACAGTCCATTACAGTCCCAAAAAGAAAGAAAGTACAACTCGGGAACCCCCGTGGGGCCCCTATTCTTCTGGAATAGTCCTTCATCTTCTTGAAGCGTCCGCCGGGCTTGTAATTTTACAAAATTATCCTCACTACATTTTTCTCTCAAAAGGAAAATAATGCATGAAAAATAAAAATGGTGATAAACTAGCCGATCCAAAACCACAGCAAATATTAACCATTCATCGCAGGCAGTTATAATGCAGCAGGCATTATCACAGGCAGTTTATACATCGCAGGCAATTTTATTTATTCATCACAGGCAGTTTATAATGGAAAATGAAATCTACCGTTTAAAAATTATTGGACCACTAGGCAACGTCATGCACCGTTAGGTTAGTTGACTAACGGCAGAGCGGTCGCAGGATCTTCTTAATTTTTAAACGTTTTTTAAAGAAAATCATAAATCCAAATATAATTTGCGATGAGTAAAAATCACATGCATTTTGGTCCAGATTTTAACGAGAAAAAAAATCGCAATAAATCTGAAAATTTTGAAAATTCGAAAAAATTTTCTGGGTCAGAAACCCTAGTTAGGGTTTTGGGGTACTCACGCCGGGCCCGTACCCGCTACTGGCGGGCGGGCCCGTTTGCCGCAGCAGGCGGCGGGGAGGGGGGGGGCCCGCCGCTGCAGGCGGCGGGGAGGAGGGGGGGGGCCCGCCGCGGCAGGCGACGGGGGTTGCCCGCCGCTGCAGGCGGCGGGGAGCCCCCGCCTGCGGCGGCGGGGGTTGCCCCCGTCGCTGCAGGCGGCGGGGGTTGCCCCCGTCGCTGCAGGCGGCGGGGGTTGCCCCCGCCTGCGGCGGCGGGGGTTGCCCCCGCCGCTGGCGGCGGGGGTGCCCTGCCGCTGCAGGCGGCGGGGTTGCCCCCGCCGTTGGCGGCGGGGTTGCCCCGCCGCAGCAGGCGACGGGGAGCCCCCGCCTGCCGCGGCGGGGGTTGCCCCCGCCGATGGCGGCGGGGGTTGCCCCCGCCGATGGCGGCGGGGGTTGCCCCCGCCGATGGCGGCGGGGTTGCCCCGCCGCAGCAGGCGGCGGGGGGGGGCCCCCGCCTGCTGCGGCGGGGGTTGCCCCCGCCGATGGCGGCGGGGGTGCCCCGCCGCTGTAGGCGGCGGGGTTGCCCCCGCCGTTGGCGGCGGGGTTGCCCCGCCGCAGCAGGCGGCGGGGAGCCCCCGCCTGCCGCGGCGGGGGTTGCCCCCGCCGGCGGCGGCGGGGGTGCCCCGCCGCTGCAGGCGGCGGGGAGCCC
Source organism: Scilla litardierei (assembly GCA_030789695.1). Lineage (NCBI taxonomy): Eukaryota > Viridiplantae > Streptophyta > Magnoliopsida > Asparagales > Asparagaceae > Scilla > Scilla litardierei. Next base: position 161,892,379 of record CM061139.1, read on the forward strand.
CCGCCTGCCGCGGCGGGGGTTGCCCCCGCCGGCGGCGGCGGGGGATGCCCGCCGCTGCAGGCGGCGGGGAAATCCCCGCCTGTAGTGGCGGGGGGGTTCCCGCCGCCGCAGCGACGGCGGGAAGGCCCCCGCCGCTGCCGGCGACGGGGGGGGGTCGGTGAACCCTATTTCGGGTTTGGGTGATTTTTGGGGAAAAACAACGGGTAAAAATCCGATTTTTAGTGGAAAAAACCCAATTTTTTCTTCCAAAAATACGTTTTTTAATTGAAAAAGGGTGATTTTTAGCGATAAAAACGGTGTTTTTAATCGATTGAGCCAAAAAGAATTAAATCACCACATATGCGCATATACAAAATTTAGATCTAGAGAGAAAGTTACCTCTAGATCCTACCCGCCGGATCTAGCGACGTTCGGTGAAGGAAGCCCGTTCGCGTCGCGTCCGTTCGTCGCGTCCGTCCGTCGGCAGGGGTTCGGCTTAGCTTTGAGCGTGCTGATAACGTGTTGTAAACTTGGCGGCTATGGAGACCATAGCCCTATATTTATAGTGGTAGGGTTACATAATGGGTGGATACCCACTAACGGGTAGGCCCACCAAGAAGCCCGTTTATAACAATAACCGTTTTTTGGTTTGGCCTGACAGTTATTACTTTCTTGGAAATTGTGACTTCCTGTGAGTTCTAACTTCCATGTTAATCCCATCTGTTGGATCTGGTGCTTGATGATTGCACCAGATTGAATTAGTAAATCTATAAATAGGTCATCTCCACATCCATTATTACACACTACAATTACATCATTAGTTGTGTACAGAAATTAAGAGGGAAGAATGCAAATAAACATGTTTAATCGAATTAAGTGGCATAATGTCGTCTTCCAATCCAAGTAGTGAAGATTATAAGTTTCTAAGTCCCTAATCTAAGCACATATTTAATTAATGTTTCCGCTTTATGAATTAATTATGTTCACACACACCCCTCAACTAGAACATGATGTTATGATTCCGGTATTTGCTGTATTTAGCGTTAGAGATCGTAAAGTATACTCTAAGTAAATGACTTCTAAAGCTTGTTTTTTTAATTGTGCAGAGTACCACAAATAGCTCAAAACACGTGTGTACAGGTACGAAATCAAAGGAAATAGGCGGAATTGAAACTGCTGCAAAATAAGTAAATAATTAACTCATAGATGGTAGAGGGATGTGCAGAGGGGGAACAAGATGCTCAGTGTTTCAGGGTGTTTTCTCACCACAGTTCGGTAGTCAGGAGGATAGGAGGTCGACGTGGTCATGCGAGACACGTGCGACCTCCGAGATCTGGTAGCGACACATTCGCTCGGTACGGAATGCGTGGACCCGTGCATCGGACGCCTGAAGAGTAGCTCCGGGGGAACGACATGTTGGAACCTGTCAAAACAGCGGTAGGATCGATAAATGAAGTTGAGACTTACGCTTGCGTATGCGGCACGGTAGTCTCGGAACTTCGCCTTCGGATTCGCCACGACGGATCGAGTCTTCTCACGAACGGAGTAAGGCTACTAAATCCACAATCTAAATCTCTACTTTTAGATTAAGAACTTGGATAAAGAGAGATGAAGGATTTCGGCAGAGCTTCGCTAGAATGAAATGCAAGGCAAGAATACCATGCAAAAGTGTAAGAAAATGGCTAAGCCTTGGGTCTTATTTATAGCCCCCAAGGTAGTTATTTTAGGAGTAATTGTTCCTTTGGAACAATTTAACTAACGTGTACCATCATACATGGCACATTATAAGCTTAAGTTGTACCATATGCATGGTACAATATAAGCTTAAGATATTCCCCCTTTATTAGCCATATGTCGCATGCACTTATGCACATATAATGCGACTTTCCCACTAATCTAGAGATCCTCTCTGTAAGGGAACAGATTCCCTTTGCACACGACTTCGTGTACGCGACGTTCGAGGTCCGTATTCCCTCGTACATCCCATACAAGGGTGTACAAACGTCATCCATATCCAACATCTCCCACTCACACTTGAGGGGATTGTAAGAGAACGTCTTTCTCTTAGTTCTTTCATCTATCATACCGAGAAATAGACCGTGCGACCGTCATGCGCGTAGAGTCTGTTGTTATGCACTTGTTAGAGATACACAACGACCTCGAAGGTGCAAAGTTGAGTAGTTCAACGCATGCTTTACTCTAGATTATTTCTTCACATTTCTTATACTTTATATTCAACAATTGAATCCCATCTGGATCACAATTGGCTGGCCAGCTTTGAATCATTAAAGTCCAAATGCGAATATGAAATCAATCTTCCTCTTCTTGCGAACCTTCTGATCTTGACTTGATTCGCTTTTCTAACGTGTCCCGCCGAGCCGAATTATCATAGCCCATTAGCAACACGCTAAGATAGCGATCATCTCGTCAAATCTAAAGGAACCAATTGGAGTCCTTGAGGGTAAGAGTTAAGACCCATATGGCCTTTGAGTCTCACATAATAGCAAACACTATTGCTACTAACTCAGTGGTCGTAATGCATACGTGGTATGAACACGTATTACAACATCACTCCTTTCCCAGGGAGAGTATGTCTTAATGATGTTGTACGGATGAAAGATCAGACACCACAGTGCCTATCTTTTGAGTCCCCTTACTACCCATGAAATATTCCCGGACTCTCATCCTGCATAAGACAGATATGATTTAAAAAAATCCTATGAGATCTTCTGTAAGCATCCATATGATGCAGATCTTTCATGCGACCATTTTATTTAATTCATGACTATAAATCATCCGTCTGATGATTTTGACTTTAAGGTCTCATCTCTATTCTATCCGTCTGATAGAATAAGGCGGTTGCTCATGTGAGAGAGACAACCTCAATCTGTCCGACATACTAGAATTCAGCTGAGATTTCAAAAATGTACACAAACATTTCTCAAGAGATTCATATGCAATGTTTGAAAAAAGAACTTATTCTTTTATTAAATTTGATCTTTCTCAGACATGTGAATATATATTGGTACAACTCAGCTCTTACGCAATCCTTGTGATGATAAGTGTTTATAAAACACATTTCTGGGGATCGCTTTCGTAAGCGGATCCTCTATCATCTCATGCGTAGATATGTACCTTATGTCTACCTTCTTGGTTTTATCATAGTCTTTTGCAAATTCTTATCGGATATCAATGTGTTTGATCTTACAAGACACATTATCCTCTTAACCGCTTTCCAGTGTACTTGCCCTGGATTGGATTGGTAACAGCTTACCATTTCCAACGGCAAAACAGATGTCCGGTCTCGTACACACCATAGCGTACATAAGACTATCAACTGCACCGGAATATGGAACTTTTTCCATAATTTCCTTATCCTTTTGGTTCTTTGGACATGATTCCAGATATAAATTATCGCTTTTGCTTATAGGAATATCAATGGACTTGCAGTCCTGCATATCAAAGCGTTCTAGAACCTTCTTGTCACGCCCCGCTTCCCAAAAAGGTCGGAGGCGAAGCGTGACTAAGGCCCGCTTGGGCCGGAGCTGAGAAGCTCAGACCCAATAAGCGTCTGTAGGGGTACCATTTTTTGAATTTTCCAGGTTCTTGCATTTATAAAGTTTAGGAACCACAAAAGTACAGAAAAGAAATGGCATTCATTAATATGGAGAAATAATATCCAGCGAGTACAAATCTAAAAGAAACCTAAGCATGGCAACAACTACCAAAAAGACAAACTAAAAGCAGTAACCTCTGAAAGTGACGACTGAAAAGACCTCAAGGTCTGGTCCTTGTCAGGCACGTGCTTTGGGTCGGCGTCCTCAGCTCCTCGTACTCCAGCGAGTCTTCCTCGTCCACGAACTCTGGCTGAACACCTGACGTACAGCACCCAAAAGAAAGGAACTGTACGTCAGGTAAAGTCTACAAGAAGGGTTAGACTTTACTGCAAGTGCACCGAACTTTAAACAACGATTTACTGGTTGATTAGCATGCTGTGGTTATAACAGAGTAACACAACAGGAAGTAACGCAGCAGGAAAGTAAAACGGGACAGGTAGTAGTCGTAGCGTGTGCTACCAACTACGGGACTAACCTACAGGTGTCAAGACAAGTCGGGACGTGACGGGACAAGACAAGACAAGACAAGACAAGTGAGACACGAAAGAGTTCACGCCTTACGGTTCGAGGGGGATCAGACCCTCTTACCATGCGCACGATCAACCCAACCCCAAACCCAGAAACTCAGGACAAGATTTACAGGGACCATTTCCGCTAGGGAAACATCCGAAACGCCCGAAGGCTTTTTGTGTAACAGGGATCACTTCCGCTAGGAAAGCATCCGAAACGCCCGAAGGCTTTTTTTTGTGTAACAGGGATCACTTCCGCTAGGAAAGCATCCGAAACGCCCGAAGGCTTTTTGGGTAACAGGGATCACTTCCGCTAGGAAAGCATCCGAAACGCCCGAAGGCTTTTTGGGTAACAGGGATCACTTCCGCTAGGAAAGCATCCGAAACGCCCAAAGGCTTTTTGTGTAACAGGACACGACATGACAAGTGTAGGGAGTTGTTATTCTAGGGTGTCCACACGCACACACACACATGATAACCCTACAATATCAAAAGTTGTTGTCAGGCTCAGACTTCGTCGTCAAGTCTGAGCCGTCAGGAGTCGTCCCGGACGCTATCATTTCACGTCCGGTTCTATTTGTTCACAGTTAACAAATCTAACCAACTAGGGCCTAAGCACGGCCAAAAGTGCAAGTGGATACACTTGCCTGCGATGGCGAGTGTGTCGTCCTCTCGAAGCGTCTCGTCCAGTCGTCGCGTCCGCGGTAGTCCATCTGAAACAGTGTCACGGCGACGGTGTCAGGTCGCGTTTTCAGTAAATCCTATATAGGTTCATTTCTAGGTCGTCGGGACTACCCTAATTGTCAGAGTCACATTTTGGTGTTTTATCAGTCTAGATCGACCACTACCCTATATGCACAGGAAGTTGTCCGATGGTCGATTTCTACAGTGAGCAGCGTTTTACTGGTGCGGAAAAGTAAATTTAATTATTGTTGTCCGGTTTTAATTAGGTTTTTCGGTTTCGCTACGGTGTGGGTTGTGCTAAGAGTTAGAGGGACCAACCTGTATAACGATCGCACGTGGATCCAACGTCGGGTCTGGAAACGGTAACAGATCGCGCCACGAATCCAATTTCGGAACATCTCGTCACAGCCCCCGGTGATCGCGGCAGGGCGGCATGGCATCTCTGTAACGACAGAAATGATATCAAGCTGAAGAATAATATAACACTCACTCACTTAAGTACTGCCTATCACCCATGCTGCTAAAATAGTCTACTACTCATATTAAATTAGGGGTACAAAATGGCCCTATGATTATCATTTATGAAAAAATCACTTCATGTTGTACTGTCCAACATGTTGTCCATAAAGTTACAAATATCCACAAGTTTACCATTTGTTATAAATGTAAAAGCTCAATATGATACAAGCTGATATAGATATATAAGACTAATCAAGATTTATTAACTGTTTTGGGTGTTACACTGGTTATACCGTAATAATATAATTATATATATAAGTCCTCTCCCCCTACTGTTCACATGCAACAAACTAATGATCACGGGCACTAACACTTACTGCTATCACTATCAACCTATTCTCATTTCCCATGTTCATCTCCATGATCATCTTGCAAACATTATAACAGCGTACGTATACATTCACCTATAGTATTCACAACACCTCCATACACTCACCTATTTGTTGGCAGACATCGGACGTGCGACGGCGAGCTGGGCTGGAGATGAGTTCGTGCGGGTGTTTGGAGGCGACCGAGCGGTGACTGGAGGGGGGTTGGCCGGACTGAGGGTTGGAGAGCGGGGGTTTGCTGCCGTGGGAAGTAGTCGACGGTGAGATCTCGAGGCGTCGGGGGGTGAGCAGGGACAGGAGGCGGTTGGTGTCGAGAGGGACTCCGGGCGACGACTGTCGCTGGCCTGTGGGTGGCAGAGCGCTGCCACGGCATCTGCTGCCGTCGCGAGTTGCCGCGGCACTGGGAGCCGCAGCTGCGCTGTCGCGGGGGTGTGTGGATGCGAGGCGGGCAGCGGGAATAGGAGAAGCGGCAACGGGGTCCGCCGGAGGATGTGAAGCCGAGGGGAGATGGCCGTGGTGAGGCGATCGCACGGTCAGAAATCACGGGTCGCGGCGGCGGAGGAACGGAGGCGGTGTCGCGGCTGCGAGGTCGGGATCTCGCCGTGGAAGGCGGCGATCGGGGATCGCCGACGGCGGCGCTCTGGGGTCGGGGCGATCGGGTCACGGCGGTCAGAAATCGTGGGGAAGGCAGCAGAACGGCCTCGTCGACAGAGGGGCCCCGTCGGGATGGCAGCCGAAGCGGGGGAGAGGGAGAGGGTGAGGTGTGAGAGGGGATCTCGTTGCTGCGGCGGCGCTTCGCCGTGAGCACAAGGGGAAGAGTGGATCGGGGAAGGAATTTTTGGGGTTTTAGTTTAGGGGCTGACGGCTGGGAAGAGTTAGGGTTAGTGTTAGTTAGGGTTATTATAAATAGTAATAAAATTTGATAAATAACCCTACGATTTTAGAAAAAAAGAGGGGAGATATATTGTTAGAGGGTGTAGAAAGAGGGGGAAAGCTAGGGGAGAATAGAAGTAGCAGTTTAGGAAAAATTTAGAACAGATTTGATAAGAGATTTAGCCAGATTTGGCTAACGATTTCAAAATTTGAATCTGATTGGGGAAAAATCGACGATCAAGGTTAATCCGAGCGGTATCTTTCAATCCGGGCGTCAGAAAAATAATCCGAAAATACCGGGGCGATCGTGGAGACGAGACGCACAGATCTACGGAGCCTGATCGTGTGTAACGCCTACCAAAAATTTACGTAAAATTTGGGAATGGCGTTTTGAGTCAAATGACTAAAACGCCCTTATCGTTCAAGGTCGTTTTTCGAGCAAACGAGCCGTGAAAGACGTTCCCAAAATTTTCTATAAAATACAACACCCCGAAACGATCGCAATGGCATATCACATCGCATATGCCGGAGCTCAGAAACAACCAAATAAAATACGTGCACGATAAAACACGTGCGCGCAGGAAATTACAAACGGTCGGAAAGCGGCCGTTACATTCTACCCACCTTAGAAATGATTCCGTCCTCGGAATCACTCATACTAAGACTAATTATAAAATCCATAAATACTTAAGCCTATAACTCCCATCTTTCACAAAATGATCTCTAATCCTATAACTTCAATGTCGTTCCTCAAATAATCCATCATGATCCTTCTTTTCACTGGATAAAGCCACGACTAATCTCACATCCTAACACTTAATTATAGATCCATTCACTGTTGTTCAAATTTCCAATTCCAAGTTCTCACAAAAGAATAATAATCATCTTCTCATACCATACCACTCCGCTATACATCGCCGCTCAATAATATCTTTTAATTTTCCCAATCTCTTCCTAATATTAATCAATCGCAAACAAATGATTTTCTAGTCGGTCACCAACCCAAGACAAAAACTTTGTCAATCTTATAGTACCTTCATAAATCAGCAATCGCCGTGTCCTCAATACATTCCGTGTCATGTCTTCCCATAATTTTATCCGCCAACTAATCGAACTATCAGATCACATCTCCTCCTACTTAATATAATTATTTTCAACCAATATTAAATCCGACGACCTAATCATCCATTTATCTCAACACGTCGTGTTACTCCCAATGTCTTCTTACGTCAGCTCAACAATCAAGTCTCGATGCTAATAAAAACTATACTCAATCTTATGATCACTCTGATTCCTACCATACTCTATAGCCATCCCTATCTACCACTCGTCTAAACCTCAAATCTGATAAGTTCTCATCTCCACGCTTATAATCTTATTCAACCAAAATTCTCCATTGAGTCCGTCACACTTCGGTTTTATATATAAGTCTCGGTCCGCCCATTCTTTTCATCCGAAAGGAATCTATTCCATCATCCTATTGATCCAAAATCGGCTAATCATTGTTATAACAAATCTCATCTCTCCCTGAGCCTACCCGCGAACAAAATCCTACAACAATAATAGCTAGCCCCAAAACTATAACGACCATAATATAACATTTCGAAGGGAGAAAGAAGAGAGAAGGGAAAGGAAAACTTAAGACCAATAACATATTTCAAAACATTTGAAGCACCGCGTGGAGTCGTGGTAATGGATGAGAAGGATAATTGATTTGTGATCTTGTGCTAAAAAACTTTAAATGATTTGATTTAAAGAAAATAAATAGGTTTTTGAAACGTATATAAGCAGCAAAATAATCTAAACTAAAATACGGGAGACTAGGTCTAAGGAATTCGCCTGCTATGACGTTATCCATACAAATATGAATACCATCATTCAGTCAACTCCATATGTATGTCATGGACCACATTGAGTATGCATACAAGACACAAGAGACAAACATCAAGATCCTAACGGTAACACACTTTTACTGGTTTACTCACTATACCTATATATATACATCACGATGACCTCACAAACCAAAGGGCCCACTACTAACTAGAGATGACGTAGGCAACTACAGGAACTGATGTCTACATAAAAGAAGGAGGCCGAAACCAAAAGCGACACGAAACAAGATCGAAAGAACGAGGTCAGATAAGGCGAGGATAAGAAGATAGTCGGAGGGACGGGACAAAAATATTGCTTAAAATGACTGAACGATGAAAGAAGGATTTTGTGTAAAATATGGTATCATATACCTTTAAAAATATATATTCATATACTTAAAAGTGAGTAGATGTAGCAAATCAAAGTTTTGGAAAAAGTAAGACAAAGGGAGGATGTGTAGGGTGAGAAACGACTGTTTTGCAAATGAAAAATAAGTTTACCCAAAGATTTTGAAGTGTGGTCAAGAAGAACATAGAACTTGTATAATAATAATAATAAAATAATTGAAGTTCCCTCTAGTCTAGAAAATATTTTTAAAAAAATATGTACGATAAGTGATTAGAAATAGATCTTGTAGTTTAGAAACTTAATATATATATATATTGGATTATAGAATTGATAACAGGGTTTAAAACTGAAACACGAAAGATTTCGATTTGAAAATAGGTGCGGGATAGAAAAATAATTTTACGACTAGAGAGGTTTCAAGATCAGCGAAAGAATTTTAACTCAACTGAAAAAGAAATTTCGAAACATATAACAAAGAGGTTTTCAAGGAAATTAAGCTGAGCGAAAACTTAATAATAAATTTCGAAAATACTTTTAGAGGCGGCAGAATTGGTCAAGGAAGGGATTTGAAGGATCGACGACAATCGTCAGGAGACGATCACGTGAATCGGGAGACAGGGAAATGATCGCTTGAAGAATATGTGTAGGATACGAATCGTGAAGGGCTACGATGGAACATTACGGCTGACAACACAAAATTGTAAAGATCAGGGCAACGCTAGAAGTCAGGAGTTCTAATTATCAGGTCGTCTAAGGATCAGGATAACTCAGCGTTAAAACTTCCTAAGGAGCCAGACTATAATCAGGATCTAAGGGAAGGTTTCTAAGAGAATCAAGGTTACGTTCTGCTGGGCCCGAAGTCGATGGAGCTAGGCGAGCGACTAACTAAAAGAAGGACTCTAGAAATCTAATTTGGTCAGAGTTAGGGAGGGAGAGGCGACTAAAGTATCTTAAGACGGGTACGGCTAATTCTTAACCAAGGCGTCTGACTATCAAATTGGAACATCTACCTAAGTCTTCCCACTAACTAAGACTGAGAAACTAATTCAGACTTGTACTTGGATATTAAATGAATGCGGTACTTTTATTGTTCCGAACTCTGCAAGACCTGCATGGGCCACCACTAAAACCTGTCACGCCCCGCTTCCCAAAAAGGTCGAAGGCGAAGCGTGACTAAGGCCTGCTTGGGCCGGAGCTGAGAAGCTCGGACCCAATAAGCGTCTGTAGGGGTACCATTTTTTGAATTTTCCAGGTTCTTGCATTTATAAAGTTTAGGAACCACAAAAGTACAGAAAAGAAATGGCATTCATTAATATGGAGAAATAATATCCAGCGAGTACAAATCTAAAAGAAACCTAAGCATGGCAACAACTACCAAAAAGACAAACTAAAAGCAGTAACCTCTGAAAGTGACGACTGAAAAGACCTCAAGGTCTGGTCCTTGTCAGGCACGTGCTCTGGGTCGGCGTCCTCGGCTCCTCGTACTCCAGCGAGTCTGCCTCGTCCACGAACTCTGGCTGAACACCTGACGTACAGCACCCAAAAGAAAGGAACTGTACGTCAGGTAAAGTCTACAAGAAGGGTTAGACTTTACTGCAAGTGCACCGAACTTTAAACAACGATTTACTGGTTAATTAGCATGCTGTGGTTATAACAGAGTAACACAACAGGAAGTAACGCAGCAGGAAAGTAAAACGGGATAGGTAGTAGTCGTAGCGTGTGCTACCAACTACGGGACTAACCTACAGGAGTCAAGACAAGTCGGGACGTGACGGGACAAGACAAGACAAGACAAGACAAGTGAGACACGAAAGGGTTCACGCCTTACGGTTCGAGGGGGATCAGACCCTCTTACCGTGCGCACGCTCAACCCAACCCCATACCCAGGAACTCAGGACAAGATTTACAGGGATCATTTCCGCTAGGGAAACATCCGAAACGCCCGAAGGCTTTTTGTGTAACAGGGATCACTTCCGCTAGGAAAGCATCCGAAACGCCCGAAGGCTTTTTTTTGTGTAACAGGGATCACTTCCGCTAGGAAAGCATCCGAAACGCCCGAAGGCTTTTTGGGTAACAGGGATCACTTCCGCTAGGAAAGCATCCGAAACGCCCGAAGGCTTTTTGGGTAACAGGGATCACTTCTGCTAGGAAAGCATCTGAAACGCCCGAAGGCTTTTTGTGTAACAGGACACGACATGACAAGTGTAGGGAGTTGTTATTCTAGGGTGTCCACACGCACGCACACACATGATAACCCTACAATATCAAAAGTTGTTGTCAGGCTCAGACTTCGTCGTCAAGTCTGAGCCGTCAGGAGTCGTCCCGGACGCTATCATTTCACGTCCGGTGCTATTTGTTCACAGTTAACAAATCTAACCAACTAGGGCCTAAGCACGGCCAAAAGTGCAAGTGGATACACTTGCCTGCGATGGCGAGTGTGTCGTCCTCTCGAAGCGTCTCGTCCAGTCGTCACGTCCGCGGTAGTCCATCTGAAACAGTGTCACGGCGACGGTGTCAGGTCGCGTTTTCAGTAAATCCTATATATGTTCATTTCTAGGTCGTCGGGACTACCCTAATTGTCAGAGTCACATTTTGGTGTTTTATCAGTCTAGATCGACCACTACCCTATATGCACAGGAAGTTGTCCGATGGTCGATTTCTACAGTGAGCAGCGTTTTACTGGTGCGGAAAAGTAAATTTAATTATTGTTGTCCGGTTTTAATTAGGTTTTTCGGTTTCGCTACGGTGTGGGTTGTGCTAAGAGTTAGAGGGACCAACCTGTATAACGATCGCGCGTGGATCCAACGTCGGGTCTGGAAACGGTAACGGATCGCGCCACGAATCCAATTTCGGAACATCTCGTCACAGCCCCCGGTGATCGCGGCATGGCGGCATGGCATCTCTGTAACGACAGAAATGATATCAAGCTGAAGAATAATATAACACTCACTCACTTAAGTACTGCCTATCACCCATGCTGCTAAAATAGTCTACTACTCATATTAAATTAGGGGTACAAAATGGCCCTATGATTATCATTTATGAAAAAATCACTTCATGTTGTATTGTCCAACATGTTGTCCGTAAAGTTACAAATATCCACAAGTTTACCATTTGTTATAAATGCAAAAGCTCAATATGATACACGCTGATATAGATATATAAGACTAATCAAGATTTATTGACTGTTTTGGGTGTTACACTGGTTATACCGTAATAATATAATTATATATATAAGTCCTCTCCCCCTACTGTTCACATGCAACAAACTAATGATCACGGACACTAACACTTACTGCTATCACTATCAACCTATTCTCATTTCCCATGTTCATCTCCATGATCATCTTGCAAACATTATAACAGCGTACGTATACATTCACCTATAGTATTCACAACACCTCCATACACTCACTTATTCGTTGGTAGACAGCGGACGTGCGACGGCGAGCTGGGCTGGAGATGAGTTCGTGCGGGTGTTTGGAGGTGACCGAGCGGTGACTGGAGGGGGGTTGGCCGGACTGAGGGTTGGAGAGCGGGTTGGAGAGCGGGGGTTTGCTGCCGTGGGAAGTAGTCGACGGTGAGATCTCGAGGCGTCGGGGGTGAGCAGGGACAGGAGGCGGTTGGTGTCGAGAGGGACTTCGGGCGACGACTGTCGCTGGCCTGTGGGTGGCAGAGCGCTGCCACGGCATCTGCTGCTGTCGCGAGTTGCCGCAGCACTGGGAGCCGCAGCTGCGCTGCCGCGGGGGTGTGTGGATGCGAGGTGGGCAGCGGGAATAGGAGAAGCGGCAACGGGGTCCGCCGGAGGACGTGAAGCCGAGGGGAGATGGCCGTGGTGAGGCGATCGCGCGGTCAGAAATCACGGGTCGCGGCGGCGGAGGAACGGAGGCGGTGTCGCGGCTGCGAGGGCGGGATCTCGCCGTGGAAGGCGGCGATCGGGGATCGCCGACGGCGGCGCTCTGGGGTCGGGGCGATCGGGTCACGGCGGTCGGAAATCGCGGGGAAGGCGGCGGAACGGCCTCGTCGGCAGCGGGGCCCCGTCGGGATGGCAGCCGAAGCGGGGGAGAGGGTGAGGGTGAGGTGTGAGAGGGGATCTCGCTGCTGCGGCGGCGCTTCGCCGTGAGCACAAGGGGAAGAGTGGATCGGGGAAGGAATTTTTGGGGTTTTAGTTTAGGGGATGACGGCTGGGAAGAGTTAGGGTTAGTGTTAGTTAGGGTTATTATAAATAGTAATAAATTTTGATAAATAACCCTACGATTTTAGAAAAAAAGAGGGGAGATATATTGTTAGAGGGTGTAGAAAGAGGGGGAAAGCTAGGGGAGAATAGAAGTAGCAGTTTAGGAAAATTTTAGAACAGATTTGATAAGAGATTTAGCCAGATTTGGCTAACGATTTCAAAATTTGAATCTGATTGGGGAAAAATCGACGGTCGAGGTTAATCCGGGCGGTATCTCTCAATCCGGGCGTCAGAAAAATAATCCGAAAATACCGGGGCGATCGTGGAGACGAGACGCACAGATCTACGGAGCCTGATCGTGCGTAAAGCCTACCAAAAATTTACGTAAAATTTTGGAATGGCGTTTTGAGTCAAATGACTAAAACGCCCCTATCGTTCAAGGTCGTTTTGCGAGCAAACGAGCCGTGAAAGACGTTCCCAAAATTTTCTATAAAATACAACACCCCGAAACGATCGCAATGGCATATCACATCGCATATGCCGGAGCTCAAAAACAACCAAATAAAATACGTGCACGATAAAACACGTGCGCGCAGGAAATTACAAACGGTCGGAAAGCGACCGTTACACTTCTTTATATAAGTCTCCTGAGAGAGAAAGAAGTTTCTTCGAACGATTCCTTGAAATCTTAACTCCAAGGATATATGCGGCTTTTCCTATGCCTTTCATCTCAAATACTGATGAAAGCCAAGCCTTGATACTCATCACAAAGCCTTTGTCATTTCCGGCTATTAAAATGTCATCTACATATAGAGACATGATAATATACTTGCTTTTAATCCTCTTGATATATACTCAGTTATCTTCATCAAGCATGGTAAAACCATTTGATAACTTTATGAAATCGTATATACCATTGCCGCGATGATTGTTTAAGACCATATATGGACTTATGAAGTTTACAAACCTTATGTTCGTTTCCTTCTTTTACAAACCCTGTTGGTTGTTCCATATAAATCTCATCGTCCAATTCTCCATTGAGAAAGGTAATCTTTACATCCATCTGATGTAATTTGAGGTCTAAGCAAGCTACCATTGCCAGAATTAGGCGAATCGAGGTAAAACACACAACAAGTGAGAAGGTCTCTTCGTAGTATATCCCTTCTTGTTGCGTAAAACCTTTCGCGACAAGGCGAGCTTTATATCTGTCAATAGAGCCAGCAGCCTTATGCTTGATCTTGAGAACCCATTTGTTCCCAATAGCTCTACGTCCTCTGGGTAAGTCAACTAAGTCCCAGACTTGGTTAACTTTCATGGATTCTAACTCCTCTTGCATCGCTTCCATCCATTTGTCTTTTAGCAGGGCAAGATACGGCCTGTTTGAAAATAGCAGGCTCGTCATCTTCTTGTAGTAAAGTCATAAAGGTTTGCGGAAATTTATCCTCAAATCTTAGAGGAGCCAACCTTGTACGACTACTACTTCGTATTTGAGATTCTTCAAGTCCTTGTTGACTCGAAATTAGATCAATTCTAATATCACTTCCACTTGGAATGTCGTTAGAATTGCTCCCACTAGGATCATTATTCCCGTATGGAATAGAATAATCGTCATTCGTACAATCCATTGGTGAAGGTTGAAACGTATTTTCGTTTTCACCAAGAATTCTCCTACTCGAATGAGGTAATCCTTCTTGATCATAAATCTCAAATTGAGATAAGTCCTAACTTATCTCGCCCTGTCTTGAAAACTTGTTTTCCAAGAAAGTGACATCCCTCGACTCAAACTCAATTAGCCCACCATTGTCTTCCTGACTAACAAAAACATAACCTTTGAAGTTTTCTGCGTATCGTATAAAGATACATTTCCTTCCCCTTGGCCCAAGTTTGCCATACTTATGGGAGGAAATATGTGCGTAGGATGCACAACCCCAAGGTTTCAAAATGTTTAAGTCAGGAGACCTTCGGTTCCACAACTCATAAGGAGTGGAGCTAACTGATTTCGAGGGTACGCGGTTTATAGGACTTCCCGCGTCTTGTCTTGACATTCATCGGACCACATATGTCCGAATGGATAAGCTGTAATGGAACCTCGGCCCTTGTGCCGGTTCCAAAACGGTTTGCGACAAGATTTCCTCACAAGGCAATGTTCGCAGGTCGACATTTCGACCTTTGAAACATTGGATAGAAGACCACGTTTGACAAGTCTATCCATACGCGTTGGTCCAATATGACCAAGCCTTGCGTGCCAACAAATTATATTAGACTCATTAGTCAAAGAATTTGTCACAAGGAAATTTTCATTACATGAGGAATCATACATTGTACTTATTACAATAAATCCTTTGAAAACATACCCTGTGCCAATTAAGGAATTATTACAAAATAGGTCCATATTACAATCATGAAGGAACCAACTATAACCAAGACCCATTAAATTGACCACAGTTTTAATATTCCTTTGAATATATGGAATGAAGAGAACATCAAGAAGTAGGAGAGTGCGGTCGTTGTCCAAGACTAGCTTGCGAGTCCCAACGCCTTTCACTTCAACACGTGTGTTGTTTCCTACATTGATCTACTTCATTCCTTGGGGTATCCGGTGATACTCCACGAAGGACCGTCTGTCCCTTGATATGTGGTCGGTGGCACCTCGTCACCTCCACTCGTACACGAACGAGCATAGTGACCGAGCTTGTTGCACTTGAAGCACTTGATCCTATTCAAGTCTTTCTTCTTGTGCCATTTCTTGTGCCCACCCATATGTTTGGGTTTCTTGGTAGACTCAGGTTGCTTATTACGTTCATTGGTAGACTTCGAACGATCTTTCCTTTTCTTTCCCCTCATGTGAGGAACTAGCAACCATGTGCACTTTTGCACTTGGCTTGGCAGCCTGGTCGGTCCCGAGTATACACCCAAAGAACGGTTGTAGTTTTACCGCAAGTGCACGGTGTAGTAGCGAGCGGGATATCGAACACAGGGAGGACGAATGACCGTGCTTGCTCCAAATCAACCTGGCTACTTAAGAGAGAAATTTGCCCTTTGGCGATCCTGTCACAATCGTCAGACAAATGTGCGAAATATCAAATCAAACAAAGAACGTCTAGGGAATGGGGAATCCCCACTACTCACCGTATCTCATACATGTGGTTTATTGGTATCAAAATTGCTTGAATGAGAATTTGGATGAACTAGTTGCAACTGAATGTAAAACCAAGCTCACGCTCTCGCGCTGTTGCCGGTCTATAGCTATCCTAGGTTCGGGTCCAATCTCTTGCAAACCCTAGCCTAGGAAAACTAGCATTAGGATCAACATCATCGTCCGATCGCGCACCGAGCCCAATCTCTTGCAAACTCGGTCCACGATCTAGATTGTGATAGTTCCTACCCGTCCAATCTCTTACAAACGGGTATCGGCATGGAATTGCAACCGGAAATCCTGGTATCGGTCCAATCTCTTGCAAACCGATACTTCGAAAATCTGATTCCAACCCAATTCGGATTTCTAGGGTTTCCTATCAAATTGGGATCCAATCTCTTGCAAATCCCAATTGATATGAATACCTAGCCATCCGTAATAAATTGATCACAATCTAATCCCTAATAACAATTCTAGCACAATTTCTACCAATTCATCACAAATATGAAATAGGGCTTGTAGGGTTCATCCCCACGTCCCGAGACGTGGAGACTACTCACAATTCATAGCGAGATCACAAAAATAATCGTTGAAATAAGCAATGAAATTCATCACAATATTGAGATAAGCAATAAAAATAGAATTTTTAAGGAAAAGAGATGCAAACCAATGGAGTTCATCAATTAATCCAACAAAATTCCAATCTTTGTCTCCTCTCCAATCACAAGAATAAAGCTAAAAACTAATCTAAAAGCTGCAAAAAATCTAAGAGAGGGGCTCTCTAAACTAGGGTAAAAACAGGGCTTAAATAGCCCTCCAAATCGTCCAAAAATCGTGACCAAAATACCCCTACACAGCCTGTTTTCCGCAGTTTTCGCTACAGGCAGCGCATCGCACTCGGCCAAGTGACAAAAGTCGCTCGGCCGAGTGAAAACCCTGTAATTTTCCAGTAAGTCGGGGCCTTCAAGGGTCTTCACTTCAGAGGCGGCTCGGCCGAGTGAGTTGCCGTCACTCGGCCGATGACTTCATTGTGCTCGGGCGGACGGGATTCTCCACTCGGCCGAGTGGGTCTTCTGAAGTTCAGGCAGCCGAAAAACAGTAACTTCGATGTTTTGGAAGGGCTTCGTCTGGGCGCCACTCGGGCGGACGAGATATCATCACTCGGCCGATGTGGTCTTCGGTGCTCGGCCGAGTGCACAGGTGACTCGTGTCTGAACTGGTCGACCGAGCAGTGTCTCGCTGGTCGGCCGAGTGGCTCCTCCACTCGGCCGAGTGGGACACAAAAAATGCCCAATCTGCTTATTTTGGCCTCCTCGTCGCTCCTGCGACGTCCATTCTTCTTCCGCTCCTCTCCAACAACAAAATACCCCTCGGGGAGGTCGTTGGTGACCGTCTAGAGTAAGCGCATCTCGGGATCACTCCAAATCGCGCCAAATCACCTGAAATGCGACAAAAACAACAAATCGTGAAAAGCATCGCAATATCGTCGATATATCATGAAAAACATGATTTGGGCGATCTAAATGGCATGCAAACATGCGGAAAAAAGGTGTAAAATAAGGAGTGATCACAGCCGCAAGCCGCTCTTCCTCTAATGCGAGGTGCTTAGAAACATCGCTGAAAGTCTTGATGCTCTCATTGTGAGTGAGATGCATCTTCATTTGGTCCCACCCATTTGGTAGGGAACGTATGACTGCTTGGATTTGTTGCTCATCAGTGAGCACATGACCTGCGTCCTTTAACAACGAGATAAGATTCGCCATATGTCGCAGATGTTTCCCCATGGAATGATCTGGACGTTTCTTATATGAATCGAACCTTATAGTTAAGGCGCGAAGTTTGGACACCGATGTGCCACCGAACTTCTCTTCTAGCTTGGACCATATGTCCATGGCTAAGTCATGCTCTCGGAAGATGCGCATTATGTCATCGGTCATACTGCTCAATAACGTAATGCGGGCTATCTTATTCTTCCGAGACCAAGCATCAAAAGCTTCCTTGTCTCGTCTGTGTTGGGCCGTAGTGCCCAACTCGGGTTCAATCATTATGTTCTTTAGAGTTTCGAGCACTTCTTGCTCCTCTAAAACGTATTGTATCTTGATGGACCAAAGTTTGTAATTATCGCCGTTGAGTTTTTCACCTCTGTTTAACTCAGCGACGATATTCTTTGAAGTGGAAGACATTTTACTTTTAAAATGCTGCAAAAGACACAAAACCGAAGGTTTGATCAAAACATTGCATAAAAATTCTTAAAATATAACTCCCACTTGAAATGATAATAGAATATCTCATTTGGATAGTTCTAAAAATTCAAAATCCCACTTGGAATTATATTATATTTGATAAGTTACTTTCGAAAAATATTGAAGATGTTGTTCTAGAATCGAAAAGGTCTCTATGATTCCAATCACCATCTAGAACAACCTTCAATATTCCCCCATCACTTATCAAACAATAGTATTCTTATAGTACTAGCAGCGGAAAACGAGTTTGAAAACGTATTTTTCAGATATAATTCCCACTTGAAATGATAATAGAATATCTCATATGGATAGTTCTAAAATCAACTCCCACTTGGAATGATATTCATAATTTGATAAGTTACTTTCGAAAAATATTGAAGATGTTACTCTAGAATCGGAAAAGTCACTACGTTTCCAATCACCATCTAGAGCAACTTTCAATATTTCCCCATCACTTTATCAAATAATCGTACTCTTATAGTACTTCGCAGCGGAAAAAGCGTTTTTTTTGAAAACGTATTTTTCAAAACGTATGAAAACGTATTTTTTCAAAATTATATTTCAACATAGTACCCTTATGATACTAGTGAAATATTCGGCAATCCCTGGCCATTGTCGGGTTTAAGCCGTTACCGTGTCATGGTCGGATCCCCCCCTTTAGGAGATTTTTCTGCAAGCCATCGTCGCCGGCTCCCGTATGGATCCAGGCGTTTCTCCCCGTATGAGAGAATTTTGGCTCAGACGACTGTCGTTTGGCCCCGTATGGGCTAGTCGGCACGTTCGTGTTTGACCAAGGCCTTTTGCCGAATTGGTCAACCAAAACACCCGAATTGGTCGACCAATACTAATGGTCTGAAACTTCTCCCGGCCAGTGCCGGCCAGGCCCTTGCCGCTGCCAGGGCCGGCCGTGGCCCTGGCAGCGGCCAGGGCCGGCCATTGGCCATGCCCTGGCCGAGGCCAAGGCTGGCCAGGCCCTGGCCAGGGGCCAGGGCGGCCTGGCCCTGGCCGGGGGCCAGGGCCCCTGCCCTGGCCTCGGCCAGGGCGGCCTGGCCCTGGCCGGACACTGCCCTGGCCTCTGCCAGGGTGGCCTGGCCCTGGCGGGGCCAGGGCCCCTGCCCTGGCCTCGGCCAGGGCGGTCAGGCCCTAGCCTGAGGCCAGGGCACTGCCCTGGCCTCTGCCAGGGTGGCCAGGCCCTGGCCGGGGGCCAGGGCCCCTGCCCTGGCCTCGGCCAGGGCGGCCAGGCCCTGGCCTGGCTGCGGCCAGGGCCTTCTGGCCCTGGCCGTGGCCGGCCAGGGCCGGCTCTGGCCTGGCCTGGCCGCGGCCAGGGCTCCCTGGCCCTGGCTGTGGCCGGCAAGGGCCGGCCGGCCATGGCCCGACCATGGCTTATTGGCCTTGACCGGCCAGGCCGGTCTCCCCCTTCATGGGGTGTCTGCATGCACTCCTCCTCCTTGATGGGGTGGTCGCGGTGGGTTTCATCGTTATTTGCCGTAGCCAACCCCCTCCGCATGGGGAGGGGGAATGCTTTGCCCATATGGCCATAGATTTCATGCACCAAAAGTCATCTTCCCCGATGGGAATAACCACCATCTTCTTCTCCGGTGAAGCACCCGTTCGTCGATGAAGCACCCGTTCGTCGAGAAAGTAGTTATTCTCTAATGGCCGTGTGCCAAAAATAAAAAATAACACACTTTAAAGTTCGTAAACTACGCGCTCCACATGAAGAGAGTTCACATTCCCTATGAATGGAGACTCGGCATCCATGAAGAGTGCGAGCTTGACGACGTGAACGGTCGGTTCTTCCCGTCACGGAGAGTTCCTGCCATATCCGTAATGGTAGGAGACCCGAACGTGAAAAAAACAACCGCTGCCTTCTCTCCGTCACGAAGCATTCCTACCATGTCCGTAATGGTAGGATACCCATTCGTGAAAAAGACAATGCCGCATTCATCGGTTCGACGGGGCGGCGGTTTGACCGGGGCGAACCCGTATGGCTCTGATACCAATGTTGGAACCTGTCAAAACAGCGTTAGGATCGATAAATGAAGTTGAGACTTACGCTTGCGTATGCGGCACGGTAGTCTCGGAACTTCGCCTTCGGATTCGCCACGACGGATCGAGTCTTCTCACGAACGGAGTAAGGCTACTAAATCCACAATCTAAATCTCTACTTTTAGATTAAGAACTTGGATAAAGAGAGAGGAAGGATTTCGGCATAGCTTCGCTAGAATGAAATGCAAGGCAAGAATACCATGCAAAAGTGTAAGAAAATGGCTAAGCCTTGGGTCTTATTTATAGCCCCCAAGGTAGTTATTTTAGGAGTAATTGTTCCTTTGGAACAATTTAACTAACATGTACCATCATACATGGCACATTATAAGCTTAAGTTGTACCATATGCATGGTACAATATAAGCTTAAGATATTCCCCTTTTATTAGCCATATGTCGCATGCACTTATGCACATATAATGCGACTTTCCCACTAATCTAGAGATCCTCTCCGCAAGGGAACAGATTCCCTTTGCACACGACTTCGTGTACGTGACGTTCGAGGTCCGTATTCCCTCGTACATCCCCTACAAGGGTGTACAAACGTCATCCATATCCAATAACGACGGCCCCCTTGATTGGAAAGGTGAACAAGCTCTGGACCGAGACCGTTTGGCTCCGATGGATGAAGCGCCGAAGGGTAGCTTTGGCGGGGTGAAGTCTCCTTGACCTGTACGGACGAGAAAGCTCGTCAGGGGGTCGGACCTTGGTTTTGACTAAGTCTCCCTGATGCCTAAGTAAGATATGATCTGAAGGATGCCCGGTGGGATCGAGTAGGTTCACGAAGAGACCGATACATGAATCCTCAGACCGAGCTGTGGAGGAGAATTGTAAGGTGGAAGACAAGATCGTAGGAGGAAGAATACCTGAGTGTAGAGTAGTCAGAATTCGGTCCTTTCATCTCTCGATCTCTGGGTCTCTTGTAGGGATTGAACCGCCCACATCTCCCTCATTCTCCCCCCATTTTTGCCCATGTCCATGCCTCTTTCATGGCCCCTTGATGGGCCATGAAGGCGAACGTAATGACAATTCAAGTGGTCGGAATCAGGGTGACAGTTTCCTTAACTGCCAAAGATCAGCGGTCCCCTTAATGTCGACTTTGGACCGGCGTCATCAGAAGTGCTTGCGGGGCCTCTAGGCCCGGGCCTAATCTTTCCCCGGCCCGTGGACTTAGCCCATTCTGTCGTGGCCCGTCCAGGAGGGTTGTATCAATTGCCCCCATCGCTCAGGTCGTTCTTATTCTGACGGTTCGGTCCGAGGGATGTGATCTGCCTGGATTGGATGGGCATGTCAGTCGAGGCGACACATTAAGTGAAGGCCATCATGGCGCTGGATGCCGAGAATCCTCTCGCCCTTTGGGTGCGGGATTCGGAGAGCCGTCTCTTACAGGATTCTGACACGTGTGTGCGAGTGAATGGCTGGCGATGGAGCCGGAGGATTCGGGGGAAGCGGTGTAAATAGGGAAGTTGCCTCTCGGGTGAAAGCTCTGCCCTTTTAGTGCTATCTCTTCTTCCCTTTCTTTCGCACTTGACATTTACTCTCGCTGTCGCTTCAACATGTGTCCTTCGTCGTCGTCTTCTGCTGCCTTCGGGGCAGGGCATCCGACACCCACTGTTGCACCCATCCCGCCTCCTGGGGCAGGGGCTGAGATTTAGCTAGCTGGGGGTGATTCTTCTGGCGTGCCTCCAGAAGTGATGGAGAGGTTGTCAAAGACATGTGACACCTCAATAGGGCCGCTCCGCTCTAAGTACCTCCTCCCCCCTCACTGTGCCAGGGCCCCCCAAGGGAATGAGCGGGTCTGTTTCCCCGGCAGTCATGAGGTCGGGGTGTATATGCAAGGTTTCAATTTCGGGATGCGATTCCTGCTCCACCCCTTTTGTGGCGGTATTCTTGAGGGCCCATAGGATTGTCCTATGCCAGTTTTGCCCCAATGCCATCGGGTGCTTAGTGGGGTTCATCGTGATGTGCTTGCTCAAGAGATTCGAGACAACCCTTGGGCTTTTCACCCATTTCTACTGTCTGAGCCACCATAAGTCGGGTGCTTGGCTGTACATCACCTCTCGAAAGGGAAAAGGTGTGGCGTTGGGACTGCCGACCTCTTTGAAGCACTGGAAGGAGGATTATATATTTGTGTCTCTTCCCGAGGAGGCGAACTTTCCAGTTCATTGGGGTAATCCGTCCTCATTAACCCTTACGCTGGGGAGCCTCACAGACGTGGAGCTCGCGACGAGGGACAAGTTGGTTGCCATCCCTGTTGACGAACTGAACATCAGGGTTTTGTTCAAGGATTACACCCTGAGGAAGACCGTGTGGCCTGTCGGTAAGTCTCCCTTCTGGCTCAATTTCTTGACAGTTTTCGATTCTGGCTATCCTCTCACTTCCATTCTATCAGGTGGGTTCGTCCAAAGTTCTCTCCCACGCCCCCCGTCAACTCCTGTCCCAGACCCCACTCTGAGGAGTGGGGACCATGTTTTGGAAGTTCGATAGAAGCAGTGCGGTGGGTCTTCTGGGGATGGGGTGAAGAGGACGAGGGAGCGAGCGTTGCCAAATCAAGGAGAGGCCAGAAGGAAGAAAGCTCGGGGCCTCGTTACTGGCAGGGATGCTCCTCTCCTCAAGGCCCTGGTGCCTCCGCCCATTCTCACCGACGCAGGGACAAGTGGCCTTGGGGCAGTCTCTCCCCTCCCTGCTCTGGCCCTCTCCCGACGGATTACGAGAGGTCCCTGGGCGCTTTTAGGTCGACCGAGGCTGTCTTGCTAATGTGTCATTATATTCCACGTTTTATCTATATGATTACACGTCAAAATGATTACTCAATTACATATTTCATACGTTTTTACGCTCATAATTAGAACTATTGTACTTTAAGAGCGTTTGTTGCATTTCAGGGAATATCGAGCGATTTGGAGTATATTGGAGGAGAGAGCGTGTGCTTCGACACCGGAACTCCTGAGGCGCTGCGTTCTGTGACTCAAAGCTGCAGGGGAGCAAGGAAGGTGTAAGAGAGAAAGAGCGAAGAAGAGTAAAATGAAGAAAGCAAGGTTCTATAATACCATGACTCATGGGCCTGATCGGTCCATATTTTACACCTTTTTTTCTGCATGTTTGCATACCATTTCGATCGCCCATATCGCGCTTTTCATGATTGTTCGACGATACTACGTTACTTTTCACTATTTCTTGTTTTTGTCGGATTTCAGGAAATATGGAGTGATCGGGAGCAAAAATGAGCTTAAGGGACTTGTACGCGTACCGGAGCATCGCTCATAGCCTTAGTGGGGAGCTAACAGCGCTGGACGTTGAGCGAGAGAAGAAAAAGATAGATAGAATTGTCAAGGAGGCGGGGAGGAGAAGGAATGATTCTAGAAACAGGCCACTCGGCCGAGTCATGCTAGTCACTCGCCCGAGTGAAGCAGCGTACTCGACCGAGTACGACTGATACGAAGAACAGCTGCCTGACCTGAGTGCCACAATGCACTCGGCCGAGTGGTGAATTCCACTCGGCTGAGTAGAGAACTCCACTCGTCTGAATGAGTCAGAATTTCTGAATAAAATCAAAGCAAACTCTCTGGAATTCTGGGAAGCACAGCAGAAGACTCACTTGGCCGAGTGATGAATCCCACTCGGTCGAGTGACGCAGAGTGCCAGAGTGCCCAAACCCCAACTTCGAAGTAGACTCTCTGGAATTTTAGGAGAACAGCAGAAGACCCTACTTGGCCAAGTAGAGAAGTCCACTCGACCGAGTGAAGAATACCACTCGGCCGAGTGACGTGAATGACATGAGCACCCAGATTTTCAGATAGCCTATCATTCTTTTGAAATATGCTATCATTCCAGCAGAAAAAGTATTTTTCTCATATTTTTTATGGATATTAGACTTTATGAAGGTTCCAACGCCGCCAAGAACGTGCCAATCGGAGGTCGGATGAAATCGGGAGAATTTTTGCAAGTTGATGCTGCAGTGCTGGAATTTCTACTCGGCCGAGTCATATTCCCACTCGGCCCGAGTGACTGCGGGCCCAGAACTTAAGTTGCGGCCAGAGCTGTCTTTGGGCAAGAATTTCAGAGGTTTTCTAGGGTTATTTGCTAGGGTTTGGGGGACTATATAAGAGGTTTGTAGCCGTCATTAGAGAGGGGTTCCATTATGTTTTCTTAGGGATTATTTCATAGGTTAGGCCATGCCCTAGGCCCCCTCTTGGATCTAAAAGCTTGTATTTGGATTGGATTTCTTTGTAAGAGCTAAGTATCTTTGTTCTTGTTATTTTGAATCCATGATTTGATATCTTTTTGTATGCAAGCTATATTTTTTATCGATTCCCATATCGTTATTGCTATGCTTGAGTAGATTCGATGTTCTAGGGCATAGGTTGTGATTGATTAATGGGTTCATATGTTGCTAGAATTGTGATGAATGGGTTCAATTTCAGATTCAATTTCAGAGTTATGATGAATGGGTTCATATGTTGCTAGAATTGCTAAAGGGATTAGGTTGTGATTGATTTATCACGGATAGCTAGGAATTTTCATCGATTTGGGGTTTGCAAGAGATTGGATTCTAATCGATGGAAAGGCCTAGATATTCGATTTAGATTTATAATCGAGATTCACTAGGTTTGGTTTGCAAGAGATTGGACCAAAGCTATCATTTTTATTATAAATCTATACACATATTCGTTTGTAAGAGATTGGAAGAATACGAGCTATCACAACCTAGGTCGTAACTAGAGTTCGCACGAGAGTGGGCTCGAGGAGCGATTGGACGATGATGTCGATCTTCATGCTAGTGGCTTAGGTTAGGGTTTGCACGAGAGTGGGCCCTAACCTAGGTCGCTATAGACCGGCAATATCGCGAGAGCGTGAGCTTGGTTCTCTATTCAGTTATGACTAGTTCACCTCGACACAAGTCTAGTAATATTGAGATTCACGATTCACAGAAATGCATGACGATCCGTAGTGGGGATTCCCTAGCCCTAGATTCTTTTATTATATCAAATTTGAATCGATATTTATCCAACTTCTCTATCACCGACACCGACATCCATCACCATTTCCATTACATCACATCATAACCACATCCACCAATAAAACCTTCGTAGTCAAACCAACCTAGGATAGATTGGAACCAACACTGCATCCTCGTGTTCGATATTCGCTCACCAGTACACCGTGCGCTTGCGGTAAGACTACAGTCGTTTTCCGGGTGTGTGTCCGGGGCCGATCAAGTTTTTGGCGCCGCTGCCGGGAGGTGTTTCCCGTTGGGTGACAATTTTTCACAATTAGGTTGATTTGACTACGGAAAAAACAAACAAAAAAATAACAAAAGTAAATTTTCACCCCCGCCATCATTATTATCATTTCCATATTCTTTTGTGCCACTGATATTTTTCTTCAGGTATTTATCTTTGTTGATCAGGTGTATGGATTATACTATGTGGACCACAGATTTTGATCAGAGTGCTCAGACTAGAGAATACTATTTTGATCAGAGTGCTCAGACACTGGCCCGAGCTTGATGAGAAACAAAGGATTTTTTTTGATGAGATGCATGCACACCAGGTTGAAATGCAAGCCAGGCTTGATAAGGGTGACTTTCAATTGGAATGGGTGAAGAGGGAACTTAAAATGAATGCGCTCATGTTTAAGGTTGCAGGGATTTCCAAAGATATCAGTTCTGCTTCTTCATTTATGGACAAGAAGCATCGCCAAACATACTATCAAAGCCCGAATGTGCTGCCGTCGATCCCACATCCTACGATACAGTTATTGCATATGAAGAGTGGATGGATGAAGAGGCAGTGAAGGAAGCAGAAATTGAGTCATATACGTCACCAGACGAGGACACATTTCAGAACTTATTGGAGGGCCTTTTGGAGTCAGTGAGGTTCACTGGTTCAGTTAGCATTACAGCAGGTGATGCATTTGAGCTACGATTTACAGATTTTGTTATGAACCGTGTTTCAGCTGCAGGAACAATTGAGGAGGACATCCACGTCAGTCTTGAGGGGGATAGACTATATTTTTGGATTGCTTGCGAGCATTCCTCTCCCCATGATACATCCCCACAAGTTGACACACATGAGCAGCCAGCATCACCATTCTGGAGAGAGCCTACATTGATAGTTGATGAGAAGGCAAAAGAGCACCCTGTCGAGCCAGAGCATATTGACGAGGAGGCCTCACATGCGGAGCCAGAGCATGCTTTTGAGGAGGCCTTACACACAAAGCCAGAGCGTATAACCGAGGATGTCGTACATCGGGACGAGGACACATCCATTCATGAGGATCCCGAGCACTATCCTCCTCCATTAGAGCTCTCGCAGCCACCTCATCCTTCCACTGACGTCGAGGACTATCCCATAGAGCTTATTGCTCCCACTCAGGGAGATAGTTTTACCCATCCCATTTCTAAATCATGTATTTCATTTGATATTTACTTTGATTCAGATATTTTTGACACGTTATACCTTTTGCAGTGCACGTATGATTATGGATCGGAGGTATGCTTGGACGTGTCACAGTTTGGCGAGCCTATCGAGGAGGTTCACACCTATTATCCAGATTTACCTGAGCAGCTGAGAGAGGACACCACGGAGACAACTATCACAACACGAGAGGATATTGGATTATTTCTAGGGAAGAATCGTCCACCACTATTTATTTCATATATTTCTATAGACGATCCTCTTTGGAATACTTTTATTACGATGGTGATTTTTTGCAGCGAACAGATGCATCCTGTAGGGTATAGGTGGAGTCCTTATGAAAATGCTGGAGGATGCATTGCTGGAGTTCGTTGGTGTTCACGGACATACATGCCTGGCGGAGCCACGGAAGGAGCAGTTGGAGCAATTGCCTGCACCGGCAAAGATACTGGATCTGCCTTTTGCTATAGGTGATATCAATCCAGTAGTGTAAAATTTTATGCTTTAAATAAATACGAATCCTCTCGACAGCAAGAGGACAGTATAGATTTGCTTGAATAAATATCACCTCATATGACGGCAACAAAAATTTTTACACCCCAAACCCATCATATATATATTAATTGCCCTCTTCATATTTTGATGTGTCACATCCTTTTTGCTCACCACCCATCGAGCATTTCATTCAAGTGAATACTCACTTTCTTATTCGTTTGACTTGAGCTCGCTTATCAAAACCATGACATTTTTTGATCAAGTCATTTGAATAGGATTGTTTGGTATAAGCTTGGGGGAAGGCGCTCTCATGCATCATTGTATTTACATATAGTTGAATTAGGATTTCATGTCATTCATTTCATCATTTTTCATTCAACCCCCTATTATTATCGTTGTTCCTCATATCCTTTCATTATGATCACATTGAGAACAATGTGAAGTTTAAGCTTGGGGGAGTGCATTTCCATGTCATTTAGATGCATTAGTTGCATTTTTACTCTATTTTTAGGGTTTTTAGAATTTTTCAAAATTTTTGCATCATCTTTTCGATTTTTCCCATTTTATTTTCCTTTTATGTGTGTTCATGCATCATGTTGTGTGCTTGATTTTCTTTTCTTTCCTCTCTTTTATTTTTTTATTTTCTTTTCCTCCCTTTGCTAGCTATGTTCCTTATGATTATATCTCTAATTGCTTTAGTAGCCATCACGATGCTACTACTCTTGCCATGTTACTTAGAGTATTCCATAGTCTTGCTATTCACATGTGCTTGCAAATCTATTTTTTTTGATGATTCCTCTATATGAATGCATGATATTAATTGAAGCTGAATGTATGGATTAGTGTTTAGTATGCTTTTGTTGGAAGTGCACCAAGATTCACGCATCAATTGTATATCGGAAGCATCTGCCTTATTGTCTTATTCACCTTCTGTTGCATGCCTGATATGATTGTACCCTTTACTACTTGACTTCACTATTTATTGAAATGATTGAGAATACATGCTTACGTTTGAGTTTAGTTGATGTATTATCTTATTGAACCATTGTGCACATCTTAGAGTGAACCGAGCGTTACACCATTCCCTTCCCCACATATATCTTTTTATTCTCTATATGTCACTTGAGTTCACCTCCTAAAGCTACTTATATCGCATCTATTTCCCAAAAAAATCCCTGCAAAAGAAATGGTTAGCTCCAAAAAGAAAGTCCAAAAAACCAAAAGGAGCCAAAAACCAAAAATACAAATCATATAGCTCCTACAAAAATCCAAAAAGAAAAATGAGAAACAAACAGTTCAAAAAGAAAAAGAAAAATATTTCTCTATCTCATTATTGGAGCCACAAAATACTTGGGAAAACCAAGGCAAAAATTCCATTTTCCACTATCATATTCATTTAGATGCGATGCCTCAAGCTAAGCTTGGGGGCTGAATTCATTTGACCATATGAGTGAGTGCGACATTAGAGTGGAGATGTGCACGAATGTGGAAGTTTGATAATGCCGAAACTTAGAAAAATACGTTAGTTATGGAGATTTCTTATGAATCGATATAAATATTTGAATGCCATGATTTATTCATTCTCCATTGCATGCTTGGTGTGATTCTTATATGCTTCTGTTATAACTCTTGATTGAAAAGTGCATCGCCAACATTTGTATATCAAATTCTATGAAATGCGTGATGTGGATATGAATTGATTGTATGAATTTAGAGAGTCCCTTTTGTTGTTCTTAAAAGTTTGCAAGTACCATGTTTAAGTAAGACTTTATAGCACGTGATTCGTATTTTCTGAGTTATCGTGATGTGTAGCTTATGGCTTAAGATCTGATAGAATAATCTAGCGACTCCTTCCACTTCGTGTTCTTTCTTTTTATTTCATTTCCTTTATTTTCATCTCCCGAGTTCGTCTCTCTACTTATCTTTCTCGAGGATGAGTAAGAGGTAAGCATGGGGGATTTTGATCGGTCCATATTTTACACCTTTTTCTGCATGTTTGCATACTATTTCGATCGCCCATATCGCGCTTTTCACGATTATTTGACGATATTACGTTACTTTTTACTATTTCTTATTTTTATCGGATTTTAGGAAATATGGAGCGATCGGGAGCAAAAATGAGCTTAAGGGACTTGTACACGTACCGGAGCATCGCTCATAGCCTTAGTGGAGAGCTAACGGCGCTGGACGATGAGCGAAAGAAGAAGAAGATCGATAGAATCGTCGAGGAGACGAGGAGGAGAAGGGAGGATTATAGAAACAGGCCACTTGGCCGAGTCACGCTAGTCACTCGTCCGAGTGAAGCAGCGTACTCGACCGAGTACGACTGATACGAAGAACATCTGCCTGACCTGAGTGCCACAATGCACTCGGCCGAGTGGTGAATTCCACTCGGCCGAGTGGTGAATTCCACTCGGTCGAGTAGAGAACTCCACGCGTCCGAATGAGTCAGAATTTCTGAAGGAAATCAAAGTGAACTCTCTGGAATTCTGAGGAGCACAGCAGAAGACCCACTCGGCCGAGTGATGAATCCCACTCGGTCGAGTGATGATTCCCACTCGGCCGAGTAACGCAGAGTGCCAGAGTGCCCAAACCCCAACTTCGAAGCAGACTCTCTGGAATTTTGGAAGAACAGCAGAAGACCCTACTCTGTCGAGTAGAGAAGTCCACTCGACCGAGTGAAGAATCCCACTCGGCCGAGTGACGTGAATGACATGAGCGCCCAGATTTTCAGATAGCCTCTCAATCTTTTGAAATATAATATAATTCCATCAAACAAAATATTTTTCTCATATTTTTTGTGGATAGTAGACTTCATGACTGTTCCAACGCTACCAAGAATGCGCCAATCGGAGGTCGGATGAAATCTGGAGAATTTCTGCAAGTTGATGCTGCAGTACTGGAATTTCTACTCGGCCGAGTTATATTCCCTCTCGGCCCGAGTGACTACGGGCCCAGAACTTAAGTTGCGGCCAGAGCTATTTTTGAGCACGAATTTCAGAGGTTTTCTAGGGTTATTTGCTAGGATTTTGGGGGGCTATATAAGAGGTTTGTAGCCGTCATTAGAGGGAGGTTCCATTATGTTTTCTTAGGGATTATTTCAGAGGTTAGGCCATGCCCTAGGCCCCCTCTTGGATCTAAAAGCTCGTATTTGGATTGGATTTCTTCATAAGAGCTAAGTATCTTTGTTCTTGTTATTTTGAATCCATGATTTGATATCTTTTTGTATGCAAGCTATGTTTTTTATCGGTTCCCATATCGTTATTGCTATGCTTAAGTAGATTCGTTGTTCTAGGGCATAGGGATGAATTCTATGAATTCAATTTCAGATTTGTGATGAATGGGTTCATATGTTGCTAGAATTGCTAAAGGGATTAGGTTGTGATTGATTTATCACGGATAGCTAGGAATTTTCATCGATTTGGGGTTTGCAAGAGATTGGATTCTGATCGATGGGAAGGCCTAGATATTCAATTTAGATTTATAATCGAGATTCACTAGGTTTGGTTTGCAATAGATTGGATCAAAGCTATCATTTTTATTATAAATCTATACACATATTTATTTGCAAGAGATTGGACGAATACGAGCTATCACAACCTAGGTCGTAACTCGAGTTTGCACGAGAGTGGGCTTGAGGAGCGATTGGACGATGATGTCGATCTTCATGCTAGTGGCTTAGGTTAAGGTTTGCACGAGAGTGGGCCCTAACCTAGGTCTCTATAGACCGGCAATAACGCGAGAGCGTGAGCTTGGTTCTCTATTCAGTTACGACTAGTTCACCTCGACACAAGTCTAGTAATATTGAGATTCACGATTCACAGAAATGCATGACTATCTGTAGTAGGGATTCCCTAGCCCTAGATGCTTTTATTATATCAAATTTGAATCGATATTTATCCAACTTCTCTATCACCGACACCAACATCCATCACCATTTCCATTACATCACATCATAACCACATCCGCCAATAAAACCTTCGTAGTCAAACCAACCTCGGATAGATTGGAACCAACACCGCATCCTCGTGTTTGATATCTGCTCTCCACTATACCGTGCGCTTGCGGTAAGACTACAGTCATTATCTGGGTGTGTATTCGGGGGCCGATCAGGGCTCCATAGCGCTCGATCGAGCTATGATGCGGTGAAGAAATCGAGCGACCCAAAGTGCTGAAAACAGGACAGTCATGTACTCTTTTCAAATCTTCTATTATTCGAGATTTTTTTAGTATTTTTCTGATATTTTTCCCAGATAATAGACTTCAAGGCGGTTCCAACGCCATTATGAATGTGCGAATCGAAGGTCGGATGAGCTCTGGAGAATTCTGCAAGCTGATGCTACAGTGCTGAAATCTGTTTTCGACCACCTACTCGACTGAGCAGCCACCTACTCGACTGAGCAGAGTGACAACTAGACCGAGCAGCTATGTAATGACATGTTTTCATCAACACTACGATTTGCGTGTTTAACCTATTTAGCTATTTTTCGTCAGAAATTTTATGATTTCGAAAATTCCTTATAAAAATATTTTGAAGTATCAAATTAGCTATGAGGTATTTTAGTAAGTTCGGGTTTCATCGAATACCTCTAAATAATCTGGTAAAAAATTCATTTTCGATTATTACCGTTTTGGGCTTAATGAATTAATTTTCTATACAAACAACATCAAAACGATTTCAAACTTATACAGTAACATTCTATGATCATTTAGGGCTTCCCACATTAATTTCGTAATTTTCCGACGACAAATCGATAGAGAACCCGTAAACCCGCTTCCTAAACATTTTGGCCAACGACTCGTATTTTCGTAGCTCAAACCATGAATCGGACTTCGTATTCACGATCCTCGTGACGATACAAACCCGTGGGTATGTTTTCGTAATTTTGCGGACACGTTTACTAGTAGGGGCAAAATCGTAATTTCGTTACAAATTTTACCGTCACTAATTACCTTGCCTAATTACTAATTACATTAACCTAATTACTAATTACCCTAACATGACTAACATGTGGAGACAACGGTTCATTATTTTCAAAAACATTTTTAATGCAAATCTAATCCTAAATCTTTCACTTTTTGACTAAGCATTAATAACCTAATTAAAAACTAATTTAGCTTAGCTATATAAACCCCCCTCTAACCCTCTTCTTCTCCATCAGAAACTCCACTCCGGCGAAGCTCCGGTCAACATTCCGGCCAACTCCGATGAGCCACTCCCTCCTCCTCCATCCTCCATTCTCTTTCATAAATCCCCATCTCCAATTTCTCTCTTTCTCTCTCTAAGAATCAACACCAAAAAACCATGAAACCCATCAATGGCCACCTCCACCATGGCCATCTCCGGTGAACTTTACCCCCTTCCGGCGACAATCCTGTGACCTACACATTCCCCTTGATCTCCTCTACAACTTTCTTTCCCTTCCCCATTGAATCTACACATGAATCAATCAAGGAAATCAAAAAAAACATGGCTGTCCTTTTTTCGGCCGGCCAGTGGTCGGCCACCCCACCACTAGTCCACGCCATCCCCCTTGGTCCCTTGGTCCGTTGCTCCTCCATGATCAACCTACAATGAAGAAGAAGATGAGAAAAAAGAAGTTGAAAAAAAGGGGAGGGGGGAGTTTCACAGATTTGTGAAGGGGAAGAAATTTGTGAAGGGTTTATGAAGGATTTAATTTAGAATAAGAAATTTTGAAGGGAATTTGTAAAGTAAAACTTTGTAGGAAAATTTGTGGAGGGAATTATTTTGTGAAGGGAATTTAGAAAAGGGGTTTTAAGGAGATTTTTTTAGATTTAGGAATTATTTTCTTTTGATATTTTATTTTCGTACGTGTATACGTATACGTGCGTACGTGCACGTAGTACGGACTTTGTAATTTTGATTCTTATATTAATAAAATATGGGTGCGTGCGTGTGGTGTTGTAGGTAGACGTCCCGGGAAGACACCGACCCCCGGACGCGGTACGAGACCCGCCCAAGGTACCGGATTACAACTGGTCACGACTACAGGCAAGTAAATACCGTATATATGTGTGTGTTGCAAGTATTTACCAAGTACTACCGTATCTATATATGCAAGTAATTACCGGGTGTATGCAAGTATCAACCACCTCCTACTGTGTTTTACTGTATGCAAGTACTCACACGTATTTGTGTTTATGGTTGTCGCACACACTATTGGGCCCTCGGGCATTTACGGAGCACAGTACGGAAAACACTATTGGGCCCTCGAGCATTTACGGAGCACATTACGGCACACACTATGGGCCCTCGGGCATTTACGGAGCACATTACGGCACACACTATTGGGCCTTCGGGCATTTACGGAGCACATCTACGGAGCACACTTTTGGGCCCTTGCGGCATTTAAGACTGATGCGCTAGTTTGTTTGTTTACTATGGCACTATTACCACTGTTCTACTGACTAAGTCGAGACTACTCGAGCGTGGCAGAGCGGCGTAATAACAAGCGGTCTTAAATTACAACCGAATCAGTGTCTAGAAAGGAAATGGGAAGGGGGTTGGTCAACCAAAGGACTTGCATGCGGTCATAGAAGTGACCTGTGCCTTCAAGCCCTGACTGACTGGCTGATTTTGAAGTTAAGTTAGACTTCTTATTATTAGGCCTACCTACACTATTAGATAGTCAAGCGAAGTTTGTTACCTCTTGTTCGTTCATTGATTTGCCACTTTTACTTTCTGTTGGTTATTACTTGCCGCTTAGCGCTGACATGTATTTCATTGTTTTCTTGAAATGCATGTCAGACTACGAGCCGACGGAGTACGTGGAGTACTACACTGAGGACGATCCCGTGGACCAGGGATCAAAGGACGTTACTGAGCCCGCACCTACTGAGAAGTAGGAGTTTCCGATTCGACCACAGCATCCGCTTTTCACCGTCAGTGTGCTTTCCTTATCGCCAGTGTGCTATTTACTTTCGAGTGATGTACTTTACTTTTCTGTCGAGTCGATGTAGGTCGTACTATAAGGCCCAGTCCTGTACTACTTATCATATATTGGGATAATAAAGATGTTGTGTGTTGTTTCTCTGAGATTGCATGACAAGAACCTGTCCTTCAATGGAATTACTACAGACGCTTATTGTGCATCGAACAAGGAAGAAAGAAAAAAAATTCCTCCTTGTTTTATGCACAAGCGGACCTTCGTCGCGTCCTCGCTCCCGGGTATTATGGGAAGCGGGGCGTGACAAGCTACCTACTCGACCGAGCAGCTACCTACTCAACCGAGCAGACCCTACTTGGTTCGAGCAGGCAGAGCGTGGTTTTGGGGGAAGAATCCGGACTTCTTGACGACTCGACCGAGAAGCTACCTACTCGACCGAGAAGCTACCTACTCGACCGAGCAGCTACCTATTCGACGGAGCAGACCCTACTCGGTCTGAGCATGCAGAGTAGCATTTCTGGGGGAAGAATCTGGACTTCCTGACGACTCGACCGAGTAGGGGCTACTCGACCCGAGTCGTCGCGGGCCCAGAACTTAAGTTGCGTCCAGATTGGGCTTTGGGCACAATTTTGAGTAGGATTTTTGGGTTGTTTGCTAGGGTTTTAGGGGGGAATATAAATCTGAATGGTAGCAGTCATTAAAGGGGGACTTTTTTGGAGCTTAGATCTCATTTTTTCTTAGGAGTTTTGGAGACGATCTTTTGGGAGTTAGGCTACACCATAGGCCCCTCCCTCGTATCAAGATAAGTACTTTTGTCCTCTTGAATTCCATTGTTATTTCTTTGTGATTTCTTATTGAATATCTCTTTGATGTATGCTATGATGAATTCCCTTGCTATTATCGAATCTTCTGTTGCTTTTCCTATGATGCATGCGTAGTTCTATCTAGGGCTAATGGATTAGCCCGAGGATT
The DNA here is from genome assembly GCA_030789695.1 of Scilla litardierei. NCBI lineage: Eukaryota > Viridiplantae > Streptophyta > Magnoliopsida > Asparagales > Asparagaceae > Scilla > Scilla litardierei. Next base: position 161,927,506 of record CM061139.1, read on the forward strand.
TTAGGATTTAGATGTAAAGTTGGGATTTTTATGGTGCGTTGGTGTAATAGGGATGTACTTTGGTTGATCCTGCAAAGTTTGTAGGAGAACTCGTAATGAGATCATGCCCACAATCGGTGGAATCGATTTGCTTAAGGAGTATCCTATAGGCTTAATTAGGGAGTTAGTGGATTCAATTGGGACACGTGACCATGCTCGGCTCGTGTCTTGATGGGATCCACCGACAAACTATATTACTAATTGATGGCTACCGGCATTGCGGCAATGAGAGCCACCAAAATACATCGAAGCTCTAACCCACGAGAGTGGTGTGAGCTGAGATCATTCCGTCCACGAGAGTGGCGTAAATATTGTTGATTCTTAATGCACGTGCCTTATGTGCCTACGGGTTAATGCGATGCGTTAGATTCATGGTGCTTAGAACCATGAATTCTACATTTTAGATGCGACAATCCCTATAAAATCAATGCAACGTAAGAGTCTTAACCGAGCATTGACATCCAACGATCCTAGCGGCGAGTCCTAATGCCCTAGTCTTTTATTCCTTTCTTTGTAGAGTTCCTTGTTTGCAACGTTGAGTGACACGACCTTCGCACCCATCACCATTACGACCTCCCATACTCCACATCCACCAGTAAACCCGCAAGTCTAACTCAACCTAGGAGTAGATAGGTAGTATAGCACCGCTTCCCAGTGTTCGATACCCGCTTGCCGCTATATCGTGTGCTTGCGGTAAACGGCATCGTTTTGAAGTTAGTTCCGGATCGATCACCTGCCGTGGTCGGGGGATGGATTGCTCGGCCCTCGCTTTCATGTGGGCTGAAGGAGTCCGTCTTTTAAGATTGCGGGGTCACGGCTCGACTGGCTAAAAATTCCTGTTTGCCCCAAGACCAGTCAGTGCTGGACAGGGTGAAGGGCGACAGGCTCGTCGCCTTTGTGGTGCAGGTTGGCCAGCAGGTAAGGCCATTTGTAGCATTTGTGTGTTGTCCTTTGTGTTTGTTTCTGACTCGTCTTCTCTTCGACGCAGTTGTCCTCGGTCGGCCTTTTGATGAGGCGTCAGTTCATCGCGGTTTCAAACGCGGAGGCAGGTCTCGTTGGGAAATCAGCAGCAATGGAGGGCGCTGTTGAGGCCGCTCAGGAGGCCGAGGCACATATGAAGTCGATGAAGACCAGGACCGCCGAGCTCTCAGCTGACTTGGAAAAGTCAGATATAGAGAGGGTGGTGGCGCTGGCTGCGAGGGCCAAGGACGAGGAGAGGGTCGTCGAGCTGGAGAAGGCCATCGAAATAAGGGAGTTTGGGGTCACCGCGGAGTGGACCAAGGTCATAGAGCTCGAAGAGCTGGTGGAGGCGGTGGAGGAGAGGGAGCACGCCCTCACTATTGAGCTTGACAAAGTCTCTCGTGAGAACGAGAGGGAGAGATCGAGGCTACAGCTCCAAGTCGCCACCCTCGAGGCCCGGATTAAGGAGCTAGAAGAGGTGGAGCCCGCTCGAATTGCCCGGGCGACGGTGGAGGAGTATTCGGAGACCTTCGTTGCCTCGAGGATGTTTAAGGCGTTTGAGAAAGGGTTCTCCCGTTGCCAGCACAAGATCGTAAATTCCCATGCTCAGAAATTTCGTTCAAAGAGCTTGAGATGATCTCCGGGGGCGATGGGGGGCCAATGTCGACCGGCCAGAAGACATTCATGCCACTGCCTCAGTTGCCCGGTTTGACCGGCCAGATGACATCGTCCAACTGGGGATGCTCCCACCGCCGCCTTGGTCGCCCAGCCTGAAGCAAGGACCTAACCCCTTCTATGTATTCTTTTCCTTTAATTTGTCGACTTGTAAGCAGTCTTTGGCCTTCGCCAAGTTTTTTTAATGTAAAGGTTCACTTATTCTCGTATGCTGGTAACACCTTTGATGTTTGTGATGATGTGTCCCCCTCCCTCAACCCTGGTTGGGTTTGAGTCGTCGAGCAGCCAGGTTTGGGGGAACTTTACTAATTGTAGTTCGATAGGCTTGCTTGCAGTAGGTCGGATGCCCGGTTTTTTGGAGGCTGCCCTCGGCCTCCTGGTCGGTCTGATGATCGGTCCTCTGGGAGGATTTCCCCCAGCCTTACGGTCGATATGACGATTGGCCTGCTGGGGGAGTTGCCCCGGCCTCCTGGTCGGTCTGATGATCGGCCCGCTGGGGGAGTTGCCCCGAGCCTTTTGGTCGGTGTGAAGATCGGCCTGCTAGGGGAGTTGCCCCAGCCTTACGATTGATCTGACGATCGGTATGCTGGGAGAGTTACCTCCCAGCCTTATGGTCAATATGGTGTCGGCCTGTTGGGAGAGTTGCCCCAGCCTTATGGTTGACATATCAGTCGGCCAGTTGGCAGAGCTATCCTCAGCCTTACAGTCGACCGAGTGATCGGTCTGCTGGGGGAGTTTCCCCCAGCCTTACGGTTGATTGAGTTATCAGACTGCTGGGGGAGCTGCCTTTAGCCATACGTTCGACGGGTCGTTCAGCCAGCTGGGGGAGCTACCCCCAGTCTTACAGTCGGTCGTGCGATCGGCCTGCTGGGGGAGCTGCCCTAGCCTTACGGTCGATCGAATGATCGACCTGCTCGGAGAGTTGTCTTTAGCCTCACAGTCAGTCGAATGATCGGCCTGCTGGGAGAGTTGCCCCCAGCCTCACGGTCGGTCGAATGATCGGCCTGCTGGGAGAGTTGTCCCAGCCTCACGGTCGGTCGAATGATCGGCCTACTGGGGGAGTTTCCCCCAGCCTCATGGTCGGTCGAATGATCGGCCTGCTGGGGGCATTTCCCCCAGCCTCACGGTCGGTCGAATGATCGGCCTGCTGGGGGCGTTGCCCTCCAGCCTTACGGTCAAGCATTACCTACGGTGTGAGAAATGTCTTGATGCGAAAAGAGAGATTTCCTTTATTTGAGATATTTTCCCTTCCTTCAATACAATCATCTAGGCACGGGTCATACATTTACTGGTAGTATTTACGCAGGTGCTCCACGTTCCAGGTGTGAGTGAGCACCAACCTTCCTAGAGTCGAGAGTCGGTACGTCGCTGGGCTGAGGACCTCAGTAATCACGTAGGGCCCCTCCCATTTGGTGATGAGCTTCCCTTTGCGTGCGACCTCTGGGTTGAAGATCGCTTTCCTCAAGACCAGATCTCCTTGGTGGAATCCCCTCCCTTTGACCTGGGAGTTGTAATAGCAAGCCACTCGCTGTTTTTGTTGGACGACCGAGGCCAAAGCTTGGTCACGCCGCTTGTCTATGAGCTCTAAGTTGACTTCTAGGCCCTCCGAGTTCCTTTCTTTGTCAAAGTGCCGGAGTCGGAGTGATTCCTCACCCACCTCGACGAGCACAACCACCTCGGCCTCCACGCGAGCATGAAGGGTGTCTCCCCCTTGGCCTCTTTATGCGGTGTTTGATATGACCAGAGTATCCCAAGAAGCTCTTTCGGCCAGTCTCCCTGCGCTTCTCCTACTTTCTTGTGACGCGGTTTGAGGATGCACTTGTTGGTGGCCTCGGCCATTCCATTGGTCTGGGGGCGGGCCACGGAGGCAAACAGGAGCTTGATCTTCCATTCTGCGCAGAACTCTCTGAACCCCGCACAATCAAATTGTTTCACATTGTCTATGACGATGGACCGAGGGATTTCGAACCGGGAAATGATGGATTTCAAGATGAAGCTTTTCGGCTTTTTCCAGGTGATGGTGGCCAGTGGTTCAGCCTCGATCCACTTGATGAAGTAGTCCATCGCCACAATCAGGTGCTTCCTCTGCCCCTTCGCAGAAGCAAATGGACCGAGGATATCCAGCCCCCACTTGGCGAAGGGGACCGAGCTGATTATCGACACAAGTTTGACCCGGGGGGTCGAGCTGATCTTCGCAAACCTTTGGCATATCGGGCATTTCCGAACGTACTCGACCGAGTTGTTAACGAAGGTCGGCCAACAATTACCCTGCCTTAGGATCTTCATTGGGATCGTATTACCCCCATGGTGGTTCCCGCAAAGCACTTTGTTGATCTCTCAGATGACGTAGTCGGCCTCCTGTGATCCAAGGCATTTGATGCAGGGGAGGACGTCGGCTTTGGTACAGCGCCTTCTGTATAGCACTGCTTCGTGTAGCACGTACAGAGTGCATTCTGCTCTAGCATCCGGTGCTCCTCTTGGTCTGCTGGGACCTCGCCAGTGGTGAGGTACCGAATGATGGGGTCCTTCAAGGAAGGTTCGGCATCGATGATCATCAGCTCCTCTTCTTCTGTGCTGGGGTTCTGGAGGCTCTCGACGTAGATGGTGCAGCCCAACTCCTTGAGGGAGGAAGAGGCCAGCTTTGACAGGGCATCTGTGCGAGCATTATCTAGCCTTAGCAGATGGAGTGTCTCGACGTTCTTGAACTTTGAAAGCTCGGATTTGGCCGAGGCTAGGTAACGCTACATTGCCTCTTCTCGAGTTATGTATTCCCCTTATAATTGGCTGATGATGAGTCTAAAGTCGCTGAGAAGGCATACGGACTCTGCCCCCAGTGCTCTCGCCAGCTTTAGGCCATTGATGGTGGCTTCGTATTCGGCCACGTTGTTGGTGGCCAGAAACTCGAGCTAAAGGGTGTACTCAACTGCGTTCCCATCGGGGGACCGGACAACGATGCCAGTCCCGCTTCCCGCATTCGTCGCCGACCCATCCACGTGGACTACCCATGCATCCTGACCATCTGCTTGATCACTGAGAACGGTGTCAGCCAAAAGGAGGGATAGGGGTTGAGGCATAACCGTGCTTGGGCTCATCATGTCGAGATGCACTCCACCGTCAATGGTACATTCGACGAGGAAGTCTGCTAGTGCATGTCCCTTGATGGCCGTCATTGGCTTGTATCTGAGGTCGAACTCAGTCAGCTCCATGCCCCAGTTTAGTATCCTCCACATCCGATCAAACCTCTTAAGGTTTTGTTCGAGCTGGGAGTCAGTCAGGACCAGGATGGTGTGCGCTTGGAAGTAAGGACGGAGTTGTTGTGTCGAAAGGATGAGGGCATATGCCAGCTTCTCTACTGGGATGTACTGCTCCTCTGCATCTCTCAGGATCCGGCTGGTGTAGTACACCGGCCTTTACAACTCGGCATCCTCTCTGATCAGCAACGAGCTCACCTCTTCGGTACTGGCCAGGTACATGCTCAGGGGTTCCCCCTCCTTGGGTTTGGGGAGGAGCGGGGGGCTACGAAGGTACTCCTTCAATTCGGGGAACGCCCGGGCACGGCTTTCATCCCATTCTACAGCTTTCCTCTTCCCGACCGGCTCGGCGAGGGCCTTCCTCAGGTTCCTGAAGAATGGGAGTTATCTCTCCACCGATATGGATAGGAAGCGTCCTAAAGCGGCGATCCGTCGGCTCAACCTTTGCAACTCTCAGATCATCGTTTGGCTCTTTTATGTTGATCAGGGCCTCAATCTTGTTTCGGTTGGCTTCAATGCCACGGTTGGTGATCATGAAGCCCAGTAATTTCCCAGACCTCACCCCAAACGTACACTTCGTGGGGTTGAGTTTGATGTTGTGTCTTTGTAACTGTTTGAAGGTCTCCCCGAGGTCGACGATATAGTCGATGGGGTCCTTGGATTTGAGCAGAATATCATCCACATAGACCTCCAGATTCCTTCCAATCTGAGAGTCAAAGACTCCGTTGACCATCCTTTGTAGTAGAAGGGTGAGGAGTCGAAGACTCCGTTGACCATCCTTTGTAGTAGAAGGTTGCCCCTGCATTCTTCAGACAGAAGGGCATCTTTTTGTAGCAAATGTCCTACGGTCAATGATGAACGGCGTCTTCTCCTCGTCCTTCGGATCCATGTGAACTTGGTTGTACCCAGAGTAGGCGTACATGAAGCTGAGCATCTCATAGCATGAAGCGCTTTCTACAAGATGATCGATGCGGGGCAGTGGGTAGCTATCCTTAGGGCAAATCTTGTAGAGATCAGTGAAATCTACACACATTTGCCACTTGCCACTAAACTTCTTCACCATTACAATATTGGCCAGCCAGTCGGGGTACCAGACTTCTCTGATGAAGTCTGCTTCGAGGAGACGTTCCACCTCCTCGGCTGCAGCCCTCATCTTTTCGCCGCCCAGGTTCCTCTTTTTCTGCCTGATTGGCTTGAAGTTGGGGTCAACGTGCAACCGGTGGGTGATAACTTCGGGGTCCATGCCCGGCATGTCGTCAGGTGACCATGTGAAGATGTCCAAGTTGGCTTTCAAGCATCCGATCAACTCGTCCTTCAGGGCCGGATCAAGTTCCGATCCGATAGATACGAACCTGCCGTCTATGCCTCCGACGGGAATGAGCTCTGTTTCTTCAACATGGGCTGCTCTCGAATTGCTCGAGTCGCCCCTTCGATTGAGGAGGTCCATCGGGTCATACCGCTCCACGCTGCGCCCCTCACTGGACAATTGCTACCATGCCTTGGGGCTTGCCTGGTCGCCTTTAACCTTCTCGACCCCCTTCGGGGTTCGAAACTTGACCATTTGATGGAGGGTCGAGACTACGGCTCCGACCGCATTGGGAGCGACCGGTCGATTATCCCATTATTCGTCGACATGATCCTCAAGGCCATAAACTCAATGGTTATAGTGGTTGAGTGGGGTAGCTCCCCAAGCGTAATGGGAAGGTGGATCATTCCCACGATAGATGCGGAATGTCCTGTGAAGCCCACTACGGGGCCCGAACAAGGTACAAGGATTTCATCCCGCAGCCCCATTTTCTCCAAGGTCGACATGAACAGGATGTTGCATGAACTTCCCATGTCCACGAGCAGCCGCCGGACCAGGGTGGTGTCAATGACGGTCGAGACGACTAGTGCGTCATCATGCGGTAGCTCTACCCCCTTCAGGTCCTCCTCGGAGAAGGATATGTGCTGGGTGTTGTCCCCAGCTTCCTCACGGTCTAAGTCCATTTTCGTGGCCCGTGGTGTGCTCGGCTCCTCAATTCGGGGCAGGCGTCGGGCGGTTGCGGCATTTCCAAGGCGGTCGCTGGCAGGCCCAAGCGTCGACGTAGCTGCAGCCATATTCCTGCGTCCCTGATGCATGGCCGTGTCATCTTCGTTGTGGTTGTTTAATGTGAGTGTAGACGATTTCTCATTTTCCACAGACGGCACCAGATGTTTCAGGGTATTTTCTCACCACAGTTCGGTAGTCAGGAGGGTCAAAGGTCGGCATGGTCACGTGAGACACATGCGGCCTTCGAGATCGGGTAGCGGCTCGTTCGCTCTGTCTGGAATGCGCGAACCCGGGCGTCGGACGCCCAAATAGTAGCTCCAGGGGAACGATGGCCTCCTTGAGTGGAAAGGCGAACGAGCTCGGGACCGATACCGTTCGGTTCCGGTGGATGAAGCGTCGAAGGGTAGATTCGGCGGGGTGAAGTCTCCTTGACCCGTACGGACGAGAAATCTCGTCAGGGGAGTCGGACCTTGGTTCCGACCAAGTCTCCTCCGATGCCTAAGTCAGATATGATCTGAAGGATGCCCGGTGGGATCGAGTACGGTTCACGGAGAGACCGATACACGAATCCTCAGGCCGAGCTGTGGAGGAGAATTGTGAGGTGGAAGACAAGATCGTATGAGGAAGAATACATGAGTGTAGAGTATTCAGAGTTCGGTCCTTTCGTCTCCCAATCTCCGGGTCTGTTGTAGGGATTGAACTGCCCACGTCTCCCTCATCCTCCCCCCATTTTTGCCCCATGGGCCATGTCTGCGCCTCTTTCATGGCCTCTTGCTGGGCCTAGAAGGCCAGCGTAATGACGATTCAAGTGGTCGGAGTCCGGAGGAGCAGTTTCCTTAATTGTCGAAGGTCAGCGGTTCCCTTAATGTCGACTTTGGGCCGGCGTCATCAAAAGTGCTCGCGGGGCCTCTGAGCCCGGGCCTAATCTTTCCCTGGTATGTGCAGGGGCGGACCCACGTTGGGCCTGCCCCCCCCCCCCCCCCCCCCCCCCCCCCCCATTTTTCAAAATTTATGAGTATACTAGTCATAACCCGTGCCCGCGGGCACGGTTCATTTAAGATTTTCCCTGCAAAATCTTTGTTACCCGAAAAATTATTTCCACAGCCAAAATTTAGCAGAACAATAAATTAGGGTAAAAATATTTAGCGGCACGGGCATCTTCGGCGTGGAACAACAAATTCGGCGTCGAACAACAAATTTGGCGTCCGCGCCTTCGGCACGGAATAACAAATTAGCGTAACAAATTTAACGGGGCGCCTTCGGCGCGGGCACCTCAGGGTATTTTTATGCTAATTTGTTGCTCCGCTAAATTGTTTTACGCTAAGTTTTTTGTTTTGTTTAAGTTAATGGATCATGCTTCTCCACAATCTTTCCCAATGCATTTTTAATTTCAAAGTTTAGGTTCCCAAGGCAATCCCCCAAATTTAATCTCCACGATCTTTCCCAATGCACTTCTAATTTCAAAGTTTAGGTTCCCAAGGCACTTCACCTTCCAAATTTAATCTCCACAATCTTTTCCAAGACACTTCTAATTTCAAAATTTTGGTTTCCAAGACACCTTTTCCACCAAAATTTAAGTTTTCCCATCAAAATTTTTATAAAATCCAATCTCAACCATTGATTTACCAAGATCAAATCTCAGCCACTCTTTATCTTGTCCTAGTCAGCCCGAGAATTTAAAAAACGTTGTCAAATGTATAATAGATATATATGGCACATGCGGCAGAAATCTGTTAAGTAGATAAATTGAATTCCCATATGATGAATACTTCTGTGGAAAGTTGGTTGTGCGTTTCCGCATCGCCCTGAAGATCCTGGGTTCGATTCACGGGTGTTGCATAAAATTTTAAATTTTAAGGTTATATAAATTAATTAAATCTACTCTTTGTTGTCTTGCGTCCACTCCCCCAAGCATAAGGTCGTGAAGCAGTTTCAATTCTTGGGTTGTGCAAAAACTTTTAATGTTAAGTAAATTAGGTAAATCTCCACTCACATGGTTGTTTTGTTGGCATGTTGGTTATGCATTCCCTTCTCCAAGCAGAAGATCACGGGTTCAATTCTTAGGTGGTGTTAAAACATTTGAGATTTTCGTTTTTTTCCCATTTTTTTAATTATAACATAGCTGAGTTCTTATCTAATTGAGAACAGATACGTTATTTTTTCTTCATGTTTTTAATTATAACATAGCAGAGTCCACGTTTAACTGAGAAAAGAAAAACGTCCATAAAAATATATACCTTAGTTTACGATTAAATTTCACAAGTCATTGTAAAATAGACAATTGTCTGATCACACAACGTTGTGATTTTTAATTAGCATTTTTAAATTATCATGGTTAACTTAATCTATCTAAAATGTTTCCCTTAAATTTAAAAGTTTAATTAATTCTTGGTTAGTTTCCATGATTATATTTTTAAAATTTTGTTTTTTTTGCAGATTAACGATATAATCAGCATCATTTTCTTGTTCATATCTTCGTTAATAGGTGAACGATTTTGTGTATAATAAATGCATGGTGCAATTTGCTGCTTGTTTAAAGTAATTCAGTTTGAATCTTCATAATTTATTTTCCTTCTCATGTAATTAAAACTTGTTTTTGTTTTCGATTTTCTTACTCGATCCCTAGTACATATGTTGCATATTGAGCAATGAATTTCATATCTACTTTGTTGTTCACTTCATCATTTCAAATATACTTAAACGTAATGGAAAAACACAGCATTCATCTCTTTGGACCCGTCGACTTGAACACCAACACATCTATGTACTTTACGAATACAGTTTGTATACCTTCTTGCAAAGCCGTCCGGCCTCCCCGGACATCTATCTAATCCTGGTTCCGCCCCTGTGCATGTGGACTTAGTCCGTTCTGCCGTGGCCCGTTCAGGAGGGTTGTATTGTATCACTCAGTATATATCTAGCATAAAAATATTTTTAGATTTCCTGAATGAATCGAACTTACAAAAATGGCATGCGGCAGTCGTAAGTATTGATTACGTACAAACAAAACAAAGGGTAAAAAAATAATGCTGATTGCCGATATTCTTGACCTGCTGTATCCCTTTGTGGCTCACTTTGATCTATTTATTTGAACTCCGTTATGGACCTACTAATGCTCCTGATCCTACTTAATTATGGCTTGAACACAAACCGAACAAATCTTTTCTGTCTGACAGAAAAATTATGAAATATTGAACCAAGCAGAGGGAAGAGAGGGAGGGGGTAAAAGGAAGACAGAAAGACAAGAGGTTGAGCAATGCAGTTTCCAGTATAAGAGAGAATCGAATTAATGGTTTCTCAACAACATGCCATTTATTTATTTATTTATTCTCATTCCTTACAGTTACAACGAACAGGCCAAGAACTCATGGCCCAACGCTGACACTACTCCATAATCCATACCGACTCTTAACAGAAACAACCATATATATATATATTCAGAGCGCAAACGACCTTTTTGTTCCCTCCGTCATCGCCACATGCATGCACCATCTTCAGTGGACCCTGCAGAAAAACTCATCAAAACCAATCAAAGAGATAATTGTACTAATTTACTAACCATCGTTTCAATGAGAGAAATATGGCTTACTTGCTGCAGTCGGTGCCACTGCTGATCGGAAAAGGTACCGGAGCTCCGCACTGTGCCGGCAGCGCCTTAGCATTCTCATCCTTGATGTTGTGCAGACGCGCGGCCGCGGTCTTCATGCACTCGCAAGCGGACTGCTTGTCCGCCGTGGTTTTCGCCATGTCCCTCAGCTTTCGCACGCCGTTGCAGCAAGGAACAGAAGGCTTCGGCTGCTCGCCGGTGAGGTAGGGGACGCAGGAGACCAGGGACATGCCCACGTCTCCGCAGCTGATTGCGTTGCCACGCTCGGCCATCAGGCAGGCGATGGCCAGTGCTAGGAGAACGCTTGCGACCGCGGCCTTCATGTTGGGTTGCTCGTTGTTGCTGCTTTCACTGTTTGTTTAGATTGAGTTGGTTTCTTCTTCGATTATTAATTGCTCCCGTATTTATAGCTCGTGATGTGCTCAAAAGCGGTTGCTTTTTTGGGGTCGAGTTAGCTTTTTCGGTTACTGATTAGCTCACTGTAACGCATGGGCGCTCGCTGCTTTTGCCGAAAAGAGGGATAGTGCGACGTGAGTTTCACGTGAGATCTGTTTTGGTGTTCTTGTTTGGGATACTGGTTTTATGTGGTTCGAAGATGGTTCTTGTAATTGTACGTCAATGATTTAAACCCATAAATTCGCTAAATATTTTGCCTGCCAATTAATGTAGCTTGATGAAATCAATCTCCGTCTCAACATGAAGCAACATCAATTAGATTGGATAGATAGAATACATTTATATTTCTCTATCTGATGGCCTTTCTCGTGTAAGTTAGGAGAGAAATGAGACCTCATTTTCAAGATTTTAACCTCATAAATACATCTCTTGTAAGGGATCCTAATCCAATGTTGGATTAGATCCCATGGCTAAATAAGGATAATCCAACTCTAGCGAGACACTAATTTGGATTTAATTAAGAAACTATTCATGATGTAGAGAATAAGTCCCCTCAATTTGGACTCCGGTTGCTTCCACTAACTATCCACTTACTTTAGGCGGTTTGGGTTCAAGTTGGACCCCTTCTTAACAAGTTCAGATCAAACTCATAACTATATGAGTCCATCAGGTCCCCTACATTCATGGCGGGAGAAATACTCTAACAATAAAATTGAAGAGAGAATTAGAAGGCGATGTTGATGAAAACATTCAAATTCTATACAATAATACACTACTTAAACCTATTCGTATGGCCTCCTTTTATTGAGTTGGAATGTCTCTTAAAATTTCTATTACATAACAGTAAAAGTAATTAATGAAGTTTGAATTTATGTGATGTAAAAGTAACAATTCTTGCATGTTTTTTTATTCTTTAGTTGTTGCGCTTCAATGAATGAGTAGTTTGAAGGGTTGTGAAAGAGGAGTCCGGACTTATTTAACATCATTCTTACTTAATATGTCCAAAACGTTCTCAATTTTCTTTTTGTATTGACATAACTCTTATTTTACTCTGTTACTACAAATCTTCATCCCAAAAATATTATTTGCATTTCCAAGATATTTTATATTAAATTCAATACTTAACTATCTTTTTAGCTTTATAATTTATTTATATACTAACAAGCAATCAACATGTTATCAATACATAGGCCTAGCAAAATCATAAAACTATCAGAAAGACATTTTTAAGTAACCTCAATTGTCATGCGTACTTCTGCTGAAATCACACATAGTCATACATGTATCAAAACAATTGGACCATTGCCACAGAGCATGCTTCAACCAATATAAATAATTTTTGAATTTGCATAAGAGATCATGTTTATCTTAATGAACAAATCTATTATACAATAGAGGACTTTGTCTTAGGTGGAATGTTTGTCCCATGTGGCAATGTCACATCGCCATAAGGGATGCCACCTAGGACAAAAAACCCTTTCTCCACAATTATTTACATGGTTGTCATTGAGGAGAAAAACATCCCACAAACTCACTTATTTACATTTTTGCACTAGGGGATTTTTTCCCTATAACCCCCAAGGTTTTTGCATTTATACTTTTACCCTCGACGATATCAACACATACACTCACACTTCTCACTCTTTTTCGCTCTCGCGCGTGCATCGCATCCTGTTCGTGAGGCTTTTTTTGGCTCAGTGCACTGTGTGCACGGGTTATTTCTAGTCATTCAATATGTGCGAACTATGGTTACCTTTGTGTTAAGTCATTGGGCGGGCACTCGAGGGGGCTCGTTCGATGAGTGACTAAGGCCCACAGAGCCCACAAGAAAAGCCTAAAACTGAATCAGCCAAGGCTAACATACCAGTCGCCCGTTGCACTCCCATTAATTGAACGTGGGATTGAAGGTGAGCTCATAAATAGCGGTGACGTGGGCTACGGTTACCCCATATTAAAGGGAACCATGTCACCATAACTAGTGACTGTTATCCTCCCAACGTCACTGAAAAGACCCCGGAGGTCTATAAATACAGGGAGACGGACAGAGTAAAGAGGTACGAGATCTGATACTCTGAGACTACATACTTTATCGTATATTTCTTCCAAAAAAGAGCTTGCGACGACAGACCCGAGACAAGCCTTCGTGGGTCGATCTCAGCTGCTCCAAACTACTCCTCTCTCTTAAGTTTCATTCTAACTTAAGCATCGGAGGGAATTTGGGTCGGGGCCCAGATTCGACCCCCCTGACAATTTCTTGTGGTGCAGATCATCGAGCCCTGATCCTACGAGAGGGTCGCATCCGAGCTTCCCAACACCAATCGACTGACGCTCGATCTGCTTGAGGGCCAACAAGCCCCGCAAGTCAACCACAATCCACCAACGACCCGGGTTCCTTTAATCTAGAGTCCCGCTCAACCGACTGACGAGGCTCCGACTCATCAACAAAGGATCCACGTCAGCATCTATAACGACCCCGGTCCCCGGTATACCCGATAAGTACGAATCCGTATCAGGGTATCCCGAAGAGGGCGAGTGTTACGTAGAAAGAAAGAAAAGAAGAGAGTAGAAGAACACTGCAGGTACTACGCACGTGCTGGGAAGTACAAGTAAAACTCCATCTCAGATAAAAACACTGAGAAAATAACAAAAGTACAATATTCCATTTTATTGATACATTGATACATCTTATACATACACCAACATCTTCATATTCACAACTCTAAGTACAAAGGTCCACCCGAAAAAGAAGCACCAAAAGTACAAGTCTCTCATCATACCCCTCACCCACCCAATACTACAATTGATCACCAACTCCAAAGCTCCAGCCGCTATCTCCAACCTCCAACTCACATGACCTGAAAGTCAACGGGGACACCCGTCAACGCGTGACCCAGTAGAAACTCCTAACCACTCTAGTAGAAACCCAGTTTAGAAACTGGTATACCTATCTAGGGAGGGTGGTCTAACAAGTAATGGTCTTAGGGTATAAAGGTAATCACATTACAATGTGTAAGCATCAAGGAAGAACTTGTGAACATGCATAAGTAACCATGTTGTAACATGCAAGTGCTGGAGGTAAGTAGGAGAACAAATTAACATGCAAGTACTGGACATTTATAATAAACAATGGAATGGATCGGCATGAGTTAACAATATTAACTTAACAGAGAAACAAGTGAGCATGGGATAATAATATTTATAATTAAAAGACAATTACTTTAAGTCATTGATTCTCATGTTTGGAAACCCCGTGTAAAACCGTAGGACGCTAAGGAGGCGGAACTTCACCCAGGGTGGGTGGAAAAAGTGGTACCCCAACCAGCAACACGGGCACCGGAGGGGGGCCTCTCGCAACTCTATGCCCGAACGGGGCAAGGCACTAGAGCGAGACCTGCTCGGTTTTTCTGTGGGACAAACGGAGTAAACCATCAATTACCGCCATGGTGCATCACGGGTACACCAGCGGCCTCTCCAACCCTTTCAACTCGTCCTTCCGGGAGTGATACAGCGGGTGAGAATTCATAATCATCTGTCCGCTCCTTAACTCCTTTAAATTTACCCGTGTTTCCCCCAAACCCCATGTCACCCTCCCTTAAGAGGACTTAGTCATTTTCATGAAACATAAACATCTTCCATTTCTTTTCTTTCCACAGTTCATCACATATTTGGGACATGCATCGCCTTGTGCATTCCCTTTCTCATTTCTCATAATATACATGAAACGTATAACCATATTCACATCATCATCATCATCATCATCATCTCAATTAAAGAATTGCATGGAATATCATCACAAACTCATCGTTATGAAGATATTAATGTGAGCACAAAAGCATGAACAAATTGAAATTAAACATTATTAACATAACGAATATTTCATGAAACATCTGCATAATTATATGTATCAAGAGCATGTCATTGAGAACATGATTAGCACAAACAAACTTAACTTCAAACAAAACTACACCATGATAAGCAACTAAGCAAAATTAGCATTTGAATCTGTCAAAACTGTTACAGCAGAAAGAATATCACTTTTAGCATATCTACAGTCAGAATTGATGTCTGGTCCCTTCACGAAAGTTGTAGATATGGGTGTTTTCCTTTCACTGACCAATTTTCATAAGCTCAGTTGACATATGTGATTTATGGTGGATTTTCCTCCTAACAGGTATAATTTCAGCATTCTGAACCAGAAACTGAGTTCAGTTCAAGTCCATTTTTTATCTATAAGTTACAAACAGAATTAAAATCTAAAAAAAAATTATGGGTTGAAGATCTTGAAGTCAGCTTTCCAACGGCATCAAGATCATAATATTTTATAAAGTGTGCATGGAGTTCTACTCGTTTTACTGAAAGGTGTCAAAACTGTCTAAAAAACAGACCAGTTTTAGAAACTGAATTTTTTACCCCTAGTTTTCAGTCCCGAATTTGCAAAACTTGTAAACATGAAAGTTATTAAGGACTACAATATGAGTAACATATATTTTTTTCATATTTTTCTTTCATCTACGTTGGGAGATATTCTCAGTTTAACAGAGAATAAAAATACTGGAATTTCAGAACAGTTTTGATTGAAAACCAGTGTGCATATCCGAATTTTTATAAAATCATACAGTTAGAATTTGGCAAAATGATCTGAATGAAAGTTGTTCATAACAATGAGATACCCAACATATAAAAATTTCCAAAGCATTTCCCATTAGCCAATTAACCCCAGAACTTAGTCAAAGTTTCAGTTCTTCTGGATCAAAATTTTCAGCATGAAAAAGTTAACTCAAATCTCCGTGGTCCTAAAAACTAAATTCTACCTAAGTGAAAGGAATTTCTACCTTGCAAAAGTCCTCCAAAAATATTTCTTTTGGCCCTTCTTATTCCTTGAAGAACTTGAGCTCCTAGTCTCCTTCTTCAAGCTCCAATCTTGTCTCCATATGGTTGATTTTTTGGCTATTTTGGCTAGTTTTTGGTGGTTGGAATGAAAAGGAATTTTGGGGCTTTTTAGAGGTTGAAGAGGGGAGCTAATTGGAAGTATTTTCTAAGGAAGATGATGAAGAAAAATGGAAAGAAAGGGGGCATGCTAATTTTTTGGCCAGAAAATGGGGAGTGAGGGAGGAGAGTGAAATGAGATTTTCTTTTTCTTTTTCTTGGTTTTTGTTCTTCATGCATAGGTTTTAGGAATCCCCCAAATCCCTCTCCTTCTTACACCTACTAAGCCATGTGTCTCTAATTAACTAAAAACATGACACCTAATAGGATGTGTTGTCATGGTAATAAAAATGTGGATTTTTGTATTTTAAGAAATTAAAAATACTTGAATAAATACTTCATACACTCCCAAATACATGTATTTCTCCAAATACTCTCATTTACTAAATTCAAGTAATGATTTTAAAATCTTTTAAAATAAATTCCTACATCAAATAATTAAAAGAAAAATATGGGCATACTTCCCAAAAATATACGGACGTATCTATGTCAAAAATACGTACAAATACGCGTATATGAAAGGGTAGGGGTCATTTACATTCTACCCACCTTAATAACCAAGTCCGCCCTCGGACTTTCTATGCTAAAGGTCTGACCGGAGACTGAATAGTATAAGGGTTTCCCTACCCAAGAAATACAAACAACGCTATATGGAATATACTATACACTCATGTATACATGCGCTATACCGTAGATTATACAACATATATACACACATTCTTATCCAAGAATATAGGTATACATACAGACAAATCATCACAACACATACATAGTACTATACATTCCACATCCATCCATGTACTCACAAATATATCTATATTGCATGAGAACACTCACATATATATACAGACTAATATGTTACACACATACTAGTACACACCTGTACACCATGTATCAATATCGTACATAGCAATAAGTAGAAATATGTATAGATACACCCAAGGCATTAATATACACTCTAATATTTATACACTTATTATACTCACTATATATACACTTACATATAGATACACACAAATACATGTCCAAAGACATATGCTATATCATGGATACATATAGATATATCTAAATTACATACACCTTTATATGTAAGCACACACTCCTTGTAGTTATATATTTACATACATACATGTTCACATGCTATTTAAACACCACCGTACTCATAAGTCACACAGCTAGCATACTTACATATACACATACCTATGGGCATACCTAGATACATCAGAGTATAGTTCAAATATACAATCCATTTATAGATACACAAACTACTATATACATCACATCCAATATGCATACAACCTTACTAACATACATATGCAAATAGGTATATCCAAATATCGATACAATTATAGTAGGTAGTCATATACCAATACTTTACACACCGATATGATGCACCACATATCCAGTGGGTAACCATACACAAACATATCACTTAAGCAACGGTAAGTATAAACACCTTCAACTATATAGACAATTATATATAATAGTTCGCACTCAAGTATGCACACAGTACATATCACTATAGTAAATAGTCCTGACAATATGTATATATAGTATATCAACCCTTCTAGTACACACTCACCTTATATATGCAAGTATAACATTCATATGTATTCAAATCCAATATTCACTCACGTAAGTCTATATTTATCCACCTATACACGGTACAAATATACTTACATACAAACCGTCAGCGTAACATATAATTCAATGCAGTATATATATATACACAAAATAATATGTATAAATAATAGCACAAGAATTATATCAATACAGTATATGTATCCTATATACAACATCATTTAGTAAGCCAATATATTTTCACAAAACCTACTTATGATACACATCACATTGTAGCTATACTCATATACACATATCTCACTATATCAATTTACACAACCACATTTATAGTATGCATACACACATAATTATTCTATGTATATCATCATACACTATTATACATTCAAAATATACTTCCACTTCGGCTCACCAACAATCATCTATATACTAACACATATATCATCAAGTTTATTTACACCACCAATACATATTCACACAGATACTCTGTATATAATATATATATACACTCATCCCACTAGACACCCATATACAAATATATCTTCTAACATCACTTTAATGCATCATGCTCTAGTATCCATACATACAGCTCTATATACATCCATATAGTCATACATATACACCTCCAAATATAATCGAAGTGTATATTACCATATAAATAATACAGAACACTCTATTGCACAGATAATATGTCTTACTCATAATTTCACTCATCAAATACTACATTCACCTCAATCCATACAAACAACTTTACTATACACACACCTATACTATGAATTACAAGAATAAACATAAGTAGTCATATACGTATCTATAGTGTATCTTATTTATAGTTATAGCTATAGACACATATCTATATAAATACATGCGAATACACCTGCAATACTTTTACATCCATGCAAACACATACACACCCGTACATATATGTATATATTCAAAACAACTACACATGCTTAACCTCAGGGAGCTCTTCACATTGGGTTTCCTAATACCAGGGTTTTGCCCTAAGGCTGATCACCTACCCACCTTAGGACACAACTACCCTTACGGAGCATTACCCGCACTATCCTTACGCACGCCGCAGTGCGGAGACCTGCATGGGCCGCCAACTGTAACGACCCGGTCCCCCGGTATACCCGATAAGTACGAATCCGTATCAGGTATTCCCGAAGAGGCGAGTGTTACGTAGAAAGAAAGAAAAGAAGAGAGTAGAAAGAACACTGCAGGTACTACGCACGTGCTGGGAAGTACAAGTAAAACTCCATCTCAGATAAAAACACTGAGAAAATAACAAAAGTACAATATTCCATTTTATTGATACATTGATACATCTTATACATACACCAACATCTTCATATTCACAACTCTAAGTACAAAGGTCCACCCGAAAAAGAAGCACCAAAAGTACAAGTCTCTCATCATACCCCTCACCACCCAATACTACAATTGATCACCAACTCCAAAGCCTCCAGCCGCTATCTCCAACCTCCAACTCACATGACCTGAAAGTCAACGGGGACACGTCAACGCGTGACCCAGTAGAAACTCCTAACACTCTAGTAGAACCCAGTTTAGAACTGGTATACCTATCTAGGGAGGGTGGTCTAACCAAGTAATGGTCTTAGGGTATAAAGGTAATCACAATACAATGTGTAAGCATCAAGGAAGAACTTGTGAACATGCATAAGTAACCATGTTGTAACATGCAAGTGCTGGAGGTAAGTAGGAGAACAAATTAACATGCAAGTACTGGACATTTATAATAAACAATGGAATGGATCGGCATGAGTTAACAATATTAACTTAACAGAGAAACAAGTGAGCATGGGATAATAATATTTATAATTAAAAGACAATTACTTTAAGTCATTGATTCTCATGTTTGGAAACCCGTGTAAACCGTAGGACGCTAAGGAGGCGGACTTCACCCAGGGTGGGTGAAAAAGTGGTACCCCAACCAGCAACACGGGCACCGGAGGGGGCCTCTCGCAACTCTATGCCCGAACGGGGCAAGGCACTAGAGCGAGACCTGCTCGGTTTTTCTGTGGGACAAACGGAGTAAACCATCAATTACCGCCATGGGTGCATCACGGGTACACCAGCGGCCTCTCCAACCCTTTCAAACTCGCCCTTCCGGGAGTGATACAGCGGGTGAGAATTCATATCATCTGTCCGCTCCTTAACTCCTTTAATTTACCCGTGTTTCCCCCCAAACCCCATGTCACCCTCCTTTAAGAGGACTTAGTCATTTTCATGAAACATAACATCTTCCATTTCTTTTCTTTCCACAGTTCATCACATATTTGGGACATGCATCGCCTTGTGCATTCCCTTTCTCATTTCTCATAATATACATGAAACGTATAACCATATTCACATCATCATCATCATCATCATCATCTCAATTAAAGAATTGCATGGAATATCATCACAAACTCATCGTTATGAAGATATTAATGTGAGCACAAAAGCATGAACAAATTGAAATTAAACATTATTAACATAACGAATATTTCATGAAACATCTTGCATAATTATATGTATCAAGAGCATGTCATTGAGAACATGATTAGCACAAACAAACTTAACTTCAAACAAAACTACACCATGATAAGCACTAAGCAAAATTAGCATTTGAATCTGTCAAAACTGTTACAGCAGAAAGAATATCACTTTTAGCATATCTACAGTCAGAATTGATGTCTGGTCCCTTCACGAAAGTTGTAGATATGGGTGTTTTTCCTTTCACTGACCAATTTTCATAAGCTCAGTTGACATATGTGATTTATGGTGGATTTTCTCCTAACAGTATAATTTCAGCATTCTGAACCAGAAACTGAGTTCAGTTCAAGTCCATTTTTCTATAAGTTACAAACAGAATTAAAATCTAAAAAAAATTATGGGTTGAAGATCTTGAAGTCAG
Organism: Scilla litardierei; assembly: GCA_030789695.1. Taxonomy (NCBI): domain Eukaryota; kingdom Viridiplantae; phylum Streptophyta; class Magnoliopsida; order Asparagales; family Asparagaceae; genus Scilla; species Scilla litardierei. The sequence goes on from CM061139.1 coordinate 161,947,953, forward strand.
CTTTCCAACGGCATCAAGATCATAATATTTTATAAAGTGTGCATGGAGTTCTACTCGTTTTACTGAAAGGTGTCAAAACTGTCTAAAAACAGACCAGTTTTAGAAACTGAATTTTTACCCTAGTTTTCAGTCCGAATTTGCAAAACTTGTAAACATGAAAGTTATTAAGGACTACCATATGAGTAACATATATTTTTTTCATATTTTTCTTTCATCTACGTTGGGAGATATTCTCAGTTTAACAGAGAATAAAAATACTGGAATTTCAGAACAGTTTTGATTGAAAACCAGTGTGCATATCCGAATTTTTATAAAATCATACAGTTAGAATTTGGCAAAATGATCTGAATGAAAGTTGTTCATAACAATGAGATACCCAACATATAAAATTTCCAAAGCATTCCCATTAGCCAATTAACCCCAGAACTTAGTCAAAGTTTCAGTTTTTCTGGATCAAATTTTCAGCATGAAAAAGTTAACTCAAATCTCCGTGTCCTAAAACTAAATTCTACCTAAGTGAAAGGAATTTCTACCTTGCAAAAGTCCTCCAAAATATTTCTTTGGCCCTTCTTATTCCTTGAAGAACTTGAGCTCCTAGTCTCCTTCTTCAAGCTCCAATCTTGTCTCCATATGGTTGATTTTTTGGCTATTTTGGCTAGTTTTTGGTGTTGGAATGAAAAGGAATTTTGGGGCTTTTTAGAGGTTGAAGAGGGGAGCTAATTGGAAGTATTTTCTAAGGAAGATGATGAAGAAAAATGAAAGAAAGGGGGCATGCTAATTTTTGGCAGAAATGGGGAGTGAGGGAGAGAGTGAAATGAGATTTTCTTTTTCTTTTTCTTGGTTTTGTTCTTCATGCATAGGTTTTAGGAATCCCCAAATCCCTCTCCTTCTTACACCTACTAAGCCATGTGTCTCTAATTAACTAAAAACATGACACCTAATAGGATGTGTTGTCATGGTAATAAAAATGTGGATTTTTGTATTTTAAGAAATTAAAAATACTTGAATAAATACTTCATACACTCCAAATACATGTATTTCTCCAAATACTCTCTATTTACTAAATTCAAGTAATGATTTTAAAATCTTTTAAATAAAATTCCTACATCAAATAATTAAAAGAAAAATATGGGCATACTTCCCAAAAATATACGGACGTATCTATGTCAAAAATCCACGTCAGCATCTCAATTGTTTCGGTCATTTTTGGCCTTAACAGTTCTGCGCCGTCTGTGAAAATTTCATCAGTTCAACATCCCAAAGCAATCAACAAGCTATGTCGAATGGACCCATCAACGTCAGACCAAATCCAAGTCCAAACGAGAATAAAAACATGAAAGCCGATGTTGAGTCATTGGACCGGCACTCGAGATGACTCGACCGATGGATAACTAAGGCCCACAAGAGAAGCTCGACATCAACTCAGTTAAAACCCATTGGCCAATCGACCGTTGCATTCCCTGCATGCTCACGAATGTGGGATTAAAACGGGCTCGAAATTCGTGGGAACGTGTATAATATTTACTCTTATTAAAGGGGAAAGATCGTGGCCCATAATGGGTGGCCGTTATCTCCACAACATCACAAAAAGGACCCAGAGTGCCTATAAATAGGAGGAAGGGTCCCATCTTCAAGGTACGAGGTCCAAGACATAGAACTCTACTTTCTCAGCTGATAGTTCTTATACTTTAGAGCTTGCGCCGCCAGACCTGAGACGAACCTCCGTGGGTCGATCTCAGTTGTACCAAGCTCTGTCTCTTCCTTAAATTCCCATACTAACTTAAGCATCAGAGGGGATTTGGGTCGGAACCCAGATCTGACTCCCCAAACGTATCTCTGTGGTGTAGATCGACGAGTCTCCATCTCTCGCAAAGGTCGTTCCTGAGCTGCCCAACCTCGAGCGATCGACATACAAGCTGATCGAGGGTCGATCAAGCACCGCATCATCATCTACCTCTATCGCTCGACCCAAGTTCTTCCAACCTAGGGTCCCACCTCATCTGCTGACGAGGCTCCGACTCAGCATGTAGAGTTCACGCCAGCTTGACAACTGTCTCGATCAATTTTGGCCTTAACAGTTTGGCGCTGTCTGTGAGAAACGTTAACCAGCTCGACATCTCAAAGCAATCGAAAAGATATGATAGCTGGACCCAGCAACATCGGACTGATCGAAGGTTCGAAGAAGAAACAGAAAGCGAACAACGTCCTGGTGGAGGAGGCTGCGGACTCCACTCGCCATCATAACGACTAGCTAGGGCCATGAAGGAGCCAGAGGTGACACGTAAGGAATTCACCCAGTTCACCGAGTAGGTCGACAGGAGTCTCGGTGTTTTGACGACCTTGATACGCCAAAACATGGGGAATCCATCGCTCTTGAATGAGCCATTGCTGCCTCCAAACGCGGCCTGACACAAACCGAAGGCACGAACTTCCTTCGAGATCATGGGGATCCGAGAGCAAACCAATTGGAGATCAGCCCACACAACGCAACCTCCCTGTCCACCAAAACGGTGGAATGGGGGTCGACAATCGGGCCTTCGTTCTCCAGGGGGAACACACCCCCTCCAATTACCGGGAGGCAACCAGTAACATCCTGAATCAGGTAATGTACGGGGCTCCCCGGGTTATAACCCTCTTAACCCTGCAGGTGGATTTGGAAGGAGGGAAGAGATCCCAAACCGGTCTTCAGGATCCAATTATGTGCAAGCTGGAGAGGGATGATCTCTACTCGTCCGATCTGTGATTCAGAGGACCCTGCTGAGGGAGAATATCACTTCTGCTCCTCCTCTTTCCAAATTCAAACTCCCTGCCCTACCAGCATATGATGGCAGAGGCGACCCGTGGTCGCACATTCATAAGTATCTGAATGTAATGTTGCTTCACGAGGTCGATGAGCCATACCTTTGTAGAGCCTTCTACGCTACCCTATTCAAGAGGGCAAAAGGCTGGTAAGAAGGGTTACCCCACGGCTGCTCAGGTTGTTCGGTGAATTGGCAGAAATGTTATGCAAGTAATTCGTTGCGAGTCGACGTCCTAAGAAGAAGTCCTCACACCTCTTCTCGCTCAAACAGAACGAAAATGAGTCGATTTGAGCCTTCGTCCAGAGATTCAACGACGAGAGGCTCGATGTAGAAGAGACGTCGGACGTGATTGTCATAGCGGTGCTCACTCAGGCGGTTCGGAACAAACACCTGCGAAGGGCTCTCCACCAGTTCCCCCTAACACCGTTATAGAAATGCTCAACATAACGGATCGGTCACCATCTCCGAAGAAGCGAAGGAACCAACCGGGACTGGTACGAAAGGTACTCCCTCCTGCCGCGGAGCCACAAGGTGAGAGAAACTAACTCCGAAAACCCCTTGACAGGAGTCTCGAGACAAGAGACCCAGAGAGAGGAGCCCTCGAAGCAAGGAGCGCCCTACCTATGCGAAACCGAGAGTTCCTAAGACGGAGGTCCACGCTTATGACCCACGAGAAGAGCTGGTCCAAGAGACAACAAAGAAGGGCAAATATGAGAAGAGAGACGACCTCACATTCTACAAGTAGGATCTGAGTCAAGAGGCAATGTTTCGAAACAATGCTTAGCAAAATCTCTCAAAAAATATGGGAAGTATCTAAAAAAATAAGTTATCAAATCATGCATTCCCACCGAATAAAGTGCGTCATATCATTTCAAACTTTTGTAAATGTAAATGTGGATTCTCCTCCTCCGTACCATGGAAAACTGGTAGAATTTGAATCAACCTCGTAATAAAGTCGAAAACGATTACATCACTATCAATATACGATCTATTAAAAAGAATTTTGTTTATATAAAGAAAAGTAAAAATATAAAGAATACAAAATGACTAAAAAATGTAAAAGAGAGAAATTTTAAATCACAAACTAAAGATGTGACACTCTAACCAAACATCCAAAAATAAATAAAACTAGTTATAAAAAACGTAACAAGAAAAATGAATAACTAAAAGAAAAAAATTGAAAATATGGATATACAAAGAATACATACACAAAAAGTGGACAAATCTCACCAAAATTTCCAAGCTAATTAGATATCGTAAAAAATATAGACCGTTGTCCCCGGCAACAGCGCCAAAAACTTGACTTGTTCAAAATGTTGCAGTGATATTTTCAAGTATAGGAAGTCTGTCAAGTTGTAATCCTGGTGAGTCCAGGGTCGTATTCCTCAGGGACAAATCTAATCTACAAATTTTACATTCTGAAATATGCTTGGAAATAATTTAGTGAACTATGAACCACCCTTTCAATGTGAATTTTTGCTTAAGTTTTGATTTAAGGTAAAAGGTATACTAAAATTTACGAAAGTGAATTACGTGAAAAAAGTGATATGGTAAAAAGTTTGTGTGTTGTGTTTTCATTGGAGTTGTAGAATATCATGCTAATCATTCTCCATGGATAACTCAATCCCTCATCCATGCCAATGTATGGGGATCAGAAGATTTTACATTGAAAGAGCTGTAATTTTGTAGCAAATTACATAATCGTTGAATCGGTCGTTTTCCTAAACAACAAAGCATGACTAGAGCCCCCCCCCCCCCCCCAACCACCTTGAGTCACTCTACGGGTTTGTGCACGTAGACGACGCCTCGTGACATGTCATCCTAAGCGGATTCCTCTCGGATTGAGCATAATTAAATTACAAGGCGAAAAACGACATATACAACTATTTCGATAATTCAAGTGCTATGGAAGCATGATACATGAAATCAATCAACACTAACTATTACACCACACTCACAAGATTTTCAGTCACTCGTGATAACAAAAACAGCAAATATTATTGATAAGAACATGATTTTAATACAAACTCTAATACAAAACTAATTAAAACATAGAAAAGTGGAGAGTTTTCATCCAGAACGATGCCAAAACGTCTTCAAATCTTTCCCACAACTGCTCCAGCTCCTCAGGATTTGAGGGAGAAGGCCACAACTCAAATTTTGCTCAAAACCGAGCTTGGATGATCAAGTTATGCCCAAAAAACACTTAAATACACAATTTAGGTCTTATTGGGCTTGCGGGTTGCGGTTGCAACCCGCCCTTCAATCAAAAATGGCGGGCGGGTGCTGGTCAAACAAGCGGGCGTCGCCCGCGTAGAAAACGCGGGCGGGGGTTTCTCAAAAGCGGGTGAGCCCCGCCTGATTGGTCAGCAGGCGGTCGCCCGTCCCTTATATTTATTTTTTTATTTTTTTATTTTCTCTCTTTTACACCACCTTTACTGTAATTCATAGAAAATTGATCCGTCATCCGAAAAATATGGAAAAATAGCCGTTGGATTCGGAAAATTGCAAGCTTTACCTGAAAAATAAAATTGAGACAAAATTAGGCTATAAAATGGTATTTTGCGTATAAACAAGCGATATTCTTTAAAATTAAATGATCTTTCAATAATACACTTATTAGAGACCAAATAGATATTAAATATACGTAAAATACAGTCTAAATGATGGGTTAAACTATAACATTCTCTCAGAATCACCCTCCGAATTCTGTGCTCCATTGGCGAAAGCATTTTGGGGTTTGTAGCTCTGACGGCTAACATTAATGCTTTGTCTCGCTGTCGCTCCCGATCAGTCCCTTGTGTCACATCACCCGACCTAAACCGACACGTCGGCTGAGCTCGGGAGATGGCGGTCATTAAAATAACTATGGGCCGGCCCAGAGACTACCCAGCTATTTGTCTCGAAACGACAAGCTCAGTAAGGCTTATGACTTCAGCCTAGAAGACCAAAGGCTGTCACGTGTGGCTGATCGCCTCCTTATTTAAAGCGACAGCTTCAATGACCGTTGGGCTCCTCCAGATAATGTGTCCGATCATAATCCAGGCACTTAATAATTGACCGTTAACTCATCATCAGCGCCGACAGCTCAGACCAACTGCAATAAAAAAATCATCAACACTCAGGAGTTATATGGGAATGGCATTCAAATGACCATCGTCTATAAATAGTCTCTTAAACAATAAGAGACATGTGTATATTTCTCAGAGAACCAACACTCATGTACTTACACTCAATATCTGCTCCACCTAACTTTACATTTCCTCCATATCTCGACCTAAGAACTAACGAACGACCTTCCTACAATACGGACATAGTTCCACCGAGTCTCCTCAAGTCATCCACTGATTTAAGCATCAGAAAGGATTAGGCCAGACTCCAGACCCGACTCCCTGACTAGCTACATGTGTTGCATGTATCTTGGAGATAGCTCGAACCCGACTCTCATAGCTCGGATCGGAGCCCATCAAGCCTGAGATTAGCTCGTCCGGTGTCCAGACAGCTGCCAACGTCAACATATGTCAGCACCTACATCCAAAACCATATCCAAACGACTTCAGAGATAAGAAAACACCCCAAAACTGATGTTATGTTTAAAACTATCTTATCTGACCATATGTACAAAAATCGATCGTCTTCACAATAAAATCTGTGATAGATGCTGCCAGACATAAACATGTATATAGCTTTAATGTTCATAATTCATGATGAAGTACCATTTCTTTTGCACTATACCGAGGGGAATTAGATTGTGCCGACATCATGTATTAATTTAGTTGACAATGATTAGTGTGATTCCTTCTCTTGTCCAAACTATTTGGTACAAAATAACGGCCTGAAAAGCGTAGGATACAATCAGAAAAATCTTCAATCCATGAGACATCGAGAGAGCTGTTTCCTGTGATGAATCAAACGCTAAATCCCCGTCAACGTTATCTTCAATAATTCTACGTGTCGGGCACACGGTATTGCTACGTGTCTGCGGCTGCGGCGTCAGGTTCGCCTCTTGGGCGCCTCGACGTTTCACAAACGGACAGCGTTGTAACCGTTGGGCGCCTCGACTTTTCACAAACGGACGTGTCGGCAGATGAAAAGCCACGGCCACGTGTCTCTATTGATGGAGACGTGCCACCATCACCGGGCCTACCGACATCGCTTTGTGTGTACCCCAGGACGGGACATCAAAGCCATTCTGATAGTGCTGCTGCTATTCGCACTGCGCATTTTGCCAAACACATTGCATTATATCTGTAAGTTTGCCATTACCCCTTACAGGTTTACCAAAGGTAATATGTTTAGCAAAATGTGGTCCCGTGACTAGCAGCGTGGACAAACCCTGATCACGTATATTTTATTTTAATAAAATACATGTAGAGTGCTTTATGAAAATAAAGCGGTAACTTGTAAAGTCAAAAGTTAACGACAATTTCTTCGAACAAATATTTTGATTTATGCTTTAATCAGCCTTCTATAATTTCTTTGGCACTTTCCATGTGCTCCAGCCTGCCATATAAATCATTTTACAACTTTATAAGGGTCCCCCCAAACATCTGCCCTTTCCTGGATTACAATTTACTTTTTTTGTGTCTCATTCCCTTGCAAAATTATTTTTCTTACTGTTTTGTTATTGATTTATGTTATGAATCAACTACTGAGGGGAGAGCCCTCAAGTCTATATTTATAGCCAAAGGGGAGAATACAAGTGGGTATGGGCCCAACCACTTGGGTTGGCCCAATAACTCATCAACCCAGTAAATACACATTCACAACACTCCCCCTTATCCAGCCATGGTTGTGGACCCCGCTCATGAATACTTCAGGATTCTGAGCCTGTATGGGTCTCACATGGGGTGGATACTTCAGGATCCTGAGTTGGTGAGATTTGCCTCGTTAAAACCTTTGGCTATGGAAAACCCAGTGGGAAAAACCATAGTTAAGGAAAAAGAGTGCAAACGCTCTTTGACTCCCCCTGATTTGTACAAGTGACTCTGCTCATGAATACTTCTGGATTCTGAGCGTCACTGAGGGGTGGATACTTCAGGATCCAGAGTTGATGTGATTTGCCTCGTTAAAACCTTTGGCTATGGAAAACCCAGTGGGAAAAACCATAGCTAAGGGAAAAGAGTACAAATTCTGTCAACTCCCCCTGATCTGTAAAAGCTCTTAGGCTTTCAGATCTCTTAGGCTTATCTCATCACTCCTATTTACAATATTCCGAAAATGTACACAGATTACAAATTTTGTCACCATCAAGCAGCTGCTGAATCCAGAAACTCTGGAGAGGTGTGCTAAGTTTCGTCGCCTCTGATGTGGTCTTCAGACTATATGGTCAGCTCCACGGAACCAGCCTCTATCCCAATCGTCACTGGGATGTGATGTACCACCAGGCGCCCTTAAATACACCATTGGTGTGATTCTGGAATGGTGAGGATCTCGGAATTATAGGATGATGTTGCCTTCATAAGTTGCTTTGCATATTTGCAGTAGATGGTCATCCCACTGTTGGTACCTGTTCTGTGATTTCACAGCATAGGGACTGGACCTGAAACCTGCATTTGCATAAACATTGGAGGATGCTACTACATTTTGTAAGTCCGAATATTTCGACCCTTGGAGTAAGCGCAGAAGGCTTAACTCAGGTCTAATGGCCCTTTTTAGGTGCCAACTATCTCTGGCTAATGAGTTTACTGCAATTGTTATACCGGGACACATGCAGTTAGCCAGGAGTGCATGATTGCACTAAGATAAGGGACTTTAGGACCAGTTATATCCTCCCCCTCTTCCAGCGATCGGAAGGGTTCTTTTTGTTCATCCAGTAAGTGTACCACCGTAGGTGTTCTTTGGATGACAATGGTCCTGTTAATATCTCCCACGCACTTCTGGGCGTTTGTAACAGGATTCTATGAGCCATGACTTTATATTTGCCTAGGTCTTTTTTATTTCATGTTTTAAAAGTCAGGCTTGTACATTTATTTCGGTTTTCTCTTCAGGAGATCCGATGAGATGTTAGTTGTCTACAACTAAGATCTCTAATCCTGTTCTTTGCATAGATGCAAAGACAACCTTCAGAAGGAATCATTGACTTGTCAAGTGATTCTCTTGGTTGTACATTTATTTATACTTATTGTTTTTCTTGAATAGACGTCCCGAAGTCTATTCAGGTAATTTAAGGAGATGTGGAAATTATCTTTACAAGATATCCACGAAGGTATGCCGTCACAACATCCAATAACAGCATATCCAAAATTTTCCTTCGCCAAATCGTAAGGTATTCGCTTTTGATAACTTAGGGAGACTGATGCATCATTTATGAGACATGCTCATTTGAATTCGTTTCGATCCCTAGTTTCAGCGAAATTTTCCTTGGGCTATAGGTTGTACCGTATAGCATACGATTTTGTATTTATTTTTCTTATGTTAGCAATACTTTGTTTTATCCACAGGTTTGACACCTTTTGGTGTCTGGACTTCAGGTCCGAACATTTCACGTTTCATAAGTGAGTCCAGCTCATCTTTTATTGCCACGTTCCACGTTTGGCCAATCTCTACGTTTGCCTTCTAGCAACGGAGTGTGGAACGATAATTTATAAACATCATCGCCATTGCGATGTATATGGCAATATGATACGTGAATACATTGTCGACAATTTTTGTTCTATCTGTCCAACACCTCCCCAGTACGTACAACATTTACTTAATTTCACTTTTTCCCGGCAATTCCTCTGCAGTGGATTCCGGGAAGGGTGATGGTGTGGACAGGAGCTCATTGTCCTGTGGTAGTATTGTCTTAAGGTCTCCAGGAGTTTCTGTCCTTGGAGCCTGGTGGTCTGCCTCTTTTCTGTTGAGGATCAGCCACTTCTGCTGCTGGTGGATTGCATCCATTCTCGGGGATGTCAATCCTAGCTGGAGTTTTTGCAGCAGGGATGTGTGATCTGACAATCTTCTGGTTGTCAATAAATGATTCCGGTAATTGGTAGACAGTGTTCTGTATGTGGAGGATCTTCGGGATCTCTTCTACACATTGTATTGTTACCGGATCATGGTAGGTCAAACTTTTTGTATCCCACGTTATAATTTTCTTCGCACCAGATTTTCTAGTATCTGGGCATATATTTGGGAAACTTGTCTCATCGAAATCACAGTCTTCAAGATGTGCCTTAAATGCGTCCCCCGTTTGGGGTTCTAGGTATCTTATAAGTGAGGGTGAGTCAAACCCTGCATGGATACCTAGGCGACGTTGAGTACCGTTTTGGTCCTCTTTGGTGGTGCGATGGGGATTTAAGACTGCGCGACCGGAGATTCTCAGATGAGAGATGTTCGGTGGCATTCCATATGCAAATTGCATTGGAGACTCTGACCTCCAGAGGGTCTTATTTTCATTTACGATGCAGCATGCAGAGTTTGCATGTCCCCATGCATCCATAGGCAATCGGGATTTAATGGACGTTTAGTCCATTGGAGTCTACTTTTCAGTAACTCTGCCAACCCATTTTGGGTATGAACATGCGGCACTTGTATGTTCATTTTCAATTCCCGTTGATTTGCAGTACTCTTGAAAAGATTGGGAGGTATATTTCCCAACATTAACCAGACTTATTTACAATATTTTATTGTCTGGGAAATGTGCCCGCAACATTTTTATTCTTGTGCCAATAGCTTTTGGAAAAGCTAAGTTGCGGGTCTTGTAGTAGACATACGTACGAATATTCTGAGGATGCATTTATCAGTACAATGAAGTACCAAAATAGCCCACTAGGGGTGGTGGATTTTATCCACATCTGTCTCCTTGTATTCTTTTTGAGAAAGCGTGGAGATTCTTTTTCAACTTATTGTGGAGATGGCCTTGCAATTAGTCTTCCCTTATAGTAAGGGATGCGAGGGAATTTTCCCTTCTGAAGAATCTTCTGGTTCTTCAAGTCATACCCATAGGATAAGATGTTGTGCATCACAAATCCAGGGTGGCCAAGTCCAACATGCCAGAGTGAAAACTCGGCTGATGTAGGGCACTTCAGGTGCTCCGTTTAATTCTGCTTCCTTTCTCCGAATCTTCGTATGGTAGAGGCCTATAAGGCTCTCAAAACGTTCAAGTGTGGATTTTACTCCTTTTTCTTGAGACGTTGCATACGGTAATTTTTCTTTTACATTTGCTGTTTCCAAATGGGATCCGTTGAAACGGATGTCCTTGAAACTTAGAAAGTTTCTTTTTGGAATTCGGAGGGATTAGTGCATCCATTATTTTTGTGTCGTTTGGGGGCAACTGTGTTGCATTCCCTGGATCTTCAATATAGCCCTGATATTGGGCTTTGTATTGATAGAAATCGTACGTGTTTATTGTCTACTAAGCATTTATGAGAGCAGTTTCAAAAGATGAAACGTATCGGCACATGCATATTTAGATAAACATTTTCATTTATTGTCTACTAAACATTTTCATTCAGAACAAATTTCATAAAAAATGCTCTCATAAATTATTCTCAAAACAAATTGCTAAGATAAAAATAAGGGCTAATCAAGCAAGTCATCATTTTCGAAGTTGTCAGCTGAAAACTTGACTGGAGCATCAGATGTCATCAGGTTTGTTTCAACTTTATTTTTCTTGTTCTTTTTATACAAATCCTGGAGATGATGCGGAGTTCGGCACACTCTGGACCAGTGGCTTTTCAAGCCACAATTGTGGCACTAGTCTTCCCATTCCCTCTTGGGTGGGGGTGAATTATTTTTGTCATTTCTGTGCCACGTGAACTTCCGCTTATTTCGCTGCTGCTGTACATGGCCCTTGGCATTTTTCTGTTGACCCCCCTTCTGTGGTCTTTCTTTTCTTTTTATTATCTCTCTTCTTTTTGAAGGAAGAGGAATAGTGAGCTTCTGGTGGGGGGCAGTGCCGGGGAGCGTAGATTGTGAGTGGAGAGGAGAAGCTCTCTGTTTTGCTCAGCCATGAGTAAACACGACAGCAGCTCGGAATACTTGGTGAACTTGCGTTCACGGTATTGCTGCATGAGTATCGCATCTTTTTCATGGAAGGACGTATACGTCTTTTCCAGCATGCGATTTTCTGAGACTTTTTCACCACACAACATCAGGCGTGCGGTGATGCTAAAAAGTGCTGAGTTGTACTCAGCGACGGACTTTAAGTCCTGCAGTCTCAGGTTCTCCCACTCGTATCGTGCCCTTGGGAGTATAACATCTTTCTGATGTTTATACCTGTCCTCAAGGGCAGTCCATAGCTCAAGTGGATCTTCGACCGTAAGGTATTCAGCCTTTAAGGTCTTGTCCACATGGCGGCGAATATAGATGATGGCTTGCGCCATCTCTGTATCGCTAACATTTTCATTTTCATTCACAGCAGCGATGAGGGTCTTTTGCCCGCAGGTGAAACTTTACATCTAGCTGCCAGCTTAGATAGTTTCTACCTGATGCTTCCAGTACTTCGAAATTAACGCTTGCAATATTAGCCATTTATCTAACAGAGCACAAACATGCATGAATTAATAATTAATCAGAGAAAACATTTTCATGCGGAGGCAATATTTAACGAAAAACTAAATGTGTGGATCGGCCAGTCCCACAAGAAAGAGTCCAAAAGTCCACAGTCCAAATTATACAAATTTGCAGCTTTAACAATGAAAATACAACTTTGGAAACCCCGTGGGTCCCATATGATATCTCCATCTTCAAGCGTGGCCTCCGTCTTCATGGAAGTTGGTCTTCTTTCTTTGACATTTACATAAATTCCTCACTACAATTTCTCTCAAAAATAAAAGAAAAGTGCAGGAAATAAACTGTGGGACTAAACGGCCGATCCAAAAACCACATTTAGCAATTCATGCAAAAATATTGTGCTCATCAACATTTTCATCAGACATTTTCATCACAGGCATCACAGGCATTTAATATTCGCAGAGATGGATAAATAATTTAAACACTTAATAATTATTGGACCACTGGGCAACGTCATACACCGTTAGGTTACTAACGGCAGAGCGGTCGCAGGATCTTCCTAATTATTAAGTTTTAAATACAATGCACAACCACGCATATAATATCCAACAGAATATACCAGAGATGCAAAGCATGTAAATATGATATTTGCAGAAAACATCATTACAATGCAAAGGTTGTAATCCGAATGAGGTTTAATCAATTAAATTGATTAAGAGCCCAAAATAAACTTTTTCTTTGTCAGAGGGAAAAGTTTCCCTCATCATCCCAAAAGCCCCCCCAAGAATCTCCAAAAAGTCCTCGCCTGCCCGATATTTGTCCCGTAATATACCGTGATTTTTCACGAATATTTTGCACTTAAATCCCCCTTTTGAATTAATATTTAGGCTAGTAAATTGCCTTTTGAGGCGAGTTTATAGCCCTTTGCCTCCCCCCAATTTTTTTTTTCTTTCAGATAAACCAGCCTGCGGGCCTGAAGCCCGCAGTCGACCTATGGGCTTCAGGCCCATATGTCTCTTTTTTTTTGGGAAATCTGTGGGCCTGAAGCCCACAGATCTGCTGTGGGCTTCAGGCCCACAGATCTGTTTTTTTATATTATATTATTAAGAAAAATTGGCCTGTGGGCCTGAAGCCCACAGGCTGCCTGTGGGCTTCAGGCCCACAGGTTTTTATCTGTTTTTTTTTTGAATTAGGGCTTGCTGGTTTGGGGGGGGCCGGGGCCGGCGCCGCCCCCTGCAGGGGGGCGCGGCCGCGGGGGCCGCCCCCCTGCAGGGGGGAACGGCCCGGGCCGCCCCCCTGCAGGGGGCGCGGCCTCGGGGGCCGCCGCCCCCTGCAGGAGGGGCGGCGGGGGCCGCCCCCTGCAGGGGGAGGCGGCCACGGGGGCCGCCGCCCCCTGCAGGGGCGGCGGCGGGGGGCCGCCCCCCCTGCAGGGGGAGGCGGCCAGGGAGGGGGGGTGTTTTCCGGCGAGGGGGGGAGGGTTTCCGGCGACGGCTAGCCGTCGGAGAGATCAAAATTAGGGTTTTGTCCCTAAAAATTGAGTTTTTGCCCTAAAAATTGGGTTTTTACCCTAAAAATTGGGTTTTTGGGATGAAAAATCCGTCGTTTTCAAGGCGACGATGAATCCCCATGACGATCTTGTGAGATCTAGGGGAGGGGTAATCATACGTATGATTAAAAATCTTGTTTTTAGAGTTTTTACCTCTATATCCGTCCTCCGGATATAGCGACGGTTGCTCGAAGCCCTACGCGGATGACGACCCTTGATGGAGGAATCCTTGCACCGCGCTCGTCAATCTCCCGTCTCGCCTTCGCCTTCGCCTTTGCAACGAACGGAAAAAAAAATTTGTGGAAAACAAAAAATTTTAGAGGCTCGTGCTGATAACGTGTTATGAATCAACTACTGAGGGGAGAGCCCTCAAGTCTATATTTATAGCCACAGGGGAGAATACAAGTGGGTATGGGCCCAACCACTTGGGTTGGCCCAATAACTCATCAACCCAGTAAATACACATTCACAACAATTTATCCATTTTAAGTATTAACATATTATGATATTGATTTGTAAAACGATGTCTATTTTCCTTTGAGAAGCAAAATGACACGGTGAACTTGTAAATGCATATAATATTAAGGGATTAATGTAGAGCAGATGGCACCTAATCCAATGGATCAGGTGCAAGACACAAAAAGGTGGACCCATCGAGTACAAGCCCATGTGCGGGCTTTTAATTCCCATCTTTTTTGTGTCTTAGCACCTGATCCATTAAATCGGGTGTCACCTTTTCTACATTAAATCCTAATATTAAATAAGTTTATTCTTCCACTTGTCTGTATGATGAACTTGAAAAAATTATTCTTGTGATTATGAACCTAATCATTGTCCAACCAACCACGTTGGCCATGACCTACATTATTTAAAGAAATATTAATGTAAATTACTTTTAAATGTTTGATATTTAACCTCAACTTTTCCAAACAAGATGCCGCCTTCCTTGATAATAGTCATGAGTTTTTGATGGTTCTATAATTTCTTTTCTTGTGAACATCACCAAACAATTGAAAATATGTATATATGGGTGATTAATCCAATGATAAATATACTAACATTGAAAATATGTATATACTAGTCATTACACTGTGCCCATAGGGCACGGTTTATTTAATGACCGAGTCCACCCCCAAATTTCAAGTTCCCTCAAATTTCAAGTTTTTTCCTAAATTTTCAAGTTTCCGCCCAAATTTAAATTTCAAGTTTTCCCCCAAAATTTCAAGTTCCCCCCCAAATTTAAGTTTTCCCCCAAAAACAAAATCATCGCAACTTTTGTCATTTGTCCACCTAGGACAAAGTTGTCGACCTAAGACAAAGGTTTGTCCTAGTATGACAACATTCAAATTCTTCATCAAATATAGAATAGATGGGTAACTATACTAACATTGTTTATTACGAGACGAATATTTTTAGATTAATCAATTGGTGATGAACTATTCATTTAAGTTATAGTTTGAATGTGGTCAAATTTCGGCTTAACTAGTTATTAGTTTTTAGGCCATCTGTTAGCTGGATTTGGAAAATATTTCATACAGGATCTTTGAATTGTTGAAGGAGATGGTATTTATTTTTCTGCTAAAAAATCAGGAAAAAAAAGGAAAAGGTAAAAATTGTTATGAATAGGCCCATTGGGCCAATTGGGTATCCAACCCACTATTGAAAGTTATAAATACACTGGTAGGGGGCTCTTAACCCCTTACACCTATTTCTCCCTAAATTCCCTTCACAACACGTTATCAGCACGATCACGCTCGTTGGAGGAGACGGCGACTCGCGGGAAAGGAGATCCACAAATCGCTCAGAAAAAGAAGATTGTAATCTTCTCAACGGGGAGCGAAAAGGGCATCCTTCACCAACCGTCGCCTAGATTCCTCGTCGAATCTAGAGGTAAAAATCCAAACTTTTTAGATCTAAACTTGCTTTTCTCATTAGATCTGCATGTTTTAGGATCAAAAAGTACACAAACTCGGTTAAATTCAACATTTTTAATAAGATCTACATGTTTAAAACAATAAAAACTTGTTTTTTAACGATCAAATTTGTTGAAAAATCCGATTTTTACCTCCCCCGCCTTTGATCCAAAAATAAAAATCCGCACGCCCGTAGGGCGGAACGGCGGCGCGCTCTTTGCGCCGCCGTCGGAGAACAATCGCCGCGGCCCCAGGCCGCGGCGGCCGCGGCCTGAAGCCGCGGCACTGTGCCGCGGCCTGACGCCGCGGCGGCCGCGGCTTCAGGCCGCGACCAACTGCCGCGGCCTGAAGCCGCGGCCCTGTGCCGCGGCCTCAGGCCGCGGCCCGCCGCCGCGGCGGCCGCGGCCCGCAGCCGCGGCCTGTCGCCGCCACGACGGCCGCGCCCTACGCGGCCAGCCGTCGCGGCGACACGCCGCGGGCCCCCCTAGGGTTTCCAGAAACCCTAACCCTAACGGGCTATTTTTCGGGGGAGGCCCAATATTAACCCTAATGGTTTGTTTTCATGGCCCAAAAGGCCAGAAAATTAGCCCATCCACAGAAATTATTTTATTTATTTTTTGGCCCTAAAAAAGCCCAAAATAGTTAAAAGAAATTTTTTAAAAGGGTTGAAAGCGGTAAAATAAAACATTATATTATGGATCAAAAAGGCAAAAAGTTTTTCAAAAAAAAATGTTTTTTGCACGACACACAATTTTAATTACTTTAAATGCCTGTGTCTTTTTGATTATCTGCGTGGTTGTATGTTGCAAAAATATTATCTGCGTGGATGTGCAAATTTTAGACTATGTTTTTAGGGATCAGCCAGGTTTCCGACACCGTTTTAAATTCCCGCAATTTTTCTTTTCTTTTGAGAGAAACTTTGTATGTGAGGATGAAAATGTAAAAAGAAGACCGAAGGACACCAAAAAGAAGCTGAAGGCGTTTCGCTCAATGAAGATAGGGGCTTCTCTCTGAAGTTCCCGAGTTGTAATTTATTTTCATGCTTTTTATTTTTGATGTAACTTCGGACTGGACTTTTTATTTATTTTTCGGTGTCGGCTGGCTGATCCCCATAGCCTAAGGTCATTTTTTTTCTGTTTTCATTGTTTATGCATTAAACTGCGTGGTTGATTAATTAGCTTTAATACCATGTTTTAATGTCACAATGAAATCCCTTAACAGCATGCGTGATTGTTAATTTTTAGTAATTAATTATTCACATTACCTGAAAAAAGCATGCATGTTAAAATCACACTAATTAAAATTCATGCCATGAAAATGACAACATTACATGCGTGGATGTCTGTTTTATTCAGTCTTAATGATACATGCTACTTTTCTTTACATGCTAGATCATAAAATGGCCAGACTCACAAATGTAGACTTCTCAGTCCTGAAGGCTGATGGGTCAAACTACCTGAGTTGGCAGTTGGACCTGAAGTTCCATCTGCGCTCTCATGGTTTCAGTCTCACACAGACTGAAAAGGCAACAACTAGTACTGCCCCAGCTAACAAGGAGGCTTCAGTGGAAGCACCTCACATAGAGGAAGTTTCCGATATATTAAAGGCGAAAGCCATTATATATATCAGGAAACACTTAGACTCGACCTTAAAGGACGAGTACCTCACTGTAGAGGACCCTTACGAGCTGTGGGATGCACTCGAGGAGAGGTACAGACATCAGAGGGATGTCATACTCCCCCGTGCACAGTACGAGTGGACTCACCTCCGCATACAGGATTTCAAATCCGTAGCGGAGTACAACTCAGCTCTCTTCCGCATCACCTCACGCCTGAAGTTGTGTGGTGAACCAGTGACGGAGAAAATGTTGCTGGAAAAGACGTTTACGTCTTTCCACGAAAAGGACATGATCCTTATGCAACAATATCGAGAGAGGAAGTTCACAAAGTACTCTGACCTTCTTTCATGCCTGCTTATGGCTGAACAGAACAGAGACCTGTTGGTTGCCACCCACAACCTGCGCCCTCCTGGCTCCGCTCCATTGCCACCTCCTGCAGAGGCCCACTTCCAGTCTTCCCAGAAGAAGAAGACGGACAAAAAGGCAAAATTCCAGAAATGGAAAGAACAGAAGCAGCGGAAGAAGGCCACTCACCCAGCTCCTCCCCAGAACCAGAAGTTCGTGGACAAGAAGCAGAAGAGGATTCCCAACAAAGGAGGCACTCCCAAGAAAGACTGGGAGGACAAATGCTCAAAATGCGGGATGACGGGCCACTGGTCCAGAATCTGCCGCACAGCAAAACACCTCCAGGACCTCTACCAGGAAAGCCTCAAGCCTCGAGCTGAGACAAACCTGATGGAGAGCGCAGCGTTGGCAGAGACCTCATGGACTCCCGAAGATTTCATGGGAGATGATACTCTCTAGATCTGGACCACTTTTATGCAATTAGCAATGTATCTTAAATTTTTATGCATCGTATCTAGTTCTATTTTCCATGTCAAACAATATCTTTTTAGCATTTATTTATGAAAGTAAATCTTTTATCTATATTTATTGCTTGAATGTCTTTCCCCATTTTTTTAGATATGGAACTTATCTGCCTAGTGGACAGTGCATCGACGCACTCGATCCTTCAAAACATAGACTATTTCACGAGCGTAAGTAGTTATTCTGGCCCACTGAGAACAATCTCAGGACCAGCAAACATAATCGAAGGATCAGGGGAAGCAATTATATTGCTCCCCGGCAACACACAAATAACACTTAAAAATGCGTTATACTCCCCAAAATCCATCCGAAACCTCCTAAGTTTTAAAGACATCCGTTTAAACGGATATCACTTAGAGACGGTCGAGGAAGATAAAAGGGAATACTTGCTTGTAACGGCTCTTACAAATGGTTCAAAAACCATTGTGGAACGTTTCAAGGGACTCCCCTCGGGACTCTACCAAACAAGTATACAAACTCCAGAAACATCCATGGTGGAGCACCTGCAGTGCCCCCAAACACCAGAATTCCAACTCTGGCACAGTCGACTGGGACACCCTGGTTCGGTTATGATGTACCGCATCATAAAGAACTCCAGGGGCATTGACCTGAAGAACCTGAAGATTCTTCAAAAAGGCAAATTCCCATGTCCACCCTGTTACAAGGGTAAACTGATCACGAGACCATCTCCACTGAAAGTGGATGTGGAGTCTCCCAGCTTTCTGGAAAGAATCCACGGAGACATTTGTGGGCCGATTCACCCATCAAGTGGTCCGTTCAGGTACTTTATGGTCCTGATAGACGCATCAACTAAGTGGTCACATGTGTGCCTACTGTCCACCCGTAACCTAGCACTATCTAAGCTTTTAGCTCAGATAATAAAGTTACGGGCCCACTTCCCCGACCACCAGATAAAGAAACTTTGTCTGGACAATGCAGGGGAGTTTACGTCACAAGTCTTTCTAGACTATTGCCAAGCTCAGGGAATTGAAGTCGAACATCCTGTAGCGCATGTTCACACCCAAAATGGGTTAGCAGAATCTCTAATTAAGAGACTGCAATGGATCGCTCGTCCATTATTACTTCAATCCCAGATGCCAGTGAATGCGTGGGGTCATGCAATTTTGCATGCTGCATCTTTAATAAAATTAAGACCCTCTGGAGGTCAGTCATCTTCTCCAATGCAACTAGCACTTGGAGCCCCACCAATTGTCTCACATTTGAGAATATTTGGTTGTGCAGTATACGTCCCCATATCACCACCACAAAGGACAAAGATGGGTCCACAACGTCGCCTAGGCATTTATGTTGGGTTTGACACTCCCTCCATAATTAGATTCCTAGAACCCCTTACGGTGGACGTCTTTAAGGCACGTCTAGAAGACTGTGAATTCGATGAAACATCGTTCCCAAGACTAGGCTCACAGACAAAGAAGCCCGAAGCTTCAGAAAGTATCACTTGGGATACAAAAACTTTATGTCACTTTGATCCGCCAACAAGCCAGTGTGAGGAGGAGGTCCTGAAGATTCTCCACATCCAAAACACTGTCCATCTCTTGCCGGACAAATTTACTGACAACCAGAAGATTGTCAAATCACACGTCCCTGCTGCTAACACTCCAGCTAGGATTGACATACCGCAAAATGGATGCAATCCGCCTGCAGCAGAAATGGTTGGACCTCTCAAAAAGAGAGGACGACCACAGGGATCCAAGGACCAAGTCCCTCGAAAGAGTAGGACCCTTGGCAATGGTAAACAAATACCACCACAAGATGCTAATTTAAGCCCTGCTACCCCATCTCTCCCAAACTCTCATGAAGAGGAAAAACCGGGAGAAAATGAAGTTACGATACACTATGTACGAACTGGGGAGTATTGGGACAGAAAAAGCACAACAATAGATGACACATTTGCGTGTAATATTGCCATCAACGTCGCGTACTGCGACGATGATATTGAACCACGCTCTCTGACAGAATGTCAAAGCAGAGATGATTGGCCAAAGTGGAAAGCGGCAATAGGAGTGGAGTTGGATTCACTCACCAAACGCAAGGTCTTCGGACTAATAGTCCAGACACCAAAAGGTGTAAAACCTGTGGGTTATAAATGGGTATTTGTTAGAAAACGAAATGAACAGAATGAGATCGTACGCTACAAAGCAAGGCTTGTAGCGCAGGGTTTTACCCAACGTCCTGGGGTGGATTTTGAAGCCACATACTCCCCGGTCATGGACGCGATCACCTTCCGATTCCTCATTGGCATAACAGCACAAGAGGGTTTAGATATGCAACTCATGGACGTGGTTACTGCATACATATATGGCAACCTAGACCGAGACATCTATATGAGATTGCCTGACGGTTATTCTTTGCCCGCAGCACTAAAAGAGAGAGAACGTGACATCTACTCAGTGAAACTGCAAAGATCATTATATGGTCTAAAACAATCTGGAAGGATGTGGTATAACAGACTGAGCGACTTCCTTGCACAACAAGGATTTAAAAACGACCCAGTCTGTCCTTGCATCTTTATAAGAGCAAAGGCAACAGGATTTGTAATTATAGCCGTCTATGTAGACGATTTAAACCTCATCTGATCTCCTGAAGAGATCGCAAAGATTTCTAAAAGCCTGACAGAAACCTTCGAGATGAAAGACCTCGGAAAATCAAAATTCTGTTTAGGCCTTCAGATAGAGCATCTTAAAGATGGGATCCTGTTACACCAGTCAACTTACACATCGAACTTATTGAAGAAGTTTCAGATGGATAAGTGCCACCCCCTCAGCACTCCGATGGTCGTCAGATCATTGGATGTACACAAAGACCCCTTCCGGCCGCTGGAAGAGGGGGAGGAAGTACTAGGCCCCGAAGTGCCTTATTTAAGTGCTATCGGTGCACTCCTTTACCTGGCTAACTGCACTCGCCCTGACATAGCGTTCGCAGTAAACTTACTAGCCAGATATAGTGCTGCACCTACACAGCGTCATTGGGCCGGAGTTAAGCATCTTCTGCGCTACCTCCAAGGGTCCACAGACTTAGGTCTATTCTACAGGAAAGGGGCATCAACTGGTTTAGTTGGTTATGCTGACGCAGGTTACAGGTCCGATCCTCATACAGAGAAGTCTCAGACCGGATACATGTTCACATATGGCGGCACTGCCATATCCTGGAGATCTGTGAAGCAGACCATGACGACCGTCTCATCCACCCACTCCGAGCTACTTGCGATCTTCGAAGCAAGCAAGGAATGCTTTTGGCTACGCTCGGTGATCCAGCACATACTCACCTCCACCGGCCTGACGACCGGCGTTCTTGCACCCACGACACTCTATGAAGACAATGCAGCATGTATAGCCCAGCTACAGGACGGCTACATCAAAGGTGACAAGACGAAGCATATCTTCCCCAAGTTCTTCTGGACGCACGACCTTCAGAAGCAAAAGCAGATTGAGGTACAGAAGATCCAATCATGTAATAACTTGTCGGATTTGCTTACCAAATCCCTGCCTACTAGTATCTTTGAAAAACTTGTATATGGGATTGGGATGATGAGAGTGAGTAAATGTAAACTGGGTCAGGATGAGTGAACTATGAACTCATAGATACATAGGAGACTGATGTATAGATTCATAGGAAATCTGCAAGCCTGAAGCTTGGTCAGATAAGGGGGAGTCAACTGCAGAGTTGTACTCTTTTCCCTTGGCTACAGGTTTTTTCCCACTGGGTTTTCCGTAGTCAAGGTTTTGACGAGGCAACCTCGTTGACTCTGGATCCTGAAGTATCCACCCCTAAACACATCCCCAAAACAGGGGAAGTTATGGGTTAACTGTTCTTTCTTTAACAAGACAGTTACCCTAACTCGGATCCTGAAGAATCCACATCTTATTTCAATGTTGATTGGATAAGGGGAAGTGTTATGAATAGGCCCATTGGGCCAATTGGGTATCCAACCCACTATTGAAAGTTATAAATACACGGGTAGGGGGCTCTTAACCCCTTACACCTATTTCTCCCTAAATTCCCTTCACAACAAAAATTAAAGTGCAGCGATGCCATAAAAAGACAAGAGACAGTTATCTGTCAACAAGGGCAACCTAGTAATTATCGACCCAACACAACAACCATCAAAATTCTTCATCAACCCGAACACTCCTCTATGCTTCGCTGTATACTCACTTACCCACCTACCCGCTCTCATTATTAAGTCACTCCGTGAAACCCACAAAGCAAAGATAACGCCTCTCTTTATTCTTCGTGTTCTTCATTTTCTCCAACGGCTACATTTGATTTCTCATGACTTCGCTCTAAATTCTTCACAGAAAAAATATAGAGAGAGTGATTAAACGAAAAAGAGATGGATTTTAGCTCATTTGTGACGTCCTTGGGGACTTCTTTCGTGATTTTCATCGTTTTGATGCTTCTGTTCGCATGGCTCTCAAGCAAACCGGGCAATGAGGTGATTTACTATCCGAACCGGCTTCTCAGGGGGTTGGATCCGGTTGAGGGCGGGAGGCGGACCCGAAACCCGTTCGCCTGGATCAAGGAGGCGGTCGGGGCCTCCGAGGCCGACGTAGTCGCCGCCGCCGGCGTCGACACCACCATCTACTTGCTCTTCCTCAGTTCCGGTAATTTTTAGATGTAATTTTTAAAGTGTTTAAGATCCCCTTTTAGTATGTATCATGTCTACTCAGTTTTTTGGGGTTGGGGGGTAAAGTTGAATTAATTTCTTTATTTATAAGGGCATACTCTTTTATTCTCCCGTTAGTTATAGTTAATTAATTGCTTATTTAGATCAAAATGAGTTGGCTTTTTTTTTTAAAAAAAAATGGATTTTTCTATTGAGTTGGTCATGGCCAAGAAATGCGTTGAGAACTGTAAAATTTACCGTAAAAAGGCGGCTTTCAGTAAAATTGAGAAAATTTTAGAATGACAAAGGAATCGAAGATTGCTTCTGGTTCATCACTTGGTATTGCGTCTTCATAAATTTTGAAGGTTTTGAGTGTAGATTGGGGTTTGCATATTTCTGAATTTGGACGAGGTTTGTTCTTGTTCTTTTTTTCCTCAATTTAATTTCCCCTTTCCAGTTTTAGTATCCACTAAATTAAAGTAAGGATTTTTCCGAGACGGGCAAATGAATAATTGAACCTAAATATCTTGGATGGCCTCATTGGGGACTAGAAAAAGCTGCTTGATACAAATTTGTATAAGATTTCGGCCGCATGTGTCCATGTTGCACTCATGAACTTTAAAAAGTAGCTCATGATTTGATTCATTTGATACCTCTGGATCTGATACATTGATCTATATGTGGTTGGATTCTGTCTCTATGGAGATATAGGAATTCGATTCAAATCGAGTAGTGTTATCTCCTTTTGCAATTTGATTATGTTTATGTCATCTTTTCTGGTAGAAATGACTTGCTTGTTGTAAAAATGCAACGAGGACTTTTGTTGCAGGTTGAATGCTTTATGAATAACACTACACAATCAGAGTTAATGGCCTTGGAGATATTTTCTACATGGGTTCATGGTGAATCATATACTAATAATAATGTATCATTTGCTAATGCAGTTCTGGGGATATTAGTCTTCTCTGGCCTCATTCTGCTTCCAGTTCTTCTTCCACTGGCTGCAACTGATCATGGTCTGCAGCAAGCTCTCAAGACCAATAGCAATACAACTGGGAACTTCACCCGGCTCGACAAGCTGTCAATGGCGAATATCCAAGTAAATACTTCATTGTAGGATAACCGTAGTTTTCATAAATTTGAACGCAGTTTAAGGTCCTACCCAGCTTGAAAGGAAAATCAGTTTAAATACTTGTCACTTTGACACCATGTTTTTACTTAAGATTAGATCAATTATATTTAACTATTTCTTTAAGAATGGATAAACCAGTTAAAACGCGTGATTTGGATATTAAGAATCAATAAAGAATTAGACCTTTCCGTTTTCATCTCACTCTCATACGACTTCCACACAAATTGTGGGAAGATCATCATCAAGAAAGGGAAAAAAGAAATGTGGTAAAAGTAAGTGAGATTATTGGCAGTTTACTTTTATGGCCCAGAGAATGAGAAGACAGACCCTAAATTTTGCTGCTTACCATTTCCACTTCTCAAGACATATGTAATATATGTCCTTTAAGGTCTTGCCTCCGGTGCATCAGGTGGTAACAACAATAGGAATTGAACTGAAGTTACCAAGGCAATCTGCTAATGCTATCACACAGAGTTGATGGTCAACTTTCCACATCTAAGATATGTTTTCTTGATAATCTGACTATATCGTCTTTCATATGTTTGTGGTGTAGGAGGAAAGTCCAAGGATATGGGCATTCCTGCTGGCGACCTACTGGGTCTCTTTTGTCACATATTATATTTTATGGAGAGCATACAAGCATGCCTCAGATTTGAGAGCAACGGCCAAAGCAGTTCCAGAAGTAAAACCAGAGGATTTTGCCATATTGGTTAGAGACATTCCGAATCCTCCCAAAGATCAGTGTAGGAAAGAACAGGTGGACTCATATTTCAGATCTCTCCATCCAGACACATTCTATAAGTCAATGGTGGTGACTGATACCAAAGAGGTAGTTACTGGATTTCAAGTTTTCTTTGAAAAGAACACACACACACACACACACACACCCCCCCCCCCCCCTCCCTCTCCCGCGTTTTTATTCTTGGCCTAAGACATTTCCTTACCTTTCATTGTCTCTAGGCTGATAAAATCTGGACAGAGTTGGAAGGCTACAAAAAGAAACTTGCTCGTGCAGAAATTGTGTATTCAGAGTCTAAAACTACAAGCAAACCAGAGGGGACAAAACCCACCAATCGAACTGGTTTCCTTGGTCTAGTAGGGAAAAAAGTGGACACCATTGACTACTGTAATGAGAAAATCAACGAATTGCTTCCTAAATTAGAGGCTGAACAGAAGAAGACCCTTAGAGAGAAGCAGCAAAATGCTGCATTTGTTTTCTTTAGCAGCAGACCAGCTGCAGTTTCTGCTGCACAGACCCTCCATTGTCAGCTGGTTGATACTTGGAGTGTAACAGAAGCTCCTGAACCCTGTCAAGTACTATGGACAAATTTATCAAAGAAGTTTTACGAGAGGCAGACAAGGCAGTACCTTGTCTATGGTATTGTTTTCTTGGCTGTTGTCTTCTACATGATACCCATTAGTTTCATTTCTGCGATTACCACCCTGGACAACTTAAGAAAGTCACTACCTTTCCTGAAGGTGATAGTGGACAGGGATGCAATTAAGACAGTCTTGCAAGCTTTTCTTCCTCAGCTTGCGCTCATCTTGTTCTTGGCATTCCTTCCAAAATTGCTAATGATGTTGTCAAAGGCAGAGGGGATTCCTTCCCAGAGCCATGCAATACGAGCATCATCCGGAAAGTACTTTTACTTTATTGTGTTTAATGTCTTTCTTGGAGTTACTTTGAGCGGGGCGCTTTTCAGCTCTTTGAAGAACCTTATTGATCACCCAACTGGCATTGTGAAATTACTTGCAAGAAGTTTGCCAACGAATGCAACCTTTTTCCTCACATATGTTGCATTAAAGTATGTTTTTTTATCCTTCTCCCATTTCATAAGGTCCTACTTTCTCAAGTTTCATAAGTTTTGACAATCATATTGCATAAAATCTACATCAAGCTCTGCTTATCTATAGGTTATGCTTTACTGGATATATTTTTATGGTGGCTCTGGTCCTAGTTCTTTTTGGGCTCGCATATTTAGCATGCTTCCATCATCAAAGCTTATACTTGTATTCCTACCTGTAAAGTTTGCACTTACATATTCATCTTTTGGACTAGACTTTGCAATTTTACTTTTAGGTTGTCATATGGAGCTGGCTTTGATTTTAAAAGGAGGTCGCAATGAACGATAGCTTGGTCAGCATTCAGGGATATACCGATGTCAAAGCATGGGCTTCTATTATGACCATTGCTCTTAACGTTCACTATAATCCTTTCATCAATAATAGATTTTTTCCTCTAAGCTTATGTGAGTATATAATAAATACTTCTGCTCGTTGATTAAGATGCAGCAAGTAAATATTCAATGCATAGATTCTAATTTTTATATTTACGATCATAGCTCCTAAATTTTACATCAACGATTGCCCTCAAATCTTGTAAAAAAAATTAGGACCTCATAGTATTTATCAACGATTTTTAAATAGGTACTCCTTATAATAAGCAATAGAAAAGATGCACAAAACGCAGCATGATATACTTCAAAATATTGAAAATTTAAATGGGTTACTTTCTCTTAATTCTAGCTCCAATCTGGCTTCAAACGGCTCAAACGGCTCAAACAACCCAAAATTATTTTAACAGTTTGTACAAATAAGTGTAGCAATTTTTCAAGAATTACTGTAGTTGCACAGTTTAGCAGGTACAATATTGTAGCACCCATGATTTACCGTAGTACTTTTTTATTTTTACTTTTTTACTTTTTTGAATCCTTTTTTCTTGTTAAAGAAAATTGAGCCCTTAAAAGGAAAAATAAAATGGAGATGAAGGTGCAATAGATCGGTAATTTAGCTCTAATATCAATTGACGGGGATAGAAAAGAACCGAAGGGATTTAAACATGTAGGATTTTTTACATCTTAAATACAGGACACTTGGCCGACACATTTCAGACACGTATTGTGTCAGGTTTTTCACATTTTATAAATTTACGTGTACACTTGGGTGTCGTGTTGGATTCTATGATATTAAAACGTCACGTGTCAAAGTTGTGTTCACTTTAAAATCAAATGATCAAACATCACGTGTCAAAGTTGTGTTCACTTTAAAATCAAATGATCATGTGTCTGACACTCTAAAACTACATATTGTTGGGGACAATATAAGAAGTATCTCCTTAACTAAATGGATACTATATCAACGAAACCTTAAACATCATCATAATTAGTTTGGTTAGGTGTTAATCATATATTTTTTGGTTTGTATTTGCTTCTCAAATAAAAGTTGTGAATATTTTAGTATCGAAATTTTGTCATTTTTCTTTTTATTTTATATAACACACATAATTATGGGATCTGATGTGTATTATACAATTGATACTCATCCATAATCATAACTACATCGTCGTGTCCTCGTACCTTACCTTTTAAGAATTTGTGGTGTTTGTATTGCGTTGTATTTGTTCCCGGTGTCCATGCTACAAAGCTTTTTAACAGATGTTAACCATTGCATGACAAAACACGGTTTCATATGAAGATTTTGATGGTTGATGTTCAAAGGTTTCAACTCTTTGGTTGGCTGCTGTCTGGATCTGAGCAAATGTGGATATGGTTGAAGCCGTGGCTTGAATCTAGTTTATAAACACTAGTACATATCGGGGCTTCAGCCACGGACAAATCCGTGACTGAAGCCCAGAAATCCGCGGCTGAAGACCTTCAGCCGCGGACAAAAGAAAATTCTGTGGTTGAAGGTCTGTGGCCGATAGTGTCGTGGCTATAGGCACTTTCAGCCACGGACTTTTCCGTGGCTAATTGTCAGACACGGAACAACAGGCCACGGATTTCGGTGGCCGTAATGAGTATTAAAATAGTGAAAAAAAGCCTTTCAGCGATGGATTTGTCCGTGACCGAAGGAAATCCATGGCTATTAACACTTACTGTCACGAAAAAATCTGTGGTTAATCCATGGCCGATAGTGTCGTGGCTATAGGCACTTTCAGCCACGGACTTTTCCGTGGCTAATTGTCAGACACGGAACAACAGGCCACGGATTTCGGTGGCCGTAATGAGTATTAAAATAGTGAAAAAAAGCCTTTCAGCGATGGATTTGTCCGTGACCAAAGGAAATCCATGGCTATTAACACTTACTGTCACGAAAAAATCTGTGGTTAATTCTATTGTCAGCAACGAAAATGTCTGTGGCTGAAAGTCTCAGCCACTCTTTACGTGGCTAATGCTTATCAGCCACAGACAAATCCGTGGCTGAAGATAGCATCAGCCATGACAAATTCTGTGGCTGATAACTGCCAGTCACGGACGACTGCGTCCATGGCCAATGGTTATCATCCATGGACTTGGTCGTGGCTGCAGCCACGGGTTTGTCTGTGGCTGATTTGCACCATCCACCGTGGTTGACTCTATCACTCCACCATCCACCGTGGCTGACTCTGTCAGGCACGGACGACTGCGTCTGTGGCCCATGGTTATCAGCCATGGACTTGGTCGTGGCTGCAGCCACGGGTTTGTCAGTGGCTGATTAGCATCAGCCATGTACATATCATATCCATGGCTGAAGCTGAGTATTAGCCATGGATTTGTTCGTGACTGATTGTTTGATATTTTTTAAAAATAAAATTTGCAGAATTTCATGTATACAGTATAAAGAATTTCGTAGAACCACACAATATATAAAAAACATAACCTATAAACAAACTAACGAAATTCATGTATACATATGAAGAAATTTACAGATCCATATACATACATACATACAAGACAACAACTTCACACATTAAATATTAAAAAACATATAATATTCATCATACAAACAGATTGTTCAACATAATATTAAGATAATACAAATTTTTCATCAACGCTCATAACTCTCCACCGTCTCCGTCATCATCTTGGCGTTGGCTTGAAGAGCATTCAACGCCACCATGACCCTACCAAAAAAATAATATTCATTAATTTAAACAATAAAACATATGTTAAACGAGTCAAAACATCGAATTTAATATCACGAAAAATAAATACTTAACCTTGGCCCTAACACAAGCCACGCCCTAACACAAGCCCCCCACCCTTGGCTCGCAAGCAGCGGCTGATGCTGCTGCCGCTGCGGAAAGCCAGTGGATGTGGGGGGCTTGCGTTGGGGTGGGTTAGGGATAGTGGATGTGGGTGGGGGTGGGTTAAGAGTTTCATTGTTTTTGGCAAGTTGCAAAGACTTTGCATACATGCTAAATAAATTAATGTGCATGTTGATATCATCAATCTAATGGGGATCCATGAAGAACATTTCATTGAGAAGTGGATATTAGATACTATGATAAAGAACTACATGTTATGAAAGATCATATTGTAAGGACAGAAAATATCCCTCAATAACAACCTATCAAACACTCCTATTTTGTTTGAGACATATCATCAAACATTAGACAACATAAGCAGTGAACTATTCTCTTAGACATTTACAATGAAAAACATAGTTTGTTAATTAAACTTACGTGCTTAGCTAATCAATCCAACACGAGCTTATGTTTGCATGGATGGCACGTTTCTTGCTTAATGTTATAAGATAGGCACAAGTCTGCGAGGCAAACACACATTCCATTAAAGAAGGAGAAAATCCAACTTGAATGCGAGTTAAAGGGATTTTACAGAAATATCTAATAAGCATCTGATGTGATCCACTAGGGTTGATGATAAAAGGTGATTTTATAGGGGGAAGATGCGATTTTTGTGGGGAAAGATGAGATTTTTAGGGTTATGGAGAGAGATTTGGAAAAAGAAGGATTTTAATTGATAAAAACTGAAATATGAAAGATAAATTTGGACACAATTGGAGAGGATGCCGCTCTCCTAGCCTTTCCTTCGAGATGAAAGCCTAAATCTTCAAACTAGGGTTTATGGACGCCGAGTAAAAAATCCTTTTTAATAATCAAGCATGGAAACTCCCCCAGCCAGCACGAGCTCTAATAAAGAGAAAATTGGAGAAAATTGCAAATGTAAGAAAAAGCCCATAATACTGAAAATTACAAAAAGATCCCCCGAAGATCTGGAATTTTTGAAAATGCCCCTGATGTGCCTAAATGCAAAATACATCATTACTTCGCATTCAAAGAACCATCTTGTCCTCAAGGTGGTGTAGTGAAAACCATGGGCTCACTAATCCAGGATTACAGATGAAGGTTCTTGTCCCCTCCCGGCTCTTCTTGATCCACTATCTGGCCTTCATCTTCAATGATCATCATCTAGAGATCATGGTCCTTGCTAGGGGTGGCGATTCGGGTCAGGCCGGCCCAGCCCGGGTTATCTTAAAGGACAGGGCCGGCCCGACACGATAAGACTTCGGGCTATTCCGATGCGGCCCGAGCATGGCCCGATAAAAATTCAGGCCATCCAGCTCGGTCCGAAAGGGTTGAAAGAATTATGTATTATGACATTATTTTATCATATTTTTAAATACAAACTTGTCTAATATGCTTAAAGATGCAACGAAATGGAGCACGAAAGAGGAGGAAGAGGAGATATCAAAGAGTTTGAGACATTTTTCATGTTTAATATCTCTACATATTTCATGTTGCATAGATACTTCATAAGCATCGGCCATATCAAATCTGCATCGGACACTTGGATTCTTGGATTCATAGTGGAAAATTGTTGGATGTGGGATATCCTTTTGGTGTCTCTTAATTTTATATTCAATGCGTACAACAACATGAGTGATATCTTTTACAAGTGTCTAGTATTTAATGATCGATCAAGCTACGGTTTTATAGATTACAAGTTCATCAATATTTGTCCATTGTACTCGGTTGAGTTAATGTCACTAACTACATGCATGCATAAACACATACGAATTGTCTATTGAAGTGAAAGGATTCCGTGCGGTGCCGTGCCGTCCAATGAGCTGAATAACTTTGTCGGGGCCTGACACAAAAATGAATGATGTGAGATATCCTTTTGGTGTCTCTTAACATTTATATTCAATGCGTACACAACATGAATGATGTCTTTTACAAGTGTTTATTGTTTAATGATCGGTCAAGCTACCAAGGGCAGAGCCAGGAATTGTTTCCGTCCTGGGCTACCGACCAAATACAAAAAGGATCCAAATTAGGTTTGTGATATTGGATTTTGACAGTTAGCGGGCAAGCCTTTTAGAGACATTTTTTTTTCAAAAGGGGGATTTTTGTGGTGATTGGAATTCTGCATTTTCTTTTCTTTTTGTTAATATGCTTCATTTCTAGATCTTTTTGGCACAAGTTTTTTGGCTTTTTGGGCAAAGTACATTTGCAAATACAATTATAATATTCAGTTATTTATAAATAGTGTTTTATTATGTGTTAAAGGAGGAGAAGAGCTTAGATTATGTTTGATTGTAAGATAATATGTTGAAAGAATCCCTCATCGAGAAATTGATTCATTGAAATATGAAATCTTTTCTAAAAATATGAGTTCCCTATGTTCCCATCGATAATTAAAATACGATAGGTTTGAAAGGCTGAAGCCCAGAAGAAAATTGGCAAAGTGAGGAGCACCAAAAATAACAAAGGAAAAAAGTAATGAGAATTTTTTATCAAGTAAATTTTTTCTAAATAAAAGAAAAAATGTATGCGTTACCACAATTGGGCATGCCAAGCATCGAAACCATGCCTTCCATCTAAAGAAATGAATGCTCTACCAACTGGGCTACCTTTTGATGTTGTAATGGAGTATACAGGGCTTTATTCAAATACTTACCCAGGTTATAGCCTACCTAAGCCCCTACATAGATCCGTCCTTGCAAGCTACGGTTTTTATAGATTACAAGTTCATCAATAATTGTCCATTGTACTCGGTTGAATTAATATCACTAACTTACTACATGCATGCATAGACATACGAATTGTCTATTGAAGTGGGCACAGTCAACTAAACCCAAAAAGATTACGTGTCGTGCCGTGTCCGCCCAATGGCTGAATAACTTGGCCTGGGCCCGACACAAAAATGAACCGGGCCAGGCCGGGCCAGCCTGGCCCCGATAAGGATTTCGGGCCAAAATTGTCGGCCCAGGCACGATCTTATCGCGCCTGGCTCGTGTTGGTCTCATACCGGGCCAAAAATTACCACCCCTAATCCTTGCAACGATGTCCTGGTCCGTACCTTTCGTCCCTTTCGGATCTCCTAGCTTTTCATTCGAGATGAAAACCTAAATATTCAAACTAGGGTTCATGGATGCCTAGCACAAAATCCTTCTCAATAATCAAGCATGGAAACTCCTCTAACCGACACTTGCTCTAAAAAGAGAAAATTGCACAAAAATGCAGATTTACGAAAAAGCCCCTACTACTGAAAATTACAAAAAGATACACTAAGATCTAAAAATCCCGAAAATACTCCTAATGGGACCAAATGGAAAATGCATCATTACTTCACCCCTGAAGAATCACCTTGTCCTCAAGGTGGTGTCGTGAAACTATGGGCTCACTAATCGAGATGGAGGTTCTCGTCCCCTCACAGTTCTTCTTGATCCAATATGTGGCCTTCTTCATCTTCAATGATCATCATCAGGAGAGTATAACCCTTGCAACGATGTCCTGGTCCGTACCTCTCGCCACGGTGGAAACAGAGTCACTTAGTGTACCTTTTTCCGGATTTCTGCCTCTATGAGCCGCTTACACTTACTGTCCGATTAAAGCTCGATGTTCTTCTCGTTACTGGATTGGAGCCCTCCTGATGACGACTTCTCCTCCCCTTCGCTACCTGGTTGCGAGACGTGGATCCGCTCCATACTCCCCTAGCCCGTCGCTCATCTGCCAGCATGTCCTCCATCATCTTGGCGAGCCGCATCCGGTCTAATAATCCTCTGGACCTCTGTATTCGCAACTCTGCTCGAATGGTGGGTTTTAGTCCTTTCATGAAGCACCTCTCCAAGAATTCTCCTGAAACTCCATGGACACGGCCTGCCAGCATCTTAAATTTCTACATATAGTCACTGACTGTTTCCTCCTGTTTTAGTGCATAAAGTTGCGCGTACATGTCTTCACAATAGGTCTCCCTGAACCGTCTAACAGGCAGACCTTAAACTCCTCCCACGAGAGGCAGACCTTGAACTCCTCCCACGAGCAGAACGATCGTTGCTGCTGCTCCATTTGTACCAAGATAGAGCCTTCTCCTCCAAGCACACCCTTATGGCCCTTAACCACTCCATCTTATAAATCTGCGAGACGTCAAAATACAGCTCTGCACTGTAGATCCACCCATCAGGATCCTCCTCCTCAAATATGTGCATATTTAGCTTCCTGATCCTACTATTGGGTGTTGAAATCTACTGCCGGTCTATAGTGAGTGGGATGTTAAGTGTCATATTGTTGCTCTATGCGTCGCCCATAACCCCTCAAAGGACCACTGCCTCTGTCTTCATAGTCGCTCCAGTCATTCTCTTCCCTATTGTAGTCGTTCATGCCCTCCTCAAAGCCCAGTGCCTTACCATATTCATCTCGAAACTCCTCGTAAGCCGCTAGGACTCGACGTCGTCGTCTTTCTGCAGCAAACCTCGGCCCTTAGACCACCTAAAATTCTTCCACGTCATACACTGGTCCCGAAAACCGCTGAAAATCTTCGTCAAGGTCTCAGCAGACCCCCAGACGTTGCGGGGCCCCGTATGATGCTCTTAATGCTTGATGGCCCTCTGGCGGCGGTCATCAGGGGCCCGTGAGGGCCCTGTCGGCCCTGTCCCTGCTGGCTCCTGTTTGGCCATGCAGGGCATGTCTGGCTCCTGTTTGTTTGGCCATGCAGGGCCTGTTTGGGCCTCTGCAGGGCGCTGACAGCCCTGCAGGCCACCGACAAGACCTGGCCAGGGCTCGCCAGCCCTGGCCAAGGCTACCCCGGGGCCAGCAACGCCCTGGGGTCGCTGATTCGGCTCGTCGTCGCCCCTCTCGTTGTCCACTGCTTCCTTGAAGTAATTGTCCGTGTCCGAGAGCAACCCTTCGACAAAATCCGCTTTTTCTTTCCCTTTCTACAAAGACTTTCCCTTTTGCCCTAGATCTGGGTTTCCGTTCAGATCTAACCTGTTCGCCGCATTTGGATTTGGGAAGTGTTGCGCTAGGATTTGTATAAGGGTCCCCAACTTTGCCTCAAGCGCCTCTGTCGCTTTATGCACTTTCTTTATCGATGCACTAATCTCCGATTTGAAAGAGGTGAAGCTTTCTTTTAAATTGGTAATTGACATCCTTAGATCCGTAACTTCCACATTGAGTCTTTCCTCCAAAAGTTACAAAAGTTACGTCTTTTTCTTTGTTTCCGTCGTCGCCATGAATTGAATGCGCTCTGCTACTAATTGATGTGATCCACTATTGTTTGATGATAAAAGAGGATTTTAATGGGGTAAGATGTGATTTTTAGTGTTTTGGAGGGAGATTTGGGAAAATATGGATTTTGGAAAAAGAAGAAGGATTTTTATTGATAAGAACTGAAATATGAAACATAAATTTGGCCACAATTGGAGAGGAGGCATTAGGTCGCTCTTCTAGCTTTTCCTTTGAGATGGAAGCTTAAATCTCCAAACTAGGGTTCATGGACGCCTGGTACAAAATCCTTCTCAATAATCAAGCATAAAAACTCCCCTAGCCGGCCCAAGCTCTAATAAAAAGAAAACTGCAGAAAATTACAGATTTATGAAAAGCCTTTAATACTGGAAATTACAAAAAGACCCCACTAAGATCTGAAAATTTCAACAATGCTCCGATGGGCCTAAATGCAAAATGCATCAGCATCATACCTGTTAGGTCCAAATATGTAAAGCAAAAGCCAAATGCAATGTGAAAATTAAAGGGAAACCCAAACTTAAAAAAAGACAATCATCTGTTATTCTTCCCAGCACACTTAAGTTTCGTTTAACATTTGTTTCTCATTCATTGACGCATAGTACAAAATCCTTTTCAATAATCAAGCATAGAAACTCCCCTAGTCGGCCCAAGCTTTAATTTAAGAGAAAATTGCAAAAAATTATAGATTTACGAAAAAGCCTTTAATACTGGAAATTACAAAAAGACCCCTCTAAGATCTGAAAATTTCAAAAATGCCCCGATGGGCCTAAATGCAAAACGCATCAGCATCATACTCGTTAGGTCCAAATATGTAAAGCAAAAGCCAAATGCAATGTGAAAATTAAAGGGAAACCCAAAACCATCTGTTATTCTATCCAGCACACTTGAGTTTCTTTTAACATTTGTTTCTCATTCAACTTTATACATCAACAGTTTTCAAATAATTTGGACGCGAACAGTTTGATCTGGCCTTATTTTCCCTCTTATTCCACTTTATACTTATGTGTTCTTTTGGGAAATTTGAGTCGCGAGCGCCAACATCAACATATGCAAGATTATGTGTATATCATATGTCATATATATAGGGATTAATGTAGAACATGTGGCACCTGATCCAATGGATCAGGTGCAAGACACAAAAATGTGGGACCCAGCGAGTACAAGCCCATGTGGATGCTTGTATTTCCCACCTTTTTATGTCTTAGCACCTGATCCATTGGATCAGGTGACAGTTTTTCTACATTAAATCCATATATATCATATATGGCATATATATGACAATTATATGACATATATGACATATATATGACATGATATATCTTAAATCACCCACACCACTCTCCCCCATACATATAATGTCATATATATATATATCATATATGCCATGTATCTGACATATATTTATATTACATTTGACAACTGTTTTTGAATCATAGGGCTGACTAGGACAAGCTAACCAGGACAAATATGTCGATAGAAAGACGGCTCGGATTTAATCTTGAGGAATGAATGGTTGTGAGATTAGATTTTGTGGAAAGTTTTGGAAGGAAAAACATTTCTAGGGAAAGGAAAGTTTCTGGGGAAATGAAACTTTTTGAGGAATGAAACTTTCTGGAAAATATCAGAGTGCATACATTAATGCATTTGAAAAAAAAACTTTAACTTGCACTTAATGCTGCAAATCGAATGTTGCCGCAGATCGAACGATCTCTCCCTCAACGCAGGGCCCAACGTCTCTTCGACGCATGGGGCAACAAGATGAGAATAATTTCCCGCGCCGAAGGCGCCCAATAAATTTTTTTACGCTAATTTGTTGTTCTGCGGTTCAGCGCCAGTTAAATTTTTTTACGCTAATTTGTTATTCTACGGGTGCCTTCCCCGCCGCCGAATTTGTTGTTCCGCGTCGATGGTTTTCGCTAAATTTTTTTACGCTAATTTGTTGTTTCGCACCAAAGGCACCCGTGTCGAATTTGTCGTACGCCGAATTTGTTGTTCCGCGCTGAAGAGGCACGCACCGAATTTATTGTTCCGTGTCGAAGGCGCTTGCGCCGAATTTGTTGTTCTGCGTCGAAGGTGTCCGTGCCGCTAAATATTTTTACGCTAATTTATTGTTCCGCGTAATTTTGGCAGTGGAAATAATTTTTTGGGGAATAAAGATTTCGTGGTGGAAAATCTTAAATGAACCGTGTCCACAAGCACATGTTATGACTAGTATATATATATATGACATGATATATCTTAAATCACACACCCCCCTTTGCCACACTCTTCTCTCCCATTCTTTTGGAAGAGAAGGATCTCGCTGATGTCCCTGTACTTAGTAACTGGGGGGCTGAGTTGAGTTGGGGCTGAGTTGAGGCCTTGTTTTTGTTGTCTGGGCTGTATTCTTGGGGTTACTTGTCTTTGGTGACTGCTTCCCAGCCTCTCTCATTTTTGTAACCCCATGTGACCGCCTGTGCGGGGGCTTATACATTTTTCTATTCATATATACCATACACACTTACCTTTCATATTTATATATATATAGAATAATGGATATCATATGATAATGGAGGCTTAGCCTCATATACCAAGACACAAAAAAGTGGACGGTACAACAAGTACAAGCCCATGTGAGGCTTGTACTTTTCCACTTTTGTGTCTTGGTATATGCAGCTAAGCCTCGATTGTCATATGATATCCCTTATTCTCATATATATATATCATTTATACATATTATTTATACAATTGATGAAGGGAGATAAGATATGACTAGGACAAAGGGGCTTGTACTTCCTCCACATCACCCCAAAAACAAAAACCACCCAAAAAGAACCCAAAAACACACCCAAGTTCAAACAACACCCAAAAACAAATTTTCCCATTTTACCCCCCGACGATACCGACACACACACACTGGACAGTCCTTATCGTTTGCACGTGCACCGCATTCTATTCGTGTGGTTTTTTTTGCACCGTGCATTGTTTGCACGGGTTATTTCTAGTATATACATATATATATATATAGGAAAATTTTCAAATGAGAACATTTCGCACCGTGTGAAAATGTTTTTATCTTTTTTTTGAAATTTTTTTTTCAAAAATTCTTTTTTCCACCCTCATTATATGTTGTTATACCCCCCTCAAAAAATAATGGTTGAGAAATAATGTCATTTGGCCTTCGATCAAGCCATTTCATCAAATTCGCACGTTTTGAGACCGTTAAATTTGTAACGGGTGGATGGGTGCTCTAATGCCCAACGGGTTCACCCATTATTTTCCCTGGGGTATATAATTGTATGGATTAAACATCAAAAAAAGAATTTTTGAAAAAAAATTCAAAAAAATAAAAAAAAGTTTTCGCACAGCTTTCGCACGGGATTTTTCGCACCCGAAGATTGCCCTATATATATGCAAAAAATGTACCTAAGAACGTGCGCATGCAGAATTACCTACGCACGCCCCCTCTGTTCGGCATTTGTAAGTATTTTTTTGAATTTTTTTGCAGTAGCTAGATAAACTTGTTATGTAGCTCCCCACAAAATTTCAGCTCAATCCAATACCGTTTGAGCCTCCGTTCATCGATTTCAAAATCGTTGCGTAAAACTGTCCAGAATTCTGGATAGTTTTGTCCAGAATTCTGGACAGTTTTGCGCAACGATGGGACAGTTTTACGCAACGATTTTGAAATCGATGAACGTAGGCTCAAACAGTGTTGGATTGAGCTGAAATTTTGTGGGGAGCTACATAACAAGTTTATCTAGCTACTGCAAAATAAATTCAAAAAAATACTTACAAATACCGAACAGAGGCTCAAACGGTGTTGGATTGAGCTGAAATTTTGTGGAGAGCTACATAACAAGTTTATCTAGCTACTGCAAAAAAAATTCTTAAAAATACTTACAAATGCCGAACAGAGGGGGGGCGTGCACAGGGAATTCTGCCTGCGCATGTTCTCAGGCACATTAACCCCTATGTATATATATGTGTGTGGGGAAAAAATCTCCATGTGCATGTGTTTAGGTAAGTTACCTGTGCATATGCACAATTTTCCCATTTTTCAGTCTTTTTGCAACTTTTTTCATTAGCTTGTTATTCACCTCATGGATGATCAGATCAACATATAAAAAATCAAGTGATTTCAATACTTTTTGAGCCTCTATCTACCCCTTACGACTTCAACGGTCTGAAAACTTGTTGAAAACCCGTTGAAGTTGCAAGAGATAGATGTGTGCTCAAAAAGCCTTGGAATCACTTGATTTTTGGTATTTTGATCATCCATGAGGTGAACAACAATCTCATTAAAATTGCAAAAAGCTGAAAAGGGGGGAACTGTGCATGTGTGCAGGTAACTTGCCTGCGCACATGCACATGCACATTTCACACACACATGGAAAAGTGTTTCTAATATGCCTCCTTAGGAAATTATCTAAGGTGTCAGCCTTAATACATATATTCTACTAATGCTATGGATGATCCGATCCATTCATTATGATCTTCATGTTACCAACTACTTGTTTACAAAAAATCATGCACTTTTAATTTGTTTTAGTCATGCATAATATGATTACAAAATGAACGATTTCTTAACAATAGAATAATGATACCCCACTTATTAATGGTTAAAAAGTGTCTAAATCACATGATTTTTCATGAACAACCATGTTGAATTATACCGGCGCACATGCACATGCACGTTCCCCACACACATGAAAAAGTGTTCCTAATATGACTCCTTAGGAAATTATCTAAGGTGTCAGCCTTAATACATATATTCTACTAACGCTATGGATGATCCGCTCCGTCATTATGATCTTCATGTTAACAACTACTTGTTTACAAAAAATCATGCACTTTTAATTTGTTTTAGCCATGCATAATATGATTACAAAATGAACGATTTCTTAACAATAGAATAAATGATACCACTTGATCAATGGTTAAAAGTGTCTAAATCACATGATTTTTCATAAACAACCATTTTGAATTATAGAGATGATGAACGGATCGGATCATCCGTAGAGTTAGTAGAACATATGTATTAAACCCGACTCCTTAGGTAATTTCCTAAGGAGACACCTTAGGAACACTTGTCTCATATATATACTAGAAATAACACGTGCACACAGTGCACAGAGCGAAAAAAATCCTGACGAAGCGGGTGTGATGAACACGTGCAAACGAAAATGAGCGAAAAGTGTGGGTGTGCGTGCCAGTATCGTGGGGGGGGGCAAAAAGTGCAAAGTCCGGGGTTAAAACGTAAAAAAACCTTGGGATGGCAAACATGTAAATATGTGGGTGCTTTTTTGTTTTTTTGGGTTGAATGTCAAACATGTAATAAGTGTGTGCTTTTTTGTTTTTTTGGGTTGAATGGCAAACATGTAATTAAGTGGGGTTGGGGTTTTTTTAAGGGGATGGCAAACATGTAAATTAGTGGCTTGGGGTGAGAGTTAGGTAAGGTGGAGGATGAGGTGGAAGGGGGCGATGGGACATTTGCCCTAGTCACACTTTTAGTGCCACCTACAAGGTTTGCATTCTGGTTGGTGGTGGAAGCATTTAAAACATAAATACTGCTTCTATGTATTTCTCCCTATTTGAGCATACGTTCTATAATTTGCTTGAGTGTTGCTATGTCTTGTTGTGTCGCCTCGTAGGGGGGGCATATGTACGTATGTATGCATAGACATGCGCCACAATTTCTTGATACAGAATTAAACAAATAAAAATGTTTTCATCAATGGTTTGTTTCGATTGATATGATAATGATCCTTTGAACTTCACCTTGGATGAAAATCCATTAAACGCACACTGTTTCCAAAGGCAAAAGATTTTTGGATTACAACCCAAAAGTTTTGTTTAGATGTCATATTACAACCCAAAAGATTGTTGGATTCTGTTGAGCATACGTTCTATAATTTGCTTGAGTGTTGATATGTCTTGTTGTGTCGCCCCACAAGGGTGGCATATGTACGTATGTATGCATAGACATGCGCACACAATTTCTTGATGCAAAATTAGACAAATAAAAGTGTTTTTATCAATGGTTTGTTTCGATAGCTATAATAATGATCCTTCGAACTTCGCCTCAGATGAAAATCCATTAAACGCACACTATTTCCAAATGTAAAAGATTTTTGGATTACAACCCAAAAGTTTTGTTTGGATGTCATATTAATTCTATTAGGTGACATTGACTTTTGTTTAAAAGTAGCTCTTTGATCAAAGCAAATCATTTGGATCTGGAAAAAAAGAGGTCAAAGCCTCTCTTTTTTAATCCAAAAGATCGCCATGACTTTTGGATTGTTGTCCTTTAGTTTACTTGTCAAAAACTAATATCCAAAAAGTCAAAATTTAAAAGAACAACAAATTAGCGTAAAATATTTAGCGGCATGGGCACCTTCGTTGTGGGCGCCTTCGGCGTGGAACAACAAATTTGGCGTAGACACCTTCGACATGGAACAACAAATTCCGTGCGGACGCCTTCGGCACAGAACAACAAATCAGCGTAAAAAAATTTAGCGGGCGACTTCGGCACGAGCGACTTCGTCTTGAAACAGGATCACTGGCTGCTTTCAAAGTTGTTCACTGGCTGCTTTCAAAGTTGGACCAAATTTCAAAGTAGGACCAAATTCAAAGGTGGACCATTTTTCAAAGCTCACATTCATGGTTTCAAAGTTACATTCACTTCAAAGCTGGACCAAATTTCAAAGCTCGCATTCATGGTTTCAAAACTTCCTTTTTTAAATTAAATCTTGACCCTTGGAAGCAAAGGATGTGGATACATCCTGATCGTTGTTGATGATCGGTGTTGATGACTGTGAATTGTCCCAGTCAGTCCTAGGATTCAAAAACAGTTGTGTTTTATATAATAGATGATATATGTCATATTTATGACATATATGACATATATGTCACTATGAAGATGATGAAGCCTATTTATATTTGACATATAAATGATATCATCATCATCATATCTTTGTCCCAAATATGATATATCATATATATAGAGGGATAATGTAGAGCAGATGGCACCTGATCTATTGGATCAGGTGTAAGACACAAAAGGTGGGGCCCCACGGGTACAAGCCCATGTGGGGGCTTGTACTTCCCACCTTTTTGTGTCTAAGCACCTGATCCAATGGATCAGGTGTCACCTTTTCTACATTATATATATGATAATACATTTACATATTATCATCTTAACCTTAACCCTAAAGCGTAACCCCCAAGCCTAACCCCCAACATCATTATGATATTTATATGATATCATCATCATCATCATCTTAATTAGCATTGTCCCAAATATGATACATACATACATACATACATACATACATACATTACAATTGATGAAGATGTCTTACTAGGACAAAATGGTTGATAGAGTGGTGGCCAATATTTGGCCACCCTCATCATGGAGAGCACACTTGGATGTGTGTGTGAGGGTTTGAGTGTAATGTTGGGGGTTTTCGTGGCATCCCCAAAGAAAAGGCCCCCACATTTCAATTATTGCATGCCATTGACCATCAAGGCCTCCTCTTCCCCTTATTTTACATGATTGTCATTGGCTTTCTTCCATTTTGGCCTTAACGTCCCATGTCTTTCCCCATTTAGCCCTTAGACGATACCTCCGAAGGCACTCGCTAAATTTTTATTCTTTTAAATTGTGAAGTGGAATATTATATGTCCCAAAATTTTGGAGGGGAAATATTTTTTGGGGAAACAAAGATTTTAAATGAACCATACCCGAAGGCACGTGTTATGACCAAATTTCAAAGTAGGACCAAATTCCAAAGGTGGACCATTTTTCAAAGCTCACATTCATGGTTTCAAAGTTACATTCACTTCAAAGCTGGACCAAATTTCAAAGCTCGCATTCATGGTTCAAAACTTCCTTTTTTAAATTAAATCTTGACCCTTGGAAGCAAAGGATGTGGATACATCCTAGGATTCAAAAACAGTTGTGTTTTATATAATAGATGATATATGTCATATTTATGACATATATGACATATATGTCACTATGAAGATGATGAAGCCTATTTATATTTGACATATAAATGATATCATCATCATCATATCTTTGTCCCAAATATGATATATCATATATATAGAGGGATTAATGTAGAGCAGATGGCACCTGATCTATTGGATCAGGTGTAAGACACAAAAAGGTGGGGCCCCACGGGTACAAGCCCATGTGGGGGCTTGTACTTCCCACCTTTTTGTGTCTAAGCACCTGATCCAATGGATCAGGTGTCACCTTTTCTACATTATATATATGATAATACATTTACATATTATCATCTTAACCTTAACCCTAAAGCGTAACCCCCAAGCCTAACCCCCAACATCATTATGATATTTATATGATATCATCATCATCATCATCTTAATTAGCATTGTCCCAAATATGATACATACATACATACATACATACATACATACATTACAATTGATGAAGATGTCTTACTAGGACAAAATGGTTGATAGAGTGGTGGCCAATATTTGGCCACCTCATCATGGAGAGCACACTTGGATGTGTGTGTGAGGGTTTGAGTGTAATGTTGGGGGTTTTCGTGGCATCCCCAAAGAAAAGGCCCCCACATTTCAATTATTGCATGCCATTGACCATCAAGGCCTCCTCTTCCCCTTATTTTACATGATTGTCATTGGCTTTCTTCCATTTTGGCCTTAACGTCCCATGTCTTTCCCCATTTAGCCCTTAGACGATACCTCCGAAGGCACTCGCTAAATTTTTATTCTTTTAAATTGTGAAGTGGAATATTATATGTCCCAAAATTTTGGAGGGGAAATATTTTTTGGGGAAACAAAGATTTTAAATGAACCATACCCGAAGGCACGTGTTATGACCAAATTTCAAAGTAGGACCAAATTCAAAGGTGGACCATTTTTCAAAGCTCACATTCATGGTTTCAAAGTTACATTCACTTCAAAGCTGGACCAAATTTCAAAGCTCGCATTCATGGTTTCAAAACTTCCTTTTTTAAATTAAATCTTGACCCTTGGAAGCAAAGGATGTGGATACATCCTGATCGTTGTTGATGATCGGTGTTGATGACTGTGAATTGTCCCAGTCAGTCCTAGGATTCAAAAACAGTTGTGTTTTATATAATAGATGATATATGTCATATTTATGACATATATGACATATATGTCACTATGAAGATGATGAAGCCTATTTATATTTGACATATAAATGATATCATCATCATCATATCTTTGTCCCAAATATGATATATCATATATATAGAGGGATTAATGTAGAGCAGATGGCACCTGATCTATTGGATCAGGTGTAAGACACAAAAAGGTGGGGCCCCACGGGTACAAGCCCATGTGGGGGCTTGTACTTCCCACCTTTTTGTGTCTAAGCACCTGATCCAATGGATCAG
The DNA here is from genome assembly GCA_030789695.1 of Scilla litardierei. Taxonomy (NCBI): domain Eukaryota; kingdom Viridiplantae; phylum Streptophyta; class Magnoliopsida; order Asparagales; family Asparagaceae; genus Scilla; species Scilla litardierei. The sequence goes on from CM061139.1 coordinate 161,991,539, forward strand.
GTGTCACCTTTTCTACATTATATATATGATAATACATTTACATATTATCATCTTAACCTTAACCCTAAAGCGTAACCCCCAAGCCTAACCCCCAACATCATTATGATATTTATATGATATCATCATCATCATCATCTTAATTAGCATTGTCCCAAATATGATACATACATACATACATACATACATACATACATACATTACAATTGATGAAGATGTCTTACTAGGACAAAATGGTTGATAGAGTGGTGGCCAATATTTGGCCACCTCATCATGGAGAGCACACTTGGATGTGTGTGTGAGGGTTTGAGTGTAATGTTGGGGGTTTTCGTGGCATCCCCAAAGAAAAGGCCCCCACATTTCAATTATTGCATGCCATTGACCATCAAGGCCTCCTCTTCCCCTTATTTTACATGATTGTCATTGGCTTTCTTCCATTTTGGCCTTAACGTCCCATGTCTTTCCCCATTTAGCCCTTAGACGATACCTCCGAAGGCACTCGCTAAATTTTTATTCTTTTAAATTGTGAAGTGGAATATTATATGTCCCAAAATTTTGGAGGGGAAATATTTTTTGGGGAAACAAAGATTTTAAATGAACCATACCCGAAGGCACGTGTTATGACTAGTACCATAATTATAAGATTAATGAGAATCAGGTGGCCAAGGAGGGATTTCAGGTGGCCAAGGAGGGAATCCCCTCGGCCACCATCCAGGCCGCCCATCACCCATCAGGGTGGTTGGGCCCACACCCCCACATGTGGGTTGAGCGACCTGGATGGTGTGGCCAAGGAGGGGGTTCCAAGGACCCCTCCTTGGCCACCTGATTCACATTTATCTCATAATAACACACACACACACATGTGGGCGCAAGGCAGCCTCCATGCATCTTCACCATCGGGCTGGCAACGGTCAGAACACCTCCTACCGCTCAGGTGTATTAGCGGGTCTCTGGTTATTGGAATTGCAGGGATCTTCACGACATCCTCATTTCCTTCTCTAACTTTTTGGAGTTGCTTCCTTAGACGATGCTATTGACTCCTGGGATTGGAATTCCTCCTCTGGGTGCACCCTTCGCTCGGCTTGGGATTCTGTCCGTGTTCCTTCCCCTGTATCGCCTCCACTTCCTGGTTTGGTTCCCCGACCATACTCCAAAGTATGCGATCACTCTTCTCCGAGCTCTTGGTGACAAGCTCCCCACCTCTCACCTTGACACCTTTTGGCCCACAGTGGCATCTTATCCTCTTCCGCATGTGTCCTCTGCAGTGCTCACCAGGAGATGGCATGTCATCTCTACTTTCGCTAGTGACTATGTTTGGACCACTTGACAACCCCTCGGCCACCATCCAGGCCGCCCATCACCCATCAGGGTGGTTGGGCCCACACCCCCACATGTGGGTTGAGCGACCTGGATGGTGTGGCCAAGGAGGGGGTTCCAAGGACCCCTCCTTGGCCACCTGATTCCCATTTATCTCATAATAACACACACACACATGTGGGCGCAAGGCAGCCTCCATGCATCTTCGCCATCGGGCTGGCAACGGTCAGAACACCTCCTACCGCTCAGGTGTATTAGCGGGTCTCTGGTTATTGGAATGGCAGGGATCTTCACGACATCCTCATTTCCTTCTCTAACTTTTTGGAGTTGCTTCCTTAGACGATGCTATTGACTCCTGGGATTGGAATTCCTCCTCTGGGTGCACCCTTCGCTCGGCTTGGGATTCTGTCCGTGTTCCTTCCCCCGTATCGCCTCCACTTCCTGGTTTGGTTCCCCGACCATACTCCAAAGTATGCGATCACTCTTCTCCGAGCTCTTGGTGACAAGCTCCCCACCTCTCACCTTGACACCTTTTGGCCCACAGTGGCATCTTATCCTCTTCCGCATGTGTCCTCTGCAGTGCTCACCAGGAGATGGCATGTCATCTCTACTTTCGCTAGTGACTATGTTTGGACCACTTGCAAGTTGAAGCTCGGTCTTCCCTCTTGCTCCAAATCCCTTCATGTGGACGTCCACTTCCTGCAGCGTATGTTTGGAGCAAGAGAGAACACCATGCTTGTGGGGCAGCTCTCTATGCTCGTCTTCTCTGCCATGGTTTGGCACATCTGAAAGGAGCGGAACAACCGGGTCTTTCACTCTCGGCCTCCTCGGGTCGTCTTTGATGGCAAAGATTTCCATTGATATTGCCGCGCTCTTCTCTCCCATTCTTTTGGAAGAGAAGGATCCTGCTGACGTTCACGTACTTAGTAACTGGGGGCTGAGTTGAAGCTTTAGTTTGTTGGCCTTGTTTTTTGTTGTCTGGGTTGTATTTTTGGAGTTACTTGTATTTGGTGACTGCTGCTTCCCAGCATTCCCATTTTTGTAACCCCTTGTGACCGCCTGGGCAGGGATTGTACATTTGTCTATTCATATTTACCATACCATACACTTACCTTTCAAATATATATGATATATATATATATATGGATTTAATGTAGAAAAGCTGCCACGTGATCCAATGGTCAGGTGGCAAGACACCAAAAAGGTGGAAAGTACAAGCCCCCACATGGTCTTATACTTGTGGGGCTCATCTTTTTGTGTCATGCACCTGATCCATTGGATGAGGTGACAACTGTTCTACATTAATACATATATATATATGAGGAATATGGGCCTGAGCTGCCAGCGCAAGAAATTTTTCCTGTGCTGACAGTGATTTGTGGCATTAAATGTATTTTTTAAATTTTTATTTGTAGTTGGTCCTACAACTTGTTAACTAGCTCCCCACCAAATTTCAAGTCAATCCAACACCATTTGAGCCTTCGTTCATGCGTTCAGAACAATCGCTATCGAAAATCGAACTGTCAGCGCAACATTTTTGAAACGCATGAACGGAGGCTCAAATGGTGTCGGATTTACTTGAAATTTGGTGGGGGAGCTAGTTAACAAGTTGTAGGACCAACTGCAAAACAATTTTAAAAAAAATACTATTTAATGCACCAAATCGCTGTCAGCGCAGGAAAAATTTCCCGCGCTGACAGCCCAGGCCCATATTCATATATATATATATGTTGACTAGGATCCATTCGGATGGATCAAACATACGGATCCATCCAAGTGAAATTTAAAGCTAGACAATGTAAATAGAAAATCCGACCGTTGGATGTCATCTAACATGTCTAAACTAGCTCCAAACAAAATTTCAACTACTTTAGACATGTTTTGCCCATGCATCAAGTGGTTGCAAAATTAGCCGATTTTATAACTATTCAAAAACATCGATTTTGCAACCACTTGATGCATGGGCAAAACATGTCCAAATTAGTTGAAATTTTGTTTGGAGCTAGTTTAGACATGTTAGATGACATACAACGGTCGGATTTTCTATTTACATTGTCTAGCTTTAAATTCCACTTGGATGGATCTGCATGTTTGATCCATCTGAATGGATCCTAGTCAACATATATATTTATGGGGTAAAAGGATCCTAGGGTGCCTCCTTAGATGCAATCTAAGGAGGCGCCCATATTTTCTCCCATCTCCCACATTTTTTGAAATATTTTTTCATGGGTTTGTTGTTCACCTCATGTATGATATACATGCCAAATTTCAAGGCATTTCAATACTTTTTGAGCCCTCATCTACACCTGCAACTTCATGGGTTTTCCGCACGTTTTCAGACCGTTGAATTTGCAAGGTGTAGATGGGGGCTCAAAAAGTATTGGAATGTCTTGAAATTTGGTATGTGATCGATCATCCATGAGGTGAACAACAAACCCATGAAAAAATTTCAAAAATAATTGTGTGAGATGGGGGAAATGGGGGCGCCTCCTTAGATTTCATCTAAGGAGGCACCCTAGATCCATATTTTCCATATATATATATATATATATGATGGGTAAAAGGATCCTAGGGTGCCTCCTTAGATATCTAAGGAGGCGCCCCCATTTCCCCCCAGCTCCCACATTTTTTGAATTTTTTCATGGGTTTGTTGTTCACCTCATGGATGATCGATCACATACCAAATTTCAAGAGATTCCAATACTTTTTGAGCACTCATCTACCCCTTGCAACTTCACGTATTTTTCAGCATGTTTTCAGACCGTTGAAGTTGTAATGAGTAGATAGAGGCTCAAAAAGTATTGAAATAACTTGAAATTTGGTATATTGATCTGAACAACAATTCCATAAAAAAATTTCAAAAAAATTTGTGGGAAATGGAGAGAAATTGGGGCTCATCCTTAGATTTAATCTAAGGAGACACCCTAGATCCCTTTTTCTCATATATGATATATATATATATATATATATATATATATATATATATATATATATATATATATATATATATGGTAAAGTGTTCTTAGGACGACTCCTTAGATTTCATCTAAGGAGTCGTCGCCCCTATTTTCTCCCATATCCCACATTTTTTTTGAATTTTTTTCTTGGGATTATTGTTCCCCTCATGAATGATCAACATACAAAAAAAATCAAGGCATTCCAATATTTTTAGAGCCACATCTACCCCTTGCAACTAAATGGGTTTTAGCACGTTTTCAGACCGTTGAAGTTGCAATGGGTAGATGTGGGCTTTACAAGTATTGGAATGACTTGATTTTTGGTATTTGATCATCCACTATGTGAAAATCAACATCATGAAAAATAAAATCCAAAAAAAGTGGGATATAGGGGAAAATGGGGGCGACTCCTTAGATTTCATCTAAGGAGTCACCCTAGGAACACTTTACCCATATATATATGATATATATATATAATATATATATATATGTATGAGGGAAATGTGCTTGAGGTTAACCTCAGGCAGAATTACCTGTGCACAACCCCGCTGTTCGGGGTTTGTAAGTATTTTTTTTAATTTTTTTGCAGTAGGTAGATATACTTGTTATGTAGCTCCCCACAAAATTTCAGGTCAATCCAACACCGTTTGAGCATCCGTTCATCGATTTCAAAAATGTTGCACAAAACTGTCCACATTTTGGACAGTTTTGTGCAACGTTTTTGAAATCGATGAACGGAGGCTCAAACGGTGTTGGATTGACCTGAAATTTTGTAGGGAGCTACATAACAAGTATATCTACCTAGTGAAAAAAATTCATAAAAAATACTTCAAACCCCGAACAGCGGGGTTGTGCGCTGGTAATTATGCCTGAGGTCAACCTTAGATACATTTTTGGGTATATATATATGATGGGATTAATGGGTATCATACGTCATATCAGAGGGTGTTTTGTATGCCCTCTCACATAAAGAGTGTCAAGTACAACAAGTACAAGCCCATTACTTGCCCCTTTTATATGAGAGGGCATACGAGACACCCTCTCATATGGCGTATGATACCTCTTATTCTCATATATATATATATAATAATGTGTATCATATGAGAGATTGCCTCACATGCTCCTTCACATAAAGCAACCAAGTACAACCCCATGTGTGCTTGTACTTGGTTGCTATATGTGAGAGGGCATATGAGGCCCTCTCTCATATGGCGTATGATACACATTATTCTCATATACATACATACATACATACATACATATATCACATATACCCCTAACCTTAACCCTAAAGCCCAACCCTTGCTTATATTTCAGTTTAAAACTAAAGCCAACTATAACCCTAACACACACATAAACACATATTACATATCATTTGGGAAATGGTTACAATGTCTAGAAATTCTTATATGATCTGCTGATTTTGCTCATGCTCCTCTGGAGTCATGTAGCGATCCACGCAGGCACGCAAAAAGGCATTCTTCTGCTCCATCCTCTCCATCTTCTCCATAACCTGCGTCATGGTCGCCTTCAGCTCCCATATTTCCTCGAGGCCTCTCGTAACATCGGTGGACGATGGAGCTTATGGGGAATTCTCATGATGTGCTGAGGAAGAACTGAATGATTCCTTGTAGTTTTGATGTTTCACTCCTCTCATCCGGTACCAGTTCTTCATCCGAGTGTCCCCGCAATGATCACGTCCTCATCCATCCTACTAAGTGATGTCGTGGTGCTTGAGTCTGTCTGGAACTGTGCCCTTATCTCATCAGCCAATCTTGTGGACGACCTCCTGAAACGAATAGAAAAAAATTTATATCCTCTGTGCATTAAAAATGCATAACTATTGTAAACATAATTTTTTACTTACCGTCAATGTCCGATTCTTTGCCAACTTCTCGTCGTCTCTGTATTTTAGCTGGGACTAATTAAGGATCCGCTCCACCAATGGCTCGATACCTGGGCAGCCCTAAATACAAAAAGAAACAAATTAGACACGTATTTTATTATAACATAATATGTTACAAATTTTAAATAAAACATTTTACTGCAAGTTTCAACTCGTATCTCTTGAAGCCGGCGTAATGCTCATAGCTTCGAAGGGCATCATGGCAGTTGGCCGAGGCAATATCTGAAATCTTCTGGAAAAATTTAAAGTATGTCAGCTAAATACATATATTAAATTAACAAATATGAAATATACATTCTCCTCCCCTGACTCCCATACACAACAATATCCGAAGAACTACAAAGGATCGGCACAGTTTGTTCAGACGTCGGTACCGCTCCCAGTCTCATGGGTACTTCTGCCAGTTCTTAGAGTTCAATTCATTACGCCACTGGGCCTGCGCGTCATGGACCTTCTTAGAGCAGTAGCCCCAGGCGTTTGGGTTGCGGTCCACCACAAAATGCCTCTACGACAGATAAAAGACACATTAAAACAATAAATACATATTAAAAATATAAAATTAAAATATAGCATACTTGCGTTGATCTGACGCCAACAGGTGACCATCGACTCGTACCTTTGTGCCCTCCATGGAAGGCAAAGGTTGAAAATTTCTGACCTTTTGGCCTGAGCAGCAAATAAACCATTAAATTTTACCAACCATGGTCCAATGGCAGTCCCGTGGTGCCACTCCATAATGACCCACTGCCCTCCGTCAGGAACCTGTCCCGAGACCCGAGTGCCACCTTGTCTCTCCCTTGGTGGAGGGGTCGTGCCTGCGAAAAACAAAAAGATATCAAATGCATAATTCCGATTGAAATAAATATGTTTTCATACAATGTCATCTGAAGCACTTATCTTTGGCTTCAGTCATCCTCGGACCTCGGTAAGGCAATGAGGTTCAAAAACTCATTAATTTCCATCTGTGATTGTATAATGTCGAGATGCCACTTATTTGCCTCTTCCACTCTAGCAGTAAGTGGTAAGGAAGCATTGTTTATAATTATTATGGCGGAATCTATGCAATCAGATTTTGCTTCTCCACAGTCAAGGAAATATCTTTATCAATATGATCTACGGCTGCAATACTTAGAATGCCTCAACTCGACAAGAGCCAACAACTAATGACACCACCCAGTAACACCACTGGCCCATAACGATGGTTTTTGGCCAGGACCCCAACATTGCCATGTCTAGATATCCTTCTCCTAAATGATTACCGTAGCATCCAAAATCGAAGGGCAGGAGGAATGGAAAGCAACTAAGCTGTAATGTATAAGAATAGTTCCTCTTTTGGCTAAATGGCTTAAAAAACTAACTTTTATAACCACTAAGTTAAAAGGATAGAAAGTTGAGCTATCTTTAAAATATTATTGTAGTAACACCATGACAAGAAGTTTTGTGCATACACAAATAGAGATGAATAGAGAAGCATGATACATTCTCATAACATTATCAGAAGAAATATGTGATTAATATAGCAAATGATAAAGATAATTGTTAGCAGTTATGTGTGAGAAATTAGAACATAAATATACATATTGTGCAATCCAATGAATCATCAATCAGTAGTTTCAGTATATATAGCGATTACCCGTTATTACCCATGCAACCAACCCTCTTCTGTGAAGAATTATACTGCCACTCCTTTGATTGACAATCCAATCCCCCAACCACATATCGTGGCTATGGCACCCATGCGAATGTAACTATCAATCAATAACGATCAACACTGTTTAAAGATGTCGAAAACAGCAATTGAAGGTGACATGGTCAACTAAAATATTTTTTTGTTTGTCAATAAAGGAGTGAGGCAGACTAGTTTCCTTTTACAATAAATAGAAACAAAAGATTCTCTGTGTTCTTTTTTAACAATATTGGTTCATAGAGTTTTTCCAAAGTAGTGCTAGTTAGTAATTGCACTGTAACTCTATAGCTACAAAGACCAAACAAAAACATTCAATACCCATGTGTTACGATTTCAAGTGTTTTCCGCACGTCTCTTCACTTGCCAAGTCTGGTGACAAGCACCATGTGCTTTATACATACGACCAGTTTATCACTTACCAAAATCCAGATAGAAACTTTTTTAATATTTCTTGAGAGGATTTTTTTTCCTTTTTCTTTTTTGGTAAGAAGGTAAGCGTGTTCATGTGTGACAGTTGAAAAAGAATTATTGAGAACAGTTTTGTTCAGCTTTGTTCAGCTGAAGATCCAGTAAAAGGACCATGGTCTTCGATCCTCATTTCTCCCCTTACATGCAATACTAGACTATAGGCTTTTGGGCAGAATATCACACAAATCTGTTGCAGCAATAATACTGATCAAATTTCTATAAAAGTATAATTCACAATATCAAAACAAGCACTTGTGTATACTACCCTACCTAACTTCTTTAAGGTGTGCATGGGAAATGATATAGCGATCAGAATCCAATGCAATGTAGTTTTTTGTAAAAACTCTGTAACTAAAGCAAAGCCTTTATGTAACATTATGATACTATAATCCAATGCAAGGGGATCCAGCAGTAACATACAGCAACAAAATTCACGCATAATACAGCAAGAAAGAATGGCGGAGAGAGGGGGATGGAGGGAAGGAGAAGATGGAGAGAGTGTGAGGATGGGGAGAGGGGCGGCTGCCCCAGCACCCCCCCCCCCCCAAAAAAAAAAAAAAAAAAAAAAAAACCTCCCTCTCATCCTCCGATCTCATGTATCCCTAGGGTTAGTGTTTGAGAGGGATGGAGGAGGGAGAGGGGGGGGGGGGAGGATGAACCTTAGATGTGCGGGGACAGTCATCGTCAGCGTCAGTGTGTGAGAGTGCGAGAGAGAGAGAGAGAGAGAGAGAGAGAGAGAGAGAGAGAGAGAGAGAGAGAGAGATGGCGAGATGGTGAGGAGAGAGTTTGAAACGAAAATTTTTCGATAAGGGGGCTCTCGCGGGCTCCCCAATTTAGGGGTTTTTAGAAATGGCCACAGACGTATTCGTGGCCGTCTGTCTTTGGTCACGGAATTGTCCGTGGTCGATGATTTTCAGCCACGAATATATCTGTGGCCAAAGATAGACATCCATGTACGTTTCTGTGGCCGAAGAACATCGGAAACATAAGTAATTTCATCGTCCATCCGTGGCTATTTCTATCCAGCCACGGACGGATCCGTGGCCGAAGGAGCATCAGCCACGGACGGATCCGTGGCCGAAGGAGCATCAGTCACTGAAGTATTTTCATCGTTCGTCCGTTGCTATTCCGTTGCAGCCACGGACGAATCTGATTAGGCCGTGGCTAATAGTCTGTAGCCGAAGAATTACACATCCGTTCTTCGGCCATGAACTATTAGCCATGGCTTAATTTGTGGCTGATAGTTATCTGTCGGTCACGGATTCGTCCGTGGCTGAAAGGTCATGGCTAAAGGTCCATTTTCTACTAATGAAACCCAAATTTTAAGAAAGGCAAAGGGACAATAAGGCAAAGTGGTATCCGTTTATTCCCACATCAAAAATGAAAGAAGATGTATATATGGTTCACCAGTGCATGACAAAACACAGTTTGACAAAACACGGTTTCAAAGATTGGCTGCTTTCCGGATACGAACAAAATGTGGATATTGTCGAAGCCGTGGCTTGAATCTAGTTTATATACCCGAATATTAAGAAGGGCAAAGGGACACAAAGGCAAATTGATATCGTTTATTCCCACATCAAAAAGGAAAGAAGATGTATATATGGTTAAATATGATTGGATCCAGTATTATAATATAATTTCTCCTTTTTGGGTCAAATTAAGTTCCATGATTATTAGTCATATATCTACTAAGTTTATATGCTTTTGTTCCAACATGTTGAAACAGTTCACAAGGAATGTTAATGGGCGTAAATTTTGATAAAGACATTGCTACTTAGCTATAGAATAAGTTCTATTAAGCTGGCACTTAATAAGCAATATGACATGCTAATAGATGTGTGCGCATGAAGTTTTATTGTTAGAATTCATCACTATACCGCTTAATTTATCAAGCATTTAAGAAGGACTTCCATTGAGATTAGATCCAGATTCTATGGTGATATGGTATATCTTTCAATCAGGCACTGACCGCGTGGAAACTCCTTTAGCCAACCGTTTCTATTGCATGTCAGAGCTTGCCTGCTCAGATGCACACACTGCAGGCAAGCACTTATATGAGTTTAAAACCAAGATATGAATGCCAAGTGTTTAGCACATTTTTCCGACAAATATCCTGCTGCTTTAAGAAACCAGCAAACATAGTTTTTGAGGAAGAAGCCGACAATTAGCAAAGATTTATTCTATTATTTGTCTTGCACGCCTCCTGCATTATACTAATGATTACCTGATTTTGTTGTTGAGTGGATTATAGGTTCTTCGTCGGCTATGGACTTGAGCTCTCACGCTTGGTACCTCTGATTATATTCCATCTAAAAAAGAAGTATCTCTGTAAAACAGAAGCTGAAGTGAAGGAGGCTTGGGCTCCTGGAGACCTGGGATTTGCTACTAGAGTTCCCAATGACATGCTTATTGTGACTATTGTCTTGTGCTACTCAGTGATAGCTCCCTTAATCATTCCATTTGGAGTCATCTACTTTGGCCTTGGATGGCTTATTGCTCGAAATCAGGTAAACAGAAATTACTTTTTAGCTTATGGGAAACATGGGAAACATGGTAAGGTATAAAATTAGTGAAGTATATGGGATTGGATTTTGTATTGTTAATACTATCTTGAAATAAATTATTAAACATGTTGAAACCATAAAGCTACAGTGTATTACAATTATCATTCTCCTAGTTAACATTGCTTACAAAATAGGTTTTTATGATACACAAACTAGCATATTATAGAGGTGTGACTTTGTATAAAGTAGTACATACAAGATGAAGTTGATACTGAGTACATGGAATACTATTTATTATGCAATAGCATGTGCAGAATGTCATCAAATACACAAAAATTTGTATCGTCCTGTGTGCGCTTCATTAGCATTCAGCAGTCATTTAAGGAAGAAAAATGGAAATCATGTTCACAATTTAAATTTAAGTAGCAGATGCACTTCTACTAAAGCTATGTTATGTAAAAAAACGTGTCGGATATGCGTGTTGGGCGCACATATCCTATGTATATTTTTAAGGATTTCCAAGTCATGTTTGTGTTGGCATGGCCATGGCCATGCAACATAGATATGGATTGAGACCTGGATGGCAGTTGATAGAGAGAAATAAACATGTTTTTGAACGATGAGAAGAAAAATACCATGCTAATATGATAGAAATATGATTATAGTATAATATTGAGCGGTATTCCGCTCAATTATAATCCTAGCATATATTAAGGAACGATTATGACAAAGATGGTGATGGTGTGCAGGCACTAAAAGTTTATGTCCCTTCTTATGAGAGCTATGGGCGAATGTGGCCACACATGCATGCGAGGATAATTGTAGCTCTGATCATATACCAAATCACAATGGCCGGGTACATCGGGTTGAAGGAATTCGTATATGCCCCCTTGATCCTGCCTCTCATCGCGGTGTCCTTCATATTTGCTTATGTGTGCAAGAAACGCTTCTATCGTGCATTCGCCCACACTCCTTTGGAGGTAACATGTCGAGATAGAAAGGACGGTCCTATAAATCTGGAATTGGTTTACACTGCATATATTCCGGCTAGCTTGAAGCCTGAGAAGCTTGAAGATATTGAATTTTTTGAAGATGCCCAATCACAAGCATCAAAGTCCACGTCCTTTTGATGGAATCTGGTACATGAGACTCGAAACATATATTGTAATTAATAGTTTGTAATTTTAGTCTACGTCTGACACATACTTGTTGATTGTGGTTTCTATGGCTTTCTTGATATAGCGATTGCGTGCCTGGTACTAGTAGACACAGGATTATCATTAGTGATGGTTGTATGACTGGTGTTTTCATTGAGTATGAATCTGTTCGGGTTCTTATTTTCCTTTCCTTGATGCTTTTGATATTGTACTCTGCTAATCACTTCATATCAGATTCGTTATTTTGTTTCGCTTTACAGCCCTGTTATTCAAGTGTCTTCTGTAGTTCCACAATGTTCATTAGAACTAGAATCTGTATAAGCATTGAAAGTTTGTATATACACTAGTTTATTTTTTTCTCATCATCAGCTTTGTAGATGAGGTGCTGATTTTCGAAGTGGCGAAGGTATGTCTTCTGGCTCTCTCTGAGGCTGAACCCACCTCCCATATGCATTGCATACTAACCCTTTATTCGCCGTTTGATTCCAGCACGCCGGAACCCTCAGCTCCTCCCTCAGCATCCCTGAAGCCTTGTTCACCAACGCCACATCCCTTTTCGCATCCTGCCGGAAGCCCGAACCAGAACCCAGACACCCATCAACCAAATGCAAGTAAGTCTCCAAGCTATGGAACCCCGCCAGATCAATCCCACGCTTCAGATAAGGCGAAGACTTCACATCCAGTCCCAGCTCGAGCCCAACGTGTGCGTACACCCACTCTAGAGACCCCGTCACCCCTTCGAATCTCTTGAGCCCTTCGTTGAACAGAATCCCTGGCATCTTGGGCACCACGTCTTGTTTGACGACAACCCTCAGGCTCTTCACCTTCAACTCCTTCAGCCTTTCGCCGAACGCCTCGTTGCCGACCCGTGGGGCGCCGAACGAGATCACGGTCACCGGCAGCTGAGGTACGGCCGATGCCGCCTCGTAGGCGTTGAGAAGAGCTAGAGCCCCCCCAAGGCTGTGGCCTGTAATTGTGAGACTGACCTTCTCACCTCTGCCCTCGTAGAACTTGACCAGCCGCTGAACCTCCTCCATGACTTGTTCTGACGCACTGGTCTTGTTGTACCTAGAGGTCTCGCTTTTAGAAGTGTAGAGGCTAAGGAATCCGTGCTCGACCTTCCCGTCACCGTGTCCGTCTCCTCCGATCGGTTCGAGCTTCCCTTGCAGGTCCTCGAACCATTCCGATGGTGCAATCGTGCCACGCCACGCGACGACGATGTCTCGGCATCCGATCCGCTTCGACTCCTCCTCGTTGCTCACCGCGACGTAGCCCATCCAGTTCGAGTCCTTGCTCCAGGTGTCGGCGTGGATGGATCGTTCGAGCCAGAGGGGGAGCTCGACGTGGGACATGGCGTAGATGTACTTGGTCACGTCGTATCCGTGCCGTGTGAGGTTCGTCTTGCGGAAGAGCTTGCGGGGGTTGTAGAGGCAGCTGCCGCAGTACTCTGAGAAGGGGTTGAAGTCAAAGCAGTCGTAGGTGGCCTGCGCGAACTCGCCGTATTTGACGATCTCGCGGCGGAGCCAAGGGTGGAGGGGCTGAGGAACGGGGACCAGTCGGCTTCGCCGTGGATTTGGGGTTGGAGGGAGGAGATGTCCTCTTTAGGGGAGAGTGTAGGCGTTGCTCTGTGGTGCGTGGGAGTTGTTGGGAGAGAATTGGGATGGGGATTGTCTTGGTTGGTTGGGATCAGGTGGCGGAGTTTGGTGATGAGGGATGTGGGGAGGTTGATGGTCGAGCTCGTGCGGCGGCTGTTGGCCGCTGGAGGGTCCGCGGTGGTCGCCGCCGGGCGGTGGTAGGCGAGTGGGCCTGAGAGGAGGGTGGTGTTGGTGTGAGGAAGGGATATGGGGTGGATTGTTGAGGAGGCTGACATTGAGACGATTGTGTTGTTTGAGAGCAGAGACACTGTGGAGAGATGAAGAGGGGGGCGCGCTTTGAATTTATACTGGAAGGTAGATGGGACTCTAAAATGAGTCGGGGCCTTGAAATGAATCAATCAGCCATGAGTTCAGTTTTTTTTTTTTTTTGGGTACGTTATTGACCTCTTCTTGATATACCAAAGAGGTCAATTCAACTCCTTGGTGTTTTGTAGGGAACCCTTCGTTTGCACCTTGGTGAGTGGTTGTGAAAACGCAGCAAGTAGGATGTTTTGAAGGGCAAAGTGTTTGAATTGAAGAACGCACAAGAAGTCGGAGAAATTAGCGTGTGAAACCTTGTTGAAGTTGGAAATTGATCTTCAAGAGAGAAGGGGCTGCAGAGTCAACGAAAATGGAGCAGCAATTCTGAATTGGTCGGAGCTGAATCCGCAAGCGCACGCTGTTTACAAGGACTGAAGATGCGAATAAGATAGCTGCAAGTTGACGGTTGAAGGGTAGGAATTAAATAAAGATCAGAGGGTTCAAATTCAGTCAAACACGAGGGTCGAGCTGGGCAAGTTTGGATGTATTCATCATGTGAGGGCAGTTGGGACACGATACTTATTGGGATTCATATTTGTTGTTCCTTGCTAGCAGACAACGCCGTAGATAGGTAATATGATAATTTATTCTAGGTTCGGACTATATACACCGAAGACGTTCGGTGTAAACAAAGATTCTTTTCCAAAACTGGAAAAAACGTACATTATTAGCCTTATCATTCATTCATTTCCTCAATTTTTTTCCAAATTTGCAAACTAATAATTACATGCACCGAAGCTCACCGGTGTACATAGTCAATTCCTTTATTCTATGTGCCCTTGACATTGCACTGTCATGTCATGTTGCTTGGTCTTCTCTATCGTGCGGCACTGTGCTCCCATCTCCCTGAAGAGGCTAGTTCAGTGTTTCCCACAAACACTCTAGTTGAAGTCCTAAGAACTTTGAAAGATCAATGTGATGTCTAAGTCAAAGAATACTTAGAACACGAATACTTAGAACACGGGAGAACTCTTTCGAATAAGAACAATCAATGAACACTTTGGATATTTAGAATGAACTTGGAGAACTCTCTTTACTACTCAAATGTTTCATCCACTCTTGGATCGTTAGCAAAATGATACAAGTACCCTTATTTATAGGCCTCCTCCACCTAAATGGATGTCCAAGATTGTTTCAGTCCAATGGTTATAAATGAGTTTCGAGAATTGTTGAATCATTGGGCCGGCAACCGAGATAACTCGACTAACGGATGACTAAGGCCCACGGGGCCCACCAGAGAAGCACGATATCAACTCGGTCAAAGTCCATTGGCCAGTCGACCGTTGCATCCCCCTCACTCGAACGTGGGATTAAAGACGAGCCCGTAATTAGCGGGAACGTGGACAACATTCACTCCTATTAAAGAGGTAGGATCGTGGCACCATAAAGGGTTACCGTTCACCCAATGTCACTGAAGGGACCCAAGAGGTCTATGAATACTGCAGGGTTTCAATTCTCAAGGTACGAGATCTAAGACATAGACTCTACTCTTTCAACTGATATTTCTTACACAAAAGAGCTTGCGACGACAGATCTGAGACGAACCTCCGTGGGTCGATCTCAGCTGCTCCAAGCTTCATCTCATCCTTAAGTTCCCATACTAACTTAAGCATCGGAGGATATTTGGGTTGAGATCCGGATCCGACCCCCCTGACGTTTCTCTGTGGTGTAGGTCTATGAGCCTCAATCTCATGCGAAGGTCGTTATCGAGTTTCCCTGTAACGACCGGCTCACGGGGGCCCGTCATTTATTTGATATTTGCGCAGTCCTGCAGTTACCAGTGAAATCAATATAGCCACAATCCAGAAATGTACCAATACTCAAACCAGCGTACATTATTACAGTCCAAATTAAAGTACAACAGCAAGTAGTACTCTCTCACCAAATACATAAAGGAAATACAGAAAGGAAATACATAACATAGCACACTCACACCAACACAAACAGCTAAAACTCTGCAGTCTCCGGGTCGTACTCTGGCTCTGTAAACTTAGGGGCAATTTCTTCAACCTGGTCGTTGTCTGTCGGTGCCATAGATGGAACCGAAGGTAAGTCACAACAATTCTAAGTATATAAAAGAAGCAATGCACAAGTATGACAAAAAGTAACCAAGTACAAACAAACCAGAGTGAAAGTAAAGTACTGAGCAACTACTGTACACAACTGAGTAGTAAAAGTAAACTGAACCGGAAAGGAGAACAACTGTACTGTGGTAGAGCAAGTGTAAAGCAGGCTAAGCAAGTGAAACATGCTACAGCGGTAGCTAAAGGTACGACAAGTAAAGTACTGTGACTCCACAAATATAGTAAATAATGTGCATGGAACGTGTCAAGGAAAGGTGACTGTATTGGCTAAAGAAAGGGTGATAGTGATGAAGATCGATGGCGTTACATAATCATGATTCACATCCTTGCGGTCCAGCGGAACACGGCCAGGGAAGTGACTAAGCCAGGATCAGTTACCCCCAATCTAGCTAGGGTGATCCAACAAACGTAGCCAAGCACATTGATCGGATCATGGTCCATTGAAGGAAGCTTATCATTCTTATGCGTGCCATCGACAAAGGCTTTTACACTAAACTATGTGACTCAAGTCGGAGAGTACAATATGTGACCATTAAGTTCATCTCTTGCCTGGACGCGACCCAGACAAATGCCGAAACACAAGCACGGTACATGTATTTTGCCGAAACTCAGGTAGCGGGACGGGATGCCGAAACACAGGCAGCGGGACGGGAAGATTGAAATCCAGTCACTCCCGCACTCTTTCAAACTATGAGTTACCCCAAGAACCCTAGTGAAGTGTTAGGTGTTCTATGTACATGTTTTATACGGGATGTTCCACAAGATGTTCCATGAGATGTTCCACCAGATATTCCACAAGATATTCCACAACATGTTTCACCAGATGTTATCAATTCCTTGTTTATGATGATAGTTAACCAGGACCATTGGTCTTAAAACCAGAAAGTAAAGTAAGTGGATGCTAAGAAATTTGAGGATAAAGACAAGTCCAACAAACATGGAATATAAAAATTGTTGGTTTAAGGGTGGTAGTTTCGTTAGCACACAATTTACCCAAGTTGATGGTTGTGTGTTACAACCACCAAAGTTGAAAGTTGGCAAAGTAATCTGTAGTTGATTACTTTTCCTATTAGATTAGGTTTCTAGTTCGGTTCAAGTCAATAGTCGTTCTAAGGCTATATGTGATGTCCTAAGTTTATATAGGGACACTAACTAATTTTCTGATTTTAGAATTCGTCGTGACTTACCAAATTCGAGATTGTCGTAGCAGGCCGAAAATGGATTTATGGCTTCCTCTGAATTTGATACACAAGGATTTGTACCTGCAATACAAAAACAACTGATTAGAACACACGACATTCCTATCTAAATAATCTGATTGTTCTGATTTTCAAAACTGTCTGAAATGGTGTCGAAAAACGTTCAAAATTTTTATATAGGCTGAAAATGAAAAATATTATTTTACTGTAAGAGGAAAAATATTTTCGAAAGTCAATGGTAATTTTTATAATTTTCGGAAGCTTAAAATCACTTTAAACCCCCAATTTACTTAAGTAATGTAAACCTTCCGTAATTTATTCCGGGTGCAATACTAGACGGAAATATTCAAGTGAGTAGTCAAAACGACCGTCTCGAAGAGTTCCTTAGCATATATTTTAATCACGTAGCAGTATACTTGAAAATAAAGAGTTACGTATTTTAGAAAGAATTTTACGCATTTAAGGTTTAGGGTTAAAAATTAATTCAAGGAAAACTAAGTATCTGATCGAGATGAGACTAGTGCCATTGGATCCAGAATGTTATTTCCGATTTTCTGAAGGTGGTCTCACAATTTTCTGAGGCTCATATTATTTATTATTAATTTAAAACCAGTAAATCCTTTTAATAATTTTTAAAATACGCAAATACATGTATTTATACGGATTCTTATATATATACTATTATTTGATTAACGCCTCACCTCCGTTACATGCATGCCGAGGCCTTCGTCCTGTTCGCCGGCGACGGGGTCGGGGGTCGATGGCGGCGGCGACTCGAAGCGGCAGCCACGACGTCGGAGAGGCGGGTGGCGAGTGACGGTCAAGGGTCTTAGGCGAGGGAGCGGGGGTCCAGCGAGAGTGGGGAGGGATACGACGACGGTGTGGCGAAGCGTGGAGTGTTTCGGGGCAGCTCCGGTGTCGATGAACGGCGGCGGGGCTCTTAGTTGGTGTCGTCGGGGAGAGGAGCAGCGGCTGGCGACGTCAAGCGGCGGCGTGGGTTCGGTGCTCCGACGTGCTACAGGAGACTTCAGGCGACGACGATCAGGTGAGACGGCGTGGGGCTCTCGGGGGTTCACGGCGTTGCTCGCAGCAGCGAGCTGCTGTTTCCGATGGTCGGGCGGCGGCCTCGAAGATGTGCGGAAGCGAAGGAGAGGGGTGCGTGGGTATGGTTCTTGGTTCGAGCAAAAAATGAGAGAGATAGGGGCGGGAGTGTGAACTAGAGTTTTGAGAGAGAGAGAGAGAGAGAGAGAGAGAGAGAGAGAGAGCTGTGTGTGTGTTTACGGGCTGCGTGGGTTAGGGGGATGTGTTTAGGCCTGAGTGAGAAGGAAAGAGTGAGCAGGTGGGTTCGTGAGCCTGGGTTCGGGTTTTTACACAGGAGAGAGAAAGAACACAGAGGGGGATAGAAAGTATACGTAAATTAAAATGATATTATGGGGTTAAGCTGAGAGTTAGAGGGTTGGGGGGGGGGGGTATTTATAGGCTTAATAACTTACTATTTGTAATTAATGTGGTAGTTATGACCTTTTGACTAATCCAAACAATTTTAATACGGTAGGTTAGTCTTTTTGACTAAATTTAGAAAATTTTGTAAAGTGTCTAAACGTGTTAAGCATGGGGGGTTAAAGTAATTAGTAATTAGGTTATAGTAATTAGCTAGGGTAATTGGTGACGGTAAAATTTGTAACAAAATTACGATTTTGTCCCTACCAGCAAACATGTCCAAAAAATTACGAAAACATACCCACATGATCGTATCGTCGCAAGGATCGCAAATACGAGATCCAATTTGGGTTTGAGCTGTGGAAATACGTGTTTTAGGCCAAAACATTTTGGAAGCGGGTTTGTGGGTTCTCTATTGATTTGACTTCAGAAAATTACGAAATTAATGTGGAAAGCCCTAAATGATCATAGAATGTTACCGTAGAAGTTTGAAAACGTTTCGATGATGTTTGTATAGAAAATAAATTCATTAAGCCAAAACGGTAATAATTGAAAATGAATTTTTATCAGATTATTTAGAGGTATTTGATGGAACCCGAACTTACTAAAATACTTCATAACTAGTTTGATACTTCAAAATATTTTTATAAGAAATTTTGAAATTGTAAAACTCCTGATCAACCATTACGAAATACATTAAATACGTAATTAAATGTTTTGAAAAAATACGAGTCGTTACATCCAACCCTCCTTAAAATAATTCCGTTCTCGGAATTTCTCGAACTTTCTAAAACAAATAACTTTTGTTATGAAGAAGCTCAAGCAAATAAATGATAATAATGATCTAATAAATCAGGTTGTAAATAACATGAAATATAATGTGATATCATAGCATTAAGAAAACAAGAGATGATGTTTATGAATACTTACTATTGACATCACCATAGCTTCCGTAACTAGTCTCAAAACTATAGGATTATCTGACTCGGTAAATAGGTATGGGTAGCATTCTCGCATCTCGTCTTCTTGCTCCCAAGTAGATTCTCCAGGTGAGTCGTGACGCCACATTATCCTGACAAGGTTGATCACTCTATTGTTGAGGGTCTTCTGCCGTCGATCCAGGATTTTGACTGGTTGTTGTTCGTAAGATAGATCTGGACGGACAACAATCTCGGAGTAATCCACAACATGACTAGGATCACTCACGTAACGTCGAAGCTGTGAGACATGAAAGACTTCATGTACTCCTTCCAATGCAGGTGGCATGGCAAGGCGATAGGCCACCTCGCCTACTCGCTCCAAGATATCAAATGGACCAATGTATCGAGGACTGAGCTTCCCTCTCTGTCTAAAACGAATCATCCCACGATTCAGAGAGATCTTCAAGAACACATGGTCGCCAGGCTGGAACTCCAAATGTCGATGCTTTGCATCTGCCCAATGCTTGTATCGATCTTGAGCCAACTGTAGCTTCTCTCTGATGGTCCGGACTACTTCCAATGCTTCAACAATCAAGTCTGGACCGATGAGCTCGCAATCACCAACGTCGTCCCAACTCAAGGGAGAACGACACTTCCTGCCATATAGCGCTGCAAAGGGTGCCATACCAATGCTGGCCTGATAACTGTTGTTGTAAGCAAACTCCACGAGATGAAGATGGTCTTCCCAGGATCCCTTGAAATCCATCATACACGCATGCAATATGTCCTCCAGGATCTTTATGTTGCGTTTCGATTGGCCATCTGTCTGAGGATGATAAGCTGTACTTAAGCTTAAGTGGGTCCCCAGACTCTCCTGTAAGCTCTTCCAAAAGTGAGATGTGAATCGACTGTCTCTGTCTGAAACAATACTGACAAGAACACCATGTAACTTCACTATCTCCTCCATGTACTTCTTGGCAAGTACTTCGGTTGACTGGCCCACTCTGAAAGGAGTGAAGTGTGCTGACTTGGTTAATCGGTCAACGATTACCCAGACAACATCGTTATGCTTCGTACTCTTGGATAGTCCTGTCACGAAATCCATCGTGATGTGTTGCCACTTCCATTCTGGAATAGGAAAAGGTTGTAACAAACCAGCAGACCGGTGATGTTCATCCTTTACATGTTGGCACATTATGCACTTCGCAACACTCCGTGCGACGCTTCTCTTCATACCATGCCACCCGTAGTGTTGTCGCAAGTCTTGATACATCTTTGTACCTCCTGGATGAATGGAATATGGAGAACTGTGAGCTTCCTTTAATAGAGCTTCTCTGACATCTCCAGATGGTACGCAGATGCGGTTGCCGAATCTCAAAGATCCGTCCTCATGGATCTTGAATTCAGGCCTCTGACCTGCTACCACCATGTGTGGGATCCTTTGCAGCTTCTCATCTCCTGCTTGGGCAGCTTTGATCTTGTTCACCAAATCCGACTGGATCTGAAGATTGAGCAACGAAGACGTTTCTCCAGGCAGTATGACATCCATCTCCATGGCTCGAATCTCATGTCGTAGCCTCCATTGCAATGTGAGGGTCATCACCGCAGGGAGATGACTCAATGCATCCGGTACGACATTGACCTTTCCAGGATGGTACTGAAGGTCAATATCATAGTCTGCCATTAGCTCGATCCATCGTCGTTGACGCATGTTGAGCTCCTTCTGGTTGAACAGGTATTTGAGACTCTTGTGATCGGAAAATATCTTCACATGCTCGCCCAGCAAGAAGTGTCTCCAAATCTTCAGAGCAAAGATAACTGCCGCCAACTCAAGGTCATGAGTGGGGTAGTTCTTCTCATGGGTCTTCAGTTGTCTGGATGCATAGGCAACGACCCGACCATGCTAATGCAGCACACACCCGAGTCCTTTGCCAGATGCGTCGCAGAATACTTCAAAACCTTCGGTCCTGTCTGGGATGACCAGAATCGGGGCCGAAGTCAATCTTCTCTTCAGCTCCTGGAATGCATCTTCATAAGCCTTTGACCAGATGAATGCCACGTCCTTTCTCATCAATCGTGTCATAGCTCCTGCGATCTTCGAGAAGTCTTGGATGAATCGTCTGTAGTAACCAGCTAGTCCCAAAAAACTTCGAATCTCAGTCACAGTCTTAGGGACATGCACGTCTCGGACAGCGGCTACCTTCTCGAGATCGACAGATATTCCTTCTCCTGACACGATGTGGCCCAGGAAAGCCACCTTGTCGAGCCAAAACTCAAACTTGATGTATTTGGCATACAGTTGGTGTTGTCTTAGCGTCTCCAAGACCTTCCTCAGATGTTCTCTGTGCTCCCGAGCGTTCTTCGAGTAGATGAGGATGTCGTCGATGTAGACAACTACGTACTTGTCCAGATGGTTGTACAGAACCTGGTTCATAAGACTCATGAATACAACAGGCGCATTAGTCACACCAAATGGCATTACCAAGAATTCGTAGTGTCCATATCTGGTACGGAAAGCAGTCTTGTGGACGTCCTCCTTCTTCACCTTCACTTGATGATATCCGGTCTTCAGGTCCAACTTCGAATACACGCTCGATCCTCCAAGCTGGTCGAAAAGATCGTCAATGCGAGGTAGGGGATACTTGTTCTTCACCATCAACTTGTTTAGCTCGCGGTAGTCGACACACATGCGCTGTGATCCGTCCTTCTTCTTCAAGAGTAGCACAGGGGCACCCCATGCGGATACACTGGGTCGTATCCATCCCTTTTGTATGAGATCATCCAACTGAGCTTGAATTTCTTCAAGCTCAGGTGGTGCCATACGATAGGGTCCCTTGGATATCGGCTATACACCTAGTATAAGATCAATGGTAAATTCGAGGCCGCGATCTGGAGGCAAACCTGAGAGTTCGTCCGGAAATACGTCCAAGAATTCTCGCACTATTTTCAACTTCTCTTGCTTAACTTTCATTGCAGTCGCAACTGTCTCTGAAAGTTTGGCCCGAAACTTCACTGGTCCTTCCGATCGGCTTCCGCTGTGGAATTCAAACTTTAGGATGGTTGGGTATTTCGAATTATACCCTCCTTTGACGACAGTCAATGGTGGCATGAAACGTCCCTAACCAATCCATTCCAAGAACAGCATCGAAATTTGGCATCTCTATACCATGAAGTCGGCGAAAAGGTCTCGTCCGCAAATTACTACGAAATAGTGAAGGCATCCGCTAGTTATTGGTAGGGAACCGCCAGCAGTTTCAACCTTCCAACGAGAAGTCAGAGGTTCAACATGGACGACATGTGTTTTGACAACTCGACAAGCCAAGAAGCACTGTGTAGCTCCCGAGTCGAATAAAGTGAGGGCAGGTTTACCAGCTACTAAGACGATACCTACGGTTACGAGAATCTTGTCTAAGTTTACGATTTCTAGATAATAGAACTTAATGCTGAATAGGATATTTCATACCTGTGATTACTTGGTCCGTAGCTTCGGCCTCTTCTATGGTCATAGTATAAGCTTGACGCCTTGGAGGTGGCCCCTGTGGCCGAGCATGCTGGAATGCTTGCTGCTGAGGCGGGAGTGGTTTTCGTTGCGGAGCAGGTGGTGGTGGTCACTGTGGAGCATTCCTGGCAGGGGCATTAGCTGGAGCAGGGTTGGGAGGTCGAGGCTTCCTCTTAGGGCAATCCCTTGCACATGGTCCTTCGACCCACAGATCAGGCAAATGTTCAAATATAATCGACATTCGGACCGGAAGTGTCCTGGCTTCCCACAATGATTACACGCCTACCGTGGTGGTGGGGCCTGCCTCTTGAATTGCATCTGCTGGGTAGGCTTGTACATCTGATTGGACGGGGGTCGACGATTGGATCCAGCAGCAGAAGTTGGAGGTGGTGGCCTTCTGGGAGGGGCATCCATCTCACGCCTTCCTTCTCTTTCAATAAACTCATGTTCACGAGCTGCAGCCAGAACCTCAGTATGTGTGCAGAGTTGGCGCCTGACCAAGTTTCGACGGATCTCTATGTTTAGCCCTTGCTTGAAGCGTTGAGCCCGGGTCAGAGGGGTGGCAACCATCCCAGGAGCAAAACGGCTTAGCAGTGTAAATTGGGCATCATACTGTTCCATTGTCATGGAACCTTGCTTCAGTTCGACGAACTAAGCTTGCAGTTCCATCTGAGCTTTGGGTAAGAAGTACTGGGTGTTGAAGTGTTCAGTGAACGTCGCCCAGTCGATTGGTCATTGTAGACGAGCTTCGACGGAGTTCCACCAGATTCTGGCTCCATTAGTCAGTTGGGACTTGGCAGTGTCAACCAAGCATGTTCTCCGATCTGAGCGTGTCATGCCCTATTTTGCACTATACGTGTATTTTACTGAATACGCGTGGTATTTCTATCTACGGTGCATACGTAGGCATGAGATAAACAAAAATATCGATGTGTGTGATGTAGTGAGAGGGGGATTGGGCCGTAATACGTGACTAGGGAAAATGAATGCGAAGTGAGAAGGCAAGAGAAGTGTGAAAGACGTTCTGGATGCAAACAACAGGAATGTGTTAGACGCATGTGTGTGATGCGTGTATGTATGCATGGATGGGCATGGATGTGTGTAGGAGGAGCCATGCTAGTGTGAAAAGGGGTTAGGGGTCAATGGCAGCCCCCGTAAATTTTTAGAAAGGCCAAGGGCAAAACGGTCTTGATTAAAACTGCTGTGCGTACATACTAAAGTGCACTTAAGTGGTCGGTACCTAAAGTAATGACAAACTTGTAAATACTTAGAACATGGGAGGGTATTTTGGTCAATTAATTAAGTGCATGCTTATCCTAAAGAGAGTTCTAGTAAGAGATATTTTGTAAGAGAATTCTACACCATTCTTTAGTTTTCTTTACTTTTCCCTTTTCATTTTCTTTTCTCCCTCTCCCCAACCATATGGCCGGCCACCCCCAATCATTTTCCCCCTATTTTTCAGGTAAGGACAGCAGAGTTGGTGATGGCTTGGAGTTGAGTTTCAGGGATAGTGTTGATGTGAGTTGGGGGGTTGTACTGTAACAGGGATGTCTTGGCAGACTGAGAACGGTGTACATGTACTAATACGCGTGGGATGTATGTATAAATGGAACATGTCAAATATGAAGTGTTGTTATTGTTTCATGAGGTTGTTGATGTAACTGTGGAGTTTTACTTGTACTATCCCAGCATGTGCGCAGTGGCCTGCTTATTCAGTTTCCTCTTTCTCACTCTTTTCCTCTTCATCACCCCTGTTCTTCAGAATACTTAAAAAAATTTAGATGTCGAGTATTCTGGGGATCGGGGCGTGACAGAGCGGCTCTCAAATTATCTTCAGTGCTTTGCAGCCATTCTTTGGCCTTCAGAGGTCCATCTATGCCATTCCAGGTTTTTGGGCGAAGTGACCGGAATTGTTAAATGCCTCCTCCAGGCTTCTGTTCTCCTCGGATAGCTTGAACCATCTCTCGTAATGCGAGATCCGAAATTTAATGCACAGTGGGAGGTGGTCCGTTGTTGGTCTAGTTGCTAGCTCCAGATAGGTCAGCTCCGTTGGGACTCTCAGAGGTGTTTCCGTCCATCGTTTGAATGTCACACCTGCATACATAGGGAGATGTCAGCTTAGTCGAGTATCGTATATGGTACATCCTGATTTTACTATATTGTTCAAGAGGTATTTTGCGCGGACCTGCATGGGCCACCAAACTTGTAACGACTGGCTCTCGGGGGCCCGTTACTTATTTAATATTTGCGCAGGTCCTGCAGTTTACCAGTGAAATCAATATAGCCACAATCCAGAAATGTACCAATACTCAAACCAGCATACATTATTACAGTCCAAATTAAAGTACAACAGCAAGCAGTACTCTCTCACCAAATACATAAAGGAAATACAGAAAGGAAATACATAACATAGCACACTCAAACCAACACAAACAGCTAAAACTCTGCAGTCTCCGGGTTGTACTCTGGCTCTGTAAACTCAGGGGCAATTTCTTCAACCTGGTCGTCGTCTGTCGGTGCCATAGATGGAACCGAAGGTAAGTCACAACAATTCTAAGTATAAAAAATAAGCAGTGCACAAGTATGACAAAAAGTAACCAAGTACAAACAAACCAGAGTGAAAGTAAAGTAATGAGCAACTACTGTACACAACTGAGTAGTAAAAGTAAACCGAACCGGAAAGAAGAACAACTGTACTGTGGTAGAGCAAGTGTAAAGCAAGCTAAACAAGTGAAACATGCTACATCGGTAACTAAAGGTACGACAAGTAAAGTACTGTGACTCCACAAGTATAGTAAATAACGTGCATGGAACGTGTCAAGGAGAGGTGACTGTATTGGCTAAAGAAAGGGTGATAGTGATGAAGATCGATGGCGTTACATAATCATGATTCACGTCCTTGCGGTCCAGCGGAACACGGCCAGGGAAGTGACTAAGCCAGGATCACTTACCCCCGGTCTAGCTAGGGTGATCTAACAAACTTAGCCAAGCACATTGACCGGATCATGGTCCATTGAAGGAAGCTTATCATTCTTATGTGTGACATCGACAAAGGCTTTTACACTAAACTATGTGACTCAAGTCGGAGAGTACAATATGTGACCATTGAGTTCATCTCTTGCCTGGGCACGACCCAGATTAATGCCGAAACACAGGCACGGTACATGTATTTTGCCGAAACTCAGACAACGGGACGGGATGCTGAAACACAGGCAGCGGGATGGGAAGATTGAAATCCAGTCACTCCCGCACTCTCTCAAACTATGAGTTACCCCAAGAACCCCAGTGAAGTGTCAAGTGTTCTATGTACATGTTTTATACGGGATGTTTCACAAAATGTTCCATGAGATGTTCCACTAGATATTTCACAAGATATTCCACAACATGTTTCACCAGATGTTATCAATTCCTTGTTTACGATGATAGTTAACCAGGACCACTGGTCTTAAAACCAGACAGTAAAGCAAGTGGAAGATTTGGGATATAAATTGCATATTTTCCCCCCAATTTCTGGGCATTTTATGTGTATATCATGTTAATTTTGGCTTAATACGGGCGTATTTGTGATATTGTGAATTATTTAAGCCTATCTCTAGTTTATACATAAAATGTGGCTTTTGTAAACTAATTTTTGTTTTCCTTATTTTTCAGGTACTCCTGGGAGTCTTGGGGATTTTCTAGAATTTTCTGGGATTTTTCTGGGATTTTTAGGGATTTTTGGGAATTTAATTGAAGCAAGGGAAGCATTAGAAGGCATTTCTGGAATTTTATTTAAAAAAATAAATACAAAAAAGGCCCTGTGGGCTGGCCCACGCGTCCTCCGCCGCTGCGATTTATTTTAAAAAAAGAATTTTTTTTATTTCGAGCGGGCTTGCCCGCCTCCCTTTTTTAATTTTTTTTAAAAAAATTGCTGCGCATCCGGCGGTTGAATTGTTGAGCGGGCCCACGGCCCGCTCCGCCTATTTTAGCCCCCAAGCACGCGCATTACATTTTGGCGGGTCGGAGAGCGCAATAGATCCAACCGGCAATACTTAAAATTCGCCTGTTGCGAAATTTGCCAAGGAGTTCGTTTTTTCAGCAGTTTTTTCGACCAGAATTGATTTTTGGGGGTTCTCTTCTTCCTCACTAGGGCTAGGGCTTGGAGGTGGATGAAGCTTGGAGCTTGGAGGAGCACTTGGGAGAGGAAGATTTCATCTTGGAGTGACACTTGGGTGAAATTTCTCTAATCTCTTGTGTATTTGATTTAGGGTTTTGTATTGTAATTTGGATGATATTTTGAGTAAAGATTTCTTCTTTTTCACTATGATTCTCTAAATCTTTCTTGTGTGGTTGTGTTGTGCTTGTTGTTGTTGTTGGGTTGTGAATTGCATCTCTAGCACATTTTTATTCTCTAAATTGGTGGATGAAACCCTAGAATTTTGTTTATTGGAACCCTAAGGGGAAATCCAAAGAGAGGATCATCCTAGCGGACTCTCTCTAATGTACTCATTGTTGATTACTCTTGAGTTTCATTCATTATTTATTGCACCCCACTTGTTCGATCAAATGCCGTATTTTCCGATTGAGCTCCCTTAGCCAGGAGATCAATTGAGTTATATTTGGGATGAATTCTCACGCCCACGGCCTCATTCACACACACCATATGAGTCCTGCTCGTTGCTTGCCGATTCGGCTCTCCACCCCTAGTGCGTAGGTTAGAATTGTAGATTTACCACTCCCATATAAAATTTATGTAATCGGAAGGTTGGGTTTACAGCAAAACAACAAATGAATTGATCACTTCCCCAACTAGGAGAAGACTCTAATGTATGGGATGAATCCGAAGGGATAAACGACAGCGATCTTGTTTAGTAGTTCCAATCATATGCTATCATTGGCTCAAAAGATATAGTAATATGGAGATCATATCTGGAACAGAAAAACGGGATGGAGAAACCAAACAGAAAGACAAGTTACTCACATCTAATTGTTTGGTCAGAGACAAGTAGCAGGAAAAAAGTGAAATATAGAGATTGCATATGGTTTTACATATGTACATAAAGAAAGCGTATGTCCCCCCTAGAAAAGGGGTTATACAGGAGGGATGTGGATAAATTCAATGCGAGGCTACCCATGATGCTACTAAAGCGGCTACTATTTTTCCACTCATCCACTTTAATTGAGGTTGTTGTTTCACACTATTATCTTTCTTTACCAATCAATTTTGTGAATATAGAACGACTTGTCCCTGTGATCCGACCCGATACTCACCGGTTATTTTTATTGCATTGACACTCCTACGCTTGGGAGTGGAAGGCGTGCCCCGTGCGCGTCCTTCCGTGTCAACCAATTGGCGCCGTTGCCGGGGACAACGGTTTCTATTAGTAGCAATTTTTGATTGATTTTGAAAGTTTTGGTGTGATACTTCTATCTCTTAGTGTTGTGTCTTTCGATTTATTTATTTTCCACTTATTGAGTCTTTTGGTTGTTTATTTTCATTTTCTTTGAAATTTTTTTAAACCCTGGCATCATCTTCAGATTTTTTCGACGTTGATTTGGAGGATATCCCACTTCCGCCATACTTTCATGGCTCGGAGAGAACCCTCATTTACATATTAAAAATTTTGTAGAATGGATGTTTTCATGTCTTGGTGGGAATATTGATGATGATTGCATATATTTTAGATTTTTTTCCCTCTTCTTTACAAGATGATGCTAGATTGTGGGTTGATTCATTGTCTCTCAACTCACATTTTACTTGGTTGTCATTTCAGGCTGAATTTCTCCGGGTATTTTTGCCTAATTTTTGGAGCAGGTACAGAGGCGGCAAGCCATGGAGCATCATATAGCGAGCTTTATCCAGGCTGAGTGGGAGGCCTACCATCAGGCTTGACAGAGGTTCACTGATTTGGTGCTTGCGAGCCCACACCAGAGTTTCCACGAGGATCATCTCCTGCAGATATTTTATACAGGATTATCGCCATTTGGGAGAGATTTCATGCAGATGAGCTGCGGCAGAGAATTCTTTGATTATTCGACTGAGGATTCATGGTGTTACCTGAGGGAACTTGCAGAGTATGAGGAGACAGTCCAGCAGGTCCAGGACCAGCCTGAGGAGCCAGCTGAGGGCTCATTCCATTGCGGCCCTATGGAGGAACAAGCAGAACATGATGATATGGTGCATTGGAGCCAAGTAGAGGAAGCTGAATGTCCATATTTTGAGGAGTCAGAGGAGATGGATGATGGAGTGCATGTCGACCACGACGGTGACACGATGCTTTTTCACTTTGAGGTTGAGGATGAAGCGGATGTGCATAATGGCCAACAGATGACACCATGGAGCCTGAGCCACAATCCACTTTAGACTTAGCTTCACAGTTCGAGACGGTTGAATACTTAGGGAGGACGACTGAGATGAACTATTTCTGGGATGACGAGGATGATGCTTGCTTGGATTTGCCCGAGACATGTCTACCTCCAGTCCTATCACTGATGTCACTTCCCTCACATCAGGATGCGCACTTGCCAGTCATTGAGGAGGTTTGTCAGGAGCAGTTACCAGTTGTGGGGAGTGCCGCAGAGATTGTTGATGTTGACGTCGAGGAAGAGGATAGTGACGGGGATTGTGACATGGTATATATTGATCCCGAGCTCCCTCCTACTCCAGTTTTCTCTCTGCAGCCACTTCCACCTCCTCCTGAGGCAGCGTATCATACCACACCTAGCACCATTATTCAGGAAAGTTTCCACCGTCTCATGCCTTGCATTTCTGAACCAAAATTTTCACTTCCATATACATTTGCTTCAGATTGTCGTCCATTGCATTTACATTCTTTTATTTGTTTTGACGACCCATTTTGGAATGCTTTTGCAGGGCATGAGGACATGGCTTGGATTCATGCAGCTCGTGTAACGCCCCGCTCCCCGGGATACCCGATAAGTACGAATCCTTATCAGGTATTCCCGAAGAGGCGGGTGCTACGAAAGAGAAGTAAAAAATTTCAAAACTCAAGCAGGCCCACTGCGCACTGCTGGGATAGTACCTGTAGCATTCCAGACATCACAGAAATACAAAAAGAGCCACCAACTCAAAACACTGGTATAACATATATAAGTAAACTGCTCAATCCCAACATCAATTACAAATCTCTAATACAATATATATAACCCAAACTCACCCAAGTACAATGACATACTCAAACTCTCCCGCTTTCACCCCCACTCTCAAGTCCCACCAACTGTGCTCGCGGCCTCTGACTCCTCGAACCAACACCTGAAAAATATCAACGGGGACACGTCACAGCGTGACCCAGTAGGAATGTCCAAACCCAACTCACACGCGCAAGGAATGACTTGCTCTATGCGATAATTCGTAACTAACTCCAGCATAACATAATAGGGACAACACAAGGAAGTGATATCAACTAACTGAACACATACCTGCCGCAAGGGAGAACCTACAAAACAACGTGAGTACAACAAAGAGTAGAAGCATAACCCATTCTTGATGCAAAATGAACCAATCAATATGCAACATGAACTTTAGAAGTTAGCAAGCAAATAGTTGAAAGTTAGCCAAGAACCCCACCTTACTAATTTTTCTGTTATACTCTTTTTCCGATGGGATGTCTTCTAGACATAGAATCCTAATGTAGCATTCCTAATATCTAATGTTTAGGATGTTGTGTGTAAGCCTACAAATTACTCGCAGAAATTTTGGCAGAGTCTCCTTTGTATTTCTCAAAGTTTCCCAAGTACAACATAAATAATATCCCTAAATGACAACATAAGTATTATTTCAAAGAGAATGGTATAAACATAACAACCCCACATCACCAACAACTCCACCAACATCACCAACACCACCAACCTCCCCTTCTAACAACATAATATTCATGTAAGAAAAGAGATCCATTCCAATTACTAAGAAACCAACGTGAGAGTAATTTCATAGAGAGGGCAATTTCAACATAGCATGAATATTGGAACAAATCGCTCAAGCAACATGAAACATCACTATTGCATCAAATAATTCAATCTAGCATACAAATTCAACCACGCATGCACCATGGTAACTTGGATGTTAAAAATTCCAATATTCCATAATACTTCCAATAACCCAACATTACATAATACATTAATGATATCACCAATACAAACGCCAATATCATGAATTTCACTATTAGCGATAACAAATTAACAATCCACGCTTTCCAACACACCATTATTCAAGCACCAAACACATCCATGACAACATCCACTCTACAAGTTAGTCATCACATACACACAACCACAAATCACCCAAAAATGCTAAAGGATGCCATGATGCATATGGTGCTCAAGTAATGCGATGTGATGCAATGCAATGCAATGTAATGGGATCCCATGAATGAGCCGGCGTGCAAGTGTATCGTGATTTCTACTCCGATATCAACGTGGAGCCACCTCCACGTGGAGCCACCTAATGGATCAAGAGGTGGCCAACGGCGTATTCACCCGCCTCCTACCGCGGCACTTTGTCCATGCCCGTGCACTCCACCTCGTGTCCTATTCACATCATTGCACCATTATTCCACATTCCATGTGTATTCAACAACACACCGCCAATTTCCCATCTCGATTCATTTTCACAAGTTTCTCATTTCATACAATTTGTATTGAATAAATGACTACCATCAACCCAAATTGAGAGCAAGTTTAGTGAATCAAACTAACAAGACAAAAACAATCTCACTTAGTCAATATAACAAAATGGAAGCGACACCATGCAATCAACATAAATCCACACGTCAAAATGAGGGTAATTTCAACAAAATGAGAGCAATCTCATTATAAGAGCAATTTAACATGAGTTATGAAAAGGAATGAGACATTCCAATAATTATGCAATGCAATCTTTAATCCCTACTCGCTTCTTAGTTAAGCTTCCAATATGTCAAAATGACAACAATTGCCAAATGAGTAACATTCCCTACTAAATAAACATCCCAACATTTCTATTGAGTACATTGAATAATAATTTACCAACATCCCCAAAAGAGAGTGGTTTCACTATTTTCCCATACAAATAAATTTGGATAACAATCTTCCATATTGCGAAATGTGAGCAATTACACATTTCTATTAAAACAAGACACCCAATACATCAAGAGACAAAATCATAGTATCATAGATTTCAATAAATTAAATGTATCCAACCATGCATGCTCCATATCAAGAAATTGGAACAAAACTACTAAAATGTAGACTTTATCCTAAATTGCAAAGAAATCAAACATGTGGGTAAGGTTTGGACTCCTACCTCTTAGGAGACTCCAAATTCCTCCTCCAAATTCATGACTCCACCATTCTCCACCACATACACATAGCATTATTAGGGATTCCTTGCAACTCAAGAAGAGGCAAACCCATCTTCCAATCCAAGAGAACTCCTCCTCTAATCAAGCTCCAAGCCCCAATCAAACCCTCCTCCAAATTTGATGAAACCCCCCTAGCTCCATGAAATTCACCATGAACCCATCATTCACCCTCAAAATCCCAATTCTCCTCTTCAAATACAAACCCTAATCCAAACCCACTTCCAATTTTCATGAAGTTCCTCCATCTTCTTCAAGCTCCTAAGAAATCCCAAACCCTAACTTTCTCCTCTTCTCTTCTTCTTCTCCATTCCTTTTCTCCTGCTCTGGAATTCGGCTTGACCCCTGGATATTTCGGCATGGGGAGGAATTCGGCCAGCCATGGTGCTTGGGGAGTGGGGAGAAGTAGAAGGAGGAGGAGGAGAAGGAATGATCAAGGTGATGTCTTCTCCTTTCTCTCTTTTCTTCTTCTTTTCCTCTTTAATTCTCCTCCTACTTCCCTCCAATTTCGGCAGCATGGAGATATTTGGTCGGCCGGCCTGGCTTCTTGCGTGGGGAAGAAAACGAAGGGGGAAAAGATTGAAGCAGGGAGTTGGTAGAGGAAGCTTGGAGAAGAAAAATGAAGGGAATAAATGAAATAGGAACCCATATCTACAAGTTTGCCATTCCTAATTGATTCAACCCCTCTTCTCTCATCTATTAGTCTAGCCCAACTATCACAACCCAATCAATAGGAACTAACAATAATCCAAGCCCATCTCTAGCTTCCAAACTTAATTAGCCTTCACAATAGTATTGATATGATTGATCAACATCACTAATAAAGAAGAATTCTCATTAGTAATTATCCCAATATCACCAATTCTCATGAACACACCATTTCGCTATACACACTTACTAACTAAACTTGCTAAGCACGCTAATGAACACCAATAGCCTGCTAACAATAAAAGCAATGTACTATCCAACCACACGTAATGACCTATATATCCAAGGGATATCATAATCACCTTAGTCATACATGTGTGAATTTACTATGCACACAACAAAATTTACTATACACACACACATTAACGGTATTTCACGCATATGGGCATTACAGCTCGTCTCCCACATGATCCATATTATCTAAAGAGGACGCTGGGAGTTGCATTGCTGGAATCCAAGGAGGCCAGTGGCGGCCTTGCTCCAAAGCAGCTGGCAGAGGAGCAAAAGGATATGATCGAGCAGTTGCCACCGCCGTTATACATTCGAGATCCTCCATTTGCTAAGGTGTATTCTTTCCAATAGTGTAAATAAATAAATGTTTTATTTTAGTGTTGTCGTATGCTTTTCTTTTCTTTTCTAGGATCTTTTGCGAGATCTAATACTGTCCTAACATTGAGGACAATGTTTATTTTAAGTTGGGGGGAGAGTGTTAGAATCTTTAGGGTTGTTAGGATTTTGAGCTAAAATTTTTTTGAGATACCTCCATTTTGCCCTCATCCCATGAACTTCATTGCATATCATATTTGGCCTCCTTGTCCATACGCCGCTTACTTTGTACTTTGTCCCTACATGCTTTAATGCCATGCAATTTTTTCGGATTATCATTTTGGTATCAACTTATGGATATTTGAGTGGCGTGTTATAATTTCTTTTCCAATTTGGTTTCAAATGCTAATATGCCATGTATGAGACTATTTCATATGTCATGATGCTCTCTTTGAAACAATTTGGGAAAAGTTTGGTGTAAGCGAGTTCATGTTGGGATGAATGGTGTAGTTTTTAACTGGATTGGGTTTGGCCAATTGTGATGCTTTGTTTTCTTTTAAGGAATGGGTGGATAGGGGTGGGCATCAGGCAAAACCCGATTTTTTTACAAACCCGAAACCGAATCCGATTTAATTCGGATGGAGAATGATACTCTGAAATCCGAATCCGATAATTCGGATCCAACCCGAAAAATTCCAAAGTAATAATCGGATCGATCCCTCAAATTCTACATCTGAATGGGCCGTTCAAAGCGTAAGGCACAGGGCCGAGCCCGATTTGAATGAGCCACTCCCGCATTCACAAGGCACAGGCTGATCCCGAATTTGGCTGATCTTCTCTCACACTCTAATTTATACAACAATCCTCAACCCAATATGCCTGATGTGGGACTAAGAATACATGCAAAAAAGTGCTGCTGCAAGAGCGGGACCCATCCGTTTTTAGTCCCACATCAGTTGGGGAACGATGTGGCTTAATGTTTAAATTGCTTATTGGAACATGCACCTCAATTTCAATTAAACAATAGCCCATGAATGCCTGGGTAATTACTATTACGTGTTTATGGGCCATTGCTCTCAAGTGCTACAAGTTGTCACCCACGGTGCGAGTGAGCTCTATCTTCGGTGTTATTTAGTCCCACATCGATAGGAACAAATAGAATTACGTAGTTTAACTAAGTATCTGGGCTATACCGTGCTAACTTAATAATCGGAATCGAATCGGAGTTGTGTTTGGAGATTTGGGTCCGGTTCCGATTCCGATTGATTTCGGATGTTGCAACCTTTACCCGAATCCGATTTCGATTATTTTTTAACCGAATATTCGGAATCGGTTTCGGACACGGAATTGGGTTCAGAATCGGATTCGGTTTTTCTGCCCACCCTTATGTGTGGATGAGTTGATAATTCATGTTGGAATGAAAAAGAGAGCTAATATAAGTGACTGTTTCTTTCTAATCAAATTGAGTAGCCGGTGCCCCACGAAACATTGAGGAGGACGCCAAAAATGAGATTTAGGGGATCATTCCATCCCTTTGCCTATATAGCGTTATCGCGTGTATGCAAAGGTGGCGTGTTTGCATTTCATAGCGTTATCGTGTGAATGCAAACCATAAACTTCAAAAACAAAAAAAACAAAAAAAGAAGGAAAAAGAAAAAAAAAGAAAAAATGAATGAATAATGAAAGAATAAGCAACATGAGTGATGCAATCTCATCTCCCACAACTTAGAGGAAATTTCTTTTGTTTTGGCCACTTCCTTGAAAATTTGAAACTTTGACACCGTGATATATCCTAATGAATGTGATACGTCGCTTATTACCTTACTTTTCTTCGAATTGGATTGAGAAGAATGGCATTTGTTATTTACTTTCATACATTGGGTATATTGGCTTTAAAATCATTTGGAAATATCATTTGGTATGCCATGATGATATCTTGAATTTGGTGCATGTTTTTCACTTTTATCCGAATTTATCGCATATTTTGCTAGGGACTAACAAAAAGCTAGTTTGGGGTGTAATTCGGGATATAAATTGCATATCCCCCCCCCATTTCTGGGCATTTTATGTGTATATCATGTTATTTTTGGCTTCATACTGGCATATTTGTGATATTGTGAATTATTTAAGCCTATCTCTAGTTTATACATAAAATGTGGTTTTTGTGGACTAATTTTTGCTTCCCTTATTTTCAGGTACTCCTGGGAGTCTTGGGGATTTTTCAGAATTTTCTGAGATTTTTCTGGGATTTTTAAGGATTTTTGGGAATTTAATTGGAGCAAGGGAAGCATTAGAAGGCATTTCTGGAATTTTATTTTAAAAAAGAAATACAAATAAAAGGCCCTGTGGGCCAGTCCGCTGGCCGACCCACGCGTCCGCCGTCGCTGCGATTTATTTAAAAAAAGTTTTTTATTTCGAGCGGGCCGGCCCGCCTCCCTTTTTTATTTTTTTTAAAAATTGCTGTGCCTGCTCCTTTGGAGCGGGCGGTTGAATTGTTGAGCGGGCCCACGGCCCGCTCCGCCTGTTTTAGCCCCCAAGCGTGCACATTACATTTTGGCGGGTCGGGGAGCGCAATAGACCCGACCCGCAATACTTAAAATTCGCCTGTTGCTAAATTTGCCAAGGAGTTCGTTTTTTCAGCAGTTTTTTCGGCTAGAATTGATTTTTGGGGGTTCTCTTCTTTCCCACTAGGGCTAGGGCTAGGGCTTGGAGGTGGATGAAGCTTGGAGCTTGGAGGAGCACTTGGGAGAGGAAGATTTCATCTTGGAGTGACACTTGGGTGAAATATCTCTAATCTCTTGAGTATTTGATTTAGGGTTTTGTATTGTAATTTGGATGATATTTTGAGTAAAGATTTCTTCTTTTTCACTATGATTCTCTAAATCTTTCTTGTGTGGTTGTGTTGTGCTTGTTGTTGTTGTTGGGTTGTGAATTGCATCTCTAGCACATTTTCATTTTCTAAATTGGTGGATGAAACCCTAGAATTTTGTTTATTGGAACCCTAAGGGGATATCCAAAGAGAGGATCATCCTAGCGGACCCTCTCAATGTACTTATTGTCGATTACTCTTGAGTTTCATTCATTACTTATTGCACCCCACTTGTTCGATCAAATGCCGTAATTTTCGATTGAGCTCCCTTAGCCGGGAAATCATTTGAGTTATATTTGGGATGAATTCTCACGCCCACGGCCTCATTCACACACACCATATGAGTCCTCCTCGTTGCTTGCCGATTCGGCTCTCCACTCCTAGTGCGTAGGTTAGAATTGTAGATTTACCACTCCGTTTTTCCACTCATCCACTTTAATTGAGGTTGTTGTTTCATACTATTATCTTTCTTTACCAATCAATTTTGTGAATATGGAACGACTTGTCCCTGTGATCCGACCCGGTACTCACCGGTTATTTTTATTGCATTAACACTCCTATGCTTGGGAGTGGAAGGCGTGCCCCGTGCACGTCCTTCCGTGTCAACCAGTGGATGCTAAGAAATTTGAGGATAAAGACAAGTCCAACAAACATGGAATACAAAAAGTGTTGGTTTAAGAGTGGTAGTTTCGTTAGCACACAATTTACCCAAGTTGATAGTTGTGTGTTACAACCACCAAAGTTGAAAGTTGGCAAAGTAATCCGTAGTTGATTACTTTTCCTATTAGATTAGGTTTCTAGTTTGGTTCAAGTCAATAGCTGTTCTAAGGCTATATGTGATGTCCTAAGTTCATACAGTGACACTAACTAATTTTCTAATTTTAAAATTCGTCGTGACTTACCAAATTCGAGATTGTCGTAGCAGTCCGGGAATGGATCTATGGCTTCCTCTGAGTTGATGCACAAGGATTTGTACCTGCAATACAAAAACAATTGATTAGAACACACGACATTCCTATCTAAATAATCTGATTGTTTTGATTTTCAAAACTGGCTGAAACGGAGTCGAAAAACGTTCTAAATTTTTATATAGGATGAAAATGAAAAATATTATTTTACTGTAAGAGAAAAAATACTTTCGAAAGTCACTGGTAATTTTTATAATTTTCGGAAGCTTAAAATCACGTTAAAACCCCAATTTACTTAAGTAATATAAACCTTCCGTAATTTATTCCGGGTGCAATACTAGTCAGAAATGTTCGAGTGAGTAGTCAAAACGACCGTCTCGAAGAGTTCTTTAACATATATTTTTATCACGTAGCAGTATACGTGAAAATAAAGAGTTACGTATTTTAGAAAGAATTTTAAGCATTTAAGGTTTAGGGTTAAAAATTAATTCAAGAAAAATTAAGCATCTGATCGAGATAAGACTAGTACCATTGGATCCAGAATGTTATTTCCGATTTTCTGGAGGTGGTCTCACAATTTTCTGAGGCGCATATTATTTATTATTAATTTAAAACCAGTAAATCCTATTTAATAATTTTTAAAATATGCAAATACGCGTATTTATACGGGATTCGTATATATATACTATTATTTGATTAACGCCTCACCTCCGTTACGTGCATGTGGGGGCCTTCGTCCTGTTCGCCGGCGACGGGGTCGGAGGTTGATGGCGGCGGCAACTCGAAGCGGCGGCCACGACGTCAGAGAGGCGGTGGCGAGCGGCGGTCAAGGGTCTTAGGCGAGGGAGCGGGGGTCCAGCGAGAGTGGGGAGGGGTACAGAGACAGCATGGCGAAGCGTGGAGTGTTTCGGGGCGGCTCCGGTGTCGACGAATGGCGGCGGGGCTCTTAGTTGGTGTCGTCGGCGAGAGGAGCAGCGGCTGGCGACGTCAAGCGGTGGCGTGGGTTTGGTGCTCGGACCTGCTACGGGCGACTTCGGGCGACGGCGATCGGGCGAGACGGCGTGGGGCTCTCGGGGGTTCACGGCGTTGCTCGTGGCGGCGAGCTGCTGTTTCCGATTGTCGGGCGGCGGCCTCGAAGATGGGCGGAAGCGAATGAGAGGGGTACGTGGGTATGGGTCTTGGTTCGAGTGAAAAATGAGAGAGATAGTGGCGAGAGTGTGAACTAGAGTTGAGAGAGAGAGAGAGAGAGAGAGAGAGAGAGAGAGAGAGAGCTGTGTGTGTGTGTTTACGGGCTGCGTGGGTTGGGGGATGCGTTTAGGCCTGAGTGAGAGGGAAAAAGTGAGCAGGTGGGTTCGTGAGCCTGGGTTCGGGTTTTTACACAGGAGAGAGAACGAACACAGAGGGGGAGAGAGAGAGAGTATACGTAAATTAAAATGAAATTAGGGGGGTTAAGCTGAGAGTTAGAGGGTTTGGGGGGTATTTATAGGCTTAATAACTTACTATTTGTAATTAATGTGGTAGTTATGACCTTTTGACTAATCCAAACAATTCTAATATGGTAGGTTAGTCTTTTTGACTAAATTTAGAAAATTTTGTAAATTGTCTAAACGTGTTAAGCATGTGGGGGTTAAAGTAATTAGTAATTAGGTTATAGTAATTAGCTAGGGTAATTGGTGACGGTAAAATTTGTAACGAAATTATGATTTTGCTCCTACTAAGCAAACGTGTCCGAAAAATTACGAAAACATACCCACGTGATCGTATCGTCGCGAGAATCGCGAATACGAGATCCAATTTGGGGTTTGAGCTACGAAAATACGTGTTTTAGGCCAAAACGTTTTGGAAGTGGGTTTGTGGGTTCTATATTGATTTGACTTCAGACAATTACAAAATTATTGTGAAAAGCCCTAAATGATCATAGAATATTACCGTAGAAGTTTGAAAACGTTTTGATGATGTTTGTATAGAAAATAAATTCATTAAGCCAAAACGGTAATAATTGAAAATGAATTTTTATCAGATTATTTAGAGGTATTTGATGGAACCCGAACTTACTAAAATACTTCATAACTAGTTTGATACTGCAAAATATTTTTATAAAAAAATTTTGAAATCGTAAAACTCCTGATCAACCATTACAAAATACGTTAAATACATAATTAAATGTTTTGAAAAAATACGAGTCGTTACATTCCTAACCTCGATCCGCCGACTTACAAGCTGATCGTGGGTCAATTGAACATCGCATTTCAACCAACATCCATCATCCGACCCCGGTTCCACCAACCCAGGGTCCCAAATCACTCGCTGACGAGGCAACGACTCATCACGAAGAGTTTACGTCAGCTTGACAACTGTCTCGGTCATTTTTGGCCTTAACAGTTTGGTGTCTTCTGTGGAGAGCGTTAACCAGCTTGACATCTCGAAGCCAATGAAGGGCTATGTCAGCTGGACCCATCAATACCGGACCGATCAAAGGTCCAAAGGAGAAGCAAAAGGCGAATAGCGTCCAGGTGGAGGACGCCACGGATTCCACCTCATCATCAAAGTGACATGGGAAGGCTCCCAAAGAGCCTAAAGTGACCCAGAAGCACTTCAACCAGTTTTCGAATCAGGTCGACAAAAGTCTCGATGTTTTGGCGACCTTGATACGCCAAATCATGGGAGATCTGCCACCTACGAATGGGCAGTTACAGCCTCCAACACCAACAAGAGGCATATCCACACTGAGAGATCAAGGAGATCCTAGAGCGGATCGGTATGAGATCAGCCCACACTTCGCGACCCCCCTGACTCACCCGAACGGTGAAGGGGGGGATTGAGTATCGCTCTTTCGGTATCCGAGGAGAGCCCAGTCCCTCCAACTATGTCACGCCCCGCTTCCCAAGTATGGAAGGCGAGACGCGAAGAGGTCCGCTTAGACTGAAGCTGTGAAGCCACAGTTTGATAAGCGCCTGTGTGTTCATCCATTCGCGGATTCTCGCATTGCAAAAGAAACAACAACAACAATAATAATAATTAAAAGCAGCTAAAGATTAACCAACATTCAACAACATCCAAGCATTATTCCAAACATCCACATATAGTCATAAAAGAAAAGTACAGAGTCTGAAAAGAAGGCCTAAGCATGGCCGAAACTAAAACAACATAAAGTGCTACGCACCGAAGAGGCTAACAACAACAACTAGAAAAGTAAACAGCAACTACGAAGAAAGCCTCCTGCTGAGACTAGGACTGGTCTCTGGTGTCCTCGTACTGGACGTCAGCAAAAGCCTCGGGCTCGACGTTAGCAAACTGATCGTCCTCAGTAACAAACTCAGACTCTAAACCTGACATGTGAGACCCAAAGAGAAAAGTGCACATGTCAGCAAAAATCTCCAAAAGGGAAAGGAGACTTTTGTGCAAGAAAACATAAAGTACATCAGTTATAAAATAAATGCAACTTAGCAGTTCTAAAATAATGATGGCATGTCATGATACATTAACGAAATGCAGCAGTTATAATGAACATGATATTTACCAATTATTGGCACGTCGTAGCAAAAGCTACTAAACAATGTTCACGATTTCACGATTAACTTGTATTCACGATGTGCACATGGTTTACGCCTTTCAGCTGAAGTTGCTGATCGGGCACACTTCTACGCTGAGTGATCGCTTAACCCTACCCCTCCACGTGTGTATGGACTGGAGCCCATCTTCTGGATCACGAGCTAGGAAGTGTTATACATTCATGCTTCTGGAACACGAGCCAAGAATTTGTTCTTGATTTGGCATAGGGGTGCACCTAGCCTCAATACATGATGTAGGAGTCAGGATCCTACTCGTCGCAGCTTACAATTCATTCTTAGCATGTGCTACACAATCACGACAACATTCCAATACATGAAATGACATGCAATATGAGCAGATATTGATTTGCGTACAGTTATAACAAAATAAACGTGACATGTGATATGCATGAAATGACATGACAAGGGTGTCGGATCTAGCTTCGCTGTCAAGATAGATCTAGTATGGTGTCGGATCTAGCTTCGTTGTCAAGCTAGATCTAGTACCGGCGTCTATGCGACTATCATTTCACCGCCTAGTCTCTTTTACTCAAAATTTATAGAATGGCCTAAACATGGCCTAACAATCAATGGTGCAAGTTCCACTTGCCTGAAAATAGCGTCTGAATCCTTAGTTCAACAGTCCAGAATCTCTTCCTATGTGCTCAATCAACAGTCACCAATCCTACAGTCCCGTATTCAATTATCTTAAATTAGTGATTTAACCAAACAATAAAATTAACGATTTTTATCTTGTTTAACATGCAGTGTTTGGGTTTCCTGCGAATCGGGGATTACCTCAACACGACGCGAGAGCTACACTGACGTCGGGTAGCGACGTCAGGGGTTAGACTCCGGCACGGGCGAGGTACGGTGACGGCTAGCGGTGAAGACGGCGACAACTAGAGACAACGGTAGAACGACACATGAACGGCGACGAGCAAGGGAAGGCGCGGCCTAGGGATAGCGGTTGCACACAGATCCGGGGCACGACCTAATGCTGTTGCTGGCCGACGGCGGGACAGGGCTGTCGTGTGGCACGCGACAGCGAGGAGGGGAAAAACGACAGTTTCAAGTGGAGGAGGGCAGCTTTTGAGGGGGTTGCGCGGCTGTTCGAGGGCTACCGCGGGATGCGCAGGCGGCCTGGGCTGCTGTCGATGGCTGCACGACAGCCTGGGGGCGCCGAAGGTGCAGAGGGGGTGGCCGAAAGTTAGGGTTGCGGCAGGGTGAAGGCTGGCCGTGAGTTGAGAGGATGGATCGAAAGTTTGGTGGAAGGAGAGGGTTGTGTTGCGGTTTAAATGGAGGAGGAGGAGAAGATGTTCGTGGAGGAGATGGCCGGAGCGATGGGGGTGGCCATGGGTGGCCGAAGCTCGGAATGGAGGTGTCGGCTGTGATGGGTTGGACGGCTGCGTGCGTGAGATGAAAACCCTAGGAGGATGAATACGTTCTAATAGAGATGGGTTTGCTATTTGGGGTTGAAAATGGGGTGCACTTAAGTTGATTGGAGAGAGTGTGTGTGAGAGGGGGAGGGTGTAACTAGTGTGACCTATAGCTAGGGAAATCACATGAGATATGTATGAAATCCTAGTGATATGATTAAGATTTAATTAAGATTTGAATTCAATTTAATTAGGGCTAAGTAGATTAAAAAGATGATTAGGTGAAAAGGTTGGTCTAGCGGTGTCCGATAATTATAGGACAAATTATCGGGACGACCATGTCGACGAGAGGGTCGAGAATACGATGGTCAGTCACGTGCTTGGTTAACGGAAACGGAACTAAAAATAAAAAGATCAAACATCGAAGGTAAAAGTTACGACACCCCTTCAAACAGAGCTGTTTTGTGGGAGAATGAGTCGTGAAATGACGTTCATGAAAAATTCCACAAAGAAGTACTCTTTCAGAGTGTCACAACCACATATAACTTCACACGTTTGGGATACAAGAAGAGATCACAAAAATACGTGTACGAACAAGAAAGTACGCGCACGAAAACACTCGGTCGGAAAGCGACCGTGACAAACTACAAGGAAGCGACCCGTCATATCCTTAACCTGGTAATATACGATGCTCCCCCGGGAAATAACCTTCTCAATGTTGCAGGCGGTTATGGGAGGAGAGATGAGATCCCAAACCGATCTTCGGGAGCGACATACGAACAAGGCAGAGAGGGGAAATCCTTGCTCATCCAATCCGCACTTCGGTAGACCCCATTGAAGGAAAACATCATCTTCTCCCCTTCTCTCCCAAAGTTCAAGCTTCCCACTTTGTTAGGTACGATGGAAGAGGCGACCTTATTTAAAAGGTCATTACCCGACAGCAGCAATCATTCGACGAACTAGGATATGGTCTGCAAATAGTCGTAGGTCACCGTCTGAAAAAGTCCTCCCATAGCTCACTCAAGAAAAATGAATGAGTCGAACCGAGTGACGAGAGGCTCGACTGATGCTCGACTAGAGGAAGCGGTGCTCACTCAATTGCGACACAAACATCTATAATAACATCGAAGAGATCACAGATCGATTCAACTACCCCCACCCGCCGCAGACACCAGGCGGAAGAGAGCACCCTACCTATGCGAGTGCTCCCAAGGCGGACGCCCCACAAGAAGAGATGGTCCAAGAATCAACCAAGAATGGTAAATATGAGAAGAGGGACGACCTCAAATTCTTCAAGTACCACAATGACTACGGGCACGATACCAATGACTGTTGTACTCTCAAAAAAGGAGATCGATGCACTGGTCAAGCGAGGACACCCCAAAAATCCAGTTAACGATCAACCTAGCTAGGAGTGATCCTCGAAGTAGAAGGGCAAGATGACAGGGTCGCTTGTCACCAAGGTGGTTGACTAATAAGCCATTTGAGCTCAGGGTCAAATAAAAATGGCAAAAGCGACTCCGACAAAGTTCGAAAACACCTGTACGCCTTTTATATCTATCGTTCCTTTCAATAAAACATGTCTTTTCATCAAATAAAGTTTTGCTTCCTTTTCGAACTTAGGCCTTCATGAATTTTATAAAAATTATCCAATCAAACTCCCCGCTAAAAGGATCCGATCCTTGGGAAACCTGGATAAGCTGAGTTCTTGAAACCTGTGCGACTATCCCAAAGTGTCGTCAGCCGTAAGTCGAAGGGGCCACCCATTCCCCACTGAACGACTATCCTAAAGTGTCGTCAACCGTAAGTCGAAGGGCCACCCCCTCGCCACTGAACGACACTCCTAAAGTGTCGTCAGCCGTAAGTCGAAGAGGCCACCCCTTCACCAATGAACGACTCTCCTAAAGCGTCGTCAGCCGTAAGTCGAAGGAGCTAGCCCTTCGCCACTGAACGACTATCCTAATGCGTCGTCATCCGTAAGTCGAAGGGGCTACCCCTTCGCCACTGAACGACTATCCTAATGTGTTGTCAGCCATAAGTCGAGGGGCTACCCCTTCGCCACTGAACGACTATCCTAATGCATCGTCAGCCATAAGTCGAATGGCTACTCCTTTGCCACTGAACGACTATCCTAAAGCGTCGTCAGTCGTAAGTCGAAGAGGCCATCCTTTCACCACGGAACGAATATCCTAAAGCATCGTCAGTCGCAAGTCGAGGGGCCACCCCTTCGCCACTGAACGACTATCCTAAAGTGTCATCAGTCATAAGTCGAAGGGTAACCCCTTCGCCACTGAATGCCTATCCTAAAGCCTCGTCAGCCGTAAGTCAAAGGGCCACCCCTTCGCCACTGAACGACTCTCCTAAAGCATCGTCCTAAAGCGTCGTCAGCCATAAGTCGAAGGGGCCACCCCTTCGCCACTGAACGACTATCCTAAAGCGTCGACAGCCGTAAGTCGAAGGGCCATCCCTTCGCCACTGAACGAATCTCCTAAAGCGTCGTCCGTCGTAAGTCGAAGGGGCTAC
Organism: Scilla litardierei; assembly: GCA_030789695.1. Classification (NCBI taxonomy): domain Eukaryota; kingdom Viridiplantae; phylum Streptophyta; class Magnoliopsida; order Asparagales; family Asparagaceae; genus Scilla; species Scilla litardierei. Next base: position 162,036,451 of record CM061139.1, read on the forward strand.
ACATTCGCCACTGAACAACTCTCCTAAAGCGTCGTCAGCCGTAAGTCGAAGGGGTCATCCCTTCGTCACTGAACGACTCTCCTAAAGCATCGTTAGCAGTAAGTCGAAGGGGTTACCCCTTCGCCGCTGAATGACTCTCACCGACACGTTGTCAGCCATAAGTCAAAGGGCAACCCCTTTTCCACTGAACGACTATCCTAAACATCGTTAGCCGTAAGTTAAAGAGCCACCCCTTCGCCATTGAACGACTATCCTACGAATCTCACTGACAAGTTGTCGGCCGTAAGTCAAAGGGCAGACCCTTCACCACTGAATGAACCCATCACGCTGTCAGTCGTAAGTCAAAAGACCACCCCTTTGCCATTGAACGACTCCCATACCGTCAGCCGTGAGTCGAGAAAATCGCTCGCTCACCATAGAATGCAATAGTCTACTTCTAACATGGTTCGATGGCTTACCCTTGATCATCCTGAAGCAGCGTCTAACCCATCGAAATGGGCCATCAGGCATTACGACCACCACATGACGTAAGCATGGCGTAAGCGACGACGAACAAATAGATGCAACGACAAACAAAAATATACAAGCCAATTCTTCTGGCACTTTTGTTACACAATTGTTTTCGTTTACATATAAACTACCCCTATACATTCAAAAATTACTAAAGCAGGTGTAAATGGAGCGCTGAGATTCTACAATGGCTGGCTAGGCCCTTGATCTCCCTCCCGCACAGCCGCAGAATCTGGGTCTCTCGAAGCATCCGTCCCTCCATCGTCACCATTCGTAATGACCACTTCGTCGACAGGAACAGCCTCCTCCATGCGTGGCTCGACTCATCATCACCAAGATCTAGAAACATCACCGGGATTTGGTTGATCTCAACGGAGAGGTCAGAGAATCGGTTCTTTATTTTCGATCGACATCGCTCGTAGCCTTAAGTGTATAGCTCATCGAAGTCGGGGAACGAATCCTTGAATTCCTGAACCGCCCTCTTCGCTACGACCTCGACGCAGGCTCGCTCTTCCAACAGAGCCTTCTCAGCTCACTCTCTTAGAGTAGCTTGTTTCACCTCTCTTTTACGAGCCTCCTGAAGCTCACGATCAAGACGATCAAGACGATTTAATCTCGTTTCAGAGAGAAGGCTGAGTCTAGTCAGCTCAACTTGAGATCTTTCCACGGCCGACCTAGCGGCCTCCAGGGTGACTTGATGATTGGCTATGACCAGAGCACGACGACGCAACACTGCGGTGGCCACGAGAGCCTGCAATCAACACACGAAAGTCAACATCCGTGCTTGCATCACCTACGAGGGAGGCTGGTGCAATAATTACCTGGACGCTGGCATGGACAGCTACCGACGCAAGCCGCGCATAGTCGACACTCTCCATGACAGCCATGTCCCGTGGTATGGTCGTCAGCCGTCAGCCGAGGGACCAACACATCTCCACTGAACGATCCACCTTTGTCGTTAGCCATAAGTTGAGGGCCAACCCCTTGCCACTGAACGACCTTCGTCGTCAACCATAAGCCTATGTGTCGTCAGTCGTAAGCCGATGGACCAATCCCTTGCCACTAAATGACTCAAACTATGTCGTTGATCATAAGTCGAAGGGTCCACCCACTCGCACCCAAACGACAATTCTCTTCGTCAGCCGTAAGCCGAAGGGGCCACACCCTCGCAGTCGAACAACAATCCTCTTCTTCGGCCATAAGTTGAAGGGGCCACCCCCTCGCAGCGAAACGACAATTCTCATCGTCGACCGTAAGCCTAAGGGGCCACGCCCCTCGTCACCGAATGATCATCTTTGTCGTCAGTCGTAAGCCAAAGGGACCACCACCTCGCAACCGAATGACAAGCCTCATCGTCGGTCATAAGCCAAAGGGGCAACCCCCTCGCAACCGACTGACAGTCCTCGTCGTTGACTATAAGCCGAGGGGCCAATCCCTCGCCACTGAACGACATACGTCATCAGCCGCAAGCCGAGGGGCCAACCCCTCGCCACTGAACGACATTCTTCGTCAACCGCAAGTGTAATGCTCCTAAGTGATAATACCAGTATTCCTCCTTCAGTATAGGGAAATTCACACATTAACCACTAATTTGGACCAAGTATACTTACATGTCCAACTAGCTTGCAATTATACCCAAAGAAGTGTATTTATTGAAAATGAACATGGAGGGCAATGGCATACTTGTAAATAATTAAAATGATGAGCTAACCTAATTGGTAATGGCAACCTTTTAATTAACCCATTAAGTTGAGTGGTTTTTGTTTTGTTTTGTCTTAATTAGAGGATTGGGCATGACAAAGGTGTAAATAAATTAAAAACCTTAAAGATCTCTTTCTCTTCTCTCTTCTACAAGATTCCTCTTCTTTCTATTTTGTTTTTCTTTTTGTTTTTTTCTTTCTCGCATCCAGTTCGTTGAAATCCAAGAGGGGGCCGAAACCTGCAAAAAAAACAGAGCAAAAAAAAAGAAAGAACAAAAAAACAAAGCAAAGAGAGAAATAAAGAGAGAAAGAGAAGGGGATTAAGAAGAAGAGGCTTTGCTATTACTTCTTTGGCTCTCTTATAACCTCTCACAAGCAAGAATAATGTAGGATTCTCACCCCTCTTTCAATATGTGGCTACATGTGGAAATTTGTGTTTTTGTTCCTTCCTCTTTGTAAAAATTGTCATTTGGATCAAATGGAAGCATGTGTTAGGTTTAGTTTTTGGTGATTCCATGTTTGATGTTGGATATTATTGCCCCTATGATTCTTTGAGCATGACCATGTGTTGCTTTTGGGGTTATACCATGTCTCCCCTTGGATATAAATTACGTTATAATAGGAAATTGTTGATAAATACAAAGGATACTCTGCCGAAATTTTTCTGAGAATTTTGTAGGTAATACCATAACATCCTAAGCCCTATAAACCTAAGACTCGAAGCTGGATTTACGAAGTGGTTATCATCAAGTGAAGGTGCAGGGATCGGATGTTCCGAAGACAGCGTTTAGAACTCGGTATGGGTATTATGAATTCTTGGTGATGCCGTTCGGAGTAACTAATGCCCCAACAACCTTTATGAGGCTGATGAATCAACTCTTCTTTGATTATTTGGATAAGTTTGTGGTAGTCTTTATTGATGATATTTTAGTGTATTCGAAGACTGAGGATGAACATGCTGAGCATTTGCGAATGGTATTGAATACTCTTAGAGAGCATCGACTATATGCGAAGTTCAGTAAATGTCAATTCTGGATGACTAAGGTCGCATTCCTGTGACACATTATTACAGGAGAGGGAGTGTCAGTTGACCCAGAGAAGGTCGCTGCAGTAGAGAATTGGCACATCCCTAGAACAGTCACGGAGATCAGGAGTTTCTTGGGATTGGCCGGGTACTATCGGAAGTTTATCAAGGACTTCTCCAAGATTGCCTCACCTCTGAATCATTTGACTAAGAAGGAAGTGCCTTATGTGTGGTCAGAGGAATGTCAGTGCGCATTTGAGGAACTGAAGCGTCGATTGACCACAGCTCCTGTGTTGACAATTCCCGAACGATCAGGCGGCTTCGATATTTTCTGTGATGCTTCAGGGAAGGGACTTGGTTGTGTCCTTCATCAGCATGGACGAGTAGTAGCTTATGCTTCCAGATTATTGAAGGTGCATGAGCAGAATTATCCTACCCATGACCTAGAGCTAGCTTCCGTCATATATGCCCTAAAGTTGTGGAGACATTTCTTACTGGGCGAACATGTAAAGATCTATACTGACCATAAAAGTTTGAAATATGTCTTCACTCAGAAGGAGTTAAAATGAGGCAATGTCGTTGGCTTGAATTAATGGCTAAGTATGACATTGATTTGCAGTACCATCCAGTGAAGGTAAATGTGGTGCCTGATGCTCTTAGTCGACTACCGGCTGTGATGAGGTTGACTATGCAGCCTTAGCTTCGAGGAGATATAAGACGGATGGGTGTTGAAGTGATCCTTCCAGGCGAAAGGGTAGATATGTTGGGTTGATGGATAGAATTAAGGCTGATCAGCTGAACGATGTGAAATTGAAGCTGATTCAAGAACAGGTCGAGGCAGGGCTTCGGAAAGACTTTTGTATTCATGAGGATGGTTCCTTAAGGTTTGATAACAGGATGTGTGTGCCAGCGGAAAATATTCGAGAAGAGCTGCTGAAGGAGGCACACAATTCTCCTTATTCTATTCACCCTGGAGGGACCAAAATGTATCAAGATATGCGACGATACTACTGGTGGCATGGGATGAAACGAAGTGTGGCGAAGAGCGTGGCTTCGTGTCTGGTTTACCAGCAGGTGAAAGCAGAACACTAGAGACGCGTAGGCTTATTGCAACCCCTTCCGATACCGGAGTGGAAGTGGGAACATTTAACCATGGACTTTGTGACTGGTCTACCACGTACTCCGTAGGAGAATGATGCTATATGGGTGATTATCGACCGATTGACTAAGTCAGCACACTTTATTCCATTTCGACTTGGTCAGTCTATAGAAGTCTTAGCTCGGAAGTATATGGATGAGATTGTAAGGTTGCATGGAGTCCCTGTGAGCATTGTGTCGGATCGTGATACTAGATTTACATCTCACTTCTGGAGAAGCTTGCAGGCCAGTTTGGGGACCCATTTGAAGTTCAGTACCGCATATCACCCACAGACAGATGGACAGTCAGAACGCACCATTCAAATATTGGAGGATATGCTTAGGGTTTGCATGTTGGATTTCACGGGGCCCTGGGAGGACCATCTCCATCTAGTAGAATTTGCTTATAATAACAGTTATCAGGCAAGCATTGGTGCGGCTTTGTATGGTAGGAATTACCGACCGTCTCTGAGCTGGGATGATGTGGGAGATAGTGAAAATTTGGGCCCAAACCTAGTGACTGCTACAGTTGATGTAGTGCAGACGGTCAGAGAAAATCTTCGTGTAGCCCAAGACTGTTATAAACACTGGACAGACGCGAAGAGGAGCCCACTTGAATTTCAGCCTTGTGATTATGTATTCTTGTAGATATCACCAGTTCGTGGGACGATCCGGTTTGGTAAACATGTGAAGTTGAGCCCTATGTATATAGGCATATTTGAAGTTGCAGCCCGGATATGTGAAGTGGCTTATCGGTTAGTGCTGCCGCCACATCTTGAAGGCGTACATGATGTGTTTCATGTATCGCAATTAAGAGGATATGTTGGAGATCCTAGACATGTTGTGGACTACTCAGAGATTGAATTACGTCCAGACCTGACATATGAACAGCAGCCAATAGCAATTCTTGATCGGCGACAGAAGCTGTTCAGGAAGAAGGCTATTAATTTGGTCAGGGTCATATGGCAACAAGACTCTCCTGGAGAATCAACTTGGGAGCGAGAGGATGAAATGAGGGAGAAGTATCCTCATCTGTTTGTTTAAAGATCCTTCGTATGTTTGTTATGTAGATATAAGACTCTCCTTCTTGTTTTAAATTCCGAGGACGGAATTTCTTTAAGGAGGGTAGGGTGTAATGCTCCTAAGTGATAATACCAGTATTCCTCCTTCAGTATAAGGAAAATTCACACATTAACCACTAATTTGGACCAAGTATACTTACATGTCCAACTAGCTTGCAATTATACCCAAAGAAGGGTATTTATTGAAAATGAACATGAAGGGAAATGGCATATTTGTAAATAATTAAAATGATGAGCTAACCTAATTGGTAATGGCAACCTTGTAATTAACCCATTAAGTTGAGTGGTTTTTGTTTTGTTTTAATTAGAAGATTGGGCATGGCAAAGGTGTAAATAAATTAAAAACCTTAAAGATCTCTTTCTCTCCTCTTCTACAAGATTCCTCTTCTTTCTATTTTGTTTTTCTTTTTGTTTTTTTCTTTCTCTCATCCAGTTCGTTGAAATCCAAGAGGGGGCCGAAACCTGCAAAAAAACAGAGCAAAAAAAAGAAAGAACAAAAAAAAACAAAGCAAAGAGAGAAATAAAGAGAGAAAGAGAAGGGGATTAAGAAGAAGAGGCTTTGCTATTACTTCTTTGGCTCTCTTATAACCTCTCACAAGCAAGAATAATGTAGGATTCTCACCCCTCTTTCAATATGTGGCTACATGTGGAAATTTGTGTTTTTGTTCCTTCCTCTTTGTAAAAATTGTCATTTGGATCAAATGGAAGCATGGGTTAGGTTTAGTTTTTGGTGATTCCATGTTTGATGTTGGATATTATTGCCCCTATGATTCTTTGAGCATGACCATGTGTTGCTTTTGGGGTTATACCATGTCTCCCCTTGGATATAAATTACGTTATAATAGGAAATTGTTGATAAATACAAAGGAAACATTGCCGAAATTTTTCTGAGAATTTTGTAGGAAATACCATAACATCCTAAGCCCTATAAACCAAAGTTAGGAACATTACACAAAAGCCACTAGCTAATTTCCATAGAATTCCATGTTTAGAAGAAAACCCGTTTGAAAAATTTGTATTAAGAAAAATTTAGTGGGAGGGTTTTTGCCAACTTTCAAGTTAGAAGCTCCAAATGATTTTTGAGAGTGTAGAAACCCTAATTACCATTATTGACAAGGTCCTACAAGTTCTTTTTAAGCAAACTTTGATTTCCATAACAAATTGGTTTCATTTCTACAGGAAAGCGAACTTTTCCAAGAACTTAGTAAAGGAATCTTGTGAACATTCATTTTAAATAAGAAAGTTTAGTTTCCTATAACTAGTAGTAAGTTAAGCCTACTTAGGAATCTCTACATGTAGTAGTTCAAGAACTCTGTGAAAAACTTACCTTCCATGACAAATCACGTTCTTTGTAAGAGGGTTTTTGTCAGTCTTAGCAATAAGCAAAAAGATAGAATTAGGCACTTACTTTTATCATTAAATAACCTTCTCATGAAATTCTACAAATTATGCTTAAGACAATTCATTAATTTTTAAGTCTTATATTAACCCTCCTCCAAATTTTATAAGTGTTAACTAAACTAATGCATTGCTTTCCTTCTACCTTAGTTGCTCCTCTATTTCCTTCCAAATGAGATTAATAACCATACTTGAGGTTTTTGTTTTCTATGGCATGTTCTATTTAATAGTACTTGGATGGTTGAGTTCAAGTTTCCTTGAAAGATGCTTGTAGTTATGTTTCATACTCTTATGTTTTAATTAAGCAAATGTGAAATGGTGAATTTCACGTATGCCTTGAATGTGGTGATGAAGATGATTATAGTGCCATGGCGATGTTTATTTATATATGTGAATGCTAGTTTGATTTGTTACTTTACACCATTAAGTTGCAGATAATGAAAGCCCGGGATGTCTCTTTCCACGTTAAGGTGGGTGAGCATATTAGAGAATGTGGTGGGGGAACCAAAGTATTAGGTGGGCATAGTGTGGACTGGACTTTCGAGGTTGTTTTCTTTGGCCCTCCTACCGCGGGGTGGTTGTGCCCCTTTGGGGTGTGTGGTGTCTTTGGCCTTTCAAGGTCGTGGCCCTTCTAGGTCGTGGAGAGAGAGGTTGAGTTACGAAGGCTCCTGACGAGCTAGCACGCCAGAGAGTCGAAGATTCTTTCCACCTGCCTTATGGGTGAGATCCAGCTCCCTTGTGTCCCACCTGATGTTTAGGTTCCAAACAACGAGCATTAATTGAACAAACTTAGTAATAGGGACCTTGGTGCAGTGTTGTGAATATGGCTTGTGTGGTTGAGTTTCCTACTTGACACGCTGTGACGTGTCCCTTTTCCCTACTCCCCAGGTACAGGTTTAGGGACTACAGCTCACCAGCCGGACTACCGACGCCTGAGGGCGACTCTTCCAGGCCAGGAGCCCAGAGAAGTTAGTTAGGGCTTGGGTGTAGTGGGTCGGGGTAGTTGTTTTGTGAGCAGTTACTTTTGTTTTTTTCCCCTCAGCTTTTGTACCCCGTGCCCCTGATGAAAGTGTTTGTACAGTTTATGATGTTGTAGTGTGGTGATAGTAGATGGTCTGTGATGTTCACTCGTACACTCCCGCTTGTTGCCTGCCACCGCCTCGCTGTACCTTTTGTGTTGTGCTGGAGCTTTACAGTTCATGCCTTACTGTCGCACCTGCTTTACTTGCCTGTGTTGTTCTAGCAGTTGCAGTGGCCTGCTAAATTTTTCCTTGTAGCGCCATTACGCTTGGTACTCCCGTACCGCGGCCGCCACCCCTGCCTTATTTTGGGCACCGGGGTGTGACAGCAAGCCGAGGGGCCAACCCCTCACCATTGAAAGACATTCGTCGTTAGCCGCAAACCGAGGGAACAACCCCTCGCCACTGAACGACATTCGTCGTCAACCAAGGGGCCAACCCCTCGCCATTGAACGTCATTCGTCTTCAGCCGCAAGTCGAGGAGCCAACCCTTCACCACTGAAAGACAAATGTCATTAAAAATAAGCTAAGGGACCAACCCCTTGCCATTGAACGACCATGCTCGTCGTCGATCGTAAGCCGAAGGAGCCACACCTCTCGTCAACGAATGACATCATCCGTCGTCAGCCGTAAGTCGAAGGGGTCATCCCCTCGCAACCAAACGACTGCAAGTCGAAAAGGCCACCCACTAGCTGATTAAAGACCGATTCTTCACAGGCTGAGCAAGCTAAGCAATCGGATCCGGCTACACGAGTATGAGCCATACTTCGAAGTCATCACAAATCGATCTACTGGCGTAGCTCGGCATCAATTGTGAGCCAAGGGACTGCGTCCCTCCCTTATCAGCTAAAGGTTGAGAGGTCATTTTCCTTGAGAGCTGACCCGACAGCTCGACCAAAGTTATTTCTTCATCATGGTTACCACATCACCTGACCTTAATCTTTATGGACGTTGAACTCGGGCGATGTGGGCCATTATTGATACCAATTTCGTCATGGGGTTGGCCCACGAAATGAGTAGATGTATTCTATTTGATGAGTAAGGCCCACTAAGAATGGCACGCCTCGGTCCAATAGCCCCGATGCCCGCCAAGAAGGGTAAACCTTTACCGTGTCAAATTGCCAACTGTTTGTCATATAACCCGTTATACTTGGGATGAGTAAGTCAAACTCTCACCTCTAAAAGGGCCACTTTAATAGCCTTAAATGAGGCAGTGAAGGACTGAATAATGGGCGATGGTTACACTCCTTGATGACTAATTCAATGCACACTAATTGAGCAATTGGTGGCCACATTTTGTGGAGGGATGTTACAAGGCAAAGAAGGGGATAAATATTCACAGGATCAAAGGAGAAAGGAGAGGCCAGATCTTCATCTAGCTAAGTCTAAGGATCATACAACTATACACTTCCATCTCCTTCTTTAATGTCTTCATTGTCATCTTGCTCTATATGTTTCATATACTGAAGACTAACTTGAGCGTTGGGGGGGATCGGTCGGGCCCCAACCCCGACCCTCTAACGATTTTATCATGTTGCAGGATAATGGAGATATAGCGAAGCTAGATCAATTTCCATCTGTGGAGTCCGATCTTAGCTCACCCCGACCCGGAGATGCTCATTCACATGTTCCACTTCAACCGCTGACGAGGCTCTGCCTCGACGAATGAGCCATCTGCAGTCCAAATACCGTTATAACTAATTTTGGCCTTAACAGCTATAAAATCGTTGAACTTGCAATCGATGGATGAATGAGTAAATCTCCTTGGATCCATCTGAAAATTGGTGGTTTGGGGTTTTAAAACATGAATATTAAAATGAACAGTCCGTATCAAAGAGAAAAATAGAGGGTGTGGATTTCACCCTACCAATGAGGAAATTATCTTTGTGTAGAGGATACCCATTTTCTACTACACACGCGTGCTGATGATAATGGATATGTGCTGTGACAGTGTAGGAAATTTTTAAAACCGTCAACACCAACTCCAAAAAAGTTTATTTTTTACATTTTATTTTTTCTAGGTTGTTGTACACATTAGAAAACTCCAAAACCCCAAATATGTGGTGAACCCTATGGGAATATGGCCCTTGATCCGTTGGAAAAAGTTTTATTATTTTGAAACCGTTGAATTTGTAACGGTTTGATGGAGAATCAAATAATGTTGGATTCATTTGATTTTTTGTATGATGATCATCCAGATGTGTAGAACACATCCAATAAAATTTTAGAAAGAATAAAAAATGGTGTATATATGCGTCTGGATTTTTCCACACTAACAACACATATACATTATTCATTGAGTTAATGAATGAGTGAGTGAATGCGTGTGTGCGTGTGTGTTGTGACTAGGCTCAATTCTGATGGAGAAGCGGATTCATCTAAGCTAATTTTAAAATTGATCAATATCTAAATGGAAATTCGTGGTAGCATATCTAATCTAACATGTCTACACTAACTACAAACAGATTTTCAAATGATTTGGATATGCTTTACACATGCTTCAAGTGGTAGCAAAATTAGTCGATTTTATGACTATTCTAAAACATTGATTTTGTAACCCCCAAGTTTCGACCAGTCTCAACGCCGCCCGCTCTGCTAAGTCTCAATGTCCTTAATGTTCAATGTCTGCGTATTCAATCTCATAGTAGTTCTCACGACCAACTCTCCATCATCGTGCCCGACCCTTACTAATAACAACCAGATACAGTCTCGATCCGATCTGCTTTGCTTCAGCCCAAGTATTGATCTGATTCGCTCCACATTTGACCAAGTAGAGATACATGCCAAGACCTGTCTTGCTTTGTTCAAATCCAACAGAACAGTCATCCCAGCTCAAGATCGGACAGGATTTAAGAATGCGCCCATTTCAATCATGTGAGGATCAGCATGGTTTGGGCCTCAGAAAGAGGCCCAAACCAATGCTCTTGAATCTGCTCCCTTCACTTCGGCTGATGTTTATAGGTTCTGTTATGTTATGTATTTCTTTGATGGTGGTGTTGATTTTGTTCTTAGCATAGGACACGCCAAGAGTTGCTGGGATTGAACTCTGGGCTTACTTTATTGAGGTTGGGCTCTCTAGCTAGGTGGGCCAGAACATAATGAAAGGGTAAGGATTTTAATAGGTTGGGCCCGAGAAAGTTGAGAAAGAACGTGGTGGGTTCGGAATAAACAACTTTCTCAATCTTATACTTCGACCATCAAATTCGACAATCAATCCAATAAATAAATAATAATGAATGCAACTGGTTCGACTAAATACCGAAGTAAATGAGAATTCCCACCGGAAAAATTTATCATGTGTTTTGGATCTCTCTTTATATGTGTGTATTGAGGTGAAATGATCTTCGTTGATCGAGAGATGATAATGGGTCCGGGCAAACGACAATTTGCTCGGTTGGCATCCCCCCTCCTAGGAATCGATTGATTGAGGCGCATCATACGCTTTACGATGTATTTAAAAAAAAGATAAATGGGACGGCCTCAGGCCACTTTTACGGTTGCCCCGGACTGACCTCAAATTGTTGAGGCCAAAGATTTGATCTTAGGTTTTACATAAAGAGGCCGCAACTATAATCAATGGACCTTTTGACTAGATAAGGCTTTTGGGGCTGGCCTTTATTAGATAATGAAAACACCTTTGAAAAAATTACAAGATTATTAGAAATATTTTAAAATTGTTATAAACGGGCTTCTTGGTGGGCCTACCCGTTAGTGGGTATCCACCCATTATGTAACCCTACCACTATAAATATAGGGCTATGGTCTCCATAGCCGCCAAGTTTTACAACACGTTATCAGCACGCTCAAAGCTAAGCCGAACCCCTGCCGACGGACGGACGCGACGCGAACGGGCTTCCTTCACCGAACGTCGCTAGATCCGGCGGGTAGGATCTAGAGGTAACTTTCTCCCTAGATCTAAATTTTGTATATGCGCATATGTGGTGATTTAATTCTTTTTGGCTCAATCGATTAAAAACACCGTTTTTATCGCTAAAAATCACCCTTTATCAATTAAAAAAAACGTATTTTTGGAAGAAAAAATTGGGTTTTTCCCACTAAAAATCGGATTTTTACCCGTTATTTTCCCCCAAAAATCACCCAAACCCGAAATAGTGTTCACCCACGCCCCCCCCCCCCCCCCCCCCCCCCGTCGCCGGCAGCGGGGGGGGCCTTCCCGCCGTCGCTGCGGCGGCGGGAACCCCCCCCCCCGCCACTGCAGGCGGGGGCTCCCCGCCGCCTGCAGCGGCGGGCAACCCCCGCCGCCAACGGCGGGGGCAACCCCCGCCGCCTGCAGCGGCGGGGCACCCCCGCCGCCAACGGCGGGGCAAACCCCGCCGCCAGCGGCGGGGGCAACCCCCGCCGCCGCAGGCGGGGGCTCCCCGCCGCCTGCAGCGGCGGGGCACCCGCCGCCGCCGCAGGCGGGGGCTCCCCGCCGCCTGCAGCGGCGGGCAACCCCCGCCGCCTGCAGCGGCGGGGCCCCCCCTCCCCGTCGCCTGCTGCGGCAAACGGGCCCGCCCGCCAGTAGCGGGTACGGGCCCGGCGTGCGTACCCCAAAACCCTAACTAGGGTTTCTGACCCAGAAAATTTTTTCGAATTTTCAAAAATTTTATTTTTCAGATTTATTGCGATTCTTTTTCGTTATAATCTGGACCAAAAATGCATGTGATTTTTTGTCATCGCAAATTATATTTGGATTTATGATTTTCTTTAAAAAAACGTTTAAAAATTAAGAAGATCCTGCGACCGCTCTGCCGTTAGTCAACTAACCTAACGGTGCATGACGTTGCCTAGTGGTCCAATAATTTTTAAACGGTAGATTCCATTTTCCATTATAAACTGCCTGTGATGAATAAATAAATTGCCTGCGATGTATAAATTGCCTGTGATGATGCCTGCTGCATTATAACTGCCTGCGACGAATGGTTAATATTTGCTGTGGTTTTGGATCGGCTAGTTTATCACCATTTTTATTTTTCATGCATTATTTTCTTTTTGAGAGAAAAATGTAGTGAGGATAATTTTGTAAAATTACAAGCCCGGCGGACGCCTCAAGAAGATGAAGGACTATTCCAGAAGAATAGGGGCCCCACGGGGGTTCCCGAGTTGTACTTTCTTTCTTTTTGGGACTGTAAAAGACTGTAATTATTTATGGTGATTAGCCGATCCACGCAGCAAATATTTATGTTTGATGTGCTTGATTATTTATTTTTCCGCAAAATATCTAATTAATGCTATCTTTTTACATGCTAGAGTGATAAATGGCCAAAATTGCGAGCGTCGATTTCGACGTTTTGGATGCTTCAGGAAAGAATTACTTAAGCTGGCAGCTGGATATAAAATTCCATCTGCGAGCACAGGGATTGAGTCAAGCCATCGCCTTAGGCGATAAGGTTTCTGATATAGATAAAGCGAAAGCAATTATCTATATCAGACGCCATATCGATCGGACCCTGAAGGCCGAGTACCTAACGGTGGAAGACTCGTATGAGTTGTGGACCGCCCTCGAGGACAGGTATAAACATCAAAGGGATGTTATCCTACCTCGAGCGCGATATGAATGGGAGAACCTCCGTCTCCAAGACTTCAAGTCTATTGCCGAGTACAACTCGGCACTTTTCAGCATCACCTCACGCCTGAAGTTGTGTGGTGAAAAGGTGACGGAGGAACGCATGTTAGAGAAGACGTATACATCATTCCATGAGAAGGATGTCATACTGATGCAACAGTATCGTGAACGAAAGTTCACAAAATACTCTGAGCTTCTCTCATGCCTTCTGATGGCAGAGCAGAATCGTGACCTCCTTCTGGCCACCCACAACTCACGCCCTACCGGCACTGCTCCTGCGCCTGAAGCGCACCACAGCTCCTTCCAGAAGAAAAGGGGCAACTTCAAAGGCAAACCCCAGAAGGGCAAAACCATGAAGAAGCAGGCTCGAGGACCCCCTCCAAGAAACAACCAAGAGGGGAAGAAGAAAAATGTGTGGAAGAGAAAAGATGACGGCCAGACTTCTGCCCCCAGAAAGGACTGGGAAGATAAATGCCACAGGTGTGGCATGACTGGACACTGGTCCAGAAATTGTCGTACTCCACGCCACCTTCAGGAGTTGTACAAAGCAAGCCAGAAGCAAGCTGAGACAAACCTGGCGGTTCAAGAAAACCTGGCACCAATCAGGTTCATCGCCGAGGACTTCTCCAACGATGACCTGCTCGACTGAGGACATTTATCTACTTTATATGCATTGTAGTTTTTCCTTTTGAGAAACAATTTATCAGCTTATCTCTGGCATGTTTTAAGTACTTTTTCAGACATCAATTTAATTTTCGTAGTATATACCTTTGTGTTTTTACCTTATACTGCGACTTTTCTTTAAAATAGATGGATTTTAAATGCCTAGTGGACAGTGCCTCTACGCACACGATCCTCCAAGACATCTGCTTTTTTCAAAGCATTAATAAATACGATGGTACCGTAAATACGATTTCCGGTCCATCAAGTATCATTGAAGGATCAGGGGAAGCACATTTTATGCTCCCCAATAGTACAAAACTACTCATAAAAGATGCCCTTCTCTCCCCTAGCTCGCATAGGAACCTGTTGAGCTTTAAAGATATCCGCTTAAACGGATACCACCTAGAAACGGTGAGCAAAGGAAACAGTGAATACCTTGATGTAACGTTCCATAAAAACGGTGCTAAAAACACCGTCGAACGTTTCGAGGGACTCCCGTCGGGTCTCTACCACACAAGGATCAGAGCAATGGAAGCAAACACATTGGAGCACCAGAAGTGCCAAAATCAACCAGAATTCAAACTCTGGCACGATAGACTTGGACACCCCGGAAGGAATATGATGCGTCGCATCATATCCCAATCACGTGGAATTAATCCGAAAAGCCTGACGCTACTTCGGAAGGGTGCAAATCCTTGTCCCCCTTGTTACAAAGGGAAATTGATTACGAGACCATCCACCCTGAAGGTAGACTCTGAGTCTCCGAGCTTCCTAGAGAGAATACATGGCGACATTTGCGGGCCTATTCACCCCGCAAGTGGACCATTTCGGTACTACATGGTACTAATTGACGCATCTTCAAAATGGTCATATGTGTGCCTCTTGTCCACCCGCAACGTAGCCTTTGCAAAGCTACTTGCACAAATTATAAAATTGCGGGCACATTTCCCAGACAACCAGATCAAGAAATTGCGTCTGGACAATGCTGGGGAATTCACCTCACAAGTCTTCCTAGACTACTGCCAAGCAACCGGCATAGAAGTTGAACATCCTGTAGCTCATGTTCACACCCAGAACGGGTTAGCCGAATCTCTCATAAAGAGACTACAATGGATAGCTAGACCATTGTTAATGCAATGCCAGTTGCCGGTTTGTGCATGGGGACATGCCATACTGCACGCTGCATCGCTGATAAGATTACGACCGTCAGGTAGTCAATCTTATTCTCCGATGCAACTTGCATATGAGAACCTGCCCGATATCTCTCACTTGAGGATATTCGGATGTGCTGTCTATGTCCCCATAGCACCACCGCAGAGAACCAAGATGGGTCCTCAACGGCGTCTTGGTATCTATATTGGCTTCGACTCACCATCGATCATTAGATACCTCGAACCCCTTACAGGGGATGCCTTTAAAGCACGTCTAGCAGATTGTGAGTTTGATGAAAGCATTTTTCCAAAACTAGGCATTAACACACAGAAGCCAGAAGCTTCAAAGACCATTACATGGGACACAAAGACCTTATCCCATTTTGATCCGCGCACAAATCAATGTGAAGAAGAGATCCTGAAGATCCTTCAAATTCAGAACACAGTTCACATTTTACCGGATAAATTCACTGACAACCAGAAGATTGTCAGATCACACGTCCCTGCTGCAAATACGCCAGCTAGGATTAACATACCCAAAGAGGGATGCAATCCACCTGCAGCAGAAGCGGCCGTACCTCAACAAAAAAGAGGACGACCCCCAGGCTCCAAAGATAAGAATCCTCGAAAGAGGAAAAATCCTGGAACAACAATAACGATACCACCACAGGATGCTGAGCTCAGCCCAGCTACCTCTCCACTCCTACCAACCCCTGAAGAGGAAAATATAGGAGAAATCTCATTAAACTATGTACGTACCGGGGAGGTACTGGACAGAAAAAGCACAATCATCGATGATAACTTCGCGCTCATTATTGCCACTCACGTCACTGAATACGACGATGAGACCGATCCACGCTCTCTAGCAGAATGTAAACGCAGAGAGGATTGGCCAAAGTGGAACGAGGCAATAGGAGTAGAGCTGGACTCACTCTCGAAGCGCAAAGTTTTTGGACCTGTAGTCCTAACACCAAAAGGTGTTAAACCTGTGGGATATAAATGGGTATTCGTGAGAAAAAGAAACGAGAATAATGAGATCGTGCGCTATAAAGCGCACCTTGTTGCACAAGGTTTTTCCCAACGACCAGGAATAGACTATGACGATACCTATTCCCCGGTCATGGACGCGATCACTTTCCGTTTCATTATCGGCCTATCCACGAAGGAAGGTCTGGATATGCAGCTCATGGACGTTGTGACTGCATACCTATACGGAAATATAGATAAGGACATCTATATGAAAATCCCAGACGGATACAAACTACCGACAAAAATGACAGAAAGACCTCGGGACGTCTATTCCGTCAAACTCCAAAGATCACTGTATGGTCTCAAACAGTCAGGTAGAATGTGGTACAACAGACTGAGTGAATTCCTAGTGCAACAAGGATTCACAACAAATGAAGTCTGCCCTTGCATCTTCATACGAGCAAAGGGAACAGGATTCGTAATTATAGCCGTCTACGTAGACGACTTGAACATCATCGGATCTCCCGCAGAGATAGATGCGATATCCAAAAGCCTCACACAGACTTTTGAGATGAAAGACCTCGGCAAAACGAAGTTTTGCCTAGGACTACAAATTGAACATTTAAGCGGAGGAATCCTGTTGCACCAATCGACATATACAAAGAAAGTGCTGAAGAACTTTCTTATGGACAAATGTCATCCGCTTAGCACACCAATGGTCGTCAGATCATTGGATGTTGAAACAGACCCCTTCCGACCGCTGGAAGAGGGGGAGGAAACACTGGGCCCTGAAGTACCCTACCTAAGTGCAATTGGAGCACTCCTATACCTGGCAAACTGCACGCATCCCGATATAGCGTTCGCAGTAAATCTACTAGCCAGATACAGTTCAGCGCCCTCAAAGCGCCACTGGAACGGAGTGAAACAACTTCTGCGCTACCTCCAAGGGTCTGTAGATATGGGACTATACTTCAAGAAAGGTGTATCCACCGACCTGGTCGGTTACGCAGATGCGGGATACAGGTCCGACCCACATACCGCAAAGTCCCAGACCGGTTTCGTATTCACATACGGTGGGACGGCCATCTCATGGAGATCCGTGAAGCAGACATCCACAGCGACCTCATCCAACCACTCCGAGCTCATCGCGATCCACGAAGCTAGCAGAGAATGCTTCTGGCTTTGATCAGTCATCAACCACATCCTCAAGACCACCGGCCTGAAGACGGGAGATCTTGGACCTACCACCATGTACGAAGACAATGCTGCCTGCATCGCTCAACTACGAGGTGGCTACATCAAAGGTGACAGGACGAAGCACATTTCCCCAAAGCTCTTCTGGACGCATGAACAACAAGTGGATAACCAGATCGACATCCAGCAGATCCAGTCCTGCGACAACCTGGCTGACCTATTCACTAAAGCTTTGCCTCGCAGTACCTTTAGAAAACTTGTACTAGGAATTGGGATGAGACAGCTGAGAGATGTACAAGCCTGAAGCTTGTACTTATCAGGGGGAGTTAACGTAGTGTTGTACTCTTTTTCCTTGACTGTTGGTTTTTCCCACTGGGTTTTCCACAGTTAAAGGTTTTAACGAGGCAACCGCATTAACTCAGGATCCAGAAGTATCCACCACTGATGTTATCCATCGATCAGGGGAAGTTACAGAGACTTGTACTCTTTTCCCTTAGCCACTGGTTTTTCCCACTGGGTTTTCCTTGGCAAAGGTTTTAATGAGGCAAGCACTCTTAAACTTAGAGATCCAGAAGTATCTCCAACCCCATGATCAAATAAGCTTCATGAACCCTGAAGCGTTCACCATGGCTTACAACAATGGATGGATAAGGGGAAGTGTTATAAACGGGCTTCTTGGTGGGCCTACCCGTTAGTGGGTATCCACCCATTATGTAACCCTACCACTATAAATATAGGGCTATGGTCTCCATAGCCGCCAAGTTTTACAACAAAAATTAAATAAGAACTAATTATCAAATTTTTGTTGTGAGTTGAGGGAGACTTTTGGCCTCCCTCCCCTCATCATCTCACCATTACTCCCCACTAACTTAGTGGGGAGTCCCTTGGACTCCTAAATATTATTCTTAATGAATATATAGAGAGCCATGGCTTATGCCATGGCTACTACTCATGAGAGATTATTCTACTCTTCTCTAAAATCCTTTAACACGTTATCAGCTCGTTTGCTCTAAATTCTTTGAGCTTTTCATCTCATCTCCCCTCAAAAATTAAACCCCTACGCGCGAAGGAATCTATTGTTGCGGCGATGCTTTGCGGGGATTTTATTTTCTTATCTACGGATTCTATCGGTTCTTCCCTAGATCATTGATCTAGAGGTATATTTCTTGGCCCGTAGATATAGATTATGTAAAATATTATCAATTTTTGCTAAAAATCAAGTACATACACCTCGTTAATTGAGTTAAGAAAAAAAATCTTAAGCAAACCTTTTGATTTTTGGCGTACTTGATCAGTATAAAATACCAGTTCTGTTTTTTCCAATTTTGAGGTGTTATGACATAGAAGCATACCATGGATAATTTGTTCGGTTCCTTTTGATTGCCTCTGGGTTATAAATGAACTTTGTCAAAGTTGGATTCGAACTAGTCATTCTTCATGCTTTATGTACTGGAGCTTGTTAACTCTGTCGCTAATGCAACCCTGGACAATGCATTGAGATTTTCCCCAGTTCTAATACATATCCATGTGCCCCCCTCTAAGCTTTAAAAGCTGGTTTCTAAGAGAATTTTCATAGATATATAAAATATCATATATTTTGATGTCACAGATGTTGTGGCCAACTTAATACAAAATTAAGTGGTAAATCCTTTGTGAGGTTTGCACAGACTCATCTGCTATCTGCATGGTGTTGAATATTTTGTAATATGGTATTGATCTTGGGCTTCTGATCGGCGACACCCCCCGCCGAGGGGGGGGGGTTCATAACCTAAATCTCATATATTTTGAGACAAAGTGGGGGTTTCTTTGTGCCTGTCTGCGCCTCCCCCCCAGATGAGGGGGACTCTCTGTGTGCCGCCTCGTGAGAAGGGGGAGATCTGTAAAATTCTGGTTTTGGGGCCTTTTCACTTTCCCTTACAAATATCCTAAAAATTTGTTTTAGGGCTTATGTCCAATTATATTTAATAAATTAGATGGCTGATTATTAGGCCTGAAGCCTACTACATAGAATAAACTCATTTTGTCCGGTTATTTGCGCCAGAAGCCCAGATAATTTAAATTGCTAATTAAAATGATTTCATTTTGCTAATGGGCCTGAAGCCCAAATATTAATTTTGGCTTATTGGGCTAGAAGCTAATTTAATACAATTGCTTATTAAATTTGTTAATATTTTATTAATGGGCCAGCAGCCCCATTTTGACTTTATAATAAATTTTTGTGTACCAAAATTGGGCCTGAAGCCCAGTAATGTGTCAAATAGAATTTTGAAACCGGGCCTGAAGCCCAAATATTAACAATATTTTAATTTGACTTATTGGGCATGAAGCCATGTTCATTCTATTGCAATAATTCATTTGTTAATTTTTGGCAGATGGGCCTGCAACCCAATTATAAATAATATAGTAAAATGATTAATATTTTTGGGCCTGCAGCCCCATTCAAAATATTAATTTTAATTCTTTGTTATTAGCCTGTCGCCCAGTCTTTCATATTGCTAAAATTATAACACTCTTGCATTATTATTAATTTATGATTTTTCAAAATATAATTATCTTAAGGATCCTGCGACCGCTCTGCCGTTAGTCAACTAACCTAACGGTGTATGACGTATCCCCGTGGTCCGAGAGATTATTATATTGTATAGTCTCTTTTTCCATAATATATATGCATGTGTTATATAAACTGCGTGGTTGCTTCTTCTGTGCCTGTAGCATATTATAAACTGCGTGGTTGTTAATATAAGCTAAAATGTGATTTTTGGGATCGGCCAGTTTGATACCTTTTAAATTCCTTGCAATTTTATTTTTTTTGAGAGAATTTGTAAGTGAGGATTAAATGTATTAATGCCAAAGCCCGGTGTACCGATAAATGAAGACGGAGGCGAAAATTGGAAAATATAGGGACCCTTCTGGGTTTCCAAGTTGTATTTTTATTTTTTTTATGGACTGTATATTCGGACTTTGGACATTGTATGTCTTTGGGTATCTGGCCGATCCCCACATTTTACTTATTTTATTGTTTATGCATGAATTTACACTTTAATTAATTCATGCTTATTTTAAATTGCATAGATAAATGGTAAAATTGGCAAGCGTCGATTTCGAAGTTCTTGATGCTGCAGTAAATAATTACCTGAGTTGGCGAGTGGACCTGAAGTTCCACTTGCGTTCGATGGCCCTCCTTGACTCAATTTTGGCTCCTTCATCGGTCCCAGCAGCGACCAATGCTTCTGCTAGTAAGGCCCCAGAAGCGGAACAATCATCTAGCAGAACTCCTACCACCATCTCTGATGTGGATAAGGCGAAAGCCATTATCTATATTAGGAGACATATAGATCGGACCTTAAAGGCCAAATAACTAACGGTAGAGGACATAATGGAGCTGTGGACATCGCTGGAGGCATGTTATAAACATCAAATTGATGTAATATTACTGCGTGCCAGTTATGAGTGGGAAAACCTCAGACTTCAGGACTATAAGTCCGTCGCTGAGTATAACTCTGCACTTCATAATATCACCTCACGCCTGAAGTTGTGCGGTGAAGAAGTGACAGAACAACGCATGTTGGACAAGACATTTACCTCGTTTCACGAGAAAGATACAATCCTCATGCAGTAGTATCGTGAACGCAACTTCACGAAATTCTCTGATCTGATCTCATGCCTACTTAGGGCAGAACATAATCAAGATTTACTGCTAGCCCCTCATAATTTACGTCCAGCTGGCACTGCACCTATCCCTGAAGCCCACCACGTTTCTCCCCAGAAGTGGAAAAATAAGAAGAAGGCTAATAATAACAAAGAAAAAGCTGTGATGAAGAATGGACGAGGAGCAGCACCCCCGTCCAATAACAACAATACAGGAAAGAGTAACTTCACATGGAAGCAAAAGAACACTGACCAAGTGTCACTTTCTAAGAAGAACTGGGAGGATAAATGCCATAGATGCGGCATGACTGGCCATTGGTCCAGAATCTGCCGCACTCCTCGCCACCTCCAGGCATTATATCAGGCGAGCCAGAAGTCTATGCCTGAAACA
Source organism: Scilla litardierei (assembly GCA_030789695.1). Classification (NCBI taxonomy): domain Eukaryota; kingdom Viridiplantae; phylum Streptophyta; class Magnoliopsida; order Asparagales; family Asparagaceae; genus Scilla; species Scilla litardierei. The sequence goes on from CM061139.1 coordinate 162,057,903, forward strand.
AACTTGGCGGCTGTTCAGCCACCAACGATGTTCACTGCAAAAGACTTCGAGAACGACGACCTGCTCGATTAAGCTTCATCTTTTATCTATGCATTTAAAATTCAATGTTGCTTCATCTTTAATTTGCTTAAGTACGAACTTTTTTGTCTTTTTCATTGACTTAAATAAAATTTCGTTTTGCTTATAGATGAAGTATTTAATATTGTGGACAATGCCTCGTTGCACTGGTGTAGCATTAATATTGCTCCCACATACAACGAGACTATAAGATGCAAACTTCTCCCCTTAAACATATAGGAATTTTCCAAGTTTCAAGAATATTTCGTTTAAACGAACATAACTTGAAAACTGTGGATAATAAATATTGAATATCAATATGTAACTCGTAAAGAGGATGGCCAGAAGCCCAGCTACTTACGATTTCATTGGACCCTCGTCGGGCCCCTATAATTACAGATATTCATCCTATAGAAAGCCAACTTGACTGAGCACCAGAAGTGCCTTTCATTGCCATAGTTTTTAACTCTGGCAAAATGGACTTAGTCATCTAGGATCAGCGATGATGGACGCATCATCAAATGAATCCATTGGAGAACCTGAAGATTCTTCAAAAGGTTGAGTTTCTTTGTCCCCCTTTGCCATAAGGGAAAACTTAGAGAGAGACCTTCCCTCCTGAAAGTGGGTTTAGAGTCTCCTGGCTTCATTGAGAGAATACATGGTGACCTTTTGCGGGCCTATTCACCCCGCAAATGGACCATTTTCGGTACTTCATTACTGTACTGATATATGCATCTACTAGATGGTCTTCTGTGTGCCTTCATATTCACTCGCAACATAGCTTTCTCAAAGCTAATAATGAGGGTGAATTCACTACTCATATCATTCAAGACTTCTGCCAAGCAACTGGCATTGAAATTGAACATCATGTAGCATGTTCATACTCAGAATGGGTTATCAGATTCTCTGGTAAAGAGACTCCAATGGATTTCACGTCCATTGTTAGATTCCAGTTGCCTGTTGATATTTAGGGACCAACAAGCTGCACTCCGCATCACTTATCACGATACGGCCCGCTTGTGGCCATATCTTATTGCTGATGCCGCTTCCTTATGGTTTACCACCAAGTCTTGATAAATGTGATTTGATGAGTAAAGTCTCATTGTAATAGGCACGCAGTCTAAAGAAGCCTGAAGCTTCTGAGACCATATCATGGGACACATAAGTCCTCATCTCGTTATGATCCGCATAATTTTTCTGTGTGAAGATGAGATCCAGAAGATCCTTCACATTCAGACTAAAGTACATCAATTGTGGTATAAATTTACGGACAACCAGAAGATTGTTCATTCACACGTCCCTGCTGCCAACACGCCAGCTAGGATTAACATTCCCAAAGATAGATGCAATCCACCGGCAGCAGATTTGGTTGTACCTCATTTGAAAAGAGGACGCCTGCCAGGTTCAAAATATAAAGTTCCTCGACAGAGGAAGATTCCTGGATATTTTAAAAATGATCCATCCACAGGATGCTGAGCTCATACCAGCAACCTCTCCCCTCCTAATTTCCCCTGCAGAGGAAACAACAGGAGAAACATCCTTATATTACGTACGTACTGGAGAGGAACTGGACAGATATAGCACAGTCGTCGACGACGGTTTTGCTTTCGCTATTACCGTTCACGTCGTTGAATACGACGATGACGTCAACCCACTTTTCTATAGCGAAAACGCATAGATTGGCCAAAGTGGGACGAGGCAATAAGAGTAGAGCTGGACTCACTCTTGAAAAGCAAAGTCTTTGGACCAGAAGTCCATACACCTGAATGTGTAAAACCTGTGGAATATAATTCGGATTTGATAAGAAATTGAAATGAAGGAAATGTGATCATTTTCCTACTAAGCCTACAATTCTCTGAAAAAGCCAATAAATACAGCTCATGGACGTTGTGACTGCATATATATGGCAATATAGATATAAAGATCTATATAAAATTTCCAGAAGGGTATACACTACCCCAGAGATAAAAGAGAAATGAAGAAACGTCTTCTCCGTAAAGGCTACAAAGATCATTAGTTGATCTTAATCAATATTCTGCCCATGTATCTTCTTAGAAAGATCGTTGACAGGATTTGTGATATTCGCCGAACAAGTGGTCGTCTTAAAGCTAATAGGATCTCCTGCAGAGACCATTGAGATATCAGATAGCTTTAAGCATACCTTGGAAATAAAAAAACCAAGGTAAAACAAGGTATTGTCTCGGCTCACATATTAAACACCTTCGTGGTGGAACCCCTTAATATACTTCATACACCTGGAGTTTATGAAGAATGATGTCCATTTGCAACCTATTAAAAATAGATGCTAATTTATGACACCTTCCAGTCGCTGGAAGAGGGGGAGGACATCCTAGGTTCCGAAGAGCCTAGCTTTAGTGTACTTGTTACACTTCTTTATCTGGCCAACTGCACGTGTCTTTGATAGAACGTCTGCAGTAAAGTTGTTAACCAGATACAGTGTTGCCCTGGAGAGCACCACTAGACCAAGGATAAGCTGCTTCTGCGCAACTTCCAAGGGTCAAGGAATATATATCACATATGCAGGTTTAAAGATCATCGCGATGACTAAAACACAAAAGGCCGTCCACCTCCTGAATATCTACACATCATCCTCCAATGTCTAGATCTTCTGAGAAGCTCATCATCCAAGAAGCAAGTATTGAAAACGCTCAGCCAGGTCCAGCAGTACCTTGCAGACACACTGAAGACTGATTCAAAGAATACTTTAGTGGAGTCATCTACCAACTTCGAAGAGCATTCCACTCCAGAGCGCAACTACTTTCCAATAGCCGCTAGATGAGTGAAACTTGTATAGATGAGTGATGGATGTATAGACGAATAGGAGATTATTGTATATATACATAGGAGATCTGCAAGCCTGAATCTTGTACAGATCAGGGGGAGTCCCTCGATAGTTGTACTCTTTTCCCTTAAGCTGCTGGTTTTTCCCACTGGGTTTTCCACATCTATGGTTTTAACGAGGCAACCACAGTGGCTCTGGATCCAGAAGTATCCACCCCATTAGCACACTGAATCCTGAAGTATTCATATGCTTAACCCAAGGTAATGGAGAGATGAGGGGAAGTGTTGTGAGTTGAGGGAGACTTTTGGCCTCCCTCCCCTCATCATCTCACCATTACTCCCCACTAACTTAGTGGGGAGTCCCTTGGACTCCTAAATATTATTCTTAATGAATATATAGAGACACTACTAGAAAATTGGACATCAGCCACAGATTATCTGCCACAGACAAAATCTGTGGCTAATGTTTAATCATTTGCCACGGAATAGTTCGTGGCTAATAATCCGTGGCTGATGACTAACATCTGCCACAGAATATCTGCCACAAGCAAATCCGTGGCAAATAGGGCTTATCCGTCACGGAAATTTTCGTGTTAAATGACCATTTGCCACGGATTGATAACGGACGCATCTGCTGCAGAAATACCTATGACGAATGTGTATCTACCACGACTCATTCCGTGACAGATGGGGACGAAATTTTCCCCAAATTAGGGCGGGCGAGCGCGGGCTTACTCTATCGATGCTATCTATTCTCTATCTCCGAGACCCTACCTCCTCTCTCTATATTGATCTCGATCGGGGCTCTCTCTCTCTCTCTCTGGCGGCTATCGACAACCTGCCACCTATCTCTCTACGAGACGCCAAGGTATGTCTCCCTCTCTCGCTCTCACTCACACACTCTCTTATCTCCTTTAGGGTTTTGTAGATCCAAAACTCTAACAATCCCCATTCTAGCATTACATTTGTAGATCGCAATATCATTAGGGTTTCTGGTTCAAATTCTTTGTTTTTTAATCATCGCAGTAAGAGGAGGAAGAGGGAGATGGCCGAAGCCGAATCGAAGGCGGTCTGATTCTAAAGAAGCAGAAGAGGGTGGAAGACTGGGCCCTAATGAAGAAGCATATTCTCGATGCGAAGAAGAAGAAGGATTGAGAGAATCGCAAGCTAATCTTCAGCAGAGCCCTTCAGTACTCAAAGGAGAACGAGAATCAGGTACTAGAATTCCCAGCAAAATCTCTTCTTTTCTTCGTTTATGGCTATTTTCGATGATTTATGAAATGGGTATTTGTTAATTCCCAGTAAAATATCTCGATCATCCAGTGACTTCTTTTTGTGATTCCTTCGATCTGAGCTTGAACTGGAACGATATTTCGAGAGCTTGATGTCGATCATCGGCACTCGATCCCCGGTGGGCACCGTCCTCGATGTCTTAGGTTTAGCAAGCGATGGAGTCTGATGGCAGATCGAATGTGAAGATTGTTGAAGGGGAGTACGGCTACGTTCATGCAGATGTCCCTCACTTGTCTGACTGCCTCTCAAATCTTCCAGTGAGTTTGGTTTCTTAAAGATTCCAGATTTGCTTTTTTTTCTTCTAGAATTTGTTTTTAAATGCTTTTCTTTCCCTAAAATTTTCATTGATTTCTTGTTTGTGAGCTAGAAGATTAGCTTCTGATGCAGCAGTTGGTTTAGATAATTATTTAGATTGTTGACGAATGAAAATTTGTTATGGCGGCCTAATTTTTCTTGTAATCTCCCACTTTCCCCACCCTAATTTCTTCATTACTCCCTTGTTCAATATCCAGTTAGGGGTTTGGATGAGATGGGGGAAAATTATGGTTTTATCATGCCATTGCCTAATTTGTCAATTGAAGATCTTTTCGCAAACATTCAATTTTCAAGAATTTTAGGATAAAGATACAATTTTTGCAATGAGACTGTGCTATATTTTGACTGTGCTGAAACATATGCTTTTGTTCGATATTTTTCAACCCACTTTTTATTTGTGCACTAACATGGGTTGTCTGATATCATATTATAGTCTTGACTATTATACCAAAACACCAAAATTGGTTGAGGGTTGACAGCATAATATGAAATAAAAATGGCATCTAGTTCTTTTTGGGAATTTATTTGTGCTGTTTTTGGGATGCAGGTCTCTAGTTGCAGCCTACTTACTGGTCTTGAACGGTTACAAGAATGTTTTCCACCTTGAAGGAGGGCTTTACGCATGGTTCAAGGAAGGGCTTCTGTCGCCGAAGAACAGTGAAATCTCAAAGAATGCGTCGATTTCTTATTATAAGTCCTTTTTGTTCATCCTGTAACGTGTTAATCTCTTCGACACTGAAAAATTCTGTACAGTTGTGCACTCGAGCAAGTTGATTTCATATTCGCTAAATTGTATGACTGTGAAGATCTTAATCAGTCTCATTGTAACATATCGGACTGGACTAGAAATTCTCATTGTAAGGGTTGTGTCTATGGACTCGACATTCAAAGTACGACACTTGAGAGTACTTCTTTACTGGAAGAATTAGCAGACCAAGATGAGGTACTAAGCGACTGCTTTCTTGTTTGTTTATTTTACTCCATGATTGTTATACAGGACACTAGCAAGTTAAGTTTCTTTTGAAAAATTATTTTGTTCGTTTCCCCCTTATTTTGTTTTTGTAGAGGAAACTTGTTGCGATGTACTTAGTTTGCCACAGCAAGATGGAGATTGTTGTCCCAAAAGATACACCCATCAGGTAACCTCCTTTCTGCATGATCCGACTAGGTTATTACTTACAATATATTAGTACCCCGCATTTCTATGACTTCTCATAGTATGGTGTTTTTGTTTTGTCAACTTTGTTTGTGTTGTTTAAAACGTATTTACCTCTCTTTGCTAATTGTAAACAATTTATGATCAAATTGACTATATATACTAGAGGTAAACATGTAAAATGGCAGGTTTTGAAATATTGATTTGAAGAGACTATCATCTTAATGATCAAGCTAGTTGATAGTACTAATGTGTAGCCAATCTAGCTTCCTTAGTTTTCTAGCTAAAATCTGACTTCTTTCGGGTCAAATAAGTCGAGCCAATGAATTACACCCCCAAACAGCCATTCATTCACAATGCCATCATGATACATGGTAGCCTTATTGCAGTGTCTAGAAGTTTGTGTTTTATACATAAATATGGTACATAGAAACAAGATAAACACGAAGATATGAGAGGCCACTGAGATGTATACATAATAAAGCTAGAGAAGACCAACAAAATGGAGATGCGCTAATGATGTGTTGGAAAATCAGTATGTTAATTTGTGTGCGCTTGCCAAATAGCAGAGCATGTTTAATTGTAGATGATGATTATCATTAACTTCTGATTGAAGCAATAATTTCATAATCCAGTTTTATGTATCAAATGCATATGAGAGTGTTGCTTGTATGCCCTTGAAGGAGTGGCAAGGACCTAAGATGACTTGTATAATGAATGAACCATATGCATATTCGAAAACCTTTGCGCTAACAATTCACTTATCCCTAATGGGATTGATTTCAATGATGTACCAAGAGTACACCTATGTTTTGGGATGAAGGCTAAGATTACGATGAGTTGCCACATGTTCGTGTATTGTGTATATGTCTGGTGGATGTGTCCTTGCATTATAAATTCAATCATTAAGAGCAGTCCAATTTTTTGATAGACGGTCCCATGAGGGAGCTTGAAAAGCAGGTTGTTTGAGTAATTTAAAAGCACGATCATTGATCAATAACAGTGATGTAATTCCTTTCGCATGTAGAACCAAGGGTTTCTAGATAAGAAATATTGATGATGGCATCAACATCCCTAATATGTAATAATATTCATTCTAGTAAGTTGAGAGAAACTAGCGATGACCTTCTCCTTTTACAATTGAAGCTACTACTGCTAAGACAACGATCTGATACGTGGTTGAAAACTGGCCATAAAATAAGACCTATTAAGCGAGCATTTGTTTTGATTTCAGGTGAAGCTATATAGTCAAGTCAGTGAATACAATGTAAGATATTCATCTCTGAAGGAGCGTGCATGAACAGAGAAGGCGTAAGAATTGAATTAGCAGCCGTAAGGGCTTAAGACATTTTTATATATGTTGAATTATATTTCTGCATGCTAATTGATCCAATTTGAGCCAAAAGAGCTATATTAATTTAATTGTAAATTTATGTTTGGGTGCTTTAATCGTTTCAGCGGCAAATTTTTGCAGGCTTATGGCATTCAACTTGGGATATCTTCCCGGATGCGACAAAACAATTATCACGAGAGCAGCCACGACATTGTTGGCTCTGTAGGCAGCTAGTGGAATATTGACTCCTGGAGGGCTCATCAGGATGGTGGTTTATGTAGGACATCATGGATATGTGTTTGTTCTTGGAGATAATCGTAATGCCAGCTTTGCTATCATAATTGGTTAGTTCTGAAATCCAAACTCACGAGTTTCTTATTTTTATATGCCAAAAATTGGGATTTTGAATAGTTTAAGATGCATTGAAGAAATTCAGAGGTACATGACCTGAGTCTCGCTGATCGAAGTGACACTGCATGTGCCTATAAGGATGTGCCAGACCAAAGCATTAGAGCTTCCCAAGCTATCGAAGTTCCAGCAGGAACTGGTGCAACTGGGAGCTGCACTGAGGGGAGATTACACGAGTGATGCCTATCTCGACAAGCTAGTCAAGGAGATGACCGTAGCTGAGGTCGCTCGTTACGTGCAGGACGCGTTCAATGATTTCTTACAAGAGTGGGAGAAGTACCAGAACAATGGAGCGGACGGGGATCAGATAGTTGTGGTGAATCCTGTAGCTGCTAAGACGAAGCCCTCCTTAGCTGCTAAGATGTTTGGTTGCTTCACGTATGGGCAATTCTTGGCGACAACTGGCCAGTGAAAACTATTTATGCATCGGATTGTGTATACTGTCTTTGGTTGTTGTTTGTTGATATTATTTTTACGACTTTTACATGAAAATTGTTTCATGTTAATTAGTTATTAGGATCTAATTAAGCTCTCTATCAGAATATTGTTCTTAGGTGGCTGGTTTATGTGGCAGATGTGTTCTATTTAGATGTCTTGCTTGTGTACAATTGAATTTTAGTTACTAAACATCAATTTGTTATGACAATCAATATATATATGTTATAACAATCAATATATGAGCAAACAAAAAATGTGTATTTAATGAAAATATAAGAGGAATTTTTATGATTTTTTAAATTTTTTTTTAAAATTAAAAATTAGCCACGGATTAGCCGTGGCTAATGATCATTAGCCACGAACAGTCCGAAAGACTGTCCGTGGCTAATGAGAATTAGCAGCGGACTAGATCATGGCTAATACTTACATTAGCCACGGAAAGTCCGTGGCTAATGTATTTGCCACGGACCGACATCCATTTGTCACGGAATATTTCGCATTAGCTATGCCACTTTCTGCCACGGACTATTAACCATGGAATTTCTAAACATCCGTGGCTAATGTGAATTAACCACGGATTTCATGGTATTAGCCACAGATTTGCCCGTGGTTAATGTCCAATTTTCCAGTAGTGTTAAAACAATTGTCACGACATATCCGTGGCTAATGCGGTTGACCATGGAATTATTTTCTGAACTATTCCGTAGCTAATATATTTTTGCCACGGACATTCTGTGGCAATAGTTAAAACAATAGCCATGGGAATATCCGTGGTTAATGGTGTTAACCGCGGAAATTTTTTCTGATATATTTCCGTGGCAAATATACTTTTGCCACGGATTATCCGTGGCAATAGGTGGAACAATAGCCACGGAATTTCCGTGGTTAATGGTGTTAACCACGGAAATTTTTTCTGATATATTTCCGTGGCAAATATACTTTTGCCACGGATTATCCGTGGCAATAGGTGGAACAATAGCCACGGAATTTCCGTGGCTATAGTCCTGTGGCTAACTTTTCCGCCACGGAATTTCTTCCATTTGCCACGGATTTTTGGCATTTGCAATGGCACTTTCCCTCACGGAACAATAACCACGGAATTTATTAAAAACCGTGGCTATTGGGTAATAGCCACAGATTTTAGGGTATTAGCCACGGATTTGTCCGTGGCTAATGTCCAATTTTCCAGTAGTGAGAGCCATGGCTTATGCCATGGCTACTACTCATGAGAGATTATTCTACTCTTCTCTAAAATCCTTTAACAATTTTAAATATTTTGAATTTTACACAACCAATTTAGACAATTAAATTAAAAAATAAAAATAATGAATGAAGTTGGATTAATTAATACTAGATAAATGAAATTTATCTTGTAACTTGGGACTATGTAAAATCTTAAGGTAGAACGTCCCCGTATAATATTAGACTTGGATATAGTGAAATTATAATTTAAACTATTAGGTTTGAAACGTGGCCCTAACTAGCTAGGTTTAAGAGTGGGCTGTGACCGAACTTAAATTAAGCCTAGCACCGGTCTTAAAATTAAACGGGACTAAAGTTTGGTCCTAATCCTTAACGCATTTTAGAATACGCCCGGAGCCAGGATGGGCTTTTTGGGCTGGGTTTGAGACACCTCGAGTTGATCCCGACCGATTATCATCCAAACCCCGATTTTTCCCAGAGTCATGGACTCAAAAAACGATTTCAATCCAAAATTCTATGCAACAGGTGGCCGACACGCATTACAAAAGAAAAAAAATATTTAGTTTGATTAATTCCAATGTAATCATTCTTCAATCATTTTTGTACCATATTTATTAAATTTCGTTAATATAGCTTTGTTGCAAAAGGCTGCTTGGTGTTCAATTACTTTTCAAGGGAAGAGGAAATTGTGTTCACAAATATAAAAGGCAACTATATACACCGTTAAATCGGTGTAAGGATTCATTGTATTGTCACCTGAAAAATTAGTCCCATCTACACCAAAACTTTGGTCATAGAGCAATCTCCATATAAAAGATCTTTAAGAACAACAGTACATGTCATTTTCAAGAACAATATATATGTAATATTTATACGATTATACAATTTCAAAAGAATTACAAATAACCAACGTTTTTGTTTTACGTAGCAAGTTTTTAGATGCATTCACCCATGCTTTATTCATTCGTTTACTGATCAAGGTTCGTCAAATATTATTGGCCATTCTCGACCGCGCCGTTGAGCAGAGCGTCGGCGTGCTCCTGCACCACCTTCCACGCGGATCTCACGTGGCTCTCCTCCGTGAGGGTGGCCCCCACCGCAAATCTGATGACGTACTCGCCTCCGATCACAGCATGAGTCACGTACAATCGGCCCGACGAGTTGACGGACTCCAGCAGCCTCCCGTTCAACTCGTTTACTTGACCTATGTTTAGGCCGCTTTCGCCGGTTTGGTGCCTTGTTGGGTTGAACCGGAAGCAGACCATGGAGAAGTACCTGGGGACGACGACCTCAAACCTGTGGTCCATGCACACTAGCCCTTCAAAGACCTTGGCCATCTTAACGTGGCTCCTCAAAAAGTTCCGCAGGTTCGCCACACCGTAGCTCCTCAGCACCATCCACAGCTTCATGGCCCTGAACCGACGGCTCAGTGCGATCTGCCAATCTTTGTAGTCCACCACTTGTTTTGATTCCGTGGCCTTGTTCCTCAAATACTCCGGGTTCGTTGACAACGCGTTGACCAACGCCTGCGGCTCCTTGACCCACATGCAGCAACAGTCGAGGTTGGTGAAGAACCACTTGTGGGCGTTGAAGCTGAAGGAAGACGCCCCCTCGACTCCGTCGATGAAGTGGCGGAACTCCGGGCAGATGCACGCGCTGCCTGCGTACGCCGCGTCCACGTGCACCCACATGCCGTGCTCCGCCGCCACGGAACACAGGCCGGGGAGCCAGTCCACCGCCGTAGACGAGGTGGTCCCTACCGTCGCGCAAAGGAACAACGGCACCAGCCCGGCCTTCACGTCGGCGGCCACCGCACGCCTGAGCGACTCGGGCCTGAGGCCGAACGCATCGGACTTGAATGTTTGGACGGCCCGGAAATTGGCAGGGTTAATGCCCGCAATCTGGGCAGCCTTCTGAAGGGCGCAATGGGTCTGATCAGATCCGTAGACAACGAGCCTACCGATCTGATCCCTTCCTATGCGGTTCAGTACCTTATCTCTCGCCGCAGTCAAAGTGCACAGGATCGCCTCGCAGGTGGTGCCTTGCAGCACCCCGCCGCCCCCACCAGAGAACAAGAAAGACTCCGGCAGCGCTAGCAGCTTGCCGAGCCAGTCGGTGACAATCGTCTCCAGCTCGGTGGCGGCAGGGGAGGACATCCAGTTGAAGCACACGGCATTGATGCCGGTGCTCAGCATCTCGCCAAGAAACCCGGCGGTGCTGCCGCTAGAGGGGAAGTAGGCGAAGTAGTTTGGGCTCTGCCAATGGGTGATGCCGGGGATGATGTGGTCGGTGACGTCGGAAAGGATGGCCTCGATGGACTCGGGTTGGTTGGGTGCGGACTCCGGCAACCTTTTCTTGAGGTAGCCGGGCTCGACTTGACTGCGGACAGGGTATTTGTCGATGTTTGTGTAGTAGTCGGCGAGGAAGTCGATGACCATGTGGCCCTGCCGACGGAACTCGTCGGGATCAAGAGGGTTCAAGGGGAGTGGTGATGAACCGTTGATGTTGAGAGCATCGGCTCCAAGGCTGCCCATTAGATTTTTGGGTTGATGACGGGCAGAGAGATTCAACGGCGGAAGAGATCAGAGAAGGGTACGTACGTAGAATGGGTTGATTTCGGGCTTGGGATGGAAATGAGGAGAGAGCAGTGCATGGGATTATATAGGAGGGATGGGTCCCAACCCCGGAGCTTGGTGTGGCCCACACGCAGGCTAGCGTAGTAGGTGGGAGGCGGGGAAGCGATGTGAACCCCAATTCCGTTCAAAGGGAGGGAATTTCGCCGGAGTACAGGTGGCACAAAATTTTGATTGGGGGAAGGTGAATGTTGAAAAAAAATCAGTACTCTACCAAAGAACGTTGTTTTACCAACGTGGGATTTTATTTCCGAAAGAAGGTTTCCCTCCGCCCCGTGCATGTATTGCCCTCAATATTCTTGTTGATTTTATTGCCGGCATTGATTCTTTCCGATTCTCTCTGCCGACGGAAATTAATCACTTTTTACTCTTAAATATCCTGTTACAGGGACGTGTCTTTGGATTCTCTCTTGCGAGAAGGAGGAGAATGGATATGTCCAATGTCTGATTGGGTACCCAATTGGGTATGCCACATTCTAAATCCTTAAGATTGACCAATCTTTCTAGACCATAACGAAGGATTTAGAATATGGTATGCACCAATCGAGCTTTGGGCATGCACGCTCTCAGCGGATGAATAAATAATTGTAAAATTAATCTACCGATTATACTTTAAGAAATTAGATATAAAAGTCAGAGCTCTTAAACGGGCAGACAAATTCTATTAACCTAATTATCTAAATTTGCTTCTATTATTATTAGTACTACTACTACTGTTACTATTATTTATGAGGTTAGGAGGTGCATCATGTTCAGGCACAGCGTGAGACATACGTCCGAACAAGAGAACGAGATGGAGACAGCACACTCATGAGAAACCCACAACTAGTGAAGGGCACACGCATCGCCGTGTTTCACGAGTTTTTAATCGGGCGGGGCATTTTCTTTGCATGTCAGATTCAGGCCAAGAACAAACCGTCCCTTCTGATCTATACATCTGAATGTAGTACCACTGCTAGCTCTCCTTTTCAAATAGAGATTTCAGCTTATTCATCCCTTAATTCTATCATTAGTTCCTTAAATTTCTTCACTAACACTAAATTACAGCTTATAGTTAAGCTCTGTTTGAATTTAAGAAAATATTCGTGTACCTTTGATGGTAAATAGTCTTTCCTCAGTTTACCCTTCCCTTGGGTTCGCCGTACTTTGGCTTCAAATTAAAACAATCCCGCTTAGCCTTAAAAATGTTGCGCTGACAGTTCGGAATTCTGGAGCTGTGTTTTTGAAATCGATGAGCGGAGGCTCAAACGGTGTTGGATCGGCTTGAAAATTGGTGGTGAGCTAGTTAACAAGTTGGAGAACACACTGAAAAAAATTTGAAAAAAAAAATATTTTTTGACCCCCCAAGTTGCTGTCAGCGCAGGAAAAATTTCCTGCACTGACAGCTCAGGCCCATATTCCTCATATATATATGGATCTGGTAAGGCCAAAAATGACCAAAACAATTATGTTGCTGACGTGGACCCTTCTGCTGAGTCGGAGACTCGTCAGCCGATTGAGTGGGACCTTAGGTTGGAAGAACCATGGCCGTAGATGGATGATGGATGACTTGTGGTGCTTAATCGACCCTCGAGCGATCCGTGTATCGATCGATCGAGGCTGAGAAGCTCTAGAATGACCTTCGTGTAGGATCGAGACTCGTAAATCTACACCACAAGGAAGCATCAGGGGGGTCGGATCTGGGTCCCGACCCATATCCCCTCTGATGCTTAAGTTAGAATGGGAATTTAAGAGAGGGAGAGAGCTTGGACCAGCTAAGATCGATCTACAGAGGTTCGTCTCAGATCTAACTTTGCAAGCCCTTTGGGAGAAGAAATATCAGATGGAATGTGTATATTCTATGTAATAGATCTCGTACCTTGGGAGTTGAAACCTCCCGTATTTATAGACCTCCTGGGGTTTTTCAGTGACGTTGTGGGAATAACTGTCACCAATTATAGTGCCATGATCTCCCCCTTTTAATAGGAGTAACAGCAGCCCATGTTCTCACTATTTATGAGTTCACCTTCAATCCCACATTCAATGGGTGGGAGTGCAACGGGCGACTGGAATCTGGGGCTTCGCTGAGTCAATACCTGGCTACTCTTATGGGCTCTGTGGGCCTTAGTTACTCGTCGGTCGAGTCATCTCGATTGCCGGCCCGATGATTTAACAGGATCAAAACGGAAAATTTTTATGCGCTGATAGAATATTTTCTCGTGTATATGTGGGTTCGTGCATGTTGAGACGACTGATGCCATTTTCTCATCATTGTGATCAGGCTTGGTGTCTCTAATATGAGATTACTAGAAATTTCCCGTGTCCAAAGGGCATGAACGTAGTTGTTGTCTGGGCGCAAATATGGAGAGAAACAGATGCCAAAGCGAAAAAAGTGTGGGTGTGTGAGTGAGGAGAGTCAGAGGGCGTGAGGAGGAAAAGTATGGAGTAAAGTATAAAAAATATTGGGTGCAAAGTGGAAAAAGAGCAATGACAAACCCGTAATTGGGTGGAAGATGAGGGATCATTGCGTTTTATGAAAAAACAATGGCAAGCTTACAAATAAGGGGAATGTGGCGAGCATTTGTTTGGAGGTTCAACCAAAACACACAACTTCACACCCAACCTCTCACCCACGTCCTATTGGGCCCCACATGCTCCCAACCACTTTGTCTTAGTTGGACCAATGAGTGCCACATGAGACAATCAGTTGTCCTAGTAGTACAAAATTCAAAAACATCTCTTATTTGTAAAAATGACTGGTCATAAGCCGTGCCCGCGGGCATGGTTCATTTAAGATTTTCCTCTGCGAAATCTTTGATCTCCAAAAAATTATTTCCATGGCCAAAATTTAACAGAACAACAAATTAGCATAAAAACATTTAGCGGCGCAGATGCCTTTGGCGTGGAACAACAAACACGGTGTGGGCGCTTTTAGCACGGAACAACAAATACGGCATATACGCCTTTGGTGTGGAACAACAAATTCGACGCGGAAGCATTCGGTGCGAAACAACAAATTCGGCGCGGGCGCCTTCGGTGCAGAACAACGCGCGAGCGACTTCAAAATCGGTGCGGGTGCTTTTGAAGAGGAACAACAAATCCGGTGCGGAACAACACATTAGCGTAAAAAATTTAGATAAACAACAAATTCGACGCGGAACAACGCGCAAGCGCATTCGGCACGGAACAACAAATTCGACGCGGGCGCCTTTGACGCGAAACAACAAATTAGCGTAAAAAATTGTGCGGCCACCATTTGTTGACGCGGAACAACAAATTAGCGTAAAAAATTGTGCGGCCACCATTTGTTGACGCGGAACAACAAATTACCGTAAAAAATTGTGCGTCCACCATTTGTCGGCGCGAGCACATTTGGTGCGGAACAAAAAATTCTGTGCGGGCGCATTTGGTGGGGAACAACAAATTAACGTAAAAAAATTTATTGGGCGCCTTCGGCGCGAAACAACAAACCTCAGTGTATTTTTCGGTGACGGTATTAACTTAAATTTTTTTACACTAATTTGTTATTCCGCTGAATTTTTTACGCTAATTTTTTTACTTTGTTTAATTTAATAGATCATGTTTCTACACAATCTTTCCCAAGACACTTTTAATTTCAAAATTTTGGTTCCTAAGTCACTCCCCCCAAAAAATTTAATCACCACATTCTTTCCCAATACACTTTTAATTTCAAAATTTTGGTTCCCAAGACACTTTTTCCCCCAAAATTTAAGTTTTCCCACTAAAATTTTCACAAACCCAATCACAACTATTGATTTACCAAGATCAAATCCCAGTCAGTCTTTATCTTGTCCTAGTCAGTCATATAATTCAAAAAAGGTTGTCAAATATATAATAGACTAGTCATAAGTCGTGCCCGCATGCACAGTTCATTTAAGATATATATCACGAAATCTTTCTTCCTCAAAAAATTATTTCCACAGCTAAAATTTAAAAGAACGACAAATTAGCGTAAAAATATTTAGCGGTATGGGCAGGCGTGGGCATCTTCGACGTGGAACAACAAATACAGTACGGACGCCTTCGACGTGGAATAATAAATTCGACGTAGAACAACAAATTCGATGTGGGCTCTTTCGGTGTGGAACAACAAATTCGGTGTTGTTGAGTCATCGGGCCGGCATTCAAGACAACTCGATCGACATATGACTAAGGCCCACCAAGCCTGCTAAAGAAGCCCGATGTCGACTCAGTCAAAGCCCAAATGGCTAATCGACCGTTGGGTCCGCCTCGCTCAAACGTGGGATTAAAGGCGGACTCAAGAATCTCGGAGACGTGCGTAATATTTACTCCTATTAAAAGGGGGAGATCGTCGCCCCATTATGGGGTGGCCGTTATCTCCCCAACATCTCCAAAGGGACCCTGAACGACTATAAATAAATGAAAGTGTCCAATCTTCAAGGTACGAGGTCTAAGATATAGAACTCTACTTTCTCAGCTTACATTTATTATATTTGTGCTTGCACCGCCAGTCTAGAGACGAACCTCCATGGGTCGATCTCAGTTGCACCAAGCTCCCTCTCTTACTTATGTTCACTACTAACTTAAGTATCAGAGTAGATTTGGGTCAGAACTCAGATCAGACCTCCTAAAGAGTCCATGTGGTGCAGATCGACGATCATCATCCAACGTCAAAGGTCGACGACGAGGATCTAAACCTCGAACAATCGACGCAATGGCTGCCCGAAGGTCGGTCGAAGGTCGCACCATCTACAACCATCATCACTCGACCCTGTTTCCTCCAACCAAAGGTCCCACTCCAACTGCTGACAAGGCTCTGACTCATAACCTCGAGTCTACATCAGCTTGACAACTGTCTCAGTCAATTTTGGTCTTAACAGTTTGGTGCCGTCTGTGGGAAACGTTAACCAGCTTGACATCCCAAAGAAATCCAAAAGTTATGACAGTTGGACCCTACAACGCTGGACCGGTCGAAGGTCCGAAGGAGAGGCCAAGAGCAAACAACATCCTAGTGGAGGACGTCGCGGACTCCACAACGCCACCACCTACCAACGAAGGAAACAAAGGAGCCTGGGGTGACCCGAAAGGAGTTCACCCTATTCACTGAGCAGATCGATAAAATACGCCAGAACATGGGGAGCGCATCCCCAGTAAATGAGGCACTGCCTCCTCTAAACCCGAACCTGACGCCAATGAGGGGCTCAGCATTGAGATCTGGGGGACCCAAGGGCAGAGATTAACCTCCACGATTTTACCCCCCGACCCACCAATACAATGGAGCAGGAGTCGATAATCGAGCTTTCGTGTTCCAGCGGAAACCCACCCACTCCAATTATCGGGCGGCAACCCACAACATCCTAGATCATGTAATGTACGGGGCTCCTCCAGGTTATAACCTACTAAACCCTGCAGGTGGATTTGCGAGGAGGGAAGATATCCTGAATCGATCCTCAGGAGCTAACTTCTCTCAACCTGGAGCAGGAGGATCCGTACTGGTCCAATCTGTGATTCGGAAGACCCCCCTAACGGAGAATATCCTCTCTGCTCCTTTTCTTCCCAAATTCAGGCTCACTGCTCTACCAACTTATGATGGCAGCGGCGACCCATGGTCGCATATTCATAAGTATTTGAATGTCATGTTGCTCCACGGGGCCGACGAGCCATACCTTTGTAGAGATTTCCATGCTATCCTGATCAATAGGGCAGAAAGCTGGTACGAAGGTGTCACGCCCCATTCTCACAAATACCTTATATGGCATTCCATACCATGGGAAAGGGAGGATGGAGCCTGACAAGCTGCGGTATTAAACCAAGCGTAAAAAGAAAACATACAATAAGCAGGCCGCTACGACTGCTAGGATCATACATCACACACACACACACACACAAAAGAGAGCAACACATATAGCCATCACAGAAAGTACATAACCACAGATTTACATAACCAAAGGGTGTACTACACATCAGCATCAAGTACAAAGTGGAACTGACTCAAGTATACATGCGTAGTACTACAAGCTACCAGCACATAGCACAGCTACAAAGATAACTCGTTCACCACTCGACCCAACTCACACTACAAGATACAGCCCCAAAAAGAGTGGTGTCTCCAAGTTAAAACTCACGTCTTAGTAATCTCCTGAGGGAGATTCTGCTCTGGTGTCACCTGTTCAAGACCTGAAAAGTAAAATGAGCACAGTAAAACGTGCCCAGTAGGAAACTAACTAGGGTAGGGGAAATCATTTAGTGGTTATAAGTGTAAAGGCAATATGAGTATTGTTACGAGGTGGAACTCGCACACAATGAATTTGTATTGAGGGAAACCAAGGGCACGGTGGTTCTGTTGACAAGAGGGTTTAGGTTGGCAATTTAACAAGTGATTAATGGGGTGAAGAGGCTGGACTTGCCGCCGGGGGTGGCCACGGAGTCAAATCTCACCGGACACGGCGGAGGAAGATCGGGTGGCGGGAGGCTGGAGCTGATGTCGACCAAGGGGCGAGCTTTCCTGCAGTACGAGCAACTCGTCAGAAGGGCGGGGTTGGGGTCCAACCCTTAGCCCCTCCGATGCCTAAGTCAGTAATAGGACTTAAAACGGGGGCTAGGCACGCCGGTCGGACTGAGGGTGTGTCGACCGTACGTGGCGAGCTATAAGTGGGAGAACAAAGATATGGACGACCTTTGCTCTCGTGTGTGAATAATAGATTGAGAGAGAGAATTTGCCAACCCCTCACCGTAAGAAGTGAGGGGGTATTTATACCTGATGGGAGATGACTAGGCGGGGCTGACCTGGCATGCTGACTCGTCGTGCTGAGCTGGCTCGGTTGTCAGCGGAAACTTCGGACGAGGATGTCAGGAACAGGAGTGCCTGACCTGCTTTTGTCAGACGGCGCAACGGCCAGGGGCACTTTGGTCAGGAGGTCAGGGCCGAAAGCATTAAGCGTCAGGGGGCTCAGCGGCTAGGGGGTGCTTTGTCAGACGGTCGGGAGGCGTTAGTGTCAGTCGTGTCCTTATCCTAGGTTGTTTGTCGTTGGTGATGAACTAAAGGTCTGGCTATGCTATCCCTGGCGCCGCGGTTCAGGGGGACCAGCCGGGTCGACCGGATCGGGGGTTGTCCGGCCCGGCCGCGCCCCCTTTTCGGTCGTGGGTTGTGGGCCGCTGGCACGGAAGGATACGCACGTGCCTATGTCAGCATACCCGGCGGTAATGTCCGGGCGCTCCCCAAGCGCACTGCCCCTGACGGAACGAGCAACTGCGGTTGTACGCCTTGGCCGGGTGGGGGGAGTGCTGCGAGGTCCGCCCGTTCCCGTGTAGCTTCGGTCTTCCGGGGTGGCGGCCCTTTCGTGAAGGGGAGAGTTAATGGGGTATGACAACGGATCCGGGCGGGAGTCGGACTCTTACGATCTTTAGGTCGTAACAATTGCCCCCGGCATTCGAGTGTGAGGCGGAAGCCCGACTCGACTCGGATGGCGTAACACTACCTTCTAGCTCGACTCGGACTTGGATCCAAGCCCAGGGGTGGCGACGCTGCTCCCGCGGGGTATTGCCCGCGGTTGCGGGATTGCGAGGTCTCGTCCCGAGTGGGAACCAAGTGAGGAGGCGGGTTACTGCGATTTGGGGAGGGGCGTTGCCCCATAACGACGTGCCGTGAATCACCGTTTGGTTTAATCAGGGATGCCGCCCCGTGGTGGTCCCCCCTTCGGGGGGGGCTGACCCTCGTTTGTCGGGTGGACCTTCTTCCTTTCCCTTTCCTCGCTTCCTCGCGTTCTGCCTTGCAGTCGCCGCACTGGAGGGTTGTCCGGCCTCGTCAGGGATCCCGCGCACCGAGGGGGAACCCCGGCGGAGGCGGAGGACGAGGTAGTGGTGGTGGTGTCGCCCTCCCCGGGGGAGTCCGATGGGCCGGCGTCGCTGGGAAGGTTGGGGGCAGGCAGGCAGGTGGGTCGCTGGGAGACCCGTTGGGGGTTTCCGCCCTCACGCCCGGTAGGGATCGCCGTAGGGTGGGTGTTAACTGGGGTGTGGCGGCCCGCGGCTAGTCTTCCGGACCTGCCGTTTAATCCGGTAACGAGCAGGAGGAAGGCTGGTGGGTGGGGCCTCCCATGTGTAAGGGGAATATCCTATCAGGGGTCGCGGAGTGGAGGTGGTCACCGTCGGGGGAAGTGAGGCCCGTCGGTGGTCACCGGCCTTCTTCGTAGCTCGGTGGGGCGTTCGGGGCCGTTTCATATCCGGTGTGAGGGGATGCGAATCCCTTTCGTCTATCTCCCCCACCCCCCTAACTTCTGAAGGGGGGGTACTTATAGTGGGATTCTGCGGAAGGGTTTTCCGTGGATAATGTGAGGGACTAGTGCCATTAATGGGCTCCGCTGAATCACGCGCTTTGGGAACCGCTTTTTCCTGGCGGTACCCGACACGGGTTGTCTGTTCTGGCCTCTCAGGGGGCGTGTTGTCCAAGCGTCCTTTCGTTACGTCGAGTCGCATCGTGGCGCTGCCTTGTCGAGACTAGGCGTATATTCGACAGGTATTGTTTCGCGGTTTCTGGCTTGCGACCGGTCCGTCCCGGGTCACGTGGCCTTGTCCTTGTCCCCTGGGCTGAGTTTTTGAGGATGTTGAGCCTAATCTGGGGGAATCCAGATGTGGTTTGGGGGGCCGGCCCTGGGTAGTTGGTCGTTGTGCGGTCTGAACCGAGGCGTTACGGGAACGTCAGTCTTCGCCGTGTTTTACCGCTGGGGTTGCCTATTTTGGTTTCTTGCGTGAGTTGCACAATTACTAATTATGCCCCCAACATTCCCTTGTCCGAGAGCGCGAGGTCTGGGGGAAGGGGATGTTGATGGTTTGTGTTGGCTTTGGGCGGGGCGGGGAATCGTCGAATATGTTCGGGATGAGACATGCCGCCCTATCATGATTTGGCCTCGGGCGGAAGTGGTCCCGCAGGGCGGGCCTCGGTTCACCTCTTTCCCCTTTGACCGAAAGTTGTCGTTGACTTTAGTTGGCGAGGGGTCTTGGTTCGAAGCGTAGTATCGAGGGGTTCGAACTGCGGGTGTAAGCTTACTGGGCGTCCTAAGCTAGTCCGGGGAGTGCGATGAGCCGTTCCTACTTTCCACGCTGCGAGGGGTGGTGAGCTCGCCCGGCACTTGGCAGGGGGATCGCTTCACGCTATGGCATTCTCAGAAAGTCAAAGGGAATCTGACAAGGATGAATATTTTCATTTAAATTTACAAGAACTGCTCTATGGCTTGTACACGAGTACTTAGATTACCGCCCGTTGTGGGGTAAGATCCAGCCTTGGGGTGGGCTATAGAGCTGTCCTCGCCTACGGTGAACGACCTCTGGATTTAGGGGTTACCCTCTGCCGGGTGGGCCTTTTTAACTCGAGTTGTTCTTGGCGCATAGGTGAGCGACTGCCCTCTGTGCTGAAGGGTTGCAATGTCTCCTCGGCCAGGTGGATGGGGTAGGGAAGCCGTCTTGGAGTGGCATTTGGCCCGGGGGGAATCCTGGCGGTCGGGCCACCTCCCCTCCATTGCTTTGTCATCTCCCTCCACGCCTCGCGGTTTGGGTTTGAGGGCGGGGGCAGGTCTTGACAATCAGGCCGCTTCCCCTCCACGCCTCGCGGTTTGGGTTTGAGGGCGGGGTTCGGGTCCCGATTGTGATGGCGCGGGCTGACACGCCATGACTTGCCTTTTAGGCTCGTCGGGGAAGCAGCCTTGCCGAGGTCCCCGTTCGGAGGTCGACGGCGAGGAGGTGTTGGCTTGCAAGCCCGGGGGGCTCTCGCTTTTCCTGCCGGCAGGGGTCGGATGCCTACCTTTCTCCGACTCGTCCTTGTTTAGGGCAGACGGAGGCGTGAAAGGTGGATTTCCCTTGTGTAAGTGGAATATCCTGTTGGCGATCCGTTTGTAAGAGGAATATCCTGTCGGAGGTGGTGGAGATGCGGGTACCGTTGTCCTGGGCGGAGGGAACCACTGATGGCCGGTGACCTCTCTTTTGTTAGGGCGTTGTATCTCGGCCCGTTTCCCAGCGGGTGGGGGGGATAAGTGCCGATTTCTCATGTCTTCCGACTCGTTGTTCTTTTTATTTTGGAAGGGTGAGTGGTGTCTTTATAGGGGGATCTTGATGACGGTTTCCTCCATAATTATTGCGATGAGTTGGCGTTATTAATGGGCTCCTCGGATTCACGCCCGTGGGAAACCGCTTTTGCCAGGTGGCTCTTACGGCACCTCTTTTGGAGTGTACCATTAATGGTGGCGTACTTCTCGAGCGTCCTTTCGTTTCGTCGAGTCACATCGGGGCCGCCTCCTCAGGAACTGACGCCATTTCGTCCCGGTTAATGTGCCCTTGCTTCTTTTGATTTTTCAAGGATCACAGGCGTGTAGCCCTGCCCCAGAGGTCTTGAGGGGAGGGAGCGGGCGCGTGGTCCGGCCCGTGCCCTTCTCTGGTTTGGGTGGCTAGGGTTGGCCCTGTCCCAGAGGTCTTGAGGGGGGGAGCGGGCGCGTGGCCCGGCCCGTGCCCTTCTCTGGTTTGGGTCGCTAGGGTTGGCCCTGCCCCAGAGGTCTTGAGGGGGGGAGCGAGCGCGTGGCCCGGCCCGTGCCCTTCTCTGGTTTGGGTGGCTAGGGTTGGCCCTGCCCCAGAGGTCTTGAGGGGGGGAGCGGGCGCGTGGCCCGGCCCGTGCCCTTCTCTGGTTTGGGTGGCTAGGGTTGGCCATGCCCCAGAGGTCTTGAGGGGGGGAGTGGGCGCGTGGCCCAGCCCGTGCCCTTCTCTGATTTGGGTGGCTAGGGTTGGTCCTGCCCCAGAGTCTTTGAGAGGGCGGGTATTGGGCCGTCGCCTCCCCGTAGCCTCTATAGTCGGACGGGCATTGGGCCGTCGCCTACCCCGCATATGGCGCTCCGGTTTGGGTGGCTAAGCTCCGTAAGCTTACCCCGGAGGTCTTCTTTGGTGGGGGGAGCGAGCGCGTAGCTCGGCCCATGCCCCTCTCCGGTTTGGGTGGCGAGGATTGGTCCTGCCCCGGAGTCTTTGAGAGGGTGGGTATTGGGCCGTCGCCTCCCCGCAGCCTCTATAGTCGGACGGGTATTGGGCCGTCGCCTACCCCACATATGGCGCTCCGGTTTGGGTGGCTAAGCTCCGTAAGCTTGCCCCGGAGGTCTTCTTTGGTGGGGGGAGCGAGCGCGTAGCTCGGCCCATGCCCCTCTCCGGTTTGGGTGGCGAGGATTGGTCCTGCCCCGGAGTCTTTGAGAGGGCGGGTATTGGGCCGTCGCCTCCCCGCAGCCTCTATAGTCGGACGGGTATTGGGACGTCGCCTACCCCGCATATGGCGCTCCGGTTTGGGTGGCTAAGCTCCGTAAGCTTACCCCGTAGGTCTTCTTTGGTGGGGGGAGCGAGCGCATAGCTCGGCCCATGCCCCTCTCCGGTTTGGGTGGCGAGGATTGGTCCTGCCCCGGAGTCTTTGAGAGGGCTGGTATTGGGCCGTCGCCTCCCCGCAGCCTCTATAGTCGGACGGGTATTGGGCCGTCGCGTACCCCGCATATGGCGCTCCGGTTTGGGTGGCTAAGCTCCGTAAGCTTTCCCCGGATGTCTTCTTTGGTGGGGGGAGCGAGCGCGTAGCTCGGCCCGTGCCTCTCTCCGGTTTGGGTGGCGAGGATTGGTCCTGCCCCGGAGTCTTTGAGAGGGCGGGTATGAAGGATTTTGCGGACCCTTAGGGCACAAAACTCTAGTCCCGTCCTAAGTCGGACGGAACATAGACAGAAAAGAACAGCGGAAGAATAAAACTTATGTTAATCTAATTAACATGCAGTTAAAAAATTTTTAACTTAGCCCTAAGGTCCAAGGCCCTTAGCCAAGATCTATGCCAACTTGGGATGGATCTGACCATCCCAAGAAGGATCTAACCTACTGCGATTAAATTAAACTAATGCTAATTTAAACACATACCCGGAATCTCAACCCTGGGGCAGGCGAGATGTTCCGCACCGTCTTCCGAGCTGCTCCCGTCCCACGCCGAGCCGCTCCTTGAACTGCTCCCCGAACTGCTCCTTGAACCGCTCCGCATCCCGAGGCGATCAATCCCCGTGTCGCCGAGCCACCCACCGCCGAAGAAAGTTTCACGCGAGTGAAACCTCCGCCTAGATTTCGGATCTGAATCCGAACTCCTTTGCGGCTTTGCTAGAGCCCTCAGGAGCAAGGCAGAAATTTATAGGGAGAGGAGAATATTAATTTAGCTTAGATCCGAGCGTGCTCCAACATTTACGAGAGCCGCTCAGATCTAAAGCTTGGGACGAGTTTAGAGGAAGGGGCAGACCCCTATTTATATAGGCGGCTGACCCATCCCCTCTACTCAATTTCCGATGTGGGACTAAAGTTGGAGTTAATTAATTCAATTTAGTTTGCCTTTCACAAAGGCTAAACTTCCGTGAATTTTAACTCCCTCACCGTTGAACTTCATGATTGATACAACCTATCAATACGAAGGGGGTTCAACGGTGAACGCGTAGGAAAAAACGGCTCGTCAATCCGAGTCCGTTTGACCCTTCAAACAATTGTCCAAAGTTAGCCAAAAGTCATGCTTCTCATAGAAACGTAGCCGTCAAGAAAATCCCAGGTTTCAAAAAACCCTAACCAGAAAATTCGGGCTTGGTGGGCCTCCATTTTCGCTGGTTTCAGCCCAACAGTTTGGGCTGACTTGTTTTGGCTATAACTTGTGCATTTGGACTCCGTTTTTGACGCGGTTTGAACCTGTGTTTAGAGCGGGACGATCCCGTCATCTAGGTAACCTTTTCAATGCGTTTATTTAATTAAATATAGCCTTAAAAAATTTAAGACATATTTAATCTCTTTTGCATCATATGCAAATTCGTCCCTATCTAGGCTTAAATTTTCATTTGCATCAAATACAAATGATCCGAGGGCATATTCCTCTACATCTCCCACTTGCACTCAGGATCATTTATCCCGAATGCAGGAGATGATTGAAAACATCTTTTGCAATATTTTATCCCTTGCATCAAATGCAAATTATTCTCCCTAACTAATTTCTACCTATTACTAAACGAAGATCGCACTCTGTGTGAGACCCTACAGCCTGACCCTTACAACAGGTTGGGCTCGAAGCCCTATACGGCAGTGACCACGAGCAGTGGTTGCCGTCCCTGCTTCAGGAATCATCATTATGTGGTTAACTCATTGACATGAGTATTGTCGGGACCACCCTGACTGTTTCCGTGATGAATTCCGCAGTTATAGTCTCTTCGTCTAAACTATGTCGTGTAGATCAAGTCTAGGGTACGGTTAAACTGTCAACCCCAATAACTTGACTCCGGTTAGTTTCTATCAATCTTTAGTCAAATCATGTTGGACTTGTTCCAACATACTCTGGCCAGAGTTTTTACCAAAGATCGAACTAACCCTACGACACTAACTCCCATTGACCGGGAGAGACGAATCCTCTCTTGGTCATTACTCTCCTCATACGCTTCAAGTGTCACCCAATCAAAGACCTTTCGACGCGGCTTGCCTCGAAGCTAGGTCATTTGATCTAAGTGGCACCGTTCACGCACAGGTTCGTCAAAATGACCTCAAGTCAAAAGACCAACTAGCCTATCATCACTCAGAGTCATCATTGACAGATTGGTCAATATAACCATATGATAACTCTTATGGATCGTTCAGTGAACTCATTCTCTAATGAGCACCTGTGTCTTGTCAACGACTTCGCCAAGTCAAGCGATCATGAGATCATCGCCACCGCTATACGGTGAAGACTAAGACACAATGGTCTATCCGATGTTTCGATATCCTAGTCTCGAAACATCTACGACCACGAACCCTTTTTAGACTTATGCTGCAGACGGTCAAACATTTCTCCATGATCGAGATACGCATCTCGATACCTGTTTGACCTTGCATAAAGTCTCAGGACTTTACCTAAGTTAATATCTAATGTTAACTACATTATAACATAACTTAGATAAATTATTACCAAACAGCTTACTGTTATTTCGAACAAGATGTTTGTGCTATGCACACATGAAAATAGATAGCCTCGAGGGTATCATCTCTCAACATCTCCCACTTGCACTCAGGCCCATTTATCTCGGTATCTCATACCGTTTTTACACATAAGTTTTCCCGACTTCATGTGGTAGAGCCTTCATGAGTGGATCTACTAAAACCGTCTACATTATAGACTTAAGGGTTTCTATGTTTAGACCAACCATTTGAATCTCATTCAAATAATTCATTTGGTCTTTCAGAATCCATAATATTTTAATTTACTTGGATCTTATCCAATTCATCGTACCTTACGATAATCATTTAAATCAGTTACTGGTCATTTCAAATGGCTCATATTTAATTCTGATAAAGAATCAAACTCTTTTGATCACTTTGTCAAAATATATGTTCCATCCCTTTGATGCCTCACATGTAATTTACACGCTCCCACTGACCTTGAAAATTATCTGGTTAATTCATATAAGTTGGTCCGTCTAAATCATATTTAGAAAAACGAACTTGTAAGTGAATACTCCAATTTTCATGGTCAACTTAAGCGTTTACATCGAGTTTGGTCCGAGTAGTTCTGTACACATCTGCTGGTGGAAAACGGTTTCATTATAATCCGTTTTATAGGAATTAGTATGGAAAAACCGTTCTCGACCAACATGATTGCACTTCACTATTTTTCTTTTCTGCACCAATCTTTCAACTTAAAGATTTACTTGCAGTAAGTGAGGAAACATTTTCCTTGGGCACGTAAACTAAATTCCAAAATTTAATTACGCACACGGACCTATTCTGGTTGCATCAAGTTTTTAAAATCGGAGTTACTTCTCCGAATTTCATCCCGGAAGTTGACTAAGTCATCATCAGTTATGATGTCTAACTCGACTCTTCGTCTCACGAGATTCGAGTAATTATACAACTTCCTAATGCTTGATTTAATGAATATCTTATTGATAATGTCCTCATAGAACATTATCAAAACCTAGGCATTACTATCTGGGACTTAACCCAGAGGAAGGACTTAACTCAGAGTCACTTGTTATGGATCGCACCGAGTCTAACTAAGTGTGATTCATACCTTTTAACACACTGATGTGTTAACAGACTTGACCTGAGAGAAAATCACATTTTCTTTTAATTACACAAGATTTTATGTAGCCTAGTATTTAGCCATTCGATCTAATCGAATCAGTTTAAATACTTTTGTCTTTTCGTTCTTTATTATTTCAGACTTGTGTTTCATCAAGAACACGTGTCTTAATAAAATATACGAATAACTTATTTTGGTTGATCTAGACTCGGGTACATCAGTATGTACTAGACTGAGTTCGACAACTCATTCTCCCACTGTCTCACAGATGGGTTTCGGCCAATTTTATCTAAGAGGATAAGACTCACAAGTGTCCGTAGACTTCATAATACGAGAGGTCAGACCCCTCTTTATGTGACTTGTGAAGCTTAGTCTCTCGATACGGCCTAGTCTATTTTACCATATAAGTTTGCTACTATCTTGTGTATTTATATATTAACATTTAATATATATATATATAGTTATTACAAATTACTTAACACAAAACATTGCTTCCGAAGCAAGGTGACGACATTCGTCCAAAAAAATGTGTTAGACGTTTTGTATAACTATTTATTCTGAAATCGTGACATCAAAATATATCACATTTTCATTTCCTCCTACTTATGCCTTTACTAACGATAAATTAAACTAACTTTCTCAATTGACTTTCCGGAGTGCCTTCTTCCTTTTCTAAATCACATTTAGATATTAATTAACCCAACACAAATAGCTATGCAAGCGTCTTATGTATCCAAACGCTTGAGCTTTGCAATCTCGAGTTTAGCTCAAGAAGTTGCTTGTCTCAAGATCCGGTTGGGATACATAGTCTTGCACCGCTCATGCACTCGTATTCGACTCAAACGGTTTGATCGAATTTTCGAACTTTACGGATCGGAATTGTTTGTCCATACAACCTTGAGGGTAGCTCGACAAGTTGTAGGGAGAAACATACTTCGAATATCCTATATGTTCAAGCTGCCTCATATAGAGAAGAGTGACATGTAGCTTAATTTATTTGTTGGACCCAGAACTTAATGAAATCATATTTCTTAAGTCTGTTCTTTAGAAGGTCATTTAATGTCAACGAGAATATGGTTTAATTGCATCAATTAGAATTTAACTTGATATTCAATCAATCAACTATTTGACCAGTTAACTTATTCCAATATTATATTTTGATTCCTTCGGTAAACATAGTCTTGCCCTAGTTTTTGCATATGTTCAAAATTAAATATAGGTAGAATGGCTTTCATCTATCTATATCCTCCCACTAATTTTACGATCGTTTTAAAGCTTAATAACGAACGATTTAATCGAATTAAAATTTAGTGAAAGAGTGATCCAATCATCCTGAACCTCACAACCTTGAGGAGACTCAACAAGTTGATTGGTTCCATAATTGGTAGACTAACTCTTAGTCAATCACATCACATGTGACTCCCTATCGTTTTTTACCCACAGTCACTTATGATCTTGAGGAGACTCAACAAATCATAATGACTGGTCTAGTCAGACCCTTGATTTCGTGTCCAGATTTGACTTAGATCGATACTCAAGGAGACCCGACGCATCGATTTGGGTCAAGTCTAGACTACATCACATGTATGTTGGAATTTGTTCCTTAAAGAAAAACAAGTCACAGCTTGAGGAGACTCAACAACTATAATTGTATTCTTTGAGTTACCAAGCTCCAAAATCAAGGAGGGATACGAATTAATCTTTAATAAGATTTATAACGCATTGACTAGATATAGTCCAGGGTGTCATACAATCATGATTCGCGACATTGCGGTCCAGCGGAACACAGCCAGGGAATTGACTAAGCCAGGATCACTGCCCCTTGTACTAGCAAAGGTTGACCCAGAACTCTTAGCCAAGCACATTGACTGGATCATGGTCCATTGAATGAAGCTTGTCATTTTTGTATGTGTGCCATAGACTAAACAGCTTTTATTAACAACTAATTAATCCTATCAACTAGTTGCATCCTTAAATTCAAAATTTTAGGATTTGTTTAATAACTTTTATTAAGTCCTTATCAACTATAAGGTTCACGTGCTGTCCTAATCGTTATTAGGATTTTAATAAATTTTATTAACAACGCTAAAAGCGAAGTCCTTTAATGATTCAATAATAACAATTAAAATTTTCATTAAAGGAACTACCCTAATCAGGAATTAGGTCTTGAAGCATTGTTAATGTTTTATTAAAACATAGCATGTCATTAAAATTCAATTAATAAATTTTAATGATTTCTTAATGGCTAACCTAAAGGGTTGTCTTGTGTAATCAAATAAGGGACAAGATGAACTAGCCATTAAAATTACACTAATTTTATCGCATAAAAAGTGTACTACTATTTAACAATTAAATAGACAAAAGTTTATCGCATAAACAATATTAGACATTTTAAAATCAGTTTTAAAATTATCTTATAAATTTAAAACATCACTTTAAAAATTTTCCATGTTCAAAAATTTATCATATACAATTTTTAAACATCTAAAACATTTTAAACTTATCGCATAAATTTAAAGCCTTAAAATCAATTTTAAATTTATCACATAAATTTAAAACACCATTTTAAAATTTTTCCATGTTCAAAAATTTATCATATACAATTTTTAAACATCTAAAACATTTTAAACTTATCGCATAAATTTAAAGCCTTAAAATCAATTTTAAATTTATCACATAAATTTAAAACACCATTTTAAATTTTTTCCATGTTTAAAATTTTATCATATAAAATAATTAAACATCTCAAATTCTTTTAAAATCATTTTTAAAAAATATCTCATAAATTTTAAATCATTTTAAAAGATTCGAAAAAAAAAATTTATTTTAAAATTATCTCATAACTTTAAAACCATTTTTAAAAGTATTTAAAAAGCATTTTAAAGTTTAATAAAATCGCAGTGCTAGATCGGCTACGCAAACCTGGCTCCGATACCACTGAAGGATTTTGCGGACCCTTAGGGCACAAAACTCTAGTCCCGTCCTAAGTCGGACGGAACATAGACAGAAAAGAACAGCGGAAGAATAAAACTTATGTTAATCTAATTAACATGCAGTTAAAAAATTTTTAACTTAGCCCTAAGGTCCAAGGCCCTTAGCCAAGATCTATGCCAACTTGGGATGGATCTGACCATCCCAAGAAGGATCTAACCTACTGCGATTAAATTAAACTAATGCTAATTTAAACACATACCCGGAATCTCAACCCTGGGGCAGGCGAGATGTTCCGCACCGTCTTCCGAGCTGCTCCCGTCCCACGCCGAGCCGCTCCTTGAACTGCTCCCCGAACTGCTCCTTGAACCGCTCCGCATCCCGAGGCGATCAATCCCCGTGTCGCCGAGCCACCCACCGCCGAAGAAAGTTTCACGCGAGTGAAACCTCCGCCTAGATTTCGGATCTGAATCCGAACTCCTTTGCGGCTTTGCTAGAGCCCTCAGGAGCAAGGCAGAAATTTATAGGGAGAGGAGAATATTAATTTAGCTTAGATCCGAGCGTGCTCCAACATTTACGAGAGCCGCTCAGATCTAAAGCTTGGGACGAGTTTAGAGGAAGGGGCAGACCCCTATTTATATAGGCGGCTGACCCATCCCCTCTACTCAATTTCCGATGTGGGACTAAAGTTGGAGTTAATTAATTCAATTTAGTTTGCCTTTCACAAAGGCTAAACTTCCGTGAATTTTAACTCCCTCACCGTTGAACTTCATGATTGATACAACCTATCAATACGAAGGGGGTTCAACGGTGAACGCGTAGGAAAAAACGGCTCGTCAATCCGAGTCCGTTTGACCCTTCAAACAATTGTCCAAAGTTAGCCAAAAGTCATGCTTCTCATAGAAACGTAGCCGTCAAGAAAATCCCAGGTTTCAAAAAACCCTAACCAGAAAATTCGGGCTTGGTGGGCCTCCATTTTCGCTGGTTTCAGCCCAACAGTTTGGGCTGACTTGTTTTGGCTATAACTTGTGCATTTGGACTCCGTTTTTGACGCGGTTTGAACCTGTGTTTAGAGCGGGACGATCCCGTCATCTAGGTAACCTTTTCAATGCGTTTATTTAATTAAATATAGCCTTAAAAAATTTAAGACATATTTAATCTCTTTTGCATCATATGCAAATTCGTCCCTATCTAGGCTTAAATTTTCATTTGCATCAAATACAAATGATCCGAGGGCATATTCCTCTACAGGGTATTGGGTCGTCGCCTCCCCGCGGCCTCTATAGTCGGACGGGTATTGGGACGTCGCCTACCCCGCATATGGCGCTCCGGTTTGGGTGGCTAAGCTCCGTAAGCTTGCCCCGGAGGTCTTCTTTAGGGGGGAGCGAGCGCGTAGCTCGGCCCGTGCCCCTCTCCGGTTTGGGTGGCGAGGATTGGTCCTGCCCCGGAGTCTTTGAGAGGGCGGGTATTGGGCCGTCGCCTCCCCGCAGCCTCTATAGTCGGACGGGTATTGGGCCGTCACCTACCCCGCATATGGCGCTCTGGTTTGGGTGGCTAAGCTCCGTAAGCTTGCCCCGGAGGTCTTCTTTGGTGGGGTGGAGCGAGCGCGTAGCTCGGCCCAAGCCCCTCTCCGGTTGGGGTGGCGAGGATTGGTCCTGCCCCGGGGTCTTTGAGAGGGCGGGTATTGGGCCGTCGCCTCCCCGCAGCCTCTATAGTCGGACGGGTATTGGGCCGTCGCCTACCCCGCATATGGCGCTCTGGTTTGGGTGGCTAAGCTCCGTAAGCTTGCCTCGGAGGTCTTCTTTGGTGGGGGGAGCGAGCGCGTAGCTCGGCCCATGCCCCTCTCCGGTTTGGGTGGTGAGGATTGGTCCTGCCCCGGAGTCTTTGAGAGGGCGGGTATTGGGCCTTCACCTCCCCGCAGCCTCTATAGTCGGACGGGTATTGGGCCGTCGCCTACCCCGCATATGGCTCTCCGGTTTGGGTGGCTAAGCTCCGTAAGCTTGCCCCGGAGGTCTTCTTTGGTGGGGGGAGCGAGCGCATAGCTCGGCCCATGCCCTTCTCCGGTTTGGGTGGCGAGGATTGGTCCTGCCCCGGAGTCTTTGAGAGGGCGGGTATTGGGCCATCGCCTCCCCGCAGCCTCTATAGTCGGACGGGTATTGGGCCGTCGCCTACCCCGCATATGGCGCTCCGGTTTTGGTGGCTAAGCTCCGTAAGCTTGCTCCAGAGGTCTTCTTTGGTGGGGGGGAGCGAGCGCGTAGCTCGGCCTGTGCCCCTCTCCGGTTTGGGTGGCGAGGATTGGTCCTGTCCCGGAGTCTTTGAGAGGGCGGGTATTGGGCCGTCGCCTCCCCGCAGCCTCTATAGTCGGACGGGTATTGGGCCGTTGCCTACCCCGCATATGGCGCTCCGGTTTGGGTGGCTAAGCTCCGTAAGCTTACCCTGGAGGTCTTCTTTGGGTGGGAGCGCATAGCTCGGCCCGTGCCCCTCTCCGGTTTGGGTGGCGAGGATTGGTCCTGCCCCGGAGTCTTTGAGAGGGCGGGTATTGGGCCGTCGCCTCCCCGCAGCCTCTATAGTCGGACGGGTATTGGGCCGTCGCCTACCCCGCATATGGTGCTCCGGTTTGGGTGGCTAAGCTCTGTAAGCTTGCCCCGGAGGTCTTCTTTGGTGGGGGAGCGAGCGTGTAGCTCGGCCCATGCCCCTCTCCGGTTTGGGTGGCGAGGATTGGTCCTGCCCGGAGTCTTTGAGAGGGCAGGTATTGTGCCGTCGCCTCCCCGCAGCCTCTATAATCGGACGGGTATTGGGCCGTCGCCTACCCCGCATATGGCGCTCCGGTTTGGGTGGCTAAGCTCCGTAAGCTTGCCCCGGAGGTCTTCTTTGGTGGGGGGAGCGAGCGCGTAGCTCGGCCCATGCCCCTCTACGGTTTGGATGGCGAGGATTGGTCCTGCCCCGGAGTCTTGCACGTTTTGAACTGAAATTTTCATGTAGAAAAGGCAAAATTCGAAGATGCAAAAGGGGACAAGATATTTCATTCATGACTTACAGTTTCCGGCTATATTACGACTGGCGTTCCACGTTCTCCTGAGTGATTAGCCCGTCCTCATCAGGGGGGGCTTTGGTGGGCGCGGCAGGTCCTGTTCCCTTCCGCGGTGCCATCAGCTGTAGCTAACTTTTGATGGTATGAGTCATCCCTCCGCCCTGTTAGGTCGATCCTCAGGTTCAGCTCTGGTCCCTTGTGCTCGGTCGATCCCACATAGCAGCTCCTAGACAGCTTCTGGCTTCCCCGTACAAACCCAACCCCTCGGGGGGTTTGGAACTTGACCATCTGGTGGAGAAGGCTGGGGAGCGCTCCGATGGCCGCCATGTAAGGTCGTCCTATGATCCCGTTGTACGTCGACGCAATGTCGACCACGATGAACAGAGTCATCCGAGTGACGACCTGCGGCTCTTCTCCGAGGGTTATTGGCAAGGTGATCACTCCCACAATAGGGTTCGAGTGACCGGTGAAGCCGACGAGGGGTCCGGTACAGGGTCTCAGGTCCGCCGGCCTTAACCCCATCTTTTCAATTGTGGACATGAACAGGATGTCGCAGGATCTCCCTGTGTCGATCAGGAGGCGGCTGACGATGGCCGTCCCTATCTGGGCCTCGATGACGATGGCGTCGTCGTGGGGCAGCTCGACTCCCTCTAGATCCTCGTCGCTGAAAGTAATGGGAGGGTAGGTTATCCTTCTCCCTCTCGGATCCCCTCCAAGACCCGCCGTCATCACTTGTCTCGCGTACGCCTTTTTGGTTGACGACGATGCTCCTCCGGAGGATGGCCCGCTGCATATCGTGTTTATGCGCATGACTGGTTTCGGGGGGTGAGGCTCTTCCCGCTCACCGTTTGTTGGAGGGTCTGCCCTCCGTGCCCTTCGGTGGTTCCCCTCCTCTCGGTCTGGTCTCCTGCCCCCGACGAAGCCCCCTAGGTGGCCCGCCTGGATCAGCCGCTCGATTTCCCTTATGAGGGTGAAGCAGTCGTCGGTGTCATGGCCATGGTCCCGGTGGTATCGGCAGTATTTTTTGAAATCTCTCCGGGCCGGATCCGACTTCATTTCTCGAGGCAGCTCCGGCAGCAGTCCGGCTCTCGTAGCCGCGGCCATCACCTCGATCAGGGGGGCATTGAGTTACGTGTAATGTGCCCGTAGGGGGCCTTCTTGTCTCGGGACGACTCGGGTGGGCCCTTGGGTCGGGGCGAACTTGCGCGCCGGGACAGGGCGATCTTGCGGGCGTCGCCCCGCCGGTTCGCGCCTTGGTTGGGCCAGCTGGTCATGACCTCGGTGCCCCTCTTCTTGCCTCGGCCGAGGGTGTGACCGGGGCTCGCCTTGGAATGGCTTCGCTGGGGGAAATAGGGCCTTTGTGTCAAGAGTCTCTTCAGCCAACGCATGCCTCTCCGCCATAGCAACCAACGCCTCATAGTCGGTCGGCGGATCCCGGAGCAGGGATTTGTGGAGGCTCCGAGTCCGCAACCCCGTCTTGAAGGCCAGCATAAGCACCTCGTCGTCGCATGTCACCACCGCCCTTCTCTCATCCTGAAAGCGGCGAAGGTATCTGCCCGTTGTCTCCCCTTCTCCTTGGACTATCGTGCTGAGATAGTCTAAGGGCTTCTTTTTCGTCCGCCCGGCCCGAACCTCTTGGCAGAACTTGTGGGATAACTCGCCAAAGCTCCCAACGGATCTCGCAGGTAAGCCGAAGTACCAGTCCAACGCGGTGTCCCTCAGGCTTTGGGAGAAATGCCGGCATAGGAACGCCTCATCCACATCCTGCGCCTCCATTGCCCCCCGGTACTGCTGCACGTGCGTGAGGGGGTCACCTCTTCCGTTGTACATGGCCAAGTGGGGGGGTTTGAACCTTATGGGCCTTGGGGCGGACGTAATCCACCGTGCAAGCGGCATGGCCTCCTCCGGATAGGTAGGGCGATCGGGCGCATCCCCTCTCCGCCATTCGGGGGTCTGGCTCTGGTCGCGCCTCGGCCGCCGACGGTCCTCCCGCCCCGGGGAGTAGCCTGGCGGTTGCCTGGCGGGGCTCCTTCCCCGGGTCGAGGATTCGACGGGTTGCGGGCTACGGTTCTCCCAGTTCCATCGCCTCCCGGCCGCCTCCCCTCGGGCCTCCGTCCGCTCCTGATTCTCCCGCAGAAGCCTTTCGCGCTCGGCGGCGAGGAAGCGTAGTTGTCGACAAACGGCTTCCTCGTGCAGGCGATCAGAGGCGTGGTGCAGGCGAGGCGAACTGCCTCCTCCCGGTGGGGACCTGGCCAACAACGGGCCACGCCTGTCCCGAGCCGCCGGCCCGTCGCCGTCACCTCCAGGATTTCCCGGTTGCTTTCGTTCTCCCTCCTTAGCCTCTCGCGCTCCGTGATGATGAAGCGGAGCTGGTGGCGGGCGGTTTCTTCGTCCTGGTAGGCCCTCCGGTTGGTCTCGGCCGCTTCGTCCAAACGCCTTTGAGCGGCGGCCGCCTCCTCCCGGTGCCTCCACAGCCACGCGACCTCCATTTCCTCTTCCAGGAGCTTCTGCTGGGCCGCAACCTCCATGGCGAGCCCCCTGTTTTCCCCCTCCTCCTCGAACTGAGGGTGGAGATTCTGTCTCACGTTCTGGGGCTCCGAGGGGCCGGGCTGTGGCTCCGCCCCCGCCGCCGAGTAGCTTCCCATCGCCTGAGTAACGGCCTTGAAGCTCTTCAGGACTGCGTGGGCCGAAGTATGGTCTGTCTCGGTGCCCATCCCCGGAGGGGGGTCGGGCGCCGGGGTGATTAGTAGAGAGAGCGGCTCCTGACCCACGGGATCCTTGCCGTGGTCAGGGTTCCGAGTGATCGGCATGGAGTCTAACATGGGTGTGACCCTTCGTTCCCACAGACGGCGCCAATTGTTACGA
This sequence comes from Scilla litardierei, assembly GCA_030789695.1. Classification (NCBI taxonomy): domain Eukaryota; kingdom Viridiplantae; phylum Streptophyta; class Magnoliopsida; order Asparagales; family Asparagaceae; genus Scilla; species Scilla litardierei. The sequence continues at coordinate 162,093,399 of CM061139.1, forward strand.
GGTGGAACTCGCACACAATGAATTTGTATTGAGGGAAACCAAGGGCACGGTGGTTCTGTTGACAAGAGGGTTTAGGTTGGCAATTTAACAAGTGATTAATGGGGTGAAGAGGCTGGACTTGCCGCCGGGGGTGGCCACGGAGTCAAATCTCACCGGACACGGCGGAGGAAGATCGGGTGGCGGGAGGCTGGAGCTGATGTCGACCAAGGGGCGAGCTTTCCTGCAGCACGAGCAACTCGTCAGAAGGGCGGGGTTGGGGTCCAACCCTTAGCCCCTCCGATGCCTAAGTCAGTAATAGGACTTAAAACGGGGGCTAGGCACGCCGGTCGGACTGAGGGTGTGTCGACCGTACGTGGCGAGCTATAAGTGGGAGAACAAAGATATGGACGACCTTTGCTCTCGTGTGTGAATAATAGATTGAGAGAGAGAATTTGCCAACCCCCTCACCGTAAGAAGTGAGGGGGTATTTATACCTGATGGGAGATGACTAGGCGGGGCTGACCTGGCATGCTGACTCGACGTGCTGAGCTGGCTCGGGTGTCAGCGGAAACTTCGGATGAGGATGTCAGGAACAGGAGTGCCTGACCTGCTTTTGTCAGACGGCGCAAAGGCCAGGGGCACTTTGGTTAGGAGGTCAGGGCCGAAAGCATTAAGCGTCAGGGGGCTCAGCGGCTAGGGGGTGCTTTGTCAGACGGTCGGGCGGCGTTAGTGTCAGTCATGTCCTTATCCTAGGTTGTTTGTCGTTGGTGATGAACTAAAGGTCTGGCTATGCTATCCCTGGCGCCGCGGTTCATGGGGACCAGCCGGGTCGACCGGATCGGGGGTTGTCCGGCCCGGCCGCGCCCCCTTTTCGGTCGTGGGTTGTGGGCCGCTGGCACGGAAGGATACGCACGTGCCTATGTCAGCATACCCGGCGGTAATGTCCGGGCGCTCCCCAAGCGCACTGCCCCTGACGGACCGAGCAACTACGGTTGTACGCCTCGGCCGGGTGGGGGGAGTGCTGCGAGGTCCGCCCGTTCCCGTGTAGCTTCGGTCTTCCGGGGTGGCGGCCCTTTCGTGAAGGGGAGAGTTAATGGGGTATGACAACGGATCCGGGCGGGAGTCGGACTCTTACGATCTTTAGGTCGTAACAAGTACAAACTACCAAAGTGAAGAGTACAACACACAAATGTGCAACAACAACACATATGAAATTTAATAGTTAACAGATGTTAGCGACTCTTTGAAAGCCTGGATATCACTTAAAGATAAGGGCCTGGACCTCACCCCAAATTTGAGGTGAATATAGCACACGACGCAGTGGACACGTGCATTGTACGGCAGGCCTCTCGACTTCCCTGTCCATGGCATGAGTGAGGCTTCCCATAGTAACTCAGCCTCTATATGTCCCATCCACTCTCGGTAAAGGCGAGTGGGAATAAGCATCACACATCACATATCTTCCCCTCCAACTTCTCAGTCCAGTCCCTTATGGTTCAGAAATACCCAAATTTTCCCCATCCTCATACTAGGATGTTCACCCGCCTTAGAGCAGATCGAGACATCCCAGTAACAATTCATGTGTCATAATCTTCAATAGTCATATGTAATTTCATAATGTAGTACATGGCATAACTTTCTCATAGCTATTTCCCAAATTTCTTCAATTTCAAATTCATTTGGGCATTTTAACAAACATATAGTAGTCGCCATGTAAATAAAGAGTGTTTCACCAAAAATTTTAGTAATAAATAGTATAACAAAACTTTTTTAAAGTTATCAACAACATTCATGCATATTGGAATGGAAAAATTAACATTATAGCAAGTTTCAACTCCACCAAAACAGTCCAGCTTGCTGAAATTGCAGGAACAGTTACAGAGTCAGCATGTTTACTCAATTTCTCTTGTGAATTTGACAAAACTCACTGAATGAAAGTTGAAGATATAGTAGTCATGCAATCACCCATAAAATTTCATGCAGAAATGTGGAATAGAAAATTTATGGGGATTTATTTGGTGCAACATGTTCAGTCTGGTTTTCAGACAGATTTCAGGGTCTGTATTAAAATCTAATTTTGGGCATGTTACAGCCAGAATTTCAACATATACACTGAGATGAAATTGTAGATAAACTTGTTAAATTTACAACAAGACCAAGAAAAGTTAATTCCATAGAGTATGCAGGTAATAAGCTTCATTTTTCTAAACTTTGTCCAGTTTGACAGAATTTTAGACATGTTGCAAACATTGAATTTTTACTCCTACTTATTGAACTCAATATATGTCAAATTTTATATGAATCTGGAGTACAACTTTAAGATATACAATTATACTTTTTTTTTCAGAAAGTAATTCTACCTACATAGACCATAATTCAAGTAAAAACATGCAGCTTGATTTCAGAATTTCAGGGAGGAGGTGTTTTGCTAAGAAAACAAGGAAAAATTGAATCTTTTTGGTCTATTGCACACATAACACACGAAATCATGGTCATGAACAATCAAAATAACATCATAGCATCCTCATAATCATAAATAAAAATTCCCTAACCAAGTTAGATTTCCTACCTCAAAGAAATCCCTTTCTTCTTCTCTTCTCTTTCTCTTCTTTCCACCTTTCTTTCTCCCACTAACCCCATCCCTTTTCACACTAGCCCCTCTTACACTAACCCACTCCTCCAAAATTACAAATATGACATTACTTTACACACCTACCATTACTCCACACACACTTCCCCTGTGTTGCCAAATGATTAAAATGCCCCCACACTCTTCACGAAATTACACGACTGCCACCAACCACATACAAGCCATATCACCTCTTATCAACTCCTTATACCCCCTTTACTCGTGCGTAGAGGACTACCGTGTCAGTCGTTGTATAGGGCTAAATAGGCCATGACAGAAGGGCTGCACCACGGCTGCATCGGCTCATTTGACGAACTTATAGAAATATTCTGCAAGCAATTCGTCGCAGGACGACGACCCAAGAAGAAGTCGTCCAACCTTTTCTTGCTCAAACAAAACGAGAATGAGTCAATCCGACCTTCGTCCAGAGATTCAACGACGAGAGGCTCGATGTAGAAGAGACACCGGATGTGAACGTCCTAGCGGGTCTCACCCAGGGGATCAGGAACAAGCACCTAAGGAGGGCTCTTCACCAGTTCTCCCTAACACCGTCGCAGATATGCTCAACATAACAGATCCGTTCACCTCCTCCGAGGAGGCAGAAGAACCAACTGGAGCTAATGCGAAGAGCACCCCTTCCCGCCGCAGAGACACGAGGCAAGAAAAACCAAACTCGGGAACCCCCGCCAGGAGTCCAGAGACAAGAGGCCTAGGGAGAGGAGCCCTCGAAGCAAGGAGTGTCCTACCTACGCTAAGCCGGTCATCCCTAAGGCAGAAATCTTCACCTATGCCATGCGAGAAGATCTGATCCAAGATGCTGCAAAGAAGGACAAATACGAGAAGTGGGACAACCTCAAATTCTGCAAATATCACAACGACTATGGGCACGACACAAATGACTGTTGGACTCTCAAAAAAGAGATCGACGCCCTAGTCAAGCGAGGACACCCCAAGGGCCCGGCCAATGATCCACCCAGCAAGGAAGGATCCTCAAAACTGAAGGGCAAAATGACGGGATCGCCTGTCACCAAGGTGGTCGACTAATGAGCCATCCAAGACTCAAGGCAAATAAAAGGGCAATGAATGGCAACGGCTCCGACGTCGATCGAAAAACACATGTACTCCTTTTTCCGTTTTTCTTTTACTTCCGTCAATAAAGCATGTCTCTTTTTCCGAATGAAAGTTTTGCTTAAATAATCTTTCATAAAGTCTAAAAAAGGAAAAACCATCCCAGGAGGATCTGATCCTCAGGAGGTCTTGGGAAAACTAAACTTGCGTTGATGCAATTGACTCCTAAGCGAGCGTCAGTCGTAAGTCGAAAGGGCCACTCCTTCGCTACTAAACAACTCTCCTAAAATGAGCATCAGCCGTAAGTCGAAGGGGCCACCCCTTCGCTACTGAACGACTCTCCTAAAGCGAGCGTCGGCCATAAGTCGAAAGGACCACCCCTTCGCCACTGAACGACTCTCCTAAACGGTCGCCAGCCGTAAGTCAAAGGGGCCACCCTTTCGCCACTGAACGACTCTCCTAAAAAGAGCGTCAGTCGTAATTCGAAGGGGCCACCCCTTCGCCACTGAACGACTCTCCTAAAACGAGCATCAGCCGTAAGTCGAAGGGCCATCCCTTCGCCACTGAACGACTCTTCTAAGCGAGCGTCAGCCGTAAGTCGAAGGGGCCACTCCTTCGCCACTAAACGACTCTCCTAAAACGAGCATCAGCCGTAAGTCGAACGGACCACCCCTTTGCCACTAAACGACTCTCCTAAAACGAGCGTAAGCCGTAAGTTGAACGGGCCACCCCTTCGTCACTGAATGACTCTCCTAAAACGAGCGTCAGCCGTAGGTCGAAGGGGCAATCCCTTCGCCACTGAGCGACTCTCTTAAAACAAGCGTCAGCCGTAGGTCGAAGGTGCCACCCCTTCGCCATTGAACGACTCTCATAAAGCGAGCGTCAGCCATAGGTCGAAGGGGCCACCCCTTCGCCACTAAACGACTCTCCCAAAATGTCTCCAGCCATAAGTCGAAGGGCCACCCCTTCGCTGCCGAACGATTCTCATTTCGTCAACCATGTGTCAGGTGAATCTCTACCTTTCTATGGAACATGGTAGTCAAATTCTAAAGTGGTTCGATGATTTATCCTCGACCACCCCGAAGCAGTGCCTAACCCATCGAAAATGACCATCAGGCATTGAGACCACCACGGGACGTAAGCAACAACAAACAAAGAGAGGCAATGGCATATAAGGATACACATGCCAATTCTCATGTCACTTTCCGTTGTAAAACATTGTTTTCATTTACATCACCCCCTTATATACATTCAAAAATCTCTACGATCAGGCCTAAAAACTAGAGCATCGAGATCTTTCTACGGCCGTTCAGGCCCTTGATCTCCATCCAGCACGGCCGTAGACTCTGGGTCCCCCTTAGCACCCGCCCTTGCTTCATCGCTAGCCATGGTGGTAGCCTCGTCTACAGGAGCGGCCTCCTCCATATCTCGGCTTGACTCGTCATCGCCTTGGCTTGACTCATCCTCACCAAGGTCCAGAAAAATCACCGGGATCTCGTCGATCTCCGCGGAGAGGTCAGGAAATCGGTTCCTCGTCTTCAATCGGCATCGCTCGTAGCCTTGCTTATATAGCTCATCAAAGTCGGAAAATGAATTCATGAAATCACGAATCGCCTTCTCCGCAATGACCTCGACTCCGACTCTCTCCTCCAGCAGAGTATCTTCTGCTCGATCTCTTGAGACGATTTGTTCGGCCTCCCTCCTACGAGACTCGCTTAGCTCTTGCTCAAGTTTTTGAATGACTAACAACCTCGTCTCAGAGAGGAGACTGATTCTTTCCAGCTCAGTTTAGGACTTCTCCACTCTCGACCTGACGGCCTCCAGATTGACGCCATGATCGGCCACCACCGAAGCTCGACAACGCAACACCGCGGTCACCACAAGAGCCTGCCCACAGCATTCGATGGTCAGCTTACGTACTGATATCGGCATCGATAGAAGCCCAAACGATAATTACATGGACACTGGCATGAACGGCCATTGACGCAAGCCGCTTATAATCGACCCTTTCTACGACAGCCATGTCCCGTGGAAAGGTCGCATTCTCAGCGATATGAGAGGCGGTCCCGCAGTCAAGGAGAGCAGAATCTCCACGCCTCAGTAGAAACCTCGCCTTGACGAGATCTTTCTCGGAACAGTCGAGAGGGGCCTGAGGAGATCGACCCGCTAGCAACATCGGCCTATACTCCTCAGGGATATCTTCAGGCAACTCTACGGAAGGAAACAGACCCCCAAGGCTAGGAGTCCTGGTGCACGCGAAGATCCGACGGAACCTGAGTCTCCCTCGAATCTTCCTTGTGGAAAGCATCACTCCCTGGCTGGGAGACATGCTCCACAGCTATATTCGACCCAGACGGATCCAAGTCACTGAGAACGAGCTTCCGCCTCCTCTTGCCCCCTCCAATGCAACCACTTCAAACTCGGAGGGGGACCTTCTTTTTCTTCTACTGAGGGCAAATCACCTGGGTGGTCACCTCAATGAGCATGGGCTGATCTCCAGACGGCTGGGCCATCGATCTCTATACGGTCGGGGTGACAACATTCTCGCATCCGTCTCTCTAATGGAAGCCTGGACCGCTTCCTTCAATGCGAGATCTAACTTAGCGTAAAAATATTTAGCGGCACGGGCACCTTCGGCGTGGGCCACTTCGGCGCGGAACAAAAAATCCGATGCGGACGCCTTTGGCACAGAACAACAAATTCAGCGTAGAATAAAAAATTCGACGCGGATGCCTTCGGGGAGGAACAACAAATTAGCGTAAAAAAAATTTAGCGGGCGTCTTTGGCGCGGAACAATAAACCTCAGGGTATTTTTCTGTGAGGGTATTAACTTAAATTTTTTACGCTAATTTTTTATTCCACTAAATTTTTTACGCTATTTTGTTTAATTTAATGTATCATGCTTCTCCACAATCTTTCCCAAAACACTTTTAATTTCAAAGCTTAGGTTCCCAAGACACTTTTCCTCCTAAAATTTAATCTCCATAATCTTTTACAAGACACTTTTAATATCAAAGGTTTAGTTCCCAAGACACTTTTCCCACCAAAATTTAAGTTTTTCCACTAAAATTTTCACAAAATCTAATCTCAACCATTGATTTACCAAGACTAAATCTCAGCCACTCTTTATCTTGTCCTAGTCAGCCCTAGAATTCAAAAAAGTTGTCAAATGTATAATAGATAGTCATAACTCGTGCTCACGGGCACAGTTCATTTAAGATTTTCTCTCGCGAAATCTTTGTTCCCCAAAAAATTGTGCAGAACAACAAATTAGCGAAAAAATATTTAGCGGTATGGACGCCTTCGGCGCGGAACAACAAAATCGGCGCGAGCACCTTCGACACGGAACAACAAATTCGGCGCAGATGTTTTCTGCACAGAACAACAAATTGGCGTAAAAAAATTTACCGGGCGTTTTCGGCGCAGGAAATTATTCTCATCTTGTTGCACATGCGTCGAAGAGACGGTGGGCCCCGCGTTGAGGGAGAGATCATTTGATGTGCATCACCATTCGATCTGCCGCATTAAGTGCAAGTCATATTTTTTTCCCAAATGCATTAATTGCGTGTTGTTGCGAGGTGGAACTCGCGTACAATGTAGTTGTATTGAGTGAAACCAAGGGCACGGTGGTTATATTGATGAGAGGGTTTTGGTGGGCTGTTTAACAAGTGATTAGTGGGGTGATGAGGCTGAACTAGCCGCCGGGGGAGACCGCGGGGTCAAATCTCACCGGACGCGGAGGAGGAGGATCGAACAGCGGGAGCCAAAGGCGGACGTCGGCTGAGGGGCGAGCTACCCTGCACCACGAGCAACTCGTCAGAAGGGCTGGGTTGAGGTCCAACCCTTAGCCCCTCCGATGCCTAAGTTAGTAACTGGACTTAAAGTGGGGGCTAGGCACGCATGTCGGACTGAGGGTGTGTCGACCGTACGTGACGAGCTATACGTGGGAGAACAAAGATATGGACGACCTTTGCTCTCATGTGTGGATAATGGATTCAGAGAGAATTTGCCAACACCCTCTCCATAAGAAGTGAGGGGGTATTTATACCTGATGGGAGATGAATAGGTGGGGCTGACCTGGCATGCTGACTCGACGTGTTGAGCTGGCTCGGCTGTCAGCAGAAGCTTCGGACGAGGATGTCAGGAACAGGAGTGTCTGCCCCGCTTTTGTCAGACGGCGCAACGGCCAAGGGCACTTTTGTCAGGGTGTCAGGGCCGAAAGCATTAAGTGTCAGGGGGCTCAGCGGCCAGGGGCGCTTTGTCAGATGGGCGGGCGGCGTTAGTATCAGTCGTGTCCTGACACTAGGTTGTTTGTCGTGCGCGATGAACTAAAGGTTCGGCAATGCTATCCCCGGCGGCGGGGTTCGTGGGGACCTGTCGGGTCGACCTGTTCGGGGGTTGTCCAGCCCGGTCGCGCGCCTTTTTCGGTCGCGGGTCGTGGACCGCTGGCAAGGGGGGATATGCACATGCCTCTTTCAGCATCCCAGGCGGCACTGTCTGGGCACTCCCCAGGCGCACTGCCCCTGGCGGGTCGTGTGACTGCGGTTGTACGCCTCGGCCGGGAGGGGGGAGTGCTGCGAGGTGCGCCCATTCCCATGTAGTCTCGGACCTCCGGGACGGCGGCCCTTTCGCAAAGGGGTGATTCAATGAGGTATGTCTGAGAAGGGCACGGGCCGGGCTACGCGCCCGCTCCCCCCCCTCAAGACCTCTGGGGCAGGGCCAACCCTAGCCACCCAAACCAGAGAAGGGCACGGGCCGGGCTACGCGCCCGCTCCCCCCCCCCTCAAGACCTCTGGGGCAGGGCCAACCCTAGCCACCCAAACCAGAGAAGGGCACGGGCCGGGCTACGCGCCCGCTCCCCCCCTCAAGACCTCTGGGGCAGGGCCAACCCTAGCCACCCAAACCAGAGAAGGGCACGGGCCGGGCTACGCGCCCGCTCCCCCCCTCAAGACCTCTGGGGCAGGGCCAACCCTAGCCACCCAAACCAGAGAAGGGCACGGGCCGGGCTACGCGCCGGCTCCCCCCTCAAGACCTCTGGGGTAGGGCCAACCCTAGCCACCCAAACCATAGAAGGGCACGGGCCGGGCTACGCGCCCGCTCCCCCCCTCAAGACCTCTGGGGCCGGGCCAACCCTAGCCACCCAAACCAGAGAAGGGCACGGGCCGGGCTACACGCCCGCTCCCCCCCTCAAGACCTCTGGGGCAGGGCCAACCCTAGCCACCCAAACCAGAGAAGGGCACGGGCCGGGCCGGGTTACGTGCCCGCTACACGCCCGCCCCCCCCTCAAGACCTCTGGGGCCGGGCCAACCCTAGCCACCCAAACCAGAGAAGGGCACGGGCCGGGCTACGCGCCCGCTCCCCCCCTCAAGACCTCTGGGGTCGGGCCAACCCTAGCCACCCAAACCAGAGAAGGGCACGGGCCGGGCTACGCACCCGCTCCCTCCCTCAAGACCTCTGGGGCAGGGCCAACCCTAGCCACCCAAACCAAAGAAGGGCACAGGCCAGGCTACGCGCCCGCTCCCCCCCTCAAGACCTCTGGGGCAGGGCCAACCCTAGCCACCCAAACCAGAGAAGGGCACAGGCCGGGCTACGCGCCCGCTCCCCCCTCAAGACCTCTGGGGCAGGGCCAACCCTAGCCACCCAAACCAGAGAAGGGCATGGGCCGGGCTACGCTCCCGCTCCCCCTCTCAAGACCTCTGGGGCAGGGCCAACCCTAGCCACCCAAACAGAGAAGGGCACGGGCCGGGCTACACGCCCGCTCCCCCCTCAAGACCTCTGGGGCAGGGACAACCCTAGCCACCCAAACCAGAGAAGGGCACAGGCCGGGCTATGCGCCCGCTCCCCCCCTCAAGACCTCTGTGGCAGGGCCAACCCTAGCCACCCAAACCAGAGAAGGGCACGGGCCGGGCTACGCGCACACTCCCCCCCTCAAGACCTCTGGGGCAGGGCCAACCCTAGCCACCCAAACCAGAGAAGGGCACGGGTCGGGCTACACGCCCGTTCCCCCCTCAAGACCTCTGGGGCAGGGCCAACCCTAGCCATCCAAACCAGAGAAGGGCACGGGCCGGGCTACGCTCCCGCCCCCCCTCAAGACCACTCGGGCAGGGCCAACCCTAGCCACCCAAGCCAGAGAAGGGCACGGGCCGGGCTACGCTCCCGCTCCCCCCTCAAGATCTCTAGGGCAGGGCCAACCCTAGCCACCCAAACCAGAGAAGGGCACGGGCCGGGCTACGCTCCCGCTCCCCCCCTCAAGACCTCTGGGGCAGGGCCAACCCTAGCCACCCAAACCAGAGAAGGGCACAGGCCAGGCTACGCGCCCGCTTCCCCCCTCAAGACCTCTGGGGCAGGGCCAACCCTAGCCACCCAAACCAGAGAAGGACACGGGCCGGGCTACGCGCCCGCTACCCCCCTCAAGACCTCTGGAGCAGGGCCAACCCTAGCCACCCAAACCAGAGAAGGGCACGGGCCGGGCTACGCGCCCGCTCCCCCCCTCAAAACCTCTAGGGCAGGGCCAACCCTCGCCACCCAAACCAGAGAAGGGCATGGGCCGAGCTACGTGCCCGCTCCCCCCCTCAATACCTCTGGGGCAGGGCCAACCCTAGCCACCTAAACCAGGGAAGGGCACGGGCCGGGCTACGCGCCCGCTCCCCCCCTCAAGACCTCCGGGGCTGGGCATAGGCCTCGCCGCGTAACCACACCCCAGACTTGGCAGACCCGTGATCCTTGAAAAGTCGAACCGGGGAAGGAGGACATAGGCACGTAAACCGGGGCAAACGGGGCGTCATTTCCCAAGGAGGCAGCCCCGATGTGACTCGACGAAACAAAAGGACGCTCGAGAAATGCGCCACCTATAATGATACACTCCAAAAGAGGTTCCATAAGGGCCACCTGGCAAAAGCGGTTTCCAACTGGCGTGATTCCGAGGAGCCCATTAATAATGCCAGCTCATCGCAATAATTATGGAGGAAACCGTTAACAAAATCCCCCTATAAAGACACCACTCACCCTCCCGAAAGAGAAAAGAACAAAGAGTCGAAAGATATGAGAAATCGGCCCCGACACCCCCCACCCGCTGGGAAACGGGCCGAGATGCCTCGCCCTAACAAAAGGGAGGTCACTGGCCACCAGTGGTTCCCTCCTCCCTGGGCGGCGGTCGATGCATCTCCACTACCTCCGATAGGATATTCCCCTTACAAACGGATTGCCAATAAGATATTCCACTTACACAAGGGAAATCCACCTTTCACTCCTTCGTCTGCTCTAAACAGGACGAGACGGAGGAAGGTAGGCATCCGCTCCCCGCCGGCAGGAAAGGCAAAAGCCCCCCGGGCTTGCAGGCCAACACCTCCTCGCCCTCGACCTCCGGAGGGGGGCCTCGGCAAGGCTACATCCCCGACGAACCCAAAAGGCGAGTCATGGCGTTTCAGCCCGCCCCAGCACAATCGGGACCCGAACCCCGCCCTCAAACCCAAATCGCGAGGCGTGGAGGGGAGGCGGCCCGATCGTCAGAATTTCCCCCCGCCCTCAAACCCAAACCGCAAGGCGTGGAGGGAGATGACAAAGCAATGGAGGGGAGGCGGCCTGATCGTCAGGATTCCCCCCCAGACATACGCCACAGCAAGACAACTTCCCTACTGCATCCACCTGGCTGAGGAGACCTTGCAACCCGTCAGCGCAGAGGACGGACGCTCACCTAGGCGCCAAGAACAACTGAAGATAAAAAGGCCCACCCGGCAGAGGGTAACCCATAAATCCTGAGGTCGTTCACCGCAGGCGAGGACAGCTCCACAGCCCGCCCCGGGGCCGGATCTTACCCCCCCAACGGGCGATAATCTAAGTACTCGTGTGTGAACCATAGAAGAGTTCTTGTAAATTTAAATGAAAACATTTATCCCTATCAAAGTCGCTTTAACTTCCTGAGAATGCCATAGCATGAAACGATCCCCCTGCCAAGGGCCAGGCGAGCTCACGAAACAGGACCACCCCTCGCGGCGGGGAAAGTAGGAACAGAGCATCGCACCCCCCGTACTAACTTAGGACGCCCAATAAGTATACACCCGCAGTTCGAACCCCCCGATAACATGAAGGACTGACGCTTCAAAACGAGAGCCCTCGCCAACTAAAATACGCGATACCTTTAAGACAAAGGGGAAGGGGTTGATCTGAGGCCCGCTCTGTGGGGCCACTTCCGCCCGAAGCAAAATCCACTCGCGACAGACACCCAGGGGTCAGCCATGCTATGATTAGCCCCTGCTCGTGATATGGCAGCATGTCTCATCCCGAACTTATCCGGTGATTCCCCATCCCAACCAAAGACAACACATAGACCATCAACATCCCCTTTCCCCGGACCTCGCGCTCTCGAACAAGGGAATGTTCGGGGCAGTAATTGTGTGCTCAAGCAAGAAAACAAAATAGGTAATACCAGCGATAAAACACGGCAAAGACCGGCTTCCCAGTGGCGACTCGCTCGCCTCGGTAGGGGCTAACCGGTTCGGACCGCACAGCGACCAACTACCCGAAGCCGGCCTCCCAAACCACATCTAGATTCCCCCGCCCAGATTAGGCCCACGATCCTCGAAAGCTCAAACCTGGGAATAAGGACAAGGACACGTAAACCGGGGTGGACCGGTCGCAAACCAGAAACCGTGAAACAATGCCTGTCGGATATACGCCTGGTCCCGATAAGGCAGCGCCACGATGCGACTCGACGAAACGAAAGGACGCTCGGAAAACACGCCATCAGCAGCAACACGTGCCCCGAGAGGCCAAGACAGACGAACCGTGTCAGGTGCCGCCAGGAAAAAACGGTTCCCAAAGCGCGTGATTCGGCGCTGCCCATTAATGGCACTAGTCCCTCACATTATCCAAGGCGAACCCTTCCGCAGAATCCCTCTATAAGTACCCCCCCTTCAGAGTTTATGTAGGAAGAGAAGATACACGAGAGGGAATCGCATCCCCTCACACCGGGTATGAAAAAGCCCTGGACGCCCCACCGAGCTACGGAGAAGGCCGATGTCCACCGACGGGCCTCACTTCCCCCACCAGTGACCGCTTCCACTCCGCGACCTCTGATAGGATATTCCCCTTACACATGGGAGGTCCCGCCTGCCAGCCTTCTTCCTGCTCTTAACCAGATGAAACAACAGATCTGGAAGACTAGCAGCGGGCCGCCACACCCCAATTAACATCCACCTCACGGTGATCCCTACCGGGTGTGAGGGTGGAAACCCCCAACGGGTCTCCCAACGACCCACCTGCCTGCCCCCAACCTTCCCCGCGAGGCCGGCCCGCCGGACTCCCCCTCCGGGAGGGCGACGCCACCGACTCCACCTCGTCCTCCGCCTCCTCCAGGGTTCCCCCTCGATGTACGGGATCCTCGGCGAGGCCGGGCAACCATCCAGCACGGCGACGGTGAGACAGAACGCGATGAAGCAAGGGAGGGGAAGGAAGGAGGTCCACTCGACAAACGAGGGTCAGCCCTCCCAGGGGGGGGTCACCGCAGGGCTGCATCCCCGATGAAGCCAAACGATGATTCATGGTACGTCAGCTCGCCCCCGGACAGTGAGGCAGAAGGAGTTCAGCGGTCAGTAGAAAGGAAGGGCGCCCCGCAACAGGGACCCGCTCACCCCGATGCAGCGAGCGACAAGTTAAAACAACCTCCCGCCCCGTCCACGGGTTTGGTCACACCTGTCCTATTGTTGTAAATACCATCTAGATCTCCTGTAAAGGCTGATGAATAATATTCCTCCTTACGGACTCTGTAACGACTGCTTTTCATGTATCTGGATTTAATATAATATAATATATGTTTTGGTGGATTTTCTCCTCTTGTGTGATTTTCGTCTCCGTAGTTTTCATTTTCGATCGATTCGTCGTATTTTCTCGTTTCTTCCTTAGGATTTTCGATTTCAAAGTATGTCACTCGTGACGGACTTCATAACGGTCGTATCTAACTAATAGATCAAGCCTAGGAGTCTTAGGAATCGATCACGGGGCCCCGCGCTCCGTATCGGAACTTTCTGTGCTCATTAGCCGGTGTAAGAAGGGCCACCGACCGACTAGATGACGATCCAGTCGGTCGGCAATCCTTCTTGGACCGACTAGTTAGCTTTCTAAATTTCTCAGGAGTTACTGTTTATCGTTAGTCGGTCTAAGAACGTTGGTTGACTGACTAGGTTGCAAACTAGTCGGTCAGCAATGCTTCTTGAACCGACTAACTCATCATCTAAATTTTTGTATCAGTTACTGTTTACTCTTAGTCGGTCTAAGAACGTTCATCGACCGACTAGATGTTAAACTAGTCGGTCAGTACTTTTTCATGGACCGACTAACTCTAGAATCCTATTTTCGTTCAGGAGTTACTGTTTGCACTTAGTCGGTCTGCGTTGGTCGACCGACCGACTAGTTGCCAAACTAGTCGGTCAGTTGTTGTTCTTTGACCGACTAGTCTGTGTTAAAACCCTAATTTCTAGGCAGCCGCCAGCTCAACCTATTTATACCCAACCCAAACGACTTCTTCTTCTCCAACACGACCCAAAACCCTAAAATCTTCCCCCTTCAGCCCCCATCTTCCTCCAAGCTCCATTTCTCCATTCCAAGCCCTAAATCCATCATCCAAACCATCCATTCACTCCATCTACCTCTCATCTTCCCTAAAATCTCACCAAAATCCATCAAATCCCCAAATCCCCTAAATCCCTAGTTTCCCCAAACTTCTCCAATCTTCTCCAGATCTGATCCTAGGGTTCCCCGGAGTGTTTCTTCCGCTTCCTCTCAGTGAGAAATCGTTCTACCGTTGTTTTCATAACTTATTGATAATTTTTATGAAAACCCTAATTAATTTCATGTGTTTGATGTTTGTTTCCCCCTTAACAGCGATTTCCCCCGTAGATAGCATCCGTGTGACGAAGTGGTCGTCATCCCCGGTGCTAGGCAAGTGAAACTTGCCACTTAGGGTTTAGGCCATGTTTTAGGCCATTTGCTTGTTGTAGGCGTAAAAGAGGCTAGGCGACGAAATGATACTCGCCTAGGCGCAAATTGGGGAACTAGCTTGACAACGAAGCTAGTTCCGACATTTAGCATGTTGCACAATTACCATGTCACGTTTACTTTCCATTAACTGTACGCAAATTAAATGTCATGTCATTGCATTCTTTAAGTGTTTATGTGATTGCGTAGCTTTGCTACAAATGCTTGTGTTCCTGGCTCGTGTTCCAGAAGCGGGCCATGTGTTGGTTGATAGCCAATGCCCAGATTGCGTGTTTCCGGCTAGGTGCACCCCTACGCCAAATATTTAATAATGCGAGCTCATGTGCGGGGCAACCCCAGGCTCACTAGCTGAGTTCATTGTGCGGGGATCCTGGCTCCATTACGTGTGGGTATAGGGGGTGAGGGTTAAGCGGCCATTCAACTGGGAGTCTGTTTGATCAACAACTGCAGTTGTAAGGCGTAAACTCTTTGGGGTGGGGTAGTGTTTGGGGCCAATCGGACTGACATGCTAGCCATTCAGCGAAGGGCGCAAACATCTACAAAACAACCGTGAAACGTGAAATGTGTTTAGTGCCGATCGGTCTGAAATGCCATGCCATTCAGCGAAGGGCCTAAACACCTACAAAATGTGAATTGATTGAGATTGATAGTAGCGTGGCTACTCTTGTCTTGTCTTGTCTTGTCTTGTCCCGATGATTGTTCTCTTGTACAAATCGTCTTGCCACGTTTTAAATTGTGCACTCATGTTATAACTGCCATGTCATGCATACTAAACTGCTAGGTTGCTAGTTGCCTTACTTTCAGTTTCCTTGCCCAAGTCTTTTAGACTTGCTGACATGTGCCCCTTTACTCTTTTGGGTGACACATGTTAGATCCTGAGCCCGAGTACCTCGTTGAGGACGATGTGTTTGCTGACGCCGAGCCCGAGCTTGTGTTTGACGGGGAGTACGTGGACACTGGGGACCAGTCCTAGTGTCTTCGTTGTGTTGTACTTTTGTTAGATAGTTGTTTTGTCATCGGTGCGTGGCACCTATACTTTGTTATGTCGTTGCTTTTGTTGGCCTTGTTCTGGGCCTTTAGACTCTTTTCTTTTAGCCTGGTGGCTTTTCTGGATGTTGGACTTATGTTTGATGTTGGACAATTTGCGAGATGTGGAATTTTATTTCAGTCTCTCCTTGTGTTATTATTGTTATTCTGTTGTGGTTACAGGGACCTGTTTATGTATTGTGGACGCTTATCGGGTTTGGGGCTTCGCAGCTCCACTCTCGTGCGGACCTTCTCACGTCTCGCCTCCATTTTAGGGAAGCGGGTCGTGACAGGTTTTAGTGGTGGCCCATGCAGGTCCTTCTGTAACTGCGATTTTTGGAATAGCGATAATAATATTAGAATGTCCAATGAATTAAGTTCGACGTCCGAGTCATAAGCTATGAGTCTAATTGGATTCGTTCTCTGTGTCATTAGATGGCAGGAAGGCGTTTCACCCGTGGTGGGGGTAGTGGTGCGCTCCCTCATGATGAGGAGCCTGAGCGGGAACCCACCAGCGGTGAGATGATGCGGATGATGCTCCAGATGATGCAAGTGCAGCAGGGCGTGCTTTTGCAAGTCCAGAATGCTCCACTTGCTCGAGCTACCCGGGCTCTTCCGGATGCCCCTCGCTCTGAGCCAGGAGCGAAGCAATTTCGGGAGCTGGGTCCCGCATATTTTGATGGTTCTGAGGGTCCTCTTGCTACCGATGAGTGGATTCAGAACATCGAGGACAATTTGAAGATGGCCAAGATCACCCCGGCTGGATGGGTTGATTTGGCAAAGAGGCAACTCAAGGATAATGCTCGGAATTGGTGGGATGCGGAAGAGAAGATGTTGGTGGAGCCGATTGCTTGGGCTACCTTCAAGGCCAGATTTGAGGGTGAGTTCTTCCCGAAGGCTGCCAGGGAAGAGATGCTGCAGCGTTTTATCGACTTGAAGCAGGGGAACTCGTCGGTGGACCTATATCACCAAGAGTTCATGAGGCTGAGTCGGTTTGCACCAAAGATGGTGCAGGACGCTGAGGAGAGGGCTCAGAGGTTCCTGCAGGGGCTTGCTTCGGAGCGCCAGAGTTTCGTGACCTCTTCTGACCGGGAGTCTTATCAGAAGGTTCTGGCCGCTGCCAAGAGGCAGGAGCTGCTCGTGAATCAGAGGAGAGGGTCTATTGTTGGTGCTGGGAAGAGGCCCGTGGAGCAGGCGAGAGCAGTGGTTAGACCTGGATTCAGGCATAATCAGTCTGCTCAGTTTAAGAGGCCAGGAGGGCCTATTCTGAAGCTTTGCCATTTCTGCGGCAAGCCTGGCCATGTCAAGGATCAGTGTCAGAAGTTTTTGGGCCAGTGTCTGATTTGTGGAGATGCTTCCCATGTCGCGAAGGATTGTCGGCATGCGGGTCAGCTGCGGAGGGCTCCTGTTGCAGCTCAGCCGTTGCAGCAGCGAGCGTCTGTTCCTGCTGGACGTGGAGCAGCTCTTGTTCCGCAGGGGCAGGCTTTTCGGCAGGCTGTTCCGCCGAGGAGGCATGCTTTTCTGATGACCGCTGCGGAGAGCGAGGCTGTGGATGAGGTTATCGCAGGTAATCCTCAATCTAGCTGTTACTTTCCTAGCTGGTTTGATTGTTAGGTTGTGTTGTTTGCTTGAACATGGTTGTTTGCTAGACTAGGGTTTGATTGTTAATTGATTGATTAGGTGTGGTTTTGGTTTGCACATTTCCTGCACGAGTCCTCTTTGACTCTGGTGCGTCGATGTGCATTATTTCTCGGAGCTTCGTGGAGAGGCATTCCTTGTCGACGTCCCCTCTTCCCAAGAGTTGGAATATCGTCACAGGGAATGGCGTGGTCTCGGTGCATCGTGGTTGCAATTCTTGCTCTGTGGTGGTTTGTGGACATGAGCTTTTCGCTGATTTTATTGTCCACGACATCATCAACTATGATGCAGTTCTTGGGATGGTTTGGCTTGCGAGCTTCTATGCTACGATCGACTGTCGGAGGAAGAAGGTGGTGTTCGAGATTCCCGGACATCCAGTATTTGAGTTCAGTCGTGGTAGCAGTTCGCTTGGTCCTGTCAGATTTCGGGCCAGGCCGGTGGAGGCTGTGGCTTTGCAGATGGAGCTGGAGTGGCCAGCTGTGGTGCGAGATTTTGGCGACGTCTTTCCCGAGGAGATGTCTGGTTTGCCGCCTGATCGAGCTCTGGAATTTTCTATCGATCTTGTTTCGGGTGCGCAGCCGATTTCGAAGGCGCCGTATCGTATGGCACCTGCAGAATTGGAAGAGTTGTGGAAGCAGTTGGATGAGCTTTTGCAGAAGGGTTATATTAATCCTAGCGTGTCTCCGTGGGGAGCACCGGTGTTGTTGGTGAAGAAGAAGGATGGTTCACGTCGCATGTGCGTGGACTATCGGGAGTTGAATGCGGTGACCATTAAGAATAAATACCCGTTGCCTCGCATCGATGATATTTTTGATCAGCTTGGAGGTCAAGGGTGTTTTCTAAATTGGATTTGAGGAGTGGTTACCATCAGTTGAAGGTGAAGAAGGGAGATGTTCCGAAGACAGCGTTCAGGACGAAGTATGGACACTATGAGTTCGCGGTTATGCCTTTCGGCGTAACTAACGCGCCCGCAGTTTTCATGAATCTGATGAACCTGATTTTCTACGACTTTTTGGATAAGTTTGTCGTTATCTTTATTGACGACATTCTGATCTATTCGAAGTCGGAGGAAGAGCATGCCTCGCACTTAAGGACGGTGTTGGAGATTTTGAGGAAGCATCGGTTGTATGCTAAGTTTTCGAAGTGCGAGTTTTGGCTGGATAGAGTTGCTTTTCTCGGGCATGTGGTGACTGGAGATGGTATTTCAGTGGATCCCGAGAAGATTCGGGCCATCAGGGAGTGGCCTGTTCCGTCGTCTGCGTCTGAGATTCGGAGTTTTCTCGGACTTGCTGGTTATTATCGGCGATTCATCAAGGACTTTTCTCGTATTGCTGAGCCGATGACCAGGTTGACGCGGAAGGATGTTGCTTTTGTTTGGTCGGGTGATTGTGAGAGTGCTTTTGGTATTCTGAAGGAGAGGTTGACGACTGCCCCTATTTTGGTTGTGCCTGATCACAGCGGTGGATTTGAGATCTTTTGCGATGCTTCTGGCAAGGGTCTCGGTTGTGTGTTGCATCAGCATGGGCATGTTGTGGCGTATGCGTCACGTCAGCTTAAGGTTCATGAGAAGAATTACCCGACGCATGATTTGGAGTTCGCTGCCGTTGTGTTTGCTCTTAAGATTTGGAGGCACTTCCTGCTGAGTGAGAAAGTGAAGATTTTCACCGATCACAAAAGCTTGAAGTATATTTTCACTCAGAAGGAGCTCAACATGCGACAGCGTCGATGGTTGGAGCTTATGGCGGATTATGATATTGATTTGCAGTTTCACCCTGGCAAGGTGAATGTGGTTCCAGATGCTTTGAGTAGGCTTCCAGTGGTGATGATTTTGACCTCGCAGTGGAGATTGCAGCAGGATTTTTACGAGTCCGGTGTGGAGATTATTCTTCCTGGAGAGGCTTCTTCGTTGATGTACATGCAGGTACAGTCGACGATCGTGGATCGGATTAAGGCTGGCCAGGCTGAGGATCCGAAGCTGGTAAGGATTCGGGAGCAGGTGGAAGCCGGTCTGCGGACTGACTTTTTGATTCATGAGGATGGATCGCTGAGGTTTGGAGCCAGGTTGTGTGTGCCAGCTGGGGATATCAGAGAGGAGCTGATGGTGGAGGCACACAGTTCGCCGTATTCTGTGTATCCTGGTGGCACCAAGATGTACCAGGATCTTCGTCTGAATTATTGGTGGCATGGTATGAAGAGGAGCGTGGCTCGGAGTGTAGCCAAGTGCTTGGTTTGCCAGCAAGTGAAGGCGGAGCATCAGCGTTCGGCCGGGTTGCTACAACCGCTTCCGATTCCGGAGTGTAAGTGGCAACACATCACTATGGATTTCGTGATTGGACTACCTCGGAGTCCGAAGCAGAATGACGCGATTTGGGTGATCGTAGATCGATTGACCAAATCTGCGCACTTTATTCCGTTCTGAGTGGGACAGTCCACTGAGGCGCTAGCGAGGAGATATATGGAGGTAAAATTCTTTTACCCTCCGTTTTATTTCCTTTTTCCTAGTTTGGATAGTGATGTAACGTGAATTGTGCAGGAGGTTGTGCGACTTCATGGAGTCCCAGTGAGTATCGTGTCTGACCGAGACACGAGGTTCACATCTCAGTTCTGGCAGAGTTTGCAGAAGAGCTTGGGTACGCGTCTGAGTTTCAGCACGGCGTACCACCCGCAGACGGATGGCCAGTCCGAGAGGAAGATTCAGATTTTGGAAGACATGCTGAGGGCGTGCATGTTGGATTTCAAGGGTTCGTGGGAGGACCATCTGCATTTGGTGGAGTTCTCTTACAACAACAGCTTCCAGGCGAGTATTGGCATGGCGCCTTTCGCCGCTCTTTATGGGAGGAAATGTCGATCGCCATTGAGTTGGGATGAGGTTGGTGATCGGGAGTTGTTGGGACCTGAGATGATCGTGGAGGCCGTGGAGATCGTCAGGAATATTCGGGAGAGGTTGAGAATTGCTCAGGACCGTTTTAAGCATTGGGCGGATGCCAAACGTCGTCCTTTGGAGTTTCAGCCGGGCGACCATGTGTTCTTGAAGATTTCCCCGAATCGTGGTGTGATTCGTTTCGGGAAGCGTGGAAAGTTGAGCCCGCGATACATTGGACCATTTGACGTTTTGGAGAGGGTTGGCGAGGTAGCGTATCGCTTGGCCTTGCCGCCATCTTTGGAAGGAGTTCACAATGTTTTCCATGTGTCGCAGCTTCGTCGATACATTAGCGATCCGTCTCATGCGGTGGATTTTTCGGAGATTACCGTTCGCCCCGATATGACGTATGACCAGCATCCAGTGCAGATTCTGGACAGGCGTCAGAAATCGCTTCGGAACAAGATTGTCAATCTTGTGAGGGTGATGTGGCGACACGGTTCACCTGGAGAGTCTACTTGGGAGAATGAGGATGAGATGCGAGAGCGTTTCCCACTTTTGTTTCCGGACTCGTGAGTTTTGGGGAATTCCGAGGACGGAATTTTTCTTAAGTTGGGGAGGATGTAACGACTGTTTTCATATATCTGGATTTAATATAATATAATATATGTTTTGGTGGATTTTCTCCTCTTGTGTGGTTTTCGTCTCCGTAGTTTTCATTTTCGATCGATTCGTCGTATTTTCTCGTTTCTTCCTTAGGATTGTCGATTTCGAAGTATGTCACTCGTGACGGACTTCATAACGGTCGTATCTAACTAATAGATCAAGCCTAGGAGTCTTAGGAATCGATCACGGGGCCCCGCGCTCCGTATCGGAACTTTCTGTGCTCATTAGCCGGTGTAAGAAGGGCCACCGACCGACTAGATGACGATCCAGTCGGTCGGCAATCCTTCTTGGACCGACTAGTTAGCTTTCTAAATTTCTCAGGAGTTACTGTTTATCGTTAGTCGGTCTAAGAACGTTGGTTGACCGACTAGGTTGCAAACTAGTCGGTCAGCAATGCTTCTTGAACCGACTAACTCATCATCTAAATTTTTGTATCAGTTACTGTTTACTCTTAGTCGGTCTAAGAACGTTCATCGACCGACTAGATGTTAAACTAGTCGGTCAGTACTTTTTCATGGACCGACTAACTCTAGAATCCTATTTTCGTTCAGGAGTTACTGTTTGCACTTAGTCGGTCTGCGTTGGTCGACCGACCGACTAGTTGCCAAACTAGTCGGTCAGTGGTTGTTCTTTGACCGACTAGTCTGTGTTAAACCCCTAATTTCTGGGCAGCCGCCAGCTCAACCTATTTATACCCAACCCAAACGACTTCTTCTTCTCCAACACGACCCAAAACCCTAAAATCTTCCCCCTTCAGCCCCCATCTTCCTCCAAGCTCCATTTCTCCATTCCAAGCCCTAAATCCATCATCCAAACCATCCATTCACTCCATCTACCTCTCATCTTCCCCAAAATCTCACCAAAATCCATCAAATCCCCAAATCCCCCAAACCCCTAGTTTCCCCAAACTTCTCCAATCTTCTCCAGATCTGATCCTAGGGTTCCCCGGAGTGTTTCTTCCGCTTCCTCTCGGTGAGAAATCGTTCTACCGTTGTTTTCATAACTTATTGATAATTTTTATGAAAACCCTAATTAATTTCATGTGTTTGATGTTTGTTTCCCCCTTAACAGCGATTTCCCCCGTAGATAGCATCCGTGTGACGAAGTGGTCGTCATCCTCGGTGCTAGGCAAGTGAAACTTGCCACTTATGGTTTAGGCCATGTTTTAGGCCATTTGCTTGTTGTAGGCGTAAAAGAGGCTAGGCGACGAAATGATACTCGCCTAGGCGCAAATTGGGGAACTAGCTTGACAACGAAGCTAGTTCCGACATTTAGCATGTTGCACAATTACCATGTCACGTTTACTTTCCATTAACTGTACGCAAATTAAATGTCATGTCATTGCATTCTTTAAGTGTTTATGTGATTGCGTAGCTTTGCTACAAATGCTTGTGTTCCTGGCTCGTGTTCCAGAAGCGGGCCATGTGTTGGTTGATAGCCAATGCCCAGATTGCGTGTTTCCGGCTAGGTGCACCCCTACGCCAAATATTTAATAATGCGAGCTCATGTGCGGGGCAACCCCAGGCTCACTAGCTGAGTTCATTGTGCGGGGACCCTGGCTCCATTACGTGTGGGTATAGGGGGTGAGGGTTAAGCGGCCATTCAACTGGGAGTCTGTTTGATCAACAACTGCAGTTGTAAGGCGTAAACTCTTTGGGGTGGGGTAGTGATTGGGGCCGATCGGACTGACATGCTAGCCATTCAGCGAAGGGCGCAAACATCTACAAAACAACCGTGAAACGTGAAATGTGTTTAGTGCCAATCGGTCTGAAATGCCATGCCATTCAGCGAAGGGCCTAAACACCTACAAAATGTGAATTGATTGAGATTGATAGTAGCGTGGCTACTCTTGTCTTGTCTTGTCTTGTCTTGTCCCGATGATTGTTCTCTTGTACAAATCGTCTTGCCACGTTTTAAATTGTGCACTCATGTTATAACTGCCATGTCATGCATACTAAACTGCTAGGTTGCTAGTTGCCTTACTTTCAGTTTCCTTGCCCAAGTCTTTTAGACTTGCTGACATGTGCCCCTTTACTCTTTTGGGTGACACATGTTAGATCCTGAGCCCGAGTACCTCGTTGAGGACGAGATGTTTGCTGACGCCGAGCCCGAGCTTGTGTTTGACGGGGAGTACGTGGACACTGGGGACCAGTCCTAGTGTCTTTGTTGTGTTGTACTTTTGTTAGATAGTTGTTTTGTCATCGGTGTGTGGCACCTATACTTTGTTATGTCGTTGCTTTTGTTGGCCTTGTTCTGGGCCTTTAGACTCTTTTCTTTTAGCCTGGTGGCTTTTCTGGATGTTGGACTTATGTTTGATGTTGGACAATTTGCGAGATGTGGAATTTTATTTCAGTCTCTCCTTGTGTTATTATTGTTATTCTGTTGTGGTTACAGGGACCTGTTTATGTATTGTGGACGCTTATCGGGTTTGGGGCTTCGCAGCTCCACTCTCGTGCGGACCTTCTCACGTCTCGCCTCCATTTTAGGGAAGCGGGTCGTGACAGACTCCTCACCCTAAGCCCAAGCGCACAATAGCTAGGAATTTCACCAGACACAGTGCGGCTAGAGCCCCACAAAAATAACAACCACGTCCGGTAAACGCATCACAACGAAAACCATGGCCTTCTCAAAAAAGCCGGGCTCCCCCAAATTCCGACCCAGCCGCCACATACAATGGCACGTCGTTAAGGGGCAACGCCCCTCCCCAAATCGCAGTGTCACACCTCCTCGCTTGGCTCCCACTCGGGACGAGATCTCGCGATCCCGTAACAGCGGGCAATACTCCGCGGAAGCCGCGTCGCCACTCCTGAGCGTGGACCCAAGTCCGAACCATGCTAGAAGGGAGGTAGTGTTACGTCATCCGAGCCGAGCCAGGCTTCCGCCTCGCACTCGAATGCCGGGGGCAATTGTTACGACCTAAAGGTCGTGGGAGTCCGACTCCCGCCCAGATCCGCTGACATACCTCATTGAATCACCCCTTTGCGAAAGGGCCGCCGTCTCGGAGGTCCGAGACTACATGGGAATGGGCGCACCTCGCAGCACTCCCCCCTCCCGGCCGAGGCGTACAACCGCAGTCATCCCCAGAATTCAAAAATAGTTGTAATTTAATATATATATATATATATATATATATATACATTTATACAATAAGAATCACATAAAGGAGAAACCTAAAAGGGGCCCACGGTTGCAAGATTACAGACTCAATAGGTTGGTAGCATTTAGTGTTTGATGGGAAACCGGTCGAGCTGAGGGAGACCGATCGGCCGTGAGTCATCTCCACCATCCTCAAGCCTAGACAATTTTCCGCCATTATTAACTTTCGATTTATATTAATTAAAGCCAATAGCCACGTGCTCAATGTTAAGGTTCATGGGAATGAGACCTCTTTTTGCAAAACATTTTTTTTCTTACCAAAAACGAGATCCATGTCGTAGTCAACATGCCGCGTGGACGGCGCAGGTTCGCAGCATGCTCTTGCTGTATGCCACCATATTGACTTAAAAAACAGTTCAGAGGGCGTGATTTCTAATTTGCACATGGTAATTTCGAAAAGCTATTCAGCATATTCACGCTTAAAATAACCCACATAAATAATAATAATAACAGCAACCGACAATAACAAAATGATGCATGCATTAAATTTACGTCGTATTGTAAACTACTTCGCCGAGCCAATTTAAAATAAAAGGTTAAAAATGAAACAAAAAGAACGAGCTGTAGATTCAAATACAAACACGCCGACCAAGTATTTTGGATCCTTGATGTCCTTGTATTAACTATATATCAGATTGAAAGGATGTTACCACGTCACGAGCGGCTGCAAAGATGTTCGTCAGGATGACGCTCTCATTGTATGTGTCGGTGAGCTACCTTTTGAAATTGGGTACAATCACAAAGCTTGGCACGTAGTTCTTGCAGCATGTATCAGGTGTCAGACCAACTAATAGATAAAGATGGTGGGGGTGGTACGAGAGAGGCTTATATTTTACTAAGCTACTAATATTTCACTTGGATATCTCTAAAACTAATTACATGAGTTTTTTTTTTTTTTTGGAATTTCTTAAAAACGCCTTAAACATTTTCTAATTCTTTCGAAACTATCTTCCAAACTTCAAGGGTCCTTAAATCTATAGCCCTGTGAATGCCATGTTATTTTTGTTTATGGGTGTTTTTTCACAACGTATATTTTTAGATTACAGTATGTCTACAGTAGTTGGTTTTGAAGGACGTTGGAGGCTGACCGGGGGTTGGGCGAGATAACCCAGGGTTGAACCTGTTGATAAAAAACCGTTGTCGCCCCGCGGAACAACAAGCCCTAACAACTAGCTAGGAAGCTAAAGCTTGAAAAATTGGGTCACACAACAAACCAAACAACCAATCCATCTTCGGATCTTGCGTAAGCAAATTAGTAAACGAAATGCGACAAACTCAAATTTGCAGAAAATAAATGAGGCGGATGATTTTCCCTGGTTCGGTTGCGAACAACCTACTCTAGCAGACGATCCACTACTAATCAAGGCGAGCACACGAGCTTACACCAACCCCTTCTTCTTCACACTCTTGTGAGTAACAACTTGGCAATTCCAAGCCCCCACAAATATCACAAAGAAAGAAGAAAAGAAAGAGACACACTAGAAGATCTACTCTCTAAAGCTCACACTTTTCTCTAAGGAAATTGGCAGCAGCTTCTGAAGAACATAGCACGGCAATCGCTTCTCTTTTCGGCTCTGTGTTTTTCGCCCTCTGTCATTTTTTCGGCAACAGCTTGCCTAAGCCAAAAACCCAACGGCAGCATTCAACCAACCAAAATGACAGCACTCTTCAAATTAAATGGCTGCCCCCCTCATTCACTACTCCATGTCGGTTGAAACAAAGACATCCCGACAAAAGCCTTAAAGTCCCCAACTACTTACATAAGTGCAGGGCCCCTTCTGCAGATATGGATGAAGACTTTGAAGCACTCTAAAAACAACACTCTACCTTGCTACAAAGTCTCCAGCACTCCATACAAGCTCTACCTTGATCAAAGCTCTACGGTCACTCCACGGACCTCCTCGTCATCTCGGAATCTGCACCCTTCGGTGCCACACTCAAGCCAAACAGATCAAGCTCAAGCAGGTCTTGAGCTTGATGGCGGAAACGGGCTTGGTGAACATGTCTGCAGGGTTCCTCTCAGTTGGGACCTTCTGAAGCTCTATCTGTTTTCTCTCCTCCTCTAAGAAGCAATCACGGACCTCAATGTGCTTCGTCCTCGAACTGTAAGCCTGATGCTTCGCAAGATGAATAGCGCTCTGGCTATCGCTGAAAACCAACGACAATCTCTGTGGCAACCCCCAATCATCTAGCAGACATCTCAAATAATTGGACTCCTTCACCGCTTCCACTGCGGCAATCAACTCGGCCTCTGTGGTTAACAACGCAACCACCGACTGTAGGACAGATCGTCATGACACTGCTGCGGTGCCCAACGTGAACACGTAACCTGTGGTCGATCTTCGCCTGTCCCTATCGCCAGCATAATCAGAATCACAGTACCCTGTCAGCACCACACCGTCACCTCTGCCAAAGTGCAAACCAACACCAACTGTGCCTCACAGATATCTCAATATCCACTTGACGGCCTGCCATGCTCCTTGCCTGGGTTCGCCATATATCCGCTCACTACTCCCACGGCATGTGCAATATCTGGACGCGTTCAAACCATCGCGTACATCAAACTTCCCACTGCACTAGCATATGGCACCTGATACATAGCATTCTTCTCATCATCGGTGCTCGGCGACTGCAACGCCGAAAGCTGAAAGTGAGCTCCAAGAGGTGTCCCCACGGGCTTCGCACTCTCCATTCCATAACGGACGCGCACCTTCTCAATATACCCTTTCTGTGACAACCTCAACTCACCCTTCCTCCTTTCCCGGGATATCTCCATCCCTAGGATTTTCTTCGCTGGGCCTTTATCCTTCATATCGAACTCCTTGCCCAACTTCACCATTAGCTTCTTGACCTCTGACATGTTTGAGGAAGTAATCAACATGTCGTCAACATAAAGTAAGAGGTAGATGCGCGAAACATCATCCAATGTGCGCACATAAACACACTGATCCTTCACGCTCCACTCAAAACCTACACCCATCATGAAGCTATCAAATCGCTTGTACCACTGTTTGGGTGACTGTTTCAACCCGTACAAGGATTTCCTCAACATGCAGACCATCCTCTCCTTGCCTTCCACTAAGAACCCCTCTGGTTGGTGCATGTAAATCTCCTCATCCAAATCACAGTGCAGAAAAGCAGTCTTGACATCGAGTTGCTCCAACTCCATGTCCATGGATGCTACTAGTGCTAACAAAACATGAATGGAAGTGTGTCTCACCACTGGAGAAAATATCTCATTGTAGTACTCTCCCTTCCTCTGTGCAAAACCCTTAGCCACTAGCCTTGCTTTGTACCATACATCACCACCATCTTCGGTCGAGCTTTCCTTTACCTTATAGATCCACCTACATCCAATGGCACGTTTCTCATGTGGTAGAGGTAATAACTCCCACGTGTCATTGTGGTGGAGAGACTCCATCTCTTCCTCCATAGCTCCTTGCCAATTTGCCACATCACTCGAGCTAATGGCTCCACCGTAGGTCATAGGCTCCTCGTGCTCAATGTTTAAGGCATACGACGCCATGTCGTTAAATGAGAATGCTGTGTAATCCCAAGCTCCAAGTCTCTCGGGTGCCTTCTTGGTTCGCTTAGACCTCCGCACCTCATCTACAACAAATTCATCATGTACCTGAGCTTGGACTGGTGTCTGCATATGGTCCTCAACATGGACCTCATCATGTCCCACAACGGGGACCTCGACCATCGGCTCCTTGCCGAGTCACCTCTGGAATAGGATCGGGAGATCAATCGTCTCTGGCGCGGTCTCCTCAGGTGACTCGTCCTCCTTCCAATAAGTATGCTTCGCCCTGAGCATTACAGACTCATCGAAGGTGACGTGCCTACTCAAAATCGCCTTGCGGCCCACCAGGTCCCACAAGCAATATCCTTTCACACCATCACCATATCCGAGGAAAATGTACTTCTTGGCCCTCGGATCCAACTTGTCGCCCCTCTCATGTGCATATGCCGGGTAACCAACGATGCGTAAATAAGATTAGTCACCAATTTTCCCACTCCACTTCTGTTCAGGAATTTGGTAATCAATCGCCGCTGATGGAACTCGATTCACTATGTGCACGGCGGTAGTAAGTATCTCACCCCAAAATTCCTTCTCCAAACCGGCAGAGTGTCTTAAGCAACGCACTCTCTCCAACAACGTCTTGTTCATCCTCTCTACAACCCCGTTCGACTGAGGATCCCCTGGTGTAGTAAAATGACGTCGAATCCCATGGGATCTGCAGAATCCTGTGAACTCCCTCGAGGTGTACTCGCCTCCGTTGTCGGATCTAAGGACTATCACCGCTTTGCCAGTTTGCTTTTCAACCATTGCAAGCCATTGCTTGAACATCCAAACCTTTCGAGAATAATGATCGATGAAGAGGACAAAGTACCTAGCCCCACCACCCGACGCTACAGGACACGGCCCCTAAACATCGGAATGAATGTAATCCAGTGGACCTCGGCTAGTGTGCTTCCCCGTGCTGAACTGCACCTTTGACTTTTTCCCATACACACAGCTTTCACAAAACTCCACACTCTCATCACTAGCTCCAATCAATTTTCTTCGGCAGAGAACATCAAGGGTCTTGTCACACGGGTGACACAAACGATAATGCCATAACTTTGCTGAATCTCCATCACTCGAGCTAGAAGAGGCGGCATAGGCTTCGCCTTCTACTGTGGTACCTTATAGGGCATATAGATTCCCTACCTTTCTATCCTTTATCACAACCATGGCTCCTTTGGATACCCTCAGCTGGCCATTCTCAACAACTGACTTGCATCCAACATTATCCAATACACCGATGGATATCAAGCTCTTTTGAAGATCAGGGACATGCCTCACATCTGCTAGGGTACGCACTATGCCATCGTGCATCTTGATCCGGACAGTTCCAATACCTGCGGTCTTACATGCCGCATTGTTCCCCATGAGAATAGATCCTCCGTCTTCTTGGGAACGGTAAGTGGAAAACCAACTCCGATGTGGAGTCATATGGAAAGAACACCCACTGTCCATCAACCACGCAACTTGTGCCTCACCGGACACCCCCGCTACGAACATCTCTGGATCTCTACCCCGTTCACTGTGGCCTCTGTCATCACGGATATGCATGTCCTCCAAACCTAAGGAAGCTGAACCAGAAGCATCATTGCCTTTCTTCCCAAATTTATTGGGGCATTGGTTCCTCCAATGACCTCTCTGCTTGCATATGAAACATGAGCTATCTTTCCTATCATGGGAATGCCGGAACTTCGAGCGGTCCTTCTTCTTGAAGTGGCCTTGACCTCCTCTCCTGTCATGTCTCCCTCTCACATGCAATTCTTCATCGCGGTTTCCTCCAAAGTCTCTACCTTGGACCTTCTCACATAGTATCTCGATATGGAGCGCCGCCTTCACCTCTTCCACTGTAAGCGTTGTTCGTCCATAGATCATGGACCGAACAAATTAGGAGAACTCCTCAGTCAACGAACATAACAAAATCACTGCTTGTTGCTCATCTTCGATCTTGACATCCATTCCCCGCAACTCCATCACAATCTGATTCAACTCATCTATGTGATCTTTTACTGCCGATCCGAGCTTCATTTTCAGAGTGTCCAGCTGCTGTAATAAGTAGAGGCGGCTTGTAAAGGATTTCTTCATATACAACCACTCTAGCTTATTCCACATATCCTTGGCCGTAGCCTCGTCCAACACCTCTCTTAAGACGGTGTCGACTAACGATAGCTGAATGGCGCTATACGCCATTCTCTCCATCTCGGCCCTCTGTGATGCCGTCACATCCTTCTCAATGTTTTCCTCATCGAACATAATCTGAAAACATTTTGTCTGCCTCAAATAATTTTTCACCCTCGACTGCCATAACCTAAAGTCATTACGGCAGGTGAACCTCTGTCGCTAAACACGTTGAGTGTCGCGATGAACCCTTCTCAATGTTGCCATAACATAATCTGAAAACATGTTGAGTGTCGCTAAACTAACCATCTTCGCTACTCAATTTCTCCACAAACAACCGAAATCTCTGATACCACTTGTTGATAAAAAAAACCGTTGTCGCCCCGCGGAACAACAAGCCCTAACAACTAGCTAGGAAGCTAAAGCTCGAAAAATTGGGTCACACAACAAACCAAACAACCAATCCCTCTCGGATCTTGCGTAAGCAAATTATTAAACGAAATGCGACAAACTCAAATTTGCAGAAAATAAATGAGGCGGAGGATTTACCCTGGTTCGGTTGCAAACAATCTACTCCAGCATTCCGAGACGATCCACTACTAATCAAGGCGAGCACACGAGCTTACACCAACCCCTTCTTCTTCACACTCTTGTGAGTAACAACTTGGCAATTCCAAGCCCCCACAAATCTCACAAAGGAAGAAGAAAAGAAAGAGACACACTAGAAGATCTACTCTCTTCTATACTTCTAAAGCTCACACTTTTCTCTAAGGAAATTGGCAGCAGCTTCTGAAGAACACAGCACGGCCATCGCTTCTCTTTTCGGCTCTGTGTTTTTCGCTCTCTGTCATTTTTTCGGCATCAGCTCTCTTGCCTAAGCCAAAAACCCAACGGCAGCATTCAACCAACCAAAATGACAGCACTCTTCAAATTAAATGGCTGCCCCCCTCATTCACTACTCCATGTCGGTTGAAACAAAGACATCCAGACAAAAGCCTTAAAGTCCCCAACTACTTACATGAGTGCAGGGCCCCTTCTGCAGATACGGATGAGGAGTTTGAAGCACTCTAAAAACAACAGAACCGACCACGATCCGAGCTGTTGGAGCTGGGTCCGTGCTTTCTCTAGGCTACTTCTTGCTGTTCAAGTCAAGTCTGAGTTGTACTCTTTGAGCAATCGGCATCTGATTAAGTACATGCAAGGTGATCTTGGACTGGGTGTGTAACGGTCCATATTTTTCAATGCAACTATTCACGTATTTACATTTTTTAAAAACTATTTTATAATGGTTTGTCAAGAGTTTACGATTTTAAAATTTTCTTATAAAAATATTTTGAAGTATCAGGCTAGTTATGAAGTATTTTAGTAAGTTCCGGTTTCATCAAATACCTCTAAATAATCTGATAAAAATTCATTTTCAATTATTACCGTTTTGGCTTAATGAATTAATTTTCTATACAAACATTATCAAAACATTTTCAAACTTCTACGGTATCATTCTATGCTCATTTAGGACTTCCCACAATAAATTCGTAATTTTCTGAAGTCAAATCAATAGAGAACCTGCAAACCCACTTCCTAAATGTTTTGGTCTAAAACACGTATTTCTATAGCTCAAACCGTAAATTGGATCTCTTATTCGCGATCCTTGCGATGATACGATCCCGTGGGTATGTTTTCGTAAATTTTCGAAGTCGTTTGACTTCAGGGGCAAAATCGTAATTTTGCTAAATACATTTCCCTAATCACCTATCTAACTATTCTAATTACCCCCCTAATTACCTAATCACTTACCGAAGCCCTCACGTCAGCAGCCCCACGAGGAAATCGTTGCAACCTTTTCCATGGTTAGTCAAGGCTAACCATCTACTGTAATTAATGAACCCACTAATTACGTGTTATTATTATATTAATAACCTATCTTATATAAACCCCGTTCTTCTTCACCCTCAGTTCACTCAGCCCGAACGAAAGGAAGTGAACCCATTCCCCTCACTTTTCGTTCGTACTCCCACCCATACACAGTGACTCACCCTCACTCCATCTCATTCACAACCCATTTGATATCAACCCAACCCACACCCCGTCACACAGGATCTCACCCGTATCATCTCCCTCTCTTTCCTAAGCCCGAACTGTCACGCCCCGCTTCCCAAAAGTGTGGAGGCGAGACGTGAGAAGGTCCGCACAGACGTGGAGCTGTGAAGCCACACGCCTGATAAGCGTCAATAAATCAATCAATCTGCAGATCCTTGCAACGCGATACGAAACAAAGATAATAATACAGGAAAAGAGTCAAAAGACAATCTCAGAATATCCATCATATTAAATTCCAACATCACAGAAAAAGCCACCAGGCTTAAAGAGAAAAGAATCTAAGGGCACAAACATGGCCAACAAAAGTACAAAATACAACAAAGGTGCCACGCACCGACAACTAACAGGAATCCTAAAACAAAAGGAATCTGCAAGATCCTAAGAAAGAACACCGGTATCTCAAACTCCTCGTCAAACAACAGAATCGGGCACGAACTCCACGAACTCGTCGCCCTCAACAACAATCTCATGCTCGGCAACTAACTTGCGACACCCAAAGAGAAAGGGGCACATATCAGCAAGTCTAAAAAGACTTGGGCAAGGAAACTGAAAGGAATGTAAACTAACAACCTAACAGTTATAGCATGATGCGTGGCAAGTATAGCATGGAAGTAACAAGTGAAGTACAAGTAGCAAGTATCAAGTGGTAGGTGTGACATGTATTGTCAAGTAACAAGTACAAGGGATCACTCACACACAGGGGAGTGCCCTATTGCCCGCGGGCTGTGTTCAAGTACAAGTCAAGTAAATCATGTCAAGTAAACACGTCGTGCACAGAGATTCCGCATGTTGGCTAGAGTGGCTGATCGGGCCAACTCATAAGCTCAAGTGACCGTTTATCTCTACCCCTCCCACGTGTGTCGAGCCAGGGCATTACCCCCGAACACGGAATGCTCGCTTCTGGAACACGAGCCAGGAAATGTGCTTAACACGGATGTCGAGCCAGGGCATTACCCCCGAACACGGAATGCTCGCTTTTGGTACACAAGCCAGGAAGTGTATTGACACGTATGGCATAGGGTTATGCCCACGAAAAGTGGGTGCCTAGCCGGAAACTAGTAGGTCGGGCATTGGCTATCAACCAACACATGGCCCGCTTCTGGAACACTGGCCAGGAAACACAAGTATTGTAGCGTGTGCTACAAATGCGACATTCAACATGGATGGCATGGCATGTAGTAAGGCGTACAGATAAGGAATTAAACATGGCAGTTTAATATGCATGAACAACAAGTTAAAAGGGTTGGATCTAGCTTCGTTGTCAAGCTAGATCAATTGAGGTGACGGATCTAGTTTCGTTGTCAAACTAGATCAAATATGCGTCTAGGCGGCTATCATTTCACCGTCTAGTCTCTTTTACGCTACAACAAGCAAATGGCCTAAAACATGGCCTAAACCCTAAGTGGCAAGTTTCACTTGCCTCACGCCAAGGAAGACGATCAACGAGGCACGCCACGAAATGTTAACTACGGAGATGAAATCGCTGCCACGGCAAGACAACATTAGAACAACATCCAACCTAGTTTGTAACGACCCACTCTCGGGGCCCGTTACTTATTTGGTTTATTCGCAGGTTCCGCAGTTTACCAGTGAAATCAGCATAGTCACAACGCAGAGATGTACCAACAACACTCAAACCAGCTTACAGACATTATTACAGTCCAAATTAAAGTACAACAACAACTAACACTCTCTCACACCAATACATGAAAGGAAATGCAAAAAAGGAAATACATAGTACAATACACACTCCGACAGAAAAGTAACTAAAACTCCGCAGCCTCCGGGTCGTACAGAGGCTCCTCATACTCTGGAGCAATCTCCTCAATCAGGTCGTCGTCTGCCGGTGCCACGAGTGGAACCGAAGGTAAGTCACAAGGATTCTAAACAAAGAAAAGGAGTACTGTGCAAGTATGACAAGCAGAGGTAAAGTAAAGTACGGTGTAGTGTCTGTACAAGTGCAGAAAGTAAAGTACATGTCTGTAAAGAAGTAACCGTGCAAGCTCCAATAGAACTACGTGACTCAAGTCTGAGAGTACAATATGTGACCTTTCAGTTCGTCTCTTGCCTGGGTGCTACCCAGACGAATGTTGGAACCCAGGCAGCAGTATGGTTTGCCGAAACGCAGGCAGCAGGACAGGGCGCCGAAACACAGGCGACATGACAGGTAGACCAAACTCTAGTCACTCCCGTACTCTCGCAAACTATGAGTTACCCCAAAACCCGGTGTTGTGTCAAGTACAAGTTCTTTACATGAACGTTCCACGGGATGTTCCAAGTCAAGTCCCACACAAGAAAGTGGCGTATGTTTCCGTGCTTCGAGCACGTAGTAGTGCGGTGCTACAAGTTCGTACGAGCACAGTGGCTAGATTTCTAAGGTTAGAACCTATCGTGACTTACCAAAATTAATACCGTTGTAGTAAGCCGGAAGATGATCTAGGGCTTCCTCAGAAGTTGGTACACCAAAGTCTGTACCTGCAACACAAAATACTTATTTTAGAAAAACACGACTTTTTCCTATTTAATAATTAGGTTAGTTTGATTTTTAAACTCGTTAAAACGGTGTCGGAAAATATTTAAAATTTTTATATAAACCTAAAATAATTATTTAGATTTTACTGCAAGAGGGGAGAATTTTCAGAAGCTTCTGTAATTTCTTATAATTTTTAGAAACTCAAAACTAGCTTAAAACATGACTTATTTAAGTGACGCGTATTTTCCGTAATTTATTACGGGATCAATACAAGTCGGAATAACTTGAATGAATAGTCGAAACGACCGTCTCAAAGTCTATTATCACATATAATTTTATCACATATTTTGTGTGTGAAAACAGCGAGTTACGATTTTTAGAACGAATTATACGTATTTAATTTTAAGGTTCAAAAAATGATTCTGGGAAAAGTAGGTGTCTGATCGAGGTGAGACCAGCGCCAATGGATCCGAAATATCGTTTCTGATTTTCTGGAGCTATCCACACATTTTTCTAGGCCCTGTATAATTAGTTATGGATTAAAAACCCTAAAACCTTATTTATAATTATTTAAAAAATGAAAATACGAATTTTCGTTGTATTTACGAGTTTGCCATTCAAGTGTAAACTCACGCAGCTAACGCCGACGGGGCCGTGGGCGCTCGACGAGCGACGGGGGCGGCCCGTGGGTGGTCGGCGACGGCGGGGGCGGCCCGTGGGTGGTCGGCGACGGCGGGGGCGGCCCGTGGGTGGTCGGCTGAGCGGCGGCGGCGGGGGCCGCTGTGCGAGCGTGGAAGCGGCGACGGCGGGCTTTGGGGCTTCGGGGCTGCTGTCGTCGGCGCAGCGGCTCCGGCGGAACGCGGGACGGCGCTTGGGCGGCGGCGAAGCACGGCGACTGCGGCGGAGCGACGGTCGGAGGCCGGAGGAGGGTGAACGGGAGTGAGATAGGGAGGGAGAGTGAAAGGGTATCGGAGTGAGGGAGATGAGCGCGGCCTGTGAAAATTTTAAACTTAACTTAGGATTTTAATTGGGTTTATAGGATTAGGGGGTATTTATAGGCTTATAACTACTATTAGTATTTAATTTTTAGTCAAAATAACATTAATTAGGTTGGTGAGAGCTTTAGAAAAAGGGGTATCATGCATGCACCACGTTTAAACGTGGGGGGTTAGGTAGGGATAAGGTGCGATTAAGATTTGTAAAAATAATTAGGAAAGTAGTAAAATGTAATAGTTAAAATGGTCACCAAATTACGATTTTGCCCTTGGATGAAATGATTCCGAAAAATTACGAAAACATACCCATGGGTTCGTATCGTCACGAGGATGGCGAATACGAAGTCTGTTTCAGGGTTTGGGCTACGGGGATACTAGTTTTTGGCCAAAACGTTTAGAAAGCGGGTTTGCGGGTTCTCTAATGAAATGATAACAGAAAATTACGAAATTAATGTGGGGAGCCCTAAATGCTCATAGGACGCTATTGTAGAAGTTTAAAAATGTTTTGAAGACGTTTGAATAGAAAATAAATTCGTCGAATCAAAACGGTAATTTTTGAAAATGAATTTTAACAGAAATGTTTTGGGCATTTGCGGAAATCTGAAATTGCTGAAATAAAATATGATAAGTCTAGTGTTCTAAAATATTTTTATAAGAATTTTTGAAATCAGTTTTGTTAGAAAATTCGTGACTAACATTTATAAAAAATTTTGAAAATCCGCAAAAATACGTAACTTGATGTTATCTAAAAATACAGGTCGTTACATTCTACCCTCCTTAAAATAATTCCGTTCTCGGAATTTAAAAATCTCTGTTGAAAATAATTGATTTTATGAAGAAACTCAAACAAATAAATGATAGAAAAAAAATAGTAATATTTGTAAATCAGGCTGTAAATAACACGAAATATAATGTGATATTATAACATCAAGAAAATAAGAGATGATATATATATGAATACATACTATTAACAACACCATAGTTTTCGTAACTATTCCTGAGACCAGTATCATTACAATAGTTACACTGCCATCTCAAGTAGACCAAGATCAACATGAGATAATAATATCACATGAAAATGAGGGCTATTATGATGACAACATCTATTCGAACTTGGAACCTGAGGTGATAAGCCAGTAGCAAGCTATTTAAACCACATAAACCGGAAGACTATAAAGTTTATTCGTGCTACTGGTGACTAACGGGGTCTGGCCACAGATGTTGTTTATAATATAGCATGTATCGACTAATCCACGGGTACCAACACCATCAATTTCCATAATGCCCAACCACATGCTAACGTCCAAATCACCGCCCAAAGGTAAGTACAAGGCCAACACTCTAAGTCAGTACTCACTGCTAGCATTCCTTCCGTCAATCTCCATACTATCCCACAATAAGGCAAGATCCAAGCTCTCATCCAGAGCCAAGCACAAGGCCTACATCCAACTTCAACACCCAAGGCCAATATCATGCCAATAATCATCGCCATTACTCCTTCCGTAGACCAATACTCGATATTCGCAACACCCAACATCACCCAACAAATGAACAACCAAAAACACGCTTTCCCGCACACCAAAAGGAGTAGATGCAAGAGGAAGCCTAAACGGGATCTCAACCTGGGTGAGGCCCATGCCAGAGAGCTCAAGAGAAGCCCAAGGATCACGGCTTCCCAAGATCTCAGCCACACAGCGGTAGTGAGGGTGGCGGCGAGGGTCGTCGCCAAGGCCAAAAATCCCAAAACATATCGTCGGAGGACCATCGGTGGTTGCGGGCCCACGGCGACGAGGGCTGCGGCTGGTTGACGATCCATGGCAGGGGTTTCCGATGGAGTGGAGCGGAAGCTGGCGGAGCTTCGGGTGAGATGGCGAGCTCGCTTGGGGAAGAGGCCGGGAGGAGGAGGGGGCGATGTCTGAGCGAAAAGGGAACCATGGGGTGGCTTGGGGAGGAAGGAGAGGAGGGGTTAAAAAGAAAAGGGGGGCACCGAAAGTCGTCGAGGTTAGGCGGAAACGGGGCTCGAGGTGGGAAGCAGACAAACGAATTTAAGAGGGGGGAGGAAGGTGGTAGGTGGAATAGGAAGTCAAACCCTTGGAAAAAGAAGTTGGGCTAGAAGAAAAACACGAGCTCAAAAGACGCAACAGCCTACATGTAATACCCTTATGTTTGAACTACTATCCTTATGTGTATTATTATACTGGTATGCGTATTATGTATATGAGTGTGAGTAGATAAAAATTGTATTAGATGTATGTTGTGCTTGTTGTTAATTTGGGATTCCATTCTTAAATTATTGTAGTTCATTTTCATGCTATAGTTCTAATTACCATGCTATAAAGATATTATCCTTGTGTTAAATCACCCAAATGGTTATGTTATAAAATTGACAGTGTTATACCCTTGTGATACTATGCCATGTTAATTATCACCCTTGGGTTAATTCAGAAAGTTCATGCTATTCTCTTGCTTGTTGCCATTTTGCACTTGTAGTTGTATGTGAAAGAATGCCCTTTTGTAGTAGTTCATATGTTCCTATATCCATGCATCTTGTACGCTTCAATTACTTAAGAGAAAGTCATTTTCCATATTGCTATATTTCGGCCATGGGCCTAGTTACAAATTTATGAAATTGTTGTTGAAAGAAAGAAACTATGCAATTGTTACGAAAAGAAAGAAAAATAAGGAGAAAGAGGAATGTTGTGTAATGTTGTGTGTTGGGATTTTGTTTAATACTAATGTGACTTGGTGTGGAATTTCAATATCATACATATGTGGGTTAAAAGGGAAGGCATGGAATGGATTTGTAGGGGTATATGAGATGGAAAAGGGGTGCACAAGGAGATGCATGGCCATATATGAATGAAATGGAAAGTAAATGGAAAAGACCCTATAAAGCCATGCCATGATAGCCCTATGACCCATGTGTGTATGGTATTATTATTCCATAATCTTGCTTAATACAACTTGTAATGATATAATGCAAAGTATGATCTCAAATGAAGTGATAATTGTTAAATTGTTGTTATCATCTCTCTTTAATTATGCAAGTCATCGTGCCTTTATGTTTTCCACTCCATAATTGTAACTTACCTTATATTCAATGTCCTTATGTCTCTTTTATGTTCTATGCCATGTTGTGGTATCATGTTACTCCTATGTCATACATCTTTTATGTTTCAATTATATTATGTCATTTGCCATGCCATGTAGCATTTGCATACCATGTTAATAATATGCCTTGAGATTGGGATATCCTACTTGGACACGCTTTGACGTGCTCCTCCCGTGGTTTTTCAGGTGATAGTAGTCTTGCAGGTGCAGTTGGGTATTGGCGGTTGGAGTTATTGGTGGGTGTAGTTTTGAGGGTTGTAATTGTGAGATACTGTTGTAATTTGAGAGTGGGTTAAATATTTGTACTCATATTTGTAATTGATGTTCATTATATATATGAATGTGTTGTTTTTTTGTTGAATTTTGTCGTATATGTTATTCTTTGGTGTTGTATGATTGGAGCAGTACATGTACTTCCCAGCACATGCGCAGTGGCCTGCTGGTTTTATTTGTATTTCTCTTCGTAACACTCGCCGCTCTGGGATCACCTGGGACGAATTCGTACTTATCGGGTATCCCGGAGACCTGGTCGTTACACTACACTTACACGTCGGATTTGGCTCGTCTCAAAATCTCCAGTACCATCCTTGAATACTTCTGAGCGTCCTTCGATCTGCATCTGCTGAGTAGTTCGAACTTCTGATGATCGAAAACTCGAACGCTGCCCTCCTTAAAATAAACATAGCTAGGGTTCAAGTAAACTAGAGATAGAAGATTCTAAGAAGGTCAATCGAAAGGTCATCAAGATAGAGGAAGGTCTGTAGTGGAGAAGATCGATGACGCAACATAATCATGATTCACGTCCTTGCGGCCCAGCGGACACGGCCAGGGAAGTGACTAAGTCAGGATCACTTATGCCCAGTCTAGCTAGGTCGATCCAACAGCCTTTAGCCAAGCACATTGACCGGTATCATGGTCCATTGAAGGAAGATTATCATTTAAATGCGTGCCACCGACACAGAAGGATTTTTTTATACAACTATCCTATTTAGATTTTTATAATGGCTTTTATTAAGGCTAGGTAGGTCAACTCCATTGGGGCTCTCCGAGGTGTTTCCGTCCGTCTTTCGAGTGTCAAACCTGCATCCATAATAATGTCAGCTTAGTTGAGTATCGTATACGATACATCCTGGTTTTACTATACTGTTCACGAGGTATTTTGCACGGGCCTGCATGGGCCGCCAAACTTGTAACGACCCGCTCTCGGGGCCCGTTACTTATTTGGTTTATTCATCGGTTCCGCAGTTTACCAGTGAAATCAGCATAGTCACAACGCAGAGATGTACCAACAACACTCAAACCAGCTTACAGACATTATTACAGTCCAAATTAAAGTACAACAACAACCAACACTCTCTCACGCCAATACATGAAAGGAAATGCAAAAAAGGAAATACATAGTACAATACACACTCCGACAGAAAAGTAACTAAAACTCCACGGCCTTCGGGTCGTACACAGGCTCCTCATACTCTGGAGCAATCTCCTCAATCAGGTCGTCGTCTGCCGGTGCCACAAGTGGAACCGAAGGTAAGTCACAAGGATTCTAAACAAAGAAAAGGAGTATTGTACAAGTATGACAAGCAGAGGTAAAGTAAAGTACGGTGTAGTGTCTGTACAAGTGCAGAAAGTAAAGTGCATGAATGTAAAGAAGTAACCGTGCAAGCTCCACTAGAACTACGTGACTCAAGTCGGAGAGTACAATATGTGACCTTTCAGTTCGTCTCTTGCCTGGGTGCTACCCAGACGAATGCCGGAACCCAGGCAGCAGTATGGTTTGCCGAAACGCAGGCAGCAGGACAGGGCGCCGAAACACAGGCGACAGGACAGGTAGACCAAACTCTAGTCACTCTTGTACTCTCGCAAACTATGAGTTACCCCAAAACCCGGTGTTGTGTCAAGTACAAGTTCTTTACATGAACGTTCCACGGGATGTTCCAAGTCAAGTCCCACACAAGAAAGTGGCGTATGTTTCCGTGCTTCGAGCACGTAGTAGTGCGGTGCTACAAGTTCGTACGAGCACAGTGGCTAGATTTCTAAGGTTAGAACCTATCGTGACTTACCAAAATTAATACCGTTGTAGTAAGCCGGAAGATGATCTAGGGCTTCCTCAGAAGTTGGTACACCAGAGTCTGTACCTGCAACACAAAATACTTATTTTAGAAAAACACGACTTTTTCTTATTTAATAATTAGGTTAGTTTGATTTTTAAACTCGTTAAAACGGTGTCGGAAAATATTTAAAATTTTTATATAAACCTAAAATAATTATTTAGATTTTACTGCAAGAGGGGAGAATTTTCAGAAGCTTCTGTAATTTCTTATAATTTTTAGAAACTCAAAACTAGCTTAAAACATGACTTATTTAAGTGACGCGTATTTTCCGTAATTTCTTACGCGATAAATACAAGTCGGAATAACTTGAATGAATAGTCGAAACGACCGTCTCAAAGTCTATTATCACATATTTTGTGTGTGAAAACAGCGAGTTACGATTTTTAGAACGAATTATACGTATTTAATTTTAAGGTTCAAAAAATGATTCTGGGAAAAGTAGGTGTCTGATCGAGGTGAGACCAGCGCCAATGGATCCGAAATATCGTTTCTGATTTTCTGGAGCTATCCACACATTTTTCTAGGCCCTGTATAATTAGTTATGGATTAAAAACCCTAAAACCTTATTTATAATTATTTAAAAAATGAAAATACGAATTTTCGTTGTATTTACGAGTTTGCCATTCAAGTGTAAACTCACGCAGCTAACGCCGACGGGGCCGTGGGCGCTCGACGAGCGACGGGGGCGGCCCGTGGGTGGTCGGCGACGGCGGGGGCGGCCCGTGGGTGGTCGGCGACGGCGGGGGCGGCCCGTGGGTGGTCGGCTGAGCGGCGACGGCGGGGGCCGCTGTGCGAGCGTGGAAGCGGCGACGGCGGGCTTTGGGGCTTCGGGGCTGCTGTCGTCGGCGCAGCGGCTCCGGCGGAACGCGGTACGGCGCTTGGACGGCGGCGGAGCACGGCGACTGCGGCGGAGCGACGGTCGGAGGCCGGAGGAGGGTGAACGGGAGTGAGATAGGGAGGGAGAGTAAGAGGGTATCAGAGTGAGGGAGATGAGCGCGGCCTGTGAAAATTTTAAACTTAACTTAGGATTTTAATCGGGTTTATAGCATTATGGGGTATTTATAGGCTTATAACTACTATTAGTATTTAATTTTTAGTCAAAATAACATTAATTAGGTTGGTGAGAGCTTTAGAAAACGGGGTATCATGCATGCACCACGTTTAAACGTGGGGGGTTAGGTAGGGATAAGGTGCGATTAAGATTTGTAAAAATAATTAGGAAAGTAGTAAAATGTAATAGTTAAAATGGTCACCAAATTACGATTTTGCCCTTGGATGAAATGATTCCGAAAAATTACGAAAACATAACCATGGGTTCGTATCGTCACGAGGATGGCGAATACGAAGTCCGTTTCAGGGTTTGGGCTACGGGGATACTAGTTTTTGGCCAAAACGTTTAGAAAGCGGGTTTGCGGGTTCTCTATTGAAATGATATCAGAAAATTACGAAATTAATGTGGGGAGCCCTAAATGCTCATAGGACGCTATTGTAGAAGTTTAAAAATGTTTTGAAGACGTTTGAATAGAAAATAAATTCGTCGAATCAAAACGGTAATTTTTGAAAATGAATTTTAACAGAAATGTTTTGGGCATTTGAGGAAATCTGAAATTGCTGAAATAAAATATGATAAGTCTAGTGTTCTAAAATATTTTTATAAGAATTTTTGAAATCAGTTTTGTTAGAAAATTCTTGACTAACATTTATAAAAAAATTTTGAAAATCCGCAAAAATACGTAACTTGATGTTCTCTAAAAATACAGGTCGTTACATAGTTTATCATTAGGGTTTCAATAAAATCACAAGGAGAGTTATGAGAAAACCAAAGGATCAAACCCTACCGTATAGAAGCGGAAGATCGATGCCGAGCAAGCACGGCAACGTAAGAACGGTTCGGGAAACTAGGGCTCAGATCTGGAATGGCGAGGAAATCGGGAGAAAACGAGATTTGGGGGTTTTCCGGCGATCTAGAGTTGGTGGCCGGCCAAACTGGAGAGGGGGAGACGCTCTTGATGAAGGAGGAAGGTTAGGGGAAGATGGATGGTGATTTGGGGAAGAAGGAGGCTCAGGAGAGGAAGAAGGAAGAAAGAAAACGTTTGGGGGGTTTAAATAGAAAGAGCTGGCGGCTGCCCAAAAATTAGGGTTTCGACACTGATTAGTCGGTCAAGGAAGAGTTACTGACCGACTAGTTTAGCAACTAGTCGGTCGGTCGACCAACTGTGACCGACTAGAATCAAACATTGAAAGAAGGGGAAAATCTGGGAAGTGAATTAGTCGTTCTGTGAAGGCCCGTCGACCGACTAGTTTGGAATCTAGTCGGTCGGTGAGTGTTCATGAACCGACTAACGAGGAACAGTAGCTTAGGTAAAATTTATCAAAGGAACTAGTCGGTCTGAGAGCAAGTTCTGACCGACTAGTTTCACATCTAGTCGGTCGGTGATTGTTCTTAGACCGACTAAGAGTAAACAGTAACTCTTGTACAGTAGATTTAAAGAACTAGTCGGTTTGAGAAGAGTTCCTGGCCGACTAGATTGAATTCTGGTCGGTTGGTCCGCCTTCTCGAACCAACTAAGATGCACTAAAAGTGCCGATTCGAATCGCGGAGCTTCGGGAAGATTCCTATGGCTTCTAAGATCACTCTAACTCTAAGATATGAGCGATTTGAAGCTCGTCACGAATGACTTACTCCGAAATCGATGATCGAAGGAAGAAGCTAGAAAATCACAACGAACGAATGAAAACGAAAGCCACGGAGACGGAAAATCACATCCAAGGAGAAGATCCACCAAGCATATATTTTTAATATAGATAATCCAATTATACGAAAACCAGTCGTTACACGAACGGCAACCAAACCCTCTCCTTCTCCTTCGTTCTGTTCTCCACGGTGACCCGAACCCATGCTCTCCCGAATGCTCTCCCTCTCCTCCTCCGCTTCCGCCCATATCCAAGGCCGCCGCCAGTCATTACCAGCCTCCGCCGCTCCCCGCATGTTTTCCGCTCCCCACGACACCGCTTCGACCGTACCGCAATCACCTACAGCCTTTGACGGTGCCCCTCAGCTCCACAGACCCGCCACCGCCCGAAAACACCTCCCCGTCAGTGAGCTGCTCCGCCGCCGCTGACCCCCGAAGACCCTCGCTCTCCTCCAGAACCTCCGTTAGGCTCAGCCCACTCCGCCACCTTCAT
Organism: Scilla litardierei; assembly: GCA_030789695.1. NCBI lineage: Eukaryota > Viridiplantae > Streptophyta > Magnoliopsida > Asparagales > Asparagaceae > Scilla > Scilla litardierei. The sequence goes on from CM061139.1 coordinate 162,137,072, forward strand.
TCATCGAGCAACGCCGCTACACCCACGCCCACGACGACGCCGGAGGGGTCGACGCCGCCCGCCGACCATCCCCGCTCCGCCCCGAAGCAAACCCGAGCTCCTCCGACGCGACACACCGCCCGTCGCTGCTTTTCGAGCTCGACGTCCTCCACCATCAAACCAAGCAGCGGCCTCCCATCACTCCTCTCCTCCTCTGTTCCCCCGCTCCCGGGCTCGACCAACCCCGCTCACCGCCGCCTCCCCTTGCCTCAGGAGATCGCTGCCCATCGCCGCACACTTCACCGCCGACCCATCCACGCAGGCTGCTCGCGCCATTCGTAAACCCCCAAAATCGACATGTGCCGCCACCTCCTCCTCGCTTCGTCGCCGTTGCCCGCTCCTCTGCCACCACTGCCACCTGACGCCGCCGCCGCCTCGCCACGCCGCCGTGATCCCGCCGCCGACGAACACACGCGAGAAAGCCCACGTGCTGTCAGACGATGAGAACGAACGAAGAGATAGGTTTAAACGTAGTTTAATATGTATATAAATATGTATTTACGTATTTTCGTATATTTATAAATGATATTATTGGACTTAAATTGATAGTAATTCATATAAGCCTCAGAAAAATACAAGAACAGCTCCAGAAAATCAGAAATAACGTTCTGGACCCAATGGTGCTGGTTTCATCTCAATCAGATGTGTAGTTTTTCCAGAATAAATTTTTTACCTTAAAAGATAAATACATTATTTTTATTCAAAAATTCGTAACTTCTTATTTTCATGTAAACTGATACGTGAGAAAAATATATGTTATAGTACTAGTTAATACGGTCATTTTGACCATTTGTTGGTAGAATTCCGACGTATGGTTTGCCCTAAAGAAATCTTTGAAATATATAATGAAAAATCGTTTTCTCATTTTTAATTAGTTTTAAATTGATTTTAAGCTTCTAAAATTATGAAAAATACCTATAGGCCTTAGAAAAATATTTTCTTCCTATATAAAATTATTTTGCTCCCATGTAGCCCATCTAAAAATATTTAATATGTATTTTGACGAGTTCTAAGCTATTAGAAAAAATGGAAACTGTTAAGAAAAATAGAGAGAACAATAGTGTAGCCTTTAACTAATGATTTCTTGTGTTTGCAGGTACCAATCCTCGTGCACCAACTCCTCTAGCTCCAACCTCGTCTTACTACGACGAGCTCGAATTTCGTAAGTCACGACTAATTCTAAAATTAGAGAATTAGATAAGTGCCCCTGTATGGACTTAGGAACACCACCTATAGCCTCAGAACGACTACTTGACTTGAACCGAACTAGAAACCTAATCTAATAGGAAAGTAATCAACCACAGATTACTTTGCCAACTTTCAACATTAGTGGTTGAAGCACACAATCATCAACTTGGGTAAATTGTGCGCTAAACAACACTACTACATGCTCGAAGCATGGAATCGGTATCACCGTTTTTGGACTTGTCTTTATCCTCAGTTCACTTTGACACAGTCTGCTTTGGAACGAGTTACTACTCTCTGGTTTTCAATAAGAAAGTCAACCAGTTGTCTTGGTTTGACTAGTAACATGTGGAACATCTTGTGGAATATCTTGTGGAACATCTCATGGAACATCATGAAAGGAACATGTACATAGAACACTTGACACTTCACTGGGGTTTTGGGGTAACTCATAGTTTGAGAGAGTGCGGGAGTGACTGGAGTTCGATCTTCCTGTCCAGTCGCCTGAGTTTTGGCATCCCGTCCTGCTGCATGGGTTTTGGCAAAATACATGTCTTGCTGCCTGTGTTTTTGGCATTCGTCTGGGTCGCGCCCAGGTAAGAGATGGACTTGATGGTCACATATTGTACTCTCCGACTTGAGTCACGTAGTGTAGTTACTTTTGCACAGTCACCTTTACTTTATGTACTACAGTCACCTTTACTTCACGTGTTCCATGCACGTTACTTACTACACTTGTACAGTCACCAGTACTTTACTTGTCGTACTTTTAGCTACAGCAGTAGTATGTTTCACCTGCCTAGCCTATTTTACACTTACACTACCACAGTACAGTGAGTCTCTCCTTTCAGTTCAGTTTGCCTTACTTTTCAGTTGTGTACAGTTGTTGCTCAGTACTTTACTTTTCACTCTGGTCTGCTTGTACGTAGTTACTTTTGTCATACTTGTGCACTGCTTCTTTTCTATATGTAGAATTGTTGTGACTTACATACGGTTCCATCTTGGTGGCACCGCAGACGACGTACATATGGAGGTAGATGCTCTTGAGCTAATAGCGCAAGAATTCGACCATGAGACCGCAGCTTCCAGAGTTATTTTCAGTTGTGTACTTTTCTTCTTTCATGAATATTTGTTGGGACATCTTGTACAGTATGGATTGTAATAATTGGACATTATTTGAGTATTTTTGTACATCTCTGCATCGTGGCTATTTTGGTTTCACTGGTAACCTGCAGGACCTGCGCAAATATCAAATAAGTAACGGCCCCCCCTGAAGCGGGTCGGTACAGGGTGAGCCTCAATCCGAGCTGTTAGAGGATGTGGGAGGATGTTAGAGGATCTCAGAGCTAATTCCGGGGCTGTTCGAGCCAAATCCAAGCTACAAGAGTCTCGTTCAGGCTACTGGAGCTTCGTCACGGGGCCTCGTCCGAGCTACTGGGGTCTCGTCTAAGTTGCTAGCAGAGGAAATTTCATGTGCTATCAGCATGGTTTAATTTAAAAAATTGAATTTTTTTGGGGTATATTCTATACATCATGGATGATTGCCATACCAAAATTCAAGTGAATCTAATGCTATCTGACAAACGATCTACCCGGAAAAATTTAACGGTTTCGAAAGAATAGAACTTATACAACGGGTGGATCAAGGGTTAAATGCCCGTAGGGATCACTGTTATTAGGGGGTTTGAGGTTTAAAATGTATACAACAATCTTGAAAAAGATTTTCAAAATCTTTTTGAAATAAAACTATGACTATCATCGTAAGAAATTTTCTTGCGCTGACAATGATACATGCATATGGCCAGCCCTAGGCTCACGCAACAAACATGCCCAGAGAAGTCCATAGCCTCAGACCCATAGCTTTTGAGGCTGATCGCTCCTCCACTGAAGACAACAGCTGAACTAAACTCCCTCATCAATATTGACCACTAAGCTCATAATCAATTAGGGCATTCATGGACCAACCGTTCAGCTCGTCATTAATGCCAACTGTTTAAGCCAAAGCAATCAAGCGACGTAAACGCTCGAGCGTTACTCTACAACGTCCCTCATTAGCCGTGCCTATATATAATCGCCCAGACGAAGGGAGAAGGGAGGATCTAGTTTACAACTCCCAAGACCATCTTCTGGTATCTACTCCACCCAATACTCTTACATTTTCTCTATAGCTTGGCGTGATAACTAGCGGCCTGTCTCCCAACAGATCAGCCATAGTTACCTCGAGCCTCATCGAGTCACTAACTGAGTACTTAAGCATAGGAGGAGATTTGGGTCAGATCCCAGATCCGACCCTCTTGTCGAGCTCCTAATATTGCAGGTCCTTTATGTTGAAGGAGGTGGAAAGGAGTTCAGGAAGTAGCTCGGAGACCATTCGGGCTTAACAGAGACAATATGGGCTTAGCGAGGATAGCTCGGATCATATGAGGACCGTTTGAGCCATGAGAAGATAGCTCGGAGCTGGGGGAGACAATTCAGAGATAGCCCGGATCTGCCCTCAAAAGTTCTGATCCGACCTAAACCGCATGGGGGGCAGCCCAAAGACAGCTCGGATCCAACTCCAAATAGCTCGATCGTGACCTACACAGTCCGGGTCAGCTGGCTCAGTGCCCGAACAGCAACCAATAGCTCAGACTGATCAGCCCAATCGACCCGGGGATAGATCGTCCAACAATCGGTCAACCGTCAACCTTCTACCATAAACCACGTAGTAATATTAGTATACTTGACGTGGTGACCAAAAAGCCCGTCAACAACATTGAAATCGTGAAGTTTCCCAAAAACGTACCTTGAACTTTGACCTAGATTGAGCGTGGTTTTGTTTTGTTTTCCCAAATCTCAGGGTGATTTTAGGAAATCATGCCACAATCAAGAATAAAAAGCAGGCCAAAATTTAGGCTAGTTTAAATTTAGTATAAGTTAGTTGAAATTTCATTAGTTAGAGTAGTATTCTGTAAGTTTTTTTTTCTTCAAAGTTCAAGATTGTTTTAATGAAAATAGGCCAAAGTTACAAAATTTTGCCTAAAATTAACCAACTATACATGACGCCAGTGTAAGACTGCCATGGAGGTCCCACCATCAAGTAAGGTGTACCCCCACGCGTATGTATCTGGTTCAACTACAATAATCACTTTGACATGGCTCCGTTTTATGGGGCGGATGATGACGTGTTCTTAGTAACAGTCAACAAGTCATACAACAAGTGTCCCGATCTTTTGACCTCAAACGCGTTACAGCATGCTAGACCTCGACACGCACGCAAAAAATTCTAATGCGAACTTAATTAATAGACATTACGATCTCATTGCCAACCCCCTCAATAATTTTCCAAGTATCCGCCATTATATATATCGTCACCCACATCATCATGCTTCATACCAGTGGCGTATTGGTATTGAATACTTCGCTCAGCTACACGTCAAGCTCGTACGTATTTTCTATTTTGCTCAACTACATGTTCTAGTTCAACTACATGCTCTTCAAGTTCGTACGTAATTGTCCCTTTTTTTACAGTGTTCACATCAAACTTCATTGCTGATGTCTAGGCAGTTGGTATTCTAGGCAGTTGGTATTCTACAAGCATAAGCTTATTTTATTTTCAAAGCTTCACGTACGTCGACGGCAGGCAATGCCAAGGTTTCAAAAATGAAGTCATGCTTGTCAAAAACGAATAGAGACCTTCACTTCATACGAATAGATACAAATTTACAAAGCAAATGTCAAGACAATGTGCATGATATCACCCCAAACTCTTGTAGCTAACCTACTCCATTGAATCGCAAGAAGAAATAAGAAGCCGTTAAGCTATAATATATTCATGTATCTGAACCCAAAATGGACATTATCATGCATGCTGGTGTGAACAAGCCTCTCTTAAGATTCAACGAAACCATCCGAGGACTCGAACCCCGTTGTTGGATTGAATGCCAAGAAAACTCGAAACTTGGAAGTCGGAGAGCATATCCGGAATTTGTTCTGAAAAGGAGAAGTAGGAGCGTTAGGTTGGACTATGTACAAAGTTGGCTAAGTGTCGAGCATTTAGCTCAAGACAAATCACGCACGTACGTAGGGTTGAACCTTACCAACAAAGAGTTGATTAGTATTGATTTGAAAGGGAGGGGGGGTGGACTCTTGAATGGTTGAAGATGGGGTCGATTTTAATGATTTCATGCTCAAGTGGCTCTTAGCGTCGTGGTTTAGCCAGATTGCGCGTAAAACTGTTCAATATCCTACCAACCTTCTTTATTTAAAGAGGAGGACATGTTCAACATTAAGAGTTGGTGGGTTGGTGGGTTTTTGGCCGCATACCATTCTGTGACAACTCGAGAGTGGGTTGCTGGATTGGATAATGTAGTATATTAGCGTTTCTTTTTCCCCTAGCTCCAAATGAACCATGCGAACTGCCCGATTTGATGCTGAAGTAGGGACCGGGAACTGGCAACGCCGACCGTTCAAGTTCCACCACAAAACTGTAATGAAAATATATGGTTATATATATATGACGAGATTGAGAGAACGAGCTAGAGAAAGAAATTTGTTATTGAGGATTTCAGATATGGCTGAGAGTTTTTTGATACAGAAGAAGAGAAACTCCATCCTCTTTATATAGGGGGGTCACCACCATATCTTCCATCCCGCAACTGCCCCTGGATTTTGCTCAACCGCCCACGATTTCCTCAACGGCCATGTGAGACTTGGTCTCTCGGTTGAGGAAAATCCTCAACCGAGTATCGGGTCGGTTACCAGTTGATTTGGCCATATCATGGCCGTAACCAACTTACATCTCCCACTTGGCCTGAAATGGCCAAGTTCATTCCGGTCATACTCTCACTATCCGTAAGATATAACACATGATGTAATTTCACATATTCCCACTATCCGTGCGATATGCACATTTAATTTACCGAGTGTAATCATTATATATGATTGTCTCCTTTCATTATTCATGAAAGCTTCCTTGACTTAGATATTTCTAAGTCCCATCAAACCAACATATTTGATGAATGTACCTGTTGGAATACCATTCGTCAAGGGATCAACTATCATATATATCGCTTGTTGGAATATAAGTCACATTGACTTCTTTCCTTTCCACCATATCATGTATGTAATGATATTGTATTTTAATATGTCTTCCTTTGGAACTGTTTGCACCACTGTTGTCATGCTCCGCTTCCCAAAAATATGGAGGCGAAGCGTGAGAAGGTCCGCTCAGACTTGAAGCTACAAAGCTACAAGTCCGATAAGCGTCAATCACTTTAAACTGCAGGTCCTTGCAACGCGAAACGAAACAAAGATAATAATAAGGAAATGAGACAAAAGAGAAATCTCAGAATATCCATAATAATAAATTTCAACATCGCAGAAAAGCCACCAGGCTAAAAGAAAAGAGTCTAAAAAGAGGCCCCGGCATGGCCAACAAAAGTACAAAGTACAAAAGCAAAGGTACCACGCACCGACAACTAACAGGAATCCTAAAACAAAAGGAGAACTCAGCGTGGTCACTAAGAAAGGTCACCGGGGTCTGCAAAACTCCTCCTGGACAGACTTGGGCTCAGGGTCAGCGTCAGCAAAACATCACGTACTCAGCAACGGTCTCTGGCTCAGGGTCTAACATGTGACACCCAAAAGAGCAAGGGGCACATGTCAGCAAGTCTACAAGAGACTTGTGCAAGGAAACTGAAAGTAAAGTGAACAACCTAGCAATTCTAGCATGATGCAATGACATGGCAGTTAAAGTATGAGTGCAACAAGTAAAGTAAAGTAAAGTACGAGCATGGCATGGATGTCAAGTTTTACAAGAAACACTCACTAGTACAAGACAAGTAAAGTAAGCACGTCATGCACAGAGATTACGCCTTTTGGCTAGAATGGCTGCGCGGGCCAACTCCTAAGCTCAAGTGATCGCTTATCCCTACCCCTCCACGTGTGTATGGACTGGCGCCCATCTTCTGGATCACGAGCCAGGAAGTGTTTTATCACGATGGCATAGGGGTGCACCTAGCCGGACAAGGAAGTACAAGTACAAGTATTGTAGCGTGTGCTACCAATGCAACAATTAACTTGGATGACATGTAGAATGCAATGCATGGCAGTTAAAAGTGCGTACAGATAAGGAATTTAAACGTGACAGATATGAATGCATACATGACATGGAAGGGTGACGGATCTAGCTTCGTTGTCAAGCTAGATCCCAAAGCTGCGTCTAGACAGCTATCATTTCACTGTCTAGTCTCTTTTACGCTAAAACAAGGAAGTGGCCTAAAACATGGCCCTACACAAGAGTTGGCAAGTTTCACTTGCCTGCAAGTCTACAACGTCTGAGCACACCGTCCAACGAGTCCAAAGTCACAATTATCCTACGTGCACAAGTCCACCGGCCTAAAGTCCATATTATTAATCTTGATTAGTGAATTCTAAAACATTTAAAATACTTTAAAAACATTGATTTTAGTCTTGATTAACATGCAATGGGTTGGGTGTCCTCGGGGTGCAAAGCGTTACCTCAACACGACGCGAAAGCTACACTGGCGTCGGGTAGCGACGCCAGGTGTTGGAATAAAAGAACGCGCTCCAAGTCCTGATTCCAAAATAGATTCCTCGCTGGAAAGTTCAGAGCAGCAACCGGAGCAATGAATCCAGATTCCAAAGCTAGCACGTGCGACGACGGGCTACGACGTATCGCAACGTCGTAAACGTCCAATCCGCGAAGTGGAGACACCTAGGTAGGGCCCACAGTAGTCCTAGGGACCAATGGGGGACCCACAATACCTCTGGAGAACTTGGGGGGCCCACGGTGGCAAGCGGTACGACGGGTGCGGGGTTGCGACGATTGGCTCTCGGTCGGACACAGTCGGATGCATGGATTTGGCTCGGTCGGTGCGGGGGAACGGGGCTGTGCAGCGCTGCGGGTCGGTCACAGCAGCGGGTGCGGGGATTTCCTTCGGTCGGTGCGGGAGAGCGGGCCGGTCGGGCGCTTGGGCGGGACGTTGCAACGTTGCAACGAAGCGGGGCTTCGGTCGGTGCGGGCGGGCGCCTCGGTCAGGCACGGTGTGGAGCGGGCGACAGGAGCGGGGCGATGCGGGGTGTGGAGCGGGCGCTAAGCGGCGGGGTCTCTCGGTCTGACCGAGAGGATCTCTCGGTCGGACACGGGCTTGGTGCGGGGGCGATGCAGCGGTGCGGTGCGGAGGTCGGTGCGGGGCGGCTGTCGGTCGGTGCGGGGATTTTGGGGCTGTTACTTCGGTCGGGCTCGTGCGACGGCTGTGCGACGTTGCGACGAAACGTCGCAAGCGTGAATTTGGGTTTTGGAAGCGGCTAGGGTTATTTTCTTGCAAAAATGACTCTTCCTAGGGGTTGTTTATATAGTGTAGAGGGGTTGACTTGGTCTAGGGCTAATCCTAATGGGATTAGGAGTTTAAACTAATTTAAAATTCAAATCTCTCTTTCCTAATCACATAGGGATTGGGTGCGGCCAAGATAGGGGCTAAGATTTGGCTCAAAAATTGTTTAAAACGTTTTAAACTTAAATAAATTTTATTTGGCCGAAAATAATTTAAAACGTAGCTATTAAAAATATAAAGTAGGTCAAATGAGCTCCAAAAATTATGAAATAAATATCGGGGTGATCGTGATGACGAGAGAAATATAACTAAGAAGACGGATCTCAATTTGGATGTCGGACGACGAAGCTAAAAATAGAAACGTCTCCCGTCAAAAGTGAAAATCGCAACGTCTCATCGAATAAGATCAAATCGTGGGAGAACGACCCGAGAAATGTCGTTCCAAATTAGTGCCACAATTTAACACTCTCAGAGACGTTCACAACGGCATATCACACCAAAATGTTCACAAACAAACAAAGTCTAAAATAAACACGTGCACGGTCAAAAGCACGTGCACGAACAACGTACAACGAAAAGTGGTCGTTACAACTGTGGATCAAGCTGATGGCTGCTTGATTATCACAGTACATCTCAATTGGTCCATCCACTAAATTGATATCCAAGTCCAATATGAACCGTCTGATCCAGACCGTATGATTAGCTGCCATACTACAGGCTATATACTCAGCTTTTTGTGTGTATCTTGCAATACACCCATGTTTCTTGCTACCCCAAGAAACAGCTGCACCACCAAAGATGAACACATATCCTGCAGTTGATTTCCTGTCATCTTTGTCCCCTCCGAAATCTGCATCGGAGTAACCAAGAACCTCAAGCGAATCTGCTTGATAAACTAATTTGTGGTGCACCGTACCTTTTATATATTTCGTAATCCTCTTAACAGCTTTCCAATGAGCTTGACCAGGATTACTTTGATATCTACTAACCAGACTAACTGAGTACGCCAAGTCTGGTCTAGCACACAGCATTGCATACATCAAACTTCCAATAGCTTGAGCATATGGAACATTCAGCCGACTTTGTCCCTCTCCAGGACATTTTTCTTTACTTAACGGCTTCCCCAAAACCAATGGTGTAGGGGCCGAATTAGAATTGTACATTCCAAATCTCCTCAATATTGTATGCAAATACTTTTCTTGGTTTAAACTTAACATTCTAGACTTCCGATCTCTAAGGATCTGAATTCTAAGAACGTATGATGCATCACCCATGTCCTTCATCTCAAATTCACTACAAAGCGCTGATTTGATTCCTTTCAACACTTCAAAGTCATTTCCAGCAAGCAAAATATCATCCACATATAGGGATATATCATCCACATATAGGGATAATATCGTAAAACTGCTCCCACTTTTCAAGACATACACACAGTTATCCAATTTGTTTGCAACGAAACCAAGTTGGATAATAGTGTTGTGAAATTTGAGATACCACTGTCTAGATGATTGTATTAAACCTTACAAAGATTTCTTCAATTTATAAACTTTGTCTTCCTGTCCCTCAACCTGAAATCCCTCATGTTGATCCATATATATAACTTCCTTCAACTCTCCATTGAAGAATGCAGTCTTGACATCCATTTGGTAGAGTTCCAAGTCAAGATGCGCAACAATCGCTAAGATTATCCGTATGGATGCAAACTTAGCCACCGGAGAATAAGTCTCCTGATAATCAATCCCTGCTTTCTGAGTAAATCCATTTGCAACTAACCGGGCCTTGAATGTATCAATAGACCCATCAACCCGATATTTCTTCTTTAACACCCACTTGCATCCTATGGACTTCCTCTCTTCTGGTAAGTCACATAGCTCCCATACATTGTTTTTCTCAATTGAGTCAAGCTCCCTTTTCATGGCCTCAAGCCATTGATCTGACTCGGATGATTTCATTGCATCTATATAATTCAAGGGCTCAGCTTGCTCATCTATATCAATATCCACAGAGAAACAAGATGGTTCACATGAATATAGATAATAATCATCCATCCATGCGGGTGTTGTTTTGGGTCTTTTGTTGCCACTAAGGGTTGCAGGTTGGACAGGTTCAGCTGGTTGATTTGCCATAGGTATATTCTCATTTACAGGTTCATCTTCCATAACTGGATGATATACATCATCCACTATATCCAAGTCATCATTCGGAACATCATCTAAGTCCAACAAGGGTGGCACATTTTCTTGGACTTGTTCCTTTTCTTCTAGATTCTCTAGAAAAGTAGCATCTCTACTTTCAATGACTCCTTTATTTTTATGGAAGAACCTATATCCTTTAGACTTTTCAGAATATCCTATGAATACACATCTTACGGTTTTGAGATTCAGCTTATCTCTAACCTGATATGGAATGAGAACATGTGCCACGCAACCCCATTTTCTCAAATGACTTAAATTGGGTTTGCATCCATTCCATATCTCATATGGTGTTGTCTCGACTGATTTTGTGGGAATTCTGTTCAGAACATAATTTGCAGTCAGTATGGCTTCTCCCCAAAAATCCTTGGAGAGACCAGAATGCGATAGCATACATCTCACAGTATTTATTAATGTGATATTCTTCCTTTCAGCCACACCATTCTGTTGTGGCGTATAAGGTTGCTGTCAGATTTGTAGGGAAAGGGACATGGTTTCATTTGGAGAGTTGTATTTTATCTGAAAATTGCTTTGCCGTTTTTAGCATCAACATGGTCATATATATCTATCTTACAAATGAGGGCTTTGATGTGATGTTTGTACTATGGGTACTGTTAATCAGCACTTCAATATTAGTCAAATAAACCAAATGATTAAGCATAAACAAAGCAATGACATACAAGACTTGGTAACACAGTTCGGTGCGCACACCTACATCTGCGGGGCCTCGCCCAGAAAATCAGATTACTCCACAAAAATATTAATGAATACAATCACTAATACTACATTTCTATTAGGAGGAACAACCTCCCCCTCAATACAAACCGTAACGGGTGGTCTCTACGAACCCAGGAAGTAATCTATGCAAGATCCCCTTGCATGCAAGATCCCCTTGCAGAACTGACTAGAATCAACTCCCTTGATCCCCTACCTCGGTTGCCGTTAGCCTCCTCCCGGAGTTCTTCAATAGACTTTCGCAAAAGCCGTAACCTAGGCGCAATTTTGCACATCCCTTATATACTTCGCTCCCCCTAAATCACGGAGTAGATAGGGAAGGTTGCTTGATCAAATCTGTGCAGATCGGCAGCCCGCAAGGATCGAAACTAATATAGCCAATTTGTTTCTGTAAAATCTTCAAGAATAAGACAGCAGATAATTGCGGAAAAATCTCTCTAACTGATTCGTCAAACATCCCGAGAGATAATCAGCATTCAAAAAGATCTTCAACGGTTCTTCAATCTCAATCAACATATGCCAGAATACTTTGAGGAACCTACAATAAGATCAGGAGAACCTAATCTATGATAATCGCTGAAGATCGTCATTTATTTCCAGACTTCAGACACCGCATGTTAAACTTCATGTTGCAACATTATGTACAACATATCATCCAATATGGCCAAAGCGTTCAACTCTCTCCTTCAAGATAATTAAGATCAGATATAAATATATCAAGGTGCCAGTAATGACAACACAGTCATACACGAATGACCCAACAAACTCCCCCTTTGGCATTTAGTGGCACAACCATACTAGATCATACTGTGCTGGATAAGAATGACATAACAGGAGGAACATTTCCATAAAAGAGTGAGTCCAATACAGACCAAGAAGGATATTTCTGAGGTCCACACAAACCCATACAATGGCCAACCAAATGTTGCAACAGACTAGATTCCCTCCATCAAACAACCAATACAACCAACAGACTAACCATCAACATATCTAGACATGAAGAACAAAAAAACACAGCAACATGTACCATCTCCCCCTTTGGGCCTCTAAAACCAAAGAACATACCTCACTTAGTCTCACTTCCTGAAGCAATATCCACCGATTCTGAAGTAACAGAGGGAGCTTGGACTGTAGCTGAGTGATCCTGTCTTTAAGCAAGATTTTGTGAGCTTCAAGTAAAACTTTCTGACTTTGAAGTATCAACAGCTGATCTTCAACATTCTGCAAGGCCTTCTCAAGTACTTGGATATCCTTCATAATAATGGACTAGGAGACCAGAGGACAAGGAGGTACATGAACAGAAGGAGCTGAGAGAGGCTGCCTATCATCAGATACTGATTAAGATACATGAGAAGATGGAGATGGAGGAGCAGACCAAGATACACCAGATGCTAAACCAGAGATATCATCAAATTTCCCTACCACAGATTTCACTGTGTAACTGATTCCCTCACAAGGGACAGATAAGTCAGAGGCATTAGGGGAAATTTTCTGAGCTAACAGCATCATAAATATAAGAGAGGCATGTGGCAGGACAGAGGAAGATCCAGAAGATTCAGATAGAGATAAGATGGAATCAAATATAATCCGACCAAGGTTGAATGGATGCTTAGTACCAGACGAATATAACAGTTTGCACATATCTTTGGTGACAACAGAGACATTTGCTGTTGGAAGCCAGTTTCTGGTGGCAATCCTGTATAACACAAAATACTTTGCTGACAGAGCAGAGGAAGGAAATGAGGAGGATTTAGGCCAACAGACCATCTTGCCAGCTGTGACAACCTGAATGAAGGTGTCCAAATTCTCTTCTACTGACTCACCAAAAGCAGGAAGAGAGGGAGAGTAGAGCCACTGCAGCAACTTATTCAGACCAAAGGGTGAAAAAGAAATAACATTCCCTCTAACGTAGGCATGAAAAGCCCATCTAGATGAAGCATCTCTTGCAGACTTGGATAAATTGCAGTAGAATTCTCTTACCAAGACAGGATTATAGGATTTAAAACAGGTGATATCATACAACAGATTTAAGTCTTTCAGAATGGAGACAACATGAGTGTTGGCAAAGGTGGAGACTGACACAAATTTCTCAGCAAGAATAGGGCTCTCGGAATAAAGAGTCCATCTCTTTTTGCAGGATTTATCAAAGAACAACTTGCTCATAGCATCAGAAGTAGTGAATGAGGGGGAAGAAGCAGTGGACATTTTTGCCCTTTTTGAAGGAGATGGAGAGGCATGACAGGGGGAAGCAGCACGTTTTCTTGGTGCAGACCTGGGCTTACGAGCAGGAGGGGGAACCAATCCATCTTCAGGTATGCCAAGCTGGGAGACAGAACCAGCTTCTTCTTGCTCAACTAGCCTGCATGTTGCATCTGATGTTGCAACATTTTGTGCAACATCCCCAGGAATATCAGCTTCAGCAGAAGCAGCCTCAGCAGGAGCCTCCCCTAAGCCAGTATGATCAGCAGAAGCCACTGTTGGCATATTTTTAGGTGTTGGTTCTGGCAATGTAGCAACATCTAACATAACACCTGCTTCCTGAAACAGAACTCCCTCAAGGACTTGAGACATATGAGTCTCAGATGGAAAGTCAGACTCTACCATTACTGGGGGATCATCTATATGAGGGCCTTCTTCAGACATACGAGAACCTTCTTAAAGATACCATCTTGAGCACCAACATTGTCACCAGTGTCCTCAGGAGCAGCCTGGGCATTAGCATTTTCAGCACCATCATTCATAGGGCCTGAATTCACTTCAGGCTCAACATTTTCTCCATCATTCTCAGCGGGGATAGATGCCTCTGAGTCAGAAATTTCCAAAATCTCGATTTCAGAAATTTTTATAGATGACGTCCTTCTTTGACAGACAGTAAGGACAATCTCGTCATCATCAGGAACCTCTACACTGATCAGTTTTCCTCTTAACTTGTCCAATTTGTAAGACCAAGTCTAACACCTGAAAAAATCCATTCATGATAGGTCCATTTTCCGGCCAGTCCTTCGAAGATACCAAAACCAGTCCTGAATCGTGACTGGTGCAGGGAATTCTTCATCCTTGTCAGAATTGGAAGACGAGGGTTTGATAGGAAGAGGAATTTCCAGAATTGGGGAAAACGGAATAATCAAGCAATGCGATGCGATGGGGGAATGCATGTGCTTGGAAGTCGTTGGAGAGGGGGAGGAAGGAGAATTGTCATGCCCTATTTTGCACTATACGTGTATTCTACTGAATACGCGTAGTATTTCTACTTACGATACATACGTAGGCATGAGATAAACATGGATATCGATGTATGTAACGTAGTATAAGAGGGATTGGGCCGTGATGCATGGCTAAGAGACGAGAAAGCGAGATTGAGTGCGAGAGAAGTGTAAAAGACGTCGTGGGTGCAAAACAACAGGAGTGTGTTAGACGTGTGTGTGTGAAGCATGTATACTCGCATGGATGTGCATGGATGTGTGTAGGAAGAGCCATGCAAGTGTGAAAAGGGTTAGGGGTCAATGGCAACCCCCGTAAATTTTTAGAAAGGTCAGGGGCAAAACAGTCATTTGGACTAAATCTGCTGTGCGTACATCCTAAAGTGGTCGGTACCTTAAGTAATGGCAAACTTGTAAATACTTGGAAGGTGAAGGGGTATTTTAGTCATTTCCTCATGGAATATTCCCTTGGAATATTCCATTCTTGCATGAGAAGGAACTACACTTAATAATTACCCTCTTTTTCCACACTCTTCTTTCATTTTCTAATTCTTTCTTCTCCTTTCTCCTTTCTTCCCTCCACCCCATGCCATGGCCGGCATCCCCATAGCCATGGCTGAAATTCTACACAAAAAAACAAGAAGAAGAAGAAGAAGAGGAGGAGGAAGAGAAAGAGAAGAGAAAGTTTAGCTTCTTGAGGTAGGAATCTCTTGGAGTTGGAATTCCAATCAATTAATTTTTACTAATTTGTTTTTATAGCATGTTTTATTTAATATGTGATGAAGATAGTCAATTTTTATATGATATTGCTCAATTTCATAATTTCCCCTTTGAAATTCTTAGCAAAGTCATCTCCTTTAAAATTTCAGAAATCTTGATGTCTGATTTTACGTTGATTGTGGTTACTGTAGCTCGAATTAGGGTTCGAAAAAACTATGAGCTTGTAGATCTTGAAGTTTTACCTCAAAATCATATAAAATTTGACATAGTTGCAATTCAGAAAATAGGAGAAATAAATTCATCTTTACAACATGTTTGTTTGAATTTCAGTGTTGACACAGTTTAGCAAAATTGGCATAACCACATGCACACATCTTGGAATTTTATGATCTTGGTCTTGTTGAAAAGCTAACAAGTTTTTATAAAAATTCATCAGAGTTCTTATATGTCGAATTTCTGCCTCCAACACGCCCAAAATTGGCTTCCAAAACATGCCCTGAAATCTGTCTGAAAAATAGATTTGACACACGTTACCAAATAATTCACCATAAATCACACACTTAATATTTTTGCATGAACATTTATCTGTGAATCCATAACTATCATATCTACAAGTTTAATTCAGGAAGTTTTGCTAAATCCTATATATAAATGGATGATATCAGCCACTTTTTATGACTGTATGTGCATTTCATGCAAGCTGATCTTTTGCATGGTGATATGATTTGTGTAATATTGCCATTTACACTTCTATTGTCCATGATTGTTGTCATTACCTAAAGGGAAGTTGATTGGTGTGATAAACTATTAAATTGCTAATGTGATTGATATGTGGTACACAATGCATATCATGTGTTCGATGAAATGCCTCAATGAAAGCAACATTCGGTAATTTGAGAAATGTGTATGTGTTGGTGTTGGCCTTGAGCCACATTGATAATTGGTAAAGTTAGAGGCTGGAATGGCATGGATACATTGAATTTGGGAGTGGATGATGTGTTGTGATTGAGGGCATGTCACGTGAGTGCATGACCCTATGTTTAATGATGGGCAGCTGAGGTGACATGTGCATGTTGGACGCAACGATCTAGGACCTCTAGTTTGATGATGACAAACGTGCGAGAACTATTTAACATGTGTGCTAAGTGTGTTTCAGGAATGGCAACATCGTTATTCTAAGGCGTTGGAGAAATTGCTTTCTCAAGGGAATCAATGAGATGCGTTACAAACTGCTTATTTAATTAACTATTTTTTTGTGCATTGCTTTTCCTTGCAGGTGGTCTTGGCAATTGAAATTATTTGATTAACTATTTTTTTGTGCATTGTTTTTTCCTTGCAGGTGGTCTTGGAATCAATGAGAATTGGCCATCCTTAATTAATTAATTATTTGTAGTGCCTTTGAAAAGCCATGCATGAAAGCACTGAAATTTGATTTGATGAATCATTTTTGTGTTGGAGACAAAATGCAATACATGTATCTCATCCCAAATGATTTCAATTTCCAAGTGCTTACTGTTAATGTGAAGGGGAAAGGACAAAAAGGTAAAGCATTCATTTAATTAATTAAAGTGCTTTTTTTTGCAGGAACCCAAAACATGAACTGATTGGAAGGGTTAATCAAAGCCCAGTTTTTTAAAAATATATATAAAGAGAGCCCTTTCTTTTGGTGAATGGCCGAAACCTGTGTCCCCCTTAAAAATTTCTAAAAGCCCATTTTATAACCCTAACCTATTGTATATAACAAGGGGCACGCACATTTTTTTTTCGGAAGCGCCGCTCAAATCATTTTATGAGGAATACCCCTAAGAGCAAGGCACCCCTTTGTTTGATGCCATATTTTTGTTTGCCCAGTTTTTTTTACAGCCGAAAACTCAAAAAGAGATCTTGAACCCCAAAATTCCACAGGACGGCGCAATTCTTTTCTAGGGGCACACGCAATCATCAATTAAGGAGAGAAGGCCGGCCATTGTGCATCAAAACGAAATTGCATGGAGGCTCCTCACGTGGATGAAGGTAAGAGGTATATTTTCAAATATTAAAAATTGAATCTTGTATTCTTTTCTTGTGCAGGAGCAGCCGAAGCCAAAATCTAAGAGAGCACATCAATCCTTCATCAATTAGCAGCCGCACTCTTCCAAGGGGAATTTTAAAAAAAAGGCCTGGATCATTTTTTTAGTTGAGCCTGATCTGTTGTGGAGCCGAACAAATTCTCCTTCCAATCAAATCTTTCCCAAGTGCTTGGACCCTACCAAAAAGAATTACAAGAGCCCCTCCCCTTGAAAACCTAAAGCAGCATCCGAAATTTCTTTGACAGTTTTTATTTTGTTTTCATCACAAATTTGAGTAGAGCCGCATTAAAAAAGATCAGAGCTTGCGCATTTTTTTTTCAGGGCTTCATATTTTTAAGTGTTGCTGCAACTTTCCGAGAAGCATTCTCCAAGAGCCGGAGGCCACAAAACTCTCCAAAGAGATGCGCATTCTTCTCAACGAATCAACAAGCACCGTGATTTAATTCCTGCAGAGAGCATCTTGAGTTGCTGACAAGACGAGGAGACATCGACATTTAGTCAGACTCAGATCTGACCTGTACTTATTGACGAGGACATCGCCGCTACACAAACTGAGATTCCTAAACTCTATTTATTATTATTTTGTGTAGTTATTGTGTTAGATCCTCGTAGGGGAAACTTTACCATCTTTTGTGACTATTTTGGGACTTGTCTAGTTGGGACTAGACAAGTGGGACCCAGCTAGTTTGGGACTAGCTGGTAGAAAGCTTTACTAGGATTGATAGTGAGAGAAAACACTGTGTGTGGGGGTACTGAGAGCCTGGCGAGTGTAGAGACGTAGAGGGTGCTCTGAGCGTGCTCTAACTTGTGGTTTTGTACCTATTGCGCTATTAATACTAATTCTGCTTTGGGGGCTGGAGTAGGTCGTTGGGACGACCGAACCAGGGTAAATCTGATGTGTACTCTGTGTCTGTATTTTTATTTACCATGTTGCTGCTATAACTGCGTGTGCTTATTCGTGGGTTGCACGAATTATTTTTATTAGCCTATTCACCCCCCCCCCCCTCTAGGCTAGGATCCAGATCCAACAGTGCACACCCATGTCATCAAGACCCTAACGTGTTACTTATGATGTTAACTTATAAAACTGAATAAATCTCAATCCTCTCTAACGAGGGTAAGTTAGCAAAGCCCGGGTTTTAGGTGGGATTTGAGTAAATTGTAGATATGAGGCCTGGACTGTGAAGTTGGGAGATGATTATGTGATGTGTGGAGTTTACACCCACTCGCCTTTACCGGCAGTGAAGGGGATTTTTACACCCACTCGCCTTTACCGGGAGTTGAGGGGTCATACGGAGGTTGGGTTATATGTGGATAGCCTCACTCCTGCCAGGGACGGGGGAGGTGAGAGGCCCGGCGTACAGTACCCGTGTCCACTGCGTCATGTGCTATATTCACCCCAGTTTTGGGGTGAATTCCAGGTCCTGGTATCACACAGTTTACCCAAGTTCTAATTAATTCAATTATAAAACAATAAAATAAGAGTTTGCGCGTTACTCCTTCTACTGGCAGCACTTCACATTCCCTTTGCACGTTCTTTGTGACTCTATGTCATGCCTCAGGCACTTGCACTTATCTTATTAGACATCGGTTGCTTGAACACTTGTGTTATTATTATTATTATTCGTGCTAACCCTTTTCTTGCAGTATTCGACATTGGATCGCAGGTATGATCTCTTACTTAGCTGTTTATTTTTCATTATGACACTTAGGTTGCCTGCCATATTTCTCTTGCTATGTTTTTTGGATTAATAACCTTAAAACGATATTCCAAATCTAAGTTGGTTCCTACTGGGGCACACATTGATGTGCTCCTCGTTATTTTTCAGGTAGCAGGGGTATCATTGTTGGAGGTGACTTGGAGTTGGGTTCAGGGGTAACACTTGGTGTGAGCTGTAGTTGTGGTTTGGTATGGTCGTCTTGGGACGCGGAGAATGACGGTGTATATGTAGTGGTGTACCTGGATGATGTATATAAATGGAAGTTATTATAAATATGTGATATGTTGTTGTTGTTCTTTGTTATTTATGAATTGTATGATATTATAGTGGAGCTTCACCTGTACTCTCCCAGCACGTGCGCAGTGGCCTGCCTACTCAGTTCTTCTTCCTCTCCCTTTTCCTCTCTCATCGCCCTCACTCTTCAGGATACTTGGAAGAAAAAAATATTTAAAATGCCGGGTATTCTGGGAAACGGGGCGTGACAAGAATAACCAAAAGAAGAGATTCGAGTAAACCTGGAAGCCACCCCCTTTCTCTTAGCCTGCGGAGGAGAGGAGAACGATGCAGTCCTTTGAGAGGAGGAAAACTGGCGAGAGGACCGGTGAGGGATCTGAGAAGATTTCTTACTTTTATCGTGCACCATTAGAGCAGGCGAGAGGGAGAATCTCTCAAGAATGGATCAAGAATCCTAGAAAAGTGACTTCTATTCTTCGAAAATTTCGGGAGAGAAAAGAGCGCCGTTAGGAAAATAAATTTTGGGGAAACAAGAATATCGGCCAGACTTAAAAACAGCCCAACCGTCTAACTGTAGCCCAATACCCCTTCTGTTGCAACATGAGGTGTAACATTATATACAACATAACCCTAGAGCTTGTCGTAATTCTTCAAATCTGCCTGAGTCGAGGGGGTTTGTGAAGATGTCAGGCAACTGACTAGATGTTGCTGAAAAACACCCTAGAGGGGGGTGAATAGGGTGTATGGCACAAAACAATAAATTAATCACAATCACAGAGATAATCAGGCACAGAAATTTTTAACGGAGTGGCTCCCCGCCAAAACTCCGACCCCAAAAACGTACGAGGATTTCACACAATAAAACTGATCACACTTGCGGGTATTGATCTCACCGTATAAAGATATAGTTTGTAAAGTTTCAGCACAACGATAACTTTTGAATAAATCTATTCACAATATGATCTCACAAAGAAATAGTATAGCCAAATTAATACTTCGTTAAAAGAAACAAGAAAGATATCACCGTGATGAAATTTATAAGATCGTGGTCATGTAAGCTCGAACCGCTCACCAATCTGATATTTGTGAATTCTTGATTAACACTTAAGATTGCATGTTCCCCTACTCAGTCAGCAGGGCACCTCAGATCTACTACTTGGGTCATGGGCTGTGTGTATAGCAATTTTCACCAAATGTTAGTACAGCTTGAGTCAATGCGGATCTGTGTGCTATGCTTGATGATTCTCCTCTGATGCTCGTCGTGACTTGAGTTGAAGAAGAAGGGGAAGCGTGTTCTGGCACCAGAAGATTCGAAGAAGAAGAGCCGCGCGTTCTCGAAGGCCGTGCGTTCTGGAATTTGAAGAATCGGAGAAGGAACAACGCTTGATCTAGGAGGTTATACATTCTGGAACTGGAGAATCGGAGAAGGGAAGGCCACACGATCTCGGACTCTGCGTGTTCTGGAACTGGATGAATCGGAAATGAAGGTGGTCGCGCTTCCTCGAACTGGGATGATCGGAGATGAAGTCTTGTGGAATCAAAGAAGGCGCGGTATTGTCCTTTTTTTAATTGGGCTTGCGTCAATTTGATGGATGAAACCTGTAACGGCCGGTACTCACTATTCGTCATACGACTGTGCGTATAGCAATTTCGTGTACCTGATTGGTTTTGAGCTTGTTATGAGAGTCGTGTCGTTGAGTTGATAGGGCCATAGCACCTTGGTTGCATCCTTAGCAAGCCACCCCCGATGTGTGCCCAACTTGGGAGTACTGTCGCTTTTGGATCCTGTATCCTATGTACGCTTTTTGTGCACGAAGTCTTGTTCATGCACGTATTTATTTTAGAGCTTGTCTGTATCCGAACCCTATGGTGTGATATGCCGTTGTGACCCTCTCTGAGAGTATTAGAATTGTGGTGTTAATTGGAAACGTCATTTCATGGGCCGTTCTCCCATGATTTGATCTTATTTGAAGAGACGTCACGATTTTCACTCTTGTCGCTAGACCTTTTTATTTTTAATTTCGTTTCTCGTTGTCGAAATGGTGATCCGCCTTTTTAGTTGTGTTTCTCTCGTTCGTGCGATCATCCCAGTATTTATTTCAAAATTTTAGGGCTCCGTTTGACCCACTTTCACTATTTTACCCGACCTATTATTTCGCCCTAAGTTTTGAGATTTTTCCCTAAGTAATAATTATCAGAATCTTAATCTACTTTAAACCCTAGCCTTTTGTTTGTGTCTTGGCCGAACCCTATTGGAGTGTCACACCCTGTAGCAAGAGTGAGAGTAGGGGATGCTTACATAGTTAAAGTTATATTACTAGCTATCATTTTTGGAACCTAGGCCTAGCCCAACAGCTAACCTAAAAGACCTAGGGCCCAACCCACGCTATGCCAAGCCCCTCCTCTATTTATTAAGACAACTAGGTTATTTTTTTGCTTCTCCCAGCGAACATCGCGCCGCCCCTAGGTTACTCACGCAAAACTCGCACAACCCGCCGTTCCCTCGCTTCTCCGACCACAGCCCAACGCCGACGACCCCTCTCACCTTCCCCGATCTTCCTCCCCCTACTGCCTCCCCGTGGGCCGCCGGACGTCGCCGAAAACCGCCGCTGCAACTTCGCAGCAGCCGCAAACACCCTAACCGTCGATCGCCTCTCGTTCTCCGGCCAAACCACGTCGCCGACGACCCCCTCTCAGCATCCCCGACCTCCCACAACCTTCAAGCCACCGTGTCGTCGGCGGAGACCGCTGTAACGTCGCTGAAATCCGTAATTCTTGCAGCTGCAGCTAACGGCTGTCGGAGATCACTGTTCCGGTGTCGCCGCCGTCGTGAGCCCACTACCGTCGACCCCCCTGAGGCCCCCGCTTCTATTGACACCTTCCCCCAGGCCGTTAACGCTTGAAACAGCGATCAATCTCGTTGTTACGCGTGTATTTTGACGTACCGACGCGTCGCCGAGTTCTCACCGTATCTACTCGCTTTTGGAGACTTTCGGCAGCCCCCTACTGCTCCTAGGGGTGTTTTCCGACGTCATGAACGTCTCTTACGATGCTCAACGTCGTAGACCTTGTGTACGCCAAGCCGTTCATCCCGGTTGATTGATACGGCTTCCCGAAAGCCGTAGAAACGCCTACCGGTGCCCTACTCACTGTTGGAATCTTGATCGCTGATCTGGATGCTGCCCGAGAATCGGCGAGCGTGGAATCTTGACGGGAATCTGGATTTAGAGCGCGCTCTTTTATTCCAACCCCTGGCGTCGCTACCCGATGCCAGTGTCGCTTTCGCGTCGTGTTGAGGTAACGTTCTGTACTCTTAGGACCCCCAACCCAACCCTGTTAAACAAGATAAAAGTCGGTATTTTGGTTGTCTGATAATTCACTAATGAAGATAACTTAAATCGGGTCTGTAGGCTGGTGGATCCGAGAACATAGGTAGACTGGACTGGTGGACTTGTGCACATAGGTTGTTTGTGACTTGTGGACTTTTGGACGGTATTTTTGAGACGTCAGACTTGCAGGCAAGTGAAACTTGCCAACTCTTGTTTAGGGCCATGTTTTTAGGCCACTTCCTTGTTTTTAGCGTAAAAGAGACTAGACAGTGAAATGATAGCTGTCTAGACGCAATTTTAAGATCTAGCTTGACAACGAAGCTAGATCTATCACCGTGCCATGTCATTCATGCATTGTTATCTGTCACGTTTAAATACCTTATCTGTATGCACTTAAACTGTTATCTGTCATGCATTGCATTTTACATGTCATCCCAGTTGAATGTTGCATTCGTAGCACACGCTACAAATACTTGTACATCCTTGTTCAGGCTAGGTGCACCCCTATGCCATCATGATAAAACACTTCCTGGCTCATGATCCAGAAGATGGGCGCCAGTCCATATACACGTGAAGGGGTAGGGATAAGCGATCACTTGAGCTTAGGAGTTGGCCCGATCAGCCACTCTAGCCAAAAGGTGTAATCTCTGTGCACGACGTGCTTACTAGACTTGTCTTTGTACTTGTGCTTGTTCATGTAAAACTTGACATCCATGCCATGTTTCAAATGCCATGCTCGTACCTTACTTTACTTTACCTTACTTGTCGCACTCATGTTATAACTGCCATGTCATTGCATCATGCTAGAATTGCTAGGTTGTTCACTTTACTTTCAGTTTCCTTGCACAAGTCTCTTGTAGACTTGCTGACATGTGCCCCTTGCTCTTTTGGGTGTCACATGTTAGACCCTGAGCCAGAGACCGTAGCTGAGGACGTGGTTGTTGCTGACGCTGAGCCTGAGTCCTTGTCTGCTAGGAGGAGTTTTGTGGACACCGGTGATCATTCTTAGTGACCTTGCTGGGCTTCCTTTTGTTTTAGGATTTCTGTTAGTTGTCGGTGCGTGGCACCTTTACTTTGTACGTTGTACTTTTGTTGGCCATGTTTGGGCCTTTAGACTCTTTTTCTTTTCAGCCTGGTGGCTTTTTCTGTGATGTTGAAACTTATTTTATGGATATTCTGAGATTGCTTTTTGCCTCATTTCCTTTATTATTATTTTTGTTTCGTATCGTAATTGCAAGGATCTGCCATTTAATGTTTATTGACGCTTATCGGACTTGCAGCTTTGCAGCTTCAAGTCTGAGCGGACCTACTCACGTCTCGCCTCCATATTTTTGGGAAACGGGGCGTGACAGGTTTTGTTGGTGGCCCATGCAGGTCCGTCTTGCAACTGCGAATTATCGGAACAACGATAATAACTATGGAATGTCCATTAAATAAATTGCAACATCCGAGTCATAAGCCTTGAGTCTAGTCGTTTTCCTATGTCACTAGGTGGTAAGAAGACTTAGTTAGACGTCTGTGCTTGCTAGATAGAGGTCCCAGATTGTTAGTTAGACTCCATGCTAGGAATTGATTTAATCGTCGTAGGAGTTACCTTAGTGGTTCTTGCCTGACTCTGACCATATTAGACTTCTAGAATTTCTTTAGTCGTTCGCTTGGGTTCATCAATTTCGGACCAAGCTGAACGCATTTCATTACCGTCTAGCTCATTAAAAAGTCTTAGCGCTTAGTTTCTTAATCTTTAGCTGGTCGACTGTAGGAGTTTCACGTAGGTTTTTCCTGGTTCATATCCTAGGCGTATGTATGTCCTGATCATCCGACCATTTTCCTTGCATCGATTCACGTGATCACCACATTACGATAATCGTTGACAGTTCGAATGTCCTCTTTCGCAAAGCTTGATTTTTCCAAAGTTATTTTTCGATTTCCCTTATTAAAAGTTTTCGCTAAATTTAAATTTTGTTTCAAACTCTCTACGTATATATTTAAAATTCCTCACTTTTGATCGAGTCAAAAATTCCTTGTAGATTTTGAAGTCTATTGGTTGTAATTATAATTACTATCTCGTAACCATTTTCTAATCTACATTTTCCGCATTTCGGTTTAAAGACTCTATTACTATTTTGAAAATCCGATATACCAATTTTTTCTAAACTGTGAGATTCATTTTAATCGCTTAGCATACATACTTTAAAATCTTTTTCTAAGCTAATTAGAATTACAATAATTATATATATATATCAGTTTTAGGATTCGTGGTACTCATACTTAAAGACCTTTGTATAAATCAGTTTCTTTTTGGCAAATCCTGGTTCCTCTAAAAATAGTTTCAATATTGATTATTTTAAATTTTTCCCTAGCTTAAAGACTTTGAAAGCATTTAAACATGAGCTTAAATTCTTCAGTTAATTTAATTTCATTCCTTGAATTTCAAAATTTTTGCCGAAATTATATTGAATTACTACCGTATAATATTTTCTAAACCACGTCCCTAATGTTCGTGTGAATGATTTACTTCCTTTTCATAATGATTTTTGATAAGTCAATAAACCATTTTCTCTTATTACGTATAGTCGACTCAAACTTATTTCGAACAACTTGTTCTATCGATCTCCAAATATTTTTATACAGACGAGGACTCCAACTTTTGAAGTACAACAGTTTTCAAATTTCACGCATTTTAGCTTATGTTATTTCCTTTCTGTACCCTATAAGAGTACCACTACGTCTCCCTTTCCTCTACCTAAACATTCACAAGTAAGTCGCTGTTTCACCCAACCAAGCTGTCTCTTTGTATTCGCACTATCTGAACTCGTGCTTATCGATCCTTCCCCGTCACGCTTTCGACCTCGATCTTACTCTATTACTTAGGCTTTAGTGCTCGTCAATGACTGTGTCAACTCTAACTTGTTAGTAAGCCCTTGGACCTTTGTGATATTGTCGTGGTGCATGTACCTAAGTTGAGTATGTGGGCTCGAATGAGTGTACTCCACTGTAGTATATTAATGTTTGCCTATTGCGTGACATATACTTACTCAGATTCATTCATGATGTTATGAAGTGTATGGGTGTTAGTATTTATAGATATGTGTGAGGATAGCTATACCACTCTAGGGACGTCTGTGTATATATGAATCAGTGTTGGAATATCTAATGGGGTGTATGTAGTTGGAGATACTTATAATGGTTGAAATAATTTGATTGGTAAAGCTATGTGTATGTTAGGTGTAATAATAATAGGTGTACGTATAGTTAAGTGAGTAGGCCTATTGTATGACCTGTATGTTAGTACGTGTGAGTATTTGCTCGTACGTAGATAGGTATTGTGCTTAGACGTAAGTAGTTATGTATTTGCTGCATGAGTATATAGGTGATATACATATGGTAGTAGGGTTATAATCTTGATTGGTATTGCTTGCTTTTACGGGATGTTGTATGCGTGTATACCATGAGGTATACACGACTATTTCATATCTTAAACTATGTATGAAGTAGATGTGTTGGTATACCAATTATAGGTAGTAGGATATGGTGTGAATATATGTGTGTGACTATACGGTAAATGCGTGTATTAGGGAGGGTATTATAATTATACGTGTGCTGATGTCTGTATTATTATTATGGTATATAAAGTGATGGAACTATATGAGTGTTACCTGAAAAAAATAAAAATAAAATAATAAGTGTGATTGACATATGGTATGTATATGGTTGTATTGGTAGATGTGTATACATTGGAGTGGTATTGGTATAGGTATAAATGCCGTGTTACGTATATTGAGTATTCTAATATGTGTTTCGAGTCTCACTCAAGCTTGAGTGGGCATACTCTAAGTATATTGTTATGTATGTATGTAGTTGCATATGACAATGTTTGATGCATGTATAGTGATAGGATTGCTTGTGCCTGGTTGAGTTACGCACATGATTGTGGGTCGCTATACCAGTATATAGTTATAGGTGTTGGTCTTGTGGTATAGTTATTTACTAAGGACTTGCATGTGTGAACGTATGTGTGCTAGCTAAACTAGGTGTGTAGATGTGCTGGATATATAATGGTATGATTGGTATATGTGAATGAAATGTTAGCTCGTGCGGTGTGCACCATGCACGGGTAAGTACGTGTTTAGTTATAAATTTTAGTGACTATGATATGAGCGGCGTGTCGTGAGTATAGTTATAGGGCCGTACGTGATGTGAAGTTATGGTGAAATATTTGCATGCATTGAATGACTATACATTGTGAAATTATAGTAGTGGTGAATGTATATTAGATATAGGGAAACTTGATTCAATAATGGTATGGTGTGACTACATGTGTTAAGATGTTTGGTATCGGATGAATATTAGGGAGTAGTATACCCATGTTTGTTTTGTGCATAGGTAGCTATCTATACATAGAGCAATGATTGTATTTGCTAAGTGTGAGACTATTCTTATGGGAGTATCTGAACTATTGTTTGTGCCAGGTAAGTGGTAATTATATAAGGGATGTATGTATATATATATATATGATTGAAATACGTGTACAAAATTTGACTGACTATAATAGGTATAAGTGTATAATGTGCGTGAATTTATACGTGTGAGTAGTGCTACTGCTTAACTACCTAGTGCGTGTATAAGCATTTGTAATGACTATACCTGGTTGAATTATAGTGTGATATGGTCGGGATAGCTACTAGGCTGGCGAGAGTTATATTTATAGTTAGAAAGTCCGAGGACGGACTTTATTCTAAGGTGGGGAGGATGTAACGGCCGGTACTCACTATTCGTCATACGACTGTGCGTATAGCAATTTCGTGTACCTGATTGGTTTTGTGATTGGTATGAGAGTTGTGTCGTTGAGTTGATAGGGCCGTAGCACCTTGGTTGCATCCTTAGCAAGCCACCCCCGACGTGTGCCCAACTTGGGAGTACTGTCGCTTTTGGATCACGTATCCTATGTACGCTTTTCGTGCACGAAGTCTTGTTCGTGCACGTATTTATTTTAGATCTTGTCTGTATCCGAACCCTATGGTGTGATATGCCGTTGTGACCCTCTCTGAGAGTATTAGAATTGTGGTGTTAATTGGAAACGTCATTTCACGGGCCGTTCTCCCATGATTTGATCTTATTTGAAGAGACGTCACGATTTTCACTCTTGTCGCTAGACCTTTTTATTTTTAATTTCGTTTCTCGTTGTAGAAATGGTGATCCGTCTTTTTAGTTGTGTTTCCCTCGTCCGTGCGATCATCCCAGTATTTATTTCAAAATTTTAGGGCTCCGTTTGACCCACTTTCACTATTTTACCCGACCTATTATTTCGCCCTAAGTTTTGAGATTTTTCCCTAAGTAATAATTATCAGAATCTTAATCTACTTTAAACCCTAGCCTTTTGTTTGTGTCTTGGCCGAACCCTATTGGAGTGTCACACCCTGTAGCAAGAGTGAGAGTAGGGGATGCTTACATAGTTAAAGTTATATTACTAGCTATCATTTTTGGAACCTAGGCCTAGCCCAACAGCTAACCTAAAAGACCTAGGGCCCAACCCACGCTATGCCAAGCCCCTCCTCTATTTATTAAGACAACTAGGTTATTTTTTTTGCTTCTCCCAGCGAACATCGCGCCGCCCCTAGGTTACTCACGCAAAACTCGCACAACCCGCCGTTCCCTCGCTTCTCCGACCACAGCCCAACGCCGACGACCCCTCTCACCTTCCCCGATCTTCCTCCCCCTACTGCCTCCCCGTGGGCCGCCGGACGTCGCCGAAAACCGCCGCTGCAACTTCGCAGCAGCCGCAAACACCCTAACCGCCGATCGCCTCTCGTTCTCCGGCCAAACCACGTCGCCGACGACCCCCTCTCAGCATCCCCGACCTCCCACAACCTTCAAGCCACCGTGTCGTCGGCGGAGACCGCTGGAACGTCGCTGAAATCCGCAGTTCTTGCAGCTGCAGCTAACGGCTGTCGGAGATCACTGTTCCGGTGTCGCCGCCGTCGTGAGCCCACTGCCGTCGACCCCCCTGAGGCCCCCGCTTCTATTGACACGTTCCCCCAGGCCGTTAACGCTTGAAACAGCGATCAATCTCGTTGTTACACGTGTATTTTGACGTACCGATGCGTCGCCGAGTTCTCACCGTATCTACTCGCTTTTGGAGACTTCTGGCAGCCCCCTACTGCTCCTAGGGGTGTTTTTCGACGTCACGAACGTCTCCTACGACGCTCAACGTCGTAGACCTTGTGTACGCCAAGCCGTTCGTCCCGGTTGGTTGATACGGCTTCCCGGAATCCGTAGAAACGCCTACAGGCGCCCTACTCGCTGTTGGAATCTTGATCGCTGATCTGGACACTGCCCGAGAATCGGCGAGCGTGGAATCTTGACTGGAATCTGGATTTGGAGCGCGCTCTTTTATTCCAACCCCTGGCGTCGCTACCCGAGGCCAGTGTAGCTTTCGCATCGTGTTGAGGTAACGTTCTGCACTCTTAGGACCCCCAACCCAACCCTGTTAAACAAGATAAAAATCGGTATTTTGGTTGTCTGATAATTCACTAATGAAGATAACTTAAATCGGGTCTGTAGGCTGGTGGATCCGAGAACATAAGTAGACTGGACTGGTGGACTTGTGCACATAGGTTGTTTGTGACTTGTGGACGTTTGGACGGTATTTTTCAGACGTCAGACTTGCAGGCAAGTGAAACTTGCCAACTCTTGTTTAGGGCCATGTTTTTAGGCCACTTCCTTGTTTTTAGCGTAAAAGAGACTAGACAGTGAAATGATAGCTGTCTAGACGCAATTTTAAGATCTAGCTTGACAACGAAGCTAGATCTGTCACCCTGCCATGTCATTCATGCATTGTTATCTGTCACGTTTAAATACCTTATCTGTACGCACTTAAACTGTTATCTGCCATGCATTGCATTTTACATGTCATCCCAGTTGAATGTTGCATTCGTAGCACACGCTACAAATACTTGTACATCCTTGTTCAGGCTAGGTGTACCCCTATGCCATCATGATAAAACACTTCCTGGCTCGTGATCCAGAAGATGGGCGCCAGTTCATATACACGTGGAGGGGTAGGGATAAGCGATCACTTGAGCTTAGGAGTTGGCCCGATCAGCCACTCTAGCCAAAAGGCGTAATCTCTGTGCACGACGTGCTTACTAGACTTGTATTTGTACTTGTGCTTGTTCATGTAAAACTTGACATCCATGCCATGTTTCAAATGCCATGCTCGTACCTTACTTTACTTTACCTTACTTGTCGCACTCATGTTATAACTGCCATGTCATTGCATCATGCTAGAATTGCTAGGTTGTTCACTTTACTTTCAGTTTCCTTGCACAAGTCTCTTGTAGACTTGCTGACATGTGTCCTTTGCTCTTTTGGGTGTCACATGTTAGACCATGAGCCAGAGACCGTATCTGAGTACGTGGTTGTTGCTGACGCTGAGCCTGAGTCCTTGTCTGCCAGGAGGAGTTTTGTGGACACCGGTGATCATTCTTAGTGACCTTGCTGAGCTTCCTTTTGTTTTAGGATTTCTGTTAGTTGTCGGTGCGTGGCACCTTTACTTTGTACGTTGTACTTTTGTTGGCCATGTTTGGGCCTTTAGACTCTTTTTCTTTTCAGCCTGGTGGCTTTTTCTGTGATGTTGAAACTTATTTTATGGATATTCTGAGATTACTTTTTGCCTCATTTCCTTTATTATTATTTTTGTTTCGTATCGCAATTGCAAGGATCTGCCATTTAATGTTTATTGACGCTTATCGGACTTGCAGCTTTGCAGCTTCAAGTCTGAGTGGACCTACTCACGTCTCGCCTCCATATTTTTGGGAAGCGGGGCGTGACAAAACCCCTATCATTTTGTTGAGAAC
The DNA here is from genome assembly GCA_030789695.1 of Scilla litardierei. Classification (NCBI taxonomy): domain Eukaryota; kingdom Viridiplantae; phylum Streptophyta; class Magnoliopsida; order Asparagales; family Asparagaceae; genus Scilla; species Scilla litardierei. Next base: position 162,167,689 of record CM061139.1, read on the forward strand.
CAAAAAACAATTTCTTGTTGTTGTAGCTCGTTTTTGGATAAGAGATCAGTTCAAAATGAACTGCTCTTTGCTCGTTATCAAATCCCTTGCGTGAGTTTTTGGATAAGTTCTAAATGAACTGCTCTTTGCTTGTAAATCCCCTTTTTGCACCAATGTCCACATACACTTTCTCTCTTGCAAACAAAATTTATTTTGCATTTTGCTCCCTGAAATCACTTAATGGAAGACGTTAGTCACACTTGTTACGACCTAAAGATCGTAGGAGCCCGACTCCCGCCCGGATCCGCTAACATACCCCATTAACTCACCATTTCACAAAGGGCCGCCGCCCCGAAAATCCGGGGCATCATGGAGACAGTCTCGCCTTGCAGCGTTCCCCGAACCGGTCGAGGCGAACCATCGCAACCGGCCGAGGCGAACAACCGCAGCCGGCCGACCCACCGGGGAAGCGCGCGTGGGGACGCTTGGGTAGCTAGGCCAGGCCTATTGACGGGCGCGGACGTACCCTTCCGTACCGGCAGGCCATACCCCATGATCGAGCGGGGGGCGCGGCCGGGCTGGACAACCCCCGATCGGAACGGCCCGCCCGATTCCCGCGAACCGCGGCGCCTAGAGCGACACAGCCCGACCTTAAGTTCGTCGCTAATGACAAACAGCCTAGGATAAGGACACGACTGACACATACGTCACCCGACCGCCTGACAAAGCACCCCCAGGCGGCCGACCCGTCCGACGGTTAGTGCTTTCGGCCCTGACAACCCGACAAAAGCACCCCTTGGCCGTTGCGCCGCCTGACAGAAGCAGGTCAGGAACTCCTGTTCCCGATGTCCTTGTCCGAAGCTTCCGCTGACACCTGAGCCAGCTCAGCACGCCTAGTCATCACCCGTCAGGTATAAATACCCCTTCTCCTCTTACGGAGAGGGGGTTGGAAGAATTCTCTCTCATTTTTCTATTATTCACACACGAGAGCAAAGGTCTTCCATATCTTTGCTCTCCCACCTATAGCTCGCCACGCGCGGCAGACACACAGATAGTCCGACCGGCGTGTCCAGCCCCCCATTTTAAGCCCTATTACTGACTTAGGCATCGGAGGGGCTAAGGACTGAACCCCAACCCTGCCCTTCTGACGATTTGTTTGTGCTGCAGGAAAGCTCGCCCCTTGACCGGAGTCAGCTTCAGCCCCCTGCCGTCCAACCTCCCTCAGCTGCATCCGGTGAGATTCGACCCCGTGAGCATCACCGGCAGCGGGTCCGACTTCTTCACCCCACTAATCACCTGTAAAACAGCCTACCTGAATCCTCATTTCCATATAACCATCGTGCCCTTGGTTCCCCATAATACAAATTCATTGTACGCGAGTTCCACCTCGTAACAATTGGCGTCGTCTGTGGGAAAGAAGGGTCACACCCATGTTAGACTCCATGCCGATCCTGCGGAACCCTGATCACGGCAAAGATCCCGTGGGTCAGGAACCGCTCTCTCTACAAATCACCCCGGTGTCTGACCCCCTTCTGGGGGTGGGCACCGAAACTGAGCATGCTTCAGCCCAAGCCGTCCAGAAGAGCCTCGAGGCCGTTACTCAGGCCAAGGGAGGCAATCAGACAGCTGGAACGGAGCATCCGCCCGGCCCCTCAGAGCCCCAGAATGTAAGGCGGAACCTCCGCCTTCAGTTCGAGGAGGAGGGAGAAAACAGGGGGCTCGCTGAGGAGATTGCGGCCCAGCAAAGACTCCTGGAAGAGGAGATGGAAGTTGCGCGGCGATGGAGGCGCCTGGGGGAGGCAGCCGCCGCGCAAAGGCGTTCGGACGAAGCGGCCGAGACCGCCCGAAGGGCCTACCAAGAAGAAGAGGCCGCTCGCCGCCACCTCCGCCTCATCGTCGCGGAGCGCGAGAGGCTAAGGAGAGAGAACCGGAGCAACCAAGAAATCCTGGACGAGACGACGACGGGCCGGCGGCTCGGGGACGGGCGGGACCCGTTACTGAACAGGTCCCCACCCGGAGGAGGCAGCCCGCATCGCCAGCACCACCCCTCCGATACCCTGCACGAGGAAGCCGTTTGTCGACAACTACGCTTCCTCGCCGCCGAGCACGAAAGGCTCCTCCGAGAGAATCAAGAGCGGAGGGAGGCCCGAGGAGAGCTGGCCGGGAGGCGCTGGTGCTGGGAGAACCGTAGCCCGCAACCCATCGAATCCTCGGCCCGGGGAAGGAGCTACTCCCCGGGGACGGGGGACCGTCGGCGGCCGAGGCGCGACCGAAGCCAGACCCCCGAATGGCGGAGAGGGGATGTGCCGGATCGCCATACCTATCCGGAGGAGGCCACACCGCTTGCGCGATGGATCACGTCCGCCCCAAGGCCCGTAAGGTTCAAGCCCCCTCACTTGGCCACGTACAATGGGAGAGGCGACCCCCTCACGCACGTGCAACAATACCGGGGGGCGATGGAGGCGCAGGATGTGGACGAGGCATTCCTATGCCGACATTTCTCCCAAAGCCTGAGGGACACCGCGCTGGATTGGTATTTTGGTCTGCCCGCGAGATCCGTTGGGAGCTTTGGTGAGCTGTCCCACAAGTTCTGCCAAGAGTTCCGAGCCGGGCGGACGAAGAAGAAGCCCTTGGACTATCTCAGCACAATAGTCCAAGGGGAAGGAGAGACGACGGGTAGATACCTCCGCCGCTTTCAGGAGGAAAGACGGGCGGTGGTGACATGTGGCGATGAGGTGCTTATGCTGGCCTTCAAGACGGGGTTGCGAACTCGGAGCCTCCACAAATCCCTGCTCCGGGACCCGCCGACCGACTATGAAGCGTTGGTTGCAATGACGGAAAGGCACGCGTTGGCCGAAGAGACTCTAGGTGCAAAGGCCGCATTCCCCCGGCGAAACCGTCCAAAGACGGACCCCGGCCACACCCTCGGCCGAGGCAGGAAGAGAGGGGCCGAGACCGCGATCAGATAGCCCGACCGTGGCGGGAGCCGCCCGAGCCTCGCCAACAAGATCGCCTTGGCCTGGTGCGCGAGCTCTCCCCGGCGCGGGGGCCCCCCGGAGTCGTCCCAAGACAAGAAGGCCCCCTACAGGCGCCTTACACGCGACTCAATGCCCCCATGATGGAGGTACTGGCCGCGGCGACAAGGGCCGGGTTACTGCTGGAGCCTCCCCGGGAGATGAGGACGGACCCGGCGAGGCGGGACCCCCGGAGATACTGCCGTTATCACCGGGACCACGGTCACGACACCGAACGTTGTTACTCCCTTAAAAGGGAGATCGAGCGACTGATCCAGGCGGGTCACCTGGGGAACTTCGTCGCGGGAAGGAGGGCAGCAGCAGGAGAGAGAGCCCCCCGGAGGAGGGGGGACGGGAACCGCCGGCAGACCGCGATAAGGGGGAGCCACGCCCCCCAAGGGCGGTCATGCGAATTGAGATGATAACTGGAGGGTCTTCCACGGCGGGGCGGGCGCCCGCAATCCAGGGGGCCGGAGCCCGACAGGTGATGGTGGCGGCCGCGGGCCGCCGACCGAAGCGAAGAAGGACACACCGACCCCCCATCACCTTTACCGAGGAGGACTGGCTGGGGGCACGGAGCCAGGACAGTGACGCTCTCGTCATCGAGGCTCGGATCGGGGCGATAGACGTCGACCAGCTCCTGATTGACACTGGTAGCTCCTGCGACATCTTGTTCCTGTCAACGGTCGAGAGGATGGGATGGGGGCGTGCAGACCTAGAGCCATGTGTGGGCCCTGTTGCTGGCTTCACCGGCCATTCGATCCCCACTGAGGGAACGATCACCCTGCCCATGACCCTGGGGGAAGAACCAAGGGTCGTGACCAAGGAAGCGCTTTTTGTCATCGTCAACGTCACGTCGGCGTATAACAGAATCATAAGGCGTCCATATATGACAGCCATCGAGGCGCTCCCCAGCCTGCAACATCAGACGATGAAGTTCCGGACCCCGCGGGGGGTGGGACAGGTGCGGGGAGGACGGGAGGTGCCCGGAGACCACAACCAGGCGCCGTCCCTGCCTGGGAGCCCGAGGCGGTCCCAGACTGCTCTCATCCCTGACGAGAGGGAGGACTTCTGCGACCAGCGGCCGACCCCGACAGAGGAAGTGGAGGAGGTCCCAGTGGCCTCGGACGAGGGAAGAACCGTCTCCATCGGGACAAAACTCCCGTCCGCGTTAAGGACGGCCCTCGTCGCCTTGCTCCGGGAAAACGCGGACATATTCGCATGGTCACCCGCCGACATGCCCGGGGTGGACCCGGCGGTAATCTCCCACAGGTTGAATGTAGACCCGGAAGCCCGACCTGTTCGACAGAAGAAGAGAAGTGCGGGGGGCGAAAAGAAGAGGGCGGCCGAGGAAGAAGTAGAGCGACTCCTCGAAGCCAAATTTGTTCGGCCGGTGGACTACCCCGATTGGCTCGCCAACGTCGTTCTGGTGAAGAAGCCCAGTGGGAAGTGGCGCATGTGCGTCGACTTCACTGACCTCAACAAGGTATGCCCGAAGGACATCTTCCCTCTGCCCAGAATCGACCACTTGGTGGACCAGGCGTCCGGCTATGAGTTGTTGAGCTTCATGGACGCCTTCTCGGGGTACAACCAGATACCGATGGCGGAGGAAGATGAGGAGAAGACATCTTTTGTCACCGATAAAGGCACCTTCTGTTACACCAAGATGCCCTTCGGACTGAAGAACGCTGGGGCGACCTATCAACGAATGGTGGACCGAATATTCGGCCCTCAGGTGGGACGAAACTTGGAGGTCTACATCGACGACATGCTGGTAAAGAGCGGAAGGGCCCCTGACCACCTCGCCGACCTGCAGGAAACCTCCCAGAGGGTCCGTCGGTACAACCTGAGGCTAAACCCCGCGAAGTGTATCTTTGGCGTGCAATCGGGAAAATTCCTGGGCTTCATGATAACGAAGCGGGGAATCGAGGTGAACCCCGACAAGGTGACGGCCCTCATCGGTATGACGGAGCCCCGGACGATTGATCACTCCTTATTTTACACCTTTTTTCCGCATGTTTGCATGCCATCTAGATCGTCCAAATCATGTTTTTCACGATATATCGACGATATTGCGATGCTTTTCACGATTTGTTGTTTTTGTCGCATTTCAGGTGATTTGGCGCGATTTGGAGTGATCTCGAGATGCGCTTACTCTAGACGGTCACCGACGACCTCCCCGAGGGGTATTTTGCTGTTGGAGAGGAGCGGAAGAAGAATGGACGTCGCAGGAGCGACGAGGAGGCCAAAATAAGCAGATTGGGCATTTTTTGTGTCCCACTCGGCCGAGTGGAGGAGCCACTCGGCCGACCAGCGAGACACTGCTCGGACGACCAGTTCAGACACGAGTTACCTGTGCACTCTCGGCCGAGCACAGAAGACCCACTCGGCCGAGTGACCATACCACGTCCGCCCGAGTGGCGCCCAGACGAAGCCCTTCCAAAACATCGAAGTTTCTGTTTTTCGGCTGCCTGAACTTCAGAAGACCCACTCGGCCGAGTGGAGAATCCCGTCCGCCCGAGTGCAGTGAAGTCATCGGCCGAGTGACGACAACTCACTCGGCCGAGCCGCCCCCGAACTGAAGACCCCTGAAAGCCTCGACTTACTGGAAAATTGCAGGGTTTTCACTCGGCCGGGCGACTTTTGTCACTCGGCCGAGTGCGATGCGCTGCCTGTAGCGAAAACTGCGGAAAACAGGCTGTGCAGGGGCATTTTGGTCAGAATTTTTGGACGATTTTTGGGGCTATTTAAGCCCTGTTTTTACCCTAGTTTGGAGAGCTCTCTCTTAGATTTTTTGCAGCTTTTTAGATTACTTTTTAGCTTTATTATTGTGATTGGAGAAGAGGAAAAACTTGGATTTTTGTTGGATTAAATTGAAGAACTCCATTGGTTTGCATCTCTCTTCCCTAAAAATCCTATTTTTATTGTTTATCTCAATATTTGTGATGAATTCTATTGCTTATTTCATTGATTATTTTTGTGCTATTACTATGATTTGTGAGTAGTCTCCACGTCTTGGGGCGTGGGGATGAACCCTACAAGCCCTATTTCCTATTTGTGATGAATTGGTAGAAATTGAGCTAGAATTGCTATTAGGGATTAGATTGGGATCGATTTACTACGGATAGCTAGGAATTCATATCAATTGGGATTTGCAAGAGATTGGATCCCAATTTGTTAGGAAGCCCTAGAAATCCGAATTGGGTTGGAGTCGGATTTTCGAAGTATCGGTTTGCAAGAGATTGGACCGATACCAGGATTTCCGATTGCAATTCCATGCCAATACCCGTTTGCAAGAGATTGGACGGGTAGGAACTATCCTAATTTAGATTGTGGACCGAGTTTGCAAGAGATTGGGCTCGGTGCGCAATTGGACGATGATGTTGATCCTAATGCTAGCTTCCCTAGGCTAGGGTTTGCAAGAGATTGGACCCAAACCTAGGATAGCTATAGACCGGCAACAGCGCGAGAGCGTGAGCTTGGTTCTACATTCAGTTGCAACTAGTTCATCCGAATTCTCATTCTAGCAATTTTGATACCGACGAACCACATTTATGAAATACGGTGAGTAGCGGGAATTCCCCATTCCCTAGACGTTCTTTATTTGATTTGATATTTCGCACATTTGTCTGACGATTGTGACAGGATCGCCCTAGGAAATTTTCTCTATTCTCAAATAGCCAGGTTGATTAGGAACAAGCACAGTCATTCGTCCTCCCTGTGTTCGATACCCGCTCGCTGCTACACCGTGCACTTGCGGTAAAACTACAACCGTTCTTTGGGTGTATACTCGGGACCGATCAAGTTTTTGGCGACGTTGCCGGGGAGGCGATTGCGTTTGATTCTTTCTCACCCTAGCTATTCTTTTTTTATTACTATTATCATTATTTTTATTTCTTATTTCTTACCTAACCCTTCCACGGTACTAATCATTTCTTCGAAACTCTGTTTCCCCTGTGCATGTACACGAGATCTACGGCGGACCCTGAAGCTTTATTATTTGATCCCGAGATCGAACGTACCGCGCGGAGACTTAGAGCGGAAAGAAGACAAGATCCGGAGGTGAGGTATATGACCAACCCGGAAACTCCTGAAGAATTGGCGGCAAGGATGGCGAGGATAATTTCTATTCGCGATAGGCTTCGGCCTAAGACCTCTTCTACTACCTCGTCCATTGCTGTGCCACAGTTGGCGGCTGACAAGAACTTCGAGCTAAAGACTGGATTGGTGGTTTTGATGCAACAAGATCCATTTCATGGGAACGCCCATGAGAACCCCCACTACCACATCCAATTATTCTTGTCAAAGTGCGCCACATTCCAGATGCCGGGGGTCTCCATCGATGCTATCAGACTGCGTCTCTTCCCCTTCACGCTTAAGGACAAGGCACTCTATTGGTTGAGGACGCAGGCTGACGGAGTCTTCACCACTTGGGACGAGTTGGCAAGTGCATTTATTGATAAGTTCTATCCGCCATCCAAGACGGTGAAGATCCGGAGCGCTCTCATGTCCTTCAAGCAAGGACCACAGGAGACGCTCTATGAAGCTTGGGAGCGTTTTAAGGATTTGCAGCATCAATGCCCGCACCACAGTATAGAAGATTGGGAGCTAGTTCATAGCTTCTACAACGGTCTCCAACCGGGGACCAAACAAATTATTGATGCCGCGGCGAATGGTGCTATCTTGTCAAAGACTCCCGAGGAAGCTACGGCCCTAATTGAGGAGATGGCCTCAAATAACCAACAATGGGGCGATGAGCGAGGACACTCTACGTCCTCCTTAAAGCCAACTAGCATCTACGAGGCAAAGGCCATAGCGAAGCTTACGAGCAAGTTTGATTCTCTCCACAAGGTAGTGGAGAGATTGGAGAAGTTCATCACGGAGCCCCAAGGGACCCCTTCCACCTCCGCGCCGACGAACCAAATGTGTGATTGGCAAGACCAATCTCAAGCCATGTACTCGGGAGGAGAGCAAGTAGAAGGATCCTTGGAGCAAGTACAATATGTTGCGGGGAACCAAGGGTATTGGGCCAATCCGGCCACGAGAAATCATCCCGGATTCTCTTACGCCAACACTGAAGGAGCTTTGAACCCGCCACAACAACCACCTCAACAAGCTCGACCACCACCACCCCAACAACAATACTATCCACCGAGGGGGCCTCCACAACAAAACTTTCAACCAAAGCAACAAGTTCCACCATATAGGCCTCCCGGATACAACCAAGGGTGGAGGAATCAAAATCAAAACCCTCCACAAGCTCCACAACGATCCGACTTCGAAACTAGAGTGGAGGCGTTCATGGTCGAGCAAAATAAGGTAAATGCTAGCTTGAAGGCGGGGCAAGACTCCCTTAATACCGTTGTGGCTCAAATATCGGAGCAATTGGCGTTGCTCAATCGGAACACTCAAAGATTGCCGGCGCAACCGGCGCAAAACCCACGGGGCAACACGGGCCACATCAATGCCGTAGTTGCCGTTACTACTAGAGGCGGGAAGGACACCACCCCCGCCATGATTCCTATTGAGGAGCCCGTGGAGGAAAGCTTGGAGCCAATTGAGCCGATAGTCGAAGTTGAAAAGGAGAAGGAGCCACAAGACAAAGAGAAATCTAGAGCGGAGCAATTGATTGAGGAAAGGCGCTTCATGCCACCGGTTCCATTCCCCCAAAGGCTCGCTAGAGCGAAAATGGAGAAAAGGCTAGCAAAATTTCTCGAGTACCTAAGAGGAGTTAGCCTTAACATTCCCTTCCTTGACGCCATCGTCGAGATCCCCACGTATAGTAAATTTTTGAAGGACTTGATTTCGGGGAGGAAAAGGAAGGAGAAGATCATGCTAGCCGAGGAGGGCTCTTGGTTCACCAAGAGAGAGAAGGAGCCGGCAAAATTCAAAGACCCGGGGAGTTTTCGGATTCCTTGCACTTTGGGCGGCGTCCCTCTTCAAAAGGCATTGGTTGATCTTGGGGCTAGTGTGAGCCCCATGCCTCTCTCCATGTTCTTAAGGTTAAACACCGGGACAAAGTTGAAACCCACCGACATGCGCATTCAATTAGCCGATGGACGGATAACAAGGCCGGTGGGGATTGCCGAAGACATACCGCTACAAGTCCCGGGTGGAATATGCTTGCCATGTGACTTCGTGATCATGGACGTCAAGGAGGAGGGAGACACTTCATTGATACTTGGACGCCCGTTCCTAGCCACCGCCGGAGTCATCGTCGACGTGCGTGAAGGTACCCTAACTTTAAACGTCGGGAACATCGAGGTGGAGCTCCACATGTTGAATATTGGACTCCCCGGATTTGGTTTTGGATGATGAGCAAACATAAATACTTCATGAACTAACAATTTGTGAGCGCAGTATTGGAGATCGTCGCCAATTTCACGAGAATATTCAAAGCGACATCTCAACACTTCCAAAAGCTCGTATTCAAGCCTAAAGCTTCGTTGAAGCTCTTGCGACGCTTTGGAAGTAATGAAGATTCAATCGAAGCTCTCAAAGACCGTTTATTAAGGTTTTATTTATAGTCTTTTAGTTTCGATTGATAGAATGTTAAGCCTTGAGTATATCTTACGTTTCTATCTTCATTACGCTCATTTCGTAGCTCTAGGATTCTTGCACAAGTTCACTCTAACTTCCTCGAAGCGTCGCGCTTCGATTCGGACTTTGTTGTGCATGTTAGTTGGTACAAGAACAAGTACTGACCGACTAGATGGTGATCTAGTCGGTCGGCTACTGTTCTTGGACCGACTAGTTTCTGTCAGTTAATTCTTAGCTCTTTACTGTTTACAGTTAGTCGGTCTATGTTGACTCACCGACCGACTAGTTTGTGAACTAGTCGGTCAGTGATGCTTCTTTGACCGACTAGTTGAGACTGACTGTTCACTCTAAAATTCTCCTAAGCTACTGTTTACCGTTAGTCGGTCTAAGAACGTTTGATGACCGACTAGTTGACAATCTAGTCGGTCAACTTTTGTTCTTGGACCGACTAAGTCAACTTGCCTTCAGACTATGTTGTTTTGCCTCTTAGTCGGTCTACGTTCATTGGATGACCGACTAGTTGTGAAACTAGTCGGTCAGACAGTGTTCTTGGACCGACTAGTTTTCTAGGTCTGAAATTCTATCTCTTCTCAGATCTACTCTTAGTCGGTCCATGCTTTGTGACTGACCGACTAGTTGATGAACTAGTCGGTCAGTGAGTGTTCTTTGACCGACTAGATCTCACAGATTTCTTTCCGTTGGAGATTGACCTAACTTGTTTTTATGGGACCCTATAAATACGAACCTAGGTCATTTCTATCTTCAACAGAGCTGCCATTAAGAGATTCATTGAGTTCTAAAGAGATAGCTATTCTCCCTCAAATCTAAAGCTCTCTTCCTCACAAGAAACCCATTCTCTCTCATTTCTAGATCTAGAGAGAAGCTTGTTCTTGGTGAGCTCTTCAAGCTATTGCTTGATTCAAGTTTCCAAATCTTCCCTAGGCACCCATTGCTGCTCATTTCCTTGGTGCTAGGGTTTGGTAACTTCATCTTCCTCAAATCCTTCATTCCACCTTTTGGGTAAGAAAAACTCAAGGTATAGGATTTTGTGGTAAGAGTATTTATTTCATATTAAACTCTTTTATATTGCTTATTGGCTCTCTCGGTTGTGAGAGAAGTTTGTGATCCCGGGTTGTGGGATTCACTTTGCCATTGCATGTATGATTTGATCTTGTGAAGGTTTTTCACAAGATATTCATAGTGGAAATCTTGAGTTAGGGTTTCTAACTCAAGTATCCGGAAGGGATCCGGGTGGTTGGGACGTAGGATCACCGGGAACAAGTCGGGGAGACTTGGGTGGATCCGAACCCATTAACTTCATTTGTTAGCATTGTTAATTTCATTGTTGTCATTCAATTTAAGCTTCCGCAAATTGACTTGGTAGTTGTGTGCAATTTAATTTGGAATAATACGCCTTATTATTTTCAAGTACTATTCACCCCCCCCCCCCCCTCTAGTACTTGTGCAGTAGCTGGTAGGGCATTACATTTGGTATCAGAGCCAGATACTCAGCTATGTCTGCCAACGACAACAAGACCGTGCCTCCACCTTCCAACTACGACACCTTCAGGAACCGTGAAGGAGCGCCATCGGTGATGGAAGGACATTCCTCTACAAGGCCTCCATTCTTCAACGGTACCAACTACGGGTACTGGAAATGTCGGATGGAAACCTTCCTCCGAAGTGCATCTTTATGGAGGACTACAATGAAGGAGTACAACGAGCCCGAAGAAGAAGATTTTGAGAAATGGACTACCGCGGAGGTCGCCGCGGAGGTAAGCAATGCCAAGGCAATGAACGCCTTGCAATGCTCATTGGAGCCCGAGGATTTCAATAAGATATGCACATGTAAGAGTGCATATCAAATTTGGAACTCTCTCCTCATACTACATGAAGGGACGAGTCGGGTAAGAGACTCTAAACTCGTTGTCGTAACCAAAGATTACGAAATATTTCACATGCAACAGGGCGAGAAGATGAAAGAATATTACGCTCGCTTCGTTGACATAATAAACGAGTTAGAGGCCCTCGGCAAGATCTACACTCAAAAGGAGAAGTGCTTAAAGCTTATTGAAGGACTTCCCTCTTCTTGGGAAAAACGTACCTTCGCCATCGAGGAAGGTAATGACATGAACAAATATACCGTAGTTCAACTAATGGGTACTTTGATGTCATACGAGGTACGTAAAGATAGCAAGGTGAAGCTACAAGAAAAGATGAAGTCATATTTGAACCTAGATGCGCCTAAGAAAAAGGCGATTGCATTCAAGGCGGCTTCATCCACATCTTCCGATGATGAAGACTCGGAAAACGAGTTGGACTTGGAGTCCATGGCACTCATGGCCAAGAAGTTCAACCGTTTCTTCCGGAAAGGTAACTTCAAGACCAAAGGTAAATTTGGTTCTTCTAACGCCTCTTCCTCTCCTTTGTGTTTCAAGTGCAATAAGCCAGGACACATGAAAGCGGAGTGTCCTCTCAACAAACAAAAGGAGAAGTGGAAGGCGCCAAAATTCGATAAGTCCAAGAAATACAAGAAGGGGTACAAGAAAGGACTTGTCGGAGCAACATTCACCGACTCCGAGGATTCCTCAAGCGGAGAGTCGGATGATGAGAAAGTGGAGCAAGCACATATGTGCTTCATGGCAAGAGAGGAGAACGATCAAGGATCCTCCTCTTCCGATGATAGTAATGACGAAAGCGATGAGGTAACGATGGATGATCTTAGAAATGCTAACTCTCAACTTTGGTCAAAATACACTAAGTTAGTAAATAGATATACTAAGGTAAAAGATGACCTAGCTAGCATTCAAACATCGCCTAAGAATATCATCACCAACAACGACACTGTTGTTGAAGAGTTAAGAAATGAGATTGTGAATCTCAAATCTAAACTTGAACATGTTAGCATTGAGGATGCGGAAGAACATGAGATAGCGGATTTAACTTCTCAAAACTCGACTTTGAGTATTGAGAACGAGAATCTTAAATCTCGTGTTTATGTGCTCACATCGCAAATATCCGCTTTGGATACTTCTTTGCGTTCTCTCAAAGAGAAATATGAGGACACATTGGGCCGAATCAACAAATTCAACAAGGGTAAGGGCCATTTGGATAATATCCTAAAAGATTTACTTCCGGCCAAACACCACATTGGCTTGGGGTATATGATGGGAAATTCATCCAAGTCGGTCACTACTTTTGTTAGGCCAACTTCCGAAGCCTCAACGAGTGGGAGCAAACACTCTATTGGTAGTTCATCTACCAATGGTGCTTCCACCTCGTCCACACCCTCTTTCGGAAAGAAACCCACTTTGGGTGGACCTCCAAAGAAGGGGCATGCCTACATGTACACTAATAACATGCCACGTAGGAACACACGTCCTACTCCACCGTCTCACACTTATGATGATTTTTATGCAACACATTCCCGGGCACGTGCACACCAAGTGAGACACCCTCACGCACGTGTTTCCACACATGCATATGTACACCCACCTCATCATATGAATAATTCTCTTCGTGCACCATTCCATCATGTCCCGTATGCCTATCCACAACATGCATCACGTAGAAATCAACGTAGCATGCATGCACCCAATAGGATGATGGCTCCCAAAATTTTCACTATTTGGAGCCCAAAAGACACAAGCATGGATGAAAAACAAATGTACATGAATGCTTATTTTTCGGATGTTGTGCATAGTAAGAATTATGTGGGGAAGTCTAAGTCCACTTGGACTTGGCTTCCAAAGGTCTAATCCCTTGGACCCAATGACCTTGGGTACCATGATATGAAAGTGTCTATCTTTAGGTACTCAAGGAAAAGAAAAAGAAAAGGATCATCAAATTTAAATTTAGCTCCAAAGGGAATTGGATACTCGATAGCGGGTGCTCCAAACACATGACGGGTGACGCTCGTTTGCTCTCCGGAGTGGTTCCCATTGCGAATGGAAACCGCGTCGTATTTGGAGGCAACGAGAGCGGAACCATCATAGGTGTTGGTAAAGTCGGTAACCCTTCTAAACCATTAATTAGTGACGTTTATCTTGTTAGTGGTTTAAATCATAATCTTATTTCAATAAGTCAACTTTGTGACAAAGGTTACAAAGTTAGCTTTGCGAAAGGATTGTGTCACATTTTAAGAAAGGATAATGAAAAATTATTATTTTCCGGAACTCGTCGTAAAGACATCTATATTTTGGATCTTCCTAAGTCATATGAACAATGTCTCGTTGCCAACACAAGTGAACAACACTTATGGCATCGACGCTTTGGACATGTGAACTTTGGAACACTATATAAGCTTTCAAAATTGAATTCTATTAAAGGTTTTCCGAAGCTTGTTTTTGAAAAGAAAAGTTTTTGTGATTGTTGTCAACGCGGCAAGCTTCCTAAATCTTCATTTAAACCTAAGAAAAGCATCTCTACTAAACGGCCACTAGAGCTATTACATCTAGATTTATTTGGGCCAACTAGAGTAGCTTCCTTAGGAAATGCAAGGTATGGACTTGTCATCGTAGATGACTATTCAAGATTTACTTGGGTATTTTCATTGTGTAATAAAAATGAAGCTTTTGAAAACTTCACAATTTTTGTTAAGAAAGTACAAAATCTCTTAGGAACCACCATTGTCACTATTCGTAGTGATCATGGAGGTGAATTTGAGAATGAGTCTTTTGAGACATTTTGTGATGAAGTTGGTATTACTCACACCTTCTCTTTCCCTCGTGCACCTCCTCAAAATGGTGTAGTTGAGAGAAAGAATAGGACGCTAGTGGAGTGTGCTCGCACTATGCTTGATGATAGCCAACTTGGCCATCAATTTTGGGCGGAAGCGGTACACACCGCTTGCTATGTGTTTAATCGAATACTTTTGAGGCCCGGCACTAAACAAACTTGTTATGAATTGTTGTTTGGTAGGTTGCCTCAAGTTAAACATTTTCGTATTTTTGGTTCGAAATGTTTTATTAAGAACACATATGGTAGTTTGGACAAATTCGATCCGAGATCCGATGAGGGGATTTTTGTTGGATATTCTACGCGTAGCAAAGCCTACCGGATATTCAACAAACGAACCTCGATCGAGGAATCGCTTCATGTCTCATTTAATGAAGGATTTGTTCCAACTAGAATTTCAAATGATAATGATTCTATGGATGTTTTATGTGATTCGTTTGAAAATTCTAAGTCTAATGATTCTATTGATTCTATTGAGACTAACCCAACTAATGAAGTTGTTGAGAATGTTCCAAGTGATCAAGGTATTCCCAAACGGCTTCATTCGGTTCGTGACCATCCCCATGAGCAAGTCATTGGCAATATCTATGATAGTGTCAAGACGAGATCCCAAGTTCACCGCTTCGCAAATTGTGCCTTTGCCTCATCGATAGAGCCAAAGAATATTAATGAAGCATGCGAAGATAGCGCTTGGATCTTAGCCATGGAGGAGGAGCTCATTCAATTCGAGAGGAATGAAGTTTGGGAGCTTGTTCCATTGCCATCGAAGAACCACACCGTCATAGGGACAAAGTGGATCTTCAAGAACAAAACCGACGAAAACCAAGTCGTCGTCCGGAACAAAGCTCGGTTAGTAGCTCAAGGCTATCGTCAAGAGGAAGGTATCGATTTCGAAGAATCTTTCGCTCCGGTAGCTAGATTAGAATCAATTAGATTACTTTTGTCTTTTGCATGCCATAAGAATTTTAAATTATTTCAAATGGATGTTAAAAGTGCATTTTTAAACGGAGATGTCGTTGAGGAAGTTTACGTTTCTCAACCTCCGGGCTTCGTAAATGAAAAATTTCCAAATCACGTTTTTAAACTAAAGAAAGCTCTTTATGGTTTGAGACAAGCTCCTCGAGCTTGGTATGATCGCCTAAAGAATTTTCTTTTGGATTTGAATTTTAAAATGGGCGAAGCCGATTCAACACTTTTTATTAAGCATGCGAATAATGATATTTTATTAGTTCAAATTTATGTTGATGATATCATTTTCGGTGCTACTAACTTCGCTCTTTGCGAAGAGTTTTCTAATGTGATGAAGGAACAATTTGAGATGAGCCACATGGGCGAACTCAAATATTTCTTAGGTCTCCAAATTCGCCAAATGAACGATGCAATCTTCATCCACCAAACGAAGTACACGGTGGAGTTGCTAAAGCGATTTGGAATGGAGAATGCCTCCGGGAAAAAGACTCCAATGAGCACGACTACGCATCTTGACAAGGATACGGGTGGTAAGGATGTAGACATTCGTCTATATCGAGGTATGATAGGTAGTTTGCTTTATCTTACCGCAAGTAGGCCCGATATTATGTTTGCCGTATGTATATGTGCTCGTTATCAGTCTCAACCTAAGGAGTCTCACTTAGTAGCGGTAAAGCGTATTTTTCGCTATCTAAGTTACACATTAGATTTTGGATTACTTTATCCGAGATCTAGCACATATGAGTTAGTCTCATATAGTGACGCTGATTATGCGGGATGCAAATCCGACAGGAAAAGTACTAGTGGCACTTGCCATTTTATAGGAAATTCTCTTGTCTCTTGGTTTTCCAAGAAGCAAAATTCCGTATCACTTTCAACCACCGAGGCGGAATATATTGCCGCCGGTGCCGCGTGTGCTCAAGTTCTTTGGATGAGACACACACTTAAAGACTTTGGTATAAATTGTGATACTTGCCCTATCATGGTTGACAACCAAAGTGCAATATGTCTTTCCAAGAACCCGGTACATCATTCCCGTTCGAAACACATAGATGTCCGACACCACTTTTTAGATGATCATGTTTCTAAAAAGGACATCATTCTAGTGTACGTTGAAACCCAAAAGCAAATCGCCGATATTTTCACGAAACCCCTAAAGGAGGACTCTTTTGTGCGGTTGCGTCGAGAATTGGGGATTATGGGTGAATCCGAGATATAGGATTCATGTTTCATTCAATAATTTTGCATGCTATTATTTTTGGCAATATCTCATTCATGCTAGAATTATTGGATTTTTCGGGAATTTTATGTGATATCTTGATTTTTCGTTCGATTTATGCGTAATCGTCAAATTTCTGTTTTTCGATGATTAATGGGGTAGTTTAGATGTTTATTGAGAGTTTTGAGATTTATCGTCCAAGCGTATTTTGGAGAGAACTTGATTTTCAAGTTTTTGTCTCTTTAGTCGGTTCATGTTCTGTGACCGACCGACTAGATTGAGATCTAGTCGGTCAGTACTTGAACGCAGACCGACTAAATCTTGTCAGTAATTCTTGGATTCAGCCACTGTTTGCAACTAGTCGGTTCAAGCTCATTGACCGACCGACTAGATCGTGATCTAGTCGGTCAGTGCTTGAACTGTGACCGACTAGTTGTGCCAGGGACTGTTTGGTAATTTACGATCTCGACCGACTTAAACTCATTTTAATCGGTCTGTTCTCATTCTAATCGGTCTATTCTCTTTCTCCTCTAGCTCAAAATCCCGATTCCCCTCAAAACCCTTCGACTTCCGATCGATCTCCGGCCATTTTTCCGGCCATCTCCGTCGATCTCCTCCGTCAGCCCCTCGTTCTAGGTGATCTCCTCTCCTCCTAGGGTTAGATTTCCTTTCCTAGAGCTAGGGCTTGCTCGGTTTCTAGGGTTCTTAGGGTTTATATATTTTTTTTCGGCTAGGGCTTCTTAGTTTGATCTTCTTGTCCCGTGTCTTGCTTCGACTATGGCAAGAACACGCATTCCGATCACTCCCTCTATCCCCTCTCCGATGACCGTTGATCCAATCTCTTCGGATCCCGAGCATCCAACCCCTCCGAAGCGTAGAGCCAAGACCACCCATCCTTCGTCGTCTTCGCCTCCTCTCAAGAAGAAGAGGACGACGACCGCTCAACCTAGAGGTCAACCGAAACCCAAACCCAAGCCTAAGCCAAAGGCCAAAATTCTTGCTTCTCAATCTTCGTTCCATACTCCTACCGATTCCGATACGGAGTATAACCCCGAGACCGAGACTCATAGGGAACCCACTCATCCTATTCATCCCGAGTCTAGCACCCACCCTCGTACGTCTACCCGTAAGCCTAAGGGAAAGGGTCCGATGCCGGTGGGCGGTGTCGATATTTCCTTATGTCGCGATGACCCTTTGTGTCTCGCGGCGTATAACCGTATCGAACATTGCCCGCTGCTTCTGGAGCATTTCGTCCAGTTTAGCGACTTCATAGGGTTAGCTGATCTTCTGTCGTCGTCGGGTCTTCTCGATTACCTTCGATATGACCCGAAGGCGAATCCTCACCCCTACCCTAGATTAGTGAAGCGTTTCTATGCTAATAGGATCCAGGGTCAGTACGATCAGACACACTCTGTTGAGACGACCGTTTTGGAGACTCCTATAGTCCTCACTGCGGAAATCTTAGGAGAGATTTTGGGTATCTCTTCGTCTGGCCTTCTTCCTTCTGATATCTCGGTAGATGATATTTCTTCTCTTGATCAGACCATCCTTTCAGAGATTTTCCATCAGATTCCTCCTGCCATGATTGGCGTGCCATCTAAATCATTCAAGCCAAATGCATGGGTCCTAAATTTGATTCTGAAGTCGTGCTTGCTTCCCAAGTACGGCTCCTCATCCTTACCATCCCAGCCATTTTTGAAGCTTATCTATGCGATCTTCATGGGGAGCTCGATTAATTGGGCTCGAATTATACTCGATAAGATTGACTCTTTCGAGTGTATTCGAAAGTCCAATAAATCGGCTCATATCTCATTTCCTTGCATGTTGACCCTCGTGTTTCGTCATTTTCGTGTCACATTGCCTCGTGACGATGAGCGTCCCCTTGGTCCTCCCCTGAATGCGACGGCCGTCAAGAAATCTCTTACGGCGCTTCGTCACGTTCAGAGGACGACACCTTCTGTGTCTGTCCCTGCCTCTGCCAGTGCCTCTGCTGCTCCTTCTGCCACCCTGGATGTAGTCCTACGGATACTTCGTCGTCACGAGTCCCGCTTGGCTCGTACCGAGGAGGTAGTCTGCCGTATGGCTCGTCGGATGGGTGTTGAGCTTCCTCCTTCCGTGTCTAAGGATGAGGAGTTTGATGAGATGGCTGAGGAGGACATTGAGGAGCTCTGTCGTGCTTCGACTCGTGCCCCCGAGGGCACTTCTGCTGGTACTGCTGCTGCTGGTACTTCCACTTCTGCTCCTGGAGTTGCCACCTCTTCCGGTGTTCCAGAGCCATCTGCTGCAGCTCTTCAGCCTTCTGAGCCTGCTGCTGACCCAGTTTCCGAGCCTGCTCATGTATCTGCTGCTGCTGCTTCTGTCGAGACTCATGCTGCTGTTAAGCCTGTTGCTGAGATCTCGACTCCTGCCCCGACGATTCCATCTGTTGAGACACCTCTTCTCCCTGCAGAGCCTGAGTCCACTCCGTCGACTGGACCCACGGACGCTGCAGATCCAGCCTCCTCCTCGTGATCGTTGTTCCGAGGACTCTCCATATACGCTTTGGATGATATATTCTAGTGAGAGTGTCTTGGGTTAGGATGGGGTTGAGAGATGCTTTGATGTATTTTTTTGTGCTTTCTGGTTGTCGGTGTTGGATTTTATGATATGTTGATGATGATGTACTTTTTGTTGTAGTATTTATTTTGATGAGGATGATGATGATGATGTATTTCTTTTTGATGATATGTAGCGCTTGATATGATGTATCTCATATATTCGATGTGATATTTTTTGGATGTACTCATGTTGTCTATATATATATATATATATATATATGTTCATCATCGTTCACTTTATCTTTTATTTGTCGTGCAAATTTTAATATTCGTTGAATATATTTGAAATGTGATATCGAATCGACGCATAAAAATTTGGTTAAATGGATTTAAATTCTGTAATTTTATAGAATTGTTTTCCATGCACAAAATTAACCAAGAATATTGAATATTGAAGAGTATGTTTCTTTATTCAAGAAATGAATAATGATTTGGTGTTTTTGATGATTTTGATTTTTTTTTGATAATGGAAAATTTGGCACACCTTGTTTTGATTTCCACAATTTTTCCCTTGGTGTCAAGTTGGTCCATTGCCTTTGTCTACGACTCCCGATGTTGGATTTTACATTTCCTAATTGTTGTTGTTGTATGCCCCCCATTTTTGGGATAATGCCAAAGGGGGAGAGATAATGATAATAAATAGCGCAAATGAAAATTTAACTCAATTTCCAAGAATCTAGTTTGATATGCTAGATTCAGGGGGAGTTAAGATACATATAAGGATTTTCAAAATCCGATATTTCAAAAATCAATTCACTTTATTTATCTTACTCGTCTGCTTGATGCAATTCATTTATATTCATTTTGGAATTAACGTGTCATCAATGCAGGGGGAGTAAGTATTTTACATTTGAATTATTATCTTTGATTATTATTTATGTTGGTTTGTCATCACCAAAAAGGGGGAGAATGTTGAATATTGGACTCCCCGGATTTGGTTTTGGATGATGAGCAAACATAAATACTTCATGAACTAACAATTTGTGAGCGCAGTATTGGAGATCGTCGCCAATTTCACGAGAATATTCAAAGCGACATCTCAACACTTCCAAAAGCTCGTATTCAAGCCTAAAGCTTCGTTGAAGCTCTTGCGACGCTTTGGAAGTAATGAAGATTCAATCGAAGCTCTCAAAGACCGTTTATTAAGGTTTTATTTATAGTCTTTTAGTTTCGATTGATAGAATGTTAAGCCTTGAGTATATCTTACGTTTCTATCTTCATTACGCTCATTTCGTAGCTCTAGGATTCTTGCACAAGTTCACTCTAACTTCCTCGAAGCGTCACGCTTCGATTCGGACTTTGTTGTGCATGTTAGTTGGTACAAGAACAAGTACTGACCGACTAGATGGTGATCTAGTCGGTCGGCTACTGTTCTTGGACCGACTAGTTTCTGTCAGTTAATTCTTAGCTCTTTACTGTTTACAGTTAGTCGGTCTATGTTGACTCACCGACCGACTAGTTTGTGAACTAGTCGGTCAGTGATGCTTCTTTGACCGACTAGTTGAGACTGACTGTTCACTCTAAAATTCTCCTAAGCTACTGTTTACCGTTAGTCGGTCTAAGAACGTTTGATGACCGACTAGTTGACAATCTAGTCGGTCAACTTTTGTTCTTGGACCGACTAAGTCAACTTGCCTTCAGACTATGTTGTTTTGCCTCTTAGTCGGTCTACGTTCATTGGATGACCGACTAGTTGTGAAACTAGTCGGTCAGACAGTGTTCTTGGACCGACTAGTTTTCTAGGTCTGAAATTCTATCTCTTCTCAGATCTGCTCTTAGTCGGTCCATGCTTTGTGACTGACCGACTAGTTGATGAACTAGTCGGTCAGTGAGTGTTCTTTGACCGACTAGATCTCACAGATTTCTTTCCGTTGGAGATTGACCTAACTTGTTTTTATGGGACCCTATAAATACGAACCTAGGTCATTTCTATCTTCAACAGAGCTGCCATTAAGAGATTCATTGAGTTCTAAAGAGATAGCTATTCTCCCTCAAATCTAAAGCTCTCTTCCTCACAAGAAACCCATTCTCTCTCATTTCTAGATCTAGAGAGAAGCTTGTTCTTGGTGAGCTCTTCAAGCTATTGCTTGATTCAAGTTTCCAAATCTTCCCTAGGCACCCATTGCTGCTCATTTCCTTGGTGCTAGGGTTTGGTAACTTCATCTTCCTCAAATCCTTCATTCCACCTTTTGGGTAAGAAAAACTCAAGGTATAGGATTTTGTGGTAAGAGTATTTATTTCATATTAAACTCTTTTATATTGCTTATTGGCTCTCTCGGTTGTGAGAGAAGTTTGTGATCCCGGGTTGTGGGATTCACTTTGCCATTGCATGTATGATTTGATCTTGTGAAGGTTTTTCACAAGATATTCATAGTGGAAATCTTGAGTTATGGTTTCTAACTCAAGTATCCGGAAGGGATCCGGGTGGTTGGGACGTAGGATCACCGGGAACAAGTCGGGGAGACTTGGGTGGATCCGAACCCATTAACTTCATTTGTTAGCATTGTTAATTTCATTGTTGTCATTCAATTTAAGCTTCCGCAAATTGACTTGGTAGTTGTGTGCAATTTAATTTGGAATACTACGCCTTATTATTTTCAAGTACTATTCACCCCCCCCCCCTCTAGTACTTGTGCAGTAGCTGGTAGGGCATTACACCACATTCCTAAGGCCATGAAGCACATGCCTTATCACGAGGAACTTGACTACATGGACCTCCTTGATGAGGTGATAGAGGAGGCGATTCCTCACTCAATTGGCGCTCTTTTTGACGAAGATTTCGAGGAAGGCCCGGATTTAGGCCATGAAGAGAATAAAGATGATTCCCCCGACTTCTCCGCTGAAGAAGATGAAGGCGACGCTGATGTCGCAAGGATTCGAGAGCTCTGCAAGCTCTCGAAATTAAAGTCTCCAAAGAAAGCTCCGCCGGCACGGAGATCGGCATCACCGGCAAAGCCGTTGACCGGAGCAAATGCTAGCTTGGGGGAGCCTCCCCCCAACACTATTCGAGATAGGAGACCACCGAGGGAGAACGCGCCGCCGCCACATCCAAATCCAAGCGCGCTCCCCGGAAAGTTTGATGGGTGCATCTCATATGCACCGAACATCCCGCATTGATTGAAAATTATAGGGGGTCGAGCTCACGACCTTAAACGAGCGCTTGTCGGGAGGCAACCCGACGGTTTTTGATTTATTTTTACTTTTTCTTTATTTTCGTTTTAGAAATTTTTAGTGTTTTGAGTCGTTCGCCCAAAAATTTTGTGATAACGGGTCCTATTTTTCTTGACAGGAGAGGAGATAGGTAGATCCATTATGAGGAGGATGAACGAGACGACGAGGAGCGCCCCAAGAAGGCGCTCGACGCTTAGGAGGAAGATGAAATCGATTGGAGGAAGAAAGACGGAGTTTAGAGCCAAAACGAAGACAAACAACAGAACACAAGGCTCACTCGGCCGAGTATACTAGTCACTCGGCCGAGTACACAAGTTCGTCCGGCCGAGCCGCTCACGAACGAGGGAAGTCTGTTGTACCCAACTCTCTGTTTATTTTCCTGATTTCAATATAACTGCTACTCGGCCGAGTACATATTCCCACTCGGCCGAGTAAAACGGATACCCTCCTAGGGCGAGTCTTGCCGAGTAGCTTGAGTCACTTGGCCGAATGGACTTACTCCACTCGGCCGAGGCTGGCAAAGCCACTCGGCCGAAGCGATAGCGGGGAGGAAATTTTCATTGGCCTCGCTCGGTCGAGTGACCACGTCACTCGGCCGAGTCGTAACTTTTTTTATATAAAGGGCCGAGGGGGGCGCGGATTTCGAAACGCAAAAACCACAAACCCCCCGACGCTCCAGCTCCCCTCGCCCGAACCCCCCTCGCTCTCGCCCTCACTCACCCGACCGCCGCTGCCACGCCGCCGCTCGGCCCGCCACCGCCGGCCGAGCACCCGCCGACGCCTCGCCCGAGTCGCCGCCGGCGGCCGCCCGTCCGATCACCTCCGGTACCCCTGTTTTCGCCGTTTTTGCCTCTTTTTGCGTATTTTTCGAGGATCCATGTATTAATCGAACCCCTAACCCAAATCAATTCCTATATCTATCTATTATACCCCTAATACTCCATACATTTTGAATATTACCCGCTGAAATCGCCGTTTCATGTGCAGGTTGCTTATTGGAGCTTAGGGGAGCCCAGGGGAGCTTCTACGGGCTGTTTTGGACTTCGGGGAGGCGTGGACTTCGCACGCTTCCACTGCTTAGCACTCGCGGCGTGTCGGGGTACACTCTTTCCACTCTTTTACACGCACCGCATTTTTTTCACTTTTCGACGCGCTCGGGGCCGATATGCCGCCCCGGACACGGCCGCGGTCGAAGAGAGCTTCCGCCAAGCGGAAGCGATCGGATGATGCTGGCCCCTCCCACAAGTTGGAGGACTCTCCTCCACCGTCCCCCACACACCCCACACACCCAGCACAGCCTGCAGGCCCCGCACACCCCGCACAGCCTGCAGTGCACCCACAGCCCGCACAGCCTCTCCCCGCCGACCCACAGCCACCACCACCGGCTCCACTGGTCGGGCCGCTCGGGATTACGTTCCGAGACGACGCACACCACGCCGTCTTCGAGCGTATCTCCCAGCGCTCGATCGTACCCTCCAGGTTTGCACACCTCGCTGACCTAGGACGCCTGGGGGTACTAGAGGGGATGCTCACGTTGTACGACAACGTGGGCTGGCGAGATTTTCTGCAGGTGTCGGCGGATACTTTTACCCGCCCGACACTTGAGGTTTTGTGTTCGATCGCCCGGACCGACGAGGGATGCTCATTCCGGTTCATGGATCGAGAGTGCCAGGTCACTCTCGATATGATGAGAGCATTCTTCTCGTGGCCCGCTGTCCCCGGTGCCGATCGCGGTTACGGCCCCACCCATATCCCCCCACCTTCCTTCGACGCCGGTGCCTTCTGGGCCCGGATTACGGGCCACCACGCTGCCTTTGACCCTAGTAGGGCCAAGGCCTCGGCCATTGTCCACCCCTGCCTCCGCATAGCCCAGCGCCTCATGGCGACCACCTTCTTGGCCAGATATGAGACGGGCACGATGTCTACGCCAGAGCTCTACATGCTCTATGCGATGACACGTCCCAGAGCTCTATCTAGGGATGGACACGAGCTTGTCCCCGCCGTCGTGATCGACATTGCGGCTTGGTTTTTAGACCGCATCATTGTATCGGTGGGCGCTCGCTCACCGATATGCTGCGGCGGTCTGCTCACCTTGCTTACCATGATGACCGGCGAGGACCTACCTGACGACTTGCGACGCGTCCCGGGCCCCACTTCTCTGTCGATAGACGTTATGGCCCGGATGAAGATGCTTCGTCCGCATGGTGAGCGTCACTGGGTCTGGTTGCACAGCCCTTACGGTGCCGACTACATGATTCTCCCGAGCCCTGCTCGGACTCAGATTGCACCAGCCCACGTCGACTGGCTCCCGGTGATGGATGTTCTCATCCCCGCTGCCTACGTGCTCGAGGCCGAGGAGGCCGAGCAGGCCCACGCTGCCCAGGCTGCCCCCGCAGACCCTGCTGCACACCCTGCCGAGCCTGCTGCCGACCCTGTTGACCCAGTGACCCCTCAGCCCATACCTGATGTTTCTGCCGCTCTTGACACCTCTGTCCCCACCTCTGTCAGTGTCACGAGTACCTCAGCTGAGCCACTTCCACCACCACTTCCGAGGCTGTCCCCACCACTCCCACCACCACCACTGGCCCTCTGTCTGTCGAGCCACTTTGCTCCGCACTCCCCGAGCGCCCGCCGACCTTTGTTGAGAGTGGAGAGCCCTCGTTTGCCGCGGTCGTGGAGACCATGGCTAGCATGATCTCCGCTGGGGTTGCGCCTTTTGGTCCACACACTTCCGCCCCAGCGGTAGTTACCTCTGTCTCCACCCCTGCTGTATTTTCTGAGAGCGTCGTGGCGTCTGTCCACACTTCTGTGCCACTGACCTCTCTAGCCGCCTCGCAGCCACTTTTGCACTCTTCTTTCGCTGCCGCTGCCTCCACTTCTCACCGCGTGTCCCGGCCTCACACTGAGGCCAGGCCCACATTTGCAGGCGCGGCACCTTTTGTCCCCTTCCCTGCTGAGCCCGTTACATACTCCACTCGCGTACGCCAGCCTCGCCCTGCACAGCCTAGACCGGTGCGTCCCTCTGCACCACCCCCGCCCGACACTGTACTGCAGAGCATACGTGCTCTTGAGTTGGCGGTGAGTGGTCTTAGAGGTGACTTTAGGACCCTGTCCTCCACCGTCTCTGCGATGGCTGGACGCTTCGAGCTGATCCCCCAGATCCACTACTGCCTTACACAGGTCTTGGAGCGTCTCCCACGCGTACCCCCACCCACCCAGCAGGTTCCCACACACACTTCCACACACACTAGACCTGCTTCCACTTCCACGCCCACCCCAGCTCAGCAGCCTACACCACCACCTCCTCCTCCTCCTCCGCCTCAGGACGGAGACGGCGCAGCACCACCTTCTTAGGCACCCTTGATGCCTTGATCCATTCCTGCCGTTGTGCTGCCCGTTTCTGCTGGGTCCTGTTGCACTTTTTGTCCACCCCCCTCCCCTCACTTATTATGGTATTCTCTTTTTGATCATCTCTTCTTATATCTATTTTGGGAGAGAGGGAGAGTTTTTGGTGACACTTATATCTATGTATCGCTCCTATCTGTGCATGCATCATGTCCGCATCATATTTTCATTTCTTTATTTTACTTTTTTCTTTTCATTTTTCCATGCATGCATCCTCACTTGCCCCTCCCATCGCTTGTCTCTCGGTGTGCCACACTTTGCACATTGAGGACACTGTGCCATTTAGCTTGGGGGAGTGAGTTCTCACGTTCTTTTTCGATTTGCCACCTTTATTTTTAGTTTTTTTTCACACCATTTTTTGGCTTTTGCACTTATTTTTCATCACTTTTCTTTTATTTTGCCATGCATCACGTTTTTCTTATTCTCCTGTGTGCCGCATTGCATAGTTTCTATTTTCCCTTTATCTTTATTTCTTTTTCATCTCATGCTAGAGATGACTTTTCTGTGATGATGATGACGTTGGATTTAGCTTATTCTATATGCATGCTATATTTGTCATGTCTTAGGTTTTATTTCAGATATCAGATGCTATGACTTGCTTTGCATTTAGAATAGTAACATACACCTTTTTCCGCATGAAAATGGATGAAATTTTATTATTAGCTGAGTCTGAATATTCATATGTATGCTATCACAGAAAACACACCAAGATTCACGCATTGAATGCTTATATCTGGAGTACTGGCTTTCTTTTCCTATATCACTTCTATATGCATGAATTGTACACTTCACTTCAGGATGATTGAATGATGTTAGCTATGATAAATCTGGATTAGTTAGCTTTTTTGTGATCGAAACTGAGTAGATTAGATTACCCTGCTGAAGTTGTCGTGCATGTCTTATAGAGTGAACCGAGAGTTATATTTATTTCTTTCTCCACAAATCTTGAACATCATTTCTCTACTTTTAAAATCATTGGTGAATCTCCCCTTAGTGATTCTATTTTATGGCATTTTCCCCCGCTACTAATTCCTAGCTCCAAATCTCTTATTCTAAAAAAAAGAGAGAAAAACATTCTTGTACATCATTATCTCTCTCTGAGTTGGGATCGTTGTGTATATATTGCTTATTACAAAGAAAAAAAAAGAGAAAAAAAAATCCTGAATAAAAGATCCCATCTCACTTTCTTTCTTTCTTCTTTCTTTTCGTTGCTTTTGGAGCTATATATAAAAATGGGGATGTAAATATTTTTTTATGCCACCACGCTTATAGATAAGCTTGGGGGAGGGGATCCATTGATGTGTGAGAGAGTGACTACTTGACATTGCACGACAACCTAGGCTAAGTAATATTCTATACTCGGTGAGATTATTTTAGTTTTACGAAATCCAGAAATCTAAGCCTAGCGTTCATTTCATGAAATCCATACTTTTCTATTCTCTTTATTCTATAGCGTGATACTCTTATACTCCAGATAGAAAGCGTTCAATTGAAAAGTGTGTGATCTGTGATTTGTATACCGCTTTAAATGATTCAGACGACGTTAATTTTAAAATTATTCCGTTTTTCATGATTATATCGTTTTTCGTGGGTTTTCTATTTCTATTTGCACTATTATGCTATGATATCAAAATAAAATTCTTTGACATGAGTTTTTCATTCGGTGCATGCTATAAGAGTAAGTGAAACCCACGTCCTGAGAAAATGATCTAACATCCTACCTCTTCGCTTCTTTCTCTCTTCTTTATTTTCATTTCGTTTTCATTCTTCTTCGTTTTTCATTTTTTCATTCTTCGCCGTTTTCGTTTTCCGAATCCACCGGGTTCGCCTTCTACTTATCTTCCTCGAGGACGAGTAAGAGGCAAGCTTGGGGGATTTTGATCACTCCTTATTTTACACCTTTTTTCCGCATGTTTGCATGCCATCTAGATCGCCCAAATCATGTTTTTCACGATATATCGACGATATTGCGATGCTTTTCACGATTTGTTGTTTTTGTCGCATTTCAGGTGATTTGGCGCGATTTGGAGTGATCTCGAGATGCGCTTATTCTAGACGGTCACCGACGACCTCCCCGAGGGGTATTTTGCTGTTGGAGAGGAGCGGAAGAAGAATGGACGTCGCAGGAGCGACGAGGAGGCCAAAATAAGCAGATTGGGCATTTTTTGTGTCCCACTCGGCCGAGTGGAGGAGCCACTCGGCCGACCAGCGAGACACTGCTCGGCCGACCAGTTCAGACACGAGTTACCTGTGCACTCGGCCGAGCACAGAAGACCCACTCGGCCGAGTGACCATACCACGTCCGCCCGAGTGGCGCCCAGACGAAGCCCTTCCAAAACATCGAAGTTTCTGTTTTTCGGCTGCCTGAACTTCAGAAGACCCACTCGGCCGAGTGGAGAATCCCGTCCACCCGAGTGCAGTGAAGTCATCGGCCGAGTGACGACAACTCACTCGGCCGAGCCGCCCCCGAACTGAAGACCCCTGAAAGCCTCGACTCACTGGAAAATTGCAGGGTTTTCACTCGGCCGAGCGACTTTTGTCACTCGGCCGAGTGCAATGCGCTGCCTGTAGCGAAAACTGTGGAAAACAGGCTGTGCAGGGGCATTTTGGTCAGAATTTTTGGACGATTTTTGGGGCTATTTAAGCCCTGTTTTTACCCTAGTTTGGAGAGCTCTCTCTTAGATTTTTTGCAGCTTTTTAGATTACTTTTTAGCTTTATTATTGTGATTGGAGAAGAGGAAAAACTTGGATTTTTGTTGGATTAAATTGAAGAACTCCATTGGTTTGCATCTCTCTTCCCTAAAAATCCTATTTTTATTGTTTATCTCAATATTTGTGATGAATTCTATTGCTTATTTCATTGATTATTTTTGTGCTATTACTATGATTTGTGAGTAGTCTCCACGTCTTGGGGCGTGGGGATGAACCCTACAAGCCTTATTTCCTATTTGTGATGAATTGGTAGAAATTGAGCTAGAATTGCTATTAGGGATTAGATTGGGATCGATTTACTACGGATAGCTAGGAATTCATATCAATTGGGATTTGCAAGAGATTGGATCCCAATTTGTTAGGAAGCCCTAGAAATCCGAATTGGGTTGGAGTCGAATTTTCGAAGTATCGGTTTGCAAGAGATTGGACCGATACCAGGATTTCCGATTGCAATTCCATGCCAATACCCGTTTGCAAGAGATTGGACGGGTAGGAACTATCCTAATTTAGATTGTGGACCGAGTTTGCAAGAGATTGGGCTCGGTGCGCAATTGGACGATGATGTTGATCCTAATGCTAGCTTCCCTAGGCTAGGGTTTGCAAGAGATTGGACCCAAACCTAGGATAGCTATAGACCGGCAACAGCGCGAGAGCGTGAGCTTGGTTCTACATTCAGTTGCAAATAGTTCATCCGAATTCTCATTCTAGCAATTTTGATACCGACGAACCACATTTATGAAATACGGTGAGTAGCGGGAATTCCCCATTCCCTAGACGTTCTTTATTTGATTTGATATTTCGCACATTTGTCTGACGATTGTGACAGGATCGCCCTAGGCAATTTTCTCTATTCTCAAATAGCCAGGTTGATTAGGAACAAGCACAGTCATTCGTCCTCCCTGTGTTCGATACCCGCTCGCTGCTACACCGTGTACTTGCGGTAAAACTACAACCGTTCTTTGGGTGTATACTCGGGACCGATCAACGATCCGGGACTTGCAGCGACTGAACGGCCGGATCACTGCTTTGGGGCGATTCCTGTCGAAATAGGCGGAGAAATCGCTCCCTTTCTTCAGGGTCTTGCGCACAGCCTTGGGCGAAGCTAAAGACCAAAGGAAGGTGATCCCGTGGGATGACGACTGCGCGCGGGCGTTCGCGGAGCTGAGAGCATACCTACAGAGCCCACCGCTCCTCGTACGGCCGGAGGAGGGCGAACCCCTGGGGTTGTACCTGGCGACCAACGAGGAGGCCGTTAGCTCCGTCCTGATCAAGGAGGAAGGAGGGGTGCAACGCCCCGTTTACTATGCCAGCCGGATCCTCCGGGAGGTAGAGACTCGTTATAGCCCTATCGAGAAAGCCGCCTACTGCCTAATCACCACGGCCCGGAAGCTCCGACCCTACTTCCAGGCCCACCCCATAATCGTCCACACCGACATGCCCCTCAAAAAGAACCTGAAAAGGCTGGAGCGGTCGGGGAGGATGCTCAACTGGAGCGTCGAGCTCAGCGAGTTCGACATAACGTACAAAGCCCGGACGGCAATCAAGGGCCAAGCGCTGGCCGACTTCGTGGTGGAATGCACCACGGAAGTCCCGCCGGGGGACCGGACGGAGCTCCCATCGGTGACCACGTCCCCGCGGAGGATCGAGGTGGGTGAACCCTCAGCACCCTCCCCGACGACAGCGGGCGAATTATGGACCATCCACGTCGACGGCTCCGCAACAGGCTCCGGGACAGGAGCAGGTATAGTCATTCAGACCCCTGATGGATGTTCGTTGGAGTACGCCTTGCGCTTCAGCTTCCCGGCCACCAACAATGTCGCGGAATATGAAGCTACGGTTAAGGGGTTGAAGCTCGCTAGGGCGGTGGGGGCGACGAACGTGTTGCTCCTGAGTGACTCCCACCTCGTCATCCAACAGATCCTGGGGGGCTTCGAAGCCCGAGAGGAAACAATGAAGCGATACCTGAATCGCATCCAGATCGAACTCCGTAAGTTCAAGAAAGCGGACGTCCAACACCTACCCCGCTCCAGCAACCTCCGGGCGGATGCCTTGTCTAAGCTGGCTTCCTCTTCAGCGGCCGAGATCGGGAAGGCAATCTACGTGGAAAGCCTGGTGACGCCAACCATCGACGAAGGAGAGCTGATGTGCGCGGACACGAGAACGTCATGGATGACCCCCATTATGAAGTACCTAGAGACGGGCGAGCTGCCCGAGGAACGGATGCTGGCAAAACAGGTGGAGAGGCGGGCCCTATCATTCGTACTTCTCGACGGAGTGTTGTACCGCCGCCACCGTGCCAACTTCGACGTCCTGCCCTACCTGAAATGCTTGGGCCCGGAGCAGGCTGAGCAAGTCATCCGCGAGGTACATGAAGGCTTCTGCAGAAACCACCATGGCGAGCGCACCATCGCCCACAAAGTAATGCGCCAAGGATACTACTGGCCGACGATGATCCGGGATGCGGTACAGTACGTCAAGAAGTGCGAGGCATGCCAGAAGTTCTGCCGGCGGACGACTGCACCTCCGGCCAACCTGATGCCCATCTTGAGCCCGATCCCCTTCGCCAAGTGGGGGCTCGACATCCTGGGGCCGTTCCCAAAGGCCTCCGGGGGAAGGAAATATCTAGTCGTCGCCATGGACTACTTCACAAAATGGGTCGAGGCAGAGCCGCTGGCGCGAATCACGTGGACGGACATGAAGGGCTTCATCTGGCAATCCATCATATGCCGCTTCGGGATTCCCCGCTCCATTGTCACGGATAATGGAAAGCAGTTCGATTGCGAGGGCTTCCGCGACTTCTGCTCGGGTTGGGGGATCAAACTCCAATTCGCGTCAGTCGCCCACCCACAGTGCAACGGAATGGCGGAGGCTGCGAATAAATGTATCTTGAACCCAATGAAGAAGAAGGTGGACGCCGCCCTGGGGGCATGGGTCGACGAGCTACCGGGGATCCTATGGTCCTATCGTACCACCCACAAGGCCTCGACCGGAGAAAGTCCCTTCAAGCTAGCGTACGGATCGGAGGCGGTTGTACCTGTGGAAATCGGCGAAGAGACACTCCGCCTGAAACTCTTCGACGAAGAAATCAACGGAGAAGGGCTCGGCCTCAGTCTTGAGTTGATAGACGAGGTACGGGACCGGGCCCTGACCAGCCTCGTCAAACACAGCCAGAGGATGGCACGATACTACGACTCCCGAGTGAAACCGCGGACTTTCAGGATCGGCGATTTGGTCCTCCGGGACGCCACCTTCCGCCCCGAGACCGCGCAGCGGGGAAAGCTGGCCGCCAAATGGGAAGGGCCCTACACGGTCATCGATATTGTCGGACCGGCCACGTACATCCTGGCTACCCCCGAAGGGAGCGAACTGGCCCACCCTTGGAACGCGAAACATCTGCTAAAATTCTACCAATAGCTGTGAGTTTTTCTTTTTTCGCGCAATATACACCTCCACTCGTTTTTCCCAACATTGTTGTTCCTACACAAGTTTTGCAGTTCGCCAAAACTCCGAACCTCTGGGGCAGGGCCAACCCTAGCCACCCAAACCAGAGAAGGACACGGGCCGGGCTACGCGCCCGCTCCCCCCCTCAAGACCTCTGGGGCAGGGCCAACCCTAGCCACCCAAACCAGAGAAGGGCACGGGCCGGGCTACGCGCCCGCTCCCCCCCTCCAGACCTCTGGGGCAGGTCCAACCCTAGCCACCCAAACCAGAGAAGGGCACGGGCCAGGCTACGCGCCCGCTCCCCCCCTCCAGACCTCTGGGGCAGGGCCAACCCTAGCCACCCAAACCAGGGCCAACCCTAGCCACCCAAACCAAAGAAGGGCACGGTCCGGGCTACGCCCCCCCCCCCCTCTCTCCAGCCCTCGGGGGCAGGACCAACCCGAAGGGGGCCACGTACCCATGACTCTCGAAAAATCAAAAGAGAACAGGGGCACACGAACCGGGACGAAATGGCACCAGTTCCCGAGTCGGCGGCCCCGACGGGACTCGGTGAAACGAAAGGACGCTTGAGAAACACGCCACCATTAATAATGTGCTCCAAAAGTGGACCCATAAGAGCCACCTGGCAAAGGCGGTTTCCCACGGGCGCGAATTCGAGGAGCCCATTAATGGTGCCAACTCAGCGCAATAAATAAAGGAGAAACCGTCAGCGAGATCTCCCTATAAAGACGCCACTCCCCCTTCTGAAAGAAGGAGAAACCATAAGCGAGATCTCCCTATAAAGACGCCACTCCCCCTTCTGAAAGAAGGAGAAACCATAAGCGAGATCTCCCTATAAAGAAACCATAAGCGAGATCTGAAAGTAGGAGAACCGGCAGACATGAAAAACCGCCATTTGATCCCCCCACCCACCGGGAAACGGGCCGAGATACACCGCCCTAACAAAAGAGAGGTCACCGGCCATCAATGGTTCCCGCCGCCCAGGGCGGCGGTGCCTACATCTCCAGCACCGCCAACAGGATATTCCCCTTACAAACAGATCGCCAACTGGATATTCTGCTTACATAAGGGAAATCCACCTTTCACGCCTCCGTCCCCTAAACGAGGACGAGTCGGAAAAAGAATGGCATCCGTTCAAAGCCGACTGGGCAGGCGAGAGCCCCCAGCACTGGCCGGCCAGTACCTCCCCGTCCTCGACCTCCGGCCGAGGACCTCGGAAAGGCTGCATCCTCGACAAGCCCAAACGGCAAGTCCTGGCGTGTCAGCTCGCCCATGCACCATCGGGCGCCGAACCCCACTCTCAAACCGAAGCAGCGAGACACGGGGCAGCGGGGGACGGCCCGATGCTCAAGAACCTCCCCAAGGAGCAAGCCTCAGCAAGACGGCTTCCCTTCTCAGCGCCTCTATCGGACCGAGGAAAACCCTGTCCGCGGAAGGAGATGACGAAGCAACGGAGGGAAGGCGGCCCGATCGGCAAGATCCACCACCCCCCCCCCCCCACCTATCCCGGGCCAAAGAGACCTCGCAACACTTCAGCACAGAAGGCGGCCAATCACCTCCGCGCCAAGATCGACTCAAGGTAAAACGGGCCCGCACGGCCCGCGGTGACTCCTAGATCCAGAGGTCATTAGGCCCATACGGCCGGGCGAGGACAGCTCTAAAGCCCTTCCCCGAGCCGGATCTGACCCCACAACGGGCGATGAACTAAGAACTCATGTACAAGCTGTAGCTCAGCTCTTACAAATTTAAATAAAAACATTCTTCTTTATACGCTCAGATTTTTCGGAAGATACCATAGCGGGTAGCTATCCCCCGGCCACGTGCCGGGCGAGCAACTCGCTACCCCGCCTAACTGGCGTATGCCTTCTAGAGAGCCTACGTCCGCAGCTCGAACCCCACGATACTACGATTGGAAACCAGCCCCCCCCCCCTCCCTGAAAGTCACCGACACAGGGGGAGAGGTACACGGGGGCCCGCCCTGCGTAACAGGTTCGGCCCGAGATCAAATCACGATCGGACGGCGGGTCTCACCCCGCACCCCTTCGCCGACTCCCCGCCCCGCCTAAAGGAAACCCAAGCCGACAACATCCCCTTCCCCCAGACCTCGTGATCTCAGACACGGGAATGTTGGGGGCATAATTAGGAATTGCAAGAAGCCAAGTCACGTGACCCGGAACGGACCGGTCACAAGGCAGAGGCCGTGAAATAGGCGCCCAGTCCAGACAGAGTAGCAGCCCTGTCCCGTCAAAGCAGCGCCACAATGCGGCGAAAGGACGCTTGGACTACACGCCATCAGCAACAACACGCCCCCCGAGAGGCCAGAGTGCCAGATACCGCCAGGGAAAAGCGATTCCCAAAGCGCGGTATTCCGCGAATCCCATTAACGGCACTAATCCCCCGCATTACCCAAGAAAAACCCTTCCACAGAATCTCGCTATAAATACCCCCCCAGAGGTCAGGGTAAAGGAGGAAGAGAGACGTAGGAGATTCCCCTCCCCTCACTCCGGGCATAAAACGGCCCTAAACGCCCCACCGAGCTACGAAAAAAGCCGACAGCCACCGACGGACCTCACTTCCCCCGACGATGGGCGTCACAGCCCCGCCACCTCCGACAGGATATTCCCCTTACACGCGGAAAGCAACGCCCGCCAGCTTGCCTCCTGCTTGTTACTGTATCAAAAGGCGGGTCCAGATGGCCGTCCGCGTGCCGCAACACCCCAATTAACGCCGTCACCTTCGGCGATCCCCACAGGATGTCGGGGGGGAACCCCCCAACTGCTCTCCCAGCGGCGCCGCCACCGCCACCTCGTCCTCGGCCTCCCTGGGGTTCCCCCTCGGTGCACGGGGTCCCCGGCAAGGCCGAACTACCCTCCAGCACGACAACAGCGAGGCAGAGCGCGAGGAAGCGATGAAAGGGAAAGGAAGAGGGTCCCCTCCTACGACCGAGGGTCGCCCCCCCCCCCCCCCGAAGGCTAAACCCTCACGACATAAGGGAAGACCGCCCCGACGCGGGGATCTGCTCCTCCCGACGGAGCGAACAACGAATGAGGATAACCCTCCGTCCCAACCACCGGTTGACCCACATCTTCTAATAGTATTGTAATATCACTTAGACCTCCGATAAAGATTGGTGTATAATATTCCCCCTTTCAGACTCCTCCCCCTAAGCCCAAGCGCACATCAGCGGAAGGGTTCACCGGGCACGGCCCGGCTGAAGTTCCGCGAAAACTACAAGCGCGTCCGATGAACGCCTCTCAACAAGAACCCTAGCGTTCTCAAAAAGTCGAGCTCCCCCTAAATCCGACCCAATAAACACCAACAACGGCACCTCGTCATGGGACACCGCCCCGCTTGGCTCACACTCCGGAAGAGACCTCGCGATCCCGCTATAGCGGGACACACCCCGCAGGACCAGCATCCCCCCTAAGCTTGAATCCAAGCCCGGGTAACGTTAAAAGATAGTGTCACGGTAGCGTTACGCCATCCGAGACGAGCCGGGCTTCCGCCTCGCACTCGAATACCGGGGGCAATTGTTACGACCTAAAGATCGTAGGAGCCCGACTCCCGCCCGGATCCGCTAACATACCCCATTAACTCACCATTTCACAAAGGGCCGCCGCCCCGAAAATCCGGGGCATCATGGAGACAGTCTCGCCTTGCAGCGTTCCCCGAACCGGCCGAGGCGAACCATCGCAACCGGCCGAGGCGAACAACCGCAGCCGCCCGACCCACCGGGGAAGCGTGCGCGGGGACGCTTGGGTAGCTAGGCCAGGCCTATTGACGGGCGCGGACGTACCCTTCCGTACCGGCAGGCCATACCCCATGATCGATCGGGGGGGCGCGGCTGGGCCGGACAACCCCCGATCGGAACGGCCCGCCCGATTCCCGCGAACCGCGGCGCCTAGAGCGACACAGCCTGACCTTAAATTCGTCGCTAACGACAAACAGCCTAGGATAAGGACACGACTGACACATACGTCACCCGACCGCCTGACAAAGCACCCCAGGCGGCCGACCCGTCCGACGGTTAGTGTTTTCGGCCCTGACAACCCGACAAAAGCACCCCTTGGCCGTTGCGCCG
This sequence comes from Scilla litardierei, assembly GCA_030789695.1. Taxonomy (NCBI): domain Eukaryota; kingdom Viridiplantae; phylum Streptophyta; class Magnoliopsida; order Asparagales; family Asparagaceae; genus Scilla; species Scilla litardierei. The sequence goes on from CM061139.1 coordinate 162,203,554, forward strand.
CCTGACAGAAGCAGGTCAGGAACTCCTGTTCCCGATGTCCTTGTCCGAAGCTTCCGCTGACACCCGAGCCAGCTCAGCACGCCTAGTCATCACCCGTCAGGTATAAATACCCCCTCTCCTCTTACGGAGAGGGGGTTGGAAGAATTCTCTCTCATTTTTCTATTATTCACACACGAGAGCAAAGGTCTTCCATATCTTTGCTCTCCCACCTATAGCTCGCCACGCGCGGCGGACACACAGATAGTCCGACCGGCGTGTCCAGCCCCCCATTTTAAGCCCTATTACTGACTTAGGCATCGGAGGGGCTAAGGGTTGAACCCCAACCCTGCCCTTCTGACGAATTGTTCGTGCTGCAGGAAAGCTCGCCCCTTGACCGGAGTCAGCTTCAGCCCCCTGCCGTCCAACCTCCCTCAGCTGCATCCGGTGAGATTCGACCCCGTGAGCATCACCGGCAGCGGGTCCGACTTCTTCACCCCACTAATCACCTGTAAAACAGCCTACCTGAATCCTCATTTCCATATAACCATCGTGCCCTTGGTTCCCCATAATACAAATTCATTGTACGCGAGTTCCACCTCGTAACAACACTACTTGTTTCTCATCATCAAAATTAACTCGTATGACATATTTAGTGAACTAAATAGGCCAATAATCTACCCCCTTTTGATGATGGCAAACAAGCCTAGGAAAAATATTTAAAGACAATATTGAGGAGCAAGTTACATAGGCATAAGATAATAACATCATACAAAGATCCACCTATCAATGTGTTCTCATGAAAAGTAGTGACAAGCTCCCCCTCAAAATGTGCATCTCTCCCCCTTGTATATTTTTTCATTTATTTTCTACCTCTCCCCCTTTTGCCCTTTATCGAAAAGGTCACAAATACTGCTGAAAAAGGTTAAGAATGAGACATGAAACAAATTTAGCATATCAAAGAAACAAGAAATTGATGACAATGCCAATATTAATGCTTTCTCCCTCACGAACTCAAATTATAACAAATGTCATGAGCATTGAAAGCATACGATCATTGTACGAAATTAACATGAAGATGTTGTATTATAAAACACTTTGATAATTTGAAGAGAGTTTAGACACCAAGAGGTCGAGATATAAACTTATCTTATACATTTTGTGAACTTATCATCTTTATGGAAAGATCAATACGGAAAGTGTAGGGAGACACCAATCAAGGGATACCATGGTGTTAAATTTCGGGTCCTTTAGAATTGAGGTGCGCTAAGTGGTTACTTCATCTACCATATTTTATACGCATTGCTCAACAAACCCCCGAAATCCGGTTACTAGCCACCGGTATCAAATGTAGTATATTTGAAGATGTTTTGTTATTCCCTTTTTCTTTTTCTTTTTCCCTTTTTTTAGTAAATGCTCATTGCAATTTTTTTTTATATTACAATGTTGGTGTCTCAGAATAGTGACACATGAAGGCATCGACATACTCGACTCCTACTATATAATATTTCATAAAGAATCAAGCACACACAAGTGTAAAGACAAAATATAGGTTCAAAATCTTTAGAATCTAAGCACATCCAATTTCTCCATATTTTATAAGACTCAATCAATCTATTTGATTCGTACAATTTGGCATGCGAACAAGTTTCACTTTTTCATTGACAATACAAGCATGTGGATTTTACAAAAATATAGTGCATCATCATCAAAATCATTTTAATGTTTCTAGGATGTCTAACATGGTTCATATCAAATACTCAATTGAAGTCAATAAATTTCATGACAGACATGCATGCACATACAATAAATGAATGAACCCATTGTGACATGAATTAGTTACAAATGTGTGTAGGTTAGATACAATATTTAAGCATGTGTATGTGCATGGATATTCGTGCTAATGCTCAATTAGTGACATAATCTCCAACTCCCTTCAATGAAGCAAAATTGTTTTTGGTTTAAGGGTTTGGTGAATATGTCCGCCAATTGTTTTTCGGTATTAATATATCCTAAAGAGATATCTTTCTTATCAACATGATCTCTAAGGAAGTGGTAATGAATATCAATATGTTTTGTCCTAGAGTGTAGAATATGATTTTTAGATAGATTTATAGCACTCTTGTTGTCACACCAAATGGTTGTAGGTTGGAAAGTAAGATCGTAGTCTCTGAGGGTTTGTCTCATCCAAAGAATTTAGGTTGGAAAGTAAGATCGTAGTCTCTGAGGGGTTGTCTCATCCAAAGAATTTGAGCAGAACAACAACCTGCTGAAACATATTCGGCTTCGGTTGTACTCAATGCTATGGAGTTTTGCTTCTTGGAGAACCATGAAACGAGAGACATACCTAGTAGTTGGCAAGTGCCCGTGGTACTCTTATGATCGGACTTAATTTGAGAATTAGAGGCTGAGAAATGCTCATGGTACCTCCATTGACTATCATTGTCTCTCTCAACTCAATGTGTTTAGCACTCACAAGACACTCACTAGGACACTTTAAAGTTTAAAGGCTCTAATTCCAAATTTGTTTGAAAGAAGACAATGTTCTCTTTTGAAACTAGTAAAAAACAGAGGAAGGAGTAAAAAGGAAAGTATATTTTTTCTAGAAATTGATTTGCTATTTTTAACTTCAACATGTGCTGATGCATAGGCTTACAGAAGAAACTAGCTTGACTACACTATCACCACTGCATAGAGAAAAACTAGGCACATGAACCCCTAACTTTACCCACCATCTCTGCTACCAACTTAGAATCATTCTTCAACAAGACTAGTCTGAACATACCGGCAGTCAAGAACACTATGCTTTTCACATACATGCTACATGCCGATAGGGGAATCAATGCAATAAAGTGCTACACGTCAACAGTCAAATGGATACAGAGAACATCCAAAACGCTAGAAAGTAATTGTAACATGTAGGTCAAGTTGGCCGTTTGGCCCACCGGCCCGGGCCCGAGCCCGTGCGCGATGACCGAGCCTCGGGCCTGGGTCGGCCAATGGCCCGGGCGAAATGGGCCGGGCCGGGCCGGGCCCGGCAAGTGGCTCGGGCGAAATGGGCCGGGCTGGCTTGGGCCCGGCCCGACAACCGTCTCATGACCGTTTGAGATTTTTTTCTTAAAAAATTTAAAGCTGGAGGCGTGCGCGCAGTAGGGAACGGTCAAATGACCGTTCCCTGCAAAGGAGGGGTAAATTGGGGATTTTTGGTCTCTTGAAACCCCCCAACGGACATAAACGGCCATTTGGGAGGGGTATTTTGGTTTTTTTACACCCGAAAAATTCCTATAAATTGCAGCCAGCCCCTCTCATTTTTTTCAAAAATCTCAAACTATCGAACTCTCTCAAACTCTCTCTATTTGCCTAAGATCTACGTTCAAGCAATCAATTCGCAACTCTCGTCTATCAATCAAGGCGGTATAGGAAGGCTCAAATCTCTGTCAACTCGCTCTCATCTCATCGTCAAGCGCAAGTCACAAATTGCTATCGCTCTCAACTTCGCACTCAAGTCTCAGATCCCTCTGCTATCAAGCTCATCTGCTCTCTACACCACTCGCAAGTCTCAACCGGTTCCTATATGTTTTAGCATAATGGCTGGACCAAACCATAGTTCCACATTGACAACACTGAGGAGCAATATAATTTTAATATGATTTGGGATAATCCGATAGAAACACCAAATTTTGATAATGATATGTCATAAACAGAAAGGTATGAGTACACGAATCCTATACCTGCTTATACTACTTCTGCACAGACTTCTTCTGTACACAAGTCTACTCCTGCACAACCTATTATTCATGTTGTTCCATCTATATAACAACCTCAACCCAGATCACAAAAATCTGCGGTTTGAGAGCACTTTACGGTTGAAACTGTCGATGGCAAAGGATAGTGGGCAATTTGTAAAATATCTAGAACAGATTTTAATTGCAAACCTTCTGACGGCACAACACACCTTAAGAGACACATAACATCTCACGTAAAAAGTGACTATAAAAAGACCACATTAAATTTATCTGCATCTTCTTCCTCTCTATCTAATTTCTCATACTTTGCTGAGACTGAGAAAAGAGATGGCAAGATTGGTTTTATGCTAAGAATTGCAATTAGTTATTGGGAAGACCCGAATTAGAACGGTTTAATCAAGTGTCCCTTAACCCTGCCTTTAGAATAGTGCCTAGAAACACTCTTCGAAGAGATGCTATGTCGGCTTTTCAAGCTGGGAAAGTTAAATTGATTGAAACTTTTACTAACTCTCATACCTACAAAAATAGCTTCCCAATAAACTGCCCGACTTTTGGCAAATGCACACACACTAAGCAGGAAGGCAGATCTTCAAACGTACTCAACAACTTTCTCAGCCGCCAGGCTTATCCACAAAGTTCACGACTAGTAATTTGATATAACCAAGCAGCTGATTTATAAATCTGATACTGTCATCGTACGAGGTTCTGCAAAGTTCGCAACTTTCATGGGATTTCAATGTAACAATCGTATCTATGATGAAAACTCCAAATGCCATGATGTCCTCCACGTTTTAGTGTTGGTGGAATGATGTGCTTCACGCTTAAGTAAACATACACATCCTTTTCAAAAGGAAGCTAGCTTATTCCAAACTTTGCTACAGGTAATATTAAGTCCGCAAAGTTATTGCTAGTGGTTTGATAAACGCCAAGCACGTTGAAACGATGAAAACACATAGCATGACGCACTTGCAGGATTAATGATGGGGACTCTTGGCCAAACAATATATATATATATATATATTAACTTGGAGAGCTTTGTAATGATTGGGGTTTCCTTCTCTGAAGAGTAAACATGAACGGAAGCAGTAAAGGTAAAATAACCCAAGTCAAACCCAAGCTTGATCAATAGATAAAATATAGGAGTCAAACAACTTTAAGCAGTATTATGCGCATGACGGGAAAAAAGGAACAAACAAATCTCGGACTTCAAAGGATTTGGCACTCACCAACCTCCTCAACTGAATCCAGCTACCGCGTCTCCTTTCTGCGTTTCTGCCTTCCTTTAAGCGTTCAAAGAAATCAGCCGCATTGGACCAGAACCCCTCAAGCTCTGCAAGTCAGAGTGCACGGGGATAAGAATCAGCCGGTCGGACCTATCCGACCCGAACTCAAACCGTCCAAATTGGGCTGTTAAGGCAAGCAAGCCAAGGCCCAATTAATATGACCTGGTTTGCAATCCGTGTTTGATTCCTTGTACTTGTTGCGTCCTTGGCTCGGCCCATTCGATCTGATCCTGCAACGAATTATGATTTCTTGTTCAAGTTGTATTTCATGGGGTGAAAGCCACATATAAAGAGAGCCTCGTGTCTCTCTATATGTAGTGAGAGTTACTCTGGAAATACCATCTAATATACAATGATCTAGAGATTCTGTCGCCGCTATGTTGTCTGAGAAATAGCAACTATCTACTAGTGTGACATTTCTCCAACGTTGAGGGTGTTTCACTTAGTCAAGCTACATTGATCACCAAGGTAGGATCTCCATCTAAGGCGTTGAGCCATCGGACCGGCACTCGAGATGACTCATCCGACGAGTGACTAAGGCCCACAGAGCCCACGAGAGAAGCATGACGCTGACTCGGTCAAGGCCCACCAACTAGTCGCCCGTTGAACTTTCACCAATTGAACGTGGGATTAAGGGCGAGCTCATAAATAGGCAGGAACACGTGGGCTACGGTTACCCCTATTAAAATGGAGAGAGCATGGCACCATAATTGGTGACCGTTATCCCCCAACGTCACAAAAAGGACCCAGGAGGTTTACAAATACAGGAGGTTCCAACTCCCAAGATACAAGAACTAAGACATAGACTATACATACTTCATCTTACATTTCTTCCACAAAAGAGCTTGTGACGCCAGATCTGAGACGAACCTTCGTGGGGTCGATCTCAGATGTTCCAAGCTTCCCCCTCTTTCTTAAGTTCTCATTCTAACTTAAGCATCGGAGGGGATTTGGGTCAGGACCCAGATCGGACCCCTCTGACGCTTCCTTGTGGTGCAGATCTACGATTCTCGATCCTACGCGAGGATCACTCCTGAGCTTCTCAGCCTCATTCGATCGATATACAGACCGCTCGAGGGTCGTTCAAGCATCCCAAGTCAATCATCATCCATCAACGACCTTGATTCTTCCAACCTAGGGTCCCACTCAACCGGTTGACGAGGCTCCGACTCAGAAGGAATGGTCCACGTCAGCAACAAAATTGTTTCGGTCATTTTTGTTCTTAACATAAAGGTAACCATTTTTGAAATATATTCTTATTCTATACTATATGAATTTTAGGTTTAGATTGTTGATAAGATCCATTAAACCCTTGTGGTTGGCGAGCATATGATTATGCATATCTAATTGACATGGTTTATAATATCTCCTTCACAATTGATTTTAGGATTGCTAAATTTAAATTTTGAAAAAGATCTTAGTCTAGAATCATAATTATTATGATTAATTGGATCTAAGGTAATTAAAATTGTAGACCTTCAATATTAAGCCATATTGCAATTTTAACAAAAGAAGCCCATTCTTCCTTAGGAATGACTCAAGGTGTCCATCGGGCCGGCCCGGTCCGGCCCGGCCCGGGCCCGACCGGGCCTTGACCGGGCCACGGGCCGGGCCGGCCCGGTTGACCTTTTGACCCGGGCCGGGCCGGGCCGGCCCGGACCGGCTCCGAGGGCCGGAAGCCCGGCCCGAGGCCCGGCCAAGCCTGGGCCGGGCCGACCCGACCCGGCCCGGTCAAATATTTTTTAAAAATTAAAAAATTAAAAAAAACAAAAATCTAAATAGCTCAAAAAAACAAGTATTTTTTTAAATTTTTATGCTACACTAATTTAACTATCTTTTGCCATAATTAGATGCTCTTTTAATGTAAATTTAACTATATTTCAAATTTAAATACCATGGGAGGGGGGTTTTTTATGTTCGGGCTGGGCCACGGGCCGGCCCGGGCCCGCTGCCGGGCCGTAGGGGGGGCCGAAAGCCCGGCCATGGGCGCGGGCCGGGCCGGGCCGGCCCGCTGACCGGGCCGGGCGGGCCGTTTGGACACCTTGAGGAATGACCACGACATAAGCATAATTAAACATGACAATATTAAAAGTACGCTCCTAAACTTTTTGAAACAAACTCGTTATATACTTTTTAATAATCTTTCAAAATTCTTAAAGAACAAGGATATATAACCATCAGGTCCAGGTGTATTATCCAACTGCTATCTTTTCTATGAACATGATATTCATAGAAAAGATAGCAGTCCTAACCTCCTCTACACAAAAGGGACTATTTAGAGCTCCGGTGCTCATCCTAGTGGTTGAATCATCCGGCTGTCTCGGTGGATGCCCGGGTTCGAATCTCACTACCAACTATTTCCTTTTTAATTTTCTTTATTTTCCAGCTTTTAGGGCTCCGATAGATACCTGACTTCTCCGCGTTTGGGGTTAAGCGATCAGGGCAGGTGTACCCGTGTTCCACGACCCATGTTTCTTGTTTTCCGATGTATCAAAAAAGGGGAGTATTTAAATCTGATAACTTAGCACATTAATTATTCAGATAAAGCATTTGCCAGTCCAAAGGAACTCTAGGTTGCAACATTGGACCAAATGAATTTATATTGTTTAGTAAAACAGTAAGAAATATTCTACTAATCAGTTAATTCAACTCCATCGCTGGAAAATCATAGTGATAAAATTACTTCTAAATTTTCTATTAGCAACTCAATGAATATAACTAGTATTGTTGTCACCCTCCTTGATCCAGTGCACTCAACTCCATAAAAATTCTAGAAGTAGGAAATCATATCATAGTGATATGTCTACGTATTAAGCCGATAAACACATTGTACCCCTCAGCATGTACCTCAACATTTCCAAATGTAAAACTCCTAGTCGTCCTAATATTAGAGCCCATATCCGGAATGGCATGACTATGAGTAGAAAGCTTTATAACCAATCTTATCAATTGGACAAACGAAATAGACCATTCCATTACTTAGATATTAGAAAGATATTCAACATGTCTATAAATGGAATGTGCCTTTTTTTGGACCAAGTAAACATTTTGCCGAATAAAGATAGGTCAATAAGTTGAGTATCTCTAACACATTTATGGAACTCCTTCAAATTTTTAGGGAGTGACTACTGTTTCGGGGTGTTTTCTCATCGTAAGTGTTGCTGAAGGATGGCCCAACGGATGCTGCTTACGTGGAGTACGTGGGCAGCCTTCAGGGCACTGGATGAGCTAACTTCGAGCTGAAGGGGCTTTGGGCCAAGCTATGGACGTCGGACCGCGTCAGACCGAGTCGTGCCTAGCTATCTTCCTAGTAATCTACAACACATGAAGCTCGTCTGTGGGTCGGATCTGAGTTCCGACCAAATCACATCCGATACTTAAGTCAGTAGATGACCGAGGAAGGCTCGGTAGAACTATGTCCGACCTCTTGACGAGCTTCCTGTGTTGCAGATCGCTAAGGAGATAACTCAGTCCAACATCCATATCTTGGCCTGGATCCCCTTCAGCTCGAAATTAGCTTGTCCAACACCCTGAAGGCTGCCCACGTCCTCCACGTCAGCAAAATCCTTTGGGCCATCCTTCAGCAACACTTATGATGAGAAAACACTCCGAAACATCTGGCGCCGTCTATGTGAATCGATTCAGCATCCACAACCTTATCCACACCAACATTGACTCAACCCACCAATGAGGAGCTTGAGAGGCCAATCACCTAGGGACAACAAACGTTATGTTGTCCACCCTGATCCTAGCTCCTCTACTCGAGGAATGATCTCAAGAGTTATGATCATAAATGTGTCGCAAAGAGTTGCGAGTGCGTGATTGATGGGAAGGGTTGCGATCATTAGAGACATACGAAGATCACAAGAGTTGTGATCATTGGAAGACCTAAAACGTGTCGCATAGAGTTACGAATGCATGTGATGTAACGTGTCACAAAGGATTGCGATTGCATGGGATGAAGTGGACGTGAGCGGTTGTGAACACCTCAGACAAACAAAGAACACAAGGGGATTCAGCGATCAATCGTGGCTGGCCCCTGGCCGGCCAAGGGGCTACCATTGGTTGGCCAAACCATGGCAGCTCTTCGCCGGTCGCTGCAGCCCCTAGTCACATCCAGGGCTACTCTCTGGTTGTGGCCAGAGCTGTATTGTGGCCGGTAGCTAGGGGCAGGCCCTTGCCAACCAGAGGCAGCCATCTGGTCGGGTAGTTTGGCTTCCATTCGTGATGTTTTTCGGCCATCAAACGCCGGTTAAAAGTGTTGTTTTATTGCTGTGTTTTAGTCCAAAAATTTTCAGCTTACTACTAGTAATTGTTACTAGCTTACGAGGTAAGTAATGACACAATTTGTTGGGCTAAATTTTTTAGCATATGTTCTTTGTTTTTGCATGGAATCAAAAGTCAAATTAGGCTCCTAATTAGTCTAAAGTAAGTTGGAATTTTGATTTTGGTTATCTTCTCCTTCTTTTACACATGTTTTAGATGAAATGTTCATGCATGAATTGTTGCTTAGAGATAGAAAACAAAATACTAGGGGGTTGTGTGATTAGTGTTTCTTAAATTCAATTCACAAATAAAATTAATCCCTCTAGACATCGGCTAAGTATCTTGAGAGAATTACCTCCTCAAGAACTTAATCAACACACAAAGTAATACTTGCAAGAATGAGAGTTAGTGCACATCGGAAATTGAATAACAAATGCAATTAAAAGAGAAGAAAAAGAGACAAAAACAATCGTAAACACACAAGAAATTATCTTGGTTCATCCACTCTGGGCTACTCCAGTCCCCAACATCCTTGTTGGGATTTTCTACTAAACCACTCTCTACCAATAGAGCAAATGTCTCATAATAGAGGGCTTCCAACTACAAGTACCTAGCTTCACGTGCTATGGTTTACAATACAATAAATCAACACAGCCTCTTCTTCAAAGAGGACCTCACACATTTGAGGATTTTTCTCAACAACCCAAAACAAGAAATCAACACCAACTTTCCACCAAACTTGTGGTAATACAAGATTTTATTGTTGAATGAAGTTCCCACAAATTCATATAGTTAATTGATGAAGCTTTTGTTATGAAGTGAAAATGGCTTAAAAAACTTTTTGTCACAAAAGAGTGAAGATTAAATCCAATGAGATCAAAATGAAAAACCCAATTGTAATCTCAGTTAAAGCACAATTAAGCTTCAAGAGATTTTCAATTTATCAAGGCAAGCGTGTTTAAAAATGTTAGAGAATTAAAAACCAAAAGCCTTAAGAGTATTAAGAGAGCTGAAGAGAGTTGATTAGAAATATCAGAAAATATTTAATTAAGGGTTCCAAAAACTCCCAGCAAAACCCCTTTAAATAGCCCTCAAAATCCCGTTGAAAATCGTGGATCAAAAAGCCATTACAACGGAAAAATCGACAGCTTTCCGTAAAAGTCGGAGCTGTGTTTTTCCCAGAGGTAGCTGACTCATATATTGACAATAGTCGACTACCCACAAAGCTGCAGTCGACTCCCAACAGAGAAATTGAGATCCGTCTTCTTAGTTAGCTCACATTCGTCATCACGATCACCCCGATATTTATTTTATAATTTTTGGAGTTCATTTGACCACTTTTATATTTTTAACAAGTTTTATAATATTTTTAATAATTAATTTTTAAATTAATTTCGGCCAAGTAAAATTTATTTGAGTTTTAAACGTTTTAAAGAATTTTTGAGCCAATTTCCCGCTCATTTGGACCAAGTCAAATCCTTGGGTGAGTTGGAGAAGTTGAGATTTAAATTTTAAATTATTTTAAACTTCTAATCCTATTAGATTTAGCCCTAGACCAAGTCAACCCATCTACACTATATAAACAACCCCTAGGAAGACCTATTTTCGCAAGAAAATAACCCTAGCCGCTCCCAAAACCCAAATTTGACGTTGCGACGATTTGTCGCAACGTTGCGACAAGCAGCTGCCGCACGACCGAAGAAACGAGCTCCGTTCTCCCGCACCGACCGCTGCTCCGGGCCAACTCCTAAGCTCAAGTGACCGTTTATCCCTACCCCTCCACGTGTATCGGGCATTGGTTTTTAGCCAACACATGAGGCCCGCTTCTGGACCACGAGCCAGGAAGTGTTTTAAACAAGTATGACGTAGGGGTGCACCTAGCCGGACAAGTAGTACGAGTACAAGTATTGTAGCGTGTGCTACTAATGCGACATTCAATGCATGGATGACATGACATGGCAAGTAGTAAAGCGTACAGGTAAAAAGTAAACGTGACAGTTTAGTATGCATGAACAACAAGTTTAAGGGGTGGATCTAGCTTCGTTGTCAAGCTAGATCAATTAGGTGACGGATCTAGTTTCGTTGTCAAACTAGATCAAGTAGGCGTCTAGCCAGCTATCATTTCACTGACTAGTCTCTTTTACGCTAAAAACAAGGAAGTGGCCTAAAAACATGGCCCTAAGCAAGATTCGGCAAGTTTCACTTGCCTGCAAGTACAACGTCTGAGCACACCGTCCAATGAGTCCAAGAATCACAATTATCCTACGTGCACAAGTCCACCGGCCTAAAGTCCATATTATTAATCTTGATTAGTGAATTTAAAACATTTAAAATACTTTAAAAATACTGATTTTAGTCTTGATTAGCATGCATTGAGTTGGGGGTCCTAAGGGTGCAAAGCGTTACCTCAACACGACGCGAAAGCTACACCGGCGTCGAGTAGCGACGCCGGGGGTTGGAATAAGAGAACGCGCTCCAAGTCCAGATTTCAAATTAGTTTCCTTGCTGGAAAGTTCAGAGCATCAACCGGAGCAACGGTTCCAGATTCCAAAGCTAGCACGTGCGACGACGGGCTACGACGTGTCGCAACGTCGTACGCGGCAAATCGTCGGAGAGAAAACACCTAGGTGGGGCCCACAGTAGTCCTAGGGACCTTTGGGGGACCCACAATACCTCTGGAGAACTTGGGGGGCCCACGGTGGCAAGTGGTGTGACGGGTGCGGGGTTGCGACATTTGGCTCTCGGTCGTACCCAGCCAATGCGGGAGATTCCATCGGTCGGGCGCTAGGAACGGGCGCTGCACAACGCTGCGGTCGGTGCGGGCCTTGGTGCTCTCGGTCGGTGCGGAGCAACCCTTCGGTCGGGCGCTGCGGATGCGAGGGAGCGGGCGCTGCAACGTTGCAAGCGTTGCAACGTTGCGGGTGCGGGCGGGGGCTTCGGTCGGGCACGGTGAGATGCGGGGTGCGGAGCGGGCTTGCGAGCGGTGCGGGGCGATGCGGATGAGCGGAGCGGGCGACCGGTCTGACCGAGGGGATCTCTCGGTCGGAGCGGGCGAACGGGGTGGGCGCGATGCGGAGCGGCTGTGCGGAGCTTGGTGCGGGCGGAGCAGCGGTCGGTGCGGGAGAACGGAGCTCGTTTCTTCGGTCGTGCGGCAGCTGCTTGTCGCAACGTTGCGACAAATCGTCGCAACGTCAAATTTGGGTTTTGGGAGCGGCTAGGGTTATTTTCTTGCGAAAATAGGTCTTCCTATGGGTTGTTTATATAGTGTAGATGGGTTGACTTGGTCTAGGGCTAAATCTAATAGGATTAGAAGTTTAAAATAATTTAAAATTTAAATCTCAACTTCTCCAACTCACCCAAGGATTTGACTTGGTCCAAATGAGCTGGAAATTGGCTCAAAAATTCTTTAAAACGTTTAAAACTCAAATAAATTTTATTTGGCCGAAATTAATTTAAAAATTAATTATTAAAAATATTATAAAACTTGTTAAAAATATAAAAGTGGTCAAATGAACTCCAAAAATTATAAAATAAATATCGGGGTGATCGTGATGACGAATGTGAGCTAACTAAGAAGACGAATCCCACAAAGCTGCAGACAAGAAATAAAATAAAATTCATTACTCACTCAATCTATTGATCCTGATGCATATCCTTAGGCTTTGAGCTCCTTACCTTGAAGTCTTGCACTTTTTCATGAGTTTTTGACTTGGGCTAATGATCTTGAATATGAAGTCCAAGTCCATTGACTCCTCATCAAGCATTGGTTTCATCTCTTCGGTAACTCCAAGCTTAAGTTGACCATTGTTGACTTTGAAGCCTACACTCACAAATCATTTCAAAACATAATTAGTAACACTAATTGTTTGCTTAACCATCAAAACCAACTTAGGGTGTTGCAATAACCAACATAGAACCTCCCCTCTCATAGGTCTATAAATAGAAGGTCCTTCCATTCTTTCTTTGTACCATTGAATCTATTCTTACAAAGAGTTGCAACAAAGTGTTGATCCTTTATCTGCTTGTATAGATATTCCATAAGAAAAGAGCCTAAACTCTTCCTACATAGGTTTTTATTCTCCTCCCTTCAAGCACTAGCAATGCTTGGAGGCCGGTTCGAGAACCTGGAGGGATCGTGGATCGTGAAGGAGAACATCATCGATGTGAATCAACTAAGGTGCAGGTTGGTGAGCAAGGCTGGGGACCTCGCTGAAAAAGTTTTAGAACTCGTGGATATCGATAAAGTATACACAAATCAAGATATGTCATTATAATAGGATTATATTATTAGATTTGTAGTAGTTTCATGGGCATGCGTGTATGCTAGTTTATAGAAAATTTTGAATTTCAATCTTCCGCTATTCCATCTAAAAAGTCTAGAATTACTAGCTTCATGTACTTACACTGAGATGCCTACTCGGCCACCTGTTTTAGAGCATGGGCTCTCATGGGATTTGTCTTGTTGGAGGGCATGGCCTTGGTCTTCTTCTTTCACCTACAAGGCTAGTGTTCAGGACCTTCATCCTCTTCCTTCGACTATGGTGTGGATCAGAACCACCCGCCTCTGTAAAAGGAAGACAAGAAGAGGTTAGTGACCGAGCAAAATTTCCAAACTATGAACCGCCAAGTTGTTTCTCACCAGTGGTGGGAGGAACCTCGTCGAGCTCTATGTCCTGCTCGGTAGGCATGACCAGTAGTTTGTGGAATTGCATCCTCAGACATCAGCACCTCACACAACCTTGAGGTCGGGGGTTGAGCAGCCAACCACAACCACCACTCCATCTCATGCTTCATGCCCTACTTTGTATGACATCTGGCTCCCATTTGCACAACCACCCGAATAAGTATAGAACCATTCATCAGGGACCTCGGGGTCACCCTCCGTCACATTCACAGTCTCTGACGACCTATAACCAATTCTCATTCTAGTGTCTGTGGGACGAAGTTGTCTACTTAAAGATCCTGGGAACCCACATCTGAGGTAATATTGGGTAGTCGAATTCTTCTTTATCTCAAACACGGCATGCGCGAGCTCTGTAGTAAAGAAGCTTTTATCATTGATGGCAAACATGACGGGCAAGATGATTATGGCCATGAAGCTGTTCGATGCTAGGTGGCATGATGCCAAATTGGAAAGTTGTTTGGCGCTAGTCGGTGATTGAACCGGAAAACGCACAAGGGAATTGCACCTTCCACGCCCAAGCATAGAGCGTCAATGCAATAAAAATTTATAACCGGTGAGTACCGGGTCGGATCACAGGGACAAGTCGTTCTACACTCGCAAGTTTGATCGGTAAAGAATGATAAAGCGGGATACAACCACCTCGCTAAGTGAATGGTAGTTGGAAAAAAGTGTGGTGAATCTACAATCCTTTCCTAAGTAGGTAGGGTTAGAGAACCAAATGGGGAGTTAGGATAGCTAGAGAGGAGCATGTGTTGTAGGTTCACTAATGTTGGTGTTAATCAAGCTCAAATAACCCACATATAACTCAAGTGGGCCTCCGGCTATGGCAAGCTCAATCGGTAAATTTAGCATTCATGAACACAATAATTTGCTAAAATGATGGATACATCATCATGGCACTAATCAAAATAGGAACATGGACTTTTCTCAAAGCGTACCCACTTAGGTCTTTACCAATAAAATTGTGCACTAACAATTCATCCAACATTAACATGAAAGTAGGCAAGAGGTAAGTAAAACTAAAATTAACATCCAACCATCATAAATCACAACCCATGCATTTAACACTAATCAATCACGCTAAACAAGATGAAAATTTCATACAAAATCATCCCAAGTTCAATACAAAAGAGAAATGCAAAATACACAAAAAGAGAGGAAAGATATCACCAATCTCTCAAACAATGAGGCTTTCCTCTCACTTGAGCATCTCCACCAAGCTCCACCAAGCTCCAATGGCCTCCAACCCTAACCATAGCCTTTGGAGAAGAAGAGGGGCTCCAAACCCCCCCTAATGGAACAGTCAAAAGAACAGCACCCCCGCTGGAAATCGAGCTAAGGCCTCCAAAATACCAATTTCACATTTTTGGGTCTGAATGCGGGCTTGCGGGTCGGGTTTTTGAGCACCCGACCCGTCGCTTTCTATTGTGCGCGTCTGCACTGGATGAGGGCAGAGCGGAGCGGGTCGGGTCGGCGGACCCGACCCGCTACCGCTCGTATTTGCGGGCGACAGCACAGCAGGCATGCGCTCCGCGCGTGACCGCAATACACACAAGCGGTCTGGCCCACTTTTAAAAAGGGCAGACATTGGGATCTGCGCCATGTGGCACTGCGGGATTGCGCCACGTGGTGCCCCGTTTGTTTTTTCTATTTTCCAATTTAAAACCTTATTTTCTCCTCCAATTAATTCACCAAAAATACCTAGAAATCTCAGAAAAATCCCTGAAAATTCTGGAAAATCCATAAGACTCCCAGGAGTACCTAAAAATATAAGAAGGATAAATTAGTCCATAAAACACATTTTATGTATAAAATAGGAATAGGCTTTAATAATTCACGATATCACAAATAAACACGTATCAAAGCCAATATAATCATGATATACACATAAATGCCCAGAAATGGGGGGAAAATATGCAATTTATATCCCGAATCACACCTCCCAACTAGCTTTTTGCTAGTCCCTATCAAAATATGTGAAAAAATCGGATTAAATGGAAAACATGCACCAAACTCAAGATATCATCATGGCATAATCCAAATGTTATTTCCAAGTGATTTCAAAGCCAACATACACAATGTATGAAATGAAATAACAAATGACATTCTTCTCAATCCAATTCAAAGAAAAGTAGGGTAGTAAGCACCGTATCACATTCTTTGGGATATATCACAAATGGCAAAGTTTCTAAAATTCAAGGAAACGGCCAAAACAAAAGGAATTCTGCTAAGTTGTGGGAGATGAGATTGCATCACTCATGTTGCTTATTCATTCATTCATTCAATCAATTTTTTTCTTTTTCTTTTCTATTTCTCTCTTTTTTGTATGTTGTATGTTAAGGTTTGCATTCACGCAATCATGCTATGAAATGCAAACATAGCCACCTTTGCATACACGCGATAACACTATATAGGCAAATGGATGGAATGGTCCCCTAAATCTCATCTTTGGCGTCCTCCCCAATGTTTTGTGGGGTACCGGCTACTCAATTTGATTAGAAAAACCATTCGCTTATATTAACTCTCTTTCTCATTCTAAACATGAATTATCAACTCATCCACCCACTTCTTAGAAGAAACAAAACATAACCAAATGGCCACGCCCTTTCCGATCAAAAACTAAGCCATTCATCCCAATTCATGCAATCACTTACACCAAACTATTCCCAAATTATTTTAAAGAGAGTATCACCCCATATAAAGTAGTTTTATACATGGCATATTAACATTTGACTCCAAAAGAGAAAAGAAATTAAAATGTGACAATCAAACATCTAAGGAGTTGATACCAAAATAATAATCCGAAAAAATTGCATGGCATCAAGCATGTAGGGACTACGCATAAAGCTAGCGACGTAGGGACGAGGAGGAAAAATATGATATGCAATAAAGAGCAATGGGTGATGGCAAAATGGAGGTATCTCAAAAAAAAATTTAAACTAAAATCAAAATCCTAACAATCCTAAAGATTCTAACACTATCCCCCCAACTTAAAATAAACATTGTTCTCAATGTTGGGAGAGTATTAGATCTCACAAAAGATCCTAAACAAAAGCTTATATTAAAAAAGAAAGGAAAAACATGCTACTAAAGCAAGTAAAACTAAAACAAGTAAAACTAAAACACTAATTTTATTTATTTACACTAATGAACAGAAAGCACCGTGATCGAAGGGCGGATCTCGGATGTATAAGGTGGAGATAGCTGATCCATCAGCTCCTTTCGCTCCTCCACCAGCTGCTTTGGACCTAGGCATCCACCGGCCTCCTTGGATTCCAGTGATGCAACTCCGAGCGTCCCTTTTGGATAATATGTGTCATGTGGGAGACGAGTTGCGTCAATCCAAGCCATGTCCTCATGCCCTGCAATAAAATTATTCCAAAAAGGGTCGTTAGAAAAATAATTTAAATGTAAACGACGACAATCTGAATCAAAAATGTTCGGAAGTGCAAATTGGGATTCAGAAATGCAAGGCATGATATGGTGGAAACTTCCCTGAATAATGGCATTAGGTGTGGCATGATACTCTGCCTCAGGAGGAGGGGGAAGCGGCTGCAGAAGAGAATCTGGAGGAGATGAAGGCTCAGGCTCATTGTAGATCATCTCACAATCGTGTAAGGACACTGTCTATGGGGAAAACACTAGACGGGGGTTGAATAGTGTTTATACAAATTTAAAATGAATTTACGCCAAATAAAATGCAATCCAACAATATAATGCGGAATTAGAATTAAACCCAAATAAGAAACAATTGCAAACACAATTATGTTTCTAGGGTTCGGATTACCCAAGTCAACTCCCGACTTGTTCCCGCTAATCATACGTCCCTTCCACCCGGATACCTCCGGATACTCAAGTTAGAACCCTAACTTGATGTTCCCTTCAAACCCACTTGTAGCAACCCTACAAGTGCAATCGAATACAATCAATGTCATTGACTCCCACAACTTGGGAGAAAGCAAAACCACTCTCACAACCGAGAGCAAATCTCAAATAACGAAAGTTATGAAATAATGAAAACAACACTTACTATCACCTATGCCTTGAAGTAGAACTTGAAGGAGGAGTGTGATGTGTGTTGAAGAACTCTCTTGGAAGAGAGAAGAAGCCCTTTCTCTTGACTGCACCAATTGCATGTGAATCGTTCATCAGTAGCATGTGCGAAATAATCAGAGAAGGCCCAAAACTGGATTTGTAAAAGTCTGGGCATAACAGGCAACTGTAAAACAAAACATAGTCGACTGTTTTTGAGACAGGCGACTGTAAACTGTTAAGCAGTCGACTGTTATAAACAATCCTTGCACAATCAATAAACAAATGAATTGGGGTCAAAGGACAATTGATCTAAAGATGTCCTACGACCGAATGTAGGTGTGTGTGAGTGTTCCATCAAAGTTTTACTTCTAAGCTACATACTAGAAGAGATAAAAGAAAATTACATTTGACGAATAATCTCTTCTTTCCATCGTATGAGCTTGAAGTCTTCATGGAGCTTCAATCAACATCTACGATCATCCAATCCATGTAATTTGCCTTCAATGAACTTTGTGAGTCATCCATTGCTAGTAGATCTTCATAAATAGCTTAGGCAATGGATTAACTGCAAAATAGGGGGATTAGTCACAAGTATTTATGTTTGCTCATCATTAACACCAAGTAGGGAGAAGTCCAATACTCAACATTCTCCTCCTTTTTGATGATGACAAACAAACATAAACAAAAAGATAAATAATTGTGCGTAATGAAAACTTACTCCCCCTACATAGATGCCAATCAAGTTAGTCAACAAATATTAAGGGCATCTACGTATCAATTGAAGCAAATGAGTACGATATGCTTGAATATAATTCAAGAAATCTAGGAAATAAAAATCCATATTCATTATAATCTTACTCCCCCCTGAATCTAAGGCAACTTCAATCTTAGATTCAAGTGTTAGAACATACTTAGCACATACATTATGAATCGTGTATGTTTATTTCTCTCCCCCTATGGCATTATCCAAAATGGTGGGAGCAAATAACGACAACAATAATAGTGCTAAATACGAACTAACAACAATCAAGGAGTATAAAGATATATCGAATCAAAACTCATAAAATCACATCATATACACATGTGAGTAATGGGATTGAAGTCCAATATCAACATTTTAGATATACACAACAAAAATAGTTTCAAAAATGGTTTCACAAATGCATCACATCAGAGATAGCATGAAAAATTGAATATCAAATTCATATATTGTCTCAAAAGCACATCAAAGAGAGTATATCATACTTGGAGACAACATAACATACATCACACAGATAAGATAAACATTATAGCATAGTGTGACACATGATAAATCAGTAACATCATATATAGATATATAAAAGATGAGTACATCAATGGATGGACATCTATATGTCCATCACAAAATACATCATGATCAAGACAAAAAAATACATCGTCATGACAACATCGAAGTACATCACCATACAGATATAAAGTCAATATCAACATCATCCAGACACAGAACATCATCATACAGATGAATCACTCAACCCAAATAAAAACATACCATACAAAAAAATCTAGGTCTTCAGGTGAGTGAACAAAAGCAACAGCAACAATCTCACTCGATGTGAATGACAGAGGGGTCCGACGGGCGACCAGAAGATCGGAACATGAGCCGTGCAGAGCGACGGGTAGGAAAAGCTGGAGTCTTCCTCTTGGAAGATGAAGCACGAGCAGCAGATGATTTCGCACGATCATGAGCAGGAGGCTGGGCAACAGGGGTCGGAACAACTGAAGTAAAAGGCACAAAGCCTGGAGGTGGAGGAACACGAACATGGGCAGTGTCCTCAGATTTCGCAAACAGAGCCTGAAGCTCGGCGGGGATGGGAAAACCATGAAGCGAAAAGGATTTGTACTGAAGCTCCAACAGAAGGTTGAGCTTCTCGTCCAAACAAGTGGAAAGTTTCTCTAGAGCAATGACACGGTCACACAGCCGACCAAGGAGAAAATCATCGAGGGGTACAGACGGTGGAGAACGGGGAGGATGATCAGCTGGCTGAGAAGTGTGTTCAGCAGCATTCACAGAAGGAATTGTGTCACCAACCACGACATGCAAGGGTTCTCCAGAAGAAGGAGGAGAGGAGGGAGTCGGAGCAGGCTTTGGTGAAGGAAACATCTCATCAAGGAAGTCGAGAGAAGCTTTAGGAAAGAGATGATCAAAAAGAGCCATGAGTTTACTTGACCGATCGAAAGCTAGGTCAAGCAAATGAGAGCACGAAACCAGCGAGAAACTGATCAAATCATGAGCAGCTCACAAGCAACCACGCGAAAAAGGAGGTTGAGTTCCCACGAAGAAGATCCGAGGAAAGATCAACAGGAAATCGAGAGAATATCGAGCGGGAAGTTGAGATGTTGCAATTGTAGGAGAGAGAATATCGTGGCTGAAATGAAACGTCTCGCTCGAATATAAAAGTTGGGGAAATAATCTGGGCCGTTGGATCAATGAATCGACGGCTCAGATCAAAGCACTTGAACCGTCTCAACAGTAGACAGTCGACTGAAGAACATAAGTCAGTCGACTGGAAGGAGTGATAAAAATAAAGCTCAGAAAGAGGGGCAGTCGACTGGCAAGTAACATGCAGTCGTCTGTCCGTTGGACAGTCGACTGGCCGAGAATCAATAACCTTCATCAAGAATACAGAGAGCTCTGTAGAAAAGTTGACAGAGAGTACAGTCGCCTGATGACTAAAATTCAGTCGCCTGTTAAAATAACAGTCGACTGTAAAACAGTCATCAGTCGGATGTGCGAAAGATACAGAATCTCAGACTGAGGAGATAGAGAAGGGCAGTTGACTGTCGAAGGAAAGACAGTCGTCTGTCCTGGTCCAAAAATGCACGGTGAGATAGAATTCTAGAGAATAAGAACACTCACCCTATGACCTATACTTTAATCACAAATACATCGTAAAAACAATGTAAAAACAATAAATCTATTGAAACACAAATCACTACAATCAATCTCAAAAACTCATGAAATCAAATAATTCACAATTGCCTTTCTTAAACACATATATATAATAACGCACATGAAGATAGGCAATAAAATGATATGAGCTCAAAAAGTGTTATAACATGAATGTTGAGCTTCTAGATTTCAGATTCACCCATAATTCCTAATTCTCCACGCAACCTCACAAATGAATCTTCTTTAAGAGGTTTAGTGAAGATATCAGCAATTTGTTTTTGGGTTCAATATACTCTAAGATGATGTCCTTCTTAGCTACATGATCGTTTATGAAATGGTGTCTCATGTCTATGTGTTTGGTATGGGAGTGGTGTACCGGATTCTTGGAAAGACAAATAACACTTTGATTATCAACCATGATAGGGCAAGTATCACAATTGACACCATAGTCACTACGTGTGTGTCTCATCCAAAGAACTTGTGCACATGCAAGACCCACGGCAATATATTCCGCTTCAGTCGTGGACAATGATACAGAATTCTGTTTCTTAGAAAACCAAGAAACTAAGGAATTTCCTAAGAAATGGCAAGTGCCACTAGTACTTTTCCTGTCGGACTTGCATCCGGCAAAGTCGGCATCACTATATGAGATTAACTCATATGTGCTAGACTTAGGGTAACGTAACCCATAATCTAGATATTGATTGAGATAACGAAATATTCGTTTAACCGCAATCAAGTGTGACTCCTTAGGTCTAGCTTGATATCTAGCACAAAGGCATACGGAAAACATGATATCGGGCCTACTAGTGGTTAAGTAAAGTAAGCTACCGATCATACCTCGATATAGACGAACGTCTACATCTTTTCCGCTTTCATCATTGTGTAGATGAGTAGTAGTACTCATGGAAGTCCTTTTGCTCGAAGACGATTCCATCCCGAAATGCTTAATAAGCTCCCATGTGTACTTTGTCTGATTTATGAATGTGCCATTCTCCATTTGTCGAATTTGCAATCTAAGGAAGTATGTGAGTTCTCCCATGTGGCTCTCTCAAACTCATCCTTCATAGACTTGGAAAATTCTTGACAACGATTAAAGTTAGTAGAATCGAAAATAATATCGTCTACATAAACTTGAATCAAAAGAATGTCATTTTCATAATCTTTAATGAAGAGTGTAGAATCAACTTCTCCCATTTTAAAACCTAAATCCAAAAGAAAGATCTTAAGTCGATCATACCAAGCTCTAGGAGCTTGTCTCAACCCATACAACGCTGTCTTAAGTTTGAAAATATGGTTTGGAAATTTTTCATGAATAAAATCGGGAGGTTGAGAAACATAAACTTCTTCATTGACAAACCCATTTAAAAATGCACTTTTAACATCCATTTGAAATAGTTTAAAATTATTATGGGATGCAAAAGATAAAAGTAGTCTAATAGCTTCTAATCTAGCTACGGGGGCAAAAGATTCTTCGAAATCAATACCTTCCTCTTGCCGGTAGCCTTGAGCTACTAACCTTGCTTTGTTCCTTGTGATCACTTCGTTCTCATCCGTCTTGTTCTTGAAGATCCATTTGGTTCCAATGACTTGGTGACCACTTAGAAGAGGAACGAGTTCCCAAACTTCATTTCTCTCAAATTGCATTAGTTCTTCTTCCATTGCCACTATCCAAGAGCTATCCTCATAAGCTTCTTGGATGTTCTTTGGCTTAATGATAGAGACAAATGTGCAATGAGAGAAGTCTTCAATTCTCGACCTCGTTCGAACACCCACACCAATATCTCCAATAATTTGGTTATGGGCATGGGCGGAGCCAAAGGGGGGCCTGAGGGGGCCGTTGCCCACTCAGGCCGATCCTCAAGCCCCCTTTGCCGTTGCCCCTAAATTGAGTTTGAACTCTTAAGTTTATAATATAGTCTATATATATTTTGATCACAACCTTAACAAGTTGGCCGCTTTGCTCAGTTGGTTAGGGTGTCTTACTGGTTTCGTCTAGGTTCCATGTTCGAGACTTAAAAGTTCCATTTAAATTGGGTTTCATTATTAAAATTAATTTTTTTAACTAATTTAATTTTAATTTTGGACTTGCTACTTTTGCACATGCTACCCTATATTTTATTAATTTTAGTTTTGCACATCAACATCCACATTAATTTGTTTCATCTTAAATCAAAACTAAATTCTACTCCTTTTGTAGATACAACCCATTACAATTTAAATTTGTAAAAACTGTTATAATATCAAGTAATGTTAGTGTAATTGTACTTAATTAATTTCGCATATTTTTGTATTGATTGGCATGTTGCATGGTCCTACTATTTTGATTGTTACCTCCCAAGCATTCATATTAATAATTTTTTTCGTTTTATTGTGTGTCATCTAAGACATTACATAAGTAACCAAAAACTTCATATTTGCATTAAAAACCCTCGGTGGGTCTACCCAGTCCTACTCATGAATCTACATTCTAATATAAGTTTTAATTTTTATGATATATGTATAATTATATTGCTTTCTATAACGCATACACACATTCATCTATAGAATATGTTACTCTTATTACTATGTTGAAAAATTGAATGTAAATTACGTTTCTATTTTAAGAAGTTTTTATTGTATTAGAGTTCTTATGTTAGTGGTTTTTACTAGAGTTCTATAGCATATGGTACTTTTGCTTATTGGTTTTTATTGTATGCAGAAATTATTTTGTATTAGCTTATAATTTGCCCCCTAACTGAAAATTTCTTGGCTCCGTCACTGGTTATGGGGATGGTTGCGAACGATCGGATAAGCTTTGGGTATTCCTGCATCACTAGGAACATCTTCAACAATTTCGTTAGTAGGGCTAGTATCAATTATCGAATCATTAATCTTAACACTACTAAGAGGATCACACAAAACATCTACATTATCATCATCAACACGAGGAAAATCAAAATCTTCATTAAATGATACGTGAAGTGATTCCTTAATCGTTGAAAAAGTTTTGTTGTATATCCGGTAGGATTTGCTACGTGTGGAATATCCAACAAAAATTCCTTCATCGGATCTTGGCTCAAATTTGTCTAAGTTACCAAATGTGTTCTTTATAAAACATTTTGAACCAAAGACACGAAAATATTTTACTTGAGGCTTTTTGTTATAAAACAACTCAAAACAAGTTTTGTTCGTACGGGGTCTTACTAGGATCCTATTGAGCACATAATATGTCATGTGCACCGCTTCTGTCCAAAATTGTAGTCCTAAATGACTATCATGGAGCATAGTGCGAGCACACTCAATAAGAGTCATATTCTTTCTCTCAACAACACCATTTTGTGGTGGTGCACGAGGAAAGGAAAAATTATGAGTTATCCCGGTGTCATCACAAAACTTAGTAAAAGACTCATTCTCAAATTCTCCTCCATGATCACTACGAATAGTGATAATGGTGGATCCTAAAAGATTCTGAATCTTCTTTGCAAATTTGGTAAACTCTTCATGGCTTCATTCTTATTAGTTAATAATGAAACCCAAGTAAATCTAGAAAATTCGTCGACGACAACTAATCCATAATGAGCATTACCTAAAGAAGCGGTTCTAGTTGGCCCAAATAAATCTAGATGAAGAAGTTCTAGGGGCCTCTTAGAAGTAATCCCTTCTTTAAGCTTAAATGAAGATTTACTTAGTTTACCTCTTTGACACGAATCACAAAAGTTTTTCTTATTAAAAGCAATCTTAGGAAAACCGTTGACTAGATCATGCTTAGCTAACTTATATAAGTGCTTGAAGTGAATGTTCTACGGTTTTAGGCAAGCTCAAATAATAAATATTTTTACGCCTAATACCAGAGAATAAAACATTTGAATCACAATCAACAATTGTACACAATCCTTCTCCAAAGTTAACCTTGTAACCTTTGTCACAAAGTTGACTTATGAAAATGAGATTGTGACACAAACCACTAACTAGAAAAACATTAGTAATTAAGGGTTTTAAAGGATTACCAACGATACCTACTCCAATGATGGTTCCCTTTTGATTTCCTCCAAAAGTGACCCTTGCACCATCCTTGATGCTAATCACTTCAGAGAGCAAAGCGGTATCTCCCGTCATGTGTTTGGAGCAACCACTATCGAGAATCCATCCTTTCCCTTTAGAGCTAATAAGACATTTATTGCTCTTCTTCTTTCTCTTGGGTACCTATATAATATACCATAAGCTCATGGTACCCAATGTTTGTTGGGTCCAAGGGGATTAGCCCTTTGGAAGCCAAGTCCAAGTGGACTTTCGCTTTCCAACATAATTATTATTCCTAATAACATCATGGAAATAGGAATCAACATAAGCATTCCTATCATTTAGGATAGTGTTCTTAGGACCCCAAATAGTGTAAATCTTGGGAGTCCTTTCCATAGTTGCATGCATACTTGTTGAACTTCTATGTGGTGCATGCTTCTTGGGAACATGGTTTCTAGCATAAACATGAGGAGGTGGATATGCATATGACATACGAGAGTGATAAGTATGCTTAGGAACATGCATGTTGTATGGAACATATTGATTATGCATGATATGTGGAGGATGTGCATACATGTAGGAATGATGTGTATGAGCATATGGGTGTATAGGAGCACATACATGAGAATTTCTCATGTGTGGATTTGTACGTGTCCGTGGGTGTGTGATCGCGCCCCGGATACACACCCGGAGCGACGGTTGTAGTTTTACCGCAAGCGCACGGTATAGCGGCGAGCGGGTATCGAACACAGGGAGGACGAATGACCGTGCTTGCTTCTAATCAACCTGGCTATTTAAGAATAGAGAGAATTGCCTTGGGCGATCCTGTCACAATCGTCAGACAAATGTGCGAAATATCAAATCAAATTAAGAACGTCTAGGGAATGGGGAATCCCCGCTACTCACCGTATTTCATAAATGTGGTTCGTCTGTATCAAAATTGCTAGAATGAGAATTTGGATGAACTAGTTGCAACTAAATGTGGAACCAAGCTCACGCTCTCTCGCTGTTGCCGGTCTATAGCTATCCTAGGGTCGGGTCCAATCTCTTGCAAACCCTAGCCTAGGAAAGCTAGCATTAGGATCAACATCATCGTCCAATTGCGCACCGAGCCCAATCTCTTGCAAACCCGGTCCACAATCTAAATTAGGATAGTTCCTACCCGTCCAATCTCTTGCAAACGGGTATCGGCACGGAATTGCAACCGGAGATCCTAGTATCGGTCCAATCTCTTGCAAACCGATACTTCGAAAGTCCGACTCCAACCCAATTCGGATTTCTAGGGCTTCCTATCAAATTGGGATCCAATCTCTTGCAAATCCCAATTGATATGAATACCTAGCTATCCGTAGTAATTCGATCCCAATCTAATCTCTAATTATTGATTCTAGCACAATTTCTACCAATTTATCACAAATACGAAATTGGGCTTGTAGGGTTCATCCCCACGCCCCAAGACGTGGAGACTACTCACAAATCATAGCAATAGCACAAAAATAATCAATGAAATAGGCAATGGAATTCATCACAACAATGATATAAACAATAAAAATAGAGTTTTTGGGGAAGAGAGATGCAAACCAAAGTAGTTCTTCAATTAATCCAACAAAAATCCAAGTTTTTCTCTTCTCCAATCACAAAATAATAAAGCTAAAAAGTAATCTCAAAAAGCTGCAAAAATCTAAGAGAGGGCTCCTAAAACTAGGGTAAAAACAGGGCTTAAATAGCCCCAAAATCGTCCAAAAATCCTGACCAAAACGCCCCTGCACAGCCTGTTTTCCGCAAATTTCGCTACAGGCAGCGCATCGCACTCGGCCGAGTGACAAAAGTCGCTCGGCCGAGTGAAAACCCTGTCATTTTCCAGTAAGTCAGGGGCTTCAAGGGTCTTCAGTTCGGAGGCGGCTCGGCCGAGTGAGTTGTCGTCACTCGGCCGATGGCTTCACTGCACTCGGGCGGACGTGGTTTGCCACTCGGCCGAGTGGGTCTTCTGAAGCTCAGGTGGCTGAAAAACAGTAACTTCGATATTTTTGAGGGCCTTCGTCTGGGCGCCACTCGGGCGGACGTGGTATAGTCACTCGGCCGATGTGGTCTCCGTCGCTCGGCCGAGTACACATGGAAATCGTGTCTGAACGGGTCGGCCGAGCGGTGTCTCGTTGGTCGGCCGAGTGGCTCCTCCACTCGGCCAAGTGGGACACAAAAGATGCCCAATCTGATTGTTTTGGCCTCCTCGTCGCTCCTGCGACGTCCATTCTTCTTCCGCTCCTCTCCAACAGCAAAATATCCCTCGGGGAGGTCGTCGGTGGCCGTCTAGAGTAAGCGCGTCTCGAGATCACTCCAAATCGCGCCAAATCACCTGAAATGCGACAAAAACAACAAATCGTGAAAAGCATCGCAATATCGTCGATATATCGTGAAAAACATGATTTGGGCGATCTAAATGGCATGCAAATACACGGAAAAAAAGGTGTAAAATGAGGAGTGATCAGTGTGGAGCATAAAAAGTGTCATAATTATCCACTTGTGAAGTAGGAGGTTTTCTACGTGGATGAGTGTTAGTGTACATATAAGCATGGCCTTGCTTTTGGTTTCAACCCTTAGTGGGTTTCTTGCCAAAAGGAAGAGAAGGTGAAGTGGTGACTTTCTTGGTAGGGTTACTACCTATAGTGTATTTGACACCACTTGATGGATGCACCGGAGGAAGGCCTCACAAAATCTATAGTGACACCACTATAGGAGGTGTGATCATTTGATGCATTTGCTTTTACAAATCCAAGACCAACATGATGTGTGGTCGAAAATTGGTTTGCAAGCAAATCATCCAATTGTCCTTTTCCCTTATTGAATCTCACAATACGGGATGACATGAGCTCATATTTCTCATTTAAAAAAGAAATGTTGGTTTCCAAGGTGGACACCCGTGCTTTGAGCTCGTGCACTTGAGTTTTAAGAGAATCATTCTCTAAACTCAATTGTGTGTGTTGTGTAACTAGATCACTATTATCCTTAGGATGTGTTTGATCTAGTTGATATTTGAGGTAATTCACCTCATCTCTCAATGTGACATTTTGAGAAGCTAAGTTTGCTTTCTCAAGAGTTAAAGTATCAACAATGGTGTCATTGTTGATAATGCATGGAATGTATAACTTGCTAATATTTGATTTCTTTAAGCTAGTATATCTAAGCATTAAAGATTGATATTTAGCAAATAATTCTTCATTAGCAATACGAAATTCATCCATTGTTACCTCGGTGTCGCCCGTGTCGGAGTCACTCTCATCGGAGAGTGGATCCTCTCGGGCCATGAAACACATGTGGGTGCTCTTACCCTTTTCATCATCGGAATCACTCGATGATTCATCACTTGAGTCGTCGAATGTACCTACGAGTCCTTTTTTTGTCTCTCTTGTTCTTATCGGACTTGTGGTACTTCGGTGCCTTCCACTTCTCTTTGTTCTTTAGCATTGGGCAATCCCTCTTGATGTGCCCTGGCATATTACACTTAAAGCAAAGAGAGGAAGTAGCATTAGTAGACTCAAAACGTTTGTTTGAGGGAAATTTACCTTTGCGGAAGAAGCGTTGGAACTTCTTCGCCATTTGGGCCATTTCACCCAAATCCATCTCGTTCTTGGATTCATCACTATCGGAGGATGATGAATTGGCATTGAATGCCAAAGCTTTCTTCTTGGCCTCCGAAGGATTCATCATTGCTCGAATCTTTAATTGGTTCTCTCGTCTTACCTCATAAGACATGAGAGTCCCGATAAGATTCACCACGGTGTAGTTCTTCAAGTCATTGACCTCCTCGATGGCGATCGCTCTTCTTTCCCATTTGGAGGTCATTCCCATGATGATCTTCCTTACCTTATCAGGTTCGGAATATATTTGGCCAAGGGCTTCCAATTCATTGATGATGTCGGTAAAATGTCCGTACATCTATGCAATGCTCTTATTTTCCTGCATATGAAACAAATCGAAGTTTTGCACGGCAACATATAACTTTGAGAGTTTTACCTTGTTCGTTCCCTCATGGGTAACGATGAGATGGTTCCAAATTTGATATGCACTCTTACATGTGCATATCTTCTTGAACTCATTCGGGTCCAACGCACAATGAAGAGCGTTCATTGCCTTAGCGTTGTTGACTTCAGTGGACTTCTCGGAAGACGTCCATTTGTCAAAATCCTCTTCGGTGGGCTCGACGTATTCCTTGTGGAGGGTTCTCCAAAGCGAAGCACTCCTAAGGAACGTCTCCATCCTGCATTTCCAATAGCCAAAATTTGTACCATTGAAACGCGGAGGGCGCACCGTAGATTGACCTTCGAAAAGTGTGGACGCTCCATCACGATCGTGATTGTTGTACGAAGGCGGTGGAGGAACGTTGTTGTTGTTGGATGCCATAGATATAACCTTGCGCTTTGATACCAATTGTAAGGACCCTGTTTTTGGGGAAAACACTAGAAGGGGTGTTGAATAGTGTTATGCAAATTTAAAAGGAATTTACGCCAAATAAAATGCAATCCAACAATATAATGCGGAATTAGATTTAAACCCAAATAAGAAACAATTGCAAACACAATT
This sequence comes from Scilla litardierei, assembly GCA_030789695.1. NCBI lineage: Eukaryota > Viridiplantae > Streptophyta > Magnoliopsida > Asparagales > Asparagaceae > Scilla > Scilla litardierei. The sequence continues at coordinate 162,233,053 of CM061139.1, forward strand.
ATGTTTCTAGGGTTCGGATTACCCAAGTCAACTCCCGACTTGTTCCCGGTAATCCTACGTCCCTTCCACCCGGATACATCCGGATACTCAAGTTAGAACCCTAACTTGAGGTTCCCTTAAAACCCACTTGTAGCAACCCTACAAGTGCAATCGAATACAATCGATGTCCTTAATTCCCACAACTTGGGAGCAAGCAAAACCACTCTCACAACCGAGCGCAAATCTCAAATAACGAAAGTTATGAAATAATGAAAACAACACTTACAATGACCTATGTCTTGAAGTAGAACTTGAAGGAGGAGTGTGATGTGTGTTGAAGATTTCTCTTGGAAGAGAGAAGAAGCCCTTTCTCTTGACTGCACAAATTGCCTAGATGATAACTCTTTGGTTCTAGGTTGGAGAGCAAGAGATCAAAGATTTGAATTTCTTAGGGCTTTGGATTTGAAAGCTTTGATCTTTGGAAATGAAAGCTTGAGAGATTTTGCAATAGCTTAGGTAACCTTTCAATGGAACAGTAGAAGCCCCATTTATAGGTTTCTCAAATCCACAAAACAGTTTAGGCAAAAACCCAATTGGAATCCGTGAGAAAAATCTCAACGGATAGAAACTGAACCAGCAACAGTCGACTGATGAAGAAACCTCAGTCGACTGATGCACAGTCAGCATGGGTAGGTAAGAATTCATAACGGTAACTTACCACGTGGACCGTCGACTGATGAAGCAAAGACAGGCGACTGTTAAACCAACAGGCGACTGTAATTACTTCTACAGGCGACTGGTCGAGAGATGGTAAGTTGAATGAAATCTGGAAATCGCACAAGTAATAGGACATCCGACTGGAGTAAGGAACACATTCGACTGTTAATCAGAACAAGCGACTGTAAATCCTTATACAGACGACTGTCAAATACTCTGAGAAATTCCAGAGAGCTGAGTCAATGAAATGACTCACAGACAGACGACTGTTGCAGCATAGACAGTCGACTGATCCAAGAGATAATCGATTGTATATACATCATTAGTCGACTGGCTGTAAAAGTCAGATCAAACAAAGTTTGGGCAAAGGATAGACAGTCGACTGATTTACAAAACACAGTCGACTGTCACTTGGATAGGCGCCTGTGAATCGTTCATCAGTAGCCTGTGCGAAATAATCAGAGAAGGTCCAAAACTGGATTTGTAAACGTCTGTGCATAACATGCGACTGTAAAACAAAACACAGTCGACTGTTTTTGAGACAGGCGACTGTAAACAGTTAAGCAGTCGACTGTTATAAACAATCCTTGCACAATCAATAAACAAATGAATTGGGGTCAAAGGACAATTGATCTAAAGATGTCCTACGACCGAATGTAGATGTGTGTGAGTTCTCCATCAAAGTTCTACTTCTAAGCTACATACTAGAAGAGATAAAAGAAAATTACATTTGGCGAATAATCTCGTCTTTCCATCGTATGAGCTTGAAGTCTTCACGGAGCTTCAATCAACATCTACGATCATCCAATCCATGTAATTTGCCTTCAATGAACTTTGTGAGTCATCCATTGCTAGTAGATCTTCATAAATAGCTTATGCAATGGATTAACTGCAAAATAGGGGATTAGTCACAAGTATTTATGTTTGCTCATCATTAACACCAAGTAGGGAGAAGTCCAATACTCCACAAATCGTCCTCGCTATCAGAAAGTGTATCCTCTGCAGACCTCCCCAGACTATGAAGTGTATCCTGAAAATCTCCATGAATGATGGACTATTCCACATCCCGAGGTGAAGGGTATAAGACCTGCTGCACTGAAGTAGGAGGAATGTCTGGCTCAGGCTCCATCATGGTCTGTAAACTCACTCCCTCGCCCATATCATCCTCATCATCATCAAAGTAAGCTCTCTCAACAGTCCGTTCCATGCACTCGTACACCTCAAAATGGACGGATGTAGTAGATGGGAAACAAAACTCAGGCTCGCCAATATCATCCATATCGCTCGTGCCTTCACATGCATCCACCACAACATCACCACCAATATAAAATTGCATCGTGTCCTCAACATGGTCGACATGCACCCCATCATCCATCTCCTCATGCTCACCAAGATATGGATATTCAGCTCCTTCCACTTGGTTCCAATGCACCCCGTCATCATGTACTTCTCGTTCTCCATAGGGTCACATTGGAATAAGCCCACAGCTGGCTCCTCAGGCTGCTTCAAAACTTACTGGACCGCATCCTCATACTCTGCAAGGTCCCTCAGGTAACACCATGAATCCTCGGTCGAATAATCAAAGAATTCCCCACCGCAGCTCATCTGCACGAAATCTCGTCCAGATGGTGATAATCATGTATAAAATATCTACAGGAGATGATCCTCGTGGAAACAATGGTGTGGGCACGCAAACATCAAATCACTGAACCTCTGCCAAGACTGATGGTAGGCCTCTCCATCAGCTTGGGTAAAGCTCGCTATATACTGCTCCATGACCTGCCGGCCCTGTACCTGCTCCAATAAAATAGGCAAAAACACTCGGAGAAATTCAGCCTGAAATGACATCCAAGTAAAATGTTAGTCGAGAGACAATAAATCAAACCACAATCTAGCATTATCTTGCTAGAAATAGGAGAAGAATCTAAAATATATGCAGTCATCACAAATATTTCCACTAAGACAAGAATACATCCACTCTTCAAACATTTTCAAATGTAAATGAGGGTTCTCCCACTCTGAACCATGAAAGTATGTCGGAAGCGGGATATCCTCCAAATCAATGTCGGAAAAATCTAAAGATGATGCCATTTTGTTTTTTTAAAATTTTTTTCAAGAAAATGAGAATAAACAACCAAAAGACTCAATAAGTGGAAAATAAATAAAATGGAAAGACACAACACTAAGAGATAGAAGTATCACACTGAAACTTTCTTAATCAATCAAAAAAATGCAAATAATAGAAACCGTTGTCCCCGGCAACGACGCCAATTGATTGAACCGAAAAACACATAAGGGAAGTGCACCTTTCACTCCCAAGCGTAGGTGCGTCAATGCAATATAAAATTTATAACCGGTGAGTACCGGGTCGGATCAGAGGGACAAGTCGTTCTACACTCGCAAGTTTGATCGGTAAAGAAAGATAAAGCGGGATACAACCACCTCGCTAAGTGAATGATAGTGGAAAAAAAGTGTGGTGAATCTACAATCATATCATAAGTAGGTAGGGTTAAAGAACCAAATAGGGAGTTAGAATAGCTAGAGAGGAGCATGAGTTGTAGGTTCACTAATGTTGGTGTTAATCAAGCTCAAATAACCCACATATAACTCAATTGGGCCTCCGGCTATGACAAGCTCAATCGGTTATTTAGCATTCATGAACACAATAATTTGCTAAAAGGATGGATACATCATCATGGCACTAATCAAAATAGGATCATGGACTTTTCTCAAAGTGTGCCTACTTGGGTCTTAACCAATAAAATTGTGTCCTAACAATTCATCCACCATTAACATGAAAGTAGGTAAGAGGTAAGTAAAACTAAAATTAACATCCAACCAACATAAATCACAACCCAAGCATTTAACACTACTCAATCATGCTAAACAAGATAAAAATTTCATACAAAATCATTCCAAGTTCAATACAAAAGAGAAATGCAAAATACACAAAAAGAGAGAAAAGATATCACCAATCTCTCAAACAATGAGGCTTTCCTCTCACTTGAGTATCTCCACCAAGCTCCAATGGCCTCCAACCCTAACCCTAGCCTTTGGGGAAGAAGAGGGGCTCCAAAACCCCCTAATGGAACTGTCAAAAGAACAGCACCCCAGCTGGAAATCGAGCTAGGGCCTCCAAAATACAAATTTCGCATTTTTGGGTCTGAATGCAGGCTTGCTGCTCGGGTTTTTGAGCGCCCGACCTGCCGCATTCTATTGTGCGTGCCTGCCCTGGATGAGGGCGGAGCGGAGCGGAGCGGGTCGACGGACCCGACCCGCCACCGCTCGTATTTGTGGGGGACAGCACAGCGGGCACGCGCTCCTCGCGTGCCCGCAATACACACAAGCGGGCTGGCCCGCTTTTAAAAGGGCAGACGGTGGGATCTGTGCCACGTGGCACTGCGGATTGCGCCACGTGGCGCCCCAGTTGATTTTTCTATTTTCCCATTTAAAACCATATTTTCTCCTCCAATTAATTCACCAAAATACGTAGAAATCTCAGAAAAATCCCAGAAAATTCTGGAAAATCCCCAAGACTCCCAAGAGTACCTGAAAAATATAAGAAGGAGAAATTAGTCCATAAAAACACATTTTATGTATAAATAGGAATAGGCTTTAATAATTCACGATATCACAAATACACACGTATCAAAGCCAATATAATCATGATATACACATAAAATGCCTAGAAATGGGGGGAAACATATGCAATTTATATCCCGAATCAGTCGGCTGTGGCAATCTGCCTTCATCAGTAACAGATGGTTGAAGGGAAGGCAGAATCCTACCTCCATATGCCCAATTCTCAAGGCGATTACCTCAGGAGGAGGGTAGTCAGGAGTCCCCTTCAATTTTCTAGGTAGCTTTAAGACCATCAATGAAGGGATTGCATATTTCCTCCAGATTTGTTGCAAATATATTGTGCCCGCCTTAGGTAGGAACCCTTCATCTTACAGGCATGACGGATCCCCTATATCTATCATCCCTCGTATATCATATATGTTAACGATTCTGGTGGTGTCGATGGTTTCCTGATTCGAATCGACAGTCTCTACCATGACTCTGACGGAGAAGCAAGAACAAATATGAGGGAGATCAGAAAGGAAACCACTTTCCTTGGCAAAGGCGACAAACACAATGGAATTTAGAATATTCGAGAATGTAGTAGTCATGAAAGACATAAACTTTCCAAATGAATCTGTGGTAACTGACATCCTCTCCTCCCCTTTTTACATGCCTAAGGTATGAAAAGGCAAGGTGCGAGCACAATCGTCCAATCTCTCCAGGCATGAATCGATCGCAACCGTTCAGATCCCACAATCAAACACCACGTGTGTCATAAATGTTCACGAACCAGACCATGACGCATGGCAAATGCATTTTCCCGAGGAAGTGGATTCACCCCTTCGAGTTCTGGGAAGAGAAGCGGTTAATTCAAACCCACCCCTTTAGCCCCCAACGGAGGCGCAACACATCAATAAGAAATGATTCGGGTAGTACCCCTAGGTGTCGTCCCCTTGACTCGGGTGTAACGCTCTCGAAGCTGAAAAACACCCTAGAGGGGGTGAATAAGTTGTATGGCAGGAATTAAAAAATTAACACATAGAGGAATAATGTAGAACACACAAATCACATATCAGACATAAGCAAGCAAATACTTTTAACGGAGTGGCTCCCCGCCTCCTCTGCTCCGACCCCAAATCCTTTGCGGATTTCACCCTCTTTTATAACCAAAAAGAGAAAAACAAACCCGATCATACTTACAGGTGGTGATCCTATCGTTACAATATCACCATAGAGTAGAGCGTGAAGTCATGATCGTCCTGGCGCAAATGATTCGTCTACCGGGCTCTTTAGAGAAAGCTATGCTCTTTTCAGCGTCATCTATCAAGCTCATTCTTCTTCCTGTGAATTTGATAATCTCTTTGAAGCTTGGATGAGGGAAATTCAGCCAAGAGGTATGAGATGATCTCTAGAGATTTTTTTTCGGCTCATTGGGAGTCAATGGGGCGCATCTCCAACTGACGGGTCTTCTTTTTTTTTTTACAGAGATATGAGAACTCTTCAATTAGAATCTCTATAATTCAATTCAATTTCCAAATCTTCAATTTAATTTTCAATCAAATCTTCAATTTAAATTTCATGATTTGGATAGATAGCTATTATTTAGAAACCCCCCTTTGAATAAGTCTTCAACTTGATTAGAAACTCCCCATAATTGATTTAAGTCAAACTAGTCAAATCTGCCTTTGACAAGGATTCTGTAACTCAGCATGGCTGTGTGCCAATTTGACACGGCCATGTTGTTTGAACGCTGGCCTTTTCTTCAATTTTACAGTTTGTAGCACGGCCGTAGTGCAAGTCGGCATGGCCGTGTTGGTACCATGCAGAATTTCACAAGTTACTGTTTTATTTTTGACACGACTGTGTCAGATTTAACACGGCCGTGTTGGCACTATGCACTGACTTCAGAAGTTACTGTTTGATTTAGACACGACTGCGTCAGCTCTAGCACGGCCGTATTACAGACTGCAGAAAATCTTCAAAGTTACTGTTTATTTAGGACACGGCCATGTCAAATCTAGCACGGTCGTGTTACTTTGGCCCTTATTGCACGTTTCAGATTCTGAAACACACGGCCGTGCAGCTGACACTCACGGTCGTGCTAACCCTGTTTTAGCATGTATTATCACAGTTTGACCTCCGATTAGCTTGAAACTCACTAAATGAATATATTAGACCCGTATGACTTGTTTAGCATCATCAAAATTAAGTGTTGACCTTAGTTAGTAAGCTAACTTAGGCCAACAGAAGTCAGTGCGGTCAAGCAATGTTAACTGAGATCCGGTGTCTTTCTAGTCCCCTCTCCAGTTTTGTCTCCTCGCCTCTCCATGCCCGACCTCAGGAGGTAGCTCGGGTCGGTCCTATCAAGATAGAATACGAGGGGTCATTGTAGACGATACTCTGGTAATAACCCACCGGCAGTGGGTCCTCGATTGAGTTGGCCAGACTGGCCTATTAGGTACTGCATGCATACCTATAGATCACGGGACCTTCCAAGGCGAGTTTGGTCAGACCCAGACGGCAGTCAGCGTACCCCTTCAACAGATTGACTCCATTGGGACGACCTCTATCAGGCCGGCCTCTCAACGACGTCCTTTCGAAGAACAACCCTTGAGGTCGCCCTAATCAAGTCCACGACCCGAGCACTCGTCGGCCTGGCAAGATTGACCCCCGCAATCATAGCAACTCGATCTCACACAGATGGGCTGTCCTTCTTCTCTCCAAGCCGTTATCAGTGGGCCCGCCCCATGTACGTAATGTCAAGCTTTATCAGGAAAACTGTGCGGCATGTCTCGTCAGACTACGCGCGGTCAACTTTATCGGGGAAGACGTGCATCTGCTTTGTCAGGCTGAGTGCAATCACATCTGTCGGGGAACGATTATGGCGGGATTCCACGTCCCGGCGAATCCATTGACAAGTTTGTTTCGGAGAGACACGGGGTGTCTGCTGACATGGCCAAGTCATCACCGGCCCTATACATAGGGCAAAAACTCTCTCTATCATGTACGCCTAATCTTTTACCCTAAATCTTTATCTCAAAACCATAGTAATATACATCTCTTAAGCACTAGCGGTGGCTACCTCTAGCCACGCTACTCCCTTCATCCGTTTGACGCTAACTTAAGCGTCGGAGGCGAATCGGAGGGCCATCACTCTCTAGTTCCCCCGACACGTGTACTATCTGTTTCATGCGGCCGTGAAGGATCGCTTGCCATAGTCCGATGAAACCAACCTGTATGGACGTGAATACTCGCCTACGAGGCTCGATCCGGGATTCAACATTTCTGTATTTTAACTTAGTCCTGTACTAAGACGCCGAGAGAACATATAAACCCAAATGCTGTTCAGTGCTCATGCACAATGGAAATGGCCCGATGCATCCAAAAAGATTCAAACCTCCCCTGAACAACCATACCTCTTCATCCCTCTTCATCCCGATACAAACACCCTCTTCAAATTACACCGCCACCGCCACCGCCACCAACCCCTCTCCCTTCGCCATCTCATACCCAAACCCCAAACCCGCAGCTCTCAAGAAATGCGTCGCCCTCCTCCAGCTCTCCACCTCCCTGGCCCGAACAAAACAGATCCACGCCCACTCCATCCGCTTCCTCGTCCCCCTGCGGGACCCGCTCCTCGCCAAGCACCTCATCTTCTCCCTCGTCTCCCTCTCCTCCCCCGACCCCACCACCGTCCTCCCCTACGCCCACCGTGTCTTCATCCAGGTCCACTCCCCAAACATCTTCACCATCAACACCATGATCCGGGCACACGCCGAGTCCTCCGACCCCCGCCCCGCCCTCGCCATCTTCACCAGATTCTACACCCACTCCGACACCCACACCTACCCTTTCACCCTCAAGGCATGCGCTAAGCTCATGCAACTACGTGATGGAGAGGTCGTCCACTCCCTCTCCGTCAGAGACGGCCTGTTCTCCAACGTCTTCGTCCAGAACACGCTCGTACATTTTTATTCAGCGTGTGGGGTTTTCGAAGATGCACATAAACTGTTCGATGAAATGACCGACAGAACCATTGTCACTTGGAACTCGATCATTAACGGGTTTGCTTTAAATGGGCGGCCGAACGAGGCACTTACGCTCTTCCGGCAGATGATGGCCGAGGATGAGCATGTCGAGCCCGACGGGTTCACGATGGTCAGCTTGCTGTGCGCGTGTGCAGAGATGGGCGCTTTGGCCTTGGGCCGAAGGACACATGTCTACTTGTTTAAGCGTGGGTTCTGTGTTAATGTGCACGTGGGTAACGCTCTCGTGGATCTTTACGCAAAGTGTGGGAGGATCGAGGACGGCCGGAAGGTGTTCGATGAGATGGTATCGAAGAACGTGGTCTCGTGGACATCTATGATCGTTGGGCTGGCGGTTAATGGGTTTGGAAAAGAGGCACTCGACTTGTTTGGTGCTATGGAGAGGGAAAGATTGAGGCCGACGGAGATAACGCTTGTAGGAGTTTTATATGCTTGCAGTCATTGCGGATTGGTGAACGAAGGATTTCGATATTTTGATAGAATGAATGAAGAGTACAATGTGGTGCCAAAGATCGAACACTATGGTTGCATGGTGGATCTTTTAGGGAGGGCTGGGCTAATTGAAGAGGCACATGACTATATAACTAGAATGCCGATGGAGCCGAATGCGGTGATATGGAGGACTTTGCTCGGTGCTTGCGCGATGCACAAGAAACTAGACCTGGGAGAGATGGCATGGTCGAAGCTCAAGGAGTTAGACCCGGGCCATAGCGGGGACTATGTGTTGCTCTCGAACTTGTATGCTTCCGCTGGAAGATGGCGCGACGTTCAGGAGCTCAGAAGAAACATGCTGAAGGGAGGAGTGAAGAAGAATCCCGGCCGCAGCCTCTTGGAAGTGGGAAACTGCGTGCACGAGTTTGTGATGGGAGACAGGTCTCATCCGCAGAGCGATGAGATACGTGAGATGCTGGAGGAGATTGGGAAGAGGCTGAGAAAAGAAGGGTATGAAGCCAAGACGAGCAATGTGTTGGCTGACATCGAAGAGGAAGAGAAGGAGACGGCACTGGGCTATCACAGCGAGAGATTGGCAATTGCGTTCGCCTTGATCAGTACTCCGGCTGGGGTCCCGATTAGGATAGTGAAGAATCTGCGGGTGTGCGAGGATTGCCACCGAGTGACGAAGCTTATTTCCAAGGTTTACGAGAGGGAGATAGTCGTGAGGGATCGGAGCCGGTTCCACCATTTTAAAGATGGATTATGTTCGTGTAAGGATTACTGGTAGATGCGGGGGGAGCGGTGGATGGTGGGGGAGCGCGGCGGAGGGTGGAGGACACCGCTGAATTCTGAGTACAAACTAGCTACATTTTAAATAAAATTTGTCATAACAGCATAATACACTCATATCGGTTTGTGGGTCAAATATGACCAAAAAATCTTTGACCGGGTTTTTTTTTCATCATTTGGTTTCGTTTTAGGCGTTATTGACATCATTCGAAAACTTACGGAAGAATAGAAGTCATTGATAACAATTTGGTTAACTTTCTATAGTGTTTTCATGTCAGTTTTTGGTCTTTTAAATAAGTTATGATTTTCTCGATGAAAACGTTCAAGAAAGGCCAACAAATTGATATCAATGGCTTGTACTCTTCATAAATTTTTTAACGGTACCAATGATGCATAAAACAGACACCAAACATCAAAATATTGCCGGGCAAAGGTTTTTGGGTTGTATTTTCACACCTATTCAAATAAACCATCGTAATGTAAAAGGGTGCATCATCCAAAGTCAAATTTGTTAGCCTTGAGGTAGCTTTCTGTAATTTGGTCCCCGCGTCTGTTGGTTTTTTTGTCACTCGCTCTACTCCTTGAGGGTCATTTCGGTCACTTTCTCTTTTGCCTGTCAAGTTCAAAATTGGAGAGAATCTCGTACGAGGGAGAACTACCGCCAAAAATTCAAATCGAAAGCAGCACCAACGAAAAAAACCGCGGGGTTTTAAGCTGAGAAAACATAAAATGGATAGAAAAATCACCACTCTCGTTCTATAGCGTTCCCTTTTAAATCTCTCTTTGATTTTGTCATTGATCAATCGAGAAGAGAATCAAGCACCAAACTTAAGAAGGCGGCGGCCATGGCTGATCTGTCTCACCTCGAGAAAATGGGACGGGAGCTCAAGTGCCCAATCTGGTAACCTCTCTCTCTCTCTCTCTCTCTCTCCCTCCCTCGTAATTGCTCTATCATCCAAAAATAATTAATTGAAATTTTTATCAACATACCCCCAGTTTAGTATTCTTGCAAAATTTTCAGGCTCCAAATAATTGGGTTCTGATTAGGGATGCATAATAGCTCTTAAATTTAGCTCTTTGGTGCTGAAATATGAATTCCTATTTGATCAACTTTTTATTTAATCTTGTGTAGCTTGAGCCTTCTGAAGTCGGCAGTTTCGCTCGGCTGCAATCATGTCTTCTGCAAGTGAGCCTAAATGATCTTTCCCCCCTATTTTAATGTTATCTATTTTAGCCCTTGTAAACTTTTTAGGGCAGTCTGGTTCTAACCTTTTATTTTCATCCCTGTTATTCATATCATTTCAGCGTCTGTGTTATGGAATCGATGAAGACGGTATCAGATTGCCCAGTGTGCAAAGTTCCATTCCGCCGGAGAGGTATGCCAATGTGATTTTGATTATTTTATATGAATAGATAATTAAATTTTATTGATTAAAGATTGAAAATAATGTATTGGTCCTCGGAAGAAAGGAGGAGGATGGTACTGAATAACTTATAGTTGATGTTAAATTACTAATGAATTGGTATATAAAAATCTCATTTTTGCACATTGTAATTTTCTTATTCAACAAATGCAAGCTACCAAATAATTTCCTTTAAATTTTAATATTGAAGATATGAGCAGCCTTCTTAGTTCTTGATTTTGAAAATGGCTAAAAGTATTTGATAATTTCCCCCTCTTTGCGTGGGCTTCTCTAAGGCAAGCAGATGTCTTTTTTTGGGTAAAGAAACAGTAATTGTTTGATTATTACATGAATATGCAGTTTGTCTAAACCCAAGGAAATGTTTCCCAATAAAGAGAATTTATATCTAGATTTAGCCCCATTTTAATCTATTGCATGGCAATTTTATTGTTTTTTTAAATCTTCGATCTCAGAGGTTCGCCCTGCTCCTCACATGGACAACTTGGTAACTGTTTTCAAGAGCATGGAAGTTGCGGCAGGAGTGAACATCTTCACCACTCAAGCAGGGCCTTCAACTAAAAATCCAGGTGACTACACTATGCTATAAATTACTGAATTCTAGAAGAAAGTGTACAAACCTTATAAAAGGGCTGCACTTTTCTATTATAACTGAATCAATTTACTTTGCGTGCATCAAACCTACTTATGGAGTGTGGTGACAGTTCCCTAGATTGCTCTGCTATCATTCTCCATAAGTTGATCCAGGATGGCTTTTCATTGTTCATATCGCATACCTCACTATACATGCGTTGCACTACTGCAACTGTTCCATTGACACTGGAACATTATTTTTTCTTCAATCTGTTACAGTCTGATCATTTATATCATGCTTTCCTACCTCCATGAGTGAGGATCTCAATATTATATCTTTTTTGTCTCAGTGTTCTTTTAAATAAGTGCTCGTCCGATCCTAGGTTATATTGAGAAGAACTCTGATACAAAGGAGACTACGTTTGCAGATCAGGGAAGGTCAAAGAAGAATGTACTGAATAATAAAAGAAAACAGAAATCGACGAAAACTGATGACAATATATCTGATTTATGTCAAGCAACACAGCCTTCTTTTCCTGCAAAGAAACGAGTGCATGTGACACCCTATCCTCTCTCTGAGACACCCGTGCGGCAAAAGATTTTCAAACCAGTAAATGCATGCAACGAATTTGAGACTGGCAAGTCACTGAATAAAGATAAAAGGATAGATTCGGATGGGAAGCAGGAGGATACATTATTTTCACCCTTTTTCTGGTTAAGAGAGGAGAACGGTGACGAAGATGATAATGCATCCGGAAAACCAAGTGGCCAGCCTACAGCAGATACATCCCAAACTAATATTGCTCCTTGTTTTAGCGACATCAAAGACTCGGAAGATGACAAGTCTCCAATTAAGGTGACTGTTACCATAAGTATCCTGTCAACAGCTAATTTAAGCATTCAATTCCTGACATACTCATTTTTTGGTACTTTGACGTTGCAGAGTCAGGTTAATGCTGCAGAAGCTTTTGATAGTGAACTGTTTGAATGGACTCAAAGAGCATGCTCCCCCGAACTCTGCTCAACCCCTTTGAAGAAACATGTGTGATTACCTAAAAATTTTAATTATATCAATGTGTTTCTATGTGTTTTCAGTTCTTTGTTTGTGGTTTCTTACTGTACTCGGTTGATACTTTTATCTACAGAATGCAGATGCGAATAGACTTGATGCTATCCAAGAAAAGTATTGTCTAGAACAAACTGCAATGGTGTTAAACAATAAAGCCCTTCAAGATGAATCAGAGAAGAGCCTCAAAATAGATCAAACAAATGTGAAGGATCAAAGAAGTAGAACCTTTCTGGCAAAAAAGAGGCCAGGAAGAACTAGGAGAAATCAAGTGAAGAAATGTAGTGGCATAGTTAATGTGTGTTCTTTGGATGAGCTACATCTGGAAGTTCAAGCTGATTCTATAGAGATAGCCAAAGATTCGAGTCAGGAAGATGATGATGCAGAACAGAAAGAACTCCCAATTTGCGAGAGAAGGATTATCAATAAGGGCAAAAAGAGTGCTAATGAAGACCAAAATAAGAATAATGCTGCCATGGCAGAAACACCTAGGCATGTTCCCACCAAATCTACCAAACAGAAGATACAAATCCAGGAGGCAGAGGTTATAGGAAAAATGCTGCCTGTCTTGACAAGCAATGCAGCCAAAAATGATGCAGGACTAAATGCGCAGACTGAGACCAAGAAGAGGGGAAAGCTAACCACACATCAGTCAAAGAAAAAGCTGAAGTTATCGATGAATAATGCCGTCAGTGAGGGAAAACCCCATAATCAAGAACACCAAAAAACAGTAAGGGGTGAAGCCTCTGGAAATAGTAGCAAAGCTGCACCAGAGATTCATAAGCTGGTCAGAGAATCAAAAGAAAATACAAAGAGGAAATTTCAAACTGGTGATGTGGCAGTGGATAACGATAATGGAATCCATGTTGCTTTGCCGGAGACTGATAGCCATGCAAGCAATCAATATGACAGTTTTGCAGCCAAAATTTCACCAAGGGATAACCAGGTCTGTCCTAACAATGAGGGTAAGATTTTGAGAAAATGTGGAAACATCCATTCTCAGATTATATGCGCGTTCTGTCAAAGTTTCGACACAACAAAGGTAATCATTTTTCTTGCATGACTCCAAGTACTTGCAGTTCAGCGATTATATTGGAGCATATTATTTATTAGCATACCAACATGACAGCATTCTGGAGAGATGATGCACTATTTCAATGGCAAGCCGGTAGCTGCAGATTATAGTGGTGGAGTCAATGTGATTCATTCTCATAAACACTGTACTGAATGGTCAGTAATCCTTCCTTGTGATTGCATCCTCAACATTTGTTAAATTTAAAAACACTTGCTTATTTCTGTGGATGTACTGACTTTTGGGTGTCTTCAACTGAAGGGCACCAGAGGTATACTTCGAAGATGATGTAGCCATAAACCTAACAGCTGAATTAGCAAGAAGTAGAAGGATTAAATGCAGTTGTTGTGGCATCAAAGGAGCTGCTCTAGGGTGTTATGAGAAAACCTGCCGCAAAAGCTTCCACTTTACTTGCGCTAAATTGATTCCAGAATGTCGATGGGATAATGTAAGTTAGTTTTATAACTTTTCTCATTGTGAGTGTAAAACGATCATTGATTACCATTTTCGAAGAAAATATGTATGTCCATATTCTATGCTTGTGAGTGACCACTAGAAAAATAATTATGGCAGGATAATTTTGTTATGCTTTGCCCTCTTCATGCATCATCCAGATTGCCACATGAAGTTTCTGGACCCTTGAAGCACAGAAAGCGGCCAACTCCAAAGGGGTATGTTTCGATTGATGTCAGGCACCTTTTGAGTTTGTTAACTGGTACTCGAAACTAGTTTGTTTTTAAGACTTGATTCATACATCATCTTGAACTTCAGAGAAATGAAAAACCCTACCAATTGCAAAACTGGAAATGGCATGAGCCAGATGTGGATATGGCCTTCTGGATCACCTTTAAAGTGGGTCCTTTGTTGCTCGGCTCTGACTGTTGTAGAGAAGGTAGACTGGACGATTTCTTAATATGGTTCTCTAAATATGCATCTATTAGTTTTCTTAAAGTTTTCTAACCAATCATTTCTTTCTAGGATATCATATCTGAATTTACGAGGATGAGTGGTGTACCAATCTCAAAAACTTGGAGCCCAGCAGTTACTCATGTCATCACATCTACTGATGAGAATGGCGCATGCAAACGAACCCTCAAATTTTTGATGGGCATCTTGGAAGGGAAATGGATATTAAGCATTGAATGTAAGTGAAGCTCGTCACAAAACACTATTTTACTTCACAGAAAAATAATGTCACCGATATCAACGAGTATGGTCTCTGATATATTGCCAACTTGTAATACAGGGATCAAAGCATGCTTGAAGGCTATGGAACCTGTTCAGGAAGAAAACTTTGAGATCATGGTCGACGTTCATGGAATTAGTGATGGTCCTCGGCTTGGAAGAATGAGGGCCAGTAACAAGGTAGTTTCTGCTTTAACAACTAAATCTGAAAGTATATTGATGAAGCAACATGTCTTGATTGAGTTTATGCTCTTGTGTTTCAGGAACCAAAGCTCTTCAACAACGTTCGGTTCTATCTCTCTGCGGACTTCACTACTTCGTACAAGGGCTACATTCACGATCTTGTTATTGCGGCAGGAGGAACAGTTTTGCATAGGAAGCCCCTAACAAAGGACCAAGAGAAGTTGTTTCATAGCTCTTCGATGTTGGAAACTTACATCATCTACAGCCTTGAGACGCCTGATACTCAGAAAAGCAACAAGGGAATAAATTTACGTTGCAGGAGAGCAGAAGCTCAAATGCTTGCTGATGCTTGTGGAGCCAAGGTGGCTAGCAGTTCTTGGATCATAGACTCCATTGCTGCTTCCAAATTGCAGTCCCTTGCTTACTGCATGTCTTAATTGTGTTGAAAAGGAAAATATACTGTCTCCTAAAGCCAGGTGATATCATGTTTTCCTTCAATGAGAAGCAACAGTTACATATGTACTTGTTCATACACTTTTGATGGCTTTGTGGGCTCTTGTTTCATTTGTAGATTGTTTGTTTTATTGGTTCCGTTTATTTCTTGTCCATTCCTTTACCGTCGTCGTCAATCCTTTCCGGTATTGCCTGTGGCTGAAAAGGCTCAAGTTATAAGCCAATTCTGCAGTCAATATGCGAAGAAAGACTATTTCTCCTGCATGTTTCTCCTGTATTGTTTAATTTTTAAGCCAACCATGCCTGAGTGGTTATTTAGTCAATCTGTAGTTATTTTGGATTACCTAGTTTAAACAATCTTGCACTATTAGCCTAAGTTAAACTTCCATGTACTATAGACTATCTACTTTAAACTCCCTGGTTCCCGGTTCTGTTATAAATTTTGTTGCCATGCAAGCAAGCGCAGCTTCTCTATTGGCCTAGCAAAACCCCATGCAAGTCTTGAATTCCTAATATCATCACAATGAACTTATATCATGTTGCGTAGATCATGGTGATCACCTCAATCAATTGCCTCGTGAACTTTTAAGATCATGGTGACAACAAACAAAGCAAATGACATTCTATCCAAAACCCGCAAATAAATGAAAGATAATGCAAAACAAAAGAACAACACATATTGACACCAAAGATTTATACTGGTTTCATTCCATTCTTGATGTGCGTCCAGTTGGAGATCACTAGTGCTTTAATATCTTTAGATTATAAGGTATGTCGTTTAGCTGAAGGGAAAGAAATCGGTGAAGAAAACTATGGAGAAAAACTCTCAAATAATCCATCTATAGTCCTCAGTTTGGCCTCTGATTCTCTACATGTAGCTGCAAACTTTATATGACAACTCTGTACAAAAAATCGTTCAAGAATTGCATCAAACCCCTAACTGAAACACCGTATATATACTAATGTGTTTGGAATCTGAAACGGGTTCGGAATCCGCTCAGCCACCCGTTTCTTGCGCCCGCTTCGATTCAGATTTCTTCTCAGCTGTCTGATCAAGCGGCAAGTGCTCTGATCTTGCCATTCGTCCTGCTGCGTACTGCACCGCTTGCTCGTGCTTTGCCCATCGTTGGATCGAGTTACTGATCTGTGCCATGTGACCCAGCAGCCGCGCGCTGGTGGCGGATGTGCGTGGATTTCACTAATCTCAACAAAGCCTGCCCAAAGTCAGTTACCCCTTACCTCGGATCGACCACCGCGTGGACAATGCCTCATCGTACAAGCTTATGAGCTTCTTGGATGCATTCTCTGGCTACAACCAAATCCAAATAACTCCTGAAGACGAAGAAAAAACTTTATTAATCACTAACAATGCATTTTCTGTTACAGAAAGATGCCTTTCGAATTGAAGAATGCAAGAGCGACTTATCAAAGAATGGTGAATAAGGTCTTCAGCTCTCAGATCAGTAGGAATCTGGAGGTATATCTTGACGATATGCTCATCAAGTCCAAGAGCTTGATAGACCATTTCGTCGACCTCTCGGAGACCTTTGAGGAGATTCGGAAGCACAACCTCAGGCTAAATCTCACGAAGTGAACATTCGGCGTCCAATTTGGAAAGTTCCTTGGCTTTATGATCACAAACTGTGGCATTGAAGTCAACTCTGATTGACATGAAGGAATCGACGACCATTAAAGAGCTACAAAGGTTGAACAGGCAGAGCACCGCCCTGAGGCGCTTTCTGTCAAAGTCAGTAAAGAGGTCCCTCATGTTCTTCAAAGTCTCAAGGAAGGCCCTTGATGTGTCAGTTTTAATATTTATACTGCAAGCACACAACGTCAATGTAACACTTACGAGTCGATCCACGGGGAGGTTGTCTGACCAATTACTAACCAATCCTATGTTATGGTTAGCCATGTGGGAAATTTTTATAAAGGGAGAATAAGGATAAAAGAAAGCTCTAGGGTTAGGTATCCTCTCTATTGTGGGTTGAATATGGAATTAAACTCTTTTATCTAGCTATTGAATTGATCCTAGGGTGAGGTTGTCGCACCTAATGTTAACACCTACCTCCCACTGTCGGGATGCTGTGATAGACTTCCTATCGTGTGGCAAAGCCAACTGTCATTGGGCATCAACACACGACTGGTGCATGATGCACACCAATGTTCCCCAACCTTTATTCACGCCACTATCGCGGATAGAAATTCGGTCATCACCTGGAGGCTCTAATCTACGTCCAACTATCGTTAGCGACATAGATAGTATATATTTCTAATAAAACATTCATGGCAAAACACTAATTGATTATTCGATGACTAAATAAAAGATTCAATCCATATCAATCACCCAATATGGTTCAACCATGCACTAGATAAAAACTAAGCTAAACACATTGAGGAATTCATCACAAAGATAATACAAGAACAAAAGAGAAGCATAATAAAAGAAAGATGAAGAATACTTAGCTCCAAAAAGCTGAAATCCAAAGATCCAAAATTGATACACGCTTGCTCCAAACAAAGGGGAAAACAAATAAAAATCTAATCTAACCCTAAATTACTCCTAAACTAATTACAGAGGTATAAGATTAAAAACTGGAGAAAAATCGAGATCCCCTCTCAAGTTGGTGCACTCCCCTTTAAATACAAAACCGAATAAAACCCTAGCTGATTAGCTTATTCGACTTGACACGACTTTGTCGGGCAATCGACATGGTCGTGTCGACTAGGCTCCAGAAAATGGCCTTCGTTTAGCTTCATAGAGTGTGGTCTGCCACGGTTGTGTAGCAACCCTACATAACCGTGTAACTGCAGCAGTAGAAAACTGCCTTCTATAGTCTTTTGTCTCTTGCAGTGACACGGTCGTGTATATTGATACACGACCATGTAATTCTTGCTTCGGCTTCTTCGGTAGACGGCCCACATGACTATGTCGATCATCATGTGGTGGCTTTTTTGTGCATGGGTCGTGTTCTTCCACACGACCGTGTGTGTCACCACACAGGGTCGTGTAGTGGCTGTTTCTCTTCAAATCCTCGTCATTTTAACTCATTTACTCGCCCCGCTTCTTCTCGTCATTCCATAACTCTAAATGGCTCCAATTGCTTGATTTCAATCTGAAATACACAAAAGCGTCAAGAGAGTGATAGAAAACAAAAATGGGATGAAGTGTCATATAAAGTAGGGATTTATATGATATAATGTATGAGTGAATCCCACTAAAAACGTATAAAATAATCACTCATCAGGGAAAGGTTTTGAGCAGCTTCCATAGTGCTTTTCCATCATCTAGCCTAAGACTTAGCAACCGCGGAAGCAATGAAAGAAGGAAAAACAAATCATAAAACGCTTTTATGAAAACGCCTTACGGAAAATTACTCCTTTGCAGGATTTTTTAATATCTAGGGAGAAGAGTGAATTGATCTCGCCTAGACAAATCTAAAATAATTTTCTGCAAAATAAAAAACATTTATTATACTTTGCCATCGCAAAACAATCCATTAGGACGATGCCCCGAAGCGATCCAACAACTCTGTCAGGAGGCGACCACTTGCTCCAGAAAGTTTCACCTTAGCTGAATCCTCGTCCCAAGCCTTGGATCTGATCCAAACTTCCTTTAAGTCTTGCTAGAACCTAAAAGGAAGCAAAGAGGAAAAGAGGAAAAATTTGGCCGCCTTTAGATCTAGGTTTGCTCATTTTAATTTCGGGTGAGATCCCTTGATCTGGGCGTGGTATTAGTTTAGGAGGAAAAGGGGCTCCCTATTTATAGGGGGAGCTGAGCCTTCAGAGGAGTATTACATCCGTTGTGGCACTAAGATACAGAGTTCAAATTGATTCAAATTTGTCCCTTTTCGAGGACGGAACTTTGACCAAAAAATTCTCCCTCTCCATTAAGCTTCATAATCAAAACGATATATCATTTCGAAGAGCATTAAACGGAGATCGCATAGAAACAAAAGGTTCTCAATTCCGAGTTCGTTTGACCCCTCAAATGTCGCCTCAAAATTCGCAAAACATAACACCAAAACGCAGCCCTGTGCAAATCTACATGTGGGGTCAGTAGGCCCCACAGTATCGGGTCGGGCGTGCCCGCCAACAAATGGGTCAGGCCTGACCCAAGCGGGCGTCGGACCTGCTTGGGTCCGGCCCGCCCGCCCACTGGGTGCTGGACTGGGCTAGCGGCCCAGTTGGGGCGCTGGGCTCAAGCCCAGCGCTTGGACAGTCTGC
The DNA here is from genome assembly GCA_030789695.1 of Scilla litardierei. NCBI lineage: Eukaryota > Viridiplantae > Streptophyta > Magnoliopsida > Asparagales > Asparagaceae > Scilla > Scilla litardierei. Next base: position 162,252,763 of record CM061139.1, read on the forward strand.
ATTTCGTGGCTCTTTTTTCCTTTCTTTCTTGGTTTAGCCCCAGCCGAGCTTGGGCTATACTAATGGGTCCGGGACTTTCTCAGACCCCCGGATTGAGCTTCCTTTATACTTTTTAAGGCTCGATTTTTCGCGTCACATCATATATGACCGAAATTCTCTTCACAACCATTTGCGACCATATTAATTCCAATGCATTATATGCATTTTCCTCTTACTACTTGGATGAGAATCTCAGTCTGCATGAGACCATACAGCTTGACCCTAGTACATGTGGGACTTGTGGCCCCTGACGACAGTGACTGCGAGCAACATGTGTCGTCACTGGTTCGGTATCATCATTACGTCGTTTACCCCTTGACATAAACATTGTTGGGACTACCCTTGGTTATGTCAGTGATGAGTTCCACAGTTTTAATCTCTTCGTCAACATTATGTTGCTGCGAGCCTAGGGTATTGTTGACTATCAACCCCTAATAGCTTCGCGCTCGATCAACATCGTTCGGTTTCACTTGTCTTTGTTGGATCATACCCAACACACCTTGGCCAAGGATTTCGCTAAGGAGTGTACTGATTCCGTGACACTAACTCCTCACATACGGGAGTGATGAATCCTCTCTTGACCACTACTCCCCTCATACGCTTCAAGTGTCACCCAATCTAAGACCTTTCAATAGTCACTGTCTTGTAGCTAAGTCAGAGATCTAAGTGACACCATTCACGCACAAGCTCGTACAATGACATCAAGTCAAAGGATCAGCTTGCCTATCATCACTTGTGATCTACCATTGACAGTTTAGTATGCGCCATCCCAGGTAGTAGCTCTCGCTGAGTCATTCAGTGAACTCATTCTCTAATAAGCACATGTATCTCGTCTCTGATTTTGCTAAATTGGATCATCGCAACCAACACTTAGTGAAGACAGAGCATACAACAGTCTATCTGATGCGTCGATGTCCTTTCTCAATGCATTTACAACCACGGACAGTTTTAGACTTATGCTACCAGCTGTCGAAACACTTCTCCATGATCGAGATCCTCATCTCGATACATGTTCGACCTTACACTAAGTCTCAGGACTTTATCTAATTATAAAATGCAGACAAACATTATGAATATACTCAGGTAAACATTACCAGATAGCATACTATCATTTTAAACAAGACGCCCCAATTATAAATAATTGGCCTCGAGGGCACACATTTCCCAACAATCAGCCCTAGCCAAACTTGCGGGCGAGAGGAAGGCTATAGAGTGGGATGATGACTGTGCATGAGCTTTTATCGAGCTAAAATACAACCTCCGTAGTCCATCACTTTTGACGAAGCTCGAAGAATGAGAACCACTGGACATTTATCTGGCGACGACCTAAGAAGCAGTTAGCTCAGCCCTGGTCAAAGAAGAAGCAGGAGTACATAGGCTGATTTACAACACGAGCCAGATCCTCCGAGGAATTGAGGTCTGATATGTCAAGATAGAGAAGTTGGCCTATACTCTTGTCCTAGTTACAAGAAGGCTCCGACCATATTTTCATGCCCATACTATCCTCCTCTTGACCGACACTCGACTCGAGCAAAAATTAAAGTGATCAGATTGGTCAGGAAGGATTCTGAACTGGGCGGGTCGAGTTGAGTGAATTCGACATCTATTACAAGCCGGGGATGGCCATCAAAGGGCAAGCTCTGGCGGACTTCATTGCTGAGTGCACGTAGGATGATCCATCTCCAGTTGAGGAAGCAACTGTTAGCTCGATAACTGCTCTGACTTCTCCTATTGCGGACGACCTATCCACCACCTCTTCAATGAAGGACAAGGTCTAGGTCGTTCATATAGACGAGTCTACAACTGAGTCGGGTGGTGGAGCCGACATAGTCATTCAGGACCTTGATTGGAACATCGTGGAGTACGCTCTCCGATTCAACTTTCCGACGACCAACAACGTGGCAGAGTATAATGCCGCCATTAATGGCCTAAGGTTGTCTCGTGCTTTAGGAGTGCACAATAATTGGTTGCTCAATGACTCCAGACTGATCATCAATCAGTTGCAAGGAGAGTATGAAGCCAGGGAAGAGGTAATGAATTGCTATCTTAAAGCTGCCAAGGTCGAGCTCTCTAAATTCAGGCATGTGGAGATCCATCACATGCCTAGATCGGAGAATGCCCAAGTAGACGCTCTATCGAAGCTAGCTTCATTGTCGCCCAAAGAGTTGTGGCGATCTGTCTATGTCGAGAGCCTCTTGAGCCCAAGCATATTTGAAGATGAGCTGATGAGCACCGATTGGAAACCGACTTAGATGGACCACATCATCAGATATCTCAGCTTGGGTGAGGTGCCAACTAACTGAGCAGAAGCACGGAAGTTAGAACAGAGGGCCCTCAGATATGTGCTCCATAACGTTGCACTTTATCGAAGGCGCTGTGCAAAGTTCGATGCTCTCCCTTACCTCATGTGCTTGGTCCCACATGAGGCTTATTACATCGTCAGAAAGATCCACAAAGGCCTTGTGGAAATCACTATGGAGGAAGGATGATTGCTATGAAGGCCTTGAGGCAGGGCTATTATTGGCCCACCATGGTCGACGATGCGGCTGAGCATGTGCGAAAGTGCCCCGAGTGACAAAAGTTTGCAAAGCACAGCTCGGCTCCACCAACCGACCTAGTTCCGATTCATTAGCCTTGTGTCATTCCTCAAATGGAGGCTCGACATACTCGGACCCTTCACCCATGCAAGCGGACAAAGGAAGTTCCTGATCGTGGCCATGTACTACTTCACAAAGTGGATAGAGGTTGAACCCTTGGCCAACATCACTTGGAAGAACGTCAAGAACTTTGTCTGGAAGTCAATTATCTGCCGGTTCGACAGCCCTCGATCCATACTCATAGACAATGGGCCACGGTTTGATTGCGCAGGCTTCAAGGAGTTTGCTAAGAGTGAAAGATCAAATTGCACTTCGCCTCTGTAGCTCACTTTCAAACCAACCGGTTAGCAGAGGCCACTAACAAGTGCATTTTGAAGCCACTACGCAAGAAGGTCGGAGACACTCGTGGAGCATGTCCAGAAGAGCTTCATGGGAGACTCTGATCATACAGGACGACCTACAAATACGCCACGAGAGAAACTCCCTTCATGCTTGACTTCGGAGCAGAGGCGATAGTCCCAGTATAGGTCGATGATGAATCACTTCGTCTCAAACACTTCACCGAGGTAAAGAATCTGGAAGGCCTCGGACTGAACGTAGAGCTTATGGACGAGGTACGAGACCGGGAGCATCAGACTATCATCTGACAGAAGCATTAGGTAGCTCAGTACTGCAATTCCAGAGTCAAAGGTAGGAGCTTCCGTTTGGGTGAACTAGTTCTGAGAAAGGCAACACTTTCCCCATAGATCGTCCGTTAAGGCAAGCTCGCTGCCAAATGTGAAGGACCGTACAAGATTACAGAAGTCCATGGGCCTGCAATTTACAAGCTCTTAACAATGGACGACAAAGGGCTCTAACATCCTTAGAATGCAAAACATGTGCGGAGGTATACCAATGAGAAACAAGTAAACCAAGCAAACACGTGTACCAATTTTTAAATTTCGATTTCTCTGTTATATCTTATGTACCTTCGAATGTACTCCAAGAAAACACTAACGGGAAGAACATGTTTGATTTTTCCCATCTTTACTTTCTCTAAAGTGCGCAGGCCTACCGAATAACGTAGATACCTCGTCCTTTACATCGCGGGCTGGTCGGCTATACAATTGGAGTCGCTTCTTCACGAGCCGACCTAGCTATACGATTGAAGATTATTCTCAAGACCTCAAGGGTTGATCAGCTATACAATCGGGGGGCGTCCTCGCGGGCCGATCTAGCTATACGATCAGGGATGCTAGAAGACCTCGCGGACTGCTCGGTTATATGATCGGGGGTCACTCCCTCGTGGACCGATCCAACTATACGATCGATGATTATGTTGAAGACCTCGTGGGCTGGCCAGTAAGGGTCACTTCCCTAGCAGGACATCAGCTATAGGTCGGGGGGCCACTCCCCTCGCAGGCCGATCCAACTATACGTCCGAGGATTATGTTGAAGACCTCGTGGGCTGGCCAGCCATATGTCGAGGGGCCACTCCCCTTGTCGACCATCGGCTATAGGTCGGAGGGCCACTTCCCTCGCAGGCAAACCCAGCTATACTGATGAGTGTATATTGTATATAGTTTCTCTCCTTTTTCATATACGTTTTTCATCGTTTGTTTCTCTGTTTTCTCTGTTTTTCCTGTTTTTGTTTCCTCTTTTGTTTTTGTGGTCCTTTCTATGCTTTGCAGGAAATACATATTGATTATGGACCATATGGCGTGATTATGGCATGAAAGGGAAAAAGGAGCGGAGCCGAAACATTAAAATGTGCAAAGGGGGGAGTAAAGAAGGCAGAGAGACACACACGACCGTGTCGATTCGACGCGACCGTGTGATCACAACACATTGGAGCAGAACCTAATTCCAAACGGCCATGTTAACAAGCTCCAGAACCCAACTCCACGCGGCCTCGTGTAAAAGATGTCCAAACGACCGCGTGGCTGAGGAGAAGAATTGAAGACATGCAATCAACGCGGCCCGCGTGACTACAATCAACGCGGCCGTTTTGATGCTAACGCAGACGTCGTAGCCGAATTTGACGTGACCGCGTCGCTGTAGCCATTTCCGCCCCGATTTACGCAAACGGACAACGCGACCGCGTCATTCTTGATACGGTCGCGTCGAATAGGGTTTTCTGTGTAGATCTGGGCGCCGCCAAAGAGCAATTAGGGGCTTTTTGGTCATTTAGGGAATGTATAAAAGCTCATCTTCTTCCCCTGAGTGAGCCCATCTCGTTTTAAGCTATTTTTCTGGGTTTTTGGAGTTTTGTAAGAGATTTCTAACTCTGTTATTAAGTACTTTTAATTTCTTTAGTTAGTTTTATTCTTGTAATAGCTTAGATTACTCAATAGAAGTTTTCTCCTTTGTTATCACCATTGTCTATTGATATCTCTTGTGTTTATTTCTTGAATCCATGGCTTCTCACTTACCCTATGGTTGAAATAGCTTTTATTGTAATGGGTAGTAAGTAGATTTTATCTAGGGCAATAGGTTGAACCACATTGGATTAGGGCCATGGGTTGGATGAACGTTTGAGTAATTGCTGGGTTAATTGTGGAATTGGGGTATATTGGGATGCTAATTATCGTTGTAGATTCGACCCCTCCCTTGTGGGCAATCAAATTGGCCGCCGACGAGAGTCGAGACCAATTCAGGGTTTCGATCCCTACAAGGATCCATACTATCGGTGTGACCGACGAGAGTCATGCACCGATTAGAACCCTCCTAATATAGATCTAATTCCCGAACGGCACTGTGGTTGAAAGGAAGATTATGGAATTTATGCGCCTGACGTATATCGATGTATCGGCGAGAGTCGGCATCGGTATAGGTTAGGATATGCCTATTATAGCATCGCGAGAACGGGAGGAGGGGGGATAACATAAGGGAATATCCTATCATGCACCACGAGATTGGTGGGTAGGAGAATGCCCTTAGGTTAGACGACCTCTCCTGAGTCCCAATGAACCCAACAATCGGTCATCTATTAGTCCAATCTTAACCTTAGTTCAATGGTGGGGATACTCTAAGCCCTAGAGCTTTTATCCCTTGACTTCACACTTTATTTCTCTCTTCAACCACCATTCAATAGCGTAGCTTTCGAACAAGGTACAAAAATCGGTACTCAACGAACGCCTCACTGTATTCGACCCGTTAGCGCTACAACCGACACCGTGCGCTTGCGGTATAAATTTTATTAGCTTCGCGAGAGCAGACAAGCTTTTTGGCGCCGTTACCAGGGAGGCACGGTTTGATATCGATTTTAGTCTTTGTTGATAGACTACGTATTCATTTTGTTTTTGTTCATAATTTTTCTTTGTTATTGATTCTTAGTGCTCTTAACATTTTTCTTTGGTTTAGCTCTCTTTTATGTCCAGGAGATCTTAAGGCATTGCGAACTTGCGTCTACTAGACCTTGAGATTAAGGCCAATGCGAGAAGGCTCAATGCCGAAAGGAGGAGATTAGACCTTGAATCAATGGCAGAGACAGACAATCTTGAAAATGGTCTGAGCCACCACCGCCACCTCCGGTGCCTCTGACTCCCAGATTGCTCTTGGAATTCTCCATGCCCTTCAATGGGTCAACATCTAGCATCCGGAATCCGCCGGTGGAGCCCAACAACTTCGAGCTGAAGCCGTCTCTCATCGACTTCGTACAACGGGACCAATTTGGAGGATCTCCCATGGAAAATCTGAACGACCATCTCAACAACTTCTTTGAGAAAATGGACACTTTGAAGATGAATGGCGTAACAAATGACGCCATTAAGCTAAGACTATTTCCCTTTTCACTTAGGGACAAGGCAAAGGATTGGCTTAGAGCCATAGTCCTAACACCTTCACAACATGGGATAGTCTATCTATTGTGTTTCTAACTAAATATTTTCCTCTAGGGAAAACCGCAAAGATGCGCAATGAGATCACCAACTTCAACCAGCTGGACCGAGAATCCTTATACGAGGCATGTGAGTGATTTAAGGATCTACAACGTAATTGTCCACATCGTAGTGTGCCCGATTGGCTACTTATCCAAGCGTTCTACAATGGTTTGACCCGGGAGGTGAGAATGTCTATTGACGCGACTGCTAATGGCGCGATCATGAGTAAGACTCTGGATGAGGCGAAGAAATTGTTGGAGGACATGGCCGCCAACAACGACTCTTGGAGCAATGAGAGGAACATCTCCAGAAGGGGAGAGAAGTATAACGTTAATGAGGTATCCTTGCTCTTCGCTAAATTCGATGCTCTAACCAAGCAACTTTCTTTAATTGGGCTAGATGCTACTAACCTTCCCACTGCGGCACTTTGTGAGGCATGTGGTGTGCAGGGACACCAAGACAATGAATGTTCCACATCTTTGGTGGCCCCTTCGGGCATAAGCATTGAGCAGGCCAACGCTTTATATGGAAACAACCCGATGCCGCCAAACAACCCATACTCCTCCATGTTCAATCAAGGGTGGAAGAATCACCCTAACTTCTCCTACCGGACCCCGGGTTTGCAAGCTCCGCCACCATACCCTCAGCAACCCCAGGATTTCCAGGCTCTGCCTCCCCAAGCGCAATTCCAGAACTTCAACCAGAGGCCTCCCATGAACATGCCCCTACTCAGAAGTCTAGCTTGGAGGTGCTGATTGAGAGACATTCAGATTCAAGGGCAGAGAAACGACTATTTTCAAACCTCAAACCAGCAGCTCATGACGACGACGCAGCAGCTTGCGTCTATCATGCAACAGCTGGCGTTGGGCCAGAAATCTATGGAGGCTACAATGGCGCAGATGGCGCAACAGCTTTCCCAACTATCAAAGACACAAGGAAAAATTGCCAGGGCAAACTGAAGAGAACCCCCGAGGGCATGTGAATGCGATTACATTGAGAAGCGGGAAACAAATGGAGATCCCCGAAATGCCTATTGTGGAGAAGGAAGCTGGAAATGAAGGAGAGGCTCATGAAGAGCTTGAACCCGGAGTTGATAAGGACGCCAAATGTGAGGTATAACCTCCATCATTTGAGCCATCAAGAGAGATGTCCGTAGGGAAGGAACAAGGGAAGCCCGCTGAAGAGCCTCCCGAAACCTACACACCAAGGGTCCCTTTCCCGTCGAGATTAGCGAAAGCCAAACTAGACGAGAAGTACGGGAAATTCTTTGACCTTCTCAAGCAGCTGAACATTTCGATACCCTTCCTCGGCGCAATATCGGAGATCCCCACCTATGCCAAATTCCTACATGAGATTATCACAAATGGCGGTAGGCGGGAGAAAGTTGTATTCTCTGCGGAGTGCAGCGCTATTATTCAGAGGAAGTCGGTAGAGAAGCTTGAGGACCTAGTGAGCTTCTCCATTCCGTGCATGATTGGAGATATTGAGATCAAGAGCGCACTATGCGACCTAGGGGCAAACATCAGTTTGATGCCCCTAGCGATATGTGAGAAGTTGAAATTGGGAGAACTTCAACCAACCAACATGTCGCTCCAATTGACAGATTGTTCAGTGAAATACCCTCTGGGAGTGGTAGAATATGTGCCGGTTCGCATAGGGAAAATCTTGGTCCCGTGCGATTTCGCCGTAATGGACATGTCCGAGAACGCTCGTATCCCGATTATTCTTGGCCGATCTTTATTAGCCATGGCGGGTGTTCTCATTGATGTCAAGGGAGGAAATCTCTCCCTCAATGTAGGATGAGAGAATGTCGAGTTCGACATGAAGAAATCGATGAAGAATTTCATAGAGGACGACCATATGAACCATGTTGACCTCCTTGAAGATGCAATCAAGGAAACCACGCTGGAGGACATGTTCTCGAACAACCATGAAGGGCCCCAGATGACGAACTGAGGAAGGAGGAGAAACTTAAGGAAGTGATGACGGAGGAGGAGTCCGAGGAAGTTTCTAAGGGAATATTCAAGGAGAATGCCCTTAGGTTAGACGACCTCTCCCGAGTCCCAATGAACCCAACAATCGGTCATTTATTAATCCAATCCTAACCCTAGTTCAATGACGGGGATACCCTAAGCCCTAGAGCTTTTATCCTCTGATTTCACACTTTTCATTCTCTCACTCGACCATCATTTGATAGCGTAGCTTTCGAACGAAGAATGAAAATCGGTACTCAACGCCTTCCTGTGTTTGACCCATTAGTGCTACAACCGACACCATGCGATTTAGGTATAAATTTTATTAGCTTCGTGAGAGCGGACATATACGATTAGGGATTATGTTGAAGATCTCGTGGGCTAGCCGGCTATAGGTCGGGGGGTCACTCCCCTCGCTGACTGTCGGCTGTAGGTCGGGGCACTCCCCTCGCAAGCCGACCCAGCTATACGATTGGGGACAATCGCCCTCGCGGCCTGTTCTAGCTATACGATCGCGGATTATTATTTACCGACCTCGAGTCTTAGCTACAGAGGTCATCTCTTCTCTATTATGCCAAGTCACTATGCTCGGTTGCAATGAGCCATTGATGTTCATCTTGCCAAACCACTCTAGAAGCAAGGGCTAGGCCGAATTTTTCTCTATGTTTGGTTTGGCCATGAGCATGAGAGACGATATTCCACACATCACACTTCCTACTTTCTCACTACGCATGCCCAAGCTGTGGATGGGGCATGGATGGCACCGTGGCCGACCTCAATCCTCCATGACCTAAGACTTAGAAAATTTTTCAAGAATTTTTCAAGCCTTGGAGCTGATCTTCTATATGATGCGGATATTCTATAAAGCTCGGAGGCCATCTATGATCTGAGATGAGTTAATTTCGAAGTCATTTATCTAGCGTGGAGATTCTATCAAGCTCAGAGATCTTCTAATGCTTAAGACGAGCTTCCTACCGAAGTTCTAAACTAAGACTTGGAGCATTCACAAGTCTTCTAACCTGTCTTCTAACCTTGGTCTCAGGTCATTCAAGACGAGCTAAGACTTCTCTTTCAACAAAAGCAATTTTATTAATAAAGGGAGAGCAGAGCTTGTATAAAAGGAAAAAAGACAAAATGGTACAAGATACAAATCACGAGGTCAGAGCTTTGGGAATCGGGGCTTCGGGAGGTACTGCATCAACGGTCTTAGGCTCGGCAGCTCTGGTTTCCTTAGCAACAGAAGGGCCAATGTCTTGCTCAGAAGTTTCGTCCTCTTTAGAGATCATCTCGAGTTGTTCAAAGATGACCCCTGATTGCATTGGAAGAATCCAGCACCGAACACCTTAGACATTTCAGGGGCGATGACGTCTGTCGTGAACTTATCCACTGCCTTTGCATCAATCTTCCCCAGGTCAATCTTCTTCAACTCGGTGATTTGAGCCCTAAGTTCAGTGATTTGAGCCTGGAGGTCCGTCTTCCCCTTCTCCCTCTCCTCGGACAGTCGCTCATCAGCACGCTTCCGAAGAAGAGTTACCTTGACCTATGTTCTCCTCGGTGGTCGTCCGGGCTGCCCTCTCCTCGGTGTGGGCCTTCTCAAGATGTTCACTTTGAGACGCGAACTGGCGACCTTAAGCGATAACTCCTTCACATGAGCCTTTGCTTCATCAGCGGCCTCCTTTGCATCAGTCATCATCATTTGCTTCATAGCGAGGATCGCCTCGGTATGTGTAACGGTCGCTTTCCGATCGTATCTTCTTCGTGCACGTGCTGTTGAGCGTGCACGTGTTTGCTTTAGACCTTGCTTGCCTTTGAACACTATGGTGTGATATGTCGTTGTGACCCTCTCGGAGAGTATCAAATTGTGGAATTCATTTGGAACGACATTTCCGGGTCGTTCTCCGACGATTTGATCTTATTTGACGAGACGTCGCGATTTTCACTTCTGTCGTGAGGCCATTCTATTTTTAATTTCGTTTCTCGTCGTCGAAATTGTGATCCGTCTTCTTTGTTTTCTTTCTTTCGTCGTCTCGGTCGCCCCAGTATTTATCTTATAATTTTAGGGCTCCGTTTAACCTACTTTCACCTTTTCCCGGCCTAATTATTGGTAAACCCTTTATTACTTGGGATTTCTTCCCCAATATATAGTTAATAATATTTCACACTTCCTAACTCTAATTCTAAGCTTAGCCCACTTCATTTCCCCACTTGGCCATACCCAGCACAAGAGAGGGAGTGAGATCTCTTATTTTTCTAATAGGATTAAAAGAATTTTGAAAGCAATCAAGCCCGAGACCTATAGACTCCCCCATGTTCAGCCGTATCTTCTTTAAATGGCCCTAGGTTAACTTTCACCCTATGAACCCACACATGCTGTCACACATCACCTATTCTTAACGAACAACCCCCCTAGGCTTTGCACCCTACAGCTATCCTAATGACCCTAGGCCCCATAGCCACACAAACAAGTAGCCTTCAGAAAAATTGATACACAAGCCTAGGACCAGCGGTTGCTCACGTGAGCTAGCCTCCTATATAACCCTAGTTAATATTATAACCTAGGTTTTATTTCGTGTTTCTCCTCAGCATGTGAGAAGCCGTCGCCCTGTATGTCTCCTCCCCCACGCGGAAGAACTCCAGGCGCCGCAACATCCGATGGCCACTTCCCCTTCTCCTTCTTCTCCGATGCGTCATACACTCTCGCAAACACCCTTCGACGCCGGTGATCATCCCTAGGCCATCTCCGGCCTTCACCGCCGGTGCAGGTGGCTGCGCCGCCGGAGCCCTGTTCGTCCGCCTCCCTTCAGTCCGCCACCGCGCTCAGGCCATCATCCTCCGGCCGTTCCCTTGTTTCGCTGCCACCCAACGCTGTGCAACGCCGTCGCAGCCGACCCATTCGATGCTCTCCGGCCATCTCGCCATCTCCGACCGCCCACCTTGCCTCGCCGGCAGATCGTAGCTCCGGCCTCTTTTGCCTCGCTCTCCGACCAAGCACCGCCCTCCCGACCACCTTGCTCCGGCAAACACCAACTTCAGGCCATCCCCAGCCATGCCGCAACCCCCAGAGCTACGACCCCCTCGCAAACTTGCCGGAATTACCCCCTCGCCATCACCGGCCATCCCCGAGACAGCTGCTCCTCCTCTGTTCAGAGCAGAGATTTGAGGTGCCTTGTTATATTTGGTGGTGAGTTGGATTATTAACATAAGCTTCATCAAATGCAGGGTATGTTATCCTAGTAGAATCCAAATACCAGGGTGTTTAGGGGGGGGGGGGGGGGTTAAGTTGTCAGTATATGTTTGCCTGTGAGATAAAATGCCTTAGTCCATATGATTTAGTACCATTATATTATGTGTAAGCTAGCAGTGCAAATACGCAGTAACATAGTATAGGGTACTGTTGGGCTAATATGATTATTGGTTGGTATTATTCTCCGTTGATAGCTTATTTTGCTATCCCTATCGCAGTCATTACATCTTCTTCGTGATCCGTTATCTTTCCGAGCCGTTGACGCCATCGTTCCTGGCACGATACCGGGATCCACCCCTGACGTCGCTACCCGACGTCAGTGTAGCTCTCGCGTCGTGTGAGGGTATAATTCTGAACCGTAGGAACCCCCACCAATTTTGCATGCTAATCAAGATAAAAACTGTGTTTCTACTGCTTTGTAACTCACTAATCCAAGATAATAATAATGGGACTGTATGCTGGTGTTGGACTGAGCGTGGGAGCTCTGGACGTTATGATATGTGGTTGGACCTTGAGATTGCGATACCAGCATGTATATCAGGCAAGTGAAACTTTCTACCCTTGTTGTTTAGGCCGTGCTTAGGCCATTACCTTGCTTAGCGTAAAAGAGACTAGGCAGTGAAAGGATAGCTGCCTAGACGCATTTGATCTAGCTTGACAACGAAGCTAGATCCGTCACCCTCATCATGCTTGTATGTCACGTTTAATTTCAATTAACGGTACGCAATTATCTGTTCATATCATCCCTGCATCTTTGCCTGTCATGTTTAAATTCTATTAACGGTACGCAATTATCTGTTCATGTCATTGCATAGTGATTATTCATCATGATTGCGTAGCACACGCTACGATATTACACTTCCTGGCTCGTGTTCCAGAAGCGAGCCCTGTAGTTGGAAACCCCAACACTCGACACATATGGGTGGGGTAAGAGATAAGCGGCCACCTGAGCCCCGAGTTGGCCTGATCCGCCACTCCGGCCAGCAGGCGAAATCTCTAGTGTACAAGTGATTAATAGTGATAGAGATAAGCGGCCTGAGCCACGAGCTGGTCAGCAGGTGGACTCTCTATGCACTAAGTGATAAACAGTGATAAGTGATAAGTGATTAGTGAATTGGTAGCTTTCGCTACATCGTGCGTGCTTGTCTCTCTTTTAAACTGCTGCATCAAACTAAACTGTCATATCATTGCTAATATTATAAGTGCTAGGTTGTTAGTTACTTTCAGTTTCCTTGACCAAGTCTTTTAGACTTGCTGACATGTGCCCCTTTTCTCTTTTGGGTGTTACATGTTAGATTGTGAGCCAGAGTTGGTCATTGAGGACGAGCAGGTTGCAGGTGTTGAGTTCGAGGACATAGGAGACCAGTCCTAGAGCTCCTTCTAGCTGTGGTTGTTTTCTGCTTAGTCGTTGTTAGGCTGTCGGTGCGTAGCACCTCTCCTTCTTGTTGATGTTAAGTATCATGTTGGCCATGCCTTAGGCCTCTTTTATGTCTCTTGTACTTTCCTTTTGATTTCTCTGTTAGCCTGGTGGCTTTTCTGTGATGTTGAAACTTATTTTATGGATATTCTGAGATGTCTCTTTTGTCTCATTTCATTATTATTATCTTTGTTTCGTTCGCGTTGCAAGGACCTGTAGTTTTAAATTTGATATCTTATACGATTATCAGACTGTAGCTTCACAGCCCCACGTCTGAGCGGACCTCCTCACGTCTCGCCTTCCATTTTAGGGAAGCGGGGCGTGACAGGTTTTATTGGTGGCCCATGCAGGTCAGTCTTGCAATTGCGAATTAACGGAACAACGATAATTACAGAATGTCCATTAAATAAATTGCAACATCCGAGTCTGAAGCCCTGAGTCTAGTCGTTTTCTTATGACACTAGGTGGTAAGAAGACTTAGTTAGACGCCTGTGCTTGCTATTTAGAGGCCCCTGATTGATAGTTAGACCCCCTTCTAGCAATTGATTTAATCGTCGTAGGAGTTACCTTAGTGGTTCATGTCTACCCCTGACCATATTAGACTTTTAGAATTTCCTTTAGTCGTTCGCTTGGGTTCATCGATTTCAGACCAAGCTGAACGCATTTCTTTACCCTCTAGCCTTTAGAAGTCTTAGCGCTTAGTTCTTAATCTTTAGTTGGTTGACCGTAGGAGTTTCCCCGTAGATTCCCATGATTCATATCCTAGGCGTATGTATGTTTTGATCATCCGACCAATTTCTTGCCTCGATTCACGTGATCACCCCATTACGATAATCGTTGACTTTCAAATGTTCTCTTTCGCAAAACTTGATTTCTCCAAAGTTATTTTTTCGACTTCCCTTATTAAAAGTTTTCACTGAGTTTAAATTTTGTTTTAAACTCTCTACGTATATATTTAAAATTCTTCACTTTTGCTTGAGTCAAAATTCCTTGTAAGATTTTGAAGTCTATTGGTTGTAATTATAATTACTATCTCGTAACCATTTTCTAATCTATATTTTTCGAATCGCGGTTTAAAGACTCTATTACTATTTTGAAAATTCGATATGCCATTTTTCCTAAACTATGAGATTCATTTTAATCACTTAACATCCATACTTTAAAATCTTCTCCAAGCTAAATAGAATTTCAATTATTATATATATATATATATCAGTTTTAGGATTCGTGGTACTCGTACTTAACGATCTTTGTATAAAACAATTCGTTTGGCAAGTCCGGGTTTCTCTAAAAGTATTTTCAATATTATTTATTCAAAATTTTCCTCCAGTTTTAAGACTTGGAAAACATTCCCTACACTATAGTTAATCTAATTTCATTCTTTGAATTTCAAAACTTTTGCCAACATTATTAAATCACCGCCGTATAACATTTCCTAAAACTACGTCCTTAATGTTCGTATGAACGCTTTGCTTCCTTTCATAATGATTTCCGTTAAGCCGATAAATTATTTCTTCATATATGTGTATTCAACTCAAACTTATTTCGAACAACTTATTTTATCGATCTTCAAATATCGTTTATACGGAGGAGAACTCCAACTTTTCAAAGTATGACCGTTTTATACTTTTAGTGTTTTTGACTTTCGCCTTTCACGTTCTATTTCCGAAAACTTATGAGAGTAATATTTACATCTTTCTTCCCCGCCTAAACATCCACAATTATATCTCAGTTCCGCTTGATCTATTTACCTCCTTATCCTCGCCCTACCTGAACCCATTTTTTACGATCTTGTTTCGTTACGCCATCTAATCTTGGTTTCCTTCCTTCTGCCTAGTTATCCCACTAGTGTTTGCCATTGTTTACGTCGCGCCAGTTTAGTAGTGGGTCCTTGGACTTTTGTGACGTTGTCGTAGTGCATGTACCTAAGTTGAGTATGTAGGCTTGAATGAGTGTACCCCCTATAGCATGATAATGTTTGTCTATTATGTGATATATACATACTCAGAGTTATTCATGATGTTATGAAATTGTAAGTGTGTTAATATTTATGGATATGTGCGAGGATAGCTATACCACTCTAGGGGCGTCTATGTATATGTGATTCTGTATTGGAATGTCTGAATAGAGTGTATGTAGTTAGAGATACTTATAATGGTTGAAATAATATGTTGGTAAAGTTATGTGTATGCTAGGTGTGATAATAATAGGTGTACGTATAGTTAAGTGAGTAAGCCTATTATATGGCATGTATGTTAGTACGTGTGAGTATGTACTCGTACGTAGATATGAATTGTGCTTAAATGTAAGTAGTTATGTTTTGTTGCATGAGTATGTTGGAGGTATACATCTGGTAGTAGGATTATAATTTTGATTGGTACTGCTTGCTTTACGGGATGTTGCATGCGTGCATACCGTGAGGTATACACGACTTTTGCACACCTTAAACTATGTATGTATAGATGTTGGTATACTAATTATAGCTAGTAGGCTATGGTGTGAATATATATGTTTCATGTATGTGACTATACGATGAATGCGTATGTATTAGGGAGTGTATTATAATTATACGTGTGCTGATGTCTGTATTATTATTATTATGGTATATAGAGTGATTGGACTATGTGAGTATTACCTGACTAAGTGTGATTGACTTATGGTATGTATATGGTGGTATTAGTAGACGATAAATATTGGAGTGGTATTGGTATAGGTATGAATGTCGTGTTACGTATATAGAATATTCTGATATGTGTATTGAGTCTCACTCAAGCTTGAGTGGGTAAACTCTAAGTATATTGTTATGTGTGACTGTAGTTGAATATAGCGATGTTTGATGTATGTATAATAATAGGAGTGTTTGTGCCTGGTTGTGTTACACACAAGCTTGTGGGTCGCTATACCAGTATATAGTTATAGGTGTTGGTCTTGTGGTATAGTTAATTACTAAGAACTTGCCTGCGTGAATATATGTGTGCTAGCTAAAGCTAAGTGTGTATATGTGCTGAGTATATAGTGGTATATATGAATGTTGCATTAGCGTGCGTGGATGTGCACCATACACGGGTAATGTGTGTGATAGTTATAGGAATTGGTGACTATGGTATGTGTGTCGTGACGTGATTATAGCTATAGGACTATATATGAAGTGATAATATGGTGAAATGTGTGCATGCATTTGAATGACTATAAATTGTCAAATTATAATGATGGTGAATGTATATTAGATATAGTGAACTTGTTTTAACAATTGTATGGTGTGATTTCGCATGTTGATTGTTTGGCGTACACTAGGAGATATAGGGACTAGTGTATTCTTATTGTCTTGTCCATAGGTAGTTACCTATACGTGTAGATTCCGATGGTATTTTCTAGTGTGAAATTATTTTCATATAAGTAAGAGAGACTTGGTTATTTTCATATAATGTGTAATAAGTGTTTTATAGTTATATAGAATATACTTGCCTATATGAATGATTTGAACGCGTGAATGGAGTTGTTTGACTATAATAAGTATAAGTGTACTATGTGCGTGAATATATATTTATTTCCGTGGTGTTAATAATTGACTACCTAGAGTATATATATATAAGCACTTGAAATGAATATACTTGGTTGAAATTTTGATGTGATATTGATTGAGGGTAGTTACTAGGGTGACTAGATATGGTTATAGTTAGAAAGTCCGAGGACGGACTTTATTCTAAGGTGGGGAGGATGTAACGGTCGCTTTCCGATCGTATCTTCTTCGTGCACGTGCTGTTGAGCGTGCACGTGTTTGCTTTAGACCTTGCTTGCCTTTGAACACTATGGTGTGATATGTCGTTGTGACCCTCTCGGAGAGTATCAAATTGTGGAATTCATTTGGAACGACATTTCCGGGTCGTTCTCCGACGATTTGATCTTATTTGACGAGACGTCGCGATTTTCACTTCTGTCGTAAGGCCATTCTATTTTTAATTTCGTTTCTCGTCGTCGAAATTGTGATCCGTCTTCTTTGTTTTCTTTCTTTCGTCGTCTCGGTCGTCCCAGTATTTATCTTATAATTTTAGGGCTCCGTTTAACCTACTTTCACTTTTTCCTAGCCTAATTATTGGTTAACCCTTTATTACATGGGATTTCTTCCCTAATATATAGTTAATAATATTTCACACTTCCTAACTCTAATTCTAAGCTTAGCCCACTTCATTTCCCCACTTGGCCATACCCAGCACAAGAGAGGGAGTGAGATCTCTTATTTTTCTAATAGGATTAAAAGAATTTTGAAAGCAATCAAGCCCGAGACCTATAGACTCCCCCATGTTCAGCCGTATCTTCTTTAAATGGCCCTAGGTTAACTTTCACCCTATGAACCCACACATGCTGTCACACATCACCTATTCTTAACGAACAACCCCCCTAGGCTTTGCACCCTACAGCTATCCTAATGACCCTAGGCCCCATAGCCACACAAACAAGTAGCCTTCAGAAAAATTGATACACAAGCCTAGGACCAGCGGTTGCTCACGTGAGCTAGCCTCCTATATAACCCTAGTTAATATTATAACCTAGGTTTTATTTCGTGTTTCTCCTCAGCATGTGAGAAGTCGCCGCCCTGTATGTCTCCTCCCCCACGCGGAAGAACTCCAGGCGCCGTAACATCCGATGGCCACTTCCCCTTCTCCTTCTTCTCCGATGCGTCATACACTCTCGCAAACACCCTTCGACGCCGGTGATCATCCCTAGGCCATCTCCGGCCTTCACCGCCGGTGCAGGTGGCTGCGCCGCCGGAGCCCTGTTCGTCCGCCTCCCTTCAGTCCGCCACCGCGCTCAGGCCATCATCCTCCGGCCGTTCCCCTGTTTCGCTGACACCCAACGCTGTGCAACGCCGTCGCAGCCGCCCCATTCGATGGTCTCCGGCCATCTCGCCATCTCCGACCGCCCACCTTGCCTCGCCGGCAGATCGTAGCTCCGGCCTCTTTTGCCTCGCTCTCCGACCAAGCACCGCCCTCCCGACCACCTTGCTCCGGCAAACACCAACTTCAGGCCATCCCCAGCCATGCCGTAACCCCCAGAGCTACGGCCCCCTCGCAAACTTGCCGGAATTACCCCCTCGCCATCTCCGGCCATCCCCGAGACAGCTGCCCCATCCTCTGTTCAGAGCAGAGATTTGAGGTGCCTTGTTATATTTGGTGGTGAGTTGGATTATTAACATAAGCTTCATCAAATGCAGGGTATGTTATCCTAGTAGAATCCAAATACCAGGGTGTTTAGGGGGGGGGGGGTTAAGTTGTCAGTATATGTTTGCCTGTGAGATAAAATGCCTTAGTCCATATGATTTAGTACCATTATATTATGTGTAAGCTAGCAGTGCAAATACGCAGTAACATAGTATAGGGTACTGTTGGGCTAATATGATTATTGGTTGGTATTATTCTCCGCTGATAGCTTATTTTGCTATCCATATCGCAGTCATTACGTCTTCTTCGTGATCTGTTATCTTTCCGAGCCGTTGACGCCATCGTTCCTGGCACGATACCGGGATCCACCCCTGACGTCGCTACCCGACGTCAGTGTAGCTCTCGCGTCGTGTGAGGGTATAATTCTGAACCGTAGGAACTCCCACCAATTTTGCATGCTAATCAAGATAAAAACTGTGTTTCTACTGCTTTGTAACTCACTAATCCAAGTAATAATAATGGGACTGTAGGCTGGTGTTGGACTGAGCGTGGGAGCTCTGGACGTTATGATATGTGGTTGGACCTTGAGATTGCGATACCAGCATGTATATCAGGCAAGTGAAACTTGCTACCCTTGTTGTTTAGGCCGTGCTTAGGCCATTACCTTGCTTAGCGTAAAAGAGACTAGGCAGTGAAAGGATAGCTGCCTAGACTCATTTGATCTAGCTTGACAACGAAGCTAGATCCGTCACCCTTATCATGCTTGTATGTCACGTTTAATTTCAATTAACGGTACGCAATTATCTGTTCATATCATCCCTGCATCTTTGCCTGTCATGTTTAAATTCTATTAACGGTACGTAATTATCTGTTCATGTCATTGCATAGTGATTATTCATCGTGATTGCGTAGCACACGCTACGATATTACACTTCCTGGCTCGTGTTCCAGAAGCGAGCCCTGTAGTTGGAAACCCCAACGCTCGACACATATGGGTGGGGTAAGAGATAAGCGGCCACCTGAGCCCCGAGTTGGCCTGATCCGCCACTCCGGCCAGCAGGCGAAATCTCTAGTGTACAAGTGATTAATAGTGATAGAGATAAGCGGCCTGAGCCACGAGCTGGCCAGCAGGTGGACTCTCTATGCACTAAGTGATAAACAGTGATAAGTGATAAGTGATTAGTGAATTGGTAGCTTTCGCTACATCGTGCGTGCTTGTCTCTCTTTTAAACTGCTGCATCAAACTAAACTGTCATATCATTGCTAATATTATAAGTGCTAGGTTGTTAGTTACTTTCAGTTTCCTTGACCAAGTCTTTTAGACTTGCTGACATGTGCCCCTTTTCTCTTTTGGGTGTCACATGTTAGATTGTGAGCCAGAGTTGGTCATTGAGGACGAGCAGGTTGCAGGTGTTGAGTTCGAGGACATAGGAGACCAGTCCTAGAGCTCCTTCTAGCTGTGGTTGTTTTCTGCTTAGTCGTTGTTAGGCTGTCGGTGCGTAGCACCTCTCCTTCTTGTTGATGTTAAGTATCATGTTGGCCATGCCTTAGGCCTCTTTTATGTCTCTTGTACTTTCCTTTTGATTTCTCTGTTAGCCTGGTGGCTTTTCTGTGATGTTGAAACTTATTTTATGGATATTCTGAGATGTCTCTTTTGTCTCATTTCATTATTATTATCTTTGTTTCGTTCGCGTTGCAAGGACCTGCAGTTTTAAATTTGATATCTTATACGATTATCAGACTGCAGCTTCACAGCCCCACGTCTGAGCGGACCTCCTCACGTCTCGCCTTCCATTTTAGGGAAGCGGGGCGTGACAGCATGGGCAATTTTCACTGCTCGGCGACGCAACTCAACGGCCATCGAGGACATCCACATTGGAAGAAAACAAAAGGTCAGACCTAATACTTAGTGAAACCAGAGAAATAAAAAGGATGGAGAGGAACCTCGACCTATTGACTGTGCCACACTATGGTGATGGCCAGTCGCTCTATCTCAACCCTCTGCAGAACCGAGCGATACTGAGGAAGGAAGGAGTTCTCGGCGAGCCGAGCTGCAAACCCATAATCCAAGAAGAACAACTCTTCAACCCCCGTCGGATGGGCATGATTGAGAAGATTGTCATCAGAGCGTTAACGGTCAGCTTGGGTCGACTTAAATGTCACTAGAGCTTGCTCATACTCGGAAGGAATAAAACCAGGGCCGACCTCAAAGGAAGGAGGCCTCCCACGGCCATGTATCTTGATAGCCATTGGTTTCGGGGAGCATCAGCTGCGTCTCCGAAGTTGCAACTTGGGCAACAGAGGCATCCTTGGGTGCTGAGCTCGGGAGACAGACCTTACCTTTCTTCCTCTTCTGCTTTTGAGCTCTGTCAGATTTAGCCGAAGGTTGGTCCCTCTTCTTCGTCGAGTCACCTACAGCATGGCCCATGGTGCCCGCTTTTGATGAACCCTAGTGGCCACTGTGGCCTTGGCTGATCTCCTGACAGTCGTAGCCGAGCTCCCAGCAGCTTGGGCCGAGCTCTGCTGTAACGACATGTTTTCATCAAGACAAACTATTTACCAATTTGACCAATTTTTCAATTTTTTAAACTATTTTATAATGGTTTGTCAGGAGTTTTACTGATTTCAAAAATTTCTTATAAAAATATTTTGAAGTAACAGACTAGTTATGGAGTATTTTAGTAAGATCGGATTTCATCAAATACTCAAAACATTTCTGATAAAATTCATTTTCAGTTTTTACCGTTTTGACTTAATGAATTTATTTTCTATACAAACATCATTAAAACGATTTCAAACTTTTCAGTAACATTCAATAATCATTTATGGCCTCCCACATTAATTTCGTAATTTTCTGAAGTCAAATCAGTAGAGAACCCGCAAACCCGCTTTCTAAACGTTTTGGCCAAAAACTAGTATTTCCGTAGCTCAAACCCCGTAACGGACTTCGTATTCGCGATCCTCGCGACGATACGAACCCGTGGGTATGCTTTCGTAATTTTTCGGACACGTTCACTAGTAGGGGCAAAATCGTAATTTCGTTACAAAATGATTTTTCACTAATGACTTTTTAACCTCCCTTAATTACATTAACCTAATCAAAATTACCCTAATCATGTCTAAAACGTGGGGGAGACACGTTTAAACATTTCCAAACTTAGTCTAACTCCATTCAATATTTAGTCTAAAGTTTCATTAATTACCCACCTAACTTATTAATTACCTTGGACTAATTAAGCCTAACTACTAAGCTTAATTACTATAAATACCCTCTAATTATTCTCTCCCACCCCGTAACCCTAAGCCCGAACGCACGCACCCAAGGCAAACCCCAAGCCCACGTACTCTCTCCCTCTCTCAGCCTCAGACGCTCTCTTCCCCTCTCTCTCCGTTCACGGCAAACATCAAGCCCACGCTCTCCCTCCTCCGTGCCAGCGAGCTCGCCGCCGCCTCCAGGAGCTCACCGTGCGGCCATCTCCAACGCTGCCCCGCCATCGCTCTGCCCCTCCGACGTCTGCCCCCAAGATCCCCTCCTCACTCTCCTCTGCTCTTCGAGAACCCACGTCGCCGTAGCCTCCGAGCTTCCCGAGTCGCCACCAGAGCAACCCAAGCAGCTCCCTCCAAAGCGACGTCGCCACACTCAATCGCCTCCTCCCAGCACCGCCGAGAGCCCATCGCCGAAGCCGCCCCCAAGCTCCACCGAGACCCCCAACGTCCCCAGGCCGCTGCGAGCTCCGCTCCGACCACGAACGCCCATCGCCGTCACCGAGCAGTACCAGCAGCTCCTCCGAGAGCCCGTACCCTCAGCATCCCCGCTTCACCGCCGTTCTCCGAGACCCTCCTCCGCCTCAGCTCCGCCTTCGCCACTCGCCGCTCCGCCTCCCACCGCCGGAGTCGCCCCCGAGCGCCACCGAGCTCCGCTCCCCCGGTCGCCGCCTCCGATCGCCGAGCACAGACCCCCTCCCCCCGCCGTTCGAACCCCAAGCACGAAGGAGCAACAGTATACTTCGATGTCAAACTTGTAAATATGCAATTAATTCGTATTTTCTTATTTTTAATAATTATTTAAATAGGGTTTATTAGTTTTAAATTAATAGTAAATTATATAAGGGTCAGAAAAATGTGAGACTACTCCTAGAAAATCAGAAATGACATTCTGGACCCAATGACACTAGTTTCGTCTCAATCGGACGCTTAGATTTTCCAGAATTAATTTTTAACCCTAAAATTTAAATACGTGATTTTCGTTCAAAAATCCATAACTTGTTATTTTCACGTACACTAATATGTGAGATAAATATATGTTAAAATACTCTCCGAGACGGCCATTTTGACAGTTCATTTGCAACTTTCCGATGCAGAATGCATCCGGAATAAATTATTGAATAATTACGTACTTAATTAAAAATTAGTTTTTAAATTGATTTTAAGCTTTTAAAAATTATAAAAATTAGTATAAACTTCAGAAAAATATTTCCTCCTACGATAAAATTATTTTCCTTATATCTAGGCTATAGAAAAATTTAGAAAACTTTTTGACGACGTTTCAAATCGATTATAAAAATCGAAACGATCAGATTAAATAGGTAGAAAATAGGGTAACCCGTAACTGATGTTTTCTTGTATTTGCAGGTACCAATTCTCGTGCACCAGCATCTTTATAAGCTCTAACTCCAACCTCGTCTTGCCACGACGATCTTAAAAAATGTAAGTCACTCTAATTCTAACTTTGGAAATCTGGATAGTGTACTCGTATGAACTTAGGACATGTCATCTAGTCTCAGAACAGCTATTGACTTGAACCAATGACTAGAGACCTAATTAACTAGCGAACTATCAATAGTGGAGTGACCAAAGGATTAAATTGGGATAGTAAACTTTCATGAAATTTGATATCATAGTTGTTGGACTTCAAATCATTGCTCGGACTAAATTGAGATAGTAAACTTTTATGAAATTTGATATCATAGTTGTTGGACTTCAAATCATTGCTCGGACTAAACTGAGATAGTAAACTTTTATGAAATTTGATATCATAGTTGTTGGACTTCAAAGCATTGCTCAGGACTGATATTCTCTGTTGAGGCTTCTGCCTTGACTTTTCAGCAAGTAACTACCATATAAATGTAATTGATGTACTCATTGATGGATGTATTGTTGTACACATTATTGGATGTACGAAATGATGGGCCTATGAGGCCATACAGATACGGATATGGATACAGACACGGATACTGATATAAATGTGAAATGTGATACAACATGGGTTATGGGGTAGTCTTGAGCTACGTAGTGTGCGGGAGTGACTGGATCCACCCTTATTAGTTAAGCTGTACCATTACCCTGTAGGGAATGGTAGGTAGATATTCCACGAGTTGCTACGTGGGATGGGTGCACTTCTGGTTGCATATCGTACACTCGAGCTAAGACTGTTGCACTAGCTTGATTGATACCAGGGCCCATGAGGCCACATTGATAAGAATACCAGTAAGAACATTGGATTATGATAAGACACGGGTTTTGGGGTAGTCTTGAGCTATGAAGTGTGCGGGAGTGACCGGGTCCACCCTTATTAGTTAAGATGTACCATCACCCTGCAGGAATGGTAGGTAGATATCTCACGAGTTGCTCCGTGGGATGGGTGCACTTCTGGTTGCATATCGTACACTCGAGCCAAGGCTGATGCACTAGTTTGATTGCTGTATTGCACTCATGGTTGTTTGTATTTTCGGAACACACTATTGGGCCTTCGGGCATTTACGGAGCATATTACGGAACACACTATTGGGCCTTCGGGCATTTACGGAGCACATTTACGGAGCACACTATTGGACCATTGCGACATTTAAGACCGATGCACTAGTTTGATTGATGTTGCACTAATTGATAATTGATTGAGACCATTGCTTCAGTCACGACTACTACTATTCTACGGACCAAGTCGAGACTACTCGAACGTGATAGAACGGTTTAATAATGAGCGGTCTTGAACTACGACTGAATCAGTGTCTAGAAAGGAAATGGGAAGGGGGTTGGTCAACCAAGGGACTTGTTCCTGCGGTCTTTGAAGTGACCTGTGCCTTCAAGCCCTGACTGACTGGCTGATTTGGGAGTTAAGTTAGACTTCTTATTATTAGGCCATCCTACACTATTAGATAGTCAACGACGTTCATCTTTCCTTAAGAATTACTAGATCAATCTATTGTCAACCCATTGGTCAAAACATTGTTAACCTAGTTGTCTTACTATTGCCAGTAGTCAAAATATTGTTACTACCACAGGCCACGCCACAGTCGTTACTTTTGCACTTGTACAGTCATCTTTACTTTATGCATTACATACCATACCTGAGCAGTTACCAGTACTTTACTTATTCTCTTACATACCTGTCAGCTCATACTTTACTTTTGTACCTATCTGATCATCTTTTGTTTACTATAATCTGTTCCATACTTTTGCACTGCTTTGTTTCTATTGCTAGAATTGGTGTGACTTACCTAAGGTTCCATCTCTGTGGCACCGTAGACGACGTACATATAGAAGCAGATGCTCTAGAGTTAATAGCGCCAGATTTTGTCCATGAGTCTACAGCTTCAGAGTTGTTTCCAGTCGTATTTACTTTCCTTCATGTACGATTGTTGGACCATTTTTGTACAATATGGATGTAATAATTGGACACTATTTGGGTATTTTTGTACATCTCTGCATCGTGGCTATTTTGTTTTCACTGGTTAACTGCAGGACCTGCGCAAATACCAAAAAGTAACGGGCCCGGGAATCGGGTCGTTACAGCTTTGGTGGCCCACACAGGTCCGCGCTACCTACCTCGTGAACAATATAGCAAGATCAGGATGTACGGTATAAAATACTCAAATAGAACCCTCGAGTACAGGATGTCTCGAGTGTTCACCTGTATTGGATATACGGGTGAAGCGTCCTTATTACCATCTTCATCAGGACATCCTTGTTTCCCATCACTCTCCCTTAACTTGGCAACCTTTCGATTGACCTTGAACTCTAGCTATGTCTATTTTAAGGAGGGTAGCTCGACAACGGGAGTAAATTGAAGGACACTCAGAAGTATTGGAGGATGATGCTAAAGGATTTGAGACGAGCCAAACCTGACGTGCAAGTATAGGTTGTTACGTCTTCTTGAGATCGTATTTCTATTCTAACCCCTACTTTCTATCTTGTGACCTATTTTCCATGAGTTTGAATTCCCTTCCCACCTACCACCTACCCCCTCGTTATTGCTTTGTGTCCTCATCCTCACCTCGAGCCCCGTTCATGCCTAACCCTACCCCACCCTACCGACGACTTTCGGTGCCCATCTTTTTCTTTAAAAGACCCCCTCTTCTTCCTCACCAAGCCACCCCGTAGTTTCCCCTACGCCGTATCGACTTCCACTCCTCTTCCCGGCCTCTTCCCCAAGCGAACTCGACCCATCTCGCCTCAAGCTCCTCCGACCTCACCCGAAGCTCCACCACCCCACCCTACTCTAGTGACACCTGCCACGTCAAGCAGTCACAACCACCATAAATCGACAACCACCGATGGCCCTCCGACGATATGTTTTGGGATTTTTGGCCTTGGCGACGACCCTCGCCGCCGCTGTGTGGCTGAGATCTTGGGAAGCCATGATCCTTGGGCTTCTCTTGAGCTCTCTGCCCTGGGTCTCACCCAGATTGATGTCCCGTTTAGGCTTCCTCTTGCAACTACTCCTTTTGGTTTGCGGAAAAGTGTGCTTTTGGTTGTTCATTTGTTGGGTGATGTTGGGTGTTGCGAATGTCAAGTATTGGTCTACAGAAGGAGTGATGGCGATGCTTATTGGCATGATATTGGCCTTGGGAGTTGAAGTTGGATGTAGGCCTTGTGCTTGGCTCTGGATGAGAGCTTGGATCATGTCTTATTGTGGGATATTATGGAGATTGATGGAAGGAATACTGGAAGTGAGTACTGATTTTGGGTGTTGGCCCTGTACTTACCTTTGGGTGTTGATCTGGACGATAGCATGTGGTTGGGCATTATGGAGATTAATGTTGTTGGTACCCGTGGATTAATCGTCACATTCTATATTATGAACGACATCTGTGGCTAGATCCAGTTAGTCACCAGTAGCACAAATAAACTTTATGGTCTTCCGGGTTATGTGGTTTAAATAGCTTGCTACTGGCTTATCACCTCAGGTTCCAAGTTCGAACAGATGTTGTCATCATAATAGCCCTCATTTTCATGTGATGTTATCATCTCATGTTAATTTTCGACTACTTGAGAAGCCAAAGTAACTATTGTAAGGATACTGGTCTCAGGAATAGTTACGGAAGCTATGGTGATGTCAATAGTATGTATTCATATGTAACATCTCTTGTTTTCTTGATGCTATGATATCACATTATATTTCATGTTATTTACAACCTATTTTACTAGATTACTACCTTTTCTATCATTTATTTGCTTGAGCTTCTTCATAACATCAATTATTTATTTCAAAAAGATTTTTAAATTCCGAGGACGGAATTATTTTAAGGAGGGTAGGATGTAACGGCATGTTTTCATCAAGACAAACTATTTACCAATTTGACCAATTTTTCAATTTTTAAACTATTTTATAATGGTTTGTCAGGAGTTTTACTGATTTCAAAAATTTCTTATAAAAATATTTTGAAGTACCAGACTAGTTATGGAGTATTTTAGTAAGATCGGATTTCATCAAATACTCAAAACATTTCTGATAAAATTCATTTTCAGTTTTTACTGTTTTGACTTAATGAATTTATTTTCTATACAAACATCATCAAAACGATTTCAAACTTTTACAGTAACATTCAATAATCATTTATGGCCTCCCACATTAATTTCGTAATTTTCTGAAGTCAAATCAGTAGAGAACCAGCAAACCCGCTTTCTAAACGTTTTGGCCAAAAACTAGTATTTCCGTAGCTCAAACCCCGTAACGGACTTCGTATTCGCGATCCTCGCGACGATACGAACCCGTGGGTATGTTTTCGTAATTTTTCGGACACGTTCACTAGTAGGGGCAAAATCGTAATTTCGTTACAAATGATTTTTCACTAATGACTTTTTAACCTCCCTTAATTACATTAACCTAATCAAAATTACCCTAATCATGTCTAAAACGTGGGGGAGACACGTTTAAACGTTTCCAAACTTAGTCTAACTCCATTCAATATTTAGTCTAAAGTTTCATTAATTACCCACCTAACTTATTAATTACCTTTGACTAATTAAGCCTAACTACTAAGCTTAATTACTATAAATACCCTCTAATTATTCTCTCCCACCCCGTAACCCTAAGCCCGAACGCACGCACCCAAGGCAAACCCCAAGCCCACGTACTCTCTCCCTCTCTCAGCCTCAGACGCTCTCTTCCCCTCTCTCTCCGTTCACGGCAAACATCAAACCCACGCTCGCCCTCCTCCGTGCCAGCGAGCTCGCCGCCGCCTCCAGGAGCTCACCGTGCGGCCATCTCCAGCGCTGCCCCGCCATCGCTCTGCCCCTCCGACGTCTGCCCCCAAGATCCCCTCCTCACTCTCCTCTGCTCTTCGAGAACCCACGTCGCTGTAGCCTCCGAGCTTCCCAAGTCGCCACCAGAGCAACCCGAGCAGCTCCCTCCGAAGCGACGTCGCCGCACTCAATCGCCTCCTCCCAGCACCGCCGAGAGCCCATCGCCGAAGCCGCCCCCATGCTCCACCGAGACCCCCAACGTCCCCAGTCCGCTGCGAGCTCCGCTCCGACCACGAACGCCCATCGCCGTCACCGAGCAGCACCCGCAGCTCCTCCGAGAGCCCGTACCCTCAGCATCCCTGCTTCACCGCCGTTTTCCGAGACCCTCCTCCGCCTCAGCTCCGCCTTTGCCACTCGCCGCTCCGCCTCCCACCGCCGGAGTCGCCCCCGAGCGCCATCGAGCTCCGCTCCCCCGGTCGCCGCCTCCGATCGCCGAGCACAGACCCCCTCCCCCCGCCGTTTGAACCCCAAGCACGAAGGAGCAACAGCATACTTCGATGGCAAACTTGTAAATATGCAATTGGTTCGTATTTTCTTATTTTTAATAATTATTTAAATAGGGTTTATTAGTTTTAAATTAATAGTAAATTATATAAGGGTCAGAAAAATGTGAGACTACTCCTAGAAAATCAGAAATGACATTCTGGACCCAATGACACTAGTTTCGTCTCAATCGGACGCTTAGATTTTCCAGAATTAATTTTTAACCCTAAAAGTTAAATACGTGATTTTCGTTCAAAAATCCATAACTTGTTATTTTCACGTACACTAATATGTGAGATAAATATATGTTAAAATACTCTCCGAGACGGTCATTTTGACAGTTCATTTGCAACTTTCCGATGCAGAATGCATCCGGAATAAATTATTGAATAATTACGTACTTAATTAAAAATTAGTTTTTAAATTGATTTTAAGCTTTTAAAAATTATAAAAATTAGTATAAACTTCAGAAAAATATTTCCTCCTACGATAAAATTATTTTCCTTATATCTAGGCTATAGAAAAATTTAGAACACTTTTTGACGACGTTTCAATCGATTATAAAAATCGAAACGATCAGATTAAATAGGTAGAAAATAGGGTAACCCGTAACTGATGTTTTCTTGTATTTGCAGGTACCAATTCTCGTGCACCAGCATCTTTATAAGCTCTAACTCCAACCTCGTCTTGCCACGACGATCTCAAAAAGTGTAAGTCACTCTAATTCTAACTTTAGAAATCTGGATAGTGTACTCGTATGAACTTAGGACATGTCATCTAGTCTCAGAACAGCTATTGACTTGAACCAATGACTAGAGACCTAATTAACTAGCGAACTATCAATAGTGGAGTGACCAAAGGATTAAATTGGGATAGTAAACTTTCATGAAATTTGATATCATAGTTGTTGGACTTCAAATCATTACTCGGACTAAATTGAGATAGTAAACTTTTATGAAATTTGATATCATAGTTGTTGGACTTCAAATCATTGCTCGGACTAAATTGAGATAGTAAACTTTTATGAAATTTGATATCATAGTTGTTGGACTTCAAAGCATTGCTCAGGACTGATATTCTCTGTTGAGGCTTCTGCCTTGACTTTTCAGCAAGTAACTACCATATAAATGTAATTGATGTACTCATTGATGGATGTATTGTTGTACACATTGTTGGATGTACGAAATGATGGGCCTATGAGGCCATACAGATACGGATATGGATACAGACACGGATACTGATATAAATGTGAAATGTGATACAACATGGGTTATGGGGTAGTCTTGAGCTACGTAGTGTGCGGGAGTGACTGGGTCCACCCTTATTAGTTAAGCTGTACCATCACCCTGTAGGGGATGGTAGGTAGATATTCCACGAGTTGCTACGTGGGATGGGTGCACTTCTGGTTGCATATCGTACACTCGAGCTAAGACTGTTGCACTAGCTGATTGATACCAGGGCCCATGAGGCCATATTGATACGAACACCAGTATGAACATTGGACTATGATAATACACGGGATACGGGGTAGTCTTGAGCTACGAAGTGTGCGGGAGTGACCGGGTCCACCCTTATTAGTTAAGCTGTACCATCACCCTGCAGGAATGGTAGGTAGATATTCTCACGAGTTGCTCCGTGGGATGGGTGCACTTCTGGTTGCATATCGTACACTCGAGCCAAGGCTGATGCACTAGTTTGATTGCTGTATTGTACTCATGGTTGTTTGTATTGTCGGAACACACTATTGGGCCTTCGGGCATTTACGGAGCACATTACGGAACACACTATTGGGCCTTCGGGCATTTACGGAGCACATTTACGGAGCACACTATTGGGCCCTTGCGGCATTTAAGACTGATGCACTAGTTTGATTGATGTTGCACTAATTGATAATTGATTGAGACCATTGCTTCAGTCACGACTACTACTATTCTACGGACCAAGTCGAGACTACTCGAACGTGATAGAACGGTTTAATAATGAGCGGTCTTGAATTACGACTGAATCAGTGTCTAGAAAGGAAATGGGAAGGGGGTTGGTCAACCAAGGGACTTGTTCCTGCGGTCTTTGAAGTGACCTGTGCCTTCAAGCCCTGACTGACTGGCTGATTTGGGAGTTAAGTTAGACTTCTTATTATTAGGCCATCCTACACTATTAGATAGTCAACGACGCTCATCTTTCCTTAAGAATTACTAGATCAATCTATTGTCAACCCATTGGTCAAAACATTGTTAACATGGTTGTCTTACTATTGCCAGTAGTCAAAATATTCTTACTACCACAGGCCACGCCACAGTCGTTACTTTTGCACTTGTACATTCATCTTTACTTTATGCATTACATACCATACCTGAGCAGTTACCAGTACTTTACTTATTCTCTTACATACCTGTCAGCTCATACTTTACTTTTGTACCTATCTGATCATCTTTTGTTTACTATAATCTGTTTCATACTTTTGCACTGCTTTGTTTCTATTGCTAGAATTGTTGTGACTTACCTACGGTTCCATCTCTGTGGCACCGCCGACGACGTACATATGGAAGCAGATGCTATAGAGTTAATAGCGCCAGATTTTGTCCATGAGTCTGCAGCTTCAGAGTTGTTTCCAGTCGTATTTACTTTCCTTCATGTACGATTGTTGGACCATTTTTGTACAATATGGATGTAATAATTGGACACTATTTGGGTATTTTTGTACATCTCTGCATCGTGGCTATTTTGTTTTCACTGGTTAACTGCAGGACCTGCGCAAATACCAAAAAGTAACTGGCCCGGGAATCGGGTCGTTACATCTGCCCCCCTTTTATTGTTAGAGAGGCCTTCGGTCGAGCAGAGCTCTCCCTTAACTTCCTCAGTCCTGGTCAGAGGATGGCCTTCACCTTGGGGTCTAGTGAGTAATCCTTCTCGGCCATTCCTGCAAGAAGAAAAATGATTAGGGTGAGCAAACATGGATGCAAGATCTGTGGGTCGGTCATACCTTTTGCCCATAGGTGTTCCTCAACACCTCGTCTGACAGCCGAAATATGATAGACCTCTCAGAGATCGGCAATGCTAGCAAATGCTTAGCCGATCCGCTCTCTATCTCGTAGAAGTCCATTTCTTCTGAAACCATAGAACCAAGACGTCCCCAATGGGTAATAAAGGACACCTCACCGGAGAAAGTTACAAATACAAACTTCTCCTTCCAGACATGAACGGAGCTTGGTAGCCTCGACACGAGATGCATTTTCCTCTTGATGGTGATATAAGACCACACGCCAGAAGTAGTGAGATTCACCTGGATAAAGTGACAACAAACGTGCTAAGGTCTGCTCCACCTTATTAAGCAAACACAACATGATGAAGCCGACTAAAGTTCCAATACAGTTCAGAGTAAGTTGACAGAGTGGAAGCTCAAGGAAATTGAGAGCAATGTGAATGAACGGATGAAGGGGGAAGTAGAGTCCAAGCGAGAAGGTCTTTACATATACTCCGACCTCATGCTTGTCTTGAAAACAGATCCTCTCATTGTGTTGAGGGATCCTAACCCCGAAAAGAGGTCAGAGGTATTCAGCTCAGATCTTCGGGATCGAGGGAGCAGATACCACATATACCAAGTTTCTGATCTCCTCGGGCACTGAAAATTGTTCTTCCCCAGTTCGCAGGATCAGAGCCCAGGAGCTGGGGGCCCGAGGGCTAAGCCCTTCCCTTTATCAAGGGTACACTTAGACCCTGAGGGCCGAGTAACCTCCGGCACATCATCTGAGCGTGGATGATCATCCACCCAAGAAAATTTGTCTGTGCTATCGGCAGTGGTCTCGGTCGACGCCGCCTCCGGACATCGTGAATTGATCGGGACTGTGGCCGTGTAACGGCCTGTTTTCATCAAGACAAACTATTTACGAATTTGACCAAAATTTTCAATTTTTAAACTATTTTATAATGGTTTGTCAGGAGTTTAACTGATTTCAAAAATTTCTTATAAAAATATTTTGAAGTACCCGACTAGTCATGGAGTATTTTAGAAAGATCGGAATTCATTAAAAACTCAAAAAATTTCTGATAAAATTCATTTTCAGATATTACCGTTTTGACTTAATGAATTTATTTTCTATACAAACATCATCAAAACGATTTCAAACTTTTACAGTAACATTCAATGATCATTTTTGGCTTCCCACATTAATTTCGTAATTTTCTGAAGTCAAATCATTAGAGAACCCGCGAACACGTTTCCTAAACATTTTGGCCAAAAACTAGTATTTCCGTAGCTCAAACCCTGTAACGGACTTCGTATTCACGATCCTCGCGACGATACGATCCAGTGGGTATGTTTTTGTAATTTTTCGGACACGTTTACTAGTAGGGGCAAAATCGTAATTTCGTATATTTGTGAGTTTACTAATTACTTTTAATTTTAATCTAGGTTAATTAACTTTTAACTAAGGAAAAACGTGTGATCACATTTTTCTCCTCTCTAACCCGGTTCATCCCCCTAAACCCAAAGTCTAACCTCATTTAATATTTAGTCCTAAAGCTAACCTAATTTAATAAATACATTTGACTAATTCCTAAGCTAATTAATTCCCTAAACATTATAAAAACCCCCTTCTCTCTTAACCTCTTCCCCCCAAGGTTACGCACACAACCCATAACCCAATTCATGCACCCACGTGATCTCTCTCTATCCCTTTAAAAATAACCCATGGTTCTCTCTCTCCCTCAGTTCTTTCATATCTCTCTCTCTTCGTTCTTCTTCTCCCCAACCCATGCTCTCGCTCGACCCCCAGCTTCTCCGGAGGACCCTTCGAAGCCTCCGACATCACTTCCGCTCACCTCCCTCGAGGCCATCACCACCCGCTCCGCCCGAACCATCGAGCAGCCCGGCCAACCCGCTCGCCGTAACCCACAACAGAGCCGCCTCTTCGTCCACGATCTCCGAGAAGCTCCGACGAACTCGAATGCACAGGCCCCCGCTCACGACGCTCCCTCCTT
Organism: Scilla litardierei; assembly: GCA_030789695.1. Classification (NCBI taxonomy): domain Eukaryota; kingdom Viridiplantae; phylum Streptophyta; class Magnoliopsida; order Asparagales; family Asparagaceae; genus Scilla; species Scilla litardierei. The sequence continues at coordinate 162,286,037 of CM061139.1, forward strand.
CGCCATCCCCGACACGTCGCTCCGACGTCTTCCGCCCTCGCTACACCGGAGTACGCCATGACGCCGCCGGAGCTCGAGCTCCCCTCTCCGGTGCCGTCTTCGTCTCCGACCACTCGAAGCTCCGCAGACCTCTCCGAGCAACGAAGCCGCCGCTTTCGACTGCCCCGCCACCGGAGCTCCGTTCCCCCGAACCCCCTAGCAGCAGTCGACGCCTCCCCGCAGCACTCCCTTCGACGTCTCGCCATCGGACGTCGCCGGAGCACCCCTTTCGACTGCCGCTCGCCCAGTCCGCCGCTCCACGCACCCGTCACCGGAGCACCCCGTGCCTTCACCGCCCTCCCACCTCTCGCACAGGCTCCCGAACCCACCAACGCCTAGCACCGCCCCGGCCTCCCCTTGGCCGCCGCCCATGCCCCATGCCGCCGAGCGTCCACCGCCGCCCGACGCAAGAGACCCCCGCCTCCGTGCATGCTCGAGAGAACGAGAGGGTGAGTTAATACGAACCGTATTTTTTTTAAAATACGAATCCGTATATAAAAGCGTATATATGAATTTAATAATTATTTAAAAAGGGTTTATCGGTTTTAAATTAATAATAAATAATATAGAGGCTAGAAAAATACAAGACCCCTCTAGAAAATCAGAAATGACATTCTGGACCCAATTGCGCTAGTTTCTTCTCAATCCGACGCTTAGTTTTTCCAAAATTAATTTTTAAGCCTAAAAGATAAATATGTTATTTTCATTCAAAAATCCGTAACTTGATATTTTCATGTACACTAATATGTGAGAAAAATATATGTTAAATTATTCTTCGATACGGTCATTTTGACAGTTCATTCGCAACTTTCCGATGCAGATTGCATCCGGAATAAATTATTGAATAATTACGTACTTAATTAAAAATTAGTTTTTAAATTGATTTTAAGCTTTTAAAAATTATAAAAATTAGTATAAACTTCAGAAAAATATTTCCTCCTACGATAAAATTATTTTCCTTATATCTAGGCTATAGAAAAATTTAGAACACTTTTTTGACGACGTTTCAATCTATTATAAAAAATCGAAACAATCAGATTAAATAGGTAGAAAATAGGGTAACCAGTAACTGATGTTTTCTTGTATTTGCAGGTACCAATTCTCGTGCACCAGCATCTTTATAAGCTCTAACTCAAACCTCGTCTTGCCACGACGATCTCAAAAAGTGTAAGTCACTTTAATTCTAACTTCAGAAATTAAGCCAGTGTACTTGTACGAACTTAGGACATGACACTAGTCTCAGAAAAGCTTTTGAATTGAACCAATGATTAGAGACCTAATTAACTAGAGAAGTAATCAATAGTGGAACGATCAAAGGACTGAATTGATATAGTGCACTTTTATGGAATTAGATAACATAGTTGTTGGACTTCAAAGTATTGCTCTGACTAAATTGAGATAGTGCACTTTTATGGAATTAAAAATCATAGTTATTGGACTTCAAAGCATTGCTCAGGACTAAATTGAGATAGTGCACTTTTATTGGATATCATAGTTGTTGGACTTCAAAGCATTGCTCAGGACTGATATTCTCTGTTGAGGATTCTGCCTTGACTTTTCAGCAAGTAAATACCATATATGTGATTGGTTGTACTCATTGATGGATGTATTGTTGTACACATTGTTGGATGTACGAAATGATAGGCCTATGTGGCCATACGGATACGGATATGGATACAGACACGGATACTGATACAGTTATAAATGTGAAATGTGATACAACATGGGTTATGGGTAGTCTTGAGCTACGAAGTGTGCGGGAGTGACTGGGTCCACCCTTATTAGTTAAGATGTACCATCACCCTGAAGGGGATGTTAGGTAGATATTCCACGAGTTGCTCCGTGGGATGGGTGCACTTCTGGTTGCATATTGTACACTCGAGCTAAGACTGTTGCACTAGCTGATTGATACAGGGCCCATGAGGCCATATTGATTCAAACACTGGTATGAACATTGGACTATGATAATACACGGGATACGGGGTAGTCTTGAGCTACGAAGTATGCGGGAGTGACTGGGTCCACCATTATTAGTTAAGCTGTACCATCACCCTGAAGGGGATGGTAGGTAGATATTCCACGAGTTGCTCCGTGGGATGGGTGCACTTCTGGTTGCATATCGTACACTCGAGCCAAGGCTGATGCACTAGTTTGATTGCTGTTTGTGCTCATGGTTGTTGGTATTGTCGGAACACACTATTGGGCCTTAGGGCATTTACGGAGCACATTTACTGAGAACACTATTGGGCCCTCGGGCATTTACGGAGCACACTATTGGGCCCTTACGGCATTTAAGACTGATGCACTAGTTTGATTGATTGATAATTGATTGATACCATTACTTCAGTCACGACTACTACTATTCTACGGACTAAGTCGAGACTACTCGAACGTGATAGAATAGTTTAATAATGAGCGGTCTTGAATTACGACTGAATCAGTGTCTAGGAAGGAATGGGAAGGGGGTTGGTCAACCAAGGGACTTGTTCCTGCGGTCTTTGAAGTGACATGTGCCTTCAAGCCCTGACTGACTGGCTGATTTGGAAGTTAAGTTAGACTTCTTATTATTAGGCCCGCCTACACTATTAGATAGCCAAACGACGCTCACCTCCCTATCATCATCACATTGTCTGTGGTCAAAATATTGTTGCTACCATATGCCATACCACAGTTATTACTCTAGTTCAGTCACCTTTACTTTATGCATCACATGCACTTTACTTACCACACCTGAGCAGTTACCAGTACTTTACTTATCACTTTTACATACCTGTCAGCTCATACATTATTTTTGCACCTATCTGACCATCTTTTGTATACTATAGTCTGTTCCATACTTTTGCACTACTTTGTTTCTATTGCTAGAATTGTTGTGACTTACCTACGGTTCCATCTCTGTGGCACCGCAGACGACGTTCATATGGAGGCAGATGCTCTAGAGTTAATAGCGCCAGAATTTTGACCATGAGTCTGCAGCTTTCAGAGTTGTTTCCAGTTGTATTTACTTTCCTTCATGTACGATTGTTGGACCATTTTTGTACAATATGGATGTCATAATTGGACACTATTTGGGTATTTTTGTACATTTCTGCATTGTGGCTATTTTGTTTTCACTGGTTAACTGCAGGACCTGCGCAAATATCCAAAAGTAACAGGCCCGGGAATCGGGTCGTTACATGCCGTCTCAATCTGCTCCATTTCAGTTTACAATCTATCTGTTTCGGTATCCGAGGAAGAAGATGAAGAACTCATGAACAAAGAAGAAGAAGGGGGGCAACCTTACTCGAACGACGACAAAGTTGATTAGAGAAGAAGAAAGCACAGTCGAGAAATAGCACAAGTTTATCAAAAAGCGGAAGGTTTTTTTCTCAGCCCCCGCTCTCTATTTATACTATAGCAGTGTTCCCTTGAAGCGAGCTCAGTTGTGTGATCTATGACGAGTGTCCACATCACAAGGCTCCGAGTTCCGTGCTCCTTTGGCAGGAGATTTCTAGAGTTTCACGGGCTCTGATGGCCAGAATTAAATGTGGTGTCTCAACTGCAGTACACAGTTAATGCATGTCACCTCACCCAACATTAACCTCAGCTGCGGTTAAGCTCGGGAGATGGGGTGACATTGATAATGCACTAGGCCGACCTTCAATGATCACTCGACTGATTATTTGAGCGGATAAGCCTAGTAAAACCCGCGACTTCAGCCCAACGGCCCAGGGACCCTCATGTGAGGGCAACCGAATCTTCATTTAAGACGATAGCCGAGCTGACCGTTGGGCTCTCTCGTCAAAACCGACCATTCAGCTCGTCATCAATGTGCGCATTCAATGACCGACTGTCCGCTCGTCATCAATGGCGACGGCTCAGATCCAAAGGCAGCAAAGCTCTATAAAGGCTCGGACATTACACTCTAACGTTCGCCGCCTACAAGTAGCCTCTCAGACTACGAGGAAATGACTTTTTTTTTGGCTAATTCCACTTTCCCAACCATTCTTACTCTTTAACAACCATCAAAGTCAAGTACTCCAATCTCGGTATCTCCTCCACCTTACACATTTCCTCCATAGCTAGCGAGAAAACTAGTGGCATGTCTCCCAACAGATCAACCATAGTCTCCCATGTGTAGCAAACAGCCCGGATACAACTCGAACTCGACTCCAATAGCTTAGATCAGAGCCTATTCGGCCCGTAGTCAGTTCACTCAGTGCTCAATCAGCTGCCCACGTCATTTCACGTCATCCCTCGTCAACAATAATCACCGAACCATCTTCTGACAACTTTAGTGGTGAAAAAACAATACCTGTTACTAATTTAAAGTATATATATTAATCTAAAATTCTAATATAATTATGTATAAAAGTCATTTATTCACTTTCTAGGCATATTATTCTTCATTGCTCTCAATCTTAGATATTTGATTTTTTTTTTTAAATTAAAAAAGTCAATTTTTTTTACCAGTCAAATTTTAGAAGTTCTTTTTTTAATTAGAAGGTGGTTATAATAACATTAGAACATATATTATAGACTTAAATTATATTCAATTTATGTCAATACATATATTTAAAAATATGTTTTAGGAATTGCAATTCGAAACATGCAAGTTTTTTTAGTCACGTTATCCATGAAAAAGTATAGTTAATTCTATTACACCCAAGCCCCGAAATAAAAATACCATGTATGACATCGCCAGCGAGTTCGATCATAAAATGGCATCTGAGTCGTTATACACGAAAACACCCATCGGAAAATGACATAATGTTTATTTACCTTCCTTAAGCAAGAGTAATGAATAGTTAGGAATGAACGTAACGTGGAACAAGTGGAACTGATGATTCTGCAGGGCCAATGAACTTATAAAAACAAACAAGACATATTCCTCTTCCCTATACTAAAACATTCAAGTAGTATTGGACCCAATTTATCTACATACAGACTTATATAAATCGTGCCCTCGATAAAAATAATGATATATCAATATCGGCTAAACAACTTACAAGCAATCTGCAAGATGCTGCTGCCACAAGCCCGTCTGTAACGGGCATGAATGACTGTGATCGCGGGGATAAGTTGCACGAAAAAATGCAACTTAAGATGCGTCTATTTTGCCGGCTATCACAAGTTGCAACACTGGGCCTGACCCTTTGCCAATTTATCCCATAGGCATAGCATTTGTCGGGGAGACTGGTAATGTGCTGTGTAGTAGTTCTCCATGCACCCATATTGACAGAATCTCCAGCTGTGAGAGTACTGAACTGTGGTGGTAGCGTTAAACTCTTCGACCCACATACCCATGCTTACATCCTCCATCTTGAATATCTGCGAGAATTTCGGAGTTTCAGTACTACAAAATGTGCCAAGGATTGCATATGCACTGTTCTAAAAGTGGCAAGTGGACTAATCCAACAATGTCCGCTTCAAAGCCCTCACCCTTAAGCTTTGATTTGCATGTTTGGCTGCTATAAATCTTGCAATGTCGCTTGAGATTATGTAGCCTGGTCCATTGGCATATGGCGGATATATGTTTTCCGGCCATTCCTGCATTTTTCCAAGGAAAGAGATGTAAGCTCCTGCCTCAAATGAACATAAATGTTCGGTGATGAGAATAAGAGGAGGGAAAGCTCATTAAATCTATATATCAGTGTCTAACAACTCCAAGTATTGTCAAACACTATTCAAAACATCCAAGCAGAGCAACGATAATGTAAATTATGATGTTAAAACCCAAATTTTCATCCAAATATTCAACCCCCACCACCCACCCCAAAAAGAGAGAGATTCTGTTAACTCGTGTCATTTGATGAGGGAATCCCTCCACCAAGCTTACAAGGGGCCGGTAACCAAATGTTCAATTAAAAGCACTTCAATGTACCAATATATCTAAAGACTCTTTTTCAGCAGCAGAGGGTGTCCACTGTTGCTTGACTTCTAAATTTTGGATGGTTAAAATATTACATGTCAGAAAATGAAACATGCCAGGTTGATGATTTATTAAGAGAGAGTTTGTAATGTGCATAGGGTTCTCAAACCAAACATAACGAAATAAATATAATTTAAGAATTAAAATAATAAAGAACTGAAGGAAAGTTACCTCATATGTGACAGCCCACTTTCCAGTTCTTAGAGGCCTATGCATAAGATTTAGATTGCCCACGTAAAGGGTTTTCTTGTGGGCGATCTTGTCAACTTCTATCAGTACAACATCAAGCCGAACAAAGGTATCATCATCACACTTCATGATGTATGCAGCACTAACATTGTAAATCTGCATGAAGTTTGATAAACGAAGAATTAGAGGCTCATAAGAACTTCCTGAGAAGCAATGTTGATTGCAAATAAGAAAAAGCCACCATGAGAAAAGGAGACTATCACTCACCCCATATTCACAAATAGCAATGGTTTTAAGAACCACAAGCTCATAGTGATCTATAAATGGTAAGATAACTATATCTCCAAAATATTCTGCTTCCTTCTTCAACAATGCGTTTGCTTCTTTTCTTGGACCCTGTAAATGACACAAATAATCAATAATTTCAGATATCTTCTGATGAAATTTAACATTCAATTTTTCGGCCAATGCTTCAAGATGGTAGATGCATTCATACAAGGTACGGTTATTTTTTCTTATATTCCAAAAGGACAATTCCAAGTTACCTAGCATAGTTACAACAAAACAAAAGCTAAACTTTTTCTCCATCCATAAATCCACAAAGCGAGAGCTTGCGACCTCACTTGTCTTGCGAGCAAGGAGAATCAATCAATCGTACAAGATGCAACTAAAAACTTCCAGTAAAATTTTGATCAGCTTAGTAATGTGCATCTTGCGACAGAAATTTGAGAGTATTCTTCTAAGATATAACTGAAGGGCCTCGCTAATTAGTGGCCCCAAGGGCACTCACTAACAACCAATAAAGCAAGTAGTTTTGACAGCCTAATAACTAGGTCCAAAATAAAGTGCTGTTAAAATTTTAATATTCTGATGAATGATTTCACCGTAATTGTTAATTTTTTTCGGAATTACAAATTTAACCTTAATTAGATCTTAACTATTACTCTTAAAATTGTTAATTAATTACAAACTTTGCCATTTGTTTTTTTTTTATTTAACTGCAAAATTTGATTTCCCTTCTATTTCTTTCTCATGCCTTAATTTTTCTATTTACTTCACCATATGTTCTTCTTTCTCCTCAATTTTGCCATTTGTTCGGAAGATTACGAAATTTTTAGGGTTCGTAGTGATTGCCCATGCATTGATTAGTGATGGAGGGAAAAAAGGTACTAAACCCTACATTATTTATTTGTTATTTTTTTGAAGAATCGGTATTAAAAAATTCACATCTTGCCGATTACTGTACTATGGCTTCTGCGTAATTTAGAAAGATAACGAACATAGGGCTTCAGTATTGTGATATATATCCGTCAGCAATTGGAGGAGAATGTTTGTAGGATCAATCACCATTGGACGCGGCATACTTCTCTTTTTAAACCACCAATTTTTCCCTTAGATGCCTTTGATAGCATAAATTCAACTTTTTTGATTAGAAATTATGCTCTATTCTTTTGATTATGTATAAAACAAAGGGAAAAAGAAAATGAGCTGCCAGTTTACATGCATTGTTGACATAAAACAATATCTTCTAAATTGTAATTAGAAAAATTACAAAAGATTACTATTTGTGAGTTTGGTTATCGAAATAAAAAGATGAGGCATCAAAAAATTAATTTCCCATGATTTCACGTGTTCGGTTATCAATTTAGAATGAATAGGGTTTTTTTAAAAGATTTGTTTATCAAGTTAAGTTTAAATATTCTTCTTTTATTTTACCATATGTTCTTGTTTCTCCTCAATTCTGCCATATGTTTTTCACGCCTCAATTTTCCTCTCTATTTCACCATATGTTCTTCTTTCTCCTCAATTTTGCTGTTTGTTCTTACGATTACGAAATGTTTAGGGTACGTAGTGATTGTCCATGCATTGATTATCGATGGAGGAAAAAAAGGTATAACAACTAAACCATGTTATTTTACATCTATTAATCAAACTCATTTATTGCTTTTTTTTCTTCAGGATGATGCTTGTGGTGTCATGGAACCGATTGTTATTGACTACACAGAGGCTTTTACAAACGACATAGTATTTTCAAGTCGACAAGCGACTTGGGTACGAGATGTTGGAAACACCCATGGATTTGTCATTACACTAAAGCGTCCACAGAATGCCAACCCTGGTAGAAAGCCGATGCTCTATTTTGCATGTGAAAGAAGTGGTAGTTATCGCGGTCCATTTGGTAAATCCAACAGAAAAAGTCGGGTTTCTCATGGAACTTAAAAGTGTGGATGTCCATTTTATTTGAAAGGGATAAAGTTATCCAAGGATGATGATTGGCAGGTAATGGTTGTATGTGGAAGTATAACCATCCAGCCGCAAAGCATCTGGAGGGACACTCATTTGCTGGAAGGTTACACAAGAAAGAGCTTTAAATGTTGATAGATATGTCGGCGGCTCAGGTACGACCTAAAGAAATTCTGACTATGTTGAAGCACAAGGATGAACGTAATGTATCCACTATAAGAACTATTTATAATGCACGACATTATTATAAAGTTGTTGAAATGAGTGGAAGATCTCGAATGCAATAACTTATGAAGAACTTAAAAAAGTAACTACATTGAGATGGCATTCTTCAGATGAGACAACTTCATGTTTGCGGAACATATTTTTTGCACATCCAACATCCGTGGATTTAGTTTGTGCTTTTCCAGAAGTATTGATTATGGATTGCACTTATAAGACAAATAAATATCAACTTCCGTTGTTGGAGATAGTTGGTGTAAGATCAACTGGGAAATCATTTTCTGTTGCATTCGTTTTATGGAGGATAAGTGGGAGGTATCTACACATGGGCATTAGAAAAGTTACGTGACTTGCTCTATGGGTGCATGATGCCTCGTATAATCGTGACGGATAGGGAGATAGCATTGATGAATGCTATATCACATGTCTTCTCTCAGACTGAAAAGTATTTGTGCAGATGGCACATTTCAAGAAATGTATTAGCAAATTACAAGAAATATTTTGAAACAAAGGAATTATGGGATGCCTTTATCTGTAGTTGGAACTTGTTAGTGATGTCCTTTACCCACAAGGAGTACATGAGTACTTGCATAATCTCGTTGACTTCGACAATAAATTTGTTGGAAAACAGGAAGCTCTCGATTATGTTGGAAAACAGTAAATTTGATAGTTCATCATCACGGGGTACTGATCGCTCCCGGATATACACCCGGAAAACAATGTAGCTTTACCGCAAGTGCATGGTTAAGTGGTAAGCGGGTATCGAATCACATGGAGGACAAATGACAGTACTCTATTTTGGTTACTAAGCTATTTGGTGGAAAAGTCGTTTGAGAATGAATTGTGTAACAATCGTTTGAGTAACAATGCAAATTCAATACAATAAAGATGTCTAGGGCTAGGAAATCTCCATTATGGATTTTCACGTCATCGATGTGAGTTATGAAATACCATGCAATCAAACCCGAGTCAAGGTGAACTTGCCACAACTAATTGGAGAACCAAATCACGCTGCCGCGCTATTGTAGGTTTATAGCACTCTAAACCAGAGCCTCGTTGTCGCGCAAGCCTAGTCTAGACTACTAGCATTAAAATCGGCAATCTCGTCCAATCCAAACTCAAGCTCGCTGTCGCGCAACTTGAGTTCAGATCTAGATCTTGATAGTTCGTATCCGTTCACTGTCGTGCAATGAATAAGAGCATAGGATAACAATAAAAATGCTAGCTTTGGTCGCCGTCGCGCACCAAATCTAGGGGATTTCGATTGTAAACCTAAATTGAATATCTAGTGCTTTCCTTGGATCAAGATACTCTGTCGAGCTCACGAGATCCAAGAGAAATCCATATCTATCCGTAGTAAATCAATCAAGATCTAACCTTTTAATCAAGCCTAATAGCATAGTAATTCAATAGATCTCATAATTCAAACATTAGATCCATCGGATTCATCCCGTTGCCCTAGAGCAAAGGAACTACTCGCAAATCATATTGAAAATCGATAAAAAAACAAGATCAACAATGAAATTCATCATGCAATCAAGATTCAATAAGAGATATATCATAAAAATCTAAACTTGCAAGAGATCAAGACAAACCAACGTCACCAAAGATGCTTTCAATAGAAAATTAAGGTCCAATCTTCAATCTCTCGCCAATATCAAAGCTTAACTATGATTAGAAACTAAGGAAAAATAGTTCTAAGAAGTCTATCTGGTCTCCCTTGGGGCTGGAGACAAAACTGCGCTTAAATACATGCCCAAAGGAAACAAAAAATACAGACCAAACTGCCCGTGCACCACCAAAAACCCAAGTTTTCCCGACTGGGCGTCTGCGCCACTCGGCCAACTGGAAATATCACTCGGCCGAGTGAGAAGTGTGACTCGGCCGAGTACGTCAGTCTGCAGATCGTCCAGAAAATAGAGAAGTCAGCTTGGTTTTCTTCGAGATTTTGGCCTCCACTCGGGCGAATGGAGTTCTTACTCGGCCAAGTGGAATTCACCACTCGGCCGAGTACATTGCGGTACTCAGGCTGGAAAACATCGTCGTGTTAGTCTTGCTCGGCCAAGTAGGCTGCTTCACTCGGCCGAGTGAACTGCCATGCTCGTCCGAGTGGCCTGTTTTAGAGTTCATTTCTTCTCCTTTTTGCTTCCTCGTCAATTCCTTCGTCGCCCTTCTTCTTCCACTCATTCTCCAGTGCCGTTAACTCTCCAATATGATCATGAGCGACGCTCCGGCACGCGTGCAAGTCCTCTAGGCTCCCATTTGCGCCCGATTGCTACATATCTTCTGAAAATTAGACGAAAAATAAGAAACAGTGAACAGTATCGAAACATCGTCAAATAATCATGAAAATCGTGATATCAGCAATCGAAATGGCATGCAAATATGCAGAAAAAAGGTGTAAAATATGAGCCCATCAGGCACCCTCTAAAAACGACGCATGTAGAATTTTGCACAGTTAGAAAAAAATTAACACATTAGGTTATCCCTAATTCCCAATTTAACACTTTACAAGTAAACGAAATACTCAATTAAATGCCCTGATAATGATGAAATTACAAGAGGAAAGAACGAAGAAAACGTACGAGATGGAGCATAAATCTGAGAGTCTCGAACCAGAGCTCGGCACTCCTGATCTATCATTTTAGGGATAAAATTGTTCTGTTTAGGGGATGAGCGTTCAGGCGACGGCCTGCTAGCAGAGATTAATACATCGTTGCGGTGAAGCTCACTGAAGTGAGATCGAGTTGAGTGAGTTTTGAGACAGATGGATGTCGGGGGTGTTTTGCGGTGAAATCAATAGAAAACGAAGGAGATGGAGGGGTGAGATAAAGTTGATATAAAGAGTAAAAATGAAATAAATTGTGGTGAATTAATAAATAACAAGATTTTGGTGCGGTGAATTCATAGTTACGCGGCGCAACTACCCACACTCAAAATAAAAAAAAGTAATTTTTTTAAAATGCCAAACCTGCCCCCAAGAAAGAATTGAGTCTTCTGCCTAGCAAAGTTAAACGCTTCATCTTCAACCCCTTGTTAGCAATACGTAATACGGGAAATATTCGGGACGTGAATAAAACGTGTTTAATTTGGTCAATTTCAAAAGACGTTTGGTCAAAAATTCGGTCAAATATGCGCAATACGGGAATAATACATAAACGGGTTAAATTGTGTTTAATTCGTTAACCCAAATAAAAAACGCGACTAAAAATACGAATACTGTCCAGATATCATTCATCCACATGAACTTAAAAATCAATAATATCAATATGAAATAAGAGTAAAATAAGTTCTATATTCATGATTTAAATTGTATTCATAGTTTTAACCAAAATTATGACATGATCATACTATTATATTCCATGTAGCATGCACTAAACCAAAGTATGATCATTAAATTATAGTTCAAAATGATTTAAAAGTGTCTCTAAAATGCGTTTAAAACGCATAAAATGAGCAATACGGAAATAAAACGTATTTTGTTCGTTAACCCCTAAAAAAGCGTGTATTTTTCCTAATAATTCAAATGGACGGCCGTTTAATACGGGAACCATTTTAGACGGGATTTAAACGCAAAAAACATAAAAATTCGCGTTTTTACTAACAAGGCTTCAACCACCTTCCTTCCATTCTTACAGCTTCTTCGAGGCGTCAACTGCGATCACATCCTTCCTCAATCGATTTAAGCTGAAACATAACTCGCCACCAAAATAAAATGCCACACCAAAGCATAACAAAAAACAAATAATAGAAAACCCCATGTCTGCAAAAAGAGAAATAAACTCCAAAATCCCTGCTAACTTCATTTCTCTTTCCTCTCTCCTATCTTTCTTTTGATACAATTGATGTTCATGCTTCTCTCTAAGTCCCCCATTACTGCGATCCGTCACAGTCTAGTTGCCAAAGTCCAGTGCTCTGCCCTGGAGAGCCACCTCATCAACCAGATCCCTATGGTGACCATAACCCCAATAGTAGCAGCAGCCATGGGGGCCACCAAAAACCCTAGCCCCAACCTCAACAATCTGATCCGGTCTCGATTGATCCCCTTAGAGAAATACAATACGGTGATCTCTTCAAGAAGATACAAGACCAAAGAGATCGCATATCGACACCCCCCTTCTTTGTCTTTGACGTCAACCTCTTACTCCTCCATGCATTTGCTTCTTGTTGCTTCTTCTTTAGAACAGCACTGTCTACCACATCCTCCAATTATGGCATTAAACTCATGAATCACCTCCTGAAAACTGCCTACAATTCCTCCCTCTAACATTCAATTAACATCCTATGATTGTTTTGCTGCATCGTCTTTAGCAACGAGATGGGTAGAGATGGGAAGTAAAGATTTCTTGCTAAAAAATTCTTCATTTTTCAAATTATTAGAATGAGAGATTTATTTGTTATTACAAAAGGAGTGGATTTGATATCCAAAGTGAGACAAAGATTTGAATTGGAAAAGGGAAATTTTGGATGAAATGAGAGGACAAATATCTTAGATCTACCAAAATTAGAAGAAAATATGAGATTTTGATCTTGGATCCGAGTTCTTTCTCTTGGTTTTCTTTGTAAAATGGCTGTTAAGTTCTCTTCTTTGGTTTGTTCGGCAAATATGTTTTTTTTTCTTTTAAAAGATTTATTGAGTCATCGCTCTCTAGTGCATCATTGTTTAGATTAGAAGAAACTATAGAAATTTTGAGTACTAGTTTGAATAGGGTTGTCTAGTATTGCAGTTTCAAGAAAAAAATATCTATTTAGCCTAACAAAACAAAATTTTAGATAAATATTACACAATTTTTAACATCACAAATCAATATGTTGAGTTTTCCCCTTTAATTTTAACATTTATAAAAATACTTAGGGGTGGCAAAATGAACCCGACCCGACCCGACCCGACCCGAACCCGGCCTACTTAGCCGGGTATGGGTATGGGTGTATCCGGGTCGGGTCGAATTCGGGTCGACCCGGTTGACCCGTATAAAAATCGGGTCGGGTCCGGGTTTGACCCGTCAACCCGCATGACCCGGATTATACCCGGTTTATTAATAAATAATTATATACTAATATTTATACCTAGATATCCAAGGGTGCTTGCTGGGACGTTTGGTCAGCGAGTTCAGTTGCTGCCTTGGTTTCAAACAAGGTCACGAGTTCGAATCCTTGTGCAGGCGTTGTATTTTTAATTTTCTAGTATTGTCTAGTAGTTTCGATAAATAATTAATTGATGTGTGACTCTCAGATCTGGCTGCTAGCTCAATTGGTAAGCTTGTGTTTCCGTTTTCGGGGGATCTTAGGTTCGATTCTTGCTGCAGTCGAATTATGTCAAAAAAACATTTTGAAAGAAAAAGGAATGCGGGTCGGGTTCGGGTGACCCGCCAACCCGTCGGGTCGGGTTCGGGTCTTGCATTTCCGACCCGGATTAAATCCGGGTCGGGTTCGGGTCCATCCCTAAACGGGTCGGGTCAAACCTGACCCGACCCGAACCCGACCCGACCCGACCCGTTTGCCACCCCTAAAAATACTATTGCTTTAAAATGAAAAATAATGATTATTTAATGTCATGACGGGAAGTAATATCTATGTAATTCTGCGAAAAATCACATGGTTCATTCATGTCTCTTTAAGTTGTCATTTAGTACTATTAATTTATCTTTTTTTTCCCCTAAAAACACATTTTGTTGATTCATTTGTAATTTGAATGTAGTTTGCCATGTACATTATTTACTCACTCACCTTTCAAGCGTGTGATATAACAGCCAAAGTAACAGGCAATTTCTTTGATTAGACTGGTAAAAACTTGTGTGTGTGTATTTAATAAGCAGGGCAACCAAGTCTACTAAGAATTGCCCGCTAATAACTAACAGGGATCAGAACCGTGTCACGCATTAATCACGAGTTTTCTCAAGTAAAAGCTTGTTGGAAGCATGTTGATTCGTAATATAAACACTTCAATCTTTATTGGGCAGAATTGTATCATGCTGTCAAATAGCAAGCATAAGGAGCCTATATATGGCAAGGTGAGGTTGTCAGGGATTGGGGAATCAGGCACAAAATAACCAGCAATCTGATAGGATCCACACAAATCTGAAATTAAAATGATATTACTTGGAATAAATGAAGATAATTGGATACAAGAAAGGTGTATCCTCCTTCCAAAACGCCGATAAGAGGACGTCCGCACTCTTTAATCTAGATCTACCTAAGTATGCTCAAGAGAAATATCAATAATCAAGCATGATCATAAAAGACGGCTAGCCCTAGTTTAAATAAGAAAAATCTTCTCCTAACACTAAAAATAAGAAAAAGACCAAAAAGCCCTTAAGTCGGCCTCCCCCTCTTGCGCGCGTGGCTTGGACACCGGCTCGGGACCCCCTTAGCCCGTGGGTCTAACACTACTCCGCCCCTGAAAATCCACCTTGTCCTCAAGGTGGTGCTTGACATCACTGGCGGTCCTACTCCGAGGGGGAGTCGTCATCACCTCCGATCCCTTCGTCCTCCACATCATCATCATCGTCTGCCTTTGTGATCAACACTTGCAACTTGCGACCCCCACAGTGGTGTCCTGGAGTGAACATCTCATCGCATCTGAAACAGCGCCCCTTCTGCCTCTTCTCTCTCATATCGGCGTCAGTCATCCTCCTAAACTGACCCCCCGCTGGCAGTGCGCTGCTCCGCTCTCTAGTCTTCTCAATACTTGCTTGATCTGCCCATGTAGCTGCCTTCTGTTCTCCTGTCACGGAAGGGACACTCCGCGAAACCGGTCCACTTCAACAACCTCTTGCCTTTCTCTCCTCCATCTACCAGTCCTCCGCCATCTGAGCGTACTCCATGGCCTCCATCAGGCTCTGAGGCTTTTGCATGCGAACCGCTGCTCGAACCGTAGCCTTCAGCCCCTTCATGAAGGTGCTCTCCATCGTCTCGTCTGATACCCCGTGCACTTGTCCTGATAGTGCATCAAACCTTTCTAGATAATCCCTCACGGTGCCCTCCTGCCTAAGTGATAGCAGCTGCTCCCGTACGTTCCCTAGATGGGGGTCTCTGAACCTCTCTACCATCTGATCCCTGATCTCCTCCCATGAACGAAAAGGGCGTCTCGCGTCCTTCCACTGAAACCACGCAAGGGCCTTCCCATCCAGACATATGCAATTGGCCTCCAACTTCTGCTCCTCAGTCATGCGAGAAACTCTAAAAAATCTCTCCGCCCTATAGACCCACGAGACCGGGTCCGCTCCATCGAATATAGGCATCTTCAGCTTTCTCAGTCAGTCCATATTAAATCCCCCTTGGTCCCCGCGACCTCCGCCGTGTCTATGCTAGTGGTAGTGCTGATATCTCTCCTGGTGTCGCTCGTAACCCCCATGGGGTCATCCTCCTCGGTCTCCGTACCCACCCCCTTCATCGCCTCCAAACCTGCCCTCTGGCCTCTCCTGGAAGTCTCTATAACCACCACCTGCGCCTACGGTGCGTCCCTCTGGGTGGTGGGGCGGTGGCTGCCACCTTCCGTGGTCAAATCGAGGGTCGGGAGGGTCCCGATAACCTTCGTCGTAGTCTATGTGCTCCTGAAATCCCCCGGGCCCCAATTCCTCCTCGAAGTCGCGTACCAGCACCTCTCGACGCGGTTGTCCGTCGCGTAAAGGCTGAAAATCGCCGCCAGTAGCCTCGAAATCAGCGTGCGGGGGTCTGCGCAAGTCTGCGGGGCCGCGGCCTGCCTGGAGCGGGGCCGCGGCCTGCCTGGAGCAGGGCCGCCGGCCCCGCCCGATGGTCCTGGGGGCCCAGTGGCCACCCCGTGGGTCGGGGAGGGTCGTCGGCCCCCCTGGGGGCTTCGCCGCCCCTGGGCGAACCCAGGGGAGGCCGCTGCCTCCCGACGGCCCTCCTGGGGGACGGCGGGGCCCTGGGGGCTGCCGCGGCCACCCTCTTGTTCGCGCGCCTTCCTGAGGGGGTGGGTGATGCTGTCAGTCCATCTTTGGGCTTCCGCCGCCTTTCGCCTCACTTCTTCTCGATAGTCGACCTTCCACTGCTCCTCTTCCTCATCTTCGACAAATTCCTCCTCCGCAAAGTCGTTTTTCGGGCCAAAAATCTCAACTTTTTCTTTCCCTTTGACCAAAGGTGGCGCCTTTTTCGCTGATTTAGGGTTCCATCTCCTTTGTTATTCGCCGCCAATTGATTTAGGGTTCCCATCAATTGCGTGAATTGTTCGTCGTGCTTCACTTGATTTGCCGTTAATTGGTTGATGGAAGCCGTCAATCTTGCCATGGATTCATCGTTTGCCGCCAATGATTTTTTGATCACGTCGATCTCACTTGTAAATTTCGCCTCCAAAGTCTCAATTTTGTCTTGCAATCTTGTCGAAGCCGCCATGGATCGTCACGTGCTCTGATACCAAATTGATAGGATATATCTGAAATTAAAATGATAGTACTTGGAATAAATGAAGATAATTGGATACAAGAAAGGTGTATCCTCCTTCCAAGACGCCGATAAGAGGACGTCCGCACTCTTTAATCTAGATCTGCCTAAGGATGCTCAAGAGAAATATCAATCATCAAGCATGATCATAAAAGACGGCTAGCCCTAGTTTAAATAAGAAAAATCCTCTCCTAACACTAAAAATAAGAAAAAGACCAAAAAGCCCTTAAGTCGGCCTCCCCCTCTTGCGCGCGTGGCTTGGGCACCGGCTCGGGACCCCCCTCAGCCCGTGGGTCTAACACAATCCAAATGAACATGCATTTTCAAGAATTACATCATGTTATGTGATGACGTAAATCATCAACACTTTGAAACAAGATACAAAAACATTCGAAAAATCCGTAATAAGTTTGATTACTGTTTTAAAAAAAACGACTTCAAGATCTGCGCATTTGGTCCCACCATACCCCAATAATACCATACATATCATTAGGTTCCTAGGTCCTAAACCCAGATATTACATTTCAACACCTCTGGTCAACAAATAATATTCTGAGCATTCTAAAAAGAGGTTATACCCCAATCAAGCATGTTTTATCAAATACAGATTTACATGGTTCCTCCCTCAAGAATGCTAGCAATGATTACTCATTGATTTCATAAGAATTCATATATGCTGGAGACCCTCTTATTCTATATCTGATACGGAGATATGGACATTCCCTTAAGACTGTTGGGTGTATTACATACCTTCAGGCCACTAGCCAACTGCTTAGTTTGAAGCATTACAATTATCCCTTTTATTGTGGGACTTAGATTTGGGTTAAATAGAAACCAGAAAGGAATTCACTCCAGTACACACCTCACCAAAGCAAAAAATCACATGAACTTACCACATGCTAAACAACAAAGAACACATTAAAGACTGTTAAACGGGTCACTATGGGTCAAGTAGATCATTGGCACAATCCAAAACTGCCTATTTATTAAATGAGTAAAGGTGACCCGTTTGTGACCAACACCTGCTAACGTCCATACTTACACACCAACTTGGCTTGGGTAGGCAGGTAAAGTCAAAGTTGAACCCATTGCCAGATTTGAGATTTAATAACTTATGGCATGTGCAAACAAGAGAGAATAAAGTGACAGGTGGCATATGGAATTTTATAAAATTTCAACCACTAAAACTGATTAATGACTTGATCTAAACCTTTCTTCCACCGTCAATGTCTACAAACAATCTCACGCACTTAGAAATCCCCCTCCCAAAAAGGAAAGAAAAAAGAAACTATTGCTCGCTCACATGCAGAGAGAGTATGATCATCACTAGTTGGTGCTAGTAAATTCCCCTGCGCCCCTTCAAAAGGGCATCTGGACGCTATCGATGATGCACATTGCGTAATGATCGTCATACCCTAAAATGCTTTTCCACAAAACTAATAAGACGTGTCTAAAACTGGTATGTTTCTTTCTCACCTTCAAAGTCTATACCACCTAACCTTTAAGTATGATTATATTACCAACAACCCTATTCTGACTTTACAAGCATAGTGATACAAACAAAACCCTCAAGGTCACTTGTTCTTTCATTAAAGCAAGATGGCTCAGGTAACTCGTTATCGGGTCCAATGTTCTAAATAGCAAACCAATATCTAATATACTGGCCATTATATTGGAAACAAATCTATGAGTGCTATGCTAGTAGCCATTAAGGTGTCTAGCATTTTGGCTGCTAGCTAGGCCTGATATAGAATATCAAGCGATCCAGTAGCCGATATATCCACAGCTAATAGCGGCTAATATTCCATTTTTAAATACGGATTAAATAAACATGTTGATGCGGACTAGGGTTTGTAGAATGGATTTGGGGATTTTATTTCAATGGAAAATAGGGTTACAAATGATAAGTAGCCAATTTTGGGAGAGTTGGCCCCTCTCCTAGCTTTTGCTAAGGGAAAAACCTAAACTCTCTTCTAGATCTCCTCGGAGAACTCTAGGAATGTCAAAAGACGGCTACAAATTCGATACCCTAACCCTAGCCCACGCCATCACTTATATAATGATTAGGCGTGGTGCGTACAACAACAAAAACCAAACTAATAATGCATAAAGAAATTCTCCCCCAAATCGTCGGTGTGCCCAGCAATTACTCCTTAATCTTCTTGCGCCTCCTCTCGTAGGTGATAATCGTATCACTACTCCCCCCAGGAGTTTCACATTGTCCTCAAGGTGGAAATCAGGATACTGATGCAGGATATGATCATAAAACTCCCACGTTGCCTCAAACTTCAGCAATCCCGACCAACGAATCAGAACTTCTTGTGCTCCCGACGCTCCTGTACGAATGCATGTAACCTCCCCGGGTGCCAAAAATATCTCCATGTCGACCGTGAGAGTTGGGGGCAACATAGTCGACGCCGCGTGATCGCCAATAGCTCGGCGTAACTGTGAGACGTGAAAAACCGGATGGATCCTGGTAGTAGTGGGTAACCTCAGTCGATACGCCACCTTGCCGATCCGGGCCTCAACCTCGTAAGGCCCATAATACCTCGCCGCCAGCTTCTCATTGCGCCGGTGGGCCATAGAACGTTGTCTATAGGGTCGAAGCTTCAAATAGACACGCTCTCCCACGACGAACTCCACCTCCCTGCGATGTGCATCTGCCTTCTTCTTCATGATTTGCTGGGCTCGCAGTAGGTGGTTCTTCAATTCCTCTAACACCCGATCACGATCCTCCAACTGCTGCTCTAATCCCGACACCGGGGTGGATCCTCTACTGTAATGCACTAGATGTGGCGGATCTCGGCCATATACAATTTGAAACGGTGTCATCCTCACCGCTGAGTGGTACGAGGTGTTGTACCAGTACTCAGCCCACATCAACCACCCGGCCCACTTCCTAGGTGTCTCTGACGCAAAACATCGTAGGTATGTCTCCACACTGCGATTAAGCACCTCCGTCTGGCCGTCCGTCTGCGGGTGATAAGCCGTGCTCCGCCGTAGCGCTGTACCCTGCAGTCGGAACATCTCCTTCCAAAAAGTGCTCAAAAACACCTTATCCATGTCTGACACAATCGAGCGAGGGTACCCATGCAGCCGGACCACCTCCTTCAAAAAAGCAACTGCCACTGACGATGCAGTAAATGGATGGCGTAGTGGGATGAAATGGCCGTATTTGCTGAGGCGGTCAACCACAACAAATATCGTAGTGAAGCCCTCCGATCGTGGTAACCCCTCCACGAAATCCATCGAGATGTCTTTCCATATCATCTCCAGTAACTCCAATGGCTGTAAGAGACCTGCTGGAGATGTCGCCTGGTATTTGTGGCACTGACATATATCACACTCCGAGTCCAGCCTCGCGATATTCTTCCTTATGCCCGGCCAGTAGAGCTCTCGAACCATCCTCTGATACATCTGGTATCCTCCCGAGTGGCCCACCACGGCGCTGCTGTGGAACTCATGGAAGAGAGTAGGAATGTGACTAGAAGTCCGGGGAATCACCCGCCTCCTCCGGTACAGTAGTAGTCGCTCCTCTAATGTATAGCCCGGGAAGTCCGTAGATCCCCTGTGATCGCCTCCCGAATTCACCGCAGCTCCTCATCTGCCTCAATCTCTGTTAGCAAGGCGTCGCTCCTCAACAACAACGGAATAGAAAGAGCCACCACCTGCACCCCCTCATCTCGTCGGGAAAGTGCATCTGCCGCCTTGTTGTCCGAGCCGGGTTTGTAGTGAATCTTGAACTTGTACCCGCTCAACTTAGACAACCACCTCTGGTGCTCCTCCGCCACCATGCACTGCTCCAGGAGTTACTTCAGACTCCGCTGGTCTGTTCGTACCACAAACTCCCTCCCAAGTAGGTAGGGTCTCCACTTCTGTATTAACAGCACGATTGCCATCAACTCACGCTCATAGACAGACTTCAGCCTGGCCCTGGAAGATAAGACCTGGCTGAAGTAGGCGATCGGCCGCTGCTCCTGCATCAGTACGGCCCCCAACCCGAAGCCCGATGCATCTGACTCCACCACAAACTTCTTCTCAAAATCTGGGAGTGCTAGCACTGGTACTGTCGGCATTGCCTCCTTGAGGGCCTGGAATGCCCTCGTCGCATCTTCCCCCAGCAAAAACTATCCTTCTTCAACTGTTCCGTAAGGGGCCACGCCAAGGTGCCGTGCCCCTTCACGAATAGTCGATAATACCCCGTGAGACCCAGAAACCCCCGCAAGGCCCGTAACGTCTTTGGCTACGGCCAATCCAACATAGCTGAAATCTTCGAGCGATCGGCTGCCACTCCGCCCGCTGACACAATGTGACCCAGGTACACCTGCGCCTGTCCGAAGAAGCACTTCTTCTGGTTGGCCTGTAGCTGATGGTCCTCCAGCTCCCGCAGCACTATCTCCAGATGGCCCAGATGATCCTGTAATGATGCACTGTAGACTAGGATATCATCGAAGAAGACCAGGACGAACCTCCGTAAGTAAGGTCGAAAGACCTATTCATCAGCGACTGGAAGGTAGCGGGTGCGTTCGTCAGCCCAAAGGGCATGACGAGGAACTCGTAGTGGCCTTCGTGAGTTCTGAAGGCGGTCTTCTGCACATCTTCCGGCCTCATGCGAATCTGGTGGTATCCCGACTTCAGGTCGATCTTCGAGAAAACTACCGCTCCATGCAACTCATCTAGTAGTTCGTCAATCACCGGGATGGGAAACTTGTCGGGAACAGTTTCCTTGTTGAGAGCCCGGTAATCGACACAAAATCTCCAACTGTCATCCTTTTTCTTAACCAGCAGCACTGGACTAGAAAAAGGACTAGCACTAGGACGGATGACCCCCGCCTGCAGCATCTCCTGTACCAGCTTCTCAATCTCATCTTTCTGCAATTGATGCGGACTAGGGTTTGTAGAATGGATTTGGGAATTTTATTTGAATGGAAAATAGGGTTACAAATGATAAGTAGCCAATTTTGGTAGAGTTGGCCCCTCTCCTAGCTTTTGCTAAGGGAAAAGCCTAAACTCTCTTCTAGATCTCCTCGGAGAACTCTAGGAATGTCAAAAGACGGCTACAAATTCGATACCCTAACCCTAGCCCACGCCATCACTTATATAATGATTAGGCGTGGTGCGTACAGCAACAAAAACCAAACTAATAATGCATAAAGAAATTCTCTCCCAAATCATCGGTGTGCCCAACAATTACTCCTTAGTCTTCTTGCGCCTCCTCTCGTAGGTGATAATCGTATCACATGCATCCGAATCCCAACAACCCATCCATGTAACCCATCTCTTTTGAAGAAAAGAGATGAGAATAAAGACTTGGATACAATACAACCATTGTCTCTTCTTTGTTGCTATCTTTTACTAATGTCGCTGCAAGTGATGCGGTGTGAAGGAACAGTGAGGCAATGCAACTTCTAGCGACACAACGAGTAACGCGGCAAGTCAACGTGGAGCATAATAAGTTTCGTGTTATTTCTTTTTTCAATACATACTGAAATTGAGAAAATTTTCTCCGTTTTTAGACTCTCTTCTACGTTTTGCAATTGGTTATTGGTATTGGATTCGTAGTTTAATACAACTTACCGAGAGAGTATATTTTAAACATGGTTTATGTGAACCGGTATGGTTTACATAGACATATGTATATGTGATAGGATTTTTCTATGATTTTGACGGATAAAAAGAGGATTTTTGAGGGGAAGATGAGATTTTTAAGATAAAGAAGGGATTTTTAGGGTTAGAAAGTGATTTTAGGGAAAATATGATATTTTATTGATAATAAATTGAAATAGAAAGGGGATACAAGATAAAAGTGAGTTCTTTTGAGAAGAACTCGCTCTCCCAAGCCGCCCATTAGATTGGGTGGTCGCGCTCTCCAACAGAGAGGGAGTATTTCAACCTCACACAAGATTTCTCTTCAAGATTCGACACACCCATCTAATCCCCATAGCTCCCCTATAAATACTAATTAAGAAATAAAAAATTACAGAAATAATCCTAAAGCTGAAATTTAAAAAAATAACCCTTGAAAACCGAAAATTACGAAAAGACACATACAACTCCAAAATTCCAGATCAGTGATCAAATCATTACTACATCCCCAAGGAACCAAATTGTCCTCAAGATGGTGCACGAAATCCATAGGTGTGCAAAGGATGTTCGTCTCCTTTTGGATCAAAGCTTGGATTACCTCCAACGCCTTCCGAAAGGATGTTCGTCTCTTCCATCGTCATAGGGCCATCCAAGATCTCTATCGTCCTCTGCGAAGCCCAGAAGGAGGCTACGGTAGTCGTCGAACTCCCTCATGGATCAGATGCATCCCGAAGCTAGTCGCCGGTCCTGAACGGGCCCATCGTCAACCCTCGAGGTCCCGCAGGGCCTATGGCTCAATGTCCAGTGGCCGCATGGCCCCTGGCTGCCAAGCCATGGCCTTAGCAGCCCTGTAACTGTAGGACCCTGTGGCCCTGCAGGCCCGCTCATACCACTTGATAGAATTTTTCTATGGTTTTGATGGATAAAAAGAGTTTTTTGACAAAAATATGAGATTTTTAGGATAAAGGGGTGATTTTTTGGTTTAGAAAAAGGGGTTTGGGAAAAAGATAATATTTTTATTGATAATAAACTGAAATGGAAAGGGGATACAAGACAAAGTTGAGTTCGTTCGAGAGAAACTCGTTCTTCCAAGCCGCATATTCAAGAGGGTGGTCATGCTCTCCAACAAAAAAGGGAGTATCTCAACCTCATACAAGATTTCTCTTTATGATTCAACACACACATCTAATCCCTCAAGCCCCCTATAAATACTAATCAGAAAATAACAAAATTAAAGAAATAACCCTAAAGCTGCAAATTACAAAAATAACACTACAAAATTGAAAATTAAGAAAACATCACTACAACTCCAAAATTCCAGATCTACGGTGCTATCAATATGACACATATATAATATGTTAGGTTTATATATATAGTCTGATATGACACACTGACACTGACTAAATATCCCTAATGTATCTCATGTAATTCGATATCTTATTTTCAAAGCCAAATAAATTTGATATTCGACATTTAGAACACTAATTGGGTCGCCAAATTTCTCAATTATCAATTTTTACCTTTAGATTCAGCAAGAACTTTTCGGATGATCCTATTATGTCATGCTATTAATTACCATTTAATCTTATTATGACTTTTGGCAATGTCTACTAAACTGGTTGTCATATTTGATATTTAAAACGCGTGAATTTCCTTTAAAATCACCTCTGTTTCAGTAGGAAAACTAGAATTTATGATTCTTCGGCTCTTTTTCTTGCTTATACCTGACTACGTCAACTGATCTCTTTGATGCCTATGATTTAAAACCATATGAGCCATTGCCGTTATTTATGTATAATTCTATAGCATAACCAATAATGTGACATGAGAAATTTCTGCTTTATGTCATCCAAGGTCAAAAGAACCAAAAAAGTTATCCAGAACTGTCGTTCACAATGTTATTTCCATGCATTAGAAATAAATATTAAAAAATAATACCCAAAGTGATCAAACTGTTGATAAATTAAAAATGCTAATTTTAACAAAATGCCTTTAAGTTTCACCATTTTTCAAAATATTACCATAAACTTTGAAAATAATCAAAACCTACCTTAAACTTTAATTTTTCCAAATTAATGACATTATACCTTAATCTTTAAAAACATGATCAAATTAATTCCTTCAACCGAGCGACTGCACACATGAACCTCACGCGTGGGGCGAGAACACCCCAAATCAGTAGGCGGAGCGATCAAATGAGCCGATGGGGGCAACCGGGGCCCTCGACCAACCCTAGGTAACGACGGTGCCCGGGATGATCATCATGGGCACGTGGCCCCGAGGACCACCGCCAGGTCCCATGGCCCATGGGACAGCAGTGGGAGGGGCCGCTACCACTGGGATAACGGTGTCACCCCTATGGGGTCGACGAGCTACAACGGGCGGCGAGCTCTTCTTTTCGGGCATCGACGATGATGATTGTGGGGACTTTCGAGACTTCGAAGAGAGAGGGGGCGACCAGGATTCTTCTGACAATGTAGGAAAGGACGAGCACCATCATTTGGAGTAAAAAGACGTGTGACAATTCAGTGCAGTTCGGTAGCAGGTTTTCGGAATTTCACCTTGCGGGCAAGGCGTCTTTTGGGGGGAAAGTAATCATACGATCGCATACAAGTGACATGAAAAAAAGGAGTCAAGAAGCGACGATGGCAAAACCCTATAAAGCAGTGGCAATTCTGTAATTACAGGACAATGGTATTTTTGTAACTATAGTGTAGCGATGGTTCTTTAATTACATGATAGTGACAGTTCTGTAATTTCAAAACAACGACAGTTCTGTAATTAAAGGCCGACGGCTGAAAACCCTAGGTCAATGACAGTTTGGTAATTATAGGATGGTAGCTCATTAGAGATGGATTTATTATAGATAAGAGGTGGAGATTTTGAGAGGAATGATGAAGAATATTGTAGAAAAAGTATAGGTGTTATTTAGATTAGATTATCCATAGTTTAATTGGGAGAGTGGTCATTAATTCAAGGTAAATATTGCATATTTGACCCCTTATTTATTATCATTTTGTGCGCAGCATAAATGATGCATATTTAGCCTCTAATACAAGCGTATTTAAATTATTAATAATTATTAGAGAAATTTATTTATTAATGCACAAAATACAATTTTACTAATTATTTTTGTTCTCATATTTTCAGATGAAGATCTCAATTTTACAATTCCAACGACTATTTTTCCATATTTTTCTGAGATATGTGATATTTTCTATGCATTTTAGAAGGCAAACATGATTTTCTGAAATGAAAAGGACATTTATGACATCATGATGACGTCAGCAATGTGCAGAAACGCAGGAATCCGGTTTGGAGCGGGTTTTGAGCAGATTTTGACCCTTTTTGACTTCTAAACCCACTAGGAATCCTTTGCCTATATATACGCGGTTTTGGTGACTTCTGGGAGATCAAACGACGTCCAAAAATTCACAAAAATACTCGACATTTTCGTCTTTTAAAGGGGACGTCAGGGAGATGGCTGCAGCAATAGGAAAAGTCAACAGTACCTCTGGAAGGAGATTTTAGGGTTCACTTGAATGCTTTGGTGATAAAAATCTCAACTTTCTTATTGTATTGAATTAGATTCTTGTATTAGAGATCAAAGATGATGTTTTTCTTAATAAAGCTTAAATCTTTTCTTTCAATGTTTGGCTAATTCTTACATGTATAGGTTGTGATGTAGTTATGGTTATGTGATGTTTGATGTTAATGTCTTTTCGCCCTACTTTCACGACAGATCGTGTGTTTTATTGATTTCTACTTATCCTATATATGTGAGCATGATCATTGTCGACGTGAACATGCTTAAATCGAATATGACCCTAGTAAGACTTATTCGTAATGCGATCTTAGCGGACGTAACGTGATCCAAGAGGACACTTATGCTTATTTTCTTTATGAAATCGATAATTTACTTGATTACTTTTTGGCACTATTTTATACGCTTTATCGTCATACTTTCCGACATACTCATGCCATATAGCCGGATGAAACATTGAGTTACAGAAAAGACATTAATAATCATTGATTGCAAACACCCTCATGAAATCACAACTGGCACATATCTTCATATTGGTACCCTAGTATCAACTTCACCGTAGTTATCTTAGAATCGTTTTTAGTATTTAAAACTCTTGACACCATTATCTCATATTCGAAAGATGGTAGTTTCTTATTAGATAGGTATTTTTTATAAACTGAAATTTGTGGTTTTACAGGTCAGTTCTCCCGCGGATACGATGCCTGAACTCCCCAGAATTTTATTACTTGTTGGATCTCTTAAACTTGGGAGTGGTGCTCACATCTTTTAAGACGAGTCTGTCATCCTCTCGAATTGAGACCAAAAGTTTATAGTACCACGAGTTATCAAATAAAAATCCTATTTTTGCCCTATTTTATTCCACAAATCTATCCCCAATCATATTAACAATCAAATCCAAATTATGTGAATTTCCATGTAAAAAATGCTAAAAATATCTTTCATTTTTAGAAGATATTTATCATAATTTTAATGTAAAACTCTTCCTAGCACCCAAAAAGGTCCTTGTTTGGAGGAGTTTTAACCCTCTAACAGAAACAAAGATTCTGAACGACGTCCAAATTTCAAGTTTCTAGTGTGAAGGGTCTCCTTCATATGATCATATCTCACGTTTGGCATCAAGTAGTACCCTAATGAATCAAAAATGTAGTCCATTTTGGAATCAAGTGCTAGAGTATTAAAAATAAATAAACAAATAAACTGATTTACAAAAACTTACCAACGCAACAAAGAAACGGGCAACCACATATGATGATTTGATATCAGGATACTGCATCCAGCTCTTCCTAACAGCCATGCGCTCCGCAAAATGATTTGTAGCAGACAGAATGCCGATGAAAAGATGAATTGGACCCTTAGGAAGCGGAGAAGATTTCCATTTTTCAGAGAATTCCAGGACATTCTGAAAACTAGGATGAGATTTCGGCAGAGAAGTGGCATACATTGAATGCACCTCCACATTTCCTTTGACTGCTAAACCTGTTGCATCTTCAAGAATGAATCCCTAGAAGAATGTAGCCATGATAAGATATCAACCTTTGTAAGAAGAGAATGTGGTGTGATGAGTAAAATGACATGGAAACTGTGGTCTACTGATCATACAAGAACTTAAAGAGGCATGTATACTAGCTCTATAAACCCATGCATATATTTATCATTTACACTTTATTTGGAAATTATGATTTACGCTTGAGATAGCATAGCTATTGGCACTCAAAATATGAAGTAGTTAGCAAAATACATGATAATACATACCGGCCGATACTGGAACGAGGTAATATGACGACCTCCAATGTAAATGTGATATCCTTCCATGCCAGCTTGAATTGTCAGGACAAACAGCCTACCCTCTACAAAAGGAAAAGGCCATGTCATCTCCGGTTTCTTTGCACGACCTATGAACCGATTCAACCATGAAGCTGGTTTGGATTCCTTCAAGTCAACATTACTACCATGTTCCCATTTCTCACACTTGTTGTATCCATCGACTGTCCAAAATAAAAATCCAAAATAGTGCATTTTAGCAAAATATGCTAGTCTGAAGATAAAAGAGGTAGAATGCAGTGTCACAATTCACTTCAGAACTACCGTCCAGTAAAAAACAATGTCAGAGCAGACAAAAAGATGTAAAAGATCATCATACTCTCAAGCCCAATGCAATTCTTAGTTCAGAAGTTTAAACCTCAGCCACACATTTCTCCACTGCACTTAATGTGCACTATTCAATAACAGTGTTTATGTAGAAGTTGATATCCAATTGAATTGAGCATACTCCAAAGTCTTGCTTGCTCCATATACTAACCCAAATATACACCTGCAGGAGTTAACTTCTATGTACAAAATCATAAATACCAACTAAATCTGGAGCCACATGACAATATTAACTAAGAGTAAAACTCGCCCAATTGAATAGAGTTGCAAATGTGCAGATAAAATGAAGATACCCATAATCTCTCCTCTTGGTTACAATTCGTGATCACACTTCCTTTTTCAAAGGTTTTCATCTACCCATGATATGTAAGACATTTCTCCTTACCAAATATTGTTGTGTCTAACACGTCCAAACATGACATGTGTGTCCATCCATGCCTGACGCTTACAAACATGTCCTTTGTCACTCACCATAAAGAACGTACCACATAAATATGTTACGCCATATTCAGACAAAAGAGACCGTTTTATAGATCATTTTACTTAGTTAAGTTCTTATATAAATATAAATCACACATATTTATATAAGCCAAACTTACATATATGCAAAAGGAATATACATTTACAGTGGTGTCCTCGTGTCTAGAATTTGAATGGTTGCTAAGGGCCTGTTCTTTTGCAAGAAAGTATAATTGGGAAAGTTGAGGAAGTGTGGAATCTGATGAGAGAGAAATTGTTGTGTAGTGTGTTCTTTTGTTGGAAAGTGGGGTTGGATTTTGGAGTTGGAAAGTTGAGATGGGTCCCACTCCGTGTAGTGTGTTCTTTTGGTTGAAGAAAGTTGGATGAAGAAAGTGGTGCGGGGCCCACTCAAATTTAAATTATTAATTTTAAAACTAAAATAATTAATTAAACTAAACTAATTAATAATTAAAATATTTAATAATTAATTTGTTCTAATTAATTGCAAAATTAAAGTGCTAATGTCCCTCCCCAACCCCGCTACAGGACCTCCCACTCACGCTACCTGCATCAATCGGATGCACAGCCGCCGAAGGCAAAAAAAATTTAAAAAAAACCGAAAAATCCCGTTTCGATTTGACCTGAGAGAGTCTGGGGCCCAGCAAACGGAAGAAATCTTTGTATTCCCCGCGTTTCACGGAGATTGCAGGGGGAAGGTGAGATTCCAAAATTTAGCCTCCACATCAGCATGAAATCCCAAACGCAACCGAACAGACCTACAGATTTTGGGCTTGGAATCCCATCCTAAGTCTCAGACCACTTCATCTTTTTACTTAGTTCAGTTCTTATTTAAGTACAAATTACACAGACATACACACGTCGGATACACATTTCATCAGTTTACGTAGTCGAGTTCTTATATGAATAATATAAATCACACATGCAAGTGTACCGAAGACCATGTTTCATCATTCTACATAATTAAGTTCTTTTATATACATACATACACACACACACATATGATCATGTGCGAAATTTTTTTCCAATGTTAAAACATATATATATATAGGAAAATTTTCAAATGCAAACATTTCGCACGGAATTTCCCGTGGGGAAATATTTTTAATTTGTTTTCAAAAAAATTCCTCATTAATTTCACGTTGTTATATACCCCTCAAAAATAATGGTTGAAAAATAATATGATTTAACCTTTGATCAAGTTATTACAAAAAGTTCTATTATTTTGAAATCGTTAAATTTTGTAACGGGTGGATCGGTGCTCAAATCCTCCTAAGGTTCACCCATTATTTTCCATAGGGCATATAATTGTATGGATTAAACATAAAAAAAGTGCAAAATTTTTTCTAAATAAGATGAAAAGTTTTTCGCACGAACATTTAGTGCGAAATTTTCGCACCAGAATACTACAATATATATAGGTAAAGTGTTCCTAGGGTGACTCCTTAAATGAAATCTACGGGGTGACCCTTAGATGAAATCTAAGGAGTCGCCCCCATTTTCCTCCATATTCCACATATTTTTTTGAATTTTTTTCATGAGATTGTTGTTCACCTCACGGATGATCAACATACCAAAAATCATGTCATTCCAATACTTTAAGAGCTCACATCTACCACTTCAGCATGTTTTCAGACCGTTGAAATTTCAAGGGTAGATGATGGCTCTAAAAGCATTGCAATGACTTGATTTTTGGTATGTTGATCATCCATGATATGAACAAACCCATTAAAAATAAAATCCAAAAATGTGGGATATGAGAGAAAATGGGGGCGACTCCTTAGATTTTATCTTAGGAGCCACATTAGGAACACTTTACCCTATATATATACACACACCCCCCCCCCCCCCCCCCCCGAGAAAATAATGGTTGAACCTCAAGGAGATTTGACCCTCGATCAAGCCTTTACAAATTCAACGTGTTCATAATAATTAAATATTTTGTACCAATTCGATCAAGAAGCACATGGTGGGATTTTCTTGATTTTTAGTATGTTTGTGTATTAACATATTAACAGTGTGGATCATTTAAACCCCCCCCCCCCCCGCAACTTTTTTCTCGCACTTTTTATATCAAGAAATTTTTTCACATGAAAATATGCACACACACACACACACATCTCTCTCCCCCCCCCCCAAATCTCACCAAACTAACATATATGCAAAAGAAATATACATATTCATCGATGTTACTGTGGTGTTTAAGACCTTGTTTCTATATTTAAGTGCCACATCCGTGTTCATGTCTTCAAATCATGGTTGCCTACATCACCCATGTGAGAAGTGTTCTCACACAACTAGATTACCAAAAGGCAACTCCGCAAAGCCCTTTCTTTTATCAAAAGGTTAGTCCTCAAGGCCACATATTATGCCATAACAAGAAAACTATTCATTGGGCCACAACAAAACAAATATGATGATTGTAGTATGCTACAACAAATGAGAATATCATCGCAATTTCCTTTATATTTGAACAAAAATGTGGAGTCAATACATGTGATAAACTACACCACAGTCCGCTGGGGAGTAGCCACTAGCCTTACGGCAAAACGAAGAGTCGGCCTGCTGGGGGGAGTAGCCCCCATCCATACGACAATCCGAAGGGTAGTTTTGCTGGGAGAGTGGCCCCCAGCCTTATGGCAAACCCGATGGGTCAGTCCGTTGGGGGAGTGGCCCCAGCCTTACGACAAACCCGATGGATCGGCCCGCTGGGGAAGTAGCATAAGCATTACAGCCGATCTGAGTTTGGTCGGTCCACTGAGGGAGTGGCCCCAGTCTTACGGCAAACCGCTTGGTCGGCCCGCTGGAGGAGTTGCCCCAGCCTTACGGTTGATCCGAGTTTGGTCGGTCCGCTGAGCGAGTGGTCCCCAGCCTTACGACCAATCCAAGTTTGGTCAGCCCGCTGGAGGAGTTGCCCCACCCTTACAACAAACCGATGGGTCGACCTACTGCGGGAGTGGCCCACAGCTTTACGGCCGATCTGAGTTTGGTCGGCCCGCTGGGGGAGTGACCCGCAGCCTTACGGTCGATCTCAGCTCCAGCTCCAGCTCCCATCTGGATCACAGCTCTGGCTCCGGCTCCGGCTCTGGTCTGGATCCCGGCTCCGGCTCCAGCTCCCAGTTCCAGCTTTAGCTCCAGCTCTAGCACTCGTCTGGATCTAATCTCCAGCTCCAGCTTCGGCTCCAATTTTCGTCTGTGTCCCAGCTCTAGCTCCAGCTCGTACTGGGTCGGTTGGCCTCATATAGTCGGGTTCCTTCGGTGGACTCACTGCTTAGGTTGAGAATGTGATTTCTCAGCGAGCCTGAACCTCTCGAGGAGCTCGACAACTTTCTTTCCTGTTCTCGTGCCCTCAAATCAAGGTCATCCAACTGAAAGTCAGCATCCCAGTCCTCTTCCTAACAGAAGTCTCGATCACAGGATCAACGAATCGAAGATTGCGCAACAGAACCACGCAAGTCCACAAATGGTTTTGCAATTTACGCCTCCAAGACTCGAAACTGTAGTGATGTCCTACGCGGAATCCATTCATTGTATCGAGAAAGAGAAGCACTGGATCGGGAGCGGAGCGGAGCAGATCGTCGGGGCAAGCTCGTTGTTGAACTATGCTTCGCCGTCGATGTTGAGGCTGATGAAAAATCAAAGGCGCATGGACTCCATACTGATGGTAGATCGATCTCAGATCATGTCGATGTTTCGCCTCAGTGATCATGGCCTCGTCCTCGACTTTGTCCCGCTGGGAGAGTGGCCCCAGCCTTACGATAAACCATTGGGTCGGCCCACTGAGTGGCCCCAGCCTTACGATCGATCCAAGTTTTTGGTTGGCTCGCTTGAGGAGCGAACCTCATCCTTACGGCAAACCGTTGGGTCGGCCCGCTGGAGGAGTGGCCCCCAGCCTTATGACAGACTCGTCGAGCTAATCTGTGGTACTGCACGCTTTAGTAAAAATAAAGTGTAGGAGAAGGTCGATCAAATGCCCACTTAGGGTACATTTGTCGAAGATATGTCAGCTCAGTAAAAAGTATGTTAGAAAAAATAGTAACCAAAATAAGTAGAAGAGTTTGTTTGTTTGGATTGTTTTACCGATAATACCTCAACCAAGTCGTTGGATGAGTTTGGATGGCAGAGATAGTACAAATCCTCCTATGTATGTCATTCTGGCCCCCTCCACGGCTCAGGTTTGCCATGTGAAGTGAGAAACCCGAGTTGTTCGAAATTGTGCTCATTGCGTTGACACTGGTCGGTCAGATGGGTTTGATCCATTTTTCTCTGGGGAGAATTTGGTGAGCAGCCAGACATGGGGGGAGCCAGCAATCAGGAGAAAGAACTAGTTCAGTTTGGTTTAGAGGCTGAGGTCGTAAAGCATCCGTTGAGGACCAGTGAGCCCCAAGATGATGGATGCACCATGGGAGACTAGGTCAACGGTGCAAGTCCACCGGCTCCCTTCTGGTAATAGATCAGGGCTGCAGATAGGGCTGTTGACGAACGAGCTTGAACAGAGAACTTGGTTTTGTTCATGAACAAAATCCATGTTCAAGCTCTGTTCGTTTACTAACCGAGCTCTAAAAACATGTTCAAGCTTGTTCGTTAAGCTTACTAAACGAACGTAAACAAACGTAAACGAACATTTACCGAGCTTGTTTACGAGTAGTTCATCGAACGTTCTGTTTCTTAACAAGACTTTTCGAGCTTGTTCGTGAACATGTTCGTGAACACACAATCAATCTTGTTCATGAACAGATTTTCAAA
Organism: Scilla litardierei; assembly: GCA_030789695.1. Lineage (NCBI taxonomy): Eukaryota > Viridiplantae > Streptophyta > Magnoliopsida > Asparagales > Asparagaceae > Scilla > Scilla litardierei. The sequence continues at coordinate 162,319,546 of CM061139.1, forward strand.
CAAACAAACGCCAATTTTTTAATCAGAAATAATAATATTTAACCATAATTGCCAATGACTAAATCAATTAAATAAAAAAAATATTTACAGGACAAAAACAAACAAATCCAGCATAATAGCTCCATAAATCACATTCCAAGCATACATTCCAAGCATAGTAAAATATAGTATTTGTCTAAATGCAATACAATGTAAGGACCCAATATTTCAACAATTCCACCATCAATGTATTATAATGACCATACCAAAAGACAGCATGATTTTTATCGTATGAATATTATGTTTGCCTTAAGATGAGAACAAATTCTTGTCTTTGCATATGAATACTATGAATACTATGAATACTTAACGAGCTTGTTCACAAATACTTAAGAGCTTGTTCGCGAACACTTAACGAGCTTGTTCATGAATATAAATGAACGAACACGTTTATATTCAAGCTCTGTTCGTTTACTAACCGAGCTCTTAAAATCTGTTCAAGCTTGTTCATTAAACTTCCCGAACGAATGTAAACGAACATGTAATATGCTTGTTCACGAGTAGTTTGTCGAACGTTCTGTTCGTCAACAGCCCAAGCTGCAGATACCATCCTCGCTGCAAAACTTGCAACAGTGCTTCAAACTGATTCTTCGCCTCTTGTGGGTTTGGAGATGAGTGGCAGTGAGCATATCTCAGGCCATGCCACACAAAGATAGGCCGAGCAAAGTGAACGAAGTCCCTGGGTCTCGGATCAATAGAGGGCAAATCCCTCAGGTCATGACATTGTGCCAAGACCCATTAGGGGCCTATCGCCAATGGTGGGCAAGCCGAATACATGAACGGAACTTCATGGCCAAAATAACGGCGACGAAATCCCATGGGTCTCGACCAAAGATAGGCCGAGCCCTGTGGGGTTGCAGCCCCATGGCAAAACCCCAGGCAAAGGGGCGCACAGCCTCGACGAGGCGTGCAGCCTCACGGCAAGCAATGGGGTCAGACCTCCATAAGCTGTGACACCACAATCCGATCGGCAACGTCGAAACCTCTGAGAATAAGCCTTTGTTCGACGCTGCAGTCCAGTGGCGGAGGGGACTCGAAGTCAAGACACCATGGAGGGAAGGAATCCATAAGCTCGACAGGGGGATGCTCCTCAGCTCGGCACTTGGCAGCATGACAGGGGGACATCTCGGATGCTTGGCAGGGAGGGCAGTGCAAGCTTGGCATGCTCGGATGAATCCGAGCTCAAACATGGCCCTGAAACCTGGAGAGAAGCGACAAATAACATAAAGAAAGAGGGACTAATGTGTTTAAAGGAGAACAGACCCAATTGCAGGAGACTATTCGTCGTCGATATGGGAGATCAGCTTCGTCAAATCGGTCGGCAGGGAGTGCGATCAGCAGCTCATCATAGAGCCATTAGGCTTGGCATCTCCCCAAGCTCGACAAAATCGGCTCGCCGTTTAGACTCGAAGATGAACCTCGGATAAGGATAGGCTCCGATCTGTAAAAAAAGTCTTCCCATGACCAAGCATCTTCTTACATGCATGTCAACAAACGAGAAAATCATCAGAGGCTCTGCTCTCCTTCCTCGGGGTGACGATTGCAAATGCATCACCACAGATCTCTACGATGCAATTGTCGAAGATATGAGTAGTCCTCAGGTTCGGCCCAAGAGCAATCACACATGTATAGTCTCAGACATCTCCATCTCGCTAGCCGAGAGGCAACCAGAGACCACGCCGGCCAACCCCAACGGAGTAGTTTTTCTCCTCAACGGATAGAACAAAGCAAGATGTGATTCCTTGTTCTTGACCCTGAATTCGATAGGCAAATTAAGGGGCTCGACCAAACCATTGGGAAACGTGGAGGGGATTTGGATGTTGAGCAATGATCCGAAGAGAACCATCCTGATATCCGGCTTCAATTGCTTCTTCAATGCATCGACGATGCTAAGCCCAACGGGGTGGTGATGATGATCTCGTTGTTTGCATGAGCAGGACAAAGAACGAGAAAGTTTTTATTGAGTTTCACGTCTTCTCTTCTTCATTTTGGGTTTGAAATAAGGAGGAACAGTCCCAATTGAGCTTTCTAGAAGCTTTAAAAAGAAATATTCCATCTTTCTCTCCATGAACCGGTTTTTTGCTCAGAATCCCTTTAGCGATGTTGCCGAAGATTTTGCCGTTTGGAAGATGGGAAGGATTTGCTGCAGAGGACCCATTCTAAGCCTTTCTCGCTGAAGATGATCAAGGTTTTCTGATGTTCTTGGCTCTGCAATCAAGTGGTGCCTTGACATCGAAGCTTGGGTCCTTCTCTTTCATGGCGGGTATCCAGCGCTTGTAGAGCAAGCGGATGAGGCCATCAGATCTCTGAACCACGGGTCGGACCCACCATTGGTCTCGTTCCTTTGCCGGATCAAGAGGTGGAGATCTCAATCTTGGCCGCTGCCGTTAGTGATGGGCCAGCCGAAGAGGAAGCTGGACTCAGATGGGGAGTTCGCTTGGGCGGCGACGATCGCATCGATGCACCGGTAGACGATGTTGAGGTCTTCATTGAGAGGGGAGAGGGTCTCACATGACCTTAGGGCTCTGGTGGATCCTTCGAGGCTTCGCAACACAAACTAAGCGAGGAATCGCTCGGTTCGAGAGATGAGGTTATCCTCGGAGAATTCTTCAGTCATTCCGAGGTATTTGGCCGTGCCCCAGAGGGCGGGGACATTACCGGCGTTGAGATCAATTGCCGCTAGGAGCGAGGTAATGATTGTTGCTCCTTCGGGAGGTGGCCTTTTAGGCATTGATTCGTGGAATAAGTCATCGTCGGTGTGGTTGATGACGTGCATGTTGACTCGTTCACACAGATGGTGCCAGATGTTTTGTAGTGTTTTCTCACCACATGTCGGTAGTTGGGTAGTCCAGCGGTCGTTGCTGACGTGGAAGACGAGGATGAGCCTCGGGACTGATCGGCTGAGCAGACTCTGATGCGAGGATGCTCAGGGCTGAGCAATAGGTCGTCGAAGGGAACTTCGGCCAGACAATATTTTCGGCGATCTGCGAGATCAAAAGCTCGTCAGGGGGTCGGTCTGGGGTCCGACCAAATCCCCTCCGATGCTTAAGTCAGGAATTGACTCAAAAGAGGCTTGGTGGGGCTAGGTCCAACCCGTTGGGAGGCCGCCCGCTAGTCCTCCGATCGAGCAATGTAAGAAGATATAATTTTGGTAGAGTATGAATTGAGAGTTTAGGCTACCGCAGTGTTAGATCTCGTAGATCCTCCCCTTTGGTGCCGCTGGCTCCAGGCCTTCATATAGGTGAGTCCTTCCCCTCCAATGTCAAAGGCAATGATGGGACTTTATGATCGCATTGATGAGGAGGCATTTGAGGCAGCATTTGACCTGAGTAATTGTCATCATGCGGGCTTTGATTGCTGAATCAGTGGTTTTGAGTGCCTGCCATAATTGGCGAGCGCTTTGTCAACACCTCCCCTCGACACGTCCTTGTGTCCATGGAGTTTATGGCCCTCCTGCTTCGTCAGTCCGCATTAATGGAAGGTTGAATGACAATTGTCGTTGGCTCAGATTGGAGAGCGATCTCCTCAACCACGGAAGGCGGGCGGTCCGTGAGGTCCTTGGGCTAGAGCCCAGGGCTATAGTGGGCCGAGTGACTGATCGCGGTTGACTTGATTTCCCTCGGCCAGGTCAGAGGGTTGTATCAGTTGCTACACTCATGTCAAACTACGTAACCCAAAGTTTTCCAAAGAATGAAATGCTCGTCATCATAAAGGAATTCAACCAAGCACTGAAAAGTTAACTAAATAGAATTCGGGGAATGTAAACTACCTAACTCAAAAACAGCTGTGAATGAGGATTATACCTGTGTCATCGTTGCCTTCAGACGGTGACCCATCACAACGCATTGATTTTCCCCATTGCATTCGATAGCATGTATTAAGCTCGATAACTGGCTTCTTGCTCCAATCGCCCTTCAACCTCGGATTGAAATGCAGAATCCTTGGTGGGTCCTCTCCATCCACAGCCTTCAGACCCTGCAACTCCACCATAAACTGTGACACCATCACGGACCCATCTCCCGTCCCCCTCTCAACCAAATCTGGCACGAACTCCTTATGAGCATGGTTCGGCATTCCGATAACTGTAATTGATGATCCCACCTCCAGTCCACAAGGCAATAACATGATATCCTCAGTTTTTAACCCCAACTTCTTCTCATTTATGTATCTTTTTCCATTTAGAGTAACAGATGACGGGCAAGATTCCATCTTTTTCTCATCAACAAAACTTTCTCCATTCACACTCTCATTGAGATGATAGTTCTCGAGCTCCGCCCAAGCTTTCCCACCCAAATCCCAAGCATCACGAGCCATGGCCTCGAGCGCGGTGAGGTTACCGGACCAGCCGACCCGCCTATACCGCCGACGTATAATCTGGGCGATTCGGCCAAAGGTGATGCGGGCGCGGGCCTCCAGCGGATCCCCAATGGGTTTTGGAAGCGGATCATCGTAGCTAAGCTTACGGTTTAGGGTTTCGTGGTAGACCGAGTTCAACTGCGGGCGATCGAGGCCGTCGAATCTACCGCCATCAATCTGAAGGAAGTGGCGGAACCTAATGGCGACGAAGAGAAGGTAGCAGGCAGCGACGGCAATGAGGAAGTGGGAGCGCTTCCATTTTCGAGGGTTTCTGAAGTTAAAAGCTTCGACACTCTTCGATCTCTTCATCGGAGTTTGGGAATTAAAGAGAGAATAAACCCTAGGAGATCGAGACGATCTCCGAGGGCCAACAGTCAAAAAATGGAAATTTTCGGGGATTTATATGGGAAAGAACAGAAGAAACGGAGGGCAGAGGAGAAAGAGGGAGACGAGGCCGTTTCCTTCTTTTGAACTGGTCGATATTTAATGATGCCCTGGTATTTAAATTATCCAAAAAAATATTTTAATTCTTTTATTGTTGGTGCAACCGTGCAGGAGATAATTGTCGCTTTTTATTAGTATTTACCATAGTTTAATAAGCATTAAAGATGCAAATTTTATTAAGGAATGAATTTAATTCAACGTAATTTAATCATGGAAATTGATATGCGAACAGACCAAATTCTTAAGTTCACACGCCTAAAATTTTGAACATTGTTATTTTTTACTTTGCACCAGCACACACACAGACACACATATTTAACCAATTTTCGAAAAAGTCCTTATTCAGTGCACGATGAGGGGGATGGCGGACGACTTGATGGGGTTGGGGAGAGGGTGACGAATGATGGGAGGAGCTGGGAGGAGGCGAGAGAGAAGGAGCTGGGGAGGCGGTGGACGAGGGGAGGGGCTGGAGAGGTGACAGTGGAGCGGAGGCGGATGGAAGCGGGGAGGGGGGCGACAAACGAGGAGCTGGGGAGGCAGTTGATGCGGGGAGAGGGCTGACGAGGGAGGGGTGGCCCCGCCGGCTATCCTCTCTCCGCCAATTCAGAGTTCAGAGTTTTTAATGGCACACTTGTAAACTATTCAATGGCACAGCTGTAAATTTTGAATGAAGTCAATAGTTAAAGATGAAAAGTTTCAAAGACAAACGTGTAAATTTTGAATGATAAACTTGTAAATAAGGGCATGTTCAACAACTTGAAAGTGGTCTAGAAAGTGCGGAAAAAACACTGTTTGATACACTGTTCCTCCTTGTATGCCAGTTTCAAAATGGGATTCAAGGGACTGATGTTACTTTGATCCAAAAAAATTTGGAGGAATTTCGCCGCACTGGCTCCAACATGGAGCCCATGTGGAGAAAATTTTCTCGCGAATGAAATTGATGGAAATTTCATGGATTACATCGCGAAAATTTGAATGTGATGCACATTTTTTCTCTCTCATTCCTCCCCGCCAATTGCAGCACCCCGTTGGAATTTTTTTCCCCGCTTGCGGCAAGAAGCGAACAGTAGACGCTGCAAAATTTTGTCGCCTTGAACTGTTCACTCCTCACAGTTAATTAATTAGGTTACTTATTTAATTGTTTTTAGCCTAATTAAATAGTTTAATTATTTCTAACCTAATTAATTAACCCGTTTTAATTAACATGGCTTTGAGACATGAACAATGTTAATTAATTAAACGGTTTAATTAATTAGGTTAGTTTTTATTAATTAGGTTAGTTTAAAAAATAATAATTTATAATTTATAATTTCTACTAATATTTATATTTTCTATTAAATAAATAATATTTAAACTTGTCATTTAAGTTAAAAATAATTTAAATTAATTAAATTAGGATAATTATAAGTAAATTATTATTTCAAACTCTTAAACCCCACATGAAACATTCGCATAAAACTTTCAAAACCAAAGAAACACCAAAAGGTTTCGTAGGACCCGCAACAAACTCTCAAACGCACTTTCCAAGCCACTTTCATGCCCAAAGAAACAAAAATATTTACTTTTCTCACTTCAAGACTCGACAACTCATCAACTTTCCAAATACCACTTTCAAGTTAAGGAACAGGTCCTGAATGGTATGTGAACTGAGCAAAACAGCTCTGTTCGCATTGCAATTCCCTTAATCTTTGTTGTGTACTAGGGTCCTGTTCCACAACTTGAAAGTGGGTTTTGGAAAGTTGATGAATGTGTGGAATCTTGGATCGAGAAAAGTAAAGTTTTTTGTTCCTTTGGACTTGAAAGTGGTGTGGAAAATGGGTTTGAGAGTTTTATGTGGGTCCCACAAAACTTTCTAGTGTTTCTTTGGAATTGAAAGTTTAATGAGAATGCATAATGAGGAGTCCACGGTTTAGAATTAATAAATAATTACTTGTAATTATTCTAATTTAAATAATTTAATTTATTTTTTAAGTTATTTACAAATGTAAATGTTAATCATTATTTTATTTAATTGAAATTAAAATAACTAAATCTAATTTAGTTATAAACTAACCTATATAATTAAACTAATTATTAAACCAACATTTTTAATAATAATAATAAAACTAATCTATTTAATAATTAACTGACATATTTAATTGACAGTTAATTAACCCGTCACAGCCCTATAATCCCTAATGGGACAAAAAAATGTCAGTTCTCAATGCATAATGCCTTCGACGAATTAAAAATTAAAAAACAAAGAGGCGCCTGCGATTCGCCGAGAGAAATGAGAGAGAGAACGAGTGGGACCCGCGTCAACTTTCTCAGCTGCAATTCGCGGGGTTTACGACGATTTCGATCACGAAAAGTTTGCCTCCACCTCGGATCCACATCGACGACAACAAGGCAAAAAGTAATGAGAAAGTTTTCGACGAAAGAAACATAGAACGAGCTTTTGTCGCCGGAAAAGTGGCTACAGTGGAGGAATAGTGGATGAATATGGACTCAAACAGTGTTTCCTCCCATTTTTAGCCAACTTTCAAGTTATGGAATATGTCCTGAGTGATAACTTGGCGTTAAGGAAATGCCAACAAGATTTTTTTGTTTGTCCCAGCCCGCCAAGCACGTGCGGTCACGTGCTATGCTCTCGTTGGTTGTATCTGATCCGCATCAACGTCATTAACTAAAATTTTCATGGAAAATAACCGCCTTGTTGTAAACTTGGCGGCTATGGAGACCATAGCCCTATATTTATAGTGGTAGGGTTACATAATGGGTGGATACCCACTAACGGGTAGGCCCACCAAGAAGCCCGTTTATAACACTTCCCCTTATCCATCCATTGTTGTAAGCCATGGTGAACACTTCAGGGTTCATGAAGCTTGTTTGATCATGGGGTTGGAGATACTTCTGGATCTCTAAGTTTAAGAGTGCTTGCCTCATTAAAACCTTTGCCAAGGAAAACCCAGTGGGAAAAACCTGTGGCTAAGGGAAAAGAGTACAAGTCTCTGTAACTTCCCCTGATCGATGGATAACATCAGTGGTGGATACTTCTGGATCCTGAGTTAATGTGGCTGCCTCGTTAAAACCTTTGACTGTGGAAAACCCAGTGGGAAAAACCAACAGTCAAGGAAAAAGAGTACAGCACTACGTTAACTCCCCCTGATAAGTTCAAGCTTCAGGCTTGTACATCTCTCAGCTGTCTCATCCCAATTCCTAGTACAAGTTTTCTAAAGGTACTGCGAGGCAAAGCTTTAGTGAATAGGTCAGCCAGGTTGTTGCAGGACTGGATCTGCTGGATGTCGATCTGGTTGTCCACTTGCTGTTCATGCGTCCAGAAGAGCTTGGGGGAAATGTGCTTCGTCCTGTCACCTTTGATGTAGCCACCTCGTAGTTGAGCGATGCATGCAGCATTGTCTTCGTACATGGTAGTAGGCCCAAGATCTCCCGTCTTCAGGCCGGTGGTCTTGAGGATGTGGTTGATGACTGATCGAAGCCAGAAGCATTCTCTGCTAGCTTCGTGGATCGCGATGAGCTCAGAGTGGTTGGACGAGGTCGCTGTGGATGTCTGCTTCACGGATCTCCATGAGATGGCCGTCCCACCGTATGTGAATACGAAACCGGTCTGGGACTTTGCGGTATGTGGGTCGGACCTGTATCCCGCATCTGCGTAACCGACCAGGTCGGCGGATACACCTTTCTTGAAGTATAGTCCCATGTCTACAGACCCTTGGAGGTAGCGCAGAAGTTGTTTCACTCCGTTCCAGTGGCGCTTTGAGGGCGCTGAACTGTATCTGGCTAGTAGATTTACTGCGAACGCTATATCGGGACGCGTGCAGTTTGCCAGGTATAGGAGTGCTCCAATTGCACTTAAGTAGGGTACTTCAGGACCCAGTGTTTCCTCCCCCTCTTCCAGCGGTCGGAAGGGGTCTGTTTCAACATCCAATGATCTGACAACCATTGGTGTGCTAAGCGGATGACATTTGTCCATAAGAAAGTTCTTCAGCACTTTCTTTGTATATGTCGATTGGTGTAACAGGATTCCTCCGCTTAAATGTTCAATTTGTAGCCCTAGGCAAAACTTCGTTTTGCCGAGGTCTTTCATCTCAAAAGTCTGTGTGAGACTTTTGGATATCTCATCTATCTCTGCAGGAGATCCGATGATGTTCAAGTCGTCTACGTAGACGGCGATAATTACGAATCCTGTTCCCTTTGCTCGTATGAAGATGCAAGGGCAGACTTCATTTGTTGTGAATCCTTGTTGCACTAGGAATTCACTCAGCCTGTTGTACCACATTCTACCTGACTGTTTGAGACCATACAGTGATCTCTGGAGTTTGACAGAATAGACGTCCCGAGGTCTTTCTGTCATTTTTGTCGGTAGTTTGTATCCGTCTGGGATTTTCATGTAGATGTCCTTATCTATATTTCCGTATAGGTATGCAGTCACAACGTCCATGAGCTGCATATCCAGACCTTCCTTCGTGGATAGGCCTATGATGAAACGGAAGGTGATCGCGTCCATGACCGGAGAATAGGTATCGTCATAGTCTATTCCTGGTCGTTGGGAAAAACCTTGTGCAACAAGGCGCGCTTTATAGCGCACGATCTCATTATTCTCATTTCTTTTTCTCACGAATACCCATTTATATCCCACAGGTTTAACACCTTTTGGTGTTAGGACTACAGGTCCAAAGACTTGGCGCTTCGAGAGTGAGTCCAGCTCTACTCCTATTGCCTCGTTCCACTTTGGCCAATCCTCTCTGCGTTTACATTCTGCTAGAGAGCGTGGATCGGTCTCATCGTCGTATTCAGTGACGTGAGTGGCAATAATGAGCGCGAAGTTATCATCGATGATTGTGCTTTTTCTGTCCAGTACCTCCCCGGTACGTACATAGTTTAATGAAATTTCTCCTATATTTTCCTCTTCAGGGGTTGTTAGGAGTGGAGAGGTAGCTGGGCTGAGCTCAGCATCCTGTGGTGGTATCGTTATTGTTGCTCCAGGATTTTTCCTCTTTCGAGGATTCTTATCTTTGGAGCCTGGGGGTCGTCCTCTTTTTTGTTGAGGTACGACCGCTTCTGCTGCAGGTGGATTGCATCCATCTTTGGGTATGTCAATCCTAGCTGGCGTATTTGCAGCAGGGACGTGTGATCTGACAATCTTCTGGTTGTCAGTGAATTTATCCGGTAAAATGTGAACTGTGTTCTGAATTTGAAGGATCTTCAGGATCTCTTCTTCACATTGATTTGTGCGCGGATCAAAATGGGATAAGGTCTTTGTGTCCCATGTAATGGTCTTTGAAGCTTCTGGCTTCTGTGTGTTAATGCCTAGTTTTGGAAAAATGCTTTCATCAAACTCACAATCTGCTAGACGCGCTTTAAAGGCGTCCCCTGTAAGGGGTTCGAGGTATCTAATGATCGATGGTGAGTCGAAACCAATATAGATACCAAGACGCCGTTGAGGACCCATCTTGGTCCTCTGCGGTGGTGCTATGGGGACATAGACAGCACATCCGAATATCCTCAAGTGAGAGATATCGGGCGGGTTCCCATATGCAAGTTGCATCGGAGAATAAGATTGACTACCTGACGGTCGTAATCTTATCAGCGATGCAGCGTGCAGTATGGCATGTCCCCATGCACATACCGGCAACTGGCATTGCATTAACAATGGTCTAGCGATCCATTGTAGTCTCTTTATGAGAGATTCGGCCAACCCGTTCTGGGTGTGAACATGAGCTACAGGATGTTCAACTTCTATGCCGGTTGCTTGGCAGTAGTCTAGGAAGACTTGTGAGGTGAATTCCCCAGCATTGTCCAGACGCAATTTCTTGATCTGGTTGTCTGGGAAATGTGCCCGCAATTTTATAATTTGTGCAAGTAGCTTTGCAAAGGCTACGTTGCGGGTGGACAAGAGGCACACATATGACCATTTTGAAGATGCGTCGATTAGTACCATGTAGTACCTGAATGGTCCACTTGCGGGGTGAATAGGCCCGCAAATGTCACCATGTATTCTCTCTAGGAAGCTTGGAGACTCAGAGTCCACCTTCAGGGTGGATGGTCTCGTAATCAATTTCCCTTTGTAACAAGGGGGGCAAGGATTTGCACCCTTCCGAAGTAGCGTCAGGCTTTTCGGATTAATTCCACGGGATTGGGATATGATGCGACGCATCATATTCCTTCCAGGGTGTCCTAGTCTATCGTGCCAGAGTTTGAATTCTGGTTGATTTTGGCACTTCTGGTGCTCCAAAGTGTTTGCTTCCATTCCTCTGATCCTTGTGTGGTAGAGACCCGACGGGAGTCCCTCGAAACGTTCGACGGTGTTTTTAGCACCGTTTTTATGGAACGTTACATCAAGGTATTCACTGTTTCCTTTGCTCACCGTTTCTAGGTGGTATCCGTTTAAGCGGATATCTTTAAAGCTCAACAGGTTCCTATGTGAGCTAGGGGAGAGAAGGGCATCTTTTATGAGTAGTTTTGTACTATTGGGGAGCATAAAATGTGCTTCCCCTGATCCTTCAATGATACTTGATGGACCGGAAATCGTATTTACGGTGCCATCGTATTTATTAATGCTTTGAAAAAAGCAGATGTCTTGGAGGATCGTGTGCGTAGAGGCACTGTCCACTAGGCATTTAAAGTCCATCTATTTTAAAGAAAAGTCGCAGTATAAGGGAAAAACACAAAGGTATATACTACGAAAATTAAATTGATGTCTGAAAAAGTACTTAAAACATGCCAGAGATAAGCAGATAAATTGTTTCTCAAAAGGAAAAACTACAATGCATATAAAGTAGATAAATGTCCTCAGTCGAGCAGGTCATCGTTGGAGAAGTCCTCGGCGATGAACCTGATTGGTGCCAGGTTTTCTTGAACCGCCAGGTTTGTCTCAGCTTGCTTCTGGCTTGCTTTGTACAACTCCTGAAGGTGGCGTGGAGTACGACAATTTCTGGACCAGTGTCCAGTCATGCCACACCTGTGGCATTTATCTTCCCAGTCCTTTCTGGGGGCAGAAGTCTGGCCGTCGTCTTTTCTCTTCCACACATTTTTCTTCTTCCCCTCTTGGTTGTTTCTTGGAGGGGGTCCTCGAGCCTGCTTCTTCATGGTCTTGCCCTTCTGGGGTTTGCCTTTGAAGTTGCCCCTTTTCTTCTGGAAGGAGCTGTGGTGCGCTTCAGGCGCAGGAGCAGTGCCGGTAGGGCGTGAGTTGTGGGTGGCCAGAAGGAGGTCACGATTCTGCTCTGCCATCAGAAGGCATGAGAGAAGCTCAGAGTATTTTGTGAACTTTCGTTCACGATACTGTTGCATCAGTATGACATCCTTCTCATGGAAGGATGTATACGTCTTCTCTAACATGCGTTCCTCCGTCACCTTTTCACCACACAACTTCAGGCGTGAGGTGATGCTAAAGAGTGCCGAGTTGTACTCGGCAATAGACTTGAAGTCTTGGAGACGGAGGTTCTCCCATTCATATCGCGCTCGAGGTAGGATAACATCCCTTTGATGTTTATACCTGTCCTCGAGGGCGGTCCACAACTCATACGAGTCCTCCACCGTTAGGTACTCGGCCTTCAGGGTCCGATCGATATGGCGTCTGATATAGATAATTGCTTTCGCTTTATCTATGTCAGAAACCTTATCGCCTAAGGCGATGGCGTGACTCAATCCCTGTGCTCGCAGATGGAATTTTATATCCAGCTGCCAGCTTAAGTAATTCTTTCCTGAAGCATCCAAAACGTCGAAATCGACGCTCGCAATTTTGGCCATTTATTACTCTAGCATGTAAAAAGATAGCATTAATTAGATATTTTGCGCAAAAATAAATAATCAAGCACATCAGACATAAATATTTGCTGCGTGGATCGGCTAATCACCATAAATAATTACAGTCCATTACAGTCCCAAAAAGAAAGAAAGTACAACTCGGGAACCCCCGTGGGGCCCCTATTCTTCTGGAATAGTCCTTCATCTTCTTGAAGCGTCCGCCGGGCTTGTAATTTTACAAAATTATCCTCACTACATTTTTCTCTCAAAAGGAAAATAATGCATGAAAAATAAAAATGGTGATAAACTAGCCGATCCAAAACCACAGCAAATATTAACCATTCATCGCAGGCAGTTATAATGCAGCAGGCATTATCACAGGCAGTTTATACATCGCAGGCAATTTTATTTATTCATCACAGGCAGTTTATAATGGAAAATGAAATCTACCGTTTAAAAATTATTGGACCACTAGGCAACGTCATGCACCGTTAGGTTAGTTGACTAACGGCAGAGCGGTCGCAGGATCTTCTTAATTTTTAAACGTTTTTTAAAGAAAATCATAAATCCAAATATAATTTGCGATGAGTAAAAATCACATGCATTTTGGTCCAGATTTTAACGAGAAAAAAATCGCAATAAATCTGAAAATTTTGAAAATTCGAAAAAATTTTCTGGGTCAGAAACCCTAGTTAGGGTTTTGGGGTACTCACGCCGGGCCCGTACCCGCTACTGGCGGGCGGGCCCGTTTGCCGCAGCAGGCGGCGGGGAGGGGGGGGGGCCCGCCGCGCCTCTATTTATTTATTTTTGTCTTTTAAAGCGTGATCTAATTTTGTCTAATTTAATGTAAACTTTATGACATTCTTTTGCATATTTAACATTTTATCATATTGGAAAATTATTAAGGAAATAATAAAATACTGTTGAATAATTCTATTATAAAATCGCTAAATTTAAAATAGGGTAAATGACATTAAAATACCCCAACGTTTGGGCCATTTTCACTTATATACCCTATCGTTCATTTTGGTAAACTTTGATACCCAAATCTAAATTTGATGTAGGATTGGAGGAGGAAATATTGTCTGAAGAGGCCTCCAAATACATGCATTCCATCAGTCTTCCTATGTCTGGGATGCACAGTGTTTTCAGCCTCCTCTTCAGACAATATTTCCTCCTCCAATTCTACATCAAATTTAGATTTGGGTATCAAAGTTTACCAAAATGAACGATAGGGTATATAAGTGAAAATGGCCCAAACGTTAGGGTATTTTAATGTCATTTACCCTTTAAAATATGATGAAAAACAACATTCTTGTTAACCGAAATCTTATGAAATATTTTAGTGATGACTTCAGTTGAACACCATGTTCAGTGCTTACCTAAATCTAAGGTTGAATCACTGAAGGAAGATATTAATTATAGAAATAAAACTTAAAGATTAAAATTTTCCCCTATCTGAGAGTGAAGATCTCCAGATAATACAAGGGCAAAAAACGGCAAACGTGAAAATAACAATAGTTAATTTCACTAAACCCCCCTAAAATTTGGCCTGTTTTCACTAAATCTTGTTAAGTTTTTTCATCACCAAACGGTCCAAACCCACCAAGCTGTTACCCTTTAGGATCTACGTGACAAATCATCTTAAAATTACTACGACAAGGTTCAGGTTTCATTTTCTAGATTATTGTTGTATTTGAACAATATAAAATTTTCTGAGCAATATCAATGTCATTAAACAAGAAACCTAATTAAAATCAAGCATTAAAATCGAGCATATCCGCAGGAAATAAGGCATTCTTGTAATCTGTAAATACATAATTTCAGCAAGAAAAGGCAAAGAGTCAAGGCCATTTGAATCACAATAATCACATCAACACACAGAATAAACACATTTTACAGCTCGACGAACATTTTGAACAAATTCCCGGATTCAGACGAAATTAGAGAAATGTTTTCAACCATCAACACACAGAATAAACACATTTTCCGGCTAGATACAAATTTTGAAGAAATTCCTGGATTCAGACGCAATTACAGAAATGTGTTCAACCATCAACCCAGAATAAACACATTTTCCGGCTAGATGCACATTTTGAACATTTTCTGGCTCCAAGAAAAATGGACACATTGATGCGTACTTGCATATCAAGAGATTGGACCGAAATTTCGGTCTTGCCAATACAGTTTCTATACACACTGGTATGCGCTATCACGTGGCATAGAAGATGCCAGATACACCGGTGTGCTCTTGCCTCTGCTTCTGCTTGCGCTATTCGCAAAGAAAATCTTCAAGCCAGAAACAGAAATCTTTAGTTTCACCATACACCATAATCACATATTCAGCAAACGTTTGAAAGAATGGAATTCTGAAAAGATTTGGAGAATTCAGAAATTGTTTGGCAATAGTATGTTAGGGTAAAGCTATTGAATCAGAAGTAATCTTGTACGCCGCCCAGCTCAAATCTGAACGTTATAAGCACATAGAGTACCAAAGAAGAGAAAAAATAGAAACCGAGCAGCAGCCCCTGGGGCATTATCTTTTTCTTGGCACAGAAATCACAAAAGCAGTTAAGTTCCTGTTAGATGTCATCAGTCGTGTCTTTTAATTAATGCACGAATTGGCAGGTATTATTGCGGCATGAATGGAAGTTCACTTGGCTGATGGGAGGTAGATGCCTGATCAAATAGCCCCAATGAATGAAGCATTTCTGTAGAAGCCGATATCGTGGTTGATATCCCTGTAAATTGTAGGCTTGTAGCATCTTCCACAGAAGCATCCAACCCAACCACAATGCTCACAGGTTGGACTGTTTGATTTCTTTTTACTGATTTAAAGCCCTTTAAACTGATCACTTTGGTTTGAATTGGCGACACTTCTGCTGCAAAAACCGCAGCATCTGACAAAGGTGGTGGAGATAGTATAGATCGCTGTCTCTCGTCTTGTAAAATGACACCGGATGCCTTGCTAACAAGGGGAAATCGAACGATGAGCATGGACGTTGCCATTGTTTACACCCATAATCTATAGAATTGTGCAGTCTCTTTGTTTGTTTGTCTGTTGATGTGAATCAAAGGCATATTGTGCTGAAGCAACCAACACAGCGGAATACACATGATCGATGGAGACCGAGGACAAAAATCAGCAACACAAGAAATAAACCAATAAAGCACTTAAGAATTGCTTGTAGGCCATGGACCGGCCAAGAGGAAACACCGATGAGCTTTATTACGAAAGGAGAGAACAATACAAATCTTCTCTTCGTCCAACGAAGAAGAAGCACACAAATCTCTCCAAAAGCTCTCGATACAATCTCTCAAAGCTGGCTCTCACAAATGGCAGCTCAAAACCCTCAATAATGTTCCACACGAAACCCTAACCTAAAACCCCCTATTTATAACCCTAATTTACAATAGGTGTCAACATTGGCTAGGATCTCCAAATGATACGGATCCCGACAATTACGGCATCCAATCCAATCACCGATGTACGCAATCAATGTGCCGCACACTAGTGGGCCTCTGCCGCTTCCTAGTGGACCACATCGCAAAGGGCTCCCTTCGACCGAGCGATCTTCTGTATCGAACGACCGAAGTGCCGAGCCACGCGTACGAGCAATCTCCATCGAGCCTCCATACGACCGTTCGATCGAACACAGACCTTAACCGGGTAACGATCGAACGACCCAATGCTAAACGATCGACCCTCAGACTTGAACTGACGACCGAACGACCAACTCGATGTAGAAGCCAAAAGCCCAGCATCCTCGTATCTAACTTGTGCAGAGTCAGATAGGTCGAATCCGAGCACATGCAAGTTATCTCTGCACAAGACAACTCGTCTACAATACGACTGCTTCTCATGTGTCGAATCGAGCCAACTTCTCCACAAATCTCCACATTGGCGAGATTTGAGCCTTCGTCCAACGAACGACCCTTACTGACCTTGGTCGAGCATCCAATGGTGTTTCCCCTTATTTTGCTCCGAAAAATCAAATGTCCCGAAGGACCAACTGCTTTGCCGAGCTACGACTGTCCCCTCCTGGGATGGACTTGACTCTTTCGAGTCACAATGCCCCTAAGGGCTACACGACTGGCTCTACCGAGCCTCATGTCCCCTCCTGGGGCAGGCGTCAACTTCTTTGAGGAACCAAATTGAGCAAGTCCAAATAATGTTTAAACCTGACTCCCAATACAACCTTCGTCAGTATGTCCATCGAATTGTCATTTGTTCCTATCTTCAGCATGTTAATGTCGTCTTCTTCTTCTCCCGCATAGTCTCTGACAAAGTGGAATCGAACGTCGATATGCTTGATACGAGCATGGAAAACCTGATTATTAGCCAAGTACACTGCACTCTGGCTATCACAATGGACATCGTACCGCTCTTGATAGACTCCCAGATCATCCATCAATGCCATCAGTCATATCGTCTCTTTCACCGCTTCAGTCAAAGCCATATACTGTGCTTCTGTAATAGACAAGGCCACCATAGACTGAAGGATACTCCGCCAACATATTGGGACCCCTGACAGGGTGAAGACATAACATGTCGTCGATCGCCTCCCACCCAAATCGCCTGCAAAATCAGAATAGACATACTTGACAGTGTGCGGACAATGAACACTTCGGCTATAAATCAGTCCGAGCTCGATTGTGCCATTAATGTAATGCACGATCCACTGCACTGCTCGCCAGTGCTCTCTCCCCGGGTTGTGCATATATCTACTCACCATACTGACTGCATGTGATAGATCCGGACGAGTGCATACCATCGCATACATCAAGACTCATACCGCATTGGCATACAGCACGCTCGTCATGAGCTTCTTCTCTTCTTCGTTCTTCGGATACTGCTCGGCACTGAGCTTGAAATGAGGTGCAAGCGGAGTAACTACGGTCTTCATCTTCTCACATCCAAATCTCTGTATAATAGATTTCAAATAGCAACTCTGTAAAAGATGAACTGTACCTCCACTTCGATCTCTTACGATCTCCATCCCAAAAATCCTATTTGTCTCGCCCAGATCCTTCATCTCAAATGCAGAACTCAATTGAGACTTCAATCTCTGAATCTCCTCTTTATTTGATGAAACTATGATCATATCATCGACATAAAGCAGAAGATAGATGAAGGACTAGGAATGACAATATTGCGGGGCGGTATTTAACTACCCAAGCATGCCCCGTCCAGTCTACGGATCGGGGCAGGGCGGGTCTCGGGCCGGGAAGGGGCGGGTAACTTCTTACCAAAACAGGGTCTGGCCGGGTCGGGTCAGGTCATTACTACCATACTTATAAATCCAAAACAAAATTTTTATTTCAAAATTGGGAGAATTTTGATATATTTGGTAATTTGGAATTGGGAATTGGCTTAATTGAAAGAACAGTGGAACATAGTATGCGTTATGGGTTATGGAATGGCTGCATGGTCCGCATCAAAATAGTAAGGTTTTTTAGAACTTCTATATTTACCAGGGCGGACCGGGCCGCATACGAAGCCCAAGCTTGCCCCGACCCGTCTGCGGGCCGGGCCGGGCCGGGTCAAAACCGGGTCGGGCCGGGTCGGGCCAGTCGGGTCAGGCCATTACTGACATCTCTATGAAGGACCCGTCAACCAACTTCCGATAGAACACGCAATGATCATAGGGGGCTGCGAACATACCCTTGGTCATCTGCCATAAAGCGTTCGAAACGTGTATACCACTACCGTGGTGATTGGTTAATTAGCCATGGCTGACAGTTAAAGTCTGAGATCAGATCAGATGAGAAATTTGTGTCAATGAAGATAACTGATCAAAAATTGATGTCAGATGCCACCAAATTTTTTCGATAGATATAACTTGTTGCGAACCATATTATCAGTTAAGGAAAATTCACCTTATTGACGGCCCTCCATACCCAAAGAACGTTAAATGAAAGCGTGATGATGCTAGCTTTTATAATTAAATGGCGAACAGCATAAAGTTACATGTGCAAAATATGGTGTTATACATAACTACAGTTGCACAGTTGTGTGCTTGCTTGATGGAGCTCTAATTGGGATTTAAAAACCTCGATAGAGCCAATAAGATGAACATGAGCTATTGAGAAATAGCAAGAAGGATGATCGGCTTCTTAAACAATTCTATGGCGGCTAAAAGAAGCTAAAGAAGGATGATCGGCTTCTTTAACAATTCTATGGCGGCTAAAAGAAGCTATGTAAAGAGTTGAAGTTACGGTTTTTAGTAAGTGTTGATGTGAAGAATATGAGTAATTCGTAGGAACAGACATTCATGATGGGGTTTCTTATAGCTTTATCACCAACATATGCGTCTACATGATCTCATATGATAGAAAGTTCGACAATCAACTCACTAGCAGAGACATTCAGCCTACACCAGAGAATATTTATACATATACTAGCTACTCTGTGAAGAAGATGCAGAATCGCATAGCTTTGGTAGTCCATCACAGAATATTCCTAGGCCTAGATGGTGATCGTGGTGATGTTCTTGCATGTCCTACTACTATTGGAGCTGGTTGATGTGAATGGGTCATCAAAGTCCTATTGAAATAGATCATTGAAGCCCTCCTGGTAATGATAACAGAGCAAGTTATTACTCTAGAAATATGAGATATATGAAACAGACATATTGGGAGTAACAAAATAAGATGTCAAGTCCTCAATCAGCGCATATTGCATCTATCAATGAGTCAAGTTTAGATATATATGTGTTTGTATTCAAAGAAGCGTATGATAAATGACTAGCCGTTCCAGAATTCAATGGCTTTTACTTCATCTTAGTACCTGCTGCTATACCTATCAAAACTGACTTCACTGCCTTCATTTCTTCCAAAGTGTTACAAAATTAGATGATAGATTTAGAAACCGCACATCATATTACTGATAATTCTAGTATCATTCTCATTTAAAATCTATTTCTGCCGTATCTGGTGTTACATTAGCAAATGGATCTATCTTTTTAGTTCGTGGTGTTGGCACTTCACGTGTAATATCAACATGTTCATACCATCTGTTTATTAATTGTCTAATGTTTCGTTTAATTTGATATTGGTTAGTGAACTTACAAAATCATTAAATTGTTCAATAACATTCTTTCCTATTAATTGTTTCTTTAGGAAAATAATAGTTGGGGGGGTGTGGGTGTGGGTGTGGGTGTGTCCTCGAAATGTCTAGAGTTTTACCTTGAGGTTCTTTATCCAAATGTACACCAGAAAAATCTTTCCCAAATATAGAAAAGACTGAATGATAGGGAGAAATAAGATTCCAAACCTACTCAATGGACGTCTGTTGCACTAAATTTAATAGCTTATGAAATAATGACAAGATGGACAGTAAAGGAGAGAGTAGTGTTGATGAGTATGATCCATATGCATGAATGCATCTGCAAATTCTAAAAGCATAGCTCTATAGGCTCAACAGTTGTTTCAATAAGCAAGATAAATAGATTTATTAGATTGTAAGATGGTGTCAAGCACCATATACTTGCCTGCAGTGTCTAAAATCTTTAGGCACTCCAACCAGTCAACAACCTGATGCAATAGAGATTTGGAGTCCTCGGCCTGCGGGTATGGTGCGTCGTTGTAACGCACCATACCCGGGAGCAGTTACTTTTACCATTTTGTGCAGGTCCTGCAGTTACCAGTGGAAACAACGTGGAGCAAGCAGAAATTAACTGAAATTAAAATACTCCTTTCATTACCATCATGTCAGAATTACAACGATATATACAATGAAACGAAAATACAACAGCATTCTAATGCAGAAATTCAAATACATGAAAATGAAGATACAATGTCACTCACACCCAACTAGTCCTCAAAGCTCGTCGTCCTGAACCGGAACCTCCGTCTCCTCGTACAACGGTGTCTCCACGTAGTCTCGTGGGTCACCTGGTGGCAACAACAGAATTGGTACCACGGCTCAATAGAGTAGACTTATCAAACCAAGCAACAAAATGATAACGATTCAATGAAAAGAGAGGTATGTCAACGAACTTGTATAAGTAATGATGAGCCAAGACCTAACATATTATGGTGATTTCAATGTCGTTCATTTACTGTGATACTATACTATTAAGTTGTTCAATTTCCATCTTAAACTTATAACGGAGAGCACGATGTGCAACCCGGAGACCATCTTGGACCGCAGGGTGCTACCCTGGGCCGAGTCTAGAAGTCAACTGTGACGGGGACTCAGGATCCGTGAACGGAAATCCTCCCAGATACGGGCCGAAAGCAGGGCTCCAATCGCTCCTGCACTCTCTCATTTATAAGTTTCCCAACCCCAAAATTATATAAAGTTGTTCTTTTAATAGTTTGACGTTGCATCCTAATTCAATGTCACGTAATGTCAATTTTCTTACTCATTACCTCAACCTACGCAATCTAAAGAGTTCATTTGTTTCATGTCAAGGTACATTCTCTGCTTTCAACCAAATATATGTACTAATTATTGGATCAAATCCGATTCACTTTAAATTCACATGATACCTTTAGATTGCGCAGTTGAGGTACGAGATCATCTCTACAATTAGAATTCCCATTGAACTCAACAAATCCTAGTACACGTGTGGAAACTTATATCCAGGATAAGTTAACTAATAATTATTTCACTACTCCGCACTTGTGTAAACTAAAGGGAGTCTGAACCTATCTTACATCAAGTGAATAAATTACCACCTCCGTTTAACATATATAAGAGACTTACATTTAGATCTACTTACATAAAGGAAACTGAATTAAACTCAGGATTCCACTTTTACATGAAATGAACTAATACTAAATAATGAATATGAAACTGAAACATCATGATTTCAATTTACTTTCAGTTTCACCTGAAGTTAGTTACTGAAAATATGAACTGAAGAATTTAATACTTAGGGGGATCAGATTATGGGAATTTCATCATGTTGTGGGGGGTTCCCGAACATGCGGCAAGGTCTACAGAGACTGAGTATATTAGTAAGGAAACAGGTCAAGGATCATCAACTGCGAGGGGTAAGAGGTTTTCTGAAGTTCAGATGTCAGTTCAGAAGGTAACACACAAAAACAGCGAGCATCCGAAGCCTCAGATGGTAGAAATCATAAAGACAGAAGGGTTCCAAAACTAAACAGAGTTAAAGTAATATACAAAACTAAACAGAAGTCGCAACCCACAAATTCAGGTAGTAAGCTGAAACTATAAGGCAAAATCACCCTCAGGTGGAAACCCACGGCCAGGCAAATTAAGGGAGGAACTACAGGAACTGGAAATCATTGCATCAGATGTTTATAAACCCCGAGACCCCAGGCCAAGCATGAAGGAAGCCAACCCCACAACAGCAGATTAATAGGGAATAAAACCCTCAGAAAATATTCACGTCATCATCCCTTCCCAGAATCCAACCCTCATATGAATTTAAATACAAAATTTTCTTTCAGAAATTCAGCACAAAGGAATCGAAATTATCTGAAGCATAGAAAGATAAGGGTATACCTTTTGAAGCCAAAAATATCAAGAAACCCATGAACGAAAGCCCCAGTAGAAATCTAGATAATCCCGCAAGGAATTAGCTTCCAAAGACCAAGCCAAAAAAACCCCACAAGTAAAAGAACTTACAATTTTTTCGCCATGGAAGAGAGAAGAGGAGATCGGGAGTTATAGGGCTCGAAGGAGCCGTTGAAAGGAAAATCGTGGGGGCGTGGGGTCGTGGCGAGGTCCTCTCGCGTCATCGACAAAGAGGAGAGGTGGCGGTTGCGAAACCCGCGAAAGAGAGAGAAAGAGAGAGAGGAGATCGACGGTCGTGGCATCAGGCGCTTGGAGCGAACGGAAGGCGTGCACGAGAGGGGAAGCCGCCTGCTTCGCAGCCCTAGGGTCGGGCTCGGGAGAAATGAGGGGGGAGAGAGAGAAATGAAATAAAAGAAAGCCCCCGTAGGCTTAAGTGGCGGGCCGCCCAAAAATAAAGGCCCATTACATTCTAACCACCTTACAGAAAATTCCGTCCTCGGAATTTAAAAGAAAACTAGGATACATCAAACAAGTATGGATATCGCTCCCTCATCTCATCCTCTCTCTCCCAGGTAGACTCTCCAGACGAGTCTCGATGCCACGTCACCTTCACCAGACTGACAGTCTTGTTCCTGAGAACCTTCTGCTGTCGGTCGATGATCCTCACTGGCTGCTGCTCATAGGTCAAATCTAGTCGCACCGTAATCTCCGAATGATCGACCACATGAGTCGAATATCCCACGTACCTCCGCAGCTGAGATACATGGAATACATTGTGCACCCCTTCAAGAGATGGAGGCAGTGCAAGTCTGTACGCCACTTCTCCCACTCGCTCCAATATGTCAAAGGGTCCAATGTACCGTGGGCTGAGTTTCCCCCTCCGACCAAACCGAATCATTCCCCTGTTGGGCGAGATCTTCAAGAAGACATGATCCCCTGGCTGAAACTCCAGATGTCGTCGCTTCAAATCTGCCCAATGCTTGTATCTATCCTGTGCCAGCTGTAGCTTCTCCCTGATAGTTCGAACCACATCAACTGCCTCTATGATCATCTCAGGCCCAATCAGCTCTCGATCACCAACATCGTCCCAGCTCAATGGTGACCGGCACTTCCTCCCGTTCAATGCTGCAAACAGAGCCATCCCAATGCTGGCTTGATAGCTGTTGTTGTATGCAAACTCAACGAGGTGTAGGTGGTCTTCCCACGACCCTTTGAAGTCTAACATACAGGCACACAGCATATCCTCTAAGATCTGTATCGTACACTCCGACTGTCCGTCCGTCTGCTGATGATACGCCGTGCTAAAGCTCAACTGTGTACCCAAATGCCCCTGCAAACTCTTCTAGAAATGAGATATAAACCGAGTATCCCTGTCTGACACAATGCTGACAGGAACCCAATGCAATCTCACAACTTCCTCCATATACTTCTTGGCAAGTGTCTCTGTTGACTGGCCCACTCTGAACGGTATGAAATGTGCCGACTTGGTTAATCGATCCACGATCACCCAAATGGCGTCATTATGCTTCGTACTCCGCGGTAAGCCTGTCACAAAGTCCATCGTGATATGTTGCCACTTCCACTCTGGAATAGGCAAAGGCTGTAACAATCCAGCAGTGCGGTGATGTTCCGCCTTCACCTGTTGGCACACAATACATTTGACGACACTCTTAGCAACACTCCTCTTCATCCCATGCCACCAATAATGTTGTCTCAGATCCTTGTACATCTTCATCCCGCCTGGGTGAATAGAATACAGAGGACTGTGAGCTTCCTTCAACAGTTCCTCCCTGATATCTCCAGACGACACACATATCCTACTACTGTACCTCAAGGACACATCCTCATGAATCTGAAACTCTGGTCTCTGTCCAGTCAATACAAACTCCCTGATCTTCTGCAGCTTCGTATCCCCTGCCTGTGCAGCCTTAATCCTGTCCACCAAAGTGGACTGTATCTGTAAGTTCATCAGAGAAGCAGTCATCCTTGGTGATACTACTTCTATCCGCATCTCTCTGATCTCCTGTTGAAGCCTCCACTGAATCGTAAGAATCATCACTGTTGGAAGACGACTCAGTGCATCAGGCACAACGTTGACCTTCCCAGGATGGTACTGAAGGTCAATGTGATAGTCTGCCATAAGCTCGACCCATCGACGCTGCCGCATGTTCAGCTCCTTCTGTGTGAAAAGATATTTCAGACTCTTATGATCGGTAAACACTTTCACTTGTTCTCCCAACAAGAAGTGCCTCCAGAGCTTCAAGGTAAAAATGACTGCCGCCAGCTCAAGGTCATGAGTGGGGTAGTTCTTCTCGTGAATCTTTAGCTGTCTGGACGCATACGCCACAACGCGGCCATGTTGGTGCAACACAACCGAGACCCTTGCCGGATGCGTCGCAAAACACCTCAAATCCTCCTGTCCGATCTGGAATGACCAATACTGGGGATGTAGTCAGTCTCCTCTTTAGCTCATTAAATGCAACACTGCAAGCCTTGGACCAAACAAACATAACATCCTTTCTCGTCCACCGCGTCATCGGCTCCGCGATCTTCGAGAAGTCCTGAATAAACCTCCGATAGTATCCAGCTAATCCCAGGAAGCTCCGAATCTCGGACACAGACTTAGGACTCGGCCACTTCTGAACCACTGATACTTTCTCTGGATCCACCAAAATCCCTTCTCCAGACACCACGTGGCCCAGGAAAACCACCTTGTTCAGCCAAAATTCGCACTTGCTAAACTTGGCGTACAGCTGATGCTGCCTCAATGTCCCAAGGACCTTCCGCAAATGCTCTGCATGCTCCTACCTGTTCTTCGAGTATATCAAAATATCATCAATATACACTACTACGAATTTGTCTAGATACTCGTATACCACTATGTTCTAAGACTCATGAACACCGCAGGCGCATTTGTAACACTAAACGGAATCACTAAGAACTCATAGTGTCTGTATCTAGTCCGAAATGCGGTCTTAGGCACATCCTCCTTCCTAACCCTCACTTGGTGGTATCCAGTTCTAAGATCCAACTTTGAATACACAGTTGACCCACCAAGTTGATCGAACAGGTCGTCAATACGAGAAAGGGGGTACTTGTTCTTCACGGACACCTTATTGAGGTCTCTGTAGTAAATGCACATGCGTCTGCTTCCATCCTTCTTTTTCACCAACAATACCGGAGCTCCCCAAGATGGCACACTAGATTGTATCCATCCCTTTTCCAGAAGATCATTCAATTGTGTTCGGACTTCCTCCAGCTCCGATGGTGCCATACGGTTAGGTTTCTTAGATATAGGTAGTGCTCCTGGCTCTGAGTCAATAGAAAATTCAACATTGCGATCCGGAGGCAAACCTGTAAGTTCTTCCGGAAAGACATCCAGGAACTCTCGCACAACCTCTGGTTTCTCCAGCTCAGCATCCATAGCTGACACCACCGCCTTCGTCGGTCTGGCTCTGAACGTAATCGGCCCTTCTGACCTGCTTCCTCTGGCAAATTCGAACTTCGGGTGATCGTGCATCTCAAACATCACCACCCCACGCCGGCAATCAATGGTGGCGTAAAATGTCCACAACTAGTCCATCCCAAATACAGCCTCAAAACTCGGCAGCTCAATGATCAGGAAGTCCGCATAAAGCTCTCGCCCGCATATCACTACAGGGCAAGAGGAACTCCCACTAGACGTCTTCAACACTCCACCGCCCGTGTTGACATCCCAACAAGAGGTAAGGGGTGACTCAGGAACTTTATATTGGTCGACAAATCGTCTCGACATGAAACAGTGTGAAGCTCCCGAGTCGAACAATGCAAGGGCGGGTCTGCTAGCTACTAGTACAGTGCCTAAGGTAGTAAACACTATGTCTAAGCATGTAGTGATTATTGTGCAAAACAAGTTTTTAAGTACTGCAGTAATAAAGTCGTACCTGTGATGACCTGTCCGGTGGCGTCGGCCTCCTCAGCAGTCATAGTGAATGTCTGACGCCTGGGAGGTGGAGCCTGTGATCTCGCCTGCTGAAAGACCTTCCGCTGAGGCGGAAGTGCGGGTCCTCGCTGTGTGCTCACGGCTGGTGCAGTAGCTGATGCCGGCGTTAGGCCTGGGGCGGTAGGCCTCTGTCCTCTCCGTGGACAGTCTCTGGCAGTATGGTCATCAGCCCCACAGATGAGACACTGATTCAGGAGCAGTCTGCATTCTGTCTTGATGTGTCCGGGCTTGTTGCAATAATGACAGATCGGTGTAGGGCGTCACTGGTGCTGCTGTGGTGCCGGCCTCTTAAACTGGGTCTGCTGAACAGGTCGGTGTAACTGTCTGGTAGAGGCGGCTGGTGCTCGACTAGACCCTGCAGAAGCTGTTGTGGGAGGTGGTGGTCGTCTCGGAGGAGCCACCGTCTGTCGCTCTCGTGCCCGCTCCCGCTGAACATACTCGTACTCCCGGGCTGTGGAGAGTACATCAGCATGGGTCTTCAATTTGAACCCAACTAGCTTGTCACAAATGTCGATGTCCAAACCCTTCTGAAATCACTTGGCCCGAGCCAAAGGTGTGGACACCATGTCCTTGGCGAACCTGAAATATCAATTAATTAGTAAATTCATATGTGTGGGATAGCTAAGTGATGTGCATGAAATCACGCACCTGCTGAGCCTAAAAAACTCGGCGTCATACTCCTCCACAGTCATAGAGCCTTGCTTCAGTTCCACCAATTTCTCCTCAAGCTCCATCTGTGCCTCAGGCGAAAAGTACTGGGCATTGAATTCCTTCTTAAAAGTGTCCCAGGAAATCGGCTGCGCCAATCGATCTTCTTCACCATCCCATCATATCCTCGCATCCTTGATCAGTTGCAGTTTCGCCATATCAACCCACGAATCTATAGGTGCCCGCGCAGCCTTCAGCATATCAGTAATAGAACGTAGCCAGTCCTCCGCAGCCAAAGCGTCCTCTCATCCAGTAAAAGTCGGCGGCCGTAATGACCGGAACTGCTGCACTCCTTCATCCTGTCTAGGTTCTCTCTGGATTGCTTGGACCATCTCTCGTAAAGTCAGGTCTGAGATCTGATGTACCGTGTTCGAGCCAGAGTTGTTGCCCGACCCGGATCCTGATCCCGATGCGTTTTCTGCCATAGCCAATCTCGTAGATGCTCTGCGTCTCCTGCGTACGTAAACTTTCATACGCATGTACTCATAAGTAAAATTTAACTCAATAGAGTATCTCAAATACGTACTCCACTTGCTCTACACTGTCCACGAGGTGGTTGCGCGGACCTGCATGGGCCACCACTTGTAACGCACCACACCCGGGAGCAGTTACTTTTACCATTTTGTGTAGGTCCTGCGGTTACCAGTGGAAACAAAGTGGAGAAAGCAGAAGCAGAAATTAACTGAAATTAAAATACTCCTTTCAGTACCATCATGTCAGAATTACAACGATATATACAATGAAACGAAAATACAACAGCATTCTAATGCAGAAATTCAAATACATGAAAATGAAGATACAATGTCACTCACACCCAACTAGTCCTCAAAGCTCGTCGTCCTGAACCGGAACCTCCGTCTCCTCGTACAACGGTGTCTCCACGTAGTCTCGTGGGTCACCTGGTGGCAACAACAGAATTGGTACCACGGCTCAATAGAGTAGACTTATCAAACCAAGCAACAAAATGATAACGATTCAATGAAAAGAGAGGTATGTCAACGAACCTGTATAAGTAGTGATGAGCCAAGACCTAACATATTATGGTGATTTCAATGTCGTTCATTTACTGTGATACTATACTATTAAGTTGTTCAATTTCCATCTTAAACTTATAACGGAGAGCACGATGTGCAACCCGGAGACCATCTTGGACCGCAGGGTGCTACCCTGGGCCGAGTCTAGAAGTCAACTGTGACGGGGACTCAGGATCCGTGAACGGAAATCCTCCCAGATACGGGCCGAAAGCAGGGCTCCAATCGCTCCCGCACTCTCTCATTTATAAGTTTCCCAACCCCAAAATTATATAAAGTTGTTCTTTTAATAGTTTGACGTTGCATCCTAATTCAATGTCACGTAATGTCAATTTTCTTACTCATTACCTCAACCTACGCAATCTAAAGAGTTCATTTGTTTCATGTCAAGGTACATTCTCTGCTTTCAACCAAATATATGTACTAATTATTGGATCAAATCCGATTCACTTTAAATTCACATGATACCTTTAGATTGCGCAGTTGAGGTACGAGATCATCTCTACAATTAGAATTCCCATTGAACTCAACAAATCCTAGTACACGTGTGGAAACTTATATCCAGGATAAGTTAACTAATGATTATTTCACTACTCCGCACTTGTGTAAACTAAAGGGAGTCTGAACCTATCTTACATCAAGTGAATAAATTACCACCTCCGTTTAACATATATAAGAGACTTACATTTAGATCTACTTACATAAAGGAAACTGAATTAAACTCAGGATTCCACTTTTACATGAAATGAACTAATACTAAATAATGAATATGAAACTGAAACATCACGATTTCAATTTACTTTCAGTTTCACCTGAAGTTAGTTACTGAAAATATGAACTGAAGAATTTAATACTTAGGGGATCAGATTATGGGAATTTCATCATGTTGTGGGGGGTTCCCGAACATGCGGCAAGGTCTACAGAGACTGAGTATATTAGTAAGGAAACAGGTCAAGGATCATCAACTGCGAGGGGTAAGAGGTTTTCTGAAGTTCAGATGTCAGTTCAGAAGGTAACACACAAAAACAGCGAGCATCCGAAGCCTCAGATGGTAGAAATCATAAAGACAGAAGGGTTCCAAAACTAAACAGAGTTAAAGTAATATACAGAACTAAACAGAAGTCGCAACCCACAAATTCAGGTAGTAAGCTGAAACTATAAGGCAAAATCACCCTCAGGTGGAAACCCACGGCCAGGCAAATTAAGGGAGGAACTACAGGAACTGGAAATCATTGCATCAGATGTTCATAAACCCCGAGACCCCAGGCCAAGCATGAAGGAAGCCAACCCCACAACAGCAGATTAATAGGGAATAAAACCCTCAGAAAATATTCACGTCATCATCCCTTCCCAGAATCCAACCCTCATATGAATTTAAATACAAAATTTTCTTTCAGAAATTCAGCACAAAGGAATCGAAATTATCTGAAGCATAGAAAGATAAGGGCATACCTTTTGAAGCCAAAAATATCAAGAAACCCATGAACGAAAACCCCAGTAGAAATCCAGATAATCCCGCAAGGAATTAGCTTCCAAAGACCAAGCCAAAAAAACCCCACAAGTAAAAGAACTTACAATTTTTTCGCCATGGAAGAGAGAAGAGGAGATCGGGAGTTATAGGGCTCGAAGGAGCCGTTGAAAGGAAAATCGTGGGGGCGTGGGGTCGTGGCGAGGTCCTCTCGCGTCATCGACAAAGAGGAGAGGTGGCGGTTGCGAAACCCGCGAAAGAGAGAGAAAGAGAGAGAGGAGATCGGCGGTCGTGGCATCAGGCGCTTGGAGCGAACGGAAGGCGTGCACGAGAGGGGAAGCCGCCTGCTTCGCAGCCCTAGGGTCGGGCTCGGGAGAAATGAGGGGGGAGAGAGAGAAATGAAATAAAAGAAAGCCCCCGTAGGCTTAAGTGGCGGGCCGCCCAAAAATAAAGGCCCATTACATTCTAACCACCTTACAGAAAATTCCGTCCTCGGAATTTAAAAGAAAACTAGGATACATCAAACAAGTATGGATATCGCTCCCTCATCTCATCCTCTCTCTCCCAGGTAGACTCTCCAGACGAGTCTCGATGCCACGTCACCTTCACCAGACTGACAGTCTTGTTCCTGAGAACCTTCTGCTGTCGGTCGATGATCCTCACTGGCTGCTGCTCATAGGTCAAATCTAGTCGCACCGTAATCTCCGAATGGTCGACCACATGAGTCGAATATCCCACGTACCTCCGCAGCTGAGATACATGGAATACATTGTGCACCCCTTCAAGAGATGGAGGCAGTGCAAGTCTGTACGCCACTTCTCCCACTCGCTCCAATATGTCAAAGGGTCCAATGTACCGTGGGCTGAGTTTCCCCCTCCGACCAAACCGAATCATTCCCCTGTTGGGCGAGATCTTCAAGAAGACATGATCCCCTGGCTGAAACTCCAGATGTCGTCGCTTCAAATCTGCCCAATGCTTGTATCTATCCTGTGCCAGCTGTAGCTTCTCCCTGATAGTTCGAACCACATCAACTGCCTCTATGATCATCTCAGGCCCAATCAGCTCTCGATCACCAACATCGTCCCAGCTCAATGGTGACCGGCACTTCCTCCCGTTCAATGCTGCAAACAGAGCCATCCCAATGCTGGCTTGATAGCTGTTGTTGTATGCAAACTCAACGATGTGTAGGTGGTCTTCCCACGACCCTTTGAAGTCTAACATACAGGCACACAGCATATCCTCTAAGATCTGTATCGTACACTCCGACTGTCCGTCCGTCTGCTGATGATACGCCGTGCTAAAGCTCAACTGTGTACCCAAATGCCCCTGCAAACTCTTCTAGAAATGAGATATAAACCGAGTATCCCTGTCTGACACAATGCTGACAGGAACCCAATGCAATCTCACAACTTCCTCCATATACTTCTTGGCAAGTGTCTCTGTTGACTGGCCCACTCTGAACGGTATGAAATGTGCCGACTTGGTTAATCGATCCACGATCACCCAAATGGCGTCATTATGCTTCGTACTCCGCGGTAAGCCTGTCACAAAGTCCATCGTGATATGTTGCCACTTCCACTCTGGAATAGGCAAAGGCTGTAACAATCCAGCAGTGCGGTGATGTTCCGCCTTCACCTGTTGGCACACAATACATTTGACGACACTCTTAGCAACACTCCTCTTCATCCCATGCCACCAATAATGTTGTCTCAGATCCTTGTACATCTTCGTCCCGCCTGGGTGAATAGAATACAGAGGACTGTGAGCTTCCTTCAACAGTTCCTCCCTGATATCTCCAGACGACACACATATCCTACTACCGTACCTCAAGGACACATCCTCATGAATCTGAAACTCTGGTCTCTGTCCAGTCAATACAAACTCCCTGATCTTCTGCAGCTTCGTATCCCCTGCCTGTGCAGCCTTAATCCTGTCCACCAAAGTGGACTGTATCTGTAAGTTCATCAGAGAAGCAGTCATCCTTGGTGATACTACTTCTATCCGCATCTCTCTGATCTCCTGTTGAAGCCTCCACTGAATCGTAAGAATCATCACTGTTGGAAGACGACTCAGTGCATCAGGCACAACGTTGACCTTCCCAGGATGGTACTGAAGGTCAATGTGATAGTCTGCCATAAGCTCGACCCATCGACGCTGCCGCATGTTCAGCTCCTTCTGTGTGAAAAGATATTTCAGACTCTTATGATCGGTAAACACTTTCACTTGTTCTCCCAACAAGAAGTGCCTCCAGAGCTTCAAGGTAAAAATGACTGCCGCCAGCTCAAGGTCATGAGTGGGGTAGTTCTTCTCGTGAATCTTTAGCTGTCTGGACGCATACGCCACAACGCGGCCATGTTGGTGCAACACAACCGAGACCCTTGCCGGATGCGTCGCAAAACACCTCAAATCCTCCTGTCCGATCTGGAATGACCAATACTGGGGATGTAGTCAGTCTCCTCTTTAGCTCATTAAATGCAACACTGCAAGCCTTGGACCAAACAAACATAACATCCTTTCTCGTCCACCGCGTCATCGGCTCCGCGATCTTCGAGAAGTCCTGAATAAACCTCCGATAGTATCCAGCTAATCCCAGGAAGCTCCGAATCTCGGACACAGACTTAGGGCTCGGCCACTTCTGAACCGCTGATACTTTCTCTGGATCCACCAAAATCCCTTCTCCAGACACCACGTGGCCCAGGAAAACCACCTTGTTCAGCCAAAATTCGCACTTGCTAAACTTGGCGTACAGCTGATGCTGCCTCAATGTCCCAAGGACCTTCCGCAAATGCTCTGCATGCTCCTGCCTGTTCTTCGAGTATATCAAAATATCATCAATATACACCACTACGAATTTGTCTAGATACTCGTATAACACTATGTTCTAAGACTCATGAACACCGCAGGCGCATTTGTAACACTAAACGGAATCACTAAGAACTCATAGTGTCTGTATCTAGTCCGAAATGCGGTCTTAGGCACATCCTCCTTCCTAACCCTCACTTGGTGGTATCCAGTTCTAAGATCCAACTTTGAATACACAGTTGACCCACCAAGTTGATCGAACAGGTCGTCAATACGAGAAAGGGGGTACTTGTTCTTCACGGACACCTTATTGAGGTCTCTGTAGTCAATGCACATGCGTCTGCTTCCATCCTTCTTTTTCACCAACAATACCGGAGCTCCCCAAGATGGCACACTAGATTGTATCCATCCCTTTTCCAGAAGATCATTCAATTGTGTTCGGACTTCCTCCAGCTCCGATGGTGCCATACGGTTAGGTTTCTTAGATATAGGTAGTGCTCCTGGCTCTGAGTCAATAGAAAATTCAACATTGCGATCCGGAGGCAAACCTGTAAGTTCTTCCGGAAAGACATCCAGGAACTCTCGCACAACCTCTGGTTTCTCCAGCTCAGCATCCATAGCTGACACCACCGCCTTCGTCGGTCTGGCTCTGAACGTAATCGGCCCTTCTGACCTGCTTCCTCTGGCAAATTCGAACTTCGGGTGATCGTGCATCTCAAACATCACCACCCCACGCCGGCAATCAATGGTGGCGTAAAATGTCCACAACTAGTCCATCCCAAATACAGCCTCAAAACTCGGCAGCTCAATGATCAGGAAGTCCGCATAAAGCTCTCGCCCGCATATCACTACAGGGCAAGAGGAACTCCCACTAGACGTCTTCAACACTCCACCGCCCGTGTTGACATCCCAACAAGAGGTAAGGGGTGACTCAGGAACTTTATATTGGTCGACAAATCGTCTCGACATGAAACAGTGTGAAGCTCCCGAGTCGAACAATGCAAGGGCGGGTCTGCTAGCTACTAGTACAGTGCCTAAGGTAGTAAACACTATGTCTAAGCATGTAGTGATTATTGTGCAAAACAAGTTTTTAAGTACTGCAGTAATAAAGTCGTACCTGTGATGACCTGTCCGGTGGCGTCGGCCTCCTCAGCAGTCATAGTGAATGTCTGACGCCTGGGAGGTGGAGCCTGTGATCTCGCCTGCTGAAAGACCTTCCGCTGAGGCGGAAGTGCGGGTCCTCGCTGTGTGCTCACGGCTGGTGCAGTAGCTGATGCCGGCGTTAGGCCTGGGGCGGTAGGCCTCTGTCCTCTCCGTGGACAGTCTCTGGCAGTATGGTCATCAGCCCCACAGATGAGACACTGATTCAGGAGCAGTCTGCATTCTGTCTTGATGTGTCCGGGCTTGTTGCAATAATGACAGATCGGTGTAGGGCGTCACTGGTGCTGCTGTGGTGCCGGCCTCTTAAACTGGGTCTGCTGAACAGGTCGGTGTAACTGTCTGGTAGAGGCGGCTGGTGCTCGACTAGACCCTGCAGAAGCTGTTGTGGGAGGTGGTGGTCGTCTCGGAGGAGCCACCGTCTGTCGCTCTCGTGCCCGCTCCCGCTGAACATACTCGTACTCCCGGGCTGTGGAGAGTACATCAGCATGGGTCTTCAATTTGAACCCAACTAGCTTGTCACGAATGTCGATGTCCAAACCCTTCTGAAATCACTTGGCCCGAGCCAAAGGTGTGGACACCATGTCCTTGGCGAACCTGAAATATCAATTAATTAGTAAATTCATATGTGTGGGATAGCTAAGTGATGTGCATGAAATCACGCACCTGCTGAGCCTAAAAAACTCGACGTCATACTCCTCCACAGTCATAGAGCCTTGCTTCAGTTCCACCAATTTCTCCTCAAGCTCCATCTGTGCCTCAGGCGAAAAGTACTGGGCATTGAATTCCTTCTTAAAAGTGTCCCAGGAAATCGGCTGCGCCAATCGATCTTCTTCACCATCCCACCATATCCTCGCATCCTTGATCAGTTGCAGTTTCGCCATATCAACCCACGAATCTATAGGTGCCCGCGCTGCCTTCAGCATATCAGTAATAGAACGTAGCCAGTCCTCCGCAGCCAAAGCGTCCTCTCATCCAGTAAAAGTCGGCGGCCGTAATGACCGGAACTGCTGCACTCCTTCATCCTGTCTAGGTTCTCTCTGGATTGCTTGGGACCATCTCTCGTAAAGTCAGGTCTGAGATCTGATGTACCGTGTTCGAGCCAGAGTTGTTGCCCGACCCGGATCCTGATCCCGATGCGTTTTCTGCCATAGCCAATCTCGTAGATGCTCTGCGTCTCCTGCGTACGTAAACTTTCATACGCATGTACTCATAAGTAAAATTTAACTCAATAGAGTATCTCAAATACGTACTCCACTTGCTCTACACTGTCCACGAGGTGGTTGCGCGGACCTGCATGGGCCACCACTTGTAACGCACCACACCCGGGAGCAGTTACTTTTACCATTTTGTGTAGGTCCTGCGGTTACCAGTGGAAACAAAGTGGAGAAAGCAGAAGCAGAAATTAACTGAAATTAAAATACTACTTTCATTACCATCATGTCAAAATTACAACGATATATACAATGAAACGAAAATACAACAGCATTCTAATGCAGAAATTCAAATACATGAAAATGAAGATACAATGTCACTCACACCCAACTAGTCCTCAAAGCTCGTCGTCCTGAACCGGAACCTCCGTCTCCTCGTACAACGGTGTCTCTACGTAGTCTCGTGGATCACCTGGTGGCAACAACAGAATTGGTACCACGGCTCAATAGAGTAGACTTATCAAACCAAGCAACAAAATGATAACGATTCAATGAAAAGAGAGGTATGTCAACGAACCTGTATAAGTAGTGATGAGCCAAGACCTAACATATTATGGTGATTTCAATGTCGTTCATTTACTGTGATACTATACTATTAAGTTGTTCAATTTCCATCTTAAACTTATAACGAAGAGCACGATGTGCAACCCGGAGACCATCTTGGACCGCAGGGTGCTACCCTGGGCCGAGTCTAGAAGTCAACTGTGACGGGGACTCAGGATCCGTGAACGGAAATCCTCCCAGATACGGGCCGAAAGCAGGGCTCCAATCGCTCCCGCACTCTCTCATTTATAAGTTTCCCAACCCCAAAATTATATAAAGTTGTTCTTTTAATAGTTTGACGTTGCATCCTAATTCAATGTCACGTAATGTCAATTTTCTTACTCATTACCTCAACCTACGCAATCTAAAGAGT
Organism: Scilla litardierei; assembly: GCA_030789695.1. NCBI lineage: Eukaryota > Viridiplantae > Streptophyta > Magnoliopsida > Asparagales > Asparagaceae > Scilla > Scilla litardierei. The sequence continues at coordinate 162,354,903 of CM061139.1, forward strand.
TCATTTGTTTCATGTCAAGGTACATTCTCTGCTTTCAACCAAATATATGTACTAATTATTGGATCAAATCCAATTCACTTTAAATTCACATGATACCTTTAGATAGCGCAGTTGAGGTACGAGATCATCTCTACAATTAGAATTCCCATTGAACTCAACAAATCCTAGTACACGTGTGGAAACTTATATCCAGGATAAGTTTACTAATGATTATTTCACTACTCCGCACTTGTGTAAACTAAAGGGAGTCTGAACCTATCTTACATCAAGTGAATAAATTACCACCTCAGTTTAACATATATAAGAGACTTACATTCAGATCTACTTACATAAAGGAAACTGAATTAAACTCAAGATTCCACTTTTACATGAAATGAACTAATAATAAATAATGAATATGAAACTGAAACATCACGATTTCAATTTACTTTCAGTTTCACCTGAAGTTAGTTACTGAAAATATGAACTGAAGAATTTAATACTTAGGGGATCAGATTATGGGAATTTCATCATGTTGCGTGGGGTTCCCGAACATGCGGCAAGGTCTACAGAAACTGAGTATATTAGTAAGGAAACAGGTCAAGGATCATCAACTGCGAGGGGTAAGAGGTATTCTGAAGTTCAGATGTCAGTTCAGAAGGTAACACCCAAAAACAGCGAGCATCCGAAGCCTCAGATGGTAGAAATCATAAAGACAGAAGGGTTCCAAAACTAAACAGAGTTAAAGTAATATACAGAACTAAACAGAAGTCGCAACCCACAAATTCAGGTAGTAAGCTGAAACTATAAGGCAAAATCACCCTCAGGTGGAAACCCACGGCCAGGCAAATTAAGAGAGGAACTACAGGAACTGGAAATCATTGCATCAGCTGTTCATAACCCCCGAGACCCCAGACCAAGCATGAAGGAAGCCAACCCCACAACAGCAGATTAATAGGGAATAAAACCCTCAGAAAATATTCTCGTCATCATCCCTTCCCAGAATCCAACCCTCACATGAATTTAAATACAAAATTTTCTTTCAGAAATTCAGCACAAAGGAATCGAAATTATCTGAAGCATAGAAAGATAAGGGTCTACCTTTTGAAGCCAAAAATATCAAGAAACCCAGGAAGGAAAGCCCCAGTAGAAATCCAGATAATCCCGCAAGGAATTAGCTTCCAAAGACCAAGCCAAAAACCCCACAAGTAAAAGAACTTACAATTTTGTCGCCATGGAAGAGAGAAGAGGAGATCTGGAGTTATAGGGCTCGAAGGAGCCGTTGAAAGGAAAATCGTGGGGGCGTGGGGTCGTGGCGAGGTCCTCTCGCGTCATCGACAAAGAGGAGAGGCGGCGGTTGCGAAACCTGCGGAAGAGAGAGAAAGAGAGAGAGAGGAGATCGGCGGTCGTGGCATCAGGCGCTTGGAGCGAACGGAAGGCGTGCGCGAGAGGGGAAGCCGCCTGCTTCGCAGCCCTAGGGTCGGGCTCGGGAGAAATGAGGGGGGAGAGAGAGAAACGAAATAAAAGAAAGCCCCAGTAGGCTTAAGTGGCGGGCCGCCCAAAAATAAAGGCCCATTACAGTCGTAATTGCATGACCACAACATATGATTTTAAAATCATATTTTCCAATGACGAATTTAGAAACATCTTGATATCCTTTTTTTCTATTTCAGAACAAAAAAGGATATCACGTTGTCACATATTTTCTAGCATTGTTTGGATACACAATGATGCGAAAACATATAACTGTTACATATTAGGTGTACTCACCAGCTTCATGGGAATTAACATCTTCAAATAGGCTAAATGTTACTCCTCTTCATCAAAGTACTTACTATTATAATATTTTTGAGCTCTCTTATTAATAAATTTTATCATAATTTATTAACTTTTTCTCTTTTAGACATTCCCTAATTAAAAATCACATAATTGAAGAAACCCATAAACTTTTTAATTAAAGTTGACATAATAACAGAAGCCTTTTAATTAGATTTCACATGTGAAGAGAAGATCAAAAACATTAGAATTAGGATTTTTAATTTTAATAGAATTAAATAGAATTAAGAAATAATTCTATTTTAGAAGTTTTCAAATAAGAGAAACACCTAAAATAAGAGAAAGTCCAAAACTATTCAAATTAAGAATTTTAATTTCAATAATCTATGAACTTACTCTTCTATTATAGTTCCATAATTAAAATAATCCCATAAATAAGAGAAGGTTAACTCTTTTGATTAGGAGTGTGCCTAATCAATACCCATTAGTCAATACTCATTATTATTAGACCAAATCAATTTTCATTGTAATTTCTTCATGAGTCATCTATAGCCTCCTCTAGTGCCATCAGTCCCTCTTTCTTTTTTTTGGTTTTTCTAGGAAGTATAAAAATTGAGATGTAGAAATATTATTCAACAGACTTGCATAGTGTACATTGTTATTTTTCAATGCTACAAAGTCTTCATGTGGGCCCCATGCTTTTTTGAGTTGTTGGAGACTTAAAAGGCTTTGGAGCCTTGTTTTTGCCCATCCGATAGCTTGTGAAAGGGGGGCTGCCGTTCTGTCCTTTTCCAGCGAGAGAAAGAGCCATGTTTGCTGCCATTTTCCAGAGCTAAGAGAAGAGAAGCCAGCTGCCAATAGATTTTGGGAGAAATTGTAAGTGCTTTGGAGAGTTTAGAAGAGAGAAGAATCAAGAGGATTAGCTATAGGCTAAGAGGGTTCCTTTGATTATTAGGTCTTCTAGCATTTCTCTATCACCTCTTCTTTCTTTGTGAGATTTGTGGGGGCTTGGAATTGCCAAGTTATTACACACAAGAGTGTGAAGAAAGAGGTGTTGGCGTAAGATCGTGGATTCTCTTTGATTATAGTGGATCGTCTCGAAATGCGGGTAAAATCCTCCGCCTCATTTACTTTCAGTTTATTGAGTATTGTCATCAGTTCGTTTACTAATTTGCTTTAACAAGATCCGAAGAGGGATTGGTTGTTTGGTTTGTAGTGTGACCCGATTTTTCAAACCTTGGCTCCCTAACAAGCTGTTAGGGTTTGTTGTTTCGTGGGCTTCCAACGATTTTTTATCAACAAGTGTTATCAGAGCTCTCGGTTGTTTGTGGAGAAATTGAGTGGCGAAGATGGTTAGTTTGGCAACATTCAACATTGAGAGGTTCACCGGCCATAATGATTTTAGATTATGGCAGTCGAGAGTGAAAAATTATGTGAGGCAGACGGAATGTTTTCAGATTGTGTTCGATGAGGAAAACATTGATAATGGTGTGCCGGCATCACAGAGGGCCGAGATGGAGAGAAAGGCGTATAGCGTCATCCAGTTGTCGTTAGTCGGCACCGTCTTGAGAGAGGTGTTGGACGAGGCTACGGCCAAGAATATGTGGAATAAGCTAGATGTATTGTACATGAAGAAATCTTTTACAAGCCGCCTCTACTTATTATGTACACTCTAAGAATGAAGCCTGAATTCGCGGTGAAGGACCACATAGATGAGTTGAATCGGTTTGTGATGGAGTTGTGAGGAATGGAGGTCAAGATTGAAGATGACCAACAAGCGGTGTGTTTGCTATGCTCGTTGACCGAGTTCTCCCACTTTGTTCGGTCCATGATTTATGGACGAACGACGCTCACTGTGGAAGAGGTGAAAGTGATGTTCCATAACGAGATGCTATATGAGAAGGTCCAAGGTAGAGACTTTGGAGGAAACCGCGAGAAAGCATTGCATGTGAGATGGAGACATGAAAGGAGAGGAGGTCAAGGCCACTTCAAACAGAAGAACCGCTCAAAGTCTCGCCATTCCCGTGATAGGAAGCATAGCTCATGTTTCATATGCAAGCAGAGAGGCCATTGGAGGAACCAATGCACCAATAGATTTGGAAAGAAAGGCAAAAAAGCTTACGGTTTCGCTTCCTTAGGTTTGAAGGACATGCATATCCATGATGACAGATGCCACGGTGAAAGGTGTAGAGATCCAAAGATGTTTGCAGCGGGGGTGTTCGGTGAGGCATAAGTTGCATGGTTAATGGACAATGGTTGTTCTTTTCATATGACTCCACATCGGAGTTGGTTTTCCCCATACCGTTTCCAAGAAGACGGAGGCTCTATTCTCATGAGGAACAACGCGACGTGTAGGACCGCGGGTATTAGAACTGTCCGGATCAAAATGCACGATGGCATAGTGCATACCCTAGCCGATGTGAGGCATGTCCTCGACCTCCGAAAAGGCTTAATATACATTGTTGTTTTGGATAACTTTGGATGCAAGTCGGTGTTTGAGAACGACCAACCCAGAGTCTCAAAAGGAGCCATGGTCGTGATGAGGAGAAGAACGGTAGAGAATCTAGACGCCCTACAAGGTGCCACGATGGAAGGCGAAGCCAATACCACCTTCACTAGCTCGAGTGGCGGAGATTCTTCTAAATTATGGCATTATCGTTTCGGTCACCCATGTGATAAGACCCTCGATATTCTCCGCCAAAGAAAACTAATTGGAGCTAGCAATGAGAGCATGGAGTTTTGTGAAAGTTGTGCGTACGGCAAGAAGACAGGTGCAATTCAACACGGGGATGCACACTAGCCGAAGTCCGTTGGATTACATTCATTCCGATGTATGGGGACCGTGTCCCGTAGCGTTGGGAGGTGGGACTAGATATTTTGTACTCTTCATCGACACTTATTCATGGAAGGTTTGGATGTACTTAATGAAGACGAAAGATCAAACCATTGGGATGTTCAAGCAACGGCTTGCGATGGTTGAAAAGCAAACCGGTAAGGCGGTAAAAGTCCTTAGATCCGACAACGGAGGATAGTTATCGGTTTCTGCAAATCCTGTGGGATTCGACGCCATTTTTCTACACCGGGAGATCCGTAGTCGAACGGGGTTGTGTAGCGAATGAACCACACATTGTTAGAGAGTGCGATACTTGAGGCACTCGGTCGGTTTGGAGAAGGAATTTTGGGGTGAGATACTCACCACCGCCGTGCACATTGTGAACCGAGTTCTATTGGCGATGATTAACTACCAAATTCCGGAAGAGAAGTGGAGTGGAAAAAATGGTGACTACTCCTATCTACGCATCGTGGGTTGCCCGGCATATGCACATGAGAGGGGCGACAAGTTGGATAAGAGGGCCAAGAAATATATTTTCCTCGGATATGACGATGGCGTGAAGGTTATCGCTTGTGGGACCCGGTGGGCCACAAGGCGATCTTGAGTAAGCACGTCACCTTCGATGAGTCTGTGATGCTCAGGGTGAAGCATACTCATTCGAAGGGAGACGAGTCACACGTGGAGACCGAGCCCGACATTATTATCTCCCGATCCCATTCCAGAGGCGACCCTGCAAGGAGCCGATGGTCGAGGTCCCCGTTGTGGGACATGATGAGGCTCATGTTGAGGTCCATGTGCATACGCCCGTCCAAGCTCAGGTACGTGATGAATTTATTGCAGATGAGGTGAGGAGGTCCAAGCGAACCAAGAAGACACCCGAGAGACTTGAAACTTGGGATTTACTGCGTTCTCCTTTGATGACATGTCGTCTTATGTCGTAAACATTGAGCACGAATAGCCAATGACCTACGGTGGAGCCATAAGCTCGAATAATGCGGAAGGGATGGAGTCTCTCCACCACAATGACACGTGGAAGTTAGTACATCTACCACATGAGAAGCGTGCCATTGAATGTATGTGGATAATGGATTTACAAAGTCAAATAAAGCTCGATCGAAGATGGTGATGTACGGTATAAAGCAAGGCTAGTGGCCAAGGGGTTTGCACAGAGGAAGTGAGAGGACTACAACGAAATATTTTCTCCGATGGTAAGACACTTCCATTCGTGTTTTGTCGGCCCTGGTAGCATCCATAGACATGGAGTTAGAGCAACTCGATGTTAAGACCGCTTTTCTACACAGTGATTTGGATGTGGAGATTTACATGCACCAATCGGATGGGTTTGTGGTAGAAGGCAAGAAGATGATGGTTTGCAGATTAAAGAAATCCTTATGCAGGTTGAAGCAGTCACCCAGACAGTGGTACAAGCGATTGATAGCTTCATGATGGATGTTGGCTTTGAGGGAGCGTGAAGGGTCAATGTGTATATGTGCGCACATTGGATGATGGCTCCCGCATCTACCTCCTACTTTATGTTGACGACATGTTGATTGCTTCTTCAAATATGTCAGAGGTCAAGAAGCTAAAGGTGAAGTTGGGCAAGGAATTAGATATGAAGGATTTGGGCCTGCGAAGAAAATCCTAGGGATGGAGATATCCCGAGATAGGAGGAAGGGTGAGTTGAGGTTGTCGCAGAAGGGCTATATTGAGAAGGTGCTTGTCCGTTATGGAATGGAGAGCGCGAAGCCCGTGGGGATACCTCTTGGAGCTCACTTTCAGCTTTCGTCGTTGCAGTCACCAAGCACTGATGGTGAGAAGAAAACTATGTCGCAGGTGCCATATGCAAGTGCGGTTGGGAGCTTGATGTATATGATGGTCTGCACGTGTCCCGATATCGCATAAGCCGTGGGAGTATCAAGTAGATATATGTCAAACCTCGGCAAGGAGCATTGGCATGTCGTCAAGTGGATATTGCGATATCTGTGAGGCACAGTTGGTGTCGGTTTGCACTATGGCAGAGGTGACGGTATGGTACTGACAGTGTACTGTGACTCAGACTATGCTAACGATAGGGATAGGCGGATCGACCACATGGTATGTATTTACATTACCGCAGCAGTGTCGTGACGATCTTTTCTATAGTCGGTGGTTACGTTGTCAACCACGGAGGTCGATTGCCGCGGTAGAAGAGATGAAGGATGCCAAATATTTGAGATGTCTGCTAGAGGATTTGGAGATGCCACTGCGATTATCATTAGTTTTCAGCGATAGCCAGAGTGCTATTCATCTTGCGAAGCATCAGGCGTAAACTTCGAGGACGAAGCACACTGAGGTCCGTGATTGCTTCCTAGAGGAGGAGAGCAAGCAGATTGAGCTTCAGAAGGTCCCGACTGAGAAGAACCCTGCAGCATGTTCACCAAGCCAGTTCCCGCCATCAAGCTTAAGACATACTTGAGCTTGATATGTTTGGTGGCTTGAGTGTGACACCGAAAGGCATGGATTCCGAGACGACGAGGAGGTTCATGGAATGACCATGGTGTTTTGATCAAGGTGGAGCTTGAATGGGGTGCTGAAGATTTTGTAGCAAGATAGAGTGTTATTTTTCAATGCTACAACGTCTTCATATTGTCCCCCCCCCCAATGCTTTTTGGAGTTGTTGAAGACTTAAAGGCTGTGGAGCCTTTGTTTTTGCCGATTCGATAGCTTGTGAAAGGGGGGCTGCCGTTCTGTTCTTTTCCAGCGAGAGAAAGAGCCATGCTTGCTGCCATTTTCCAAAGCTAAGAGAAGAGAAGCCGGCTGCCAATAGTTTTTGGGAGAAATTGTGAGGGCTTTGGAGAGTTTAGAAGAGAGAAAAATCAAGAGGATTAACTATATGCTAAGAGTGTTCCTTTGATTCTTAAGTCTTCCAGTATTTCTCTTTCACTTCTTCTTTCTTTGTGATATTTGTGGGGGCTTGGAATTGCCAAGTTATTACTCACAAGAGTATAAAGAAGAATGTGTTGGTGTAAGCTCGTGGGTTCTCCTTGATTATAGTGGATCGTCTCGGAATGCTGGAGTAAGTTGTTCGCAACCGAACCATGGTAAAATCCTCCACCTCATCTACTTTCAGTTTATTGAGTATTGTCGTCATTTCGTTTACTAATTTGCTCTGACAAGATCCGAAGAGGGATTGGTTGTTTGGTTTGTTGTGTGACCCGATTTTTCAAACCTTAGCTCCCTAACTAGTTGTTAGGATTTGTTATTGCGCAGGGTTCCAACGAATTTTAATCAACATACATATCAGGATTCCTCGACATATTTGTGTAGTGCACGTCTCAGGATTACTCAGCAGCCTTGCATGTTGCACATATCAGGATAGGAAGTGAATCATTAAATGATATAGAATGAAAAGACAAAACACAAAATTCATTGCCTTTATATAGTGTTTCTTTTCTTATAGATGCCTCCATATGCTTCTCTATTGATGCAAATATTTATATGTTACTCAGGGTAAATTAAATCGGCACTCAGCACGTGTGGACTAGTAGCTCATCTACATACATTTCATACTGCAAAGAGATTTCCAGCTGATATAGAGAACCAAACTAACTAACTAGGTTCACTGGGAAGCACAATTGTTTCACACACACAAATTCTTTCAACGCAAGCAACATAATAAAATTTCTGAGCTCCTTGTTTCAAAAGCAACCTTTGATTTCCAAAGTTCAGGTGTACCTTTCAGCACACTTCAATTCCGGGTAACCTTCTCGTCTTCTTCGTCTTCTTCGTCTTCTTCGTCTTATTCAGTCACATCCCCTTCATCTTCGCTGTCTCCTTCATCCTATTTGGAAGGAACAAAAGACACTTACATTAACATAATCTGTGGCATATTATGCGTCTATGCAAATTAAAATGTTTGTTAGAGGAAAAGTGAAACATAAAATTGGAATATCAAAAACGATGGACAAAGTAAAATGAGTTTCACCCACATCGTTTATCTCATATGTCGACGGTACTTGTCATTGATTAATCTATATCAGTAATCTGTAGTCATGTTTACATAAGCAAATCTAATTACCAAGAATAGCAAGGCAGAAATTATGATACAGAATAATAGAATCCTCTCCAAACTAATAGAATGTGAGAACATTAAGGGGGAGGCGGTTGGGGTTTAAAAAACTTCACCTCGAGTTCTTGCTTCTTCTCATTGGCCAAAGTATCCATAAGTTCTTCCCTTGAAATGATGTGACCTTGCTGGTAAATACGAGGGAAACATGCAGTTAAACCACAACAGTGAAAATATTGTACATCACAGAAATGTTAGGCATTACAAGACCATCTGTTAGCACGCTTGAGTCATAAACATCTACAAACAAACTTAAACAACAATGGGAAAACATAAGAATGAATTGCATTTTCCATTGCTCCATGAATTATGCCAATTAAAGTTCCATATAATGGGATATAAAAACAGTTGAGTTGTTCAATACTAGAAAACACACACAACTCAGAAAAAATAAGAATATAATAGATAGCAATGCAGGTCAAGAACATATTGGTAGAACATAGTGATATCAGCAGAATACTGGTATAAAATAAAATAAAATTGTTGGCTTAAGGTGTAGTTCACTTCGGCAAGCAATCTATTCCAGTATTCCATGAAAAATTTCCTTTCAGTTACTTGAAACTTCTCATAACATGATAAATGAATAAAGGATTGATGATAACAGGAGAAGACAATAAAACACTAGAAAGCACTGAATGCAAGTTCATTTATAACCTCACTGTAGTAGCTTCAATGCATATCAAGCTTTTCTAGACAAAATGAATCATTATGTTGGCATCTGATTATTACGAATGTAAATTTGCAGATAATAATTTATATGCATCCATGTAAGTTTGTGCGAAGCCAAATGTATGCATCCAAAATTATTTGTTGGTAACATCAAATGATTATCCATGTAAATTTGTGCCAAATTAATTGCGAAGAGTTATGTTGGCAAAAATATAGTTGGAAATTTGTTGCAAAATTAATGCCACCAAAACATGTGAAATCCACAAAATTCAAGTGGAAAACTATCTCGGGCAATTCAGTATTTACATTAACAGTTTCCTGATTGTTCAAGCACATTGCTAAAAATGCACTGGTCTCTGAAAGAGATTTGCGTCAACAACCTGGTCAATTCACAAACACATCAGATAGTCTATGGTAAGTGTCAACAGGATTAGAATGTTTTCATAGCACATATGTACAGGTTTGGCTCTTTCATGTATTAGAACCTAGGCTGAAATATTGTTCCAATTTCTGCTCGTTCAAATATCCTAAAGCATAAATGATCAATAAATGTATCCGCTAACTTTGCTATTGCATACATCTAGGCAGAATCAATTTCATAGCATTAGCTACAAATTTTAATATGCACACATAGGGGAACCATTGGATGGTTAACCTCCATAAGATAAGCTAACATGATTGAGGTAGGTTCATGAAAATCTGGACCTCTATAATCAATCACTGCGTCCGGTTCCTAAATGTGATTGATAGTTGGATAAACTGGATCGCCACCCCATATTGCAAGACCAAAAAAGAGTTTATGACCAGAGCATGTTAAATATGTGTACTTAGCAACATGTAGGAAGATCCAGATGCTTTTTTTTTTTTTTTTGGGGGGGGGGGGGGGGGTGTGTGTGTGTGTGTGTTGTGTGTTGTGTGTTGTGTGTGTGTGTGTGTGTGTGGGTGGAGGGTGTTGGACCAATATTACTTGGGAGTGTTGGGTTATTTCAAAGTATGTAAGCGACTAACTTTCAAAAGAAACAGAGGTTCACCTTAGTAGCAAAAGCAAAACAAAAACTAAGTTTTATATTATACTCTGTTGCCTTCTGTAGAATTTACATGAAAAGAAGCGTCTCCAAAACAGAAACTCCATGTAAAAATAAGCCAAATCATCAGAGAACAGGATCAAACATGCAAAGAGAGGACAGTCCGAAATATGTAAAGACAAGAAGGTAGTGGGTTTTTCACTTGAACTTTTTTTATTACATGGTGCACGCGCAGGGAACGGGTGCAGTGGCAAAAAGGTGAGGCACAATAACACACGTTTACATGTGAAGAAGGCTAAACAACTTATGCAACAATCTCACTCCAGCATCTCCTCGGATTAAATGCACATGTCAGAGCAAAATCAGCAACTTTGAGTGTGTTTCAATGTGCTCTCTCTACACCTAAATTCCTAATGGCCAGGTTGGACATGGCTACCAAACCAGGGTGTTCCATGTGGAACAGTATATGTAACTTCAAGAGAGCAACATGACATTTAATCTTCTTATTAAATTTAAGTTCATGCTACCTATAACACCATGAGGATGAGGAGCATATCTAAATGAAAACCAAAAGAAGCCAATGGCTCACAGGTCACAATAAGATGCACCACTTGGCTTTCAACGGATGGCACATAATATGTCTCTAATTGGTATCCGCTCCGCACAATAAGATCAACTTGAATCTAAATGGTACATAAGCAAGTTAACTAATCAGTAGAAAGTTATCTCCTATTTTAATGATATTATAAATTTAAATGCTTCAACTTTATAAACATAATGCATCACCATAAATAAGAGTCGGGTCGTACTCTCTTTTATTTGATCCTCTCGCATATGCATTGCTAAAGGATCCCGTTGATTTCAAACATCAGTGCCCATCATGATGTGGTATTCTTCAGCAGTTTGATGTTGGAACAGTGTGATTATGATGCGGACCCGCATCCGCATACCCCAAGGGCCGGCGGCTACATGGGTGGGACCCACCCACCTTTAGTGACCTACGTGCGGCGTAGGAGGGTTAGTCTAGGGGTATTCTAGTCTTTGTGGACTAGATTAGTAATTCCCCGCTTTTTCTATAAATTAGGGCTAGTCGTCTTTTATTTCTTTTATGCTTATTTTGTGAAGACATTTGTAGGCATCTTTTGTGAGGGATTTAGGCTTTGTTCCGTGCAATCAAAGCTAGGAGAGCGAGTCTCCTCTCGAAAGAGACTCATTATCTATCAAAATATTGTTCTTCACAGTCTCAAGTCCACTAAAAATCCTCTTTTTATATTTTTTCTCCTTTAAAAAATCTGAACTTTATTGATTCGATCCACCGGATCGTATCAAATTGGTATCAGAGCCCTAGATCCAAATGGCGGCGAGCACTAGATCGAAGGCGGATGCGGTCGAAGAGAAGATTCAAGGGCTACGGGAGGATCTCAACCGGGAGATCGACGAACGCTTCAAAGGATTGAAGAAAACAATGGGGGAATCACTCAAGGATTACGCTCATTCACAAGAAGACATTCAAATCGAGCTTCGGGGGATGAGGACGGATGCCGCGCAACAAGGACGGGATCTCCGAGAATTGAAAGAGATGATACAAGCCCTCGCGGTGACGAGAGGGGGAGATCGAGGCAAGGGGATCTGAGAGGGGGGAGATTCTACCCTAAAATCGGCATCCCTAGGGCAAACGCAGTCGACGGCGGGCTTCCCACATCAAGGCGACGGCGCGGAAGGGTCAAAACAGGGCACGGCATGCCCTATCGGGCCTGCCCAAGAGCCGACGGCACCACCCAGGCATCCCCAGGCCTGGGCGAGGCCGCCCGGCCCTCCGGGGGTCACGGCGCCCCCGGCGAGCCCTCCCAGGCCTTCCCAGGCCTGGGCGAGCCCGCCGGGGCCACCAGAACCCCCGGCGGGCCCCGGCGGGCCGTGGGTGCAGGCGGCACCCCCCGCCAGGGCCGCAGGGGGTGCGGCACCCCCATCCGGGGTGCAGGAGGCAGCGGGGGCCTATTTGGGGGTCCGACAAGTTGGGCCGGGCCTTCCCAGGGCCCGGCGGGTTGGGCCGCCCCTCCTGGGGGCCCGACGACTACTCCTCGACCTTTTGGGGGTGTGGCTGGGTTCGTATCCCATCATGGGGGAACCCCAGGGACAGTAGGAGGCGGATGGGCCTCCGGGGCAGCTATTGGGACCCCGGCGGGCCAATTTTGGAGGGCGGAGACCACCCCACCTGGGCCAAGGCCCAACTTTGCACGACCACCAGAGTTTCCCGGGCATTACTACCAGCCCGAGGCGTGGGAGAGACCCGCATGGCCAGAGGAGAGGTACGGAGATGACGGGGGAGGACCGGTTGAGGCAATCGGCGGAGGATTCGGCCGTGGGGGTGACCGCGGGAGAGATGGTGGACCTCAGGGGGACATCAATGCAGATCGCCGCCTTATGAAGCTGAAGATGCCAATTTTTGACGGCACGGATCCGGATGGGTGGATCTACCGGGCGGAGCGTTACTTCCAGGTGATGCGGTTGACGGAGGAGGAGGTTCTGAGGGCAATCGAAATCTACTTCGAGGGCAAGGCATTGGCCTGGTACAGATGGAAGGTGGCGCGGACCCCCTTTCGCACTTGGGAGGAGCTGTCCGCACTGATACTAGACCGGTTCCAGGATACTCCAGGGGGAGATTTCTACAAGCAGTTATCTGCTCTGAGGCAGGAGGGGACGGTCAGAGATTATGTGGAGAAGTTCGAGATGCTGAATAGTAGGGTGAAGGGGTGACCGACGAGGTGATGATCGGGAATTTCATGAGGGGGCTGAAGCCCTCCATACGAGCAGAGCTGAGGATGCAGAGCCCGGGGACACTGGAGGATGTCCTTCGCCTGGCCCACAAGGCGGAGGAGAAGCATGCAGAGGAGAGACGCATTCGGGGGACTTGGGGAGCCCAGTGCCAGCGTAGTCAGACAGCACTGGCCCCACTCCCAGGGGTTACAGTAGCACCAATGGACACGGAAATGAAGAGAGAGGAAACCCGACCAGTGATCCCTGGTAAACGGATGACTGAGGCTGATATGAGGGCGAGGCGTGCTGCAGGCCTCTGTTTCAGATGCGATGAGAAGCTCAGTCCCGGTCATCGGTGTGCGAGCAGACTGATGCAGATTGTGCTAGAACCGGACGAGGGTGAGTATGCAGATGGTGGGGAGCCAGTGATGACGGAAGAGAGCGAGGTTGAGCACGCACATCTGGATGTAGCTGAGGTGTCCCTGAACTCCTTGGTAGGGGTAACCACGAACCATACCATGAAGTTGTCAGGACGATTGGACGACGCGCCGGTGACAGTACTCATAGACAGTGGGGCTACCCACAACTTCATCTCTCGACATTTGGTGGATCGTCATAGGTTGCAGGTGAGCACCTTGGAGACGTTTACGGTCCTCTCAGGGACAGGGAGGAGGGAGGAGAGCAGTGGGATGTGCAAGGGGCTGAGTCTGACGTTACAAAGGGTGCAGATCGTGGAGGACTTCTTGCCCCTAGAGTTGGACAATATCGATGTGATTTTGGGCGTGCAGTGGCTGAGGGGGTTAGGCGAGGTGAAGATGAATTGGAAGCAGCTTAGGATGGAATTCCAGGAGGGGGGTCGCACGGTGGTTCTGACAGGTGACCCTAGCCTCTGTTTTCTCTCGGGGGCCTTCAAAGCCAGATCTCCACCTTGAGGACAAGATGGCTCTTTTAGGGGGCGGTATTGATGCGGACCCGCATCCGCATACCCCAAGGGCCGGCGGCTACATGGGTGGGACCCACCCACCTTTAGTGACCTACGTGCGACGTAGGAGGGTTAGTCTAGGGGTATTCTAGTCTTTGTGGACTAGATTAGTAATTCCCCGCTTTTTCTATAAATTAGGGCTAGCCGTCTTTTATTTCTTTTATGCTTATTTTGTGAAGACATTTGTAGGCATCTTTTGTGAGGGATTTAGGCTTTGTTCCGTGCAATCAAAGCTAGGAGAGCGAGTCTCCTCTCGAAAGAGACTCATTATCTATCAAAATATTGTTCTTCACAATCTCAAGTCCACTAAAAATCCTCTTTTTATATTTTTTCTCCTTTAAAAAATCTGAACTTTATTGATTCGATCCACCGGATCGTATCAGATTAGATGTGTGTTCTCATCTTCTCATGTTTCTTCATAGTGATTCTGCACAGCCTCATGTGAAGTATCTCTATCTCATTCTTTAACCCATTCTCATTAGTATGATAGTGGTCCTATTTCTTCTAATCACCTATGTTCATCTTGTAGCGTAAGATTTTCAGCAGGAATCATAAGAGCCAATTATCAGTTAACTTTGTCATTGTAGGGTATGCAATAGAAGTTCACTGTCAGCAAATCATCGCTGCAAGAGTTATTTTCTGGACATGCATTATATCTTAATGGGATTCCTAGATAATCAAATAAGGAAGGGAAAAGGCAGATTGAATGAATTCCTTGATAATTCTGATAAATGAAGAATTTTTTTCAGAGCAAAAGAAGCAATAGCATACAAAAATAAAAAAGGAAATATATCTTGAAAATGAGAAGAAAATGAATAACCACATATAACTTTGCAACTCCTACAAAAGCCATGAGTTCAAACATAGAGACCAAACAATAAGGTGACTTGCAAGTAGAAATTGATAAACGCAGACATAGGAACAATATGGCACGGCATCGACAGCAACCAACATCCCAGGGATAGCACCTAAAGTTGTTCCAGACAAACAACCAAACAAATTGGTGACCAAATGAGAGCACAATGCCTTGATAAAATTTGCATACAAAGTGGTCGTGAGGTAAAGACACACACACATGTGGTAGAGGGAGGTGAGCATTCGGTGTAGGAAATTTCCCTACACCGCCCTTCAAAAACATCACATTCCACTTAATTTTTTCAAAAAAAATTTGTTTAGAATTGTTGTACACATTCTAAAACCCCAAATATGGGTGAACCCCATGGTGATTTGACCTTCGATCGACTCGTGACAAAAAGTTCTATTATTCTGAAAACATTGAATTGGTAACAATCGGATCGAGGGTAAAATAGCGTTGGATTCCCTTGATTTTTGGTATGTTCATCATCCATGATATGTATATATCAAGATGAACAGCGGTGATTATTGGAAAAAGATTGGAAATTGAAGTTTTATGAGGACGGTGTAGGAAATTTCCTACAATGAATGCTCATATCCCTTTATATATATATATATATATATATATATATATATATATATATAATAATGGGTAAGTTCCACATTTAATCTAAAATTCTTTCAGCTTCAACTGCCGGCCCTAGGACGTTTTTGGGGGTTTTGCTGCGCCGGCCTCAGGCCATTTTTAGGGGTTTTGCTGCGCCGGCCTCCGGCGCCTATTCCGTTCGTGCGTCGAGTTTCCGTCCAGTCATCGAGTTCGTTCGTCGACTGCTGGCTTCGGATCAGATCCAGTCGATCCAAATTTCTGACGATGTTCTGAAGATCCGGTTTTGGAATTTCTGAAGATCCGATCGATTCGATCTATCCGGTCGACTCGATTCGATCTGCTTCTGTGAGTGCTTCTCGAGTCGTAGATCTGAGCTTCAGGCGCCCGGATTTCTGGCGTTTTGATCTCGCTCAGACGCCAGATCTTCAGGTGCTCTCGTCGCCAGATCACCCATCAGGAGCACTCAGACATATGATCTGATCCGGTCTGGTTCGACGAGATCATGGTAACAGATCCAATCCTGCTTTCAACGCGGGAAACCCTTTTCATCGATGTTCTTCATTCTGTCTCTAAAGGATGTCTACGTCTGATGTAGCAAAGTCAACACCCAATTACACTGAAGAATACCCCTCACTACAACGGAATTCTAATAACACTCGGAAGGAAAAAGCTGTCGGCCAACCATCTGCTCCTTTGAAAGTGGCGAAGACAGGTCGAGAAGCCTGGAGTTCACTTTTTTTAATAGGACGCGTTGTTGAAGAGATTAGCAAATGCTCTTACTATCCTCTACGGGTGGTTCTTCAGGCAAGACTGTCCCTTGGATTCCGCAGGAAGTAATCGCTACTAATGTTGCAAAATGGGGACGGACACTAGCAGGTTATGTTGTGGTGACAAACCTTTATATTCTCACCTTCGTGCATGTATCCATCGTTTGTGGCGGTCAAAGGGTACTTTACAGGTCCACTCTAGAGAAAATGGCTTTTTCTTCTTCGTGTTTGAGCTAGAGGAAGATTGCAGCAGAGTACTCTAAGGAGGGCCTTGGATGTTCGATAAAAGGGTGATAGTGTTGCGACGCTGGACTCCAGACCTCACTATGGACAGAGATCTTCTGTCATCAATTCCAGTATGGGTAAGATTTCCTGACTTACCACTCAAATTTTGGTCTACAGAGTGCATAAGTATAATTGCTAGCTCTATAGATAAGCCCTTATTCCTTGATAAGGCTACAGCTTTGGGAGAAAGTTACTCCTATGCAAGATGCTTTGTTGAAATTGATGCAAAGACCAAATTGCAAAATACAATTGAGATTGTTGTGGAGGATGAGGAGAATGTGATTATTAAAGTGGAATATGAAAACTTGCCTCCTAGCTGTCCAACGTGTGAGTGCTTTGGGCATTCAACCTCCCAATGTCCGTTTAAGAAGGTTTGGGTAGAGAAAGATAAGGCTACTATGTCTGCGGCTGGAAATGTGTTGATTAATGAATGGAATGTTACGAGTAGAGGTTTTTCATCTACTATAGAGCATGGAGGTCCTTCTAATGGAAATGTAGAGGTTACTAATGGTGATGCAGCGGATGTACATGTGATGCCAAATTCTGCAGAAGCTGGAGGCCCTTCTGGTAATGACCGTGTTGATGACCCTGACAATGTTGGGGATGAAAATGCTAAAGAGGATGAATATGAGGAAGAATGGGTGGAAGAATTTGATGGAGATGCTACAACGATAAACCAAGAGTGGGAGGATGAAATGCGTCGCTTGGCTCCAAAATTAAAGACACTCAAAAAGACTTAATTGGATCCACCTCGACGGAAAAGCTCAAGGGAAACTCGAAATCCTAAATATCGCTAGGATTTCTTACTTTATCAGAGTTGTAGGTTTATGTATGGCTTTGTTTCTCTTGCGTTTTATGTTTGGTTCTATTTTGTAGACCAATATTGTAATTTGTTGAGTTATATGAATAAAATTGCTTACCCTTCAAAATATATATATATATAGAATAACGGGTATCATACGCCATATGAGAGGGGTCTCTCATATTCCCTCTCACATAAAGTGGGCAAGTACAAGCCCACGTGGGCTTGTACTTGTTGTCCTTGCCCATTTTATGTGAGAGGGAATATGAGAGACCCTCTCATATGGCGTATGATACCCATTATTCTCATATATATATATATATATATATCCTTATTACAATTGAGAGATGTTTTTGAATTTGTCCCATGTGACAATGTCACATCACCACATAGGACAACATCTTTAAACCCAAAACCCAAAACCACACCCAAACCCAAAACACCCAAAATCACACCCCAATTAAAAAACAAAAAAACAAAAAACCCAAAAGAGAATACACACACTCAAACCCACTCTTCTCATTTTCACCCATTTTTGCACTAATCGAAACACCCGTGTGGGTTCCACGTCTTAATTGTATGCTGCAGATATCCTTATTACAATTGAGGGATGTTTTTGAATTTGTCCTATGTGGCAATGTCACATCGTCACATGGGACAACCTCTTTAAACCCAAAACCCAAAAAACCCAAAACCGCACCCAAACCCTCAAACCACACCCAAACCCAAAACAACCAAAATCGCACCCCAATTAGAAAACAAAAAAACCAAAAACAATACACACACTCAAACCCACTCTTCTCATTTTCACCCATTTTTGCACTCATCGAAACATCCGTGTGGGTTCCACGTCTTGATTGTGTGGGTTGGTTTTTGGGGTGTTCGTGCACTTAGTGCACAAGTTATGACTAGATTATATATATATATATATATATATGAGAATAATTGGTATCATACGACATATGAGAGGGTCTCTCATATTCCCTCTCACGTAAAAGGGGCAAGTACAAGCCCACATAGGCTTGTACTTGTTGTACTTGCCCCCTTTATGTGAGAGGGAATATGAGAGACCCTCTCATATGGCGTATGATACCCATTATTTTATATACACACACACACACACCCGATCGGATTTGTCAAGAACGAGCTGACAACTACCGGGGAAGTGGCTTTATAATCAACTCTTACCTCAAAACTGCCAATTGAGGACTGGCTGTTAACAAATAAATAATACTAAAGAAGTTATTTTGTTCTAAGTAAACAAAGTGCAAGAAATTTCACTTAAAATGTTGGCCAGAGACCTCTTTGACATCATTGATGACTTCAATGGGACTACTTGGATCCAACTGTAATTGCCGCTAGAAAAAGAGGAATCCTTATTCAATAACCTCAATAAACACATTCAAGCATCCCTACACGAGCAAGTTCCCTTCTCCAAAACAGAAGTTAAATAAACTGTGTAGCAACTAGGTTCAGAACTTCAGATAATGCACTGGGGCCCAATTGTATTTCTGCCAAAATTATGAAATATTATCAAAAACAGATCTTATGGCATTATGTGACAACTTCTACCAAGGGAATGTTCAGACTACCAGGATTATGTTCAAATGGTGTCGATCCCCAATAAGGCCGAAGCTAGAACCATTTGGACTTCCGAACATCAGCCGCTCCACTGGTCACTACATATTTTTACCAGGTCCTAGCAAATAGGTTGAAAGTCAATCATACAGATCTCATTGATGGTCAATCATACAGATCTCATTGATGACCCTATTGACCTTTTTTGCCGGTCGATATATCTTGGACGGACAACAACCAATAACATTCAACTCTCCAAGCACAAGAAGATTACTAAACATTTGCTCAAACTGAACTTCAAAAAAGGCTTAGGACTTAGCGGATTAAGTGCCTTTTGCAGACAATTCACCTTATGGGATATGGGGAGAGATGGATTTGGTGGATAAAGGAATGGCTACCTTTGTCAAACTATCCATAATTGCTAACAGAGAAGAAGATAAGAGACTCCGTAGTATACTTGGCCAAAGAGAATGGGACCAACTGTCCATCTTGTTATTTGTCACGTATTGGGCTTAACTCATGATACCCATTGCAGATAGAATTATCTGATGGAGAGTTTAGGTCCCCTAATGTCAAAAAAAACCTCTAATGTCAACCTTCATTATATAGCTGACACGCTCAGTTGTTCTTGAAGCCATTGGCCTAAGCTATTATCCTTAAACGGATTCTACATCAAATTAGATGTGGATCATTATCTGCATTATCCATCAATTGGGATGTGGTTCACCATCTTCATAATAGTGGTCATGACAAATTAGGAAATTTGACCTTCAAAAGCAACTTTTTACTATCATTTTTTATTTCCCCAATGCGCACTTGCCAATTAAATATTTAAGTCGATTTTGGAAAGAGATGTCATTAAGTAGAACTGACTTGAATTCACTAATAGAGAAAGTAAACTGACATCGACGTGGATAGAAGTGGAAGGTTACCTAATTCACTCCAACCCCCCCCCCCCCCCCCAAAAAAAAAAAAAAAAACAACAACAACAACAACAACAAAAGCATCAGTTTGTGCAATCTGAGTCGTAGTGCATCCCCAGATCAGCCAAAACTGGCAACAAATAAATAAAAGAAGATCGCTTGCTAATGAAATGATTCGAATAGCTATTTCAGTATTGTTGGTATTGCATACAAATAGCATTTAGCATTTTTTTTAACATGTGTATTTATGATTTTTGATAGCAGTCGCTTTAAATTTTGGAGGTTGAACTTTGATTATTTAATATATTAGAAATGTAATCATGATTTTACTTAAAGTAGTTTTCCTTCAATTCTTGAATAAGTATAACAAAAGAAGATCGCTAACGACCAAGTGATTCAAAGAGTTATTTCAGTATTTTGGTATGTATGTACCAATAGTATTTAGCATTTTCTTCACATATGTATTTGTGATTTTTGATAACACTATCACTTCAAATTTTGGATTTTGAACTTTGATTATTTAATATATTAGAAATGTAATCCTGCTTTTACTTGAAGTAGTTTTCCTTCAAAACCTTGAATAAGTTTTACATAGAGCAATATTTTTTAGGTACTAGTCCGGGGCACGCGCAGAAATGCAAGTGCCCGTGCTGTTTTGTGAGTCTTATTGGGACGTCAACGTGCAAAAATAGAGAGAACGGTGGACGACTAGCTTCATGGATGGACTACTCCCTCTCCCATAAAATAGGTAGATTAAAAGACAAAAGTTTTTATCATTATAATCATTAATGTTACCCATGTAAGTATGTAACTGTCTCTTATCTGTGCACATGCACATAGATAACACATCATAGTTACTGAAATGACCCAAGCAAATTCACCAAATTGTATCATTTTCCGCAACACCAACCAGATTAAAGGCCACCCCTTTCGGATTGCTTATAGCTCAAAGTTGCATGCCCCATACCCGTACCACAAAACAAAGCATGTAACAATGTCCTAGTCACTTGATAGCAAGATGGCCCTTGCCAACTTTGTCCTCTCGACAATCCCAAGTTACTTCTTGTCTTTCTTCACTATGCCAAAATGGACAAAGCGCAAGATCGATAAATCTCGTGGAAAATTCGTTCAAAGTGGAAGGACAATAGGAAAAAAGTGTTTCTCCCTAGTCAAATGGGGAAGGTGTGCTTTAACGAATTTGGTGGCATATGCCCGAAATTAACAGATCTGAACAGTCTCTACTTGTCAAGTTGCTGAAGCTTCTAACTTCCCTAGACTCGCAATAGGGGCTATTAAGAAATTTCGCAATTTCACGATCTTAATTTTAAACAGGGCAAAAAGAAAAATTTGTGGTTGCCATTGTGTACTGTCAAGACCAATTTACCGTCAAGGGGTTTTCTTTTTAAAATGCCCCACATTGAAAACATGTAAAAATTAGTTTCTAGAAGGTTAAGGTGCGGGTGGTATGTCTGTACTAATGATTCCTTGTCTTCTTCTCCTTCATTCATAGATATCTTTTTTACCTCTTGTTGGTGTAGAAGCATATGAGTCCTTGATTTTCCCACTTTTATTAGTTCTCTTTTTAGACAATAGATTAAGCTCCTGACTTGCTTTAATGTTTGAAAGCCATTTTCTGTTGCTGGCCTACACGACCTACCTACTGTGGAGTAATAGAGTTGATTTTACAACACGCACCTATGAACTTAATGATGGGGGTAAGATGCAGATTATGAAAGATATCTGGAAGATCAAAGAGCTCTTATGATTAGAGATTTCCTA
Organism: Scilla litardierei; assembly: GCA_030789695.1. NCBI lineage: Eukaryota > Viridiplantae > Streptophyta > Magnoliopsida > Asparagales > Asparagaceae > Scilla > Scilla litardierei. The sequence goes on from CM061139.1 coordinate 162,376,622, forward strand.
TGGATAATAAACAAATAGGCCATTCTCATTTCAATAGCTAGGCGGGATGCAAGTGCTTATAATGTCATGGAATTAGTAACAAACTTGTTGCTTCCACGTCCTTTTTCCAAGATAAATCAGGAGCCTTGTGCTTCTTTTTTACTTGACTGTATAGTATGTCTAGGTCTTCCTCGAGGCCTTTTAAATTTCTTGGGGAATGATAATGTTAAAGAAATTGATGTATGGGCAACTTTCAATTACGTTTCCTAAATACAACATGGTGTGTTCCATGTGGATTGCTTTATGTCATTTGATCAATCTCATTTCAAGATATGCCAAGGAAAGACAACCCGACAGCTTTGTAAAAGCATTAGTCCGAAAAGGCATGCATAGATCATGTTGACAATCATGTTGACTCCAACCGGAAGAGATCTGACACCAATGACCATAAGCTAGGTAGCACGAATACGTGAACCAAAGAGTGGTAACAAGTCCGATGTCCGTGTCGGACAAGACACTTCTAGTTTAAGTATACCTTTTAGAGATTTACTTAGGGCATGTCTGGTATGTTCAGTTGCAATTGCAAGTGTAAGTGTGGTTGTAACAATGATTACATTGTAAAATCATTTGCAATGCAAATCCAAATTTACCCGTTTGGTAAACTATGCTAAGTTGTAAAACTATATGGAAACTGTTTAGATCATTTTGCTAGCCTATATACAAATACAAATAGGATTGCAATTGTGACTAAGCCAGACACGTGACCTTAAGAATTTTGCAACTGAAATTGCAATGTAAACCCAATTGCAAGCTACTAAGCATGCCCTAAGTATTACTGTGTCGTACAGTTGTCATGTATGCATATTCATACCCGTGCAACATAGACCATGACAGTGAACCTCTGTTCTTGCTTATGACTCCACATATTATTGTCCTGGCCTCCTAGTGTATGCATTGAACCATTGTTGTTGTTGGGGCATGTTGGTATCCTTTTGGATGTATTTCTAATGACCTACTCAGTGCATGCATGTTTTACGTTTTGTATCATTATGGGATGTTTAGTTAAATCTATGTTAGGAATGGAAGGAGCTTATGTCCACCATTTATTCTCAAGACAAAAGAAGAAAGGCCAAATTTCACGCAATTACTTGAACTTTCATATGCTTCACAAAAAACTATCCCAAACTTTGTAAATTACGGAAAATTATCCCAACCCCTTTTCAAATAACTATCCTCTTTTAGTTGTCCATTAAAAAATTATTGCATGGTAATCATGTGCCTACTATTGACAAAAAATACCCTTTATAAAAAAATAAATACCCATAAACTTGAATGAGCTTGGCACTAGCCTTATTTTTTTTCCTTTTCTTTGCTTTTGATTTTCCCAAAACTGCAGCGCATATGTTTAGCGGAAGAGGCAATGGCGAAAGGCGGTAGTCTGCAAATCATGTGCCTAAAAATTACTATCCTTAGTTGTCAATAAAAAATCATCACATGGTAACCATGTGCTTAATATTGACAAAAATACCCTTTATGAAAAAATAAAAAGCCCTGAACTGGAACGTGCTTAGCACTGTCCTTAGTTTTTTTTCCTTGACTTTTCTTTTGATTTTCCCAAACCCACAATACATATGTTTAAGGGAAGAGGTAGTGGCCAAGGGCGGTGATCGGCTAATTAATGAGGCATGATTGCGATCTAGCAGGGGGTGACGAGGTTTGAGGGAAGTGTAGGATGAGGGTGCGGAGCACGAAGGAAGAGTGGAGGAGATGGTGGGGGGAGGGGGAGAGAGAGAGAGAGAGAGAGAGAGAGAGAGAGGATATAGGCAAAGATGGAGGAAAATGATGGGGTCATGGTATGGATTAGGGTTCCCCCCCCTTTGGGCCCACAAGTCGTTCACTGTTATGGTTTTTTTATTCAATTGTATTGAATTTTTGAACGTCTTTAGCTTTATTTTATTTTTTGAACCTTTTATTTATGTTTATTTTTTTTAGAAATATTTTAACAAGCCGCATGTTAACGCATCATACGTGAGGGTTAAAAAGCCATTTCACAGATATCGTTAACTTCATTATGAGACTTCACTAGGAAACAAATAATTCAGAATAGTTTTCTATAATTCACAAAGTTTAAGAATTTTTGGGAATCGTAAGGGAGTGAGTGTAGCTTTGTAAAATTTAGCAAAGGAAAAAAAGAAAAGATCTTAGAGACAATTAGTTTAGCTTTGCAGAATTGTGTAAAGACAACCAAGAAATAGCACAAGAATAGTGTTCAATCATACTCCTACAAATGTTGACTGAGAAAATTTTAAACAGAACTGGGATCTGTTCGCATTATCACTACATTAGCAATAAGTTGTTTCATCAGACTCTGTTCACGACCATCGGCACAATTTACTTTGACAAATCAGAAAGACCGAATAGTCAATTCAAAGAGACACTTGATAGTTTGCCATGTGAGTAAACCTGAATGAAGGGCCACATTCAGAAAATGTGATAGGTGCAGGTTGAATTTGATAATCTTTAGCAGTTTGTTGGTTAATGTACCTTTCTGCTTTGAATATATTTCTCCTTGCCCTTGCAAGAGCACTAAGCAGTCTCAGTTAATGTTGGATGGTCACCGTAGAGCCTTTGCAAAACCTGCAAGCAAATAAAAGAAATTTCAATTTTTAGACCAATTTATAACTATAATTACTAGAAATAAAGAGAAAAAACTTATGCAATAACCGCACTGGATTAACTCATTTACCAACCCCATCCGTTTGCATGAAAAAAAAATGCAACTGTGCGGACAGTATCAACATGCGGTCGCCTCCTTTGCCATCTTGACCATTGTTCCTTTTCAGGCATTCGCCAATTCCACCACAGTTCTTCACTCGATCGAGGTCCTTCCACAGGCTCTTCAATAGCCGGATCAATGAAGGGGTGTGGACAGCCAAGTCTTGTGTCCAACTCATAAGAAGTGAGGTTCTCTTTCTCCACTTCTGTATGGTAGATAACAACTTCCTCAAATGGATCGTTTGGCTCCTCCTAAATATCATCAGAGTTCTCAAGCATGGGATGATCATTAAAGTTGGAACTAGTTTCGACAATTTCTGAATCAGCTGCCTGCCACTTATACTTCTTCTGCCTCCTTCCAGGGAGCTTGCCAGTGGAAGGTTTCCCTTCAGATTTGCCAAATGGTTCATGGGTCTGAGCAGCCCTAACCCGGTCAACTGTCCCTACAGGCCAGTACTCCTTGCTAGGAATACTTGCTTGAGCACCCAACACTGGTTCAAGCTGCTGAGATGTGGAATCCGTGTAGATATAACAAGGAGGTGGACCGATGGACGGCCGATTTTATCATCAATCCAATCACCGTTCACGTTTTTTCTTTTTCTTATCAATGAATAGATCTCTTTACTTGTACGACTTAGATGTGTCGTATTTCTTGAAAAAGTGATTCGATTGTAGTCTCTTACCGTAAAAATGGCTGCATGTGCAGCATCACCAACTATGAGAAACCCACCGATCCACATGTGAACTGTAAACAACGAAAGTTGTGTACCATAGTCAATAGATAGGTATGGATAGGCATATCAAATTTTCCATCATTATTCACACACTTTATACGAAGAAATAATTCTCCATTTCGTTGGGAGTATCTTTTCGATCCAAAAGAAAATTGCCTCTTGATTGGATGCAATAGACAAAGAAATGGTGACTGGAAAATCAAAATTGCCAAAAAAATGAGGAAAAATCTGATGGTAGAAAAGAACTACACACGGATACAAATTCACAACGAGGTATAAATATAAGATGTGACGAACCTTTTTCTTCTCAATCATACATCAGCAGACTCTGAAAGAGCAGCGTAATAAAGTAACCATAAGATATTAGAAGATCTCAGAAGTTTCAAGCAACTAAGTAGGGAAATTCTACACACCTGATATTTTTGGCAATGTAATTTTCCAATGTGGGCGCGATTAGATGCTGAAGGCACCCAGAATCCATCTGACGAACAAAAAAGGTATTAATTTCCGTTACACCATTGGAAAATGGCACCATGTTCAGGTTTTTTGTCAGCAATGACGCAGGAGTCTACCTTGAAATAGCAATGCATATGATAAAGCTGCCATATTTTGCTCTTCTTCTCCCCTTGCTTAATGGCCGGTAACATCCACCTATTTCTTGTCGACATTAAAGCATATATAATCAGCAAAGTTGCAAGCTTCTCTTTCGATAATGAACTGGACCTAGAAAATCTTAATCGAATTATAAAAATTAACATAGTTATGGCATGGAACAAAGGGGATAACGATATCAACTGAAATACATTAGAATTACAAATTATAAAAGGGATAAGAAATAGAATGATAGTTACCTCCATCTAGGGTTTAGGGGCTTCGGAACGAAGAACGCAACTGGCATTAGAAAGAGTAGAAATACATGCTTGTAATTTTTTAAAAAAATAAAATTTAAATGATGAGACGCCGTGGATCTGGCCACAACAAGCCCATAACCCAATCAATTATTTAACTTTGACCTATAAATAATTTTTAGTATTCAACTTTTAGAACTCGTTCAATTTGGGCTTTGTGTTGAAACTTGTAAAAGTCTGTTAAGAGTTAGAATTGGGCTGAAAGTCAAGCTTATACGGGATAACCCATTTGATGACCATAATGGATCTGGGTCGGCCCGATAGGCCTTGAAACCTGCGCAAGAAAGCCCGGCCAGCTAAGACTATGGATGGAAATGGGCTGTGTCCGGCCCGAGGGCACCACAAGCCGGTCCTGAAAACCCCGGCCACGATCCCTGCCATTACAAAAACAAGATTGGTGCTAAAGCTTTTATCAAGGCACGAATTTTTTTAGCCCAGGGCTGGAGCCAGCATTAGGCCCAACCCGATTCCGGTCTCTGTCACTAGTCTCATCCTAATAATTTTTAAAGTGTCGGACTAATTGCACCGAATGCTTGCGATGCAGGTAATAATTGTTTTCCGAAAATGGAAAAAACCCCAAAATCATTGGTCTTCTCATTATCTCTCTCCCCCTGTTTTTACCTATTTTTAGCTTAGAATCATCACATGCACTGCAGAGATGCGGTGCATTTAGTCCGAACCTTTTTAAAAATATGTAATTTGTTATGAATCAACTATTTGGGGAGGAGCCCCCAACTCTGTATTTATAGCCAAAAGGGAGAATACAAAATGAGTTTACAAAGATATGGGCATATCTCTAGAATAGCCCAGAATCTCAACCAACCCGTTTTAAAACCGTTCACAACACTCCCCCTTATCCAGCCATAGGTGTGGACTCTGCTCGTGAATGCTTCAGGATTCCGAGCTTATGAGAGTCTCACATGGGGTGGATACTTCAGGATCCTGAGTTGGTGAGATTTGCCTCGTTAAAACCTTTAGCTATGGAAAACCCAGTGGGAAAACCCATAGTTAAGGAAAAAGAGTACAAACTCTGCCAAACTCCCCCTGATCTCAAGCCCTCAAGCTTGCAGATCTCTTAGGCGTCTCATTACAATCCTATGTACAAGTTTCCTAAAAGTAGCAGTAAGAAGGGCTTTCGTGAACAAATCTGCCAGATTGTCATATGATTGTACTTGTCTGATGTCGATCTTGCCATCTCTCTGTAGCTCGTGCGTGCAGAAGAACTTTGGTGAGATGTGATTCGTTCTGTCACCTTTGATGAAGCCACCTCGTAACTGAGCTATGCAAGCAGCGTTGTCCTCGAACATTGTGGTAGGTTCGAGATCTCCAGTCTTCAGTCCGGTGGTAGACAAGATGTGGTGGGCAACTGAGCGTAGCCAAACGCATTCTCTGCTCGCTTTATGGATGGCAATGATCTCAGAGTGATTGGATGAGGTCGCCGTCAAGGTTTGCTTGATGGATCTCCAGAAAATGGCTGTCCCTCCGTAGGTAAACACGTACACAGTCTGTGACTTCGCTTTGTGGGGATCAGACAAGTAGCATGCATCAGCGTAACCTGCAAGTGTAGAGGATATTCCATTTTTGTAGAAGAGTCCCAAATCTGTAGACCCTTGGAGGTAGCGCAGAAGGTGCTTTACCCCGGTCCAGTGGCGCTGGGTGGGCGCTGCACTGTATCTGGCTAGTAAATTTACTGCGAACGCTATGTCGGGACGCGTGAAGTTTGCCAGATATAGTAGTGCTCCGATGGCACTCAGATATGGAACTTCTGGACCAAGTGTATCATCCCCCTCTTCCAGCGGCCGGAAGGGGTCTTTTTGTGCATCCAGAGAGCGTACCACCATTGGTGTACTTAGTGGATGACATTGGTCCATATGGAATCTTTGCAACATTTTCTTCGTGTATGTGGTCTGATGTAGGAGGATTCCATCTTTTAGATGTTCGATCTGTAAGCCCAGGTAGAATTTTGTTTTGCCTAGGTCTTTCATTTCAAATTCTTTTGTTAGGCTTTCAGATATCTCAGTGATCTCTTCAGGAGATCCTATGAGATTCAGGTCGTCTACGTAGACAGCAATTATTACGAATCCTTTTCCCTTTGTTCTTACGAAGATACAAGGGCAGACTTCATTATTTGTGAACCCTTGTTGAACAAGGAACTCGCTGAGTCTGTTATACTACATTCTTCCTGATTGTTTGAGACCATACAATGATCTATGTAGCTTAACAGAATAGACGTCCCGAGGTCTATCTTTTAGTTCAACAAGCATAGAAAAGCCATCAGGAAGTTTCATGTATATCTCCTTGTCGAGATTGCCGTATAGGTATGCAGTCACAACATCCATTAGCTGCATATCTAGGCCTTCCTTTTCTGTTAAGCTTATCAGGAATCTGAAAGTGATCGCATTCATGACCGGGGAGTATGTTTCGTCATAGTCTATTCCCGGTCTTTGGGAAAATCCTTGCGCTACAAGTCTAGCTTTATAGCGTGCGATCTCATTATTTTCGTTTCTTTTCTGACGAATACCCATTTATATCCCACAGGTTTGACACCAGTAGGTGTCTGGACTATTTGCCCAAAGACTTTTCGTTTCTGAAGCGAGTCCAGCTCGGCTTCTATTGCCTGATTCCACTTTGGCCAATCGTCTCTACGTTTGCATTCAGCAACGGAGTGTGGTTCATAATCATCGTCGCTTCCGGCGACGTGAATGGCAATGTGAAACGCGAAGTCATCGTCGACGACTGTACTCTTTCTGTACAATACCTCCCCTGTACGTACATAATTCAATGATATTTCAGTTTCTCCCGGCAGTTCCTCTGCAGTGGATTCCGGGAGGGGAGAGGGTATGGACACGAGCTCGTTTCTCTATGGGGGTATCGTCCCAAGGTCTCCGGATATTTTTCTTTTTCTTGGATTTTTATCCTTGGAGCCTAGTGGTCTGCCTCTTTTCTGTTGAGGTGCAGCCACTTCTGCTGCTGGTGGATTGCATCCATCCTTTGGAATGTCAATCCTAGCTGGAGTATTCGCAGCAGGGATGTGTGATCTGACAATCTTCTGGTTGTCAGTAAACGAATCCGGTAGTCTATGGACTGTGTCCTGGATGTGCAAGATCTTCCGAATCTCATCATCACATTGTTTTGTTACCGGATCGTAGTGGGTCAGACTTTTTGTATCCCACGTTAACATTTGCTTTGCGCTAGACTTTTCAATGTCTAGGCCCATTTTGGAGAAATACGTCTCATCAAAGTCGCAGTCTTCAAGGCGTGCCTTAAAAGCGTCCCCCGTTTGGGGTTCTAGGTATCTTATAATGGAGGGCGAGTCATACCCTACATAGACACCTAGGCGACGTTGAGGGCCCATCTTGGTCCTCTGGGGTGGTGCAATGGGGATATAAACTGCGCAGCCGAAGGTCCTCAAGTGGGAGATGTTCGGCGGCGTTTCATATGCAAGTTGCATTGGAGATAGACTCTGACCTCCAGAGGGTCTTATTTTTATTAGTGATGCAGCATGCAAAATTGCATGTCCCCATGCATCCACCGGCAACTGGGGTTTCATTAGTAATGGACGTGCGATCCATTGGAGTCTTTTAATTAGCGACTCAGCTAACCCATTCTGGGTGTGAACATACGGCACTGGATGTTCAATTTCAATTCCCGTTGCCTGGAAATATTCTTGAAATGACTGAGAGGTAAATTCCCCCGCATTGTCCAGACGTATTTTCTTGATTTGGTTGTCTGGAAAATGCGCCCGCAACTTTATTATTTGTGCCAAAAGCTTTGGAAAAGCTAAGTTGCGGGTTGAAAGTAGACACACATACGAGTATTTTGAAGATGCATCAATCAGTACCATAAAGTACCGAAAGGGCCCACTAGGGGGTGGATAGGTCCACATATGTCTCTATGTATTCTTTCAAGGAAGCTAGGAGACTCAATATCCACTTTTAGTGGTGATGGCCTTGTTATTAATTTTCCCTTAAAGCAGGGTACACAAGGGAATTCTCCCTTCTGAAGAATCTTCTGGTTCTTCAGGTTATGCCCGTGGGTTTGTGATATAATGCGGTGCATCATCACAGATCCGGGGTGGCCAAGTCTATCGTGCCAAAGTAAGAATTTGGTCGATGTCGGGCACTTCAGGTGCTCCGTCAGGTTTGCTTCCTCTCTCCGAATTTTTGTATGGTAGAGACCTGATGAGAGGCTCTCAAAACGTTCAAGTATGGTTTTAACTCCATTTTCTTGAGACGTTACATACAGTAATTCATTTTCTTTTACATTTGCTGTTTCCAAGTGGAATCCGTTAAGACGGATATCTTTGAAACTTAGTAAGTTTCTCTTGGAGTTCGGAGAGTAAAGTGCATCTTTAATTATTATTTCTGTTCCATTGGGGGGCAACAATGTTGCATTCCCAGAACCTTCAAGTATGTCCGATGGCCCTGAAATTGTGTTTACATGGCTCTTGTACAGAGTAATGCTATGAAAGTAGCATTTGTGCTGAAGGATCGTATGTGTCGACGCGCTGTCTACTAAGCAGTCATGAGAGCATCCCATCTAAAAAGATGAGTAAACATTTGCATTTAGAGAACTAAATTTTATTCGACGGAATTCAAAGTACATAAAAGCTCTCATAAAATAAATTGTTCATGCAATAAAATGCTAAGATAAATGAAAACATGCTAATCAAGCATATCATCTGACTCGAAGTCTTTGGCTGTGAATTTGACTGCATTGTTCGCAGCCACCAGGTTTGATTCAGCATTCTTTTTCTTGCTTTGTTTATAAAGCTCCTGGAGATGCACTGGGGTCCTGCACACTCTGGACCAGTGGCCTTTCATGCCACAGCTGTGGCACTGGTCTTCCCAATCCCACTTGGGTGGGGGTGCATCATTTTTCTTATTATCATTCCTGCGCCAGGTGAACTTGCACTTCCTTTCATTTTTTCTCTGCTGTGGTGGGCCCTTGGCTCTTTTCTGTTGTCCCCCTTTCTGTGGTCTTTCTTTTCTTTTATTGTACCTCTTTCTTTTGGAGGAAGAGGCATGGTGAGCTTCTGGTAGGGGGGCAGTGCCGGGAGGGCGCATGTTGTGAGTGGCGAGGAGAAGCTCTCTGTTTTGCTCGGCCATGAGCAAACAGGACAGCAGCTCTGAATACTTCGTGAACTTACGTTCACGGTATTGCTGCATGAGTATCGCATCCTTTTCATGGAAAGACGTATACATCTTTTCCAGCATGCGATCTTCTGAGACTTTTTCACCACACAACTTCAGGCGTGAGGTGATGCTAAAAAGTGCCGAGTTGTACTCAGCAATGGACTTAAAGTCCTGTAGTCTAATGTTCTCCCACTCGTATCTCGCCCTTGGGAGTATAACATCTTTCTGATGTTTGTACCTATCCTCAAGGGCGGTCCATAGCTCCAGTGGATCTTCGACCGTAAGGTACTCAGCCTTTAAGGTCTTGTCCACGTGGCGACGAATATAGATAATGGCTTGCGCCTTCTCTATATCGCTAACATTTTCTTTTTCAGTCACAGCAGTGATGAGGGACTTAGCCCGCATGTGAAACTTGACATCTAGCTGCCAGCTTAGATAGTTTCTACCTGATGTATCCAGCACTTCGAAGTCAACGCTTGCAATTTTAGCCATTTATCTAGCAGAGCACAAACATGCATGAATTAATAATTGATCACAAAAAGACATTTTCATGCGGATGCAAATTTTAACGAAAGGCTAAATGTGTGGATCGGCCAGTCCCACAAGAAAAAGTCCAAAAAGTCCACAGTCCAAATTATACAAATTTGCAGCTTTTAAAATGAAAATACAACTTTGGAAACCCCGTGGGTCCCATAAGAGATCTACAGCTTCAAGCGTGGCCTCCGACTCCATGGAAGTTGGTCTTCTTTCTTTGACATTTACATAGGTTCCTCACTACAATTTCTCTCAAAAATAAAAGAAAATTGAAGGAAATAAACTGTGGGACTAAACGGCCGATCCAAAAACCACATTTAGCAATTCATGCAGAAATATTGTGCTCATCAACATTTTCAAACATCACAGGCAGTTATATACACATGAGGATAAAAATATTTAATCACTTAATAATTATTGGACCACTGGGCAACGTCATGCACCGTTAGGTTAGGTGACTAACGGCAGAGCGGTCGCAGGATCTTTCTAATTATTAAGTTTTAAATATGATGCACAACCACGCATATTATATCCACATAATTTGCCAGAGATGTAAAGCATGTAAAGAAAAATTACGATGCATGGGTTGTAAAGTAAATTGGGTTTAATCAATCAAATTGATTAAGAGCCCAAAATAAACATTTTCGTTGAAGAAGGGAAAAGATTTTTCCGTTTGGAATCATCCCAAGTATCCCCCCTAAGAACCCCAGAAAGGGGCCCTAGTCAGTCAGGTAATCGCCCTATAATTTACCGTGATTTTTCACGAATTTAATTGCCCTTAGATGCCCTTTAAAAAAATGGGGGTTAGCCCAAAATTTGCCTTTAAAGGGTTATTTTTGCCCTTCCCCACCCCTTTTCTCTCCTTTTTTTGAGTATAGAATTCGGCCTGTGGGCCGAAGCCCGCAGGCCGGCCTGCGGGCTTTGGGCCGCAGGCCAAAAACCTTTTTTTTTTTGAATGAATGAATTTGGCTTGCGGGCCGAAGCCCGCATGCCGAGAATTTTTTTTTAATGATGAATTTGGCCTGCGGTCCGAAGCCCGCAGGCCGAGAAATTTTTTCTTTTTTTTTCTTTTTTTTATGAATTTGGCCTGCGGGCTTCGGGCCGCAGGCCAAGAAAAAACACTTTTATTTTTATTTTTATTTTTATTTTTATTTGGACCGTAAGCAAGCCCAACTGGGCTTGGGGGACGGCGGTTTAGGGTTTAGCCGCCGCCGCCGCTGCCCCCTTTGTTCCGACGACGGCGGGTAGGCCATACGGAGGCGGCGACGGCAAACCCCCCCTCCGCTGCCGGCGGGGGGGGTCGCAGAGCGGGGCAGCCGCCCTTGTTCGGGCGGCGGAAACAGGCCGCCCTCGTTTCAGGCGGGGGGGCGACGGGGCGGGGCGACCGCCCTGTTCGGGCGGTGGAAGCGGGCCGCCCCCGCTACAGGCGGGGGGACGATAGGGCGGGGCGACCGCCTTGTTCGGGCGGTGGAAGCGGGCCGCCCCCGCCACAGGCGGGGGGACGATAGGGCGGGGCGACCGCCTTGTTCGGGCGGTGGAAGCGGGCCGCCCCCGCCACAGGCGGGGGGCGATAGGGCGGGGCGACCGCCCTGTGTTCGGGCGGTGAAAGCGGGCCGCCCCCGCTTCAGGCGAGGGGGGCGACAGGGCGGGGCAACCGCCCTGTGTTCGGGCGGTGGGGCGGGCTGAGCCGCCCATCCGGGCGACGACGGCAGGCCCCCCCCTCGCTTCAGGCGGGGGGGGGGGGGCGGCAAGCCGCCGCAGGGCACAAATAGGTTAGGCCCTAAAAATTGCAATTTTGGGATGAACGATCCGTCGTTTTCAAGGCGACAAATAATCCCCTTATCGATCTTGCGAGATCAAGGGGAGGTGCAATCATACGTATGATTAAAAACGTCGTTTTTCGTGTGTTTACCTCTATGTCCGTCCTCCGGATATAGCGACGGTTGCGCGAAGGCCTTACGCGGATGAAGACGCTCGATTGAGGAAGCCTAGCCCCGCGTACGTGGATCTCCCGTCTCGCCTTCGCCTTCGCCTTCGTAACGAACGGAAAATATTTGTGGAAAAGAAAAATTTAGAGGCTCGTGCTGATAACGTGTTATGAATCAACTATTTGGGGAGGAGCCCCCAACTCTGTATTTATAGCCAAAAGGGAGAATACAAAATGGGTTTACAAAGATATGGGCCTATCTCTAGGATAGCCCAGAATCTCAACCAACCCGGTTTAAAACCGTTCACAACATAATTCCAAATCCCTGTAAAACATTTGGCTCAACAACCCATAAAAAATCAAAAAATTGTCTCATATAATTTTAACCCCTCCATTCTCTCTCTCCCCCCCTCTAATCAACCCCTAATTTAAACATTTGCATAAAAAATCTGATCTCAATTTTTTTTTCTTTCTAGTTTCTTCCTTCGAAAAAAACTAAAACGCTATCTAAACACGATCCAAACGCAGTTTCAAAATGGTCGCCCGTCTCTCTTTCTAATTGAATTGCCGAATGTTTCTAAATTAAGATATAATGTATACTTATTTGTTCCACATAATTTTGACTTGGGTTTTCTTGATTAGATCAGCAATTCTTCTTACGTGAAACATGACTTGATTTTTTTATTTGTTTGTTGACTCTGAATCTTATTTATTCAGTTTTTCTTCTCCATCTAATGGCATAAGCTTAAGCCATTAAAGAGAAAAGCTGGGCAGCAAAATTGCTTGATATTAAACATGTGCACCTAATCAAAAAGAAACTTATGAAATTGATGAACGGTTTTTTACTCTTAATTTTTATTTGATATGTTATTGTTATTGTCTGCCACACTTTCTTTGTAAAGTTCTAAAAGATTAGCAAACAGCTAAATAAATGGAATATGGTTAGCAAAATGTCTTCATGTTTTAAACAGCACTAGATAAGTTTTTAGCAGACTCTCAAACCCATGCCAAGGTGGACCATGCAACCAAGGGCCCCCCAATTTGGTTCGGCATGTATTCACTTATGCAATCAGATCTCTCATCCAACTTGGAAAAAAATAAAAAATTATAGAACAAATAAAAAAAGCCAACAAATGAAAAAAAAGCATTGAAAGGAATAAAGTGAGTGTAGCTGTATTATCATGGTTCACTGAATGAGTCAGAGATTTTCAATACCTTTGAGGGCCCTCTATTGGCCTTCCCCATCACCCCCCATATTGCTTGTTTCTTGCTGGGGTCTACGTTATCTTACTTATCTAAGCTCAAAGCACCAGCAAGATTCCAACGTTTCATGCACATCTTCATTAATAAAACAAAACAATAATAGTTTGGGACCCCAACCTTACAATCCTATCAATCTATGGACCAAGAAATAATACAGGGAGTTGCAACGCGCACTTATCGAATTGCTCTGCATACGACCAGAGTTTGATGTATTTATAAATTTGACAGTCAAAATTGCTCAACTGCGTACAACAAATATTAATTTTCAAATTGTCCCCCTTTTGCGTGGTGAGCAAAACGCGTCCCCTCTGCCGCCTCCGCCCTTCTTCATCTTTCCCAACCCATACGTCGCCCCCTCCGCCAACCATCGTCATCTCCCACAGCCCCCTCCGAGCACGATGTGATGTTACTTTGCAGCCGAGGGTTGTCGGTTAGTTACTTTGCGCCGACCGCCGCCTCCGACTACGGTGGGTTGTCGGAAGGTTGTCAGAGGGTGCGGCGGAGGGCGGCCTGGGGAGATGACGATGGTCGGTAGCCCCTCCGCTCCCTCCGCCCCTCTGACAAACATCCGACCGACCATCGTCATCGTCACCGCCCCCTCCGCCAACCCTTCGGTCGACCATTGTCGTCGTCACCGTCCCCTCCGACCCCTCCGGCCGACCATCATCATCGTCATCTCCTACAGCAACCCTCAGCCGCCCCCTTTTCCATAGACAACCCCTCATCCTCCCCCTCCGCCACCCACTCCTTCGACAACCCAGCCCCTCTTCCGACCCCTCAACCGCCCCTCTGCCCCCAAAGCGAGAGAGCGGGTGTGCGCGAGAGGGTAAACGTACAGTAATTTTTGAGAGGCAAACTTGAGAATAAGTGATTGTGCGTACGAGCAATTCGGTACGTGTGGCAAAGCTACCCCAGTAATATAACAATGCCACGGTAAAACATTCATGATGTCATTCAATTCTACCTTACATCATACGGAAGGATAGGCTACACCCTACTGACATGGAGATTAACAATAAACAAAGCCAAGAAGCCTTATCCACCAAATCTTGATAATGATACCACCAAAATTAGGTAGATAAAGATCATGGTCTTTGTATTATCGTGGTCCATAAAAGACCACCCTTTGTCTCCTCTCATGCACTCAAGTTAAAAACATTGCTTGTTTACTTGCATTCCTCAAATGTGTCTACCACATGAGAAGCAAATGGTCAAACCTTGTGCTTAACTTTGCATTGAGAGCATATGCTTAATCTACTATATTAATCCTAATCATTTCCTAATCATTGTTTCTAAGTTTTTTTTTAAGGCTGCCCCTGTTCTTTAATCATTGTCATTCACCCGTCTCCTCCATTGGCGTTTTCGTTGAAGTTTTATGCACCCAAGTGCTCCACTGTTTCGAATTGGCAATTTAGCACCATTTGAAAATTTTTGATGCAGTTCATTGTCACTGTGTTTCATTGACAAGGACGGAGATACTTTTCAATGGTTATTTGGCTTGGTGGGATTGAAGCCACAGCTGCAAATGCAATTCAAACTGTGTAAGTGTACATGTTTATTTGACGGGAAAAATGTAGAAAAGGTGGCACCTGATCTAGTTGATTTGGTGCCAACACACAAAAAAGTGGAAAGTACATATCTTATAAGTACTTGTACTTTTTATGAGGGTGGAAAGTAGTACATATCTTATAAGTACTTGTACTTTTTATGAGGATCGTCCTTTTGTGTCTTACACCTTATCTATTAGATCAGATGCCACTTGATCTACCTGATTCCCTTATTTGATTTGATAGGATGGAGTAAACATCAACAGAAGGATATAGGCTTATAGACTTAAATGGATGGGGCTAATATGCTCGAAACCCATATCGACTTAAATATGCTAACAGCTTTGAGTCATAAATCATTAAATCCTATCATACTTAATGGCATGTTCAACTTTTAATTTAACCAATGTGTGACTAAACAAACTGGTACTTTTTTTCTCATCCCATCACATTACGTCCTCAGAAGAATGTGAGACGCAGCAACAAGGGTTTATATTCGTTCCGAATCATAACGGAGACTTGTATTGGATTTGTATCCGTTTTCTTTATTTAAAAAAATAGGGTTTTCGGACATCCTTCTTGATGATGGAAAAATCCACCGAACAATAAATTTGTATGGGAAGAACCAAGGTTATAGTGGCTATGCGATGATGTTGAAGATGAACTGAGTGGTCGACGACAATGAACGAAGGTGGGACAGAGGAGATGATCAATATCGTGGATTGACGAAGTAGCTGCTAGACAAGCAGCTTGTCAAAGGTGGGTCGGGCTTGGGTCCGACCCGAAATCTCTCCGAAGCTTAAGTTAGTATTGGACTCCAAGGTAGCTCGTATAATCAGAACCGGACTTTATGTTATCCGATCTGACTATGCTGAACTATATTTTACGTAGAGAAAGCACAAGCATATGTAATTATATCTGGCCTTTTGGATAAAGTTGTTTTCGAAACCTCATTTTGTTGGAGAATGGCCCTTTTTATAGGAGCTGAATGACTACTGAATGATTGATAACGACTCCTTGTCTTCCGATCAGTTGTAATCGTGTAAAAGACCAAGAGATATCTTATAATTATCATTAATGGCAGGGGTCATTTAATGCTCGTCAGTAAATGCTGTCATTATTTGGCAATTAGAGAGTCGTGTAAATCATCCGGCATATCGGTTCTTCATTGATTGATGAGAATCCCAAAGGACATGCTCATTTAAATGATGTAACGGTCGTCTCCATAACTCGTCGAAGTAAAAGCTTGGTATGCGATGTTACTCAGGTTTGAAAGTTCCGATCTTGGGGGACCGATCTCATTCAGTGATCCGATCTGTTTCCAGGCATCCACTTCTGAATCCGAACCTCTAGCGCAACTATATAGATTGTTGTATTGGTCCATCTACGATCTGTATTTAGGTCGTAACACTTCCTTTTAAAAATGCTTATTTTGATAGTTGTCTATTAAATATCGATATTTTCTCTCGCTTCCCTCAAATCTTAAACTTTAACATAAATAGTGCATCCATCCTATATTCTGTTAAAGAACTAACTGAACTTAGATTAATTAACGATTAAATACTAATTATAGTTAATTAATTAAGAATTAAACACTAACTAACAATTAATTAACCGCAAAACAACCCACCAATTTAGTATTGGGCGGGCGGATGAGGCCGGACCACGGCCTCCTCCCCATCCTTCTCGTCGGGTTTTTACGGTCGGAGACTGCCTCCTCCGACCGCAAAAACCCGAAGAAAATGAGGTGGGATGCGGCAAACCGACAAGGAGGAGGGAGAGGAGGCAGTGATGCAACCGCCACCGCCCCAAATTTTGACGGACCCCGTCGTTTTTTGTGGGACCCCGTCAAAATTTGGGGCGGCGACGGCGGCGGCAGCACCGCCTCCACCCCCTCATCGTAGGGCTTTTGCGGGACCTCGTCAAAATTTGGGCCGGTGGAGACGGCCGCACTGCCTCCTCCCCCACCTCGTCGGTTTTTTGTGAGAGGAAGAGGCGGCGGCGCATCCTCATGGTCATTTTTGGGACGGCGGTGGCGACGGCACCGCTTACTCCACCTCATCCTCGTCATTTTTTTGCGGGCGTATGGGGAGTTTTAGCGGGTGGAGAGAGGCTCTCCTACACCTACAAAAAAACGATGAGGGTGATGGGGAGAGCCAGCGCCGCCTCCCTGTGAACCGCCTGGACAACCCCCAACCAGTCGCCTCCCTGTGAACAGCCTAGACAACCTCCAACCAAAAGCTCCCCAAGCCCTAACAGGCATCAAATAGAAATTCCGCTTCTGTTAGATTTTAACAGAAAATTAGAGCGAGTGACTATATAGGTTAAAGTTTAAGATTTGAGGGAATTGAGAGAAAATACATATTGATACGACTATTCAGGAGGAACCCGAAGAACCAGAGATCCAAGCCCAAGCCAAGAAAGAGAAGCCCACGAATGAGTTTAGGCCCGCCTGACGAGGTCCACGGATAAACCCGAAGTCAGACCGGCCCAGCCCGAAGGACGCACGATTAGCTCGCGCTCTCCGGAGATAACCGTCCCCCTAAACCCATGGCACCTTAATGGCCATTAAGGAGCCCATTAATCAAGGCTCCCCACGACGCACGCAGGCGCCTTGATGGAGGCGGATCGCGGTGGCGTGAGGAGAGGCAGACGAGGGACGTGGATTGAGGGCAATCGTGGGCCAGACCCTATAAAGGGGTGGCAAGGGCAACCGAGAAGGGGATCGAATCCTTGGCACCTACAACTGAGGTATTCCGATAACTAGACCTTGCTTTTTCACCAAATTATCTCCTCCGCCACCGCTCGGTCTGAGGATACGGGTATCGGTCTCATCTTGAGCCGTGCCGTGCCCACCGAGCGTCACACAGATCCGTTCTGACTTAGGCATCGGAGGGGACTTGGCCGGAACCAAGGTCCGTCCCCCCTGACGAGCTTTCTCGTCTGTCCAGGAAGGAGCTGAACCGAGGCGCCGAGGCTACCCCTCGGCACAGAACGGACTCGCTCGTCACCAGCGGGAACCGACGCCAATCAAGACCAAGGAGCATTCAAGGCGCCGAGGCTACCCCTCGACGCTCATCCAGCCGAGGCCGAGCACCCGACCTGGAACCGAGACTTCCCCTCGTCTCCACGTCGACCGAAAACCGACGCTCCGCCAAGAAGCGTCTGCTCAGCCGCGGATCCATCGCCTACCCACGCCGAGAGCACGTGTGCTTGGCGTGACCAAGTGATCCCTTCGACCCCTTGACCACGTTGACTGTCCAGACGTCGGTCAACGATTCCGTGGTAAGAAAACACCCGTAAATACCTATATTTAAGTGATAAATATCAAAATTGTTATGAATATGACCCATTGGGCCTATTGGGTATCCACCCACATGAGTACCCATTATGAATACTATATAAAGGAGGCTAGGGGTTTCCTAGCCTCAACCCTTCTCCAAATCTGTTTCTCTTTCATAACACGTTATCAGCACGATCACGCTCGTAGGAGGAGACGGCGGCTCGCGGGGAAGGAGATCCAGCAATCGCTCAGATTCAAGAAGATCGTAATCTTCTCAACGGGGAGCGAAAAGGGCATCCTTCACCAACCGTCGACTAGATTCCTTTGTCGAATCTAGAGGTAAAAATTAAAACTTTTTAGATCTAAACTTGCTTTTCACGTTAGATCTGCATGTTTTAGGATCAAAAAGTTTAAAAACACGGTAAAAATCAATTTTTTTAGATCCGCATGCCTAAAAACAATAAAAATCTGTTTTTTAGCGATCTGAATACTCGAAAAATCCGTTTTTTACCCCCAACCTTTGATCCAAAAATCCGCACGCCCATAGGGCGAAACGGCGGTGCTTCACAAGCGCCGCCGGCGCGATTTTCACGACGCGGCCTGCAGGCCGCGGCGGCCGCGGCCCTATGCCGCGGCCCGAAGCTGCGGCCCCCCGTGCCGCGGCCCGTCGCCGCCACGGCGGCCGCGTTTCTGCGCGGTTAGCCGTCGCGGCGACACGCCGCGGGCCCCCCTAGGGTTTTCCGAAACCCTAACCCTAAACGGGCCAACTTTTCGGGGGAGGCCCAATTAACCCTAATGGGTTGTTTTCATGGCCCAAAAGGCCAGAAAATTAGCCCATTTACATAAATAATTTTTCTTTTTGTTTTTGGCCCTAAAAAGCCCAAAATAATTAAAAGAAATTTTAAAGGGTTTTTAAGCGGTAAACAAAACATTAAAATATGGATCAAAGGTAAAAGTTTTTCAAAATAATTTTTTGCACGTCACAATTTAGATTATTTAAATTAATCTTTACATGCCTGTGATTGATTATCTGCGTGGTTGTATGTTTCCAATATATTATCTGCGTGGATGTGCAAATTAGGCTATGTTTTTAGGGATCAGCCAGGTTTCCGACACCTTTAATTTCCTGCAATTTTTCTTTTTTTTTGAGAGAAATTTGTAACTGAGGATATAAATGTAAAAAGAAGACCGAAGGACACCAAAAGGAGCTGAAGGCGTACGCACAATGAAGATATGGGCTTCTCTCTGAAGTTCCCGAGTTGTATTTTATTCCTTCATGCTATTTTTGATGTAACTTCGGACTGTACGTCTTTTTATTTCGGTGTCGGCTGGCTGATCCCCATAGTCCTAAGTCATTTTCGTTTTCATTGCTTATGCATTAATTGCGTGGATGTTAATTATTTTAATACCATGTTAATGTTACAATGAAACTGTCAAAAGGCATGCTAAAATCACTTTAATATAGTTCAACGCCTATTGCTAGACTATATACCTGCGATAAGATTATTTTAAATGCCTGCAGCATATAAATAGCATGTGTACATCATACTTGTTTCAATTCAATTGAACATAATCTTTAGTTTACAAGCTTTACATTATATGTATGATGGGCTCATGATATGACGATTTTTATGACAATAAGACAATAATGATTTCAAAAAGTTTAATATCATATCCACTTTGACAAAATGAACCTGAAGTTCAAAATCAAATCAAAAGTCAACACTCTCTCTCCCTAATAAAATAAATACGATGGTTTATGCGAAAATTATAATTGCTATCTTTATAAAAGATGCACACTTTGCGGTAAACAGATATATAAGATCTATGATCTATATAATCCAATATGGACACCAGAAGTTTTCCATAATACCGCTAAACTCTTTAAAAGAGTACTCTCCTTTATTTTTACAAGGAAAGATTTTTTTTTCTAGCCTTGAATATAAGCATACGCCTGAAGTCGTGGCTTAATGAATAAGTGAGAAATATATTACGCACTGTAACGACCGGAAATTTTCAACACTTCACTTCACGTATTTTTACGTATTTTAAATTTTACTTTATTAATGTCAGTCAAGAATTTTCTAACAAAACTGATTTCAAAAATTCTTATAAAAATATTTTAAAGCACTAGACTAATGATAAGATATTTCAGTAATTTTAGATTTCCTCAAATGCCCAAAACATTTCTGTTAAAATTCATCTCCCAAAATTACCGTTTTGATTCAACGAATTTATTTTCTATCCAAACATTTTCAAAACGTTTTCAAACTTCTACAATAGCATCCTATTATCATTTAGGGCTTCCCACATTTATTTCAGAATTTTCGGATATCGTTTCAGCCTAGAACCCGCAAACCCGCTTTCTAAACGTTTTGGCCTAAAACTTGTACTTCCGTAGCTCAAATCCCAGAACGGATCCTGTATTCGCGATCCTCGCGTCGATACGATCCCGTGGGTATGTTTTCGTAATTTTTTTGGAGTCGTTTATGAAATCGTGTCTGTATTTCACCGCTTTGCTAATTACATCACTAATGATCTTATACCTTTACTAATTACTTTTACTAATTGACTTTTACCCCTAATAAATCTAGATCTACCCCTAATCATTTCCATATCCCCACCCCCCATTAACCCACCTCCTAAGTTGGTCAGATCCAACTATTTTGGATCTGACATGAATACACTTATTTTTCTTTTGTACTATCTAAATAAATTTTAATAGCTATAAAACTTCCCCCTCCCATTTCTCGTTCACAGGCACACACAAACCTCTCTCCCTTCTTCGAAACGAAACCCAGCCTCTTCTCTTTTTCTTTCGATCAAACCCCCCACCCTCAAAATCTCTCTCTTAGCCTCTACTCTCTCTCCCCGCGTCTCTCGCTCTCGCCCCCGGCGACTTCGACCGTCGCTCGCCGGCCCTCCGCCGCCTCCGCCTGCCCGAGACGACGACCGCCCCGCCCTCGTCTCCGGCCGGCTCCACCGCCCCGACAGCGGCCCCCGAAGCCCGCTCCGCCCCCCCCCCCCCCCCACAACGCCGGAGCCCGCCACAGCAGCCCCCCCCCCCCGCTCCGCCGTGCGCCCAGCAGCTCGCCCCTCTCGCCGCTGCCTCCCACAACCGCCCACACCGCCGGAGATGCCGCCGACCCTCGCCGCCGGTCGCCGCTGCCACCCCGCCGCCTCGCCGCTGACGCCCGCTGCCCCGCCGTCCGCCGTCGACGTGCAAGAACACCCCCAGCTCTCTCGCGTAACAGCGAAGGGTGAGGGTATTTTTCGAACGTATTTTAGAAAATACGAATAAGTATTTTCGTATTTCGTATTTATAATTAATTATTAAATGGGTATAATGGTTATAAATCCATAACTTAAAATATAGGGCCCAGAAAAATGTGGGGATAGCCCTGGAAAATCAGAAACATTATTTTGGACCCAATGGCGCTAGTCTCACTGCGAGCAAACGCCTACTTTTCCCAGAATAGTTTTTTGAACCTAAAATTTAAATACGTATAAATCTTTCTAAAAATCGTAACTCGCTGTTTTCACTCACAATAATATGTGATAAAATTATATGTGAAAGTAAACTTCGAGACAGTCATTTTGACTGTTCATTCGAGTAATTCCGACTAGGATTGCTCCCGGAACAATTTACGGAAGATACGCGCCACTTAAATAAATTGGGGTTTTAAGCTAGTTTTGAGTTTCTAAAAATTATAAAAATTACTATAGACTTCAGAAAAATATTCCCTCTTGTAGTAAAACTATTTTTATCATATATAGTCTATATAAAAATTTAGGACCCTTTTCATCGCCGTTTTAACCAGTTTTAAAATCAGACACTCAATTTAAATAAATAAGAAAATAGGGTATTCTCTAACTAGTTATCTCTTGTGTTTACATGTAGCAAATCTCGTGCATCGACACTAGATCCAGTCCTGGATCACTACCACCCCCTCGAAGATAGTAAGTCACAGTAAATTCTACCCTTAGAAATATAGATAGTGTACTCGTATGAACATAGGATTTGACACCTAGTCTCGGAATAGTTATTGACCTGAAAAGATTTTTGACATTGCTTGACAGAAAGATTGTAATTGGAAATGTAAGAACAGTAATTGACTGGTAAAATTGCAAAGTACAGTAACCTGCACAGACACTGGGTTTTGGGATAACTTATAATAGCGAGGGTGCGGGAGCGACTAGTCCAGCCTTTGTTGTCACCGTGCGGGTTCTAGCAACCCATCATAGTAGCCGGTGACAACCATCACAGATCACAGATTATTGCATAGTATTCATAGTATTCATAGCATAGTTCGCCCGGGTAGCACCCGTGGTAAGAGGTGGCCTCTTGGTTGCTCATTGCACCCCGCATTATAAGTCACGAACTAGGCTAGGCACAATTACTCTCCCGATTGCTATTGTCATTGATATCGTCATGGTTATTGCTATTGTCATTGCTCGGTCACCTTTACTTTACTTGTCACCCTTGCATGCTCGACAGATGTACTTTACTTATCGCACTTGCATGCTTGTCTGTCCCTACTTTACTTCCCGCACTTGTTTACTATAGAATGCTCCATATTTGTGCACTCCTCTTTTTCTATCGCTAGAATTGTTGTGACTTACCTTCGGTTCCATTTATGGCACCGGCAGACGAAGAGTTCGAGGAGCCCACATTGACCCAGATGCTGCAGAGTTTTAATTGCTTTTCTGTTGGTGTGTGTGTTGTACAGTGTATTTCCTTTTCCGCATTTCCCTTCAGTATTTCCTTTATGTATTCGTGAGAGAGTGTGTGTTGGTTGTTGTTGTACTTTAAATTGGACTGTAATAACGTCTGTACGCTGGTTTGAGTATTGTGGTACATCTCTGAGTTGTGGCTATGCTGATTTCACTGGTAAACTGCGGAACCTGCGAATAAACCAAATAAGTAACGGGCCCCCGAGAGCGGGTCGTTACACGCACCCACGTATTTGTTCCCCTCTGAGCATGGTAAACTATCCACATAAAATTTGAACGACTCAAGTAAAAGGCCTGAAGTTATACTCGAGCATTCAAATAGACTTTTTAAAAGTCCCTTATTAATTAAAAAAGTGGAAGTATAAATAATTTGCTCAAACCCATGCTTATGTCTCCTTAGCAAGACTAATTTTCATTTATAAATAAGGAATATTGAAATCAGGGGAAGTTCAGGATCAAATATGACCTGAAATAAAAATAAGGAAAACTCAAAACAGGGGAAGTCTTGGATTAAATGGGAAAGGGAAGATACGATATACCTCGACATGGAGTAAGCAATGGCAAGCCAAAATCAGACCAGAAGTTCTGATAAGAGCCATAATGTTTTTGCAAACATGAATGTGCATTAACTTATGCCATATAAAAATACATACATATCTAGTCAAAACGACGAAAGTCTAATTGACCTTATGTATATTTAGCTACTCCCCGAGGACAAATAAACTTTGAAATCAAATATAATCTGTTGTCATAACATAAGTCTTAATGAGCATAATTATTGTTGTATGTTTTCAAGAGCACACATCACACTATGTCACTTGTTGACTTATCATCAGTATTATTCCCTTGTAGTTTTAATACATTTTATTTTACTGCGTATGTTTTGCTATCTTGAATACCCCTAAAAATGAGGATGCCATATACTCTCTGAAACTTATACAGTTTCAAAAAGGATATTCGTCAAAACGAAATCCCTAATGACTCAAGAAATAAATGAAGCCTGAAGCTTTGTCCCAAAATGATCCGCACAATAGTCAAAGTGAAGATGTAATCCTTCACAGATTGAACACAGATCAACTATTACCAGACAAAATTAACTTGAGCATTTTAATGGACTTTTCAAAAGTGCCACATAAATTCAAAAGAGGAATTATTTTGGAACACCAGAAGTGTCCAGAATCGACCAACTTTGGATCGATATCACCCTGGAGTGATGATGCAAGACATCATCAACCAGACGAACCCGAAGATTCTTCAAAAAGGGTGAAACTTTCATTGTCCTATTCAAAAAGGAAAAATGATAATGAGATCATCTCCATTCACATGGACCTTGACTCTTCCCACTTCCTCAAATGAATTTAAGATGATATACTATCATCATTAAAGATAATGAAGACCTTTAGGTCTCTTGAGAGTATTTAAGGGATATAAATAGGCTTCGTCCACTCCCTTAACCGGACTGATGATGTACCCTTGGTGTACTCATCAATATATCCTCTAAATAAATGGTCATTATCCAACCACATTTTTTAAAAATGGTGGTAACTTTGGATAACACTGGGAAATTTAAATGTTTTTGCAACTGGAAAAATATCGAACACCCTGAAGCCTGTGTTCACACCCAAATATGGGTAATATAAATCATTAAAATGATTTAAATGGATTTCTTATCCATCAAAAATCCAGTTGTAGGTGACCACATGGGAACATGCAATTACATTGCAAACCATCAAAACGCCTCCTTAGAACCTATTTATATGAGTCTGATCACCTCATGTAAACAGTTTTCGAGAAACCCTGACGGGGAAAGCGTTTAGAGCACATCTTATAGATTGTGCCATGATGAGTAGACACCCACATATCACCACTATAGACCATCAAATTGCAGAACTATTTATCGGAAGTAAATATCCCAGATAAATAGAGCCTGAGCACTCTGAACAGGGGAAGCATTTAAATTCACTTCTCCTAAAGACGTGCATTGATGACCCTATTTTAAAGATTTGATGAGATCCTGAAGATTCCTCACAACTTTAATGTCCCAGCATCAGTTTCAACAGAAATACTACAATCATCCATGAGCCTGAAGATCAAATGACCATTTAAATCATTAATACCTATGATCTGGTTATCATGAATTGTGATGAGATCCTGAAGATCCACACTTATGAAACTGTTAAAACAGTTATCAGACATAGTTACTGACAATATAGATATTGTCAAAACTTTCACATCCCTGCCACTAAAAATCCAGTTAGGATTGACATACCAAATATATTGAATGCAATCCACCAGTAACAGAAGTGGATATCCTCAATGGATGAGAGGACATACCACTAGGCTCCAAAAAGAGAGATCTACTCCTGGAGACCGAAAAAACAATACCACCACAGGAAAGTGAGCTCAAATCCAGAACCTTATTGCAACTTGGTTGCTAAGGACCAATTCTGGATCTGTCCATATTCTTTACCCGTCCCAGAACCTTCACTTCTTTAACGCGTCGTGAAGGAGACACCTCTGGGAGAAATCAAATTGATTATAGTACGTACGGGGTGAGTTTTGGACAAGAAAGAACACATTTTGTCGACAAATTCTCTCATATTTCATTTTGCCAGTTAAATATAAAATATCGTTTCCACAACTCTGCTTTGCCTAAAGCAAAGATAGAGATTTGGCCAAATTATAATAATGTGGAATGAGGCAATAATAAGGTGAGCTGGACTCACTTATGAAATATGAGGTGTTGGACCTGAAGTCCTGGTATCAAAAATGATATCAAATCCTGTGGGATAACTGAGTATTGAAGGAGAATTAAAATAAAATCGTTAGCTATAAGCATTTTAATTTGCTATAGCTTTAGAGGTATAAATCGCTCAAACCAGGAAGTAATCAAATAAGATGAGCTGAACTCACTTACAAGATGAATCTGATGCATCGACTGGTTTATGTGAAGGCGTAACCCAACGAATGGCAAAAAGAGGGAATTTTTGGTTGATGTTGCTATTGGATGTGACAACATCACCGATATAAAATTTCTTCAATTGCATGTACAAATTTTTTTCTTTACTTTCCTTTCTTTTTGGGACACATATTAATAATATGATTAAAGGAAAGACAACCTAGACAAAGATCCTTAAAGGACTCATACTAAAAGGTTGTTGTTTGCACCTCTTAAAAATAGTATTATTCTTAAGAGAGCAAATTAAAAGAATTGAGATTATTTTGATAACTCAAAATATTATCGGATCTCCTGAAGAGAAAATTACCGAAATATCTGTTAAAGCCTATCTATCAGATATGATATGATATGAAAGCCCTAGCTAGGCATAAATTCTAGGCTTACAGAACATTAATCATCTTGAAGATGAACCATCATCCTGAAGATGAACTATTATCCTGGAAATGAACTATCATCCTGAAGATGACGTTAATAAATCATCCCGAAGATGTAAACTTCATACAATGATGATTGATGAAGAAACATTAATTTCATTCTCCACCAAATACACCTATTTGGTTGTATGGATATACATTAAAAGACCTCTTTCCGTTAGCTGGAAGAGGGGAAGAATATATATGGTCCAGAAGTACCTCAAGTGTCTTTGAAACACTCTTTTACCTGGCCAACTGCATGCGTCTCTTTTGAGCGTTAGCAGTATAGCTATTAGCCAGGTACAGTACAGTGCCCCCAGCGCGCCACTGGACCAGAGATATGTAGCTTCTGCGCTATCTCCAAGGGTCGAGGAAAAATCCTCTATGTTAAATGTATTTGCATATGCAGGTTACAGATCATCGCGATGAATGGCATAAAAGGGACGTCCACCTCCTGAAGATCTACACAGAACCCTTCCAAGTCTACATCCTTCCACCATCCCAAGAAGCTCATCACCCAAGGAGCAGTTCAAGAACATACAATGCCAGGTCCTGAAGTACCTCGCAGACAATGACGATTGAGACGTGGAGCTGTCTACCAAGTTTGCCGGCACTCCTTTAGTTTTTGCTAATGCCTTATATGAGTGAAACTTGTATAGATGAGTGATGTTTGTACTTTACTTTTGCTTTCGGAATGTTGCAGATGAGATGGATGTATAGACACATAGGAGATAAATGTATAGATATATAGGAGATCTGCAAGCCTGAAGCTTGATCAGATTAGGGGGAGTCAACTGTAAAGTTGTACTCTTTTTCCTTGGCTAGTGGTTTTTCCCATAGGGTTTTCCATAGTCAAGGTTTTAATGAGGCAACCACACTGACTCGGGATCCAGAAGTATCCACCCCTCGACACATCCCCAAATCAGGGGAAGTTATTGAGTGATGTACTCTTTTCCATTCGCTATCGATTTTTCCCACAGGGTTTTCCATAGCTAAGGGTTTTTAACGAGGCAGTTACCCTTAACTTGGATCCAGAAGTATCCACCCTTTAAGATACTCAGTAGTACTAATGAATCATTCAGTATTCATAAAGTCGAGTATACCACGTTGGTTGGATAAGGGGAAGTGTTATGAATAGGACCCATTGGGTCTATTGGGTATCCACCCACATGAGTACCCATTATGAATACTATATAAAGGAGGTTAGGGGTTTCCTTCTCTAAATCTGTTTCTCGTTCATAACAAAAATCCGTATTTTGCGAGGTATACGAAAAACCCCAAAAAATAATGTTTCCGCCCTTGTTATCGTGCCCAATGCGGGAACCCATATAAATGCGACCAAATTGTATATGCTCGTCGTAGTGTTGCCTTGTACTCGTACTATGACGCGAGTACGTTTTTCTGCATGTCGCATGTGAGTGGAACCTCATCATACCAATCATCAAAACACGTGTGTGCATCTAATTCCTTTAAAGGACCAGACATCTTTTTTGTTGTTGGTGTATTAGTGAATTTATATTGCGTCGTATTCAATACTCGTATCCATAACGTTGCAGCATGGTTGCACACTTATTAAATGGATTTAATGTAAAAAAAGATGTCACATGATCCAATGGCAAGACACAAAAAAGATGGAGAGTACAAGCTCCCACATTGACTTGTACTCATTGGTGCCCACCCTTTTGTGTCTTGCAACTGATCTTGTGGATCAGATGCCACCTGCTCTACATTAATTCCTTAATCATCATCAAACCAATTCCAAAGTAGAGGTCAATTGCGTCTCGTGCCATCTCATGGACTCTAGCCCCAGTCTTCGGACCATCATACCATAGGCCTCGTAGGCACACACACGATTCATCAGCGTGGGAAAAGAGTGGCCCCGATGTTGACAAACATGTCTGCAGGCGTTGGGGTTAGGTGGCCAGCTTCATTCTCCTTCCTCCGTTATTTGTCCCGATATTATTATGCTGGACATGGTTGTAATTTTACATGGTGCATGGCTTCACAACTGTCCTCAGATTAAGGATGACGTGGAGGAATAGAGCCCCTTAAAAGTGTTGCGTCCCACTTGCTTTTTGGCAATGTGTTTGCGTGTATCATGCACGCTTTGTCAATTTGTTGTCAATTTCACATCGAAGATCCAGTATCTAGGGTTGATAGATACACATGAGATGGGAAAATGAAAAGAAAGTAAATCGAGAGAATGAGATTCTTTTCTTTCTATTTTTTCCCATGTGCGAATTTAGTTTTCAACACACCTCTCAAAACTTAAGATGAAAATCTTAGGTTTGAAAACTGAAATCGAACAATCGAATCAATTGCATTTCATATCATCAAATGTTTTCTTTCCACATGTAGGATGCAACCTTGGATTAGCTTCCAACGACTAAATCGCCATATAGCAGAATCGAGCCACTCTTCTCCCAATCTCTCTGGACCTAATCAAATCGATCACCAATCGACCTGAAAAAGGGCTAATCAATATGATTAACACAGCAGCATATGTACAAATGCTGGCTAATTAAGACAGCATTTGATTTTTCAATATTCCAGCTGAGAACAAAGAGACAACACGCACCCGATCACATGCTCTTGTGTCTTCTTCTCGTGCGTTCTCGACTTTCTTGAGTTTGATTGCCGTCGTATTCTCGAATGGAAAATCCATTTCGTATCTTCGCCATGGCGACCTCCGGCCACCATGTACATCCGTCCTCGCGCACGAACGGCGCTTTCGCATGGCTGGCTTTGGGTCGAGATGATGGGGGCATTGCAGCGTAATGGAAATGGCCACGCCAAACACTTCGGGCATGTGGATTTTCACTTGAGATATGGATGAGGATGGGTTACAGAATTAGTGAAGGATTTGTAGGGATGATGATGTGGCATGACCAATTGGAAGCTCGATTGAGCTTTACAAAAGGACATAGAGGATGGGAACATGTTGGGAACATGTGTGGATATGCAATGTTTGTAACTTGGAGTCATCTTTAGTAGTGATCTTGTGGTTTGCCTTGCGAGAGGAGAGGACCCTTGGGTTGTGCTCGTTGACCTGTTAGCGACGTGAGATCTTTTCATGCAACTGTGTCGCCAGCCGAGGCGGCCACGCTTGAACTTGGTAGAGGGTGAGATAAATGATCATTTGGCCCATAACTTGTTTGTTGCTCTCGCAAGTATGATCAGCGTGGATTATCAGGTGGATCCCGCATTGAGGGAATCAGTCGAGGCTTCCATCAAAGAGGCGGAGGCAAGTATGTTTTCTCCTCAGACGCCGGTTGTTAGAAAATTGACAGCCCAATCATCCGGGGATCGTCCCATGGTTGTCGAGGGGTTTGCTCAGTGGCTCGCCTTCAACAGAAGAAGAAAAAGAAAGGGTCTACCTCCGAATTTGAAGTAGTAGCGCTGGAGGGGACCAAGAGGAGGCAGAAGCTCGTTTTCGACGACTCGGAGCCGTCTGGATCGAATGCAGCCGCGGAGCGGGTCTCCCAGCCAGGGAATGATACTTTTCATGAGGAGGATTCGAGAGAGACTCGGGTTCCACCGGAGCTTCTCGTGCACCAGGACCCCTGGCCTTGGGGGGCCTGTTCCCGCCTGTAGGGCTGTCTAAGGACATCCTCGATGAATACAGGCCGATTTTACTGGAGGGCCGATCTCCTCAGGCCCCATTCGACTACTCTGAGTAGGAGCCCGTTCGGGTGGGGTTTCCGTTGAGGCATGGAGATTCCGCTCTTCTTGACTGCGGGATCGTCTCCCACATCGCTGAGAATGCGACCCTTCCACAGGACAGGGCTGTCGTGGAAAGGGTCGATTATGAGCGGCTTGCGTCAATAGCCATTCACGCCAGCCCCCAGGTAATTGTTGCTCTAGCATCCTTGTAGGTGATTCTAGCACGCACGCTTACCGTTGTGTTGTCCTTGCAGGTCCTCGTGGCGACAGAGGCGTTGCGTCGTCATGCTCCGGTTGTGGCCAATCATGGTGTTACCCTGGAGGCCGTTAGATCGAGAGTGGAGAGATCTCAGGCTGAGATGGATAGAATCAGCCTCCTCTCCGAGACAAGATCAGATCGCATTCAGAAACTCGAGTATGAGTTAAGCGAGTCTCGTAGGAGGGAGGCTGAACAAATCACCCTAAAAGAGCGAGAGGAAGATGATCTGCTAGAGGAGAGAGTCGATGCCGAGGTCATTGCGAAGAGAGCGATTCGGGATTTCACGGATTCATTTCCCGACTTCGACGAGCTATACAAGGTAGGTTATGAGTGATGACGATCGAAGATGAAGAATCGATTTCATGACCTCTCCGTGGAGATCGACGAGATCCCGGTGATATTTTCAGACCTTGGTGACGATGAATCGAGCCAAGGCACGAAGGACGTTGCTCCCCCTGACGACGTGCCATTGTGGCTGATGATGATGCAGTAGTGGACGCCGTGAGGGACCCAGGGTCTGCGGCCGTGCAATATGGAAACCAAGGGCCTAGCCAATCCCCGTAAGGTCTTGGCGTTTTTACGCCTGTTTCAGAATTTTTTTGGATATATAGGGGTTGATGTAACTGTGAACAAACAAGCGATTTTTTGTAATAAGAGCGTTATATTGCGTCTCTTTGCTTGCTGTCTTGTGGTGGTTGTAACGCCTGATGGATCCTCGATGGGTTAAGCGCTGCTCCAGGATGATCGAGGATAAACCATCGAACCATGTCTTGAAGTTGATCACACGTTCCATGATGAGGGACGATTTCCTCGAATCATGATTGATGGAACGTGAGTCGTTCAGTAACGAAGGAGTGGCCTTTTCGACTTTCGGCTGACGAAATTTTTAGAAGAGTCGGGACAATGGCAAAAGGTAGCCCTTCGACTGACGACGGACGCTCGATTAGGAGAGCCGCTTAGTAGCGAAGGGGTGGCCTCTTCGACTTACGGTTGACGATGTTTTAGGAGAGTCGTTTAGTGGCGAATGGGTGGCCCTTTTGACTTATGGCTGACGCTCGTTTTAGGAGAGTCTTTCAGTTGCGAAGGGGTGCCCTTTCGACTTATGGCTGACGCTCGTTTAGGAGATTCATTTAGTGGCGAAGGGGCGGCCCTTTCGATTTACGGCTGACGCTCGTTTTGGAGATTCGTTCAGTGTCAAAGGGGCGGCCCTTTCGACTCACGGTTGACGCTCGTTTTAGGAGAATCGTTCAGTGGCAAAGTGGTAACCCTTTCGACTTACAGCTGATACTCGTTTAGGAGAGTCGTTCAGTGACGAAGGGGCGACCTTTTCAACTTACGGCCGATGCTCGTTTTAGGAGAGTCATTCAGTGACGAAGGGGTGGCCCTTTCGACTTACGGCTGACAATGTTTTAGGAGAGTCATTCAATTGCAAAGGGGTATCCCTATCGAATTACGACTGACGCTCGTTTTAGGAGATTCGTTCAGTGGCGAAGGTGCGGTCTTTTCGACTTACGGCTGGCGCTCGTTTAGGAGAGTCGTTCAGTAGCGAAGGGGTAGCCATTCTCCTTACGGCTGACGACCGTTTAAGAGAGCCGTTTAGTAGCGAATGGGGGGCCCTTCGACTTACGGCTAACGCTCGCTTGAGAGAGTCATTCAGTAGCGAAGGGGAGGCTCCTTCGACTTACGGCTGACGACCATTTAGATGGGTCGTTTAGTAGCGAAGGGGTAGCAAAGGGGTGGCCCTCCGACTTACGGCTGACGACCATTTAGGTGTATCGTTCAGTAGCGAAGGGGTGGCCCTCCCACTTACGGCTGACGACCGTTTAGGAGGGTTGTTCGGTAGCGAAGGGGTGGCCCCTCTGACTTACGGCTGACGACCGTTTAGGAGGGTCGTGCAGTAGCGAAGGGGTTTCCCTTCGACTTACGGCTGACGACCGTTTAGTGGCCAATTGCATCAACGTAAGTTTTAGTTTTCCCAAAACCTCCTGAGGATCGGATCCTTTTCGATGGGTGTTTTGATGAGATAGTTTCTGTATACTTTACGAAGGCTTGTGTAAGCAAAACTTTATTCGATAAAAGAGACATGCTTTATTGACGGAAGTAACAGAAAAACGAAAAAGGCATACATGTATTTTTCGATCGACGTCGGAGTTGTTGCTATTCATTGACCCTTTCTTCGCATCAAGCCTCAGATGGCTCATTAGTCGATCACCTTGGTGACAGGCGATCCCATCATTTTGTCCTTCTGCTTTGAGGATCCCTTGTTGCTTGGTGATTCATTAGCCGGGTTCTTGGGGTGTCTGACAAGCCCGCAATCTACACCTAGGATCCACCTGGCGGTGTCACGATTGCCAGGCGTGATATGGCTCCCAGGCTACGACTTCGGGTTCAATCTGCAAGCGGACGGTGTCAAGTTATAGTATAAAAGATAGTCAAATCCGATAGGGACGGTGATAGTGTCCGTGGTAATCTCAGTCTATTTCTAAATCTAGACGTAATGTAGCGATCGGATTGAGAATGAATTGGGTTGATTGTTGTTGCTGTATAATATACTAAAAAGAACTAGGGCTTTAGGGGTCACCGCTGGGATCGTTGGGGGTTGATGTTAGATAGGATCCCCTCATTGCATTAGGGTTAGGGAATTAATTCCCCAATTCATACCACTCTCGTGGGTTAGAATTGCGGGGTATTTCGGTGGCTCTCGTTGACTCAATGGCGGTAGCCGTCAACGTAGCGGTATAGTTCGTCGATGGATCCCGTCAGGGCACGGGCTGGGCATGGTCACGTGCCTTGATTGGATCCATCGATTTCCCTATTCGTATCCCTAGATACCCCTTAAGTACATCGATTTCACAGACCGTGGGCATGATCTCAGTACGGGTTATCTACAGATTCAGTAGGATCTACCGGAATACCACCCTAAATCCCCAATTCAACATTGGGATCCAGATCTACATTTCCCCCATAAAATCCTAGGGTTCACCTATCAACCCTAGAATAGATCTACTAACTTATGATGATCGAAACGCACAAAAATATCGATTTCGCTGGAGAAAACATCTTAACAATTAAGAGATTAGGGCTGAAATAAACTTACAGTGAGAACGAACGAAGAACAGATCCAGAAAAGAACAATAAACGCTAATCTTCAATAATCGATCCAGAAGTTTACTACAGAAATTAATCCCAAAATCCGTACAAACACGATCGCCCGAGCTCTCCAAAAATCCTAAAAACAAAACTCAGAATGAACTCTCCAACGCTGAGCCCGCAGTCGCGAGCTTCAGCTGCCCCAAATCGCGCGCATCGCGCGTTCAAAAAAATCTTCCAAAAATGCTCCAGGAAGTGTTGGTCGAGTAGGTGACTCGGCCCGAGTCGGAGCTGCTCGGCCAGTTCGGCCCGAGTCGGTGAGTTGCTCGGCTCTAAAATGGACCTACCCGTGCCGAGTAGATCTGCTCGGCCCAAGTTGGATTGACTTGGTCGGTTACTCGGGCTGTGCGGGGCCTACTCGGGGCATGCAATATACGGCTGCTCGGCCTGAGTCCGCCGTATCTGCTGCTTCTCCAACATGTCATGGCTCGGTCCGAGCAGTAAGCTGCTCGGGCCTAGTATTTTCTGGGAAACTGAAGTGCTGCAGCAGTGGCCTCTCTCTCTGCTCTCTCTCTTTCTTCTCTTCCTTCTCTCCTCCAACAGCTCCAAGAACACGGCGAACTCCTCCAGAGCCTTGCCAACAAGCTCATGAGCACGTCGGATGTGTCCATACCCAGTCGGGGGTCCAAATCGCTCCAAAATCCCTTAAAACTCAAAATATACTACGAAACTTGAAATATCGTCAGAAATACAAAAATCGCAGTAAAAAGTGGGATTTGGACGCGAAAGTGACATGCAATGCAATGGGAACATGATATGAAAATGATGTAAAATATGGACACATCAAAATCCCCCAAGCTTACCTCTTACTCGTCCTGGGGGAGGACGAATAATCGGTACGCCAAGAGGAAAACAAAATGAAAATAAGGAAATGAAAATAGAAAGAAGTGAAAAACAAAAGGAGAGAAATAAGAGAGAAGCGCTAAGGATGATCGGTCATATCTCAGGCCTAAAAAGTCTATCACGATGCTCTGAGTGCTAAACATGCATGCTATTGGTAATTTCTAGCTTTATATATCATATGACATGCAGTGCATGCGAAGAATAGGGATTTACTGAAATAACCCCGTCAAATCCTATCAATCTCATGCAATCCCTAAAGTCTAGTATAAAATAGTTGACAACACCCTTTTCAATCACAGATACACAAGGAGCACAAAAGAGTCACACAACATGCAATAGAGAATGGAAGAAATCATGTCATTCAGATATTCATTTCGATACATGAAAAATCTCCAAAACTAAAGTAATTCATAAAGTTTGGGTTTTATAAAATCTCCCCAATGTGCATGATCACTCCGTATTTTACACCTTTTTTCTGCATGTTTGCATGCCATTTAGATCGTTCAAATCGTGTTTCTCACGTTTATTCGACAATATTGCGATGCTTTTCACGATTTGTTGTTTTTGTCGTATTTCAGGAGATTTGGAGCGATTTGGAGTGATTCTGAGATGCACCCACTCCGGAGTGTCACCGACGACTCTCTTGAGGGGTATTTTACGATTGGAGAGGAGTGGAAGAAGAAAGAACGCCGTAGGAGCGACGAGGAGGCAAAAATAAGAAGAATGGGCATTTTCAGCATGCCACTCGGCCGAGTGAAGGAGTCACTCGGCCGAGCATAGACAGCCCGCTCGGCCGGCCAGATTGGACACGCAACAGAGCCAATATCAGCGTGCACTCGGCCGAGCATCGCCATACCACTCGGCCGAGCACCGAGTCATCCCTCGCCCGAGTGGAGCCAAGACGACGACATCAAAAATGTTGAACTCTCTGGAATCCGTCAGTCAGCCCCAAAGACCGACTCGGCCGAGTGACGAACGACCGTCCACCCGAGTGAAGAACGCCCATCGACCGAGTGAAGAAAAGTCACTCGGCCGAGTGACTCCCGAGGAGACGACCCCCAAGACCCCCAACTCTCTGGAATCTGTCAGGGTCTCTCACTCGGCCGAGTGACATTTATCACTCGGCCGAGTGAGCCGCACTGCCTGTAGCGTAAACTACGATTTTGAGGCTGCGCAGGGGCATTTTCGTCAGGATTCTTTTGGGCGATTTTGGGGGGTATTTAACCCCAGTTTTTAACCTAGTTGAGAGAGCTTTTTCAGAACTTTTGCAGCCCCTTTTTGATTTACTTTTTAGGAATTAGATTTAGCTTTTAGGGAGGAGAGAAAAGTGATATTTTGTTGGATGCTATCTTGTTCTTCATTGGTTTGTCTCTCTCTCCCTCAAAAACTCCATTTTTATTGATTTATTGAATTTAGCTATGAATTCCATTCATTTTACTTGTGAATTTCTATTGGATTTGATTATGAATTGTGAGTAGTTTCATCGTCTTAGGGCGTAGGGATGAACCCTACGAGCCCAATTTCAAATTTGTGATGAATTGGTGAAATAATTGCTAGGATTGATTAGTGTTAGTTTGTGATTGATTTAATATGAATAGCTAGGGATTCATACTGATTGGGATTTGCAAGAGATTGGATCCCAACTCGATAGGAAGCCCTAGAAATTCAAATTGGGTTGCAATTGGATTTCTCCGGAATCGGTTTGCAAGAGATTGGACCGAAACTAGGGTTTTCGATGGTAATTCTATACCAATACCCGTTTGCAAGAGATTGGACGGGTAGGAACTATCCCAACCTAGGTCGTGGCTCGAGTTTGCACGAGAGTGGGCTCGAGATACGATTGAACGATGATGTTGTTCTTCACGCTAGTTAGCCTAGGTTAGGGTTTGCAAGAGATTGGACCCTACCCTGGGTTCGCTATAGACCAGCAATAGCGCGAGAGCGTGAGCTTGGTTCTACATTTAGTTGCAACTAGTTCACCCGAATTTCAAGTCTAGCAATTGTGAAACCTACGAATCACGATGATGAGATACGACAAGTAGCGGGGATTCCCTATCCCTAGGCGTCTTTATTAATTTGTTATTCCTTTTATACATTTGAACGATTGTGACCGCGTTTCTGCGAACATTCCTCGACTTTTCCTATAGCCAGGTGATTGAAGAAGACACTGTTATTAGGCCTCCCTGTGTTCGATACCCGCTCGCCGCTACACCGTGCGCTTGCGGTAAGACTACAGTGTCGCTGCTCCGGGACGTGTATCCGGGGCGCGATCAGTGCACTGTCTCCACTCTAATGTCAAGCTCACTCATAAAATCAGTTGGTTTAACCCCCCCAAGCTTAGCGTGAGGCATCACATCAATAAAAATGATATGGAATTTTATTTTCCTTCCCAGAATGAGATATAGCTTCTAATGAAGTGATATTTTTATTCATTTTTTCTTTTCCCTTTTTTCTGATAGGAATATATACACTAATTTTTTTTCTTTTAGAAGCTATGCTTTTTATTTTTATACATGGGAAGTGAGATGCAGTAAAGTAGCTATAGGGGTGTAACCAACTGATATGTAGATAAAAAAGATATGTGGAGAAAGAAAGTAATGGGACACTCGGTTCACTCATAAGAGGGTGCACATCGGTTTGATAAAATAAAACCCTAACTGAACTCATATATAGCATGAATATTTTCATTTCTCTAGATGAATACTGAAAAAGACATGCAGTAATGACACAATATCAACAGGTATGCAAACAGAAGTGAATAAGATGATAAAAACAGGTGCTCCAAGTGTTTTAGTGATGCGTGAACCTGGGTGCGTTTCCCAACATAAATCATACTAGATACTAATTCATGCAATTGATTTCAATTCATATCAAGTATTAAATCAGACAAATCATCAAAAGAAATGCATGCATAGAGATAATAAAGCTGAAATTAACCCCGATAGCATGCTAAAGAGATGAGCATCGCGAAAAACTAATAAAGCCTAGAGAGATATCATCATATGGACCATCCTTAGCAAAAATAAAAAGAAATAGAGAAAAAACGAAAATAGATAAAAAGAGATGCATGCATGAAGAAAAACAGAAAATATGATGTAAAATGAGAAAAAATAAAACGAGGTGGGCAAATGGTGAAAAAGTGAAATAAAAACTGAAAATAAGGGAGGAAAATGGAAAAATAGAAATAAAAATAAAAATAAAGCGGGAGCGCTAATCCCCCAAGATAAACCTAGTCGTGTCCTCACTGCTAAGAAATCGCTCGTGAGCGGGAGATGAGGCTAAACGGGTGGGATGGACGGGAAAATAAGATAAAAACTATGTGAATAAATGAAAAAGGAAATAAAAATAAAAATGTGACATGATGCAATGCAATATGGAATGATGCATGTGTGGGTCCTCCCCTAAGCTGTGGTAAAGCAGGGCCCCGCAAAGACAGATGTGCACGAAAAATATGGCGGAGGCAAACTGTGGGATATACTACATCAAGCAGAGGCACCACCCTCTGGGGGTGGTGATGGGTCCCTCTACTGTGGACCTGGGCTGGTGGGTGGTGAGTATGGTGGCTGGGACACGTGGGGAGGGCTGCAGGTGAGGTCTACGGTGGAGGAGGAAGGACCTGTAGTGTATAGGACCATGGCTGTAAGAGGATCTACTGTGGCTGACGGCTCTAGGGTGGAAGACGCAGGCTCGACAGAAGCCTGTCGAAGTGAGGAACTAGGCTGCGTAGAGTGAGCCACAGTGTCCGTCCTAGATGGAGGAGGGTGAACAAGTATCACCGTATGTGGGCCACGGTGTCGCAACAGGTCGATAATGGAGGTGAGATCCGACTCTACCATAGATCTGTGTGTCCTAGTCTCTGCGCGAAAGTCGTCGAAAATCCCGCTGTAGGCGGGAGGTCAACTCCTCGAGAGCGGTCAAGCGAGAGTCTGAGGATCGGGGCTCGGGAGGGGCACGGTAAGGGTGTCGATAAGTCACTACTCGCGAAAAGCGACCCGGTGCAGCTGAGGCACCGTGCCGGGCGTGGAATGTGGGCGAGGGTGAGCTAGTGAGAAAATCTGGAGCTGTCGTCGACACAGAAGTGTGGACAGACGTCGCGACAGACTCCGGAAAAACGGCCGACTGTGAGGAGGAGGTGGTGCCAAGTAGTGGGGCTGAAGCTATACGCTCCGAAAGAGGTGGGAGAGTGGAGACAGTGTCGAGGGAGGGAGTATCTAAATCCATCACGTCGTCAGAATGAGGTAAATCAGTGCCCTTCGGCACTGATACATCAGCAGAAGGGATATGAGTGTCGGGACCAGAAGTGAGGACAGTCCCCGATGACTCGACGACTGTAGAAACAGCAGATACGAGGGTGGAAGAGGCGACTGCTGAGGATGGGTGAACTGGAGGCACAGGGAGACCGACAACTAAAGCGGCTATGTCTAGCAGCTCAAACTCCGAGGAGCTGGGTCCGGGGTCATCGGCATCAGCCTCGACCGGTGCTCCAGGGGGCTCAAGAGCGTGAATGGGGAAAGTGGGAAGACCTGAGTAATAAGCCAGTCAAGCTGCACTACAGGAATATGTGTCAGGTGGGGGGCTGGAAGGACCATGTGGGTATCGTGGCCGGTATCGACTAGGTAACGCCAGTGACGAGCACCGTAAGGGCGGAGAATCTGCATGTGCTCGAGCATGCCTGTGGTCAAGCGTGTTGGGCCAGGGGGACGGTGTAGGTCAGCTGGGATGGGGATACCTAGCATCCTAGTGAAGATAGTGAAGAAACCACCGCAGCAGATATCTGTGGCAAGGAATGTGGTGGCTGTCTGGTAGAGTCTCTGACACAGCCAGTGGGTAGTGTCAGACATCATGAATGTCTCGAGGAGTCATCCGGGTGGAGTCTAAGAGGTCGGGTCATACCCCAAAGATGGGTAAGCTTAGGGAGTGACATAGTCCCGACCTCCGGTCTGCAAAATAGTGTGCAAGCTAGGCGCCTTTGGGCGTAGCGAAGGCACGGGTGCACAATGCATGATGCCTTCGCCCGGCTAGGGCGGTACTCGGGTAAACCAGAAATATGCTACCAGAAGGTGCGAGCGGCAAAGTCGTCGAGGTCTTGGGTAGGGGAAAAAGCTGCTCGAGGCTTAGGGACGTCGGGGAAGTGGAAATACTCCCGGATGATATCAAAAGTGACAGTGTAAGTGTGATACAGGAGGCGAAAAGTGATGCCGTCACCTGCGGCAGTGAAAGTGAGGGAGCTAAGACCCTCTAGGGCTAGGCGGGTGTAGGTGGGGGTGTGCATTCCAAGGAATCGGTCGAAACCGATCGCGTGGTATAGGTGGTGGACACCCTGGAGCATGCCCAGGGACCTGAGAGCCGGCACATCTATGAAGACAGTAGGAACTAGACGGTGCTGGTGGATACGATCGTAGCACGCTATATGGGCGCTATCTCGAAAAGTAAAGCCGTGGGTATGGATGTGATCGATCGGGTCATCGCTGGGTGGGGGTGATATGAGAGCAGTGGTGAGGACAGAGGTGGCAGGGATAGTGGCAGATGCTATAGGTGTGGTGGTGGAGGGGATGGTGCTGGCGGTGGTAGTGGCAGAGGGTGTGCTAGTGGTAGTGGGTTTGGTGGTGGTGGTAGAGGAAGTGGTGCATGCATGGCGCTGTGGACGTGAAGAGGATGGGCCAGAAGACGGCCTCTTCCCACGGATGGGAAGGGTCGTCGATCCGCGAGTGCGGACCATGGTGACGTGAGCAGAAAAATAATACGTTACGAAAAATAGAGCAAGGAAAGAGTGTGCCGAGTGTGCGGGTGATGCGGACACGCGAAAGATCCCCCAAGCTGATTCACGCTACTGCTACTGACGTAAAGACAGAGTACCTGCAGGTTGAAACAATCAAAACATCAGTATAATCAATCAGAAATAGGGGGAATCGGTAATATTGTGACTCGGGCCGAGCAGAGGGCTGCTCGGTCCGAGTCGTGCACTCAGGCTTAGGGGTGACTCGGGGTGGGTTGTGGGATCGAGTCGATCGACTCAGGGCTTGTCGCTGAACGAGCCGTGCCCTAAGGCACAACTCGGGTCTAGGTTGAGACCGAGCACCTAGGTGCTCGGTCCGTGCCCTAGGGCGTGGCTTGGGGGGGATTCGGGGGGAAGGTGAATCACCGTCGGGGTTTTGGGGGTTTTGGTTCGGCGGCGGGGTTTTAGGTGGTGGCGAAGGGGATTGTGGGTGGGTGGTGATGGCCAGTGCCGTCGGTGGCGGTGGCACCGTCGACGGTGTCGTCGCCTCAGTAGGACGATGAGGGGGCGAATCGGGGGAGGGTGTTGATGGGAGAGGGAGCGGGGGAGAGGGGGGTTTCGATGGATGGGAGGGGGGTGCAGTCGGCGGGGCCGTCGACGGAGCCGCCGTCGAGGTAGGGCGGAAATGGCGGGCGGGGGGGGGGGGGGGGGAGGAGGGGAGGCGGCTGGAGATAGAGAGGGGGAAAGAGAAAGGGAAGGAGAGGGGGTGGAGGATTACCGGCGGCGGGTGGCGCTGGAGGCGTCGTCGTCGGAGCGGGAGGAGACGGCGAGGCAGGGCGAACGAGTAGGGTGAGGAGAGTGAAGCTCGGTGGGAAATAATTAGGGGGTGAAAATTTTTTTAGGGTAAAAATGTTTTAACCACCGGATTAAAAGGAACGGGCGGCTGTTTAGATTCCAAAATGACTCGGCCCGAGCAGCCGAGCTGCTTGGCCGGGTCGAGGTAAATAAAATTTTAAATAAAATGACTCGACTCGGGCCGAGTAGATGTACTGCTCGGCTCGGGTTGACGTAAAAATTTTAAACAAAATACTCCCTCCGAGTCATTTGCTGCTCGGGCCAAGCCAATAATTCTCCGCCCAGGTCAACAGAGTGACGTTTTCGCTCCAACTTGGGCTCCCTGTAGTACTCGACCGAGCAGGGTTGTGCTCGGGGCGAGTCATATCCTACTCGGGCCGAGTGAATAATGCACTGCTCGGGTTGGCAGAGTGACGTTTTTCACGAAATTCTTCAGCCTGTAAAACCCGACCGAGTATAGAGATGCTCGGGCCGAGTCTATTTCAGCTCGGGCCGAGTTGCAAGCTACTCGGGCCGAGCGATCGTATCCGTATTAGCTCGACTGGACCAAGTATAGTGCGGCTCGGGCCGAGTTACCTGTAGCTCTTTTCACTCCTTTTCCCTTTCATTTTCTTCTCAAATCTTCAACTTCGTCACTTTCTTCCGGCTTCCTTCCATTTACAATGTCCATATGCATACCCCCAATCGTCCGTCCTACGCAAAATGTAATCTTGTCAAATTTTTATAATTTTTGCGATTTTACCTAAAAATACGAAATAAGATAGAAACATGAGAAATAGGAAAGAAATTTCAAAATCTACGGGATTGGGTTGCCTCCTAATAAGTGCTTGTTTTCAATCATATGATATATCAATAATCACTTGACTTCCTATGATATATCAATAATCACTTGGCGCACGCGGTGGTCGCGCATCACCTTTCGAGGTGGTGCAATTCAGCGGCGTTTGACTTTCGCTTACTCCAACACTTTCTTCCATGTACAATGTGGCCTCCGATGCTTGATGATTTGCTGAGCGGCGTTGAAACTCCTCATCCAATACTTAGATGTACACGGCGACCACTTTGTTGTAGGTTGGGTCGCCGTCATCATCGATGCTTGCTTTAACTGGGTCCTCCATGACCCTTTCAGCGGTGAACTCTTCAATCGCTTCCTCCTCCGGAAGCTCCAGATAACTAGCCCCTTCCACGTGGGCTCGCTCCTTCATCGGCTTTTGTAGCCGGAACTCAGCTTAAATATTTTCCACATTGAGGGAAAGGGTCCCTTCTCGGACGTTTATAAGAACTCCGGCCGTCTCCATGAAGGGGCGGTCGAGTATGAGTTGAGAGCTTCCTCCCTCAGGCATGTCCATAATTATGAAGTCCACTGGGACGCATAGTGTCACGACCCGCTTCCCTTAAACGGAGGCGAGACGTGAGAAGGTCCGCTCAAACGTGGAGCTGTGAAGCTGCACGCCTGATAAGCGTAATTTAGTATAAGCAGGTCCCTGTAATTGCAAACGAAACAACAATAATAATAATAATATGAGACGGATATGAAATACCAATCCCACCGTTTGTCCACAAAATATTCAACATCACAGAAAAGCCACCAGGCTAAAAGAAAGAGTCTAAAGGCCCAGAACAAGGCCAAACAAAAGACGAATATAACAGAGTATCAAACTAGGTGCCACGCACCGACAACTCAAAAGATCTAACAAAACTAGACGTAGACACTAAGACTGATCTCCAGTGTCTACGAAGTCCTCGTCCAACACGGGCGCAAGCTCGGCGTCCGCAAACACCTCACCCTCAGCAAGTAACTCGGGTTCAAGGTCTAACATGCGTCACCCAAAAGAGAAAGGGGCACATGTCAGCAAGTCTGAAAGACTTGAGCAAGGAAACTGAAGTAACTAACAACCTAGCACTTATATAATATTAAGCAATGACATGGCAGTTAAGTATGATGCGATAGTTTAAAGGAAGAGACAAGCACGCACGATGTAGCAAAAGCTACCAAATCACTCATTCACGAATCACTTATCACTGTTTTCACTTATCACTGTTATCACTGAAACACTAGAGATTTCGCCTGCTGGCCGGAGTGGCGGATCAGGCCAACTCGGGGCTCAGGTGGCCGCTTATCTCTTACCCCACCCATATGTGTCGAGCGTTGGGATTTCCAACTCACTGAGCTCGCTTCTGGATCACGAGCCAGGAAGTGTATTTGGCATAGGGGTGCACCTAGCCGGTATCCGAGCGTTGGGGTTTCCAACTACAGGGCTCGCTTCTGGAACACGAG
The DNA here is from genome assembly GCA_030789695.1 of Scilla litardierei. Lineage (NCBI taxonomy): Eukaryota > Viridiplantae > Streptophyta > Magnoliopsida > Asparagales > Asparagaceae > Scilla > Scilla litardierei. The sequence continues at coordinate 162,419,577 of CM061139.1, forward strand.
ACAGGAATATAATGTTGTAGCGTGTGCTACGCAATCACGATAAATAATCACTATGCAATGACATGAACAGATATTTGCGTACCGTTAATTGAAATTAAACGTGACATACAAGCATGATGTAGGTGACGGACCAAGCTTCGTTGTCAAGCTAGGTCAATGGCGTCTAGACGGCTATCCTTTCACCGTCTAGTCTCTTTTACGCTAAAGCAAGGGAAATGGCCTAAGACATGGCCTAAATCAAGGGATGCAAGTTTCACTTGCCTGACACCGGGGTTGACGACGGAATAGATCGCGTGAAGAGGCGGAGGATCGATGCCGAGCAACCACGGCAACGGAAGAACGATCCGGCTCAGATCTGGAAATGAGGGAAAAATCTGGAGAAATGGGTTTGGAGGTGGATTTTAGGGGTTTGATGAGGGTATGGGGAAGATGAGAGATGGGTTGTGACAAGGGAGGGTTTGGATGATGGAGGATGAGCTTGGGATGAAGGATTAATGGCTTGAGGGAGATGTGGGCTCAAAGGGGGAGAAATTAGGGTTTTGGGTCGAGTGGAGGAAGAAGAAAACGTTTGGGGGGGGGTTTAAATAGGATGGGCTGGTGGCTGCCCAGAAATTAGGGTTTTAACACAGATTAGTCGGTCAAAGAGCAACCACTGACCGACTAGTTTGACATCTAGTCGGTCGGTCAACCAACGCAGACCGACTAAGTGTAAACAGTAACTTCTGAACGAAAATAGGATTTAGATTTAGTCGGTCGAAGAACAAATACTGACCGACTAGTTTGACATCTAGTCGGTCGATGAACGTTCTTAGACCGACTAAGGGTAAACAGTAACTAGTGTCAAAATTAGTTAATGAGTTAGTCGGTTAAAGAAGCATTGCTGACCGACTAGTTTGCAACCTAGTCGGTCAACGAACCTTCTTAGACCGACTAACGGTAAACAGTAACTCCTGAATAATTTAGAAAGCCCACTAGTCGGTTCAAGAAGGATTGCCGACCGACTGGATCGTCATCTAGTCGGTCGGTGCCCCTTCTTAGACCGGCTAATAAGCACCAAAAGTTCCGACACAGAGCGCGGAGCTCCGGGATTGATTCCTAAGACTCCTAGGCTTGATCTAACAGTAAGATACGACCGTTATGAAGCCCGTCACGAATGACTTACTCCGAAATCGACGATCCTAAGGAAGAAACGAGAAAACACGACGAAACGATCGAAAATGAAAGTTACGGAGACGAAAACCACACATGAGGAGAAAATCCACCAAAACATATATTATAATATAATAAATCCAGATACATGAAAACCAGTCGTTACATCCTCCCCAACTTAAGAAAAATTCCGTCCTCGGAATTTCCAAACACTCACGTGTCCGGAAACAAAAGTGGGAAACGCTCTCGCATCTCATCTTCTCTCTCCCAAGTGGACTCTCCCGGCGAACCGTGCCGCCACATCACTCTAACAAGATCGACGACCTTGTTTCGAAGTGACTTCTGACGCCTGTCCAGAATCTACACTGGATGCTGGTCATACGTCAAATCTGAGCGAACGGCGATCTCCGAGAAATCCACGGCATGAGACGGATCGCTGATGTATCGACGAAGCTGTGATACATGGAAAACATCATGGACTCCTTCCAAAGATGGCGGCAAGGCTAAGCGATAAGCTACTTCGCCGACCCTCTCCAAAACGTCAAATGGTCCAATGTATCGCGGGCTCAACTTCCCTCGCTTCCCAAAACGAATCACTCCACGATTCGGGGAAATCCTCAGAAACACATGGTCACCTGGATGAAACTCCAAAGGACGACGTTTAGCATCCGCCCAATGCTTAAAACGGTCCTGAGCAATCCTCAGCCTCTCCCGAATATTCCTGACGATATCCACGGCCTCCACGATCATCTCAGGTCCCAACAACTCCCGATCACCAACGTCATCCCAACTCAATGGCGATCGACATTTCCTCCCATAAAGAGCGGCGAAAGGCGCCATGCCAATACTCGCCTGGAAGCTGTTGTTGTAAGAAAACTCCACCAAATGTAGATGGTCCTCCCACGAACCCTTGAAATCCAACATGCACGCTCTCAGCATGTCTTCCAAAATCTGAATCGTCCTCTCGGACTGGCCATCCGTCTACGGATGGTACGCCGTGCTGAAACTCAGACGCGTACCCAAACTCTTCTGCAAACTCTGCCAGAACTGAGATGTGAACCTCGTGTCTCTGTCCGACACGATACTCACGGGGACTCCGTGAAGTCGCACGACCTCCTGCACGATTCACGTTACATCACTATCCAGACTAGGAAAAGGACATAAAACGGAGAGTAAAAGAATTTTACCTCCATGTATCTCCTTGCTAGCGCCTCAGTGGACTGTCCCACTCGGAACGAAATAAAGTGCGCAGATTTGGTCAATCGGTCTACGATCACCCAAATCGTGTCATTCTGCTTCGGACTCCGAGGTAGTCCAGTCACGAAATCCATAGTGATGTGTTGCCACTTCCACTCCGGAATCGGAAGCGGTTGCAGCAACCCGGCCATACGCTGATGCTCCGCCTTCACTTGCTGGCAAACCAAACACTTGGCTACACTCCGAGCCACACTCCTCTTCATACCATGCCACCAATAATTCAGACGAAGATCCTGGTACATCTTGGTGCCACCAGGATGCACAGAATACGGCGAACTGTGTGCCTCCACCATCAACTCCTCTCTAATATCCCCAGCTGGCACACACAACCTGGCTCCAAACCTCAGCAAGTCATCCTCATGAATCAAAAAGTCAGTCCGCAGACCGGCTTCCACCTGCCCTCGAATACTTACCAAGTTCGGATCTCCGGCCTGACTTGCCTTAATCCGATCCACGATCGTCGACTGTACCTGCATGTACATCAACGACGAATCCTTCCCAGGAAGGACAATCTCCACTCCGGACTCGCAAAAATCCTACTGCAATCTCCACTGCGAGGTCAACATCATCACCGCGGGAAGCCTACTCAAAGCATCTGGAACCACATTCACCTTGCCAGGGTGATACTGCAAATCAATCTCATAATCCGCCATAAGTTTCAACCATCGACGCTGTCGCATGTTGAGCTCCTTCTGAGTGAAAATATACTTCAAGCTTTTGTGATCGGTGAAAATCTTCACTTTCTCACTCAGCAAGAAGTGCCTCCAAATCTTAAGAGCAAACACAACGGCAGCCAACTCCAAATCATGCGTCGGGTAATTCTTCTCATGAACCTTAAGCTGACGAGACACATAAGCCACAACATGTTGGAAACAGCATCCTAACCTATGTTTGATGATAACAAACCCTACTGAACTGTTCTAATATGTTTGTTGAGTGTGTCACAGGTCCCTATAGTCATGATTGCTCAGGTTACACATGCACGTACTCAAGTACGTTGAAATACGGAGCTGAAACTTCATTTGAAATTACACAATCTGATCAAACAAGAGATTATAGCTATGAAACTCTACCCTAGAGTTAATCATAGGCTATAAATAGCATGGGATTTTTCTCAGGATTTATGGAGATTATTTGAAGTCAAAATACGGGGAAATACGAGAAAATACAAATTATACAAAGAAGAAACTTTTTCTACAAGTGGAGAAATAAGGTGAAACAATTCTCACATGTCAATATGAAGCTCTGGGATTTTTGAGAATTATTTCAGAATTTTTGGGATTTATTTGATGCCCAAATACGCAAGAATACAGTGAAAATACTCAGCAAATACGGCATACGGTACTGTGCATATATACGCTTCATCGCTGAATTAAATCCAAGTCGACGTGGCATCATCTGCGCCGTTCGTTCCACATCCAACGGCCGCTCGAAGCGGGGCGACGTGGCCGCTTGGCCGCCGCCCGATCTCGATCCAACGGCCACCTACCGTGCGGATGAAGTCGCGGAAGGCGGGCGCCGCTGAGTCAGCCGCGGGCGACGTGGCGTAATCTCCACCGTCGGATCTCCATCCAACGGTTCAGGCGCTGCCGACTCGAGTCAGCGCTGGCGGGCGGCTCGTCAGCGGAGGCGGGCGCTGAACGCGGAAAATCCGCGAGACGTGGCCGCATCTCGTCCGTCCATTTGCGATCGAACGGCTGCCGACAGGCCGTAAATTGCGGGTGCGGGTCCCAGCGCAATTAAACCCGCTAAGCCGCCTCGTGGCGGATCCCCTCGCACAGTAACGAGACCCGTTAACTCAATTCTATAAATACCAATGTACATCTCTTCACATTTTCATCAATAAGTGGAGTTCTAGAGATCCAAATTGAGTTCCGCAAGAAGCGTTGCGACCGTGACTTCATCCCCGACGCAGTGATAGCAAGTTGAGCAGCTAGTTCCTCCTGTGAAGAAAATGAGATCACTTTGAGTGAGGAACTTCTACCGACTACTTCCACGGGGACAGCGACTACTTCTTCTACAGACATCCGATCATCATTCCGTAAGAAGCGTTGCGAAGCTACTGATGTGCTGAAAGACGACAACCAGAGAGATCTTCACAAATGAGCTTTCTAAACTCTTGATCTTATTTATTTGTGAAGTTATTAATGTTTTGATCAGCATTTCTGTAATATAATTTCTTCCGTTATTTGGGATTCTGGGAACCAAACTTGTTGGGGCAAGTTGGGTTGGGGAGTGATACTTGTATGTTTCTTTTTGGCTTTGGTGAGCTTGAGTTGGTCTGACAGGTTGGTGTTGGTGCACCAATCTAAGGGAGATTGTAACTTCTTAAAGAAACAGTATAAGTGATTGCTCATTGGGGTGGACGTAGGTCATGGGGACCGAACCACGTTAAATTCTGTGTCTTCTGTGAATGCTTTGATTGTCTGATTCCTAAACTGCATGCTGTAAACTAGGCTTAATTTTTATCTTGCGATAATTTGGTCAAAGGCCTATTCACCCCCCCTCTAGGCCTTATTTAGATCCTACAAGTGGTATCAGAGCTCCAGGCCTGGCCATTTGAGTCTAGTTCATAATGAATACATATGATTCAGCATTTGCTGAAGGACAGTCTACAGTTAGACCACCCAAATTTAATGGGACTGATTTTGCTTACTGGAAAGCTAGGATGAAAATTTTCTTAGTCTCTTCAGATCTTGAAATTTGGAAAATTGTTGCTAAAGGCTATCACCCACCTACAATCAAAATTGAAGATATTGATGTACCAAAACCAGAAGATAAATGGGATGATAACGATAATAAACTTTATGCTCTGAATGGTAAAGCTATGAATGCAATTATCTGTGCACTTGACAGAACTGAGTTTAACCGTATATCTCATTGTCTTACTGCGCAGGAAATCTGGAACACTCTCGAAGTCACTCACGAAGGAACCTCTCAGGTGAAGGAGTCCAGATTAGCGCTGCTGAGCTCAGAGTACGATGGTTTCCACATGCTACCAGGAGAATCCATCAAGGACATGTACTCTCGCTTCACCGACATCGTATACAACTCAAAAGCCTTGGGAAAGTCTTACGACAGCATCGACCTCATTCAGAAAATCCTAAGAGCGCTTCCTAGTTCCTTCCGACCTAAAGTGACGGCCATCCAAGAAGCTAGAGATCTCACTAAGCTGAAGCTGGATGATCTGATTGGGAATCTGTTATCCCATGAGCTGGAACTCAAAACCGTCGAGACAAGAGAAAAAGGTGAGGCTAAACCTTTAAAGACCATCGCTCTTAAAGCCGAAGAAAGTGACAAAGAAGATCTCGACGAGGAACATGCACTGATGGTCAGAGGATTCCGACGCTTCATCAGAACTCCTGCCGGAAAATCTGAAATGGCAAAAAGGTTCAATCGTTTTAATAAGTTTAATCCTTTGAATTCCTCGTCTGAACAGAATACTACTAAAAGTGTTCAATGTTTCAACTGCAAGAAATTTGGACATTTCATGAAAAACTGTCCAACAAAGAACGCGTCATCCGAAGCCAAAGGGAAATCATTTGCGGTAACATGGGATGATGACGATGAAGACGAACCACAAGACGAAGTAGCGCAATCATCACTTTGCCTAATAGGTGAAAGCGACACGAACAAGGTAAGAGATGAATTTTCTTTACCAGAATTAATGAACATTTGTGAAAACATGAATTCAGAAATTACTTCTCTTGAATCCTCTATAGAAAATTATAAAGAAATGAATTTCCAACTACAGCAAGAAAATTATAATGTTTTGCAAAATGAAATAAAATTGAAAAATGAAATTGCATCGCTCAAAATTACCATTGAAAAACTCAAAGGAAAATCTAGTATTACTGAAGCTATACCTTGTCAGACTTGTGCTTCATTAAAGCTAGAAATTAAGAATGGTAATGAAAAGATTGTTGGCCTAAATAAAAGAATAGAAACTCTCGCTAAAAATGAAGATAATGTTAGAAAGAGTTTTATAAATAAAAGTGTCATGCTAGTAAATGAAAACATCTTTTTGAAATCCAAAGTCTCTGATTTAGAACTGAGTATCAGAAAATTTGGTGTAGGAAGGAAATCACTAGACATCATTCTTGGATACCAGTCAATCAAAAACGATAAACAAGGACTAGGATTTGGAAATGTTTATAATGAAAACATGATAAAGAAAAATCATTACATCAAGAAAAAGAAACGGAACGCCAAATGTTATACATGTGGTTCTTTTGAGCATTTATATAGAAATTGTCGTTATAAGAACCAAAACATGAAGTTCAAACAAGTATGGGTTCCGAAAGGTACTATGACTAACCATTGTGGACCTATTTGGCTACCCAGGTCACACATACCTTGTTCTTCTTATGTGTAGGGACTCAGCGTGGCTAAGGAACAACTGTGTGAGTGGTATTTGGATTCAGGCTGCTCAAGACACATGACAGGGAACAGCGACAAGTTCCTTAGCCTCGTGAAGCAAGAAGGAGGAAGTGTTACATTAGGGGACAACGGCAAGTGCAAGGTAATGGGTAAAGGTATTGTTGGCAACAATACTTTTAAAATTTCTGACGTCCTCTGGGTTGAAAATCTCAAACACAACCTCATCTCCATAAGCCAACTCTGTGACAAAGGTATGAAAGTACTTTTTGATGAGAAAATTTGTAAAATTTATGACTCGGTCACAGGTAATACCCTCTTCATAGCCAATAGGAAAAATAATGTTTATACAATAATAATTGAAGAAATGACAATTGCTAAATGTTTGATTGGCAGGGAGGAGGAGGCTATACTATGGCACCGGAGACTATCACATGCCAGCATGAAGTTGCTACATAAGCTGGAGAATAAAAACCTGGTCCGAGGCTTGCCACATCAACAGTACGAGAATGGTAAGTTGTGTGTTGCATGCACAAAAGGTAAGCAAACTAGATCCACTTTTACGGGAATTCGGGAAGTTACCACTTCACGAGTCCTAGAATTGATTCATATGGATTTGTTTGGGCCTACCGATGTTGCTAGCCTCAATGGAAAGAGATTTTGTTTTGTTTTGATCGATGATTTTTCTAGATATACATGGGTTTACTTCTTAGCCAAGAAATCGGATTCCTTTGAAAATTTCCAAAATTTTTGTAATCAAGTTTCAAATGAGAAAAATCTTTCAATTATGAAAATTAGAAGTGATCACGGTGGTGAATTTGAAAACTCTGTTTTTGAAAACTTCTGTTTGGAAAAAGGGATCTTACATGAATTTTCTTCTCCTAGAACACCTCAACAAAACGGGGTGGTCGAAAGAAAGAATCGAACTTTAAAAGAGATGGCAAGAAGCATGCTTAATGATTATTCTCTTCCTATGTATTTTTGGGCCGAAGCAGTGAATACAGCCTGCTATGTTTGCAACAGGGTTATGCTTAGACCTTTAATGAACAAAACATCCTATGAACTGTGGCATGGCAAGACTCCTAACATTTCATATTTCAGAGTATTTGGATGCAGGTGTTTCATTTTAAACACAGGAGATCAGCTGGGGACATTTGAATCCAAATCAGACGAAGGAGTGTTCGTAGGATATTCATCAAGGAGCAAAGCATACAGGATCTACAATAAACGAACCTTAACTGTTGTTGAGTCAATTAATGTGAAATTTGATGAAGCTGAAATAGATCTTTTAAATTGCAGGGAAACTGAAGATGCAGACAAGGAAACTACAGAGCCTGAAAACATAGCTGAACCATCTGAAGGCCAAAAGGAAGCTGAACCAGAAGTAACACAAGGACATAGACTGGAAAGAGGAGAGCTCAGGTTCAATCCACATCATCCACCTGAGCTGATCATGGGGACTCCTACGGAAGGTATACGCACTCGATCCACTTTCAATAACTTGTGTGCCTTATGCATTCATGGTGACCTCATTTCTGAAATTGAACCTAAGAACGTTGAAATCGCTTTAACTGATGAAAGTTGGGTTATGGCCATGCATGATGAGATTAATCAGTTTGATAGAAATAATGTTTGGACATTAGTGCCCCGACCTGATAATTACCCAATTGTTGGCACTAAATGGATTTTCAAAAACAAACTTGATGAATCTGGAAATGTAATCAGAAATAAGGCAAGATTAGTGGCCAAAGGATATAACCAGATTGAGGGAATTGATTGTGATGAAACTTTTGCACCCGTTGCTAGATTAGAAGCCATTAGAATATTACTGGCTTTTGCAAGTTTCAAAGGTTTTAAATTGAAGCAAATGGATGTGAAAAGTGCATTTTTAAATGGTTATTTGAAAGAAGATGTTTTTGTTGAACAACCCCCTGGTTTTGAAAGTCATAGTTTTCCAAATCACGTTTACAAGTTGCAAAAGGCTTTGTATGGTCTGAAGCAAGCTCCCAGAGCTTGGTACGACCGTCTCAGTTCATATCTTTTGGAAAATAACTTTAAAAAGGGTAGTGCAGACAGCACTTTGTTTATCTTGCATGAACAGGATCATTTTCTTATTGTTCAGATTTATGTGGACGATATTATTTACGGTGCTACTAATGATCTTTTATGCCAAAAGTTTGAAAAGGTTATGCAGGATCAATTTGAGATGAGTCTGGTCGGAGAGTTGAAATACTTTTTGGGCTTTCAAGTAAGACAAACTGGAGATGGCATATATGTTTCACAAACCAAGTACATAAAAGAACTGTTGAAGAAATTTGGGATGGAAAATGCAAAGCCAATGCGAACTCCAATGAGTCCGACGACGAAGCTTGAAAAGGATGACAAAGGTATAAATGTGGACCAAAAGCTTTATCGAGGTATGATTGGGTCCTTACTCTATTTAACTGCATCTAGACCAGACATCATGTTTTCTGTCTGTTTGTGTGCACGATTTCAAGCCTGTCCAAAAGAATCACATTTGATAGCCATTAAGAGGATTTTTCGATATCTTATTCACACTCCTACACTTGGACTATGGTATCCCTCTTGTGGTAATCTTAATTTGGTTGGCTATGCTGATGCTGATTATGCTGGTAGTATGATTGATAGAAAGAGCACTAGTGGAACATGTTTTATGCTAGGACATTCATTGGTTTCTTGGTCTAGTCGTAAGCAGAACAGTGTTGCTTTGTCCACTACTGAAGCTGAGTATATTGCCCTTGGCAGTTGCTGTGCCCAAGTACTTTGGATGATGCAAACCCTGTCTGACTACGGCTTGGATCTTAGAAAAGTTCCATTACGATGTGATAGTAAGAGTGCTATAGATCTTTCTAATAATCCTGTTCATCACTCTCGGACAAAACACATAGATGTCAGACATCATTTTCTTAGAGATCATTTGGCAAAAGAGGATGTATCCATTGAATATATTTCTACTGATTCTCAGTTGGCAGATATCTTTACAAAACCTTTGCCAGAAGATCGTTTTTGTCGTCTACGTCTAGAACTGGGCATTATTGATTATATTTAGAGTGAAAATATTATTTGGTGTGCTTTTATTGTTTTTGTGTGGTATGCTACCAAAAGAAAAATAAAAAAAAATGAAAAAGAAAAATAAAAAAAAATGAAAAAGAAAAATATAAACAGAAAGGGAAAGTGAATTGTCTATCTCCTCCTTTTGCATTTTTTTTTCATCAGAATCAACTTTAAATGCAAAACATATGTCTTATGGATTTTGAATATTATATTCTTAACAATGCTTGCATTCAAAGACTACATGCTTAATTAGGTCATATTCATTAATGAGTAACTAACGTTTTTCATCATCCAATCACACTTACACAGATCAATATGTTTTTTGATATGGATTTGAAATATTGAATAAGAAAAGTGGTTGTTGGTGGACTAATTTATGTTTTAATGGGATATGATGTTTCAAGGCATGGGTAAAAAGAAAAGCTCTCATCAAAATATACGTGTATAAAAAGAATAGCAAGACGAGTGTCTTCAAAATATATACACAGAGCTTCGTATGAAAAATGGATACGATTCATGTCCTTGATACTACCCTTGGACATCCAACTTATGCTATAAATGTCATTTTTTTAGCGTTGGTGTTAAGTCCGTCAAGCACTGCCATTTCACATTTAAAAATCCTTCTCGGTCATGTTTGGAATTGGTATCTTGAACTCATATTACATGAGAAGGGGAAACTCAATCTTTGATGTTCATATATTCAGTGGAAAAGATGGTTATGACAGGTTGTATTCCTTATTACCTTTCCATATGTACTAAACATTTGATCATCACACTTGAGCACGGAGATGAATTCTGCTAGTTATGATTTGGTGATTATTGCTTATTTATTCCTTGTGGTCATCGATGTATTGTCTGTTGTTTTGCTTTATAATGTTCACTTTTCCATTCATCATATGCAATTTCATATTTTTTTTGATGAAAACAAAGGGGGAGAGAAATATTAAGATTGAGCATGTCAATAGGGGGAGCATATCATGGGGAGCATGTTAATAGGGGGAGCATGTCAATAGGGGGAGCATATCATGCCATTCATGCTCATATTCATGCTTCACACACTCACACACTTCACACATTTTTGATGTAATCTTAATGTCTGGTTTGTTCTCATCAAAAGGGGGAGATTGTTGGAAACAGCATCCTAACCTATGTTTGATGATAACAAACCCTACTGAACTGTTCTAATATGTTTGTTGAGTGTGTCACAGGTCCCTATAGTCATGATTGCTCAGGTTACACATGCACGTACTCAAGTACGTTGAAATACGGAGCTGAAACTTCATTTGAAATTACACAATCTGATCAAACAAGAGATTATAGCTATGAAACTCTACCCTAGAGTTAATCATAGGCTATAAATAGCATGGGATTTTTCTCAGGATTTATGGAGATTATTTGAAGTCAAAATACGGGGAAATACGAGAAAATACAAAGTATACAAAGAAGAAACTTTTTCTACAAGTGGAGAAATAAGGTGAAACAATTCTCACATGTCAATATGAAGCTCTGGGATTTTTGAGAATTATTTCAGAATTTTTGGGATTTATTTGATGCCCAAATACGCAAGAATACAGTGAAAATACTCAGCAAATACGGCATACGGTACTGTGCATATATACGCTTCATCGCTGAATTAAATCCAAGTCGACGTGGCATCATCTGCGCCGTTCGTTCCACATCCAACGGCCGCTCGAAGCGGGGCGACGTGGCCGCTTGGCCGCCGCCCGATCTCGATCCAACGGCCACCTACCGTGCGGATGAAGTCGCGGAAGGCGGGCGCTGCTGAGTCAGCCGCGGGCGACGTGGCGTAATCTCCACCGTCGGATCTCCATCCAACGGTTCAGGCGCTGCCGACTCGAGTCAGCGCTGGCGGGCGGCTCGTCAGCGGAGGCGGGCGCTGAACGCGGAAAATCCGCGAGACGTGGCCGCATCTCGTCCGTCCATTTGCGATCGAACGGCTGCCGACAGGCCGTAAATTGCGGGTGCAGGTCCCAGCGCAATTAAACCCGCTAAGCCGCCTCGTGGCGGATCCCCTCGCACAGTAACGAGACCCGTTAACTCAATTCTATAAATACCAATGTACATCTCTTCACATTTTCATCAATAAGTGGAGTTCTAGAGATCCAAATTGAGTTCCGCAAGAAGCGTTGCGACCGTGACTTCATCCCCGACGCAGTGATAGCAAGTTGAGCAGCTAGTTCCTCCTGTGCAGAAAATGAGATCACTTTGAGTGAGGAACTTCTACCGACTACTTCCACGGGGACAGCGACTACTTCTTCTACAGACATCCGATCATCATTCCGTAAGAAGCGTTGCGAAGCTACTGATGTGCTGAAAGACGACAACCAGAGAGATCTTCACAAATGAGCTTTCTAAACTCTTGATCTTATTTATTTGTGAAGTTATTAATGTTTTGATCAGCATTTCTGTAATATAATTTCTTCCGTTATTTGGGATTCTGGGAACCAAACTTGTTGGGGCAAGTTGGGTTGGGGAGTGATACTTGTATGTTTCTTTTTGGCTTTGGTGAGCTTGAGTTGGTCTGACAGGTTGGTGTTGGTGCACCAATCTAAGGGAGATTGTAACTTCTTAAAGAAACAGTATAAGTGATTGCTCATTGGGGTGGACGTAGGTCATGGGGACCGAACCACGTTAAATTCTGTGTCTTCTGTGAATGCTTTGATTGTCTGATTCCTAAACTGCATGCTGTAAACTAGGCTTAATTTTTATCTTGCGATAATTTGGTCAAAGGCCTATTCACCCCCCCTCTAGGCCTTATTTAGATCCTACACAACATGCCCGTGCTGATGCAACACACAACCGAGACCATTGCCAGAAGCATCGCAAAAGATCTCGAATCCTCCACTGCGGTCAGGCACAGCAAGGATAGGAGCAGACGTCAAACGCTCTCTCAGAACACCAAAGGCATCCTCACAATCACCCGACCAAACAAAAGCAACATCCTTCCGCGTCAAATTGGTCATCGGATCCGCAATACGGGAAAAGTCCTTAATGAATAGCCGATAATATCCCGCCAAACCAAGGAAACTCCGGATCTCGGAAGCTGACGAGGGAACGGGCCACTCCCTGATGACCCTAATCTTCTCGGGATCCACAGAAATTCCATCTCCAGTCACCACATGCCCGAGAAAAGCAACTCTATCCAACCAGAACTCGCACTTCGAAAACTTAGCATACAACCGATGCTTCCTCAAAATCTCCAATACCATCCTCAAGTGCGAGGCATGCTCTTCCTCCGACTTCGAGTAGATCAGAATGTCGTCAATAAAGATAACGACAAACTTATCTAAAAAGTCGTAGAAAATCAGGTTCATCAGATTCATGAAAACTGCGGGTGCGTTATTTACGCCGAAAGGCATAACCACAAACTCATAGTATCCATACTTCGTCCTGAACGCTGTCTTCGGAACATCTCCCTTCTTCACCTTCAACTGATGGTAACCACTCCTCAAATCCAATTTAGAAAACACCCTCGAACCTCCAAGCTGATCATAAATATCATCGATGCGAGGCAATAGGTATTTATTCTTAATGGTCACCGCATTCAACTCCTGATAGTCCACGCACATGCGACGCGAACCATCCTTCTTCTTCACCAGCAACACCGGTGCTCCCCACGGAGACACGCTAGGATTGATATAACCCTTCCACAAAAGCTCATCCAACTGCTTCCGCAACTCTTCCAATTCTGCAGGTGCCATACGATACGGCGCCTTCGAAATCGGCTGCGCTCCCGGAACAAGATCAATAGAAAATTCTAGAGCTCGATCAGGTGGCAAACCAGACATCTCCTCGGGGAAGACGTCGCCAAAATTTCGCACCACAGCTGGCCACTCCATCTCCATCTGCATAGCCACAACCTCCTCCGGCCTGGCCTGAAATCTGACAGGACCAAGCGAATTGCTACCACGACTGAACTCAAATATTGGATGTCCGGGAATCTCGAACACCACCTTCTTCCTCCTGCAGTCGATCGTAGCATAGAAGCTCGCAAGCCAATCCATCCCAAAGACCGCATCGTAGTTGGTGATGTTGTGGACAATAAAATCAGCGTAAAGCTCATGTCCACAAACCACCACAGAGCAAGGACTGCACCCACGATGCACCGTGACTACTCCATTCCCTGTAACGATGTTCCAACTCTTGGAGAGAGGGGACGTCGACAAGGAATGCTTCTCCACGAAGCTCTGGGCCAAAATACACATCGACGCACCTGAGTCAAAGAGGACTCGGGCAGGGAACGTGCAAACCAAAACCACACCTAACAAACAGTCTAATCAATCAAATCTTACTCTAGCAACATCATACACAAGCATCCAACATAATTTTAACAATCAACTAATTAGGGAAGGAACAACTAGATTGAAAGTTACCTGCAATGACCTCATCCATGGCCAAAACCTCCTCCTCGGTCATCAGAAATGCCTGCCTCCTTGGCGGAACCGCCTGCCGAAAAGCATGCCCTTGCGGAACAAGGGGTACCCCATGACCAGCGGGCATCGGGGCTCTCTGCTGCAACGGTGGGGCAGCAATAGGTGTCCTCCAAGGTTGCTTCAACTTCGGGCACTCCCTGAGAGCATGGACGGGATCTCCACAGGCAATACATTGCCCCAAGAACTTCCTACACGATTCCTTGATATGGCCCTCCTTGCCACAGAAATGGCAAGTCCTCCGAACGGGCCCTCCTGGCCTCTTAAACTGAGCAGGCTGGTTCGGCCTGAATCCAGGTCTAACCACAGCTCTCGCCTGTTCTACAGGCCTCTTCCCAGCACCAACAATAGACTCCCTCCTCTAGTTCACGAGCAGCTCCTGCCTCCTGGCTGCTACTAGAACCTTCTGATAAGATTCCCGGTCAGAAGAGGTCACAAAACTCTGGAGCTCCGAAGCAAGTCCCTGCAGGAACCTCTGAGCTCTCTCCTCAGTGTCCTGCACCATCTTTGGTGCAAACCGACTCAGCCTCATGAACTCTTGGTGATATCGGTCCACCAACGAGCTTCCTTGCTTCAAATCGATAAAACGCTGCAGCATCTCTTCCCTGGCAGCTTTCGGGAAGAACTCACCATCAAATCTGGCCTTGAAGGTAGCCCAGACGATCGGCTCCACCAACATCTTCTCTTCAGCATCCCACCAATTTCTGGCGTTATCCCTCAGCTGGCGCTTCGCCAAGTCAACCCAACTAACTTCGTTAACCTTGGACATCTTCAGATTGTCCTCGATATTTCTCATCCATTCATCAGCAGCTAGTGGACCTTCGGTTCCATCAAAATATGCAGGACCTAGCTCTCTGAACTGCTTCGCCCCGGGCTCAGGGCGAGGGGCTTCCACCACCCGAGCAGCTCGAGCCACCGGAGCATTCTGTACCTGCAGAAGCACACCCTGCTGAACTTGCATCATCTGCAACATCATCCGCATCATCTCTCCACTAGTGGGCTCCCGCTCAGGCTCCTCGTCATGAGGGGGCGCACCACTACCACCACCACGGGTGATTCGCCTTCCTGCCATCTAATGACACAGAAAACGAAACAATTAGACTCATAGCTTAGGGCTCAGATGTCGAACTTATTTGTTGGACAACTTTGTATTATTATCGTTATCTCGATAATTGCAGTTACAGAAGGACCTGCATGGGCCACCACTAAAACCTGTCACGACCCGCTTCCCTTAAACGGAGGCGAGACATGAGAAGGTCCGCTCAAACGTGGAGCTGTGAAGCTGCACGCCTGATAAGCGTAATTTAGTATAAGCAGGTCCCTGTAATTGCAAACGAAACAACAATAATAATAATAATATGAGACGGATATGAAATACCAATCCCACCGTTTGTCCACAAAATATTCAACATCACAGAAAAGCCACCACGCTAAAAGAAAGAGTCTAAAGGCCCAGAACAAGGCCAAACAAAAGACGAATATAACAGAGTATCAAACTAGGTGCCACGCACCGACAACTCAAAAGATCTAACAAAACTAGACGTAGACACTAAGACTGATCTCCAGTGTCTACGAAGTCCTCGTCCAACACGGGCGCAAGCTCGGCGTCCGCAAACACCTCACCCTCAGCAAGTAACTCGGGTTCAAGGTCTAACATGCGTCACCCAAAAGAGAAAGGGGCACATGTCAGCAAGTCTGAAAGACTTGAGCAAGAAAACTGAAGTAACTAACAACCTAGCACTTATATAATATTAAGCAATGACATGGCAGTTAAGTATGATGCGATAGTTTAAAGGAAGAGACAAGCACGCACGATGTAGCAAAAGCTACCAAATCACTCATTCACGAATCACTTATCACTGTTTTCACTTATCACTGTTATCACTGAAACACTAGAGATTTCGCCTGCTGGCCGGAGTGGCGGATCAGGCCAACTCGGGGCTCAGGTGGCCGCTTATCTCTTACCCCACCCATATGTGTCGAGCGTTGGGATTTCCAACTCACTGAGCTCGCTTCTGGATCACGAGCCAGGAAGTGTATTTGGCATAGGGGTGCACCTAGCCGGTATCCGAGCGTTGGGGTTTCCAACTACAGGGCTCGCTTCTGGAACACGAGCCAGGAATATAATGTTGTAGCGTGTGCTACGCAATCACGATAAATAATCACTATGCAATGACATGAACAGATATTTGCGTACCGTTAATTGAAATTAAACGTGACATACAAGCATGATGTAGGTGACGGACCAAGCTTCGTTGTCAAGCTAGGTCAATGGCGTCTAGACGGCTATCATTTCACCGTCTAGTCTCTTTTATGCTAAAGCAAGGGAAATGGCCTAAGACATGGCCTAAATCAAGGGATGCAAGTTTCACTTGCCTGACACCGGGGTTGACGACGGAATAGATCGCGTGAAGAGGCGGAGGATCGATGCCGAGCAACCACGGCAACGGAAGAACGATCCGGCTCAGATCTGGAAATGAGGGAAAAATCTGGAGAAATGGGTTTGGAGGTGGATTTTAGGGGTTTGATGAGGGTTTGGGGAAGATGAGAGTGGGTTGTGACAAGGGAGGGTTTGGATGATGGAGGATGAGCTTGGGATGAAGGATTAATGGCTTGAGGGAGATGTGGGCTCAAAGGGGGAGAAATTAGGGTTTTGGGTCGAGTGGAGGAAGAAGAAAACGTTTGGGGGGGTTTAAATAGGATGGGCTGGCGGCTGCCCAGAAATTAGGGTTTTAACACAGATTAGTCGGTCAAAGAGCAACCACTGACCGACTAGTTTGACATCTAGTCGGTCGGTCAACCAACGCAGACCGACTAAGTGTAAACAGTAACTTCTGAACGAAAATAGGATTTAGATTTAGTCGGTCGAAGAACAAATACTGACCGACTAGTTTGACATCTAGTCGGTCGATGAACGTTCTTAGACCGACTAAGGGTAAACAGTAACTAGTGTCAAAATTAGTTAATGAGTTAGTCGGTTAAAGAAGCATTGCTGACCGACTAGTTTGCAACCTAGTCGGTCAACGAACCTTCTTAGACCGACTAACGGTAAACAGTAACTCCTGAATAATTTAGAAAGCCCACTAGTCGGTTCAAGAAGGATTGCCGACCGACTGGATCGTCATCTAGTCGGTCGGTGCCCCTTCTTAGACCAGCTAATAAGCACCAAAAGTTCCGACACAGAGCGCGGAGCTCTGGGATCAATTCCTAAGACTCTTAGGCTTGATCTAACAGTAAGATACGACCGTTATGAAGCCCGTCACGAATGACTTACTCCGAAATCGACGATCCTAAGGAAGAAACGAGAAAACACGACGAAACGATCGAAAATGAAAGTTACGGAGACGAAAACCACACATGAGAAGAAAATCCACCAAAACATATATTATAATATAATAAATCCAGATACATGAAAACCAGTCGTTACACATAGTCCTGGAGGTATCTGGAGGATGACGTCACTCGCTATCCCTACCGGGTAGGTGATAGAGTGATCGACGAGCTGGATCGACATGCTCGTGGGTTCCAGTTCGCTTCCCGTATGGAGTCTTCTGAAGATGGAGAGGGGCATCAGGCTGATGCTAGCCCCTAAATCAATTAATGCCCTGCTGATTGGCATTCCTCCAATGGAGCATGGCACGATGAAGCTCCCCGGATCCGACAGCTTCCGGGGGAGGTGGTTCTTGATAATGGAGGTAGAGTCCTCCAACAGCTTGATTTCTTCCGGCCTTCGCTTCCCCGTGACGAGATCCTTTAGAAATTTTGCATAAACTGGGATCTCAGTAATCGCGTCCATAAAAGGGATAGTCAGCTGGATCCCCTTCAATTGCTCCATAAATTTGGAGTACTTCTTCTCCAATTTGGCTATGGCTAGCCTCTGAGGGTACGGAGGAGGATGCCTGGAGGCTTTGCCCTTTGATGCATCAGTGGGTGGAGGCGTGGTAACAGGCATGACGGGAGGTGCATCCGCCTTCTCTTCAATAGCGATAGGCCCTTCAGGGGCCTCAACTATGGCACTGTCATCAGCAACTTCTTCAGTGGTAGTCTTGTCCTAGCTAAGTACCGGGACCATAATAGGGTCAGTAACCCGTCCTCCTCGTGTGGTTACAGAAACCATGGCGTTTGCTTGGGCTCTCGGGTTGGTCTCCGGCTGAGAGGGTAATATCCCCAGATTTTTCAGCAACTGCGACATCTGCCCCCTCAGTTCGTCAAGCGAAGAATTGATATTCTTAAATTGGTTCGACGTATCCTGATTGAACCAAATCTGTCCGCTCATAAAGGTCTCCAATGTTGATTCAATATTTGACTTTGGAGGAGCCGGTGCAAAATTCTGCAGTGGTGGCCGGTTGTATTGATATCCCAGCGGCCTATAGGGCCCAGCTGGCCTAAAACCGCCCTGTTGTTGGCTCTATTGCTGCTGCTACTGGGGAGGAGGTAGCCTCTGAAAATGCGGAGGTTGCAGTCCTCCGCTTGGATTTCCATATGAGAACCCTGGGTGATTCTGGCAGCCGGATGCTGCCACTGGTTCCGTCCTTCTCCTTGGACGTACTGAACAGTCTCAGATGTCTCAGCACCCTCATAATGACCCTCAGCGGGGATATACACCGGATCTATGTACTCCTCAGCAGGATGGTAGGAGGTGATGGGTGCCGCTGGGAGGGAGTCCAGGCGATGCTCAATACGGGCCACCTGCTTGCACAGGTTCTCTATGTGGGAGTCCAGGTGACTAGCAGCCTTGACCTCAGGGGTCCGGGTGATCACGGTCCTCTCATCACCCCACTGCTGAGTGTTGGCAGCCATGTGCTCCAAAAGATCAATAGCCTCCTCAGGAGACTTATCCAATAAGGCGCCCTGCGCCGCAGCATCAATAATCATTTTAGTGCTAGATTGGAGCCTGTTGTAGAAGCTCTGCACTAAATCCCAAGGCTGGATCCCATGGTGGGGGCACTGATGTTGGAGGTCTTTAAACCTCTCCCAAGCCTCGTAAAGCGACTCCTGGGGGAGCTGCTTGAAATTGGATATGGCCCCTCGGATCCGGACCGTCTTCGATGGTGGATAAAACTTATCCACGAATGCGAGCGTGAGCTTCTCCCAGGTAGTGAAGTGGTTGGGAGGGTGAACTCGGAGCTAGTAGGAGGCCTTGTCCCTCAAGGTGAACGGGAACAGCCGCAGCTTCACTGCATCATTACTGACGTCCTTTGCCTTGAATGTATCGCACTTGGCCAAGAAGGAGTCAATGTGATGGTTGGGGTTCTCATGAGGAAGCCCATGGAAGGGATCCTGATGCATAAGATTGATCAACCCCATCTTAAGCTCGAAGGTTGCCACTGTCAGCTGAGGTCTAAGAACCGAGGAATTATTTCCGAACATCGGCTTCATATGGTCCCTGATGGACCCAGTGCGAGGAGGAGGGGGAGAATTTTATCCCATCTGAGCAGATGGAGATGAACTTCTGCTAGAGGCTCTCAAAGCCCTGGCTGTCTTTTCGATCTCAGGATCGAACAATAACTCTCTAGTAGACCCTTTGTGGCGGGTGTTCATGCACCAACAAAACTCAGAAGAAGAACGTCAGTAGCACCGAAATAAATAAAGAGAATAAAAAATAATGGAGGGGTGAGAGATGATAAGAATGCTAGCAAACTTCACAATATCAAAACAAACTAAGACAAAAAACACTATTACCGTCCCCGGCAACGGCGCCAAAAACTTGACAAGCCCACAATCTACACCTAGGATCCACCTGGCGGTGTCATGATCGCCAGGTGTGATATGGCTCCTAGGCTACGACTTCGGGTTCAATCCGCAAGTGGACGGTGTCGAGTTATAGTATAAAAGATAGTCGAATCCCACAAGGACGATGATAGTATCCGTGGTAATCTCAGTCTATTTCTAAATCTAGAAGTAATGTAGCGGTCGGAGTGAGAATGAATTGGGTTGATTGTTGTTGCTGTATAATATAATAAAAAGAACTAGGGCTTTAGGGGTCACCGCTGGGATCGTTGGGGGTTGATGTTAGATAGGATCCCCTCATTACATTAGGGTTAGGGAATTAATTCCCCAATTCATACCACTCTCGTGGGTTAGAATTGCGGGGTATTTCGGTGGCTCTCGTTGACGCAATGGCGGTAGCCGTCAACGTAGCGGTATAGTTCGTCGATGGATCCCTTCAGGGCACGAGCCGGGCATGGTCACGTGCCTTGATTGAATCCATCGATTTCCCTATTCGAATCCCTAGATACCCCTTAAGCACATCGATTCCACAGACCGTGGGCATGATCTCAGTACGGGTTATCTACGGATTCGGTAGGATCTACCGGAATACAACCCTAAATCCCCAATTCAACATTGGGATCCAGATCTACATTTCCCCCCTAAAATCCTAGGGTTCACCCATCAACCCTAGAATAGATCTACTCACTCATGATGATCGGAACGCACAAAAATATCGATTTCGCGGAAGAAAACATCTCAACAATTAAGAGATTAGGGCTGAAATAAACTTACAGCGAGAACGAACGAAGAACAGATCCAGAAAAGAACAATAAACGCTAATCTTCAATAATCGATCAAGAAGTTTACTGCAGAAATTAATCCCAAAATCTGTACAAACACGATCTCCCGAGCTCTCCAAAAAATCCTAAAAACAAAACTCAGAATGAACTCTCCAACGTTGAGCCCGCAGTCGCGAGCTTCAGCTGCCCCAAATCGCACGCATCGCGCGTTCAATAAATCTTTCAAAAATGCCCCAGGAAGTGTAGGCCGAGTAGGTGACTCAGCCAGAGTCGGAGCTGCTCGGCCAGTGGTTCGGCCCGAGTCGGTGAGTTGCTCAGCTCTGAAATGGACCTACCCGGGCCGAGTAGATCTGCTCGGCCCAAGTTGGATTGACTCGGTCGGTTTATCGGGCTGTGCTCCGGGGCCTACTCGGGGCGTGCAATATGCGGCTGCTCGGCCGAGCAGCTGAGCTGCTCGGCCCGAGTCCGTCGTATCCGCTGCTTCTCTAACATGTCATGGCTCGGTCCGAGCAGCAAGCTGCTCGGGCCGAGTATTTTCTGGGAAACTGAAGTGCAGCAGCAGGGGCCTCTCTCTCTGCTCTCTCTCTCTCTCTCTCTCTCTCTCTCTCTCTCTCTCTCTCTCTCTCTCTCTCTCTCTCTCTCTCTCTCTCTCTCTCTCTCTCTCTCTCCTCTTCCTTCTCTCCTCCAACAGCTCCGAGAACACGACGAACTCCTCTAGAGCCTTGCCAATAAGCTCATGAGCAAGTCGGATGTGTCCATACCCAGGCGGGGGTCCAAATCGCTCCAAAATCCCTAAAAACTCAAAATATACTACGAAACTCGAAATATCGTTAGAAATACCAAAATCGCAGTAAAAAGTGGGATTTGAACGCGAAAGTGACATGCAATGCAATGGGAACATGATATTATAATGATGTAAAATATAGACACATCAGTGTCCTCGTTTGACCAAGGCATCGATCTAATTTTTTAAGAGTCTAACAGTCGTTGGTATCGTGCCCATAGTCGTTGTGATATTTGTAGAATTTGAGGTCGTCCCTCTTCTCATATTTGCCCTTCTTTGCTGTCTCTTGGATCAGTTCTTCTCGTGGGGCGTAGACGAGGACTTCTGTCTTAGGGGCGACCAGCTTAGCGTAGGAAGGACGCTCCTTGCTTCGAGAGCTCCTTTCCCTAGGCATCTTATCTCGAGACTCCTGGCAGGGGGTCCCCGAGGTTGGTTTCTCTTGTCTCGTGTCTTCGCGGTGGAAGTGGGTGCTCTTCGCATTAGCTCCAGCTGGTTCTTCTGCCTCCTCGGAGGAAGTGAACCGATCCGTTATGTTGAGCATTTCTACGACGGTGCTAGAGAAAACTGGTGAAGGGCCCGCCTTAGATGCTTGTTCTGGACCGCCTGGGTGAGTTCTGCTATGACGGTGACGTCCGGTGACTCTTCTACATCGAGCCCCTCGTCGTTGAATCTCTGGACGATGGCTCGGATCGACTCATTCTCATTCTGTTTGAGCGAAAAGAGGTGGAATGACCTCTTCTTGGGACGTCGTCCGGCGACGAATTGTTTGCAGAATATTTCTGTCAGTTCGTTGAACGAGCTGATGCAACCATGGGGTAGCCCTTCGTACCAGCTTTCTGCCCTCTTGAACAGGGTAGGATGGAAGGCTCTACAAAAGTATGACTCGTTGGCCCCGTGGAGCAGCATGACATTCAAATACTTATGAATGTGTGACCATGGGTCGCCTCTGCCATCATAAGCTGGTAGAGCAAGTAGCTTGAACTTGGAACGAGGAGGAGAAGAGATGATATTCTCTTTCAGGTGGGTCTTCCAAATCGCGGATTGGACCAGTAAGGATCCTCCCATTCTAGGTTGCGTGAAGTTTGTTCCCGAGGATCGGTTCGGGATCTCATCCCTCCTCACGAATCCACCTGCAGTGTTCAGTGGGTTATAACCTGGGGGAGTCCTGTACATTACCTGGTCTAGGATGCTGCGGGTTGTTGCCCGGTAATTGGAGGGGGTGGGTTCTCCCTGGAGAACGAACGCCCGATTATCGACCCTCGCTCCGTTGTTTTGGTGGTCCGGGGGGGTCGAATTGTGGAGGTTAATCTCCAGTTGATCTGCCCTTTGGGTCCTCGGATCTCGGAGGAAAGCCGAGTCCGTGGTTGGTGTCAGGTTCGGGTTTGGAGGCAGCAACAGCTCATTTACGGGGGATGGGCTCCCTATATTTTGGTGCATTAAAGTAGCCAATGCGCTTAGGCTCCTATCGACCTGCTTGGTGAACTGGGTGAAGTCCTTTCGGGTCACCCCATGCTCCTTTGGGGCCTCTGCTGGTCGTGGTGGTGGCGTTGTAGAGTCTACGATGTCCTCCGTTAGGACATTGTTCGCTCTCGGCTTCTCATTCGTACCTTCAACCGGTCTGGCTTTGCTGGGTCCAGCTGTCATAGCTTCTGGATTGCTTTAGGATGTCAAGATGGTTAATGTTTCTCATAGACGGTGCCAAACTGTTAAGGCCAAAATTGACCGATACAGTTGTCAAGCTGACGTAGACTCGAGATGCTAAGTCAGAGCCTTGTCAGTAGTTGGAGTGGGACACTCGGTTGGAAGAACCGGTGTCGAGTGATGGTAGTTGAAGATGATGTAACGTTCGATCTGTAAGGTCCCTGGCTATGAGGAAAACACTAGAAGGGGGTAAATAGTGTTTAAATTCCTAACCAACAATTAATGCGAAAAGTAAATAAATCCTAAATTGAAACAATGCTAACACAAGGATGTTTCAGGGGTTCGGATTACCCAAGTCAACTCCCGGCGTGTTTCCGATAATCCTACATCCCTTCCATTCGGATACCACCGGATACTCAAGTTAGAAACCGAACTTGAGGTTTCCTTTAAAACCATTTGTAGCAACCCTACAAGTGAAATCAAAATACACTCGACATCCTTGACTCCCACAACTTGGGAGCAAGCAAATCACTCTCACAAACCGAGAGTTAATCTACAACGAAATATATGAAATATTGAAATTGCAACACTTACAATCACCTATGCCTTGAAGTAGAACTTGAAGGAGCAAGTGTGTTGTGTGTTGAGGTCTCCTTTGAATGCGAGAAAAGCCCTTTCTCTTATCACCGCCAATTGCCTAGAAGATATCACTTGGATTCTAGGTTGGAGAGCAAGAAAAGAAAAGATTGGAATTCTAGGGCTTTTGGATTTGAGAGCTTGAGAAGCTTGAAGATGAACGCTTAGGGTTTTCAATAGAAGATGAGTAACTTGAGTAACCCCTCAATGGAACAGTAGAAGCCCTCTTTATAGGTTTCCCAAAACTCTTAAACAGAATCCCCAAAACCCCCTTTGAAATCCGTGGAGAAAAAGCCAAAGGTTAGAATTTATACAATCGACAGTCAACTGTTGAACAAAACACAGTCGACTGCTGCATTGTGTCAGAGGGTATATGAGAATTCAAACGGTAAATTGCCACATGGACAGTCGACTGATAAAGAGAAGACGGGCGCCTGTAAAACCAACAGGCGGCTATAATTCCTTCTACAGGCGACTGGTCGCAATATGGATAAGCTGAGAAAATCTCAGAAAGTTTTGAGATGACAGGACAACCGACTGATGTGGAACACACATGCGCCTGTGCCATAAGCAGGCGACTGTGAAACCAACATCAGTCGACTGTCACAAAACCTGAAACTTTCCAGAGAGCAGAGTCTGTAGAGAGATCAAAGACAGACGACTGTTGAAGCATTGACAGTCGATTGTGCCAATTGACAGGCGACTATAAATACAACATCAATCGACTGGCACTAAAATGTTAAACATTCCAGAAAGCAGATTCTGCAGAGGAATCATGGACAGGCGACTGTTAAAGCATTGTCAGTCGACTGTGCCTTGGACAGGCAATTGTAAATACAACATCAGTCGACTGGCCAGATGAAATTGAAATTGATCTTTGGGTTGAAGATAGACATGCGACTAATTAACAAATCACAGGCGACTGTAGCTTGGACATGCGCCTGTAAAATGAACAGCAGTCGACTGTAGGAGTTAAAGCTTAGAAAGCCCAAAGTTCAACAGATTAAGTAAGTGCATAACAGGCAAATGTAGAACAAATCATAGTCAACTGTTTTTAGACAGTCGACTGTAAAACGTTCAACAGTCGCCTGTTGAAATCACAACATGCACATGCTTGAGTAAAATGAATTAGAGTCTAAGAAAATGTGATCTAATGATTTCGTATGACAAAACTGAAGATGTGTGTGCTCCAAAATAGTTCTACTTCTAAGCTACATATTAGAAGAGTATAAAAGAATTACATTTTGTAGAAGCCTCTCTTCTATCCAAAGTATGAGCTTGAAGTATTCTAGGAGCTTCAATCACCATCTTTAATCATCCAATCCACTTTGATGCTTTCATTGATCTTTGAGTGACATCCATTGCTAATTGAACTTCATGATATGCTTAGGCAATGGATTAACTCCAAATAGGGGATTAGTCATACGTATTTATGTTTGCTCATAATTAACACCAAGTATGGAGAAGTCTAATACTCAACATCGATCGACATTCTAGCGGTAGTTACGTCGATCGTTCGAGGCTGGGAAGCTCAATGTCGACCTTCGACGTTGGATGATGACCGTCGATCTGCACCACAGGGACTCGTTAGGGGGCCAGATCGGCATTCCGACCCAAATACCCTCTGATGCTTAAGTTAGTATGGAACTTTAAGGAGAGATGAAGCTTGGTGCAGCTGAGATCGACACATAAAGATTCGTCTCAAGACTGGTGACGTAAGCTCGATTGTATAAGAAGTATATGCTGAGAAAGTAGAGCTCTATGTTTTAGATCGCGTATCTTGGAAATGTGACCCCTTCCCCTATTTATAGAGGTTCAGTGTCCCTTTGGAGACGTTGGGGTGATAACGGCCACCCATAATGAGGCCACGATTTCCCCCATTAATAGGAATAAATGTTGTGCACGTCCCCGAGATTCATGAGCCCGCCTTTAATCCCACGTTCGAGTGAAGCAGACTCAATGGTCGACTGACCATTGGGCTTTGACTGAGTCAGTATCTAGCTTCTTTGGTGGGCCATGCGGGCCATAATCATTTGTCGACCGAGTGATCTCGAATGCCGGCCCAATGGCTCAACAGATATGTATGAAGAAGTTTCTAGAGACTCATACCAGTGCCTTCAGTTTGTAATGCCTCCAAACACATAGCTAAAGACTTAAAGAGCTTTGGTAAGCAATATTGTGCAACAACGATGTCACGCCCTATTCCCCAGAATACACTGCATTTAAATAATTTTTTTCCAATTATCTTGAATAGTGAGGGTGATGAGAGAGGAAAAGAGTGAGAAAGAAGAAACACAACATGCAGGCCACTGCGCACTTGCTGAGACAGTACAAGTGAAGCTTCACTATAATATCAAACAGCCTCATAAAACAACAACAACAACAACAACATTTTTGAAACAGGGATGCATGATCTTCAGATAAGCGATCCTGGCAGCGGACCTATTGGCAACCAGGCGACGGTTGGAGATTTGACTGGAGGCAGATCTCTTGGTCACCAGGCTGGTGGTGGATCGGAGAGGCGTGATGTTCGGAGAGAAGACCCGGGCAGCTCTTTTGGTAACCAAGCGGCAGATGAACCATCGACTGGCAGTGGATCTCTAGGTCACCAGTGTGGGGGCATCGGATCTGGCTATTCTAGAGGCTTTGTAGCGACAAATGGCTCCGTGTGTGGGGAATCATATGGTGGTGGATTCTTGGAGGGTGGCGATGTACCATCAGACGGTGGTTCATCTGGCAATGTTGGTCACGTAGTGAGCAAAGGAATTGCAGGGGAAGGGTCAGGCAAAGGAAATGCTGAGCAACCAGCTAGGGATGGGGCAGGGCCCAATGATGGGGAGGGTTGGCAGACCGTTCACAGAAAGGTGACCAGGGCCAAGAGTTTTCACCCAAACAATGTCTCAAAGCAAGTGACTTTCCATGGCAATACGGTTTGAGGTAAAGGATACGCGGGCTACTCCAAACATGTGCATTCTACATCATCTATCAAACAGTCAACTTGGAATGCAGGTAAGGTTGCTATCAATATGCCTCAGAGGCGTAGTCTGTCAATTAACATTGATCCTTCTGCGGCCAAATTGTCTTGGTCTGAGGTTTGCTCTAATAGGCGAAAGTATGGAGACTCTATGGGTATGACTTTCATTCCTCCTAAGGTCAGAGATGACGGTTCATGTGTTGCTCGAGTCCCCAGTAATCTATTGGAGAAAGGATATAAACATTGGGAATTCACTTTGGTTGGTTATGTTCTTGGAGACGTCCCGTATTTTGGGCAGATTCAGGCATGGCAGGAGAGAGGCTATGGAAGCCCAGGCATACAGTCCAACTCTACAGCAAAGAAAATGGCTTCTTATATTTTAGATTCGAATCGAAGGAAGACTGTGAATGAATTCTTCATGGGGGCGTGGCTATTTGATGGTCGTCTGGTAGTACTTAAATGCTGGAGCCCTAGTATCCGGCATGATCGAGACATTCTCACAACCGTCCCTATGGGTTCAGCTCCATGGCATCCCTCTGAATATGTTTAACATGGAAGTACTAAACATATTAAGCTCGGTTATTGGAATGCCTCTTTGTTTGGATCGTGCCACAGCTAAGCTGGAGAGAATCACTTACGCTAGATGCCTTATTGAGGTGGAAGCTAAGAAGCCACTTCCGAATTTCTTTGAGATTGAGCTTGACGATGGTTCGACACTGACTGTTGATGCTAAATATGAATGTGAGCCACCAAGGTGTAGTAATTGTATCTATTTCGGGCATTCAGATAAGCAATGCCCTATTGTTATCAACCAACAGGCCCAAGTTTTATTAAAGCCGACAGTTGTAGCTTCGGGTGCTTGGATTATTCAGCATGTATCCCAAGTGTTATCCAAGTGCGCACGACCTGTTGCTGGGAACTTGGCCAACTCAACTGGGAATGGAGGTCTCAAAGTGGGAGTGCATGGCGTGGAATCGCCGTTAGGGACCAATTCTTCAGGCATGAATGTTGGCAACATAACGCACCGCAACTGTTTGGGAGGTTTAAAAGTGTTGTCTATCTACTAAGGCTGATTACTCTCTTGAAACCAAATAGCAGGGGCACAATTGTAGACCCTGGTGAAACTCAGAACATTGATTCATCTGGGCGTCCTATGCCAAAGAAGCCTATTTCTAAATGCATCGACAGGGCAAATGAGGTGGGTGAGTGCTCTTTGGGTTTAGAACGAGATGACAGTATTTCAATGCAAGGAGAACAACAAACTGGCAGAAATCCTACTTCGTCTATTGCTGGGAGCGTGTCCAAAGGTTATATTGCAAAAGCTTCACTGATAGCAGAAATGCCAAGAAACGAACCAGAATTCCATCCAGCAGCTATGGTTTATGATAACCCAGAATGGGAAGCGGAGCACAATGAATTATGTCAGGAATCTGCAAAGAAGCTAGTTTCAATACCACAGGCAGATACACGCAAAAGCTCCCGATTGAAGGAAGGAAGATTAGGGCGGCTTCCAACACCGTCCTTCTCTAATCAATGACTATTTTTATCTGGAATACGAGAGGGCTGAAAAATGATGTGTGGCGTAGAGACTTAAGAGATAGACTGAAGAAGATTAAGCCTTCAGTAGTTGTGTTACTAGAAACCAAGCTACAGGCCGCTTCCATTGCCAATAAATCATGCCTCCCCAAGACATGGAAACCCATTGACAACTTCTCTATGCAACCATTGACAACTTCTCTATGCATAGTCATGGGTGCATACTGATGGGATATGATCATAGTGTTTGGCAGTTTTGCATTATTTCATGTTCCTCGCAACATATCACTGTTAGATGTACTAACTATGGGGGAATTGAGTTCATGCTCGCTGGTGTTTATGGGTTCAATAGCAAGGCTGAAAGAAGAGATTTATGGGAACATCTGAAGGGGTTTGCTGCAGGGGTTACTAACGAGCCGTGGTTGGTAGGTGGAGATTTCAATTGCATTTTATTCTCCAAAGATAAAACTGGGGGGCGAAGAGTGGAGGTGAGCATGGTTAGTGATTTCAGCTGATGTGCTAGGGATTGTCATATTCAGGAGCTCAAAAGCACGGGTACTCGGCTAAGTTGGTGTAACAAGCGTTTATGGAAGGGACGCATTGCTGCTCAACTTGACCGGATCTTGACCAACATAAAATGGATTGACAAGATTTTGAATTCATATGTCGAATACCTAGACCCTCACACTAGCGACCATGCGCCCATGGTAGTTCATCTTCACTCACAATTGCTTCTTGACCCGAAGCCCTTCAAATATTTCAACCATTGGGTTAACTTGCCTGAGTATTATGAAGTTGTGGAATCAAATTGGGGTGTGTCCATTTGTAGGGATCGGATTTTCAGCCTTGTCCATAAGTTGCGCGGTCTCAAATCTGAACTTCGCATCTGGGCTAAGAAACAACATTCAGGTAACCAGAATACTCGTTGCCAAAAACTGTTGGAAGATGTCAGAGCCCAAGGTGCTATTCAGTATGAGTTGCAAATCCAAGACAGGGAGTGGTGCCTTTCAAATGAGCTTGCCAATCTCCTTGCATTAGAAGAGGAAATGCTTCGTCAAAAGAGCAGGCAAGACTAATGGGGCTAGGAGACAGAAATACAAATTTTTTCTATAATGCCATCTGTGCCCGACACTATCACAATAACTTATTTCACCTTGTGGACTCTAATGGGGGTCAGAGCAAATCTTATGAGGAGCTAAAATCTGAAGCTACATGCTATTATGAGAAGCTTTATAATCAATGCCACTATTGGCAAGTATTCCCAAAACTTGTGCCTAAAAGGAAAATTACAACTGAGCAGCTAGCTGGATGGAAAGAATGGCCAATCCGGATGAAATTAACGAGGCGGTTTTTCAGATAGGGTCATGCAAAGCTCCGGGTCCAGATGGATTCAACGATTTTTTCTTTCAACACCACTGGAGCCTTATTGGTAAGGATGTAGTTGCGGTTGTCCAATCTTTCTTCAGATCTGGTTACTTGCTAAGGTAAGTTAATCACACTTTCCTTACCCTAGTCCCTAAAAGTACTAATGCTTCTGACATAGGGGACTATAGACCCATATCTTGCTGCAATGTCATCTACAAAATTATTAGTAAGATCATCTGCAACAGACTAAAGCTGATTATTCATGACTTGGTTTCCCCCAATCAAGCAGCATTCCTAAAAGGAAGACTGATTTCCGATTGCATCCCGTTGGCTCACAAACAGATCAGAGACTTCAGCAATCCTATGGGGGCTAGAGCCTGCCTTAAGCTTGATCTCAGGAAGGCTTTTGACAGCGTGAACAAAGAATTTATCTACTTCATTCTGCACCAGATGGGATTTGGGTATACCTTCATTAGCTGGATCAAGGAATGTATTTCTACACCCACTTTCTCTGTGATGGTCAGCGGCACCCCTGTAGGCTTCTTTGAAGGTAACAGAGGACTCAAGCAAGGTGATCCACTTTGTCACGCCCCGTTCCCCAGAATACCCGGCATGTAATAATTTTTTCTCCAAGTATTCTGAAGAGTGAGGGTGATGAGAGAGGGAAAGAGGGAGAAAGAAGAAGTTGAACAAGCAGGCCACTGTGCACATACTGGGATAGTACAAGTAAAGCTTCACAATAACATCAAACGATCTCATGAATACATAGATCAACAACAACAACAACAATATATATATACACATACACATACATAGCAATACATAACTCAGGTACACCACTACATATACACCATCATTCTCCACCCCCAAGACAACTATTCCACACCACAAGTCAGCTCACATCAAGGGCTACCCCTGAACACAGTTCCAAGTCACCTCCAACCAAGCTAATACTGCTACCTGAAAAATAAGGCGGAGCACATCAATGTGTGCCCCAGTAGGAACCAACTTGGGTTTGGAACTCCATTTTAAGGTTATCAGATCACAAGGCAAGCAAGAGAAGTAGAGCAAAAATCTAAGTGATATAGTGAAAATTAAATAGATAAAACAAAGGATACATACCTGCGGTCCTATGTCGAGCTACTGCAAGAAAAGGGTTAGCACGAATAATAAAAAACAGTAATAATAATAACGACATAAGTATTCAAGCAACCACTATCTGATATGACAAGTACAAGTGCCTGAGGATAACACAGAGCCACAAAGTACGGGCAAAGGGAGAGGGGAAGTGCTGCCAGCAATAGAAGTAACACGCATATCTTATTTTATTATTTCATAATTGAGTTAATTGGAACTTGGGTAAACTGTATGATACCAGGACCTGGACTTCACCCCAAATCTGGGGTGAATATAGCACACGGCGCAGTGGACACGGGCACTGTACAACACCGGGCCTCTCACCTCCCCCGTCCCTGGCAGGAGTGAGGCTATCCACATATAACCCAACCTCGTATGACCCCTCCACTCCCGATAAAGGCGAGTGGGTATAAGTATCCCCTCCACTCCCGGTAAAGGCGAGTGGGTAAGCTCCACACATCACATATCATCTCCCAACTTCACTGTCCAGGCCTCCTATCCACAATTTACCCAAACCCCACCTAAAACCCGGGCTTTGCTAACTCACCCTCATTAGAGAGGACTGAGACATTCAAGAGTTTCATTTCATCATTTTAGTGATGAAGGAGTCATGTTGCATGGCATCACATTTCATATTCATATCAACATGGGTCATACACCGAAGTGTCATGCCCTCCATCGATCTCATATTAACCCATCATCACATTACATCTAGTACCATGCATGACATGCTCCCAATATCACCATTCCATATCAAATTTCATTTCATAACCATATGATGAAGCATTTCTCACAATTTTGACATTTGCCTTCATTCAGGCATTTCATCGAACACGTGGTGGGCGTGATTTATAACATGACAATCCAACAACATTTACATGTGCCAAATGTATGAATATTCATTTCACCATACAACACTACTAATCAAGAATAAACAAGGCCAATTAACCACAATTAGTGAAAAGAATAGTACTTAACAAATTCAGCTTGCTGAAATTGCAAGAACAAGCATATTGATCAACATATTTCATCCATTTGTCTTGAGAATTTAACGAAAATTTATAAATGAAAGTTGAAGATATAGAAGTTATGAATCTACTGATCAAATTTCATGCAAACATATTAACTATACGATTTATGGTGATTTAATTAGTGAAGTGTGTCAATTCTGTTTTTCAGACAGATTTTTGAGTCTGTGTTCAACACCAATTTTGGGCAAGTTCTAGCCAGAATTTCGACATAAGAGCAGTCTGATGAACTTTGAGAAAAACTTGTTATCTTTCCAACAAGACCAAAATCATAAAAGTCCAAGATGTGTGCAGCTCTGTAGAACAATTTTACTAAACTGTGTCAACTCAGGAATTCAAACAGACATGCTGTAAAGTTGGATATATTTCTCCCAATTCCTGAATTGAAACTATATCAAAATTTATAGGATTTTGATGTAGAACTTCATGATCTACATGCTCATATTTTTTTCGAAGCAGGATTCGAGCTACAGTAACTGTAATGGAAGCTACAACAGACATCAAGAATTCTGAAATTTAAAGAGATAGTTTTGCTACGAATTTTAAGGGGAAAATTGTGAAATTGAAACATATCTCATGAAATTTCACCATCACTAGTTCAAATTAAGTAAGACATGCTATAAAATCTTAATAAGAAAAATTAATTCATGGAATTCCAAGCCAAGTGGATTCCTACCTCAAAAACTTTGATTTCCTCCTCTCTTCCTCTTTCTTTCTTCTCCATCTTCTTCTCTCTTCAAGCAAGCATGGCTTCCTTCTATTATGGATTTGGAATTAGGGTTTTGAGTTGTTAAATGAGGGGGAAAAGAGAATAGGGGTGGCCGGCCCTATCTTGGGGAGAAAAGAAAAGAGAAAGGGAGAAGAAGAGAGAAACTTCAAGAAAGAAAAGAAACATTTTTCTTAAGTATCCACACACATCTTCCTTGCTCCACAAGCCATGTGTCACTCTAAATGACTAAAATACCCTTCCCAAAATGCCCCTCAACTTTTAGGTATTTACAAGTTTGCCATTACTTTATGCACCGACCACTTAAGTATGTACTCAGCAGTTTTAGTCAAAAAGACCATTTTGCCCCTGACTTTTCTAAAAATTTACGGGAGTTGCCATTGACCCCTAACCCTTTTCACACTTGCATGGATCTTCCTACACACATCCATGCACATCCACACGAGCATACCTGCTTCACATACGCACGTCTAACACACTCCTGTTTTTTTGCACACATGACGTCATTTGCACTTCTCCCGCTTTCACCCACGCATTCTCTTCCCCTAGTCACGCATTACGGCCTAATTCCCCTTGCAATACATCACATACATCGATTTCTACACTTATTTCATGCCCACGTATGCATCGCCGGTAGAAATACCACGTGTTTCAGTAGAATACACGTATAGTGCAAACTAGGGCATGCCATCTTACCCACCTTAAAGTAAAGTCCGTCCTCGGACTTCCTAGGGTGTTATCCTTGCCGAGATCAGCTAGGTATGATGGTCTCACTACCCATGAAGTACAAACAAAAAAAATACGTATATACACTACACTCATATACACTATATACTTCACTATCATCCGTACACATTCGCATCGTGCACAAGTCACAGATACATCCTATCATTCATCTAGCAACACATCCATAGCACTATAAGCATCATTACATACACATACGTATGTGTTCTTCATATAAACATCGTGGCACACATATTTACACATTAACATATACATCACACACATCACATATAGATCACTACTCGCATGCAACATCACATCGTATCCACATCATAATACTTTTGAGTATATCGACTTATATTCTGCCTGTTTAGATGTATATATATATACATATACATCTATATCTAAGCACAGACACATCAATATACACACCAATCTACATACATAACTCGACATCAGGGTCACCATCACGGTGTTACACTGTAGGTACACCAAATCTTTATACACTCAATACTTAATCATATAAGTTCATTCACACTTATAGTCATTTGAATATCTACATACACACGAGAATTAGTCACATTCAACATACATCGACATGCACACACTAACACATGCATGATTTCGACACTTAGGTCATCAATCATACTTAACAAATATACATATAATTTTACATTCGTAGCGATGCACCTACTGCCTCACACAGATAGGCACATATACTACACACAATACACACAAGAGTGCACAAATATACTACATTCCCTGCCATATGCTATATATATAACTACCCTTGCCAATCCTACATATATATTGCCATACACTCCATCTAGTCAAATAATTATAAACATCCATCTACACTCCATACACACGTATACACATAAATATACAAACAAATACAAACATTCTAATGCCCACATATCAAACAGTATCATTTACTTGCATTTATTATATATATACACACACCTATATTCCTTATCCATCACATTTACATCCACATTGCACATGTATATACATATACACATACTCTGATACGGTCATATATATATACAGATACAAACATAAATACACTTATCCAAGGCACACCGAGATACACCTGGATAAACAACCCCATAGGATAGACTGGCAGGTAAACAAACGAAGATATGTATAAGTAGTTATATACATATTCATTCATCCAAGATACGTATCATTACATATATTCCATACACACCACATATACATGAACACATCCCAACACTTCACATTTATAAAAGTATGATACATATTCACACATAGGTAACAAACAATACTACACATAGATACTCCACATTTAATTATATACACACTCATTTTATACCCACAGATGTATTCATATCAACACCCTATATATATCTCTAGGCCTACATATAGCCATGTACACGTTCGCTTACATACCCGATTATTATTCTAATAGTAGGTATGCACACAGACATGCATATATAATATTAGGATCCATGCAACCATGCACATACATCACAATGTATGGGTGCACACCCCTTTCACACATGCCATATCCTATTATTACACACCTATACGGTCAAGATACTTAAACTACTCTAACAGTAGTCGGTAGCTATTCATACTTTATATTCATAACATCCGATATATCTGCACTTTTACTAGTATACTAGTACACACACACAAGTAAGTGCATATCAATATTCATACACATTCAGTAAATAGTCACATCCCATATACGTACACATTCATATACTGATACATGTATATCAGAATAGGGATCATTGACTTACATATACATATAACCACTCATAAGACATACACCAATACGCGTTCAATAATAACAACACATATAGACAATCACAATATGCTTGCAACAACACACCTACATTCATACAAGTATCTCATATACCAATACATAATCCTCCCTCATGCCACCACATATAGAAAAATACAGATACTACATATACATCCAAATGGTCTAATAGACACCATTTCACAGGTAAGCGTATACACACATATATACATATACCATAACTTCACTATTATGCAAATTCACATCCACCCCATTTATACTCGCACTATATGCTCTCAAACCCTTATATCCATCACATCCTACATGTATTGCACGTCATACATATATTACTATCTCAGGATATGCACAGTATAGAGCTAAGGCCTCAACTTAGGTGGACGGGTCTAAGCACCCTTACCTGTCTTAGGATACATCTACTCCAAACACTTGGAGCATTGCTCATACTACCCATGCATCTATCACTTATCTACATCGCTACATACATGCTATGTATGGCCATATCACAACACCTATTGCACTCAATAATACAACCCACAACCATATACCAATTTAAGAAAATATACCAATTCACATAAACACATAGGCAGTACATAGACATACCCACAGTTATTTAAATCTAACACATTAAGAATTCATA
This sequence comes from Scilla litardierei, assembly GCA_030789695.1. Taxonomy (NCBI): domain Eukaryota; kingdom Viridiplantae; phylum Streptophyta; class Magnoliopsida; order Asparagales; family Asparagaceae; genus Scilla; species Scilla litardierei. The sequence goes on from CM061139.1 coordinate 162,455,378, forward strand.
CGCTAGTAATGCAACACTTACGGTACATATACACACCAATGTCCCAATCTATATCTACATCACCTACCCATACAAGCACACATCTATTCACACACATGCACTTTCCTACGTATGCCCAAAGACAATGTGGACATACCACTACTTTATCCATACAAGGGTAGATGTACGCACATTGGTGTACTCCCTACATGAGACACAACTATGATTTAGGAGATAGTGAATCGCATACATGCACTTACATCACATACGTACACACCCTCGCCCACGTCTCTACGAACATATAATATCCCCGCTAGCTGATATGTATCCACCAGCGCACATCCACTGACAAACATATACTTATCACCTACACCTCAGAGTCATACAAGTATAACACATATCAGCCTCACATGTCCGTATCATGCACTTTTATAGAGACATTGTCTACATACATTCAAGTATTCACCACCTAGTATTTACACCCACACGTATCCATATACCACTATAAGCATCCAGGACACGTGTAACTTTCATGCCATTCTAACATACAAGTATACGCAACTTGTATAATTCAAATCTCTAAGCACAACAATGCACGTATACACACTGATTTACACCGTTACACATACACGCGTATACCCACAATATACATGTACGGTATACCATATAGTAGAAAGTTCATCCCCGGACTCCCTAAAACTAGGGGTTTAAGGGTGGATCACTTAGAATTCTAAGGTCACTAAGGCCGCTACCCACCGTAGGGCTAACCTATCCCAATCACTTACTGAAGCATTACAAGTACTATCCTTACGCACGTCGCAGTGCGGTGACCTGCATGGGCCACCAAAAACTGTCACGCCCCGTTCCCCAGAATACCCGGCATGTAATAATTTTTTTTCCAAGTATTCTGAAGAGTGAGGGTGATGAGAGAGGGAAAGAGGGAGAAAGAAGAAGTTGAACAAGCAAGCCACTGCGCACATACTGGGATAGTACAAGTAAAACTTCACAATAACATCAAACGATCTCATGAATACATAGATCAACAACAATACACACACACACACACACACACACACACACACACACACACACACACACATATACATACATAGCAATATATAACTCAGGTACACCACTACATATACACCATCATTCTCCACCCCCAAGACAACTATTCCACACCACAAGTCAGCTCACATCAAGGGCTACCCCTGAACACAGTTCCAAGTCACCTCCAACCAAGCTAATACTGCTACCTGAAAAATAAGGCGGAGCACATCAATGTGTGCCCCAGTAGGAACCAACTTGGGTTTGGAACTCCATTTTAAGGTTATCAGATCACAAGGCAAGCAAGAGAAGTAGAGCAAAAATCTAAGTGATATAGTGAAAATTAAATAGATAAAACAAAGGATACATACCTGCGGTCCTATGTCGAGCTACTGCAAGAAAAGGGTTAGCACGAATAATAAAAAACAGTAATAATAATAACGACATAAGTATTCAAGCAACCACTATCTGATATGACAAGTACAAGTGCCTGAGGATAACACAGAGCCACAAAGTACGGGCAAAGGGAGAGGGGAAGTGCTGCCAGCAATAGAAGTAACACGCATATCTTATTTTATTATTTCATAATTGAGTTAATTGGAACTTGGGTAAACTGTATGATACCAGGACCTGGACTTCACCCCAAATCTGGGGTGAATATAGCACACGGCGCAGTGGACACGGGCACTGTACAACACCGGGCCTCTCACCTCCCCCGTCCCTGGCAGGAGTGAGGCTATCCACATATAACCCAACCTCGTATGACCCCTCCACTCCCGATAAAGGCGAGTGGGTATAAGTATCCCCTCCACTCCCGGTAAAGGCGAGTGGGTAAGCTCCACACATCACATATCATCTCCCAACTTCACTGTCCAGGCCTCCTATCCACAATTTACCCAAACCCCACCTAAAACCCGGGCTTTGCTAACTCACCCTCATTAGAGAGGACTGAGACATTCAAGAGTTTCATTTCATCATTTTAGTGATGAAGGAGTCATGTTGCATGGCATCACATTTCATATTCATATCAACATGGGTCATACACCGAAGTGTCATGCCCTCCATCGATCTCATATTAACCCATCATCACATTACATCTAGTACCATGCATGACATGCTCCCAATATCACCATTCCATATCAAATTTCATTTCATAACCATATGATGAAGCATTTCTCACAATTTTGACATTTGCCTTCATTCAGGCATTTCATCGAACACGTGGTGGGCGTGATTTATAACATGACAATCCAACAACATTTACATGTGCCAAATGTATGAATATTCATTTCACCATACAACACTACTAATCAAGAATAAACAAGGCCAATTAACCACAATTAGTGAAAAGAATAGTACTTAACAAATTCAGCTTGCTGAAATTGCAAGAACAAGCATATTGATCAACATATTTCATCCATTTGTCTTGAGAATTTAACGAAAATTTATAAATGAAAGTTGAAGATATAGAAGTTATGAATCTACTGATCAAATTTCATGCAAACATATTAACTATACGATTTATGGTGATTTAATTAGTGAAGTGTGTCAATTCTGTTTTTCAGACAGATTTTTGAGTCTGTGTTCAACACCAATTTTGGGCAAGTTCTAGCCAGAATTTCGACATAAGGGCAGTCTGATGAACTTTGAGAAAAACTTGTTAGCTTTCCAACAAGACCAAAATCATAAAATTCCAAGATGTGTGCAGCTCTGTAGAACAATTTTACTAAACTGTGTCAACTCAGGAATTCAAACAGACATGCTGTAAAGTTGGATATATTTCTCCCAATTCCTGAATTGAAACTATATCAAAATTTATAGGATTTTGATGTAGAACTTCATGATCTACATGCTCATATTTTTTTCGAAGCAGGATTCGAGCTACAGTAACTGTAATGGAAGCTACAACAGACATCAAGAATTCTGAAATTTAAAGAGATAGTTTTGCTACGAATTTCAAGGGGAAAATTGTGAAATTGAAACATATCTCATGAAATTTCACCATCACTAGTTTAAATTAAGTAAGACATGCTATAAAATCTTAATAAGAAAAATTAATTCATGGAATTCCAAGCCAAGTGGATTCCTACCTCAAAAACTTTGATTTCCTCCTCTCTTCCTCTTTCTTTCTTCTCCATCTTCTTCTCTCTTCAAGCAAGCATGGCTTCCTTCTATTATGGATTTGGAATTAGGGATTTTAGTTGTTAAATGAGGGGGAAAAGAGAATAGGGGTGGCCGGCCCTATCTTGGGGAGAAAAGAAAAGAGAAAGGGAGAAGAAGAGAGAAACTTCAAGAAAGAAAAGAAAGATTTTTCTTAAGGAAGTATCCACACACATCTTCCTTGCTCCACAAGCCATTTGTCACTCTAAATGACTAAAATACCCTTCCCAAAATGCCCCTCAACTTTTAGGTATTTACAAGTTTGCCATTACTTTATGCACCAACCACTTAAGTATGTACTCAGCAGTTTTAGACAAAAAGACCATTTTGCCCCTGACTTTTCTAAAAATTTACGGGAGTTGCCATTGACCCCTAACCCTTTTCACACTTGCATGGATCTTCCTATACACATCCATGCACATCCACACGAGCATACCTGCTTCACACACGCACGTCTAACACACTCCTGTCTTTTTGCACACATGACGTCATTTGCACTTCTCCCGCGTTCACCCTCGCATTATCTTCCCCTAGTCACGCATTACAGCCTAATTCCCCTTGCAATACATCACATACATCGATTTCTACACTTATTTCATGCCCACGTATGCATCGCCGGTAGAAATACCACGTGTTTCAGTAGAATACACGTATAGTGCAAACTAGGGCATGGCACACTTTCTCCTTATTTATTTGTCATTGTCATGGAAGCTTCTCACTCCTCCTTGCGAGATCCCTCACTAAAGGAACCATTCAACATATGAGAAGGTCTGGCTCTATCTCACATCTGTTATTTGCTGATGACCTGTTCTTGTTTTGTCGGGCTAACCGTAAATCTTTTAATGGTCTCAAAATTTTACCGGAGGAGTTTAAAAATTTTACTGGTCTGGAAACAAATCTGGGAAAAAGTGCAGCTATATTTAGCAAAGGGGTGAAGAGCCCTGAATCTCTAGCAGAATATATTGGAGTTAAGCACGCTACTACCATAACGACTTACTTGGGGCTCCCTCTATTTTCAAAATATCCGAAAACTCACATGTATGGCAGATTGCTAGATAAATGCAAGAAGAGGCTGAGTGGATGGACTACTACTTCGTTATCGATCATGTAACGCCCCGCTCCCCAAGATACCCGGGAAGTACGAATCCATCCCAGGTGATCCAGAGTTGCGAGTGTTACTAGAAAGAAGGGAAACAGAATACAATAAAACCAGCAGGCCACTGCTCGCGTGCTGGGAAGTACATGTACTGCTCCAATAATACGACACCATAGAATAACAATTAGATCGTCGTTTTATGTCCCCTAAGCCGGCAAACTCCTGCAAACATACGAAAACACGGAAAAGTGAAAGAAAACAAGAAAACACGAGAAAACGAATACAAGACGGCGGAAAATAGCGGAAAAACACAGAAGAAAACGTGCGTGAATATATGAAATATAAACGCACGTCAATATCTTCCATAAAATAAAGAAAATAGCACAGAGATCAGAAAATCCGAAAAACAATGTCAGTTGGATCATATCGCAAAGCAAAGCGGTCATAGAGAGCGGATGTACGTGCGAAGCCTCAAGCCGAATCTTCCCCCAAGCTATCCCAAACCGAGCGTCTCCCTGCGATGTTCCAAATATACATGTGATATATAAATAAGATAGAATTAGAAGCAAATTAAGAAATTAATTTTGTTGTAGGGTTAAAAATAGGAAAATTTTGATTTTGGGGTTGAAATTGGGATTTAGAGAGATAGGGAGATGTGGGGAGAAAGAGAGAGGAATAAAGGAGATGGATAGGGGCGAGAGGGGGTAGGACCGAGTCGACGAGGCAGCAGTGCTCGGGCGGTGTGCATGATGGAGGATCGACGAAGTGGTTCGGGTCGAGCGGGATTAGGGTTAGGGCGCTCGGGGGGGTTGTTTAGTGTTAGATTTTTTTGGGGGGGATGGGGCAGGCCCGGTTTAATCGCGACGGGGGCGACTTGATTTAAGTGTAATACGATATACAACAAGAATAACACATTTATATATAAGAATATCAATTACATGTTACAAATACGAATACAAGTAATGTTCTCACTCACTCAATTACCACACTGCCTCACTAGTACAATACTCAAGATAACACCCACAAATAAACACCAATCTCCAACAACCAATTGCACCTGCAAGACTACTATCACCTGAAAACCACGGGAGGAGCACGTCAAATCGTGTCCAAGTAGGATATCCAACACCATATAGTATATTATGTATAGCCTACATTACATGCAATGACATGGCATAATGGAATGAAACATGAATTACATCATAGGTAATGACATTGCATAATGAAATGAAACACGAACTACATCATATGCAATGATATGGCATAAGTAATATGGACATGAAAGCAAACATAAAAGTGACAAGGCATGACATGGTATAACATATGACAAGTGAGACATAAAAATAAATATAAATTACAAGGATGAGAAGTATAAGGTATTAATCACATTTACAACAAATTATCAACTATGCCATTAAATAAAGCCATGCATGCTATTTGTTGGGTACACCTTGCATTTAGGCATGATTATGGAATAAGAATGTCATACACATGTGGGTCATGGGCCATCATGACATGGCTTCATAGTCATTTTCCATTTACTTTTCTTTCCATTCATGTAGGGTCATGCATTTTTCCATCACATATAACCCTATAAATCCATGTCATGCATTCCTTTACACCCACATATGTGTGGCATTAGAATTCCATATCATGTTACATATACCAAAGTCAATGTCCACAATTTCACATATACATCATCTTCCCCATCACCCACATCTTTCATGTTCCAAGTTTCATTGCATAAAGACATTCAACAACATGTAAAAGAGCCATAGAGATTGCATAATAGGCATGCCCATAGAAACATGAGGCGGACTTCACAAATGCATTCATTTTGGTGCAACAACTATAATAAGCAATAACAAGTTTCCAATATTTACAACAAGACAAATCATAGCATAAATTTCATAATTAACGACTAAAATGGAAACTTTATGGTATGTCACTTGTGATCATGGCATGAAAATGCATACTCATTAAGAAAGTTAATGACTTTATCATTAGAGATGATAATTGCACAACATACTATAAGGAATTGGAATCCTACCATAAAAAGGTGAGCTTTCTCCAAGAAATCCTCCAAGACTTCATCTTGCTCATCAGATCCACGTTTTCACACTTCATCCCTCCAAAAGACACCATTTTGACCAAGAAACATCCCCCTATAGCTCCCAAACACACCCACATCCATCTATCTATCACCACGGCTCAAAAGAGGAAGAAAAATGGGTGTTTTAGGCCAAAAAATATGAAAGAAAAGAGGTCATATATGTTTTGGCCGGATTTTTCAAGGGAGAGGGGATAGAATGGAGAGGGGAAAATGAGAGAGAGAGAGAGAAAGGGAAAGAGAAATGAAAAAACTAATGGACTCACTTCTCTTCATCCTTTGTATTTTCATTTTCTTTTCTTAATTACTTAAATCCAAAAATCCAAGAAGAGGACACATGTTGTCATGACTCACCCAACACCTTCCTTAATGTCCACTTAGGTGTCATCTTAGGATAATTAGGATATATGAAAATAACTAACTACCATGAAAAAGGTAAAATGATATTAATACCCTTCACCTACCCAACAATACCATACATATTCTGTCACGCCCCGCTTCCCATGTACGAGAGCGAGAACGTGAGCGGGTCCGCTTGTGCTTAAAGCAAGGAAGGGGTATTTTTTTTTCTTCCTTCCTTGACTTAAACACAATAAGCGTTATTGAACAAGCAGGTCCCTGCACGCGAATTTCTCAGAAACAGTACAAATATTTATTACAAATATTATTCCAGCGTTTTAAAGCAAAGTACACAAAGTGACATTAGGCCTAGCATGGCCGTACAACCTGCTGAAAGCAAACACACATGAAAATAGCAAAGCAAACACACCTGAATATAGCAAATACAACTAAATAGGTAAAGACTGCAACAATTTTCTAGTCTTCAACAGGGAGGATATCAGCGTCCTCGTAACTCTGATCAGCGGGGTCCACCTCTACGGTAGGATCCTCAAAAGCGAGGTCTGCAAAGTAATCAGTATCTGAACCTAACATATATTTCACAAACACATGAAATATATGTCAGCGAGAAGCTCGGAAAGATATTTAAAGTAAAAGAATTAAGAACAGCTTGCAAGAACAAAAGAGCGTTAGTACACATTTTATAATTGATAAGTGCAGAAAGAGAAACATAACATATATGAAATTTGTAGTTCAAGAAGTAAAGCTGTTGTATGTTTCATTTATTGTGCTCGTGATAAGTCCTTGTCCGAGTTGGTAGTATGTACTTGATGCACCCTATCATCGGGGGTTTATCGTGACGCCTTCTTGCTTGCCTCCATTGGTGTGGTTATGGAGGGAGCCGTAAGGTGGTCAAGCTACATCTACGAACCCTACTACTAAGGACCAACCCCACCCAAGTGTCATCACCAGTCACCGACTAGTTTCCTTCTCCATCTGTAATCGATGGGTTCCCGTTGTATTTCGAGGGCTGTATCATACCCTCTGTCCCGTTTTGGTTCAATTAAAAATATACAGAGAAAGTTGTTCTTTTATCAAGAGACTATTAACATGAAAAGTCCGTTTTTAGTCAGCTTCAACAGATAAAATATGAGCGTAGTAAAAAGATGGTTGTGTTAGTTTTTAGCAGTTGCCTCAAATTCAAATACAATAAATACTTGCCTGGTGTTAATGGTGGAAGTCCCGGTGATTGCGACGGAAGGCGCGTTTTATCTGTGGCATTAACTTGTGACATCAATTTAACTAAAAATAACATTTTCTTGAGGGAACCAACATCAACTTACTAACTTTAATTAACACTCAATAAGTTATATAACCTTAAAATATGATTTCAAAATAAGTTAACTAACTTTAGAGTTTATACTTTATATGACTATAGCTAATAACCTTACTATCAACTTTAGGCTAATTAACTTAATAAAATAATACCTTAAAAAAACTTTACAATAGAAAACTTTTATAAAAACTAACTCGCAATAACAAATAACTTAACTTATACTTATATATTTACTAACACTAATTTAACAGTATGCTAACTTATTATACAACAATCTTAATTTAATAATAATAATAATAAATAGTAATAATAATAATATCTAATAAAACTTACCATATAACAATCCCCCCCTCTCTTCTCCCTGTTTCTCTCGTTCTCTCTTCCCCTTCTTCATTTTTGTTTCTTTTTTTTTGCGATGCTTGCAGAGGGGCGCACGGGGGAATCGGCGGCAAGGGGCTGGGGCGGCGCGGCCTAGGGGACGGCGGCGCTTCCGAAGGCGGCGACGGCGGATTCCAGGAGGACGGCGGGCGGGGCTTCGGATCGGCGCTCGGTGGCTCGGAGGGCACTGGGCGACGGCGGCTTCGGGGTCGGAGCAGCGCAGATCGGGGGTGGATCCGGCGATCGGGGCATAGCGGCGGCGGCTTGCTCCGGCAGCGGCGCGCGCGGGGAGGGGGTTCGGCCTAGAGGAGGGAGGAAGAAGATGAAGGGAAGAGGTTGTAGGGTTGGTGTGGAGAAGATGAAGTTGGTTGGGGTTTGAGTTTTCAGATTTCAAAGTGCATTTGATCTCCTCATTTGATTCTGAAATTTGGGCATTGGATCTGAAGTCTTTGGGTATTCAGATTTCTTAGAATCTGAATTTTTTTCTTTGATTTTGGATTTTGGATTTCTCTAAGTTGGATGTTTGTTTGTGGTTGATGCTTGAATTGAATCTGAAATCGATTCAGACCTGGTTATGGTGGAGGCTATTTGTTGTTGTAAGGTTGAAGGGAGATGGCGATGGAGGTGTTGCCGTTGCTTGGGAGAAGCTGGATGATTTGTGTTTTAAAAACACGATTTGTAATCAGTAATAAATTTTTAGTCAAAAGATTTTTCTACTTAAATTTATTTCGTTTTGTCATCATGCAGAAATTTTTGGATTTGTTGAGGTTTGGTGGGATTTGAGGGATTCGTTGTCTTCCGAGGAGAAGATGCAATTTTCTTCTGTAGAGAAGAATTAGTAATATGATAATTAATATTTAGTCAACAACATTTAATTAGATTAGGTTGCTTTAGACTAAGTTAGAAAAGTTTTACACACGTTTATCAGATTGGAGGGTGATGTAATTAGGGTAATAATTAGGGTAATTAACTAGGGTAATTAGTAAAAGTTAAAAGTGATTAACAAATTGCGTCGTGAAGATTATGAATACGATGTCCGTTTTCTGATTTGAGTTGAGAAAGAAAAAAATAAAAATCACTTACTCCGATTGAATCCGTCTTGTTACGGAAATACGTGTATGACGAATTCAGGCCGTTACATATTCTAAACCCAACTTTACACAAAACACTCCCTAATACTAATAATAACAATAATATAACACTTATGTCATATGCATAATAACCCTCTTTACTAAACATCTTTCCAATACCACTTTATACATGCATACATTACATATTTACACACATACACACAACCATATAAACCAATAGGCATACACATACAAATTGATATAATTATAAAATATATTCCAATAATATTTTCATACAAATATACACTATTATATGCATCAATACATACAAGTATACTTACATATACAAATATACTAGTATATCATACACAGGGTATTACAATCTATCCCCCTTAAAATCAAAGTCCGCCCTCGGACTTTCTAATGTTAGGTCTATGCTAAGGATAGCTACTTCTAGACTCTACGGTTTTCTGCCCACTTTAGGACTCAACTGTCACTATGGAGCATTACCCGCACTATCCTTACATACGCCGTAGTGCGGAGACCTGCATGGGCCACCAAATGTAACGCCCCGCTCCCCAAGATACCCGGGAAGTACGAATCCGTCCCAGGGGATCTAGAGTTGCGAGTGTTACTAGAAAGAAGGGAAACATAATACAATAAAACCAACATGCCACTGCGCGCGTGCTGGGAAGTACATGTACTGCTCTAATAATACGACACCATAGAATAACAATTAGATATGATATACAATAAGAATAACACATTTATATACAAGAATATCAATTACATGTTACAAATACGAATACAAGTAATGTCCCCACTCACTCAATTACAACACTGCCTTACTAGTGCAATACTCAAGATAACACCCACAAATAAACACCAACCTACAACACCCAATTGCACCTGCAAGACTACTATCACCTGAAACCCACGGGAGGATCACGTCAAATCGTGTCCAAGTAGGATATCCAACACCATATAGTATATTATGTATAGCCTACATTACATGCAATGACATGGCATAATGGAATGAAACATGAATTACATCATAGGTAATGACATTGCATAATGGAATGAAACACGAACTACATCATATGCAATGATATGGCATAAGTAATATGGACATGAAAGCAAACATAAAAGTGACAAGGCATGACATGGTATAACATATGACAAGTGAGACATAAAAATAAATATAAATTACAAGGATGAGAAGTATAAGGTATTAATCACATTTACAACAAATTATCAACTATGCCATTAAATAAAGCCATGCATGCTATTTGTTGGGTACACCTTGCATTTAGGCATGATTATGGAATAAGAATGTCATACACATGTGGGTCATGGGCCATCATGACATGGCTTCATAGTCATTTTCCATTTACTTTTCTTTCCATTCATGTAGGGTCATGCATTTTTCCATCACATATAACCCTATAAATCCATGTCATGCATTCCTTTACACCCACATATGTGTGGCATTAGAATTCCATATCATGTTACATATACCAAAGTCAATGTCCACAATTTCACATATACATCATCTTCCCCATCACCCACATCTTTCATGTTCCAAGTTTCATTGCATAAAGACATTCAACAACATGTAAAAGAGCCATAGAGATTGCATAATAGGCATGCCCATAGAAACATGAGGATGACTTCACAAATGCATTTATTTTGGTGCAACAACTATAATAAGCAATAACAAGTTTCCAATATTTACAACAAGACAAACCATAGCATAAATTTCATAATTAACGACTAAAATGGAAACTTTATGGCATGGCACTTGTGATCATGGCATGAAAATGCATACTCATTAAGAAAGTTAATGACTTTATCATTAGAGATGATAATTGCACAACATACTATAAGGAATTGGAATCCTACCATAAAAATGTGAGCTTTCTCTAAGAAGTCCTCCAAGGCTTCATCTTGCTCATTAGATCCACGTTTTCACACTTCATCCCTCCAAAAGACACCATTTTGGCCAAGAAAACATCCCCATATAGCTCCCAAACACACCCACATCCATCTATCTATCACCAAGGCTCAAAAGAGGAAGAAAAATGGGTGTTTTAGGCCAAAAAATATGAAAGAAAAGAGGTCATATATGTTTTGGCCGAATTTTTCAAGGGAGAGGGGATAGAATGGAGAGGGGGAAACGAGAGAGAGAAGAAAAATGGAAAGAGAAATGAAAAAAACTAAATGAACTCACTTCTCTTCATCCTTTGTATTTTCATTTCCTTTCCTTAATTCCTTAAAAAATCCAAGAAGAGAACACATGTTGTCATGACTCACCCAACACCTTTCTTAATGTCCACTTAGGTGTCATCTTAGGATAAGTATGATATATGAAAATAACTAACTATCATGAAAAAGGTAAAATGACATTAATACCCTTCACCTACCCAACAATACCATACATGTCCTAAACCCAACTTTACACAAAACACCCCCTAATACTAATAATAACAATAATATAACACTTATGTCATATGCATAATAACCCTCTTTACTAGACATCTTTACAATACCACTTTATACTTGCATACATTACATATTTACACATATACACACAACCATATAAACCAATAGGCATACACATACTAATTAATATAATCATAAAATATATTCCAATAATATTTTCATACAAATATACACTATTATATGCATCAATACATACAAGTATACTTACATATACAAATATACTAGTATATCATACATAGGGTATTACATATCGCAGGTCGGATTGAGCTGGTACGAACTGTGATCTACAGGATGATATCATTCTGGATTCAAGTCTACAAAATCCCATCTACTGTATTACGAGCCCTAACCTCCCTGTGTAGGAACTTCATGTAGGGTTTTCTGGAACCCTTAGGGCACAAAAACTCTATGCCCGTCCTAAGTCGGACGGAACATAGACAGAAATAGCAGCGGAAAATAATTAGTTAATCTAATTAACATTTAACCCTGAGGTCCAATACCCTAAACCAAGATCTATGCCGACTTGGGATGGGTCTGACCATCCCAAGAAGGATCTAGCCTGCTGCGATTAAATTAAACTAATGCTAATAAACACATACCCGGAATCTCAGCCCTGGAGCAGGCGAGATGTTCCGCACCGTCTTCCGAGCCACTCCCCGTCCCACGTCGAGCTGCTCCTCGAACCGCTCCTCAAACCGAGGCGATCAATCCCCGTATCGCCGAGCCAACCACGCGCCGAAGAAAGTTTCACGCGAGTGAAACCTCCGCCTAGATTTCGGATCCGAATCCGAACTCCGTTGCGGCTTTGCTAAAGCCCTCAAGAGTAAGGCAGAAATTTAGGGAGATAGAAAATATTTAATTTAAGCTTAGATCCGAGCGTGCTCCAACATTTAGGAGAGCCGCTCAGATCTAGAGCTTGGGACGAGTTATGAGGAAGGGGGAGGGCCTCTATTTATAACCCTTTTCTCCACAACCGAGGTGGGACTATTAATTTGGGATTAATTAAATCAAGTTAGTTTGCCTTTCACAAAGGGAAAACTTCCTCGAATTTTAACTCCCTCGCCGTTGAGTTTTAATGTTGGTACAACCTACCAAATCGAAGAGGGTTCAACGGTGAACGCGTAGGAAAAAACGGTTCGTCAATCCGAGTCCGTTTGACCCTTCAAACAATTGTCCAAAGTTAGCCAAAAGTCATGCTTCTCTTAGAAACGTAGCCGTCAAGAAAATCCCAGGTTTCAAAAAACCCTAACCAGAAAATTCGGGCTTGGTGGGCCTCCATTTTCGCTGGTTTCAGCCCAACAGTTTGGGCTGACTTGTTTTGGCTATAACTTGTGCATTTGGACTCCGTTTTTGACGCGGTTTGAACCTGCGTTTAGAGCGGGACGATCCCGTCATCAAGTTAAACTTTTCAACGCGTTTATTTAATTAAATATAGTCTTAAACAATTTAAGACATATTTAATCTCTTTTGCATCATATGCAAATTAGTCCCTATCTAGGCTTAAATTTTCATTTGCATCAAATACAAATGATCTGAGGGCATATTCATCTACATCTCCCACTTGCACTCAGGATCATTTATTCCGAATGCAGGAGATTATTGCAAACGTCTTTTGCAATATTTATCCCTTGCATCAAATGCATATTCTCCCTAATGTTTCTACCTATTACTAGACGAAGGTCGTACTCTGTGTGAGACCCTACAGCCTGACCCTTACATCAGGTTGGGCTCAAAGCCCTATACGGCAGTGACCACGAGCAGTGGTTGCCGTCCCTGCTTCAGGAATCATCATTATGTGGTTGACTCATTGACATGAGTATTGTCGGGACCACCGTGACTGTTTCCGTGATGAGTTCCGCAGTTATAGTCTCTTCGTCTAAACTATGTCGTGTAGATCAAGTCTAGGGTACGGTCAAACTGTCAACCCCAATAACTTGACTCCGGTCAGTTTCTATCGATCTTTTAGTCAAAAATGTTGGACTTCTTCCAACATACTCTGGCCAGAGTTTTTACTAAAGACCGAACTAACCCTACGACACTAACTCCCATTGACCGGGAGAGACGAATCCTCTCTTGGTCATTACTCTCCTCATACGCTTCAAGTGTCACCCAATCAAAGACCTGTCGACAGGCCTTGCCTCGAAGCTAGGTCATTTGATCTAAGTGGCACCGTTCACGCACAGGTTCGTCAAAATGACCTCAAGTCAAAAGACCAACTAGACTATCATCACTCAGAGTCATCATTGCCAGATTGGTCAATATAACCATATGATAACTCTTGTGGATCGTTCAGTGAACTCATTCTCTAATGAGCACATGTGTCTCGTCTACGACTTCGGCAAGTCAAGCGATCATGAGATCATCGCCACCGCTAAACGGTGAAGACTAAGACACAATGGTCTATCCGATGTTTCGATATCCTTGTCTCGAAACATCTACGACCACGAACCCTTTTAGACTTATGCTACAGACGGTCAAACATTTCTCCATGATCGAGATACTCATCTCGATACATGTTTGACCTTGCATAAAGTCTCAGGACTTTACCTAAGTTAATATCTAATGTTAACTACATTATAACATAACTTTAGATAAATTATTACCAAACAACTTATTGTTATTTCGAACAAGATGTTTGTGCTATTCACACATGAAGATAGATAGCCTCGAGGGTATCATCTCTCAACATCTCCCACTTGCACTCAGGCCCATTTATCTCGGTATCTAATACCATTTTTACACATAAGTTTTTCCGACTTCATGTGGTAGAGCCTTCGTGAGTAAATCTGCTAAAACGGTCTACACTATAGACTTAAGGAGTTTCTATGTTCATATTAGACCAACCATTTGAATCTCATTCAAATAATTCATTTGGTCTGTTGGAATCCATAATATTTTATTTATTTGGATCTTATCCAGTTCATCGTACCTTACGATAATAATCTTAAATTAGTTAATGGTCATAAATGGCTCATATCTATTTCTGATAAAGTATCAAACTCTTTTGATCACTTCATCAAAATATATATGTTCCATCCCTTTGATGCCTTACATGTAATTTACATGCTCCGACTGACCTTGAAAACTATCTGGCTAATTCATATAAGTTGGTCCGTCTAAATCATATTTAGAAAAAACGAACTTGTAAGTGAACGCTCCAATTTTCATGGTCAACTTAAGCGTTTACATCGAGTTTGGTCCGAGTAGTTCTGTACACATCTGCTGGTGGAAAAACGGTTTCATTATAATCCGTTTTATAGGAATTAGTATGGAAAAACCGTTCTCGACCAACATGATTGCACTTCACTATATTCCTTTCTGCACCAATCTTTCAACTTAAAGATTTACTTGCAGAAAGTGAGGAAACATTTTCCTTGTGCACGTAAACTAAATTTCAAAATTTATTTACGCACACGGACCTATTCTGATTGCATCAAATTTTTAAATCGGAGTTACTGCTCCGAATTTCATCCCGGAAGTTGACTAAGTCATCATCAGTTATGATGTTTAACTCGACTCTTCGTCTCACGAAATTCGAGTAATTATACAACTTCCTAATGATTGATTTAATGAATATCTTATTGATAATGTCCTCACAGAACATTATCAAAACCTAGGCATTACTATCTGGGACTTAAACCAGAAGGAGGACTTAACTCAGAGTCACTGGCTTTGGATCGCACCAAGTCTAACTTAGTGCGATTCATACATTTTAACACACGGATGTGTTAACAGACTTGACCTGAGAGAAAATCATATTTTCTTTTAATTACGCAAGATTTAATATAGCTAAGTATTTGACCATTCGATCTAATCGAATCAGTTTAAATACTTTAGACATTTCGTTCTTTATTTTATCAGACTTGTGTTTCATCAAGAACACGTGTCTTAATAAAATATACGAATAACTTATTTTGGTTAATATAGACTCGGGTACATCAGTATGTACCAGACTGAGTTCAACAACTCATTCTCCCACTGTCTTACAGATGGGTTTTGGTCATTATATCTAAGAGGATAAGACTCACAAGTGTCCGCAGACTTCATAATACGATAGGTCAGACCCCTCTTTATGTGACTTGTGAAGCTTAGTATCTCGATACGGTCTAGTCTATTTCGCCATATAAGTTTGCTACTATCTTGTGTATTTATATATATTAACATTTAATATATATATTATCGTCATACATATTACGCATTACTTCAAAAGTAAATGTGACGACATTCGTCAAAAATGTGTTAACTTTTTGTATAACAATAATTATGAAATCGTGACATCAGAATATGTCACATTTTCATTTCCTCCTCCTTATGCCTTTACTAATGATAAATTAAACTAACTTTCTTAATTGACTTTCCGAAGTGTCTTCTTCCTTTTCTAAATCACATTTAGATATTAAATAGCCCAAAATAAATAAATAGCTATGCGAGCATCTTATGTATCCAAACGCTTGAGCTTTGCAATCTGAGTGTAGCTCAAGGAGTTGCTTGTCTCAAGATCTGGTGGGGATACATAGTCTTGCATCGCCAATGCACTCGTATTCGACTCAAACAGTTTGATCGAATTCTTGAACTTTGCGGATCAAAATTGTTTGTCCATACAACCTTGAGGGTAGCTCGACAAGTTGTAGGGAGAAACATATTTCGAATATCATATATGTTCAAGCTGCCTCATATAGAGACGGGTGACATGTAGCGTGAATTTATTTGTTGGACCCAGAACTTAATGAAATCGTATTTCTTAAGTCTTGTTCTTTAGAAGGTCATTTTAATGTCAACGAGAGTATAGTTTAATCATATCAATTAGAATTTAACTTGATATTCAATTAATCAACCTATTTGACCAATTAACTAATTCCATTAAAAAAATTATATTTTGATTCCTTCGGTAAACATAGTCTTGCCCTAGTTTTGGCATATGTTCAAAATTAAATATAGGTAGAATGGCTTTTATCTATCTATATCCTCCCACTATTTTTACGATCGTTTCAAAGCTTAATAACGAACGATTTAATGGAATTAAAATATTTAAAATTTAGTGAAAGAGGGATCCAATCATCCTGAACCTCACAACCTTGAGGAGACTCAATAAGTTGATTGGTTCCATGATTGGTAGACTAACTCTTAGTCAATCACATCACATGTGACTCCCTATCGTTTTTTACCCACAGTCACTTATGATCTTGAGGAGACTCAACAAATCATAATGACTGGTCTAGTCAGACCCTTGATTTCGTATCCAGATTTGACTTAGATCGATGCTCGAGGAGACCCGATGTATCGATTTGGGTCAAGTCTAGATTACATCACATGTATGTTGGAGTTTGTTCCTTAAAGATAAACATGTCATAGCTTGAGGAGACTCAACAACTATAATTGTCTTCTTTGAGTTACCAAGCTCCAAAATCAAGGAGGGATACAGATTAATCTTTAATAAGATTTATAACGCATTGACTAGATATAGTCCAGGGTGTCATACAATCATGATTCGCGACATTGCGGTCCAGCGGAACGCAGCCAGGGAATTGACTAAGCCAGGATCACTGCCCCTTGGACTAGCAAAGATTGATCCAGAACTCTTAGCCAAGCACATTGACTGGATCATGGTCCATTGAATGAAGCTTGTCACTTTTATATGTGTGCCATAGACTAAACAGCTTTTATTAACAACTAATTAATCATATCAACTAGTTGCATCCTTAAATTCAAAATTTTAGGATTTGTTTAATAACTTTTATTAAGACCTTATCAACTATAAGGTTCACGTGCTATCCTAATCGTTATTAGGATTTTAATAAACTTTATTAACAACGCCAAAAGCGAAGTCCTTTAATGAGAATTAATTATAACAATTAGAATTAAGATTCATTAAAAGGACTACCCTAATCATGAATTAGGTCTTAAAGGGTTGTTAAAAGTTTTATTAAAACATAGCATGTCATTAAAATTCAAGTAATAAATTTTAATCATTTTTAATGGCTAACCTAAAGGGTTGTCTTGTGTTATCAAATAAGAGACAAGAAGAACTAGCCATTAAAACAAAGCTACACTAATTTATCGCATAAAGATAGTGTACAACTATTTAACAATTAAATAGATTAAGTTTATCGCATAAACAATTTTAGCATGCATACATAAATTTAACATTTAAATTTAAAATATGATTTTAAAATATTTTATTTTTATCTCATAAAAACTTGTTTTTAAAATCACAAATTTGCATGCTACTTTAAAAAATTTATCGCATAAAAATTTTAACCTTTAAAATCAGTTTTAAAATATCTCATAAAATTAAAACATCATTTTAAAAAACTTTCATGATTAAAAATTTATCATATAAAATTTTAGGCACTTTAAACTTATCACATAAATTTTAAAAGATTTAAATTTAGTTTAAAAAATTATCACATAAATTTTAAAACCTCATTTAAACATTTCCATGTTCAAAATTTATCAAATAGAATATTTGAACATCTAAAACAATTTTGAAAATTATCTCATAACTTTAAAAACATTTTTAAAGCATTTAAAAGCATTTCATAGTTTAATAGAAATCGCAGGCTAGATCGTTACGCAGACCTATGCTCTGATACCACTGAAGGGTTTTCTGGGACCCGTAGGGCACAAAAACTCTATGCACGTCCTAAGTCGGACGGAACATAGACAGAAATAGCAGCGGAAAATAATCAGTTAATCTAATTAACATTTAACCCTGAGGTCCAAGACCCTAAACCAAGATCTATGCCGACTTGGGATGGGTCTGACCATCCCAAGAAGGATCTAGCCTACTGCGATTAAATTAAACTAATGCTAATAAACACATACCCTGAATCTCAGCCCTGGAGCAGGCGAGATGTTCCGCACCGTCTTCCGAGCCGCTCCCCATCCCACACCGAGCTGCTCCTCGAACCGCTCCCCAAACCGCTCCTCGAACCGAGGCGATCAATCCCCGTATCGCTGAGCCAACCACGCGCTGAAGAAAGTTTCACGCGAGTGAAACCTCCGCCTAGATTTCGGATCCGAATCCGAACTCCGTTGCGGCTTTGTTAAAGCCCTCAAGAGTAAGGCAGAAATTTAAGGGGATAGAAAATATTTAATTTAAGCTTAGATCTGAGCATGCTCCAACATTTACGAGAGCCGCTCAGATCTAGAGCTTGGGACGAGTTATGAGGAAGGGGGATGGCCTCTATTTATAGAGACGGCTGACTCTCCCCTTTTCTCCACAACCGAGGTGGGACTATTAATTTGGGATTAATTAAATCAAGTTAGTTTGCCTTTCACAAAGGGAAAACTTCCTCGAATTTTAACTCCCTCACCGTTGAGCTTCAATGTTGGTACAGCCTACCAAATCGAAGAGGGTTCAACGGTGAACGCGTAGGAAAAAACGGCTCGTCAATCCGAGTCCGTTTGACCCTTCAAACAATTGTCCAAAGTTAGCCAAAAGTCATGCTTCTCTTAGAAACGTAGCCGTCAAGAAAATCCCATGTTTTAAAAAACCCTAACCAGAAAATTCGGGCTTGGTGGGCCTCCATTTTCACTGGTTTCAGCCCAACAGTTTGGGCTGACTTGTTTTGGCTATGACTTGTGCATTTGGACTCCGTTTTTGACGCGATTTGAACCTGCGTTTAGAGCGGGACGATCCCGTCATCTAGGTAAACTTTTCAACGCGTTTATTTAATTAAATATAGTCTTAAACAATTTAAGACACATTTAATCTCTTTTGCATCATATGCAAATTAGTCCCTATCTAGGCTTAAATTTTCATTTGCATCAAATACAAATGATCTGAGGACATATTCCTCTACACTTCATCTGGGGGTCTACAAAATCATGGTCATGGCAGGAGTGTTGCAAGCCAAAATCTGAAGGGGGAGTTTGGCTTAGGCTTCTATTCGATCTGAATCTGGCATCGTGGATTAAGCTTACTTGGAGACTCCTGAGGTCTAATAGTCTCTGGGCAGAGTATATGAGAGGCAAATATAGGGATGTGGCGACATTCTATGAAGCAAAAGGATCTGTTCTACGGTCTGGTACTGGAAGTTCCTTCTCCATTGTAGGAGCTTATCCCAGAAGCTAATCAAGAGAAAAGTTAGGGATGGCAGCGAGACTCTCTTCTGACACAATAATTGGCTTCAATGCGATCCCCTCAAAAATCTATTTGATATTCCTAGTGGAGCTACTAGTAAACGAGTGCGAGATTACTGGGATGGAGTGGGTTGGCTCGATGACCCATCAATTCATAACATTAGGCCAATGCTCCGTCAAATCAAATTGGTGCATGGATCTGACTCCTGGGAATGGGCTCCCAGTTCGGAATTCAAATACAAGGAGGCTTGGGATAATATTCGCTCCAAAGGTGCCCCGTTTCCCTACTACAAACTAATCTGGTTCACCAACTGCATCTCGAAGATGTCCTTGACTCTCCTTCGTGCTTTCAAAGGTAAACTTCTGACGCGTGACATGCTTGCTGAGTTGGTTATGAATACAACGACTGAATGTGTCCTTTGTGAGGATGGCAGTTCGGAGAGCATAGATCACATTTTCTTCAAGTGCAAATACTACCCTTAAATTTTTAAAAGAGCTATGTTGAAATTGGGCATCTTGGGTCCCCTGGATATGTCTCTGGTAGACTTTGGCAACTACATTGCAAGCAACATGGCTAATAAAAGTACATTGTGCCAGGTTGCAAAACTAATACTCTCGGCCATGGCGTGGCATTTATGGAGGGAGCGGAATTAGCGTGTCTTTGAAAATACCAGTCACATTAAAACCATTCTCTTTGTAGATATTGAGGCGGACGTAAGGGTTGTGATGCGTAACCATGATACTTCTGATTGTGATGCTGCAACTACTCATGCGCTGGACAACTGGGGAATCCTTGATACAGACTGATGCATGGCTTTGGTCTTCTTGGGGGTATTTGCGGCCTTGCTTTGCGACATTTGGGGAATTCCTGTCACAGGCATATACAAGGCGTTTATTTCTTGATAAAGGCTTATGCATGGCTTTGTTCTTCTTGGGGTTTTGCGTCCTTGCATTGATTTTTGTGAATCTGATGTAGTTTTTGCGGCCTTGTTGATACATGTATCTTTCTTTGGTGTTGTTTGAGTGGTTAGAACTTCGGGTCTGGCAGGTAGTAGAGAGTGACGACGCCTGTGTCCTCTCCTCTCTCTATTGTGCTTAGTATCCTTGAACTACCACTGTGTATATGGTTGTACATTATTAATATAGTACACGTTTATCTTTCAAAAAAATATACATAGTCCAGATGTATCAATACATATACACATCCACTCTCCACCGCCAAGGACAACCACGTCACAACACAAACTACATCTCACACCAAGTGCTACCCCTGAAACCCAACTCCAAGTCACCGCCAACTATGCTATCCCTGCTACCTGAAAAGTGGGGAGGAGCACGTCAATGCGCGCCCCGGTAGGAACCAATTTGGATTTGGAACATCATTTCAGGGTTATTAACTACTAGGCAAGGCATGTGAAATAACGCGTGTAAACTAAATAGTATGGCGAAAAGTAAATAGCCAAATAAGGGGATCATACATGTGGTCCGATGTCGAGCTACTGCAAGGAAAAGGGTTAGCACTAATAATGGTGCAAATGTTCACACAATCATAGGCTAAAAGGAAATTATGAGTGCCAGGTGTATAACTCAGTGTCACACGCAAGATATGTAAAGGGAAGAGGGAAGTGCTGCCAGCAGAAGGAATAACATGTAAAATTCTTATTTTATTATTTTATAATTGAATTAATTGGAACTTGGGTAAATTGTGTGATACCATGACCTGGACTTCACCCCAAATTTTGGGTGAATGTAGCACACGGCACAGTGGACACATGCACTGTACGCCGGGCCTCTCAGCTCCACCGTCACTGGCAGGAGTGAGGCCCCCCATAATAACACATCCTCCGTATGTCCCCTCCACTCCCGGTAAAGGCGAGTGGGAATAAATATCACATATCACATTATCATTTCCCCCAACTTCTCAGTCCAGGCCTCATATCCACAATTTACTCAAATCCCACCTAAACCCGGGTTCTGCTAACTCACCCTCATTATAGATGACTGAGACATTCAAAAATTCTATATTATCATTTTAGTAATGAAGGAGTCATGTTGCATGGCGTCACGTTCCACATTCATACCAACGTGGGTCATGCACCGAAGTGCCATGCCATCCATCATAGTCATATCAACCCATCATCAAATCACATATGGTACAATGTATGACATGCTCCCAACATTACATGTTTATATCAAATATCATATCATAACAATAGAATTAAGTATTTCTCACATTTCTGGCAGTTGCCTTCACTTAGGCATTTTCACAAACACATGGTATGCATCATGTATCTCCTCACAATCACATTGGCAACTATAATAGCATAACATATCAATCAACTTCCCTTTCCATAATAACAACAAAGTGGAGAATTGAAGCACAACTGGCATCAATACATAATAAAACATCCTATAAAATGGCTCAACTTGCTGGAATTTGCAAAAAGTGACAATACATGGGCATATGTCATCAGTTTTTATTGAGAATTTGACAAAACTTCCTAAATGAAATTTATAGGTATATTAGTCCTGGATTCACAGTTAAACTTTCAGGCAAAAATATTAAGTAGGTGATTTATAGTGAATTATTTGATGAAGTCTATCAAATCTGTTTTTCTGACAGATTTCAGAGTCTGTAAAGATTGCTGTTTTTGGGCATGTTTTAGCCAGAATTTCGAAAAATATACAGTGTGATGAAATTTTAAAAAAACTTGTTAACTTTCCAACGAGACCAAGAACATAATATTCCATTGTGTGTGCATGTACTGAGGTCAATTTTACTAAACTGTGTACAGACTGAAAATCAAACAGACATGTTGTAAGGATGGAATTTTTACTCCTAATTTCTGAATTGAACATATATCAAATCTTATCTGATTTTGGGGTAGAACTTCAAGATTTACAAGTATATATTTTTTCAGAATTTATTTATCCCTAAATTAAGAGATATGCTCATATGAACATGGAACAGAATCTGTCCTCAAAAATCTGCATGATGATTACATGAAACTACATTGATTTAACCCCTACTAACATAATAAACCATTAGAAACGATGACATGCATACGAGAATGAACCCGCACACGTGCATAGCCATAGTGGTCTTTTTTTGCAATTTATGCAACCTTTAGTGTCGTTTGGTGAAATTGCTCCCTTTAGATTTCATTAAGACAATATGTAATTACACTTATTAACTTTGTTGCTATACAATAATTCATTTATGCAAAATGTTACGAGGTGGAACTCGCGTACAATGAATTTGTATTATGGGAAACCAAGGGCACGATGGTTATATGGAGAAGAAGGTTTAGGTAGGCTGTTTTACAAGTGATTAGTGGGGTGAAGAAGTTGGATCCGCTGCCGGTGGCGCTCACGGGGTCGAATCTCGCTGGATGCAGCTGAGGAGGGTTGGACGGCAGGGGGCTGACGCTGACTTTGGTCAAGGGGCGAGCTCTCCTGCAGCACGAACAACTCGTCAGAAGGGCAGGGTTGGGGTTCAACCCTTAGCCCCTCCGATGCCTAAGTCAGTAATAGGGCTTAAAATGGGGGCTAGGCACGCCGGTCGGACTAACGGTGTGTCCGCCGCGCGTGACGAGCTATAGGTGGGAGAACAAAGATATGGAAGACCTTTGCTCTCGTGTGTGAGTAATAGAATGAGAGAGAATTCTCCAACCCCCTCTCCGTAAGAGGAGAGGGGGTATTTATACCTGACGGGTGATGACTAGGCGGAGCTGACCTGGCATGCTGACTGGATGTGTTGAGCTGGCTCGGTCGTCAGCGGAAACTCCAGATAAGGACGTCGAGAACTGGGTTGCCTGACCTGCTTTCGTCTGGCGGCGCGACGACCAGGGGGTGCTTTTGTCGGGGTGTCAGAGCCGAAAGCATTGACTGTCAGATGGCTCAGCTGCCAGGGGGCGCTTTGTCAGTCGGTCGGGTGACGTATGTGTCAGTCGTGTTCTTATCCTAGATTGTTTGTCGTTAGCGACAAACTGAAGGTCGGGCTGTCACTCTAGGCGCCGCGGTTCGTGGGAATCGGGCGGGTCGTTTCGATCGGGGGTTGTCCGGCCTGGCCGCGCCCCCCGATCGGTCATGGGCCCCGGTCCGCCGGTACGGAAGGATACGTCCGAGCCTGTCAATAGGCCCGGCCTGGCCACCCCAGCGTCCCCAAGCGCGCTACCCCCGGTGGGTCGAGCGGCTGTGATTGTTCGCCTCGGCCGGTTCGGGGAACGCTGGCAGGCGCGCCCGTCTTCATATTGCCCCGAATTTTCGGGGCGGCGGCCCTCTTGTGAAAAGGTGAGTTAATAGGGTATGTTAGCGGATCCGGGCGGAAGTCGGACCCCTACGATCTTTAGGTCGTAACACAAAAGGATATATTTTCTGAGATTTTTATGAAATTTTGTACCAAACGTAATTAAATGAAATTCCAAATGCTAAATGAAAATTTTCTTCTTTATTCTCTTTCATTCCTTCTTCCTTTTGCTGCTCATCTTAACGTAAACTTTGGGCTCGGGATAGCCATCATTAGATCTTGAACGTCTCAAGAAGCCAAATCTTCACCGTTCACTGTATGTCATCATCGTCTATAAATAGAACGCAAGTTCATTTGTATTCAACAAGAATCAACAAGTATGCAAGCACGGCAATATAAGTTCGTCACTTCCAAGTCCTTCTCTTATATTCTTGAGCGTCTTGCGAGTGTGCGAATTAACATGAAAGCGAACTAAGCCATTATAATAGAGGAAGAGTGAGCTAAGTGTCACATAAGATTAAAGAAGTCAAGTAGCTGAACAATCCATCTGTGACATAAAACACATACAAAGTAATTCTATACGCACTTTTTGCTTCATGTACATACCATTTAATTACAAATTTATCATTTAAAAAGTAACAACCATTGGGTTTTTGTTGCATCCTTGGGCTGGCTCTCGAGGGATTCGTTCGATGGACGATAAAAGCCCGCAAAGCCCATGAAAGAAGCCTGAAGCCGACTCAGTCAAAGCCCACGTGCCATTCGCCCGTTACAATTCCACCCATCAACCGTGGGATTGAAGGAAGCTCATAAATAGCGGGAACGTGGGCGACGGTTGCCTTTATTATGGGGGAGGATCGTGGTGCCATAATTGGTGACCATTATCCTCCCAACGTCACTGAAGAGACCTCGAGGTCTATAAATACACATGAGATGAACAAAACAAGGGAGGTACGAAACTTAGTACGCTGACATTCTACATTCCACTTAATATTTCTTCCTCCAAGTAGCTTGCGACGTCTGACTCGAGGCGGGTCTCCGTGGGTCGATCTCGACAGATCCAAGCTCTCTCTTAAGTTCCCAGTCTAACTTAAGCATCGAATGTGATTTGGGTTAAAACTCAGATCCTACCCCCCGACGTTCCTTTGTGATACAGGAAGCTCGTGGAGTGATTCAACAGGAGTGTCGAATCTCCATCAACGACCGCTTGAGTCTTGACCCGCTCGGAAGGTCGAACGAGCATCGCATACTCGCTTCCACTATCAACGACCCCGGTTCTACTAACTATGGACACATTCACATGCTGACGAGGCTCCACCCCGACAGAAGGGTCCATGTCAGCTTCAATATCGTTATCGCCATATTTGGCCTTAACATTTTTAAAATACAATTTTTATCCTTCATACACATCAACTCATTCATCCTAATCATGGCATTGGCACCAATGCCGCCAGCCTCCCACCACCGCCTCTATTCCTTTGCATTTTCTCCCTCCATGGCACTGATAGAGACAAAGAAGATGAAGAGGAGCTATCGCCTCTGCCTCATCCTCCTCATCTTCACATTCTTCAAAAAACAAGTACAAATTAATGAATGTGAAATTGATGAAAAAAGTAAATACAATTTTTCCCCTCGTCTTCATTCATTTGTTTTGTTGAAGAAGATGAAATTGATGTAGATGATGATTGAGATGAATATGGGGATGCGTCGTAGGAGAGGGCGATGAGGCACAATGAGGTGAGAGGGGGGAATGAGGAGGATGACAGATGGATGCTAGGCGTTGGCTAACCTGTTTTGCACACAATTTGTTCCAGGGCGACGCCCTAAAAGAAAGTCTTCACATCTCTTCTCTTTGAAGCAGAAAGAGAAGGAGTCGATCCGATCCTTCGTCCAAAGATTCAACCATGAAAGGCTAGATGTGGATGATACCCCGGATGTGACTATCAATGTGGCTTTTATCCAAGCAGTCCGTGATAAACACATGCTGAGGGCCATCCACCAATTTCCACCGAATAACCTTGTGGAGCTATTCAACACGATCGATTTGTTCATAGACTCGGAAGAGGCGATTGAATCCGTGGAGAACGACACTGCTACTCACTGTGGAGAAGCAAAGCGAGAAAAGCAACCCCAAGGAACCCCTCGACAAGAGCCTCGGGATAAGCGACGGAGGAAAATGAGCCCTTGGAGCAAGGAACACGCGACTCATGCCAGAGCAAATACCCACAAGGCAGAAGTCCTAGCGTATGCTCCACAAGAAGAGCTCACCAATGAACCTGTTAAGTAAAACAGGTATATGAAAAGAGATGATCTCAAATTCTGTAAGTATTACAACGACTACGAGCATGACATCACGCTTGTTGGACACTAAAGAAGGAAATCGACGCGCTAGTCAAGAGTGGTCATCCCAAGAAGCCCGGTGAAAACCAGCCAGGCAAAGAAGGGACCTTGAGGCTCGAAGCAGAAATGTCAAGGATCAATGGTTGGGTCACCTGCCACCAAAGTGGTCAATTAGCCAGTTTTTGGACAAGAATTAAATAAGAGCCATGCAAAAACAACCTCGTGCAAGATCAAAACGCATGTACGTTTTTTCTTCAATGTCAAAGCATTTATTTCGCATTAATAAAGTCCGTTCTTTCCTTCGAAAATGTCTATTTTGACCATGGCACATATGAATTATGTGAGAATTACTCCGTCTAACGCGCAGTTAAACACGTGGATCATTCTACTCACGAGGATATACTCTTTAGTAGGAATTTAAATAGACTATGCTCATTTCAATTCATTTTGTCTCAATGAAAACAGACTTGAACTCAACCACGTCATCAGCCATACGACGAAGGGGCCACCTCCTCGCAACTGAATGACTCAACCGTGTGGTCAGCCGTAAGACGAAGGGGCCATCTCCTCACAGATGAACGATCCAACCGAGTCGTCAGCCGTAAGATTAAGGGGCCATACCCTCGCAGTTGAACGACCCAACCACGTTGTCAGCCGTAAGACGGAGGGGCCATCCCCTCACAGCTGAACGACCCAACCGCGTCGTCAGCTGTATGACGGAGGGGCCATCCCCTTGCAATTGAACGACACTGCCGTGTCGTTAGCCGTAAGACGAAGGGGCCACCCCCTCGCCACTGAACGACCCAACCGTGCGTCAGCCGTAAGACGAAGGTGCCATCCCTTTGCAACTGAACGACGTAACCGTGTCGTCAGCTGTATGACAAAGAGACCACCTCCTCGCCACTGAATGACCATACCCTGTCGTCTGCCATAAGACGAATGGGACATCCACTCGCAAATGAACGATTCCATTCGGTCGTCGATCGCAAGCCAAAGGGATCACCCCTTGCGACTGAACGGCCTAAATCTGTCGTCAGCTGTAAGACGAAGGGGTCACCCCTTCGTTATCAAATGACGCAACTTGGTAGTCGGTCACAAGATGAAAAGGCACACCTTACACAACTTCAAGGATTGCACCTTACTATGAGGGCTAATGAGGGTATGATTCAACGATTCAACCCCTGTCATCATAAGCAATGGGTTAGCCCGTTGAAAGGGGCCAAATGGCAATACGACCACCCATATGAATAATGACAAACAAAGAGGTATATGCCAACTTTTGACGATATCTTATATTACAAATTGTCATTTTCATACAATATTATATGCCCCCCTACGCATTCAAAAATTTGGTGGGATAAGAAACTCTTTAAGATCCCTCAGCCGGATCAGTATGCCCTTGGTCTCCTTCGATCGAAGCAATATGCTATTGATCCCTTGGATCACCAACATCTACAAACTCACCCATCGCGACGACAACTTCCTTAACGAGAACAGCCCACTCCATGGCTTGGCCCTGATCATCGCCATCAAGGATCGGAAAAAACACTGGTATTGGTCAATCTCAATAGCAAAATCAGGAGATCGATCTTTTTCATCCGATCGACACCGCTCATACCCATGTGTATACAGTTCATCGAAGTCAAGCAATGTGTCCATATATTCTTGAACCGCCTTCTCTGCGATTTCCCTCGTGTCGACCACCCCCGAAATCTGTTAACGAGTCGGGCATGGAGTTCATTCTCTCTGGCCTCCCACTCGGCCCTTTCCTCTAGCAACATTTTCTCCGCTCTCTCCCTCAAGACAAGCTGATCAGCCTCTCTCTTACGAGACTCACCTAACTTATGTTCGAGTTGGAGCACCAGTGTCTGTCTCAATTTGCTAAGAAGCTCCAATCTATCTATCTTCGTCTGTGCCTCCTCAACGGCCATTCTGACGTCACTAGCGTGACTTCATGATTGGCTACCACCATTGCACGTCGTTGCAACACAGCGCTTGCCACGATAACCTACCGATAAGCAAAAATGGTCAATATTTATGCATGCTTCATCCATAATGAAGACAATCGCAATAGTTACATGAACGTTTGCATGAACGACAATTGATGATAGACTCTCGTAATTGACCCTCTACAGAACGGCCTTATCCTGGGGTAGGGTCGCATTCTCGACAATTCGTGAGGCGGTCCCGCAATCTAAAAGCGCCGATCCATCCTTCCTAATTGGGAACTCCGGCTGAAGGAGTTCCTCCATAGGACAATCTAATGGGGCCAGAGGCAATCGAATTTCCAGCAAAAGCGATCTAAATTCTTTAAGAATATCCTCGGTCAGAGACACCAGAGGGAATAGACCCCAATGCCATGAATCCTGATGCTGAATGGGATCCAAAAGAGGAGGGATCTCTCCTAAATCTCTCTCTAAATGAGGCCCCTATTCTTTTTCATGTGGTTGGACCTCATCACTCGACTTACTCACATCCAAAGAAGCAGACGGGCCCACGACGTCATCCGACCCAGACAACTCTGAGTCGCTAAGGCCAAGCGGTCGTCGTCGTCTCTTTATTCCCTCAACTGCACCCACCTCAAATTCAGTGGGAAGCTTCTTCTTTTTCCTTCACTGAGGAAGAGTCGGCTGAGAAGCCTCATGAACGACAATGGGTAACGTCTCAGAGGTTTTTGTCATTCCTTCCTCCAAAAGAGGCATGTAAGAAGATGACGCATTCTCATTAGCTTCTCTTATGGAAGTCTCGACCCCTTCCCTCAACTCGGGATCCACATGGTATTCTAGGCCAACCATGCCTGCAAGGAAAAAGCAAAATTCAATAAAACGACGATCAAATTAGTGATGGGCGGGGTAGTATCGACCTTTCATCCATATGGTGATGCGCAGCACCGAGTAAATCTACAACCATTTCGTCTACATTGTCCCCTATGGCAGCTTCAATAATGAATCAACGATTTTCTTCCTCTCATCGAATAAATGTTTGTCTTCTGTCGTGCCCAAATCAGGCATACCCCATCCAGTGCAGAAACTCACCTCGCCTTGAAATACCATGCATACGAATTGGTCTTTCCAATTCGGATTCGAGGTTGGGGAGTTGTCAAATAATTTCCTACATCGATGAGCGGTTATCGTATACCAACCCAGGGTCTTGAGGGGAGGAATCGTTAAAAAGTAATTGAACAACTTCATAGTCGGTTCAACCCCGTTCATCACACACAATGCGATGAAGCTGACTAGAACCTAAATGACGTTCAGCATCAACTGGCAAAGGGAAAGGTTCAACGTACCCAGCAAATAGAAGATAAAGGGATGCATGGGAAATCGAAGTCCCCGATGAAAGGCCTTGACTTAAACCCCAACATCTCGATCGACAGGGCGATGAACCCTTTCATCCATACAAGGCAACCAGATCTAATAATCGAGTCGAACATATTTCTCCTGGAACTTGGGAATTTGATCCACACCTACTTTAGAGACTTGGTTGGCGATCAGATTGGGCACGGCGACTTCCTCCGTATCCTTCCGAGCAATGGAAGCCGAACCCCTACCAGACGCATGAGCATATGAAAAATTCATCACCAAAGAAGGAAATTTGGGTTAAGGATGCAAAGACGATGATTTCGATCTCCCTCCGGAACCGTCTTATTTATACAAGACAATCTCATTGTGTTGGGACACGTGTCGGTGATCCGGGCATCCTAGTATCTCGAATTTCGAACCGACGCATCGTCCAAATCAGAAAAGTAGGGTTGGCATCTAAAACTCGAGTATTTATTCCTCGATCGTCGTGTTCCGTTAATAAGATGTAACGTCACTTGACTCCAACAAACAGACCGTCTGAGCTCGAGTGATGGGGGCCATTGTTGCATCCTTGGGCCGGCTCGCGAGGGATTCGTTTGGTGGGCGATAATAGCCCGCAAAGCCCATGAAAGAAGCCCGAAGCCAACTCAGTCAAAGCCCACGTACCAATTGTTCGTTGCACTTCCACCCATCGAATGTGGGATTGAAGGAAGCTCATAAATAGAGGGTACGTGGGCAACGGTTACCCCTATTAAGGGGATCGTGACGTCATAATTGGTGACCGTTATCCTCACAACGTCACTGAAGAGACATCGGAGGTCTATAAATACACAAAAGATGAACAGAACAAGGGATGTACGAAACTTAGTACTCTAACATTATACACCCCACTTAATATTTCTTCCTCCAAATAGCTTGCGATGTCTGACTCAAGACGGGCCTCAGTGGGTCGATCTCGACAGCTTCAAGCTCTATCTTAAGTTCCCATTCTAACTTAAGTATCAGACGAGATTTGGGTCGAAACCCAGATCCGACCCTCCTGACGTTCCTTTGTGATACATGAAGCTTGTGGAGTGATTCAATAGGAGGGTCGAATCTCCATCAACGACCGCTTGAGTCTTGATCAGCTCGGAAGGTCGAACGAGCATAACATACTCGCTTCCACTACCAACGACCACTGTTCTACTAACCAGGGCCCAATTCAACCTGCTGACGACGCTCCAACTCGACAGAAGGGTCCACGTCAGCTTCAATATCGTTATCGCCATATTTGGCCTTAACCGTTTTAAAATACAATTTTTATCCGTCATACACATCAACTCATTCCTCCTAATCATGACACCGACGCCAATGCCCCCCGCCACTCTTCCTTTGCATTTTCTCACTCCATGACACTGATAAAGACAGAAGATGAAGAGGAGCTTTCGCCTCTGCCGCATCCTCCTCATCTTCATATTCATCAACAAAAAAAGGTTCAAATCAATGAAGGTGAAATTGATAAAAAAATAAATACAATTTTTTCCCATCTTCTTCATTTCTTTGTTTTGTTGAAGAAGATGAAATAGATGAAGATGCTTATTGAGAAATATAGCGGGATGCGTGCTAGGAGAGGGCGAGAAGTCACGACGAGGTGAGGGGGGAATGAGGAAGATGAAGGACGGAGGCTACGCATTTTTTGGGAAAAAATAGATGGAGAGGCAGGAGGGATAGCTCGAAGGAATGGGTTGTGTGAATAGCAAAAATGAATTTTAATAAAGCTTGCGTGTGTGCGCAAGGGTTGGATGTGCAAATCTACCATTGACGCGTGTATATAATTAGTCAGGCGCATGCTCCCGTCATTCCCGCGTGCCCACATCTCACATCCTACGGTGGCCATATAGCACCCGGGGACCCACACGCACACAAAAATCCCAAAGCCAAAAAAAAAAGGTTAAAAAAGGGGGGAAAAACTACCTGACTGGGCTACTCCCATTTACTTTGCATGTAAATTTTCAACCCGTCCATAAGTTCGCCTAAAATAATTCCAATCATACAAGGCGCTCCGATCGACGGTTACGCGTTAATATATTTTCATCAGACGGCCAGTATTCACCAAAATAATAACAAAATTGTTCTCAGTACGTCTCTTTTGAAAGGGAGGATACCTCGTACAACGAAAAGAAGTATGCATCGAATGACTAAACTGCCCTTGTTATTTACACTCCTTATTGTGTTTAACTACCAAATCCTTCAGCACCATCTGATTTTACTCAATGGAAATTCAAGGGTGGCATTTATCAATGGGAACTTTTAGGCAGGCGCGGTAATTCCCGTAAACTCAGACGGAGGCACCGTCATCATGATGCCTTTCCGAAAGCGGCAAACTCCCGTAAATCAAGTTCCATCACGAGGGCAAATTAGTCATTGAGCCTACCAATTTAATTCTGGTCCAATGCAAGCGGCGAAAAAGGGAGCGAGTGAAAAAACTAATAATGTTGGTTTTTTTACTGATCGATTGAAGTAAACCACGAACGGGAGAGGGAGAGGGAGAGGGAGAAACCAAATACCAAGCAGTAGAGAGCTCCTCTCTATCTTCCAGCTCTATAGATTCACTTGCATGCTTCGACCTGGTTACCAAAACAAATCTTCTTTGATGCTGAATTCGTTTGTGAAATGCTCGGTTTCTTCTCGAAATCACAGTTTCTGGAGCTCTTTCGCTGCTTTGGTGGCAGAGATCCGTAGTGTTTAGGGCTTGATTTGGTGTTTCTCTGAACAAAGAGCTCGATTTAGGGGTTGTCGAACGTTGCGCTTCTTTTCAGTGATCGGGAACTCGGCTGAGGAGCGTTATAGTGAGATCTGAGGATCTAGGGTTTGGATCGAGCATTTTTTGCGGGGAAAAGGTTGTTGTGGTGATTTTGAAGGTTGTGGAGCTTCTGATGCGAGATCTAGTGGATTTTATTGGGTTGTTAAGGTTTATGCTCAAATGCTTGAGCTATCTATTTGAGCTGGTTTCTTTGTTCTGTGGAAGCTCTAATCACTCCAAAGCTGATATTTTGGATTTAGCTGGGGCTTTTGTTTTGGTGGAATTTGCGAATTAGTTGTTAACCGAAGTTCGTTTCGACTGCTTCCTCAGTTTCGGGAGTCTGCACTTTAAAGTCCAAGCAGCTGATTTTAACAGGAAAGGCCAGAAATTTCTTGTGATTTTGGAAGAATCGAGGCCTTTTTGCGGCGGTGCGAGCTTTGGATGACCGCCGGTCGTGTTTAAAATGGATGTTTTTGATTCTTCAGGTAATAATTTGGAAGAGCACGATTTCATAAGGCATGATAGCATCTTTCTTTAAGGGGAAGTGGAAAAATATACGGCTCTTTGTTATATGGATTGGCCTCTAGTAAAAATTTAGTTCCGTCTGGTGACGAAAAGAGAACTTTGGTCGTCGGTTGGGGTTTCTTTTGCATCAAGGCCTTTCTCAGATTCTTCGACGATGAGGCATTCTTCATCGGGTATCGTTAATCCGACATTGGAAGGTGAGACTTGGCTGGGTTTATTCTTCTTTTGTGGCATATAAAATTTTGATCTTTTTTTATGGTTTAATTTTTTAATCAAGTAAATATGATTGCAATGTTTGATTTTACTCGTTTTTTGGGAAAGATTTTGGTTCATTTTCTGAGAGTTAGCAGGTTATGATTTGGCTTCTTTGTTACGGACATTTACAACAGAATTTTAAGCAGTTAGAATTAGAATTAGTTAGGGATGTCTCATAAATATGTGAGGTCTCAGCTATACATGGCTGCTTTTCGCTGTTCTTATCATTAAGCTAGCTTACGTCTTCATTTGAAATTCATTGCTTTCCTTTTTGTGCTGTTCATCTCATCTCCTTTGATCACGGCTTCTTGCTTTTGGTTTTTGGTCGTTTTGTTCTTTTTCATTAAAAAAAGAGCAGACATAGAATTGTTTCTATTATTCTATTTGATGAAAGAAATGTTTCTATCTTAATTTTTAGTCTGTACTTCTTGGAAATTTCTTTTTCCCCCTGTTTCTATCTTATTTTTATTATTTAATTGTGCTTCGACAGAGGCTTTTGGGAAATCAAGTATTTGCTTTCCTCCCTTCCGAATAATGGGAAAAAAGAACCATTCGTCTACTAATTTCTGCTCTTATGTTGAAACTTTATAGGAGAACAGAAGTGTCTGAATTCCGAACTATGGCATGCATGTGCCGGGCCACTTGTGTCGCTGCCTGCAGTTGGCAGTCGTGTTGTGTACTTTCCTCAGGGTCACGGCGAACAGGTCAGTTGAGTTTATTAAATCCAAGTTAAATAAAGGGCATAATATTGCTGACAAAATAGTTCTATTTTGTGATCTTTGTTATGGGATTGTAGTTTACTATGGTGGGAGATGATGTGCAAATATTTTTTGTTTATCTATTTGTTTCCTTGTTCTTAGTTCTTTTTTCATCTTAAAAGTTTGCACTCTAATTCTACATCATTTTGAAGATGTTGTGGCTGAGTACATTTCATGCAAGTTATTTATTAGACAGAGTAATTATTAGATTGTAACATACCTTCAAGATCATGATTTGTAGACGTCACATTTTTAATGAAATGCTATGCTGAACCATATGAGAGATGTTAACTATAGTGCCCGTCCAATGCAAGACAAGTTTATGCGACTATTGTTGATGGAGTTTTTCTGTCTTGGACAGTCTTGTCTACCTAGCATCACTAATACATAAATTTTTCAATGTTTGTGTCCTGTAGGTATCTGCTTCGACCAACAAGGAGATTGATGCGCACATCCCCAATTACCCAAGTCCGCCTCCTCAGCTGATTTGTCAGCTTCATAATGTAACCATGCATGTGAGTCTCATTTCAATGATATTTGTGTAACTAGAATGTAGGGTAACAGTCCAACATGCACTTATCTAACAGAACCTCACAATGCAGGCAGATATAGAGACAGATGAGGTTTATGCCCAGATGACATTGCAACCACTGAGCCCGGTAATCCGTAATATCTTTATGCTTGAGATTCCTGTGTAGTTAACCTTTGAATTTCTTTTAATGCCATAACTTTTCGATCTTGCCTTTTATGGCACTGTTTTCATCTTTTCTTTTATATCCACAGCAAGAGCAAAAGGATCCCTACCTCCCAGCTGAGTTAGGCACTCCTAGTAAACAGCCAACCAACTATTTCTGCAAGACATTGACAGCAAGTGACACGAGTACTCATGGCGGATTCTCTGTTCCTCGCCGGGCAGCAGAAAAAGTGTTCCCTCCATTGGTGGGTTTCTTTGCTAGCTTAACAAACCATAAAATTTCCATCATTCACTTGCTAGTTTTTTTTTGTCAAAAAAGACCATCTCGGAGCATTTCTGTTTCACGTTGTTGCTTTCTTATTTTTTTCAGGATTTCTCTCAGACTCCTCCCGCACAGGAGTTAGTTGCAAAGGACCTTCATGATAATGAATGGAAATTTCGCCACATTTTTCGAGGTAACTTTGTTTTGGCCAACCGGTTTCAGTTTTAGTTTCTTTGACTAATGATCCATGACACACACACACACACACACACACACACACACACCAGACTTCATCTTAATGTTAAGTTTTTGGTGGAAGTTCATGAAAATTTAAATTTATAAACTTTCTTATTTTGACATGAAAAGATAGCCTCCAATTTGTATTGGGCTCATCTGCTTTGCGGACATTAATGTTCTACTCCTATCTGTGTACTATTATGGACATGCTCGCATTTAATTACACATTTAAAAAAAAATTGTGCAGTTCAATGCATTGCTGCTACGACATTAATGATTTTCCGTAATTTAGTTGCAAAAAGAGATGAAGTTAACAGTTCGTTGAAATCTGCATAACTTATTGTTGTTCAGTGGCTCGTCGAGCAAGTTATTAATGATGATGCTATAATGAAATGTAGTTAGCTTGTATTTACAGATGTAGTAGACTATTACAGTAAATATGGTTGTGTTGGGATCTGAAGAAATAGTTGATGTAGATAGAACCTCAATATGGGACGAGGGTCAACAAAATATTGTGCTGGAGGCTATTAATCATAATGAAAAGTAAAGATGATTTGATCTTGTGATATAGGGTGCGACTAAATATGATGATTCCAGCATGTTCCCATTTCAGATTCCTTTTTTTGGGCGGGGTATCTGACTAAGTTTCATGGTATATTGGTTTATCAAAAATGGATATATGTTGTACATTGATGCTTATTTTGATTAACAATCAGCAACATAATTATGCTTTTATACACAAATGCGCACACGAGCTGAACGTCAAACATTTTTTATCCTGCTCAAGCTACTTAATATCCAATAATATTTGACTCTATATGCATTCCATCTGAGTTCAGAATCATTTTCCCCAAATATGCCTATCAAGTTTAGAGCATTTGGATGGTATTATTAAAAGAAAACTACAATACCTATATCCACTACATATGATCCAAGTTAGTTTGAGGTATTTTCTGTTAATTTTTGCTATCAGAATAAAAATATTTGGAACCTTCCCATTTATGAAAATTTCCCATTCCTATGTTTTAGGCTTTGGCTGGACTTTTTGGAGTTTGTTAACTCTGCACCCAATAGAAGTATCATGGCATCGATGCCATGCAGTTGGGGCTGATTATAAGTTTATGAATTCTACGCATTATATTCAAGCCAACTTTTCGTATGGAATTGGATGGTGTTTGATATTATATGTATGAAGCTGCAGAACAAATGCAATTGAAATTCATAATTAAAATAATTTCTCTCAAAAGATTTTAAAATTAATTCAGAATCCAGCCGTTTGCTATGATTTGTTTATTAGGGCTGTTAGTAAAATGATTTATGGGTCGTTAGTCGAGTCTTAAACTATAATAATGTAAAGTACGAGTGACAATGATATTATGGTTATGGTGGTATTTGGAATAGAAGAAGCTTTTGTCTTCTCTCTTTTGATGATGTGGTGGTTAGATGGAGCTGGATGTGTTAGTTGGGTTTGTTTCCTATTTGTCCTATAATCTGTACATCACCGCCAATAAGAGTGTTACCGAGTCAATTGCGGAATAAGTCCCAGTTTTGGCTCATCCGATGCTCAAATCAGAGCTTGATAGATAATAAATATAATCTCAAATAATACAAAGTATATCATAGAATAAGTTACATCCTCCCTTGAGGGGAGAACTTTATATATATTTGGTCGGAGGGTATTTTGATCATTTCACATATTGGACCTTCCTTGTGCCGGCCGGGCTCATAATAGCCTTTTGCTAATGTGGACCGTGACCTTCTGCTCTGTTGAGTTGGGCGCTTTCACCTTTAAGTAGTATACATCCATCTTTTATTAAAGTGACATGCGTTTGATGGTTCATATGGTGGTGGTTTTATCCTATATGTATGTAACAATTTGATTTTATTGCTTTCGTGGGATGTCTATAAGTTGGAGATGATATATGGTCAAACGTGAATGATGCGGGTATTGGTTTTTCTCTTTTCATCGGGACTGGTCTACCAAATTTTCTTTATATAACCGCCATGCAATCCTATATTTGTATGTAACAATGTATTGGATTCTCCATAATCAGTATTCTTTCTAGTCCATGCATCTCTATGCAGAGTTCAGTGAATTTATATTTTGCAGGTCAGCCAAAGAGGCACCTACTTACAACAGGATGGAGCTTGTTTGTAAGTGCAAAGAGGCTTGTTGCAGGGGATTCGGTCCTTTTTATCTGGTATGGTGGCTCCAGAACATGTACGGCATATTTGTCATGTTAATGCAACCATTTCAGCCATTTGTTATGCAAAGTTTGCATCTTTACTCAGGAATGAAAACAATCAGTTACTTCTGGGTATTCGACGGGCGAGTCGTCCACAAACTGTAATGCCTTCATCAGTTCTATCCAGTGATAGCATGCATATTGGCCTACTTGCTGCGGCAGCTCACGCTGCTGCAACAAACAGCCGTTTCACCATCTTTTATAACCCAAGGTATTTCTTTTTTATATTGTGTGATCTCAAAATTTATAATATCTTGACACATGTCATATGTATTTAGGGCAAGCCCGTCCGAGTTTGTGATACCACTAGCCAAGTATGCAAAAGCTGTTTATCACACTCGTGTTTCTGTTGGAATGCGTTTTCGAATGCTCTTTGAAACTGAAGAATCGAGTGTTCGCCGGTAGGTCCAGAACCATTTCTTATGCGCCCTTGAAACCTTTTTTTTTGAAGTCTGTGTTGGTGAACTTAATGTAGTGAAATGTTGTTATTGGGCATGCTGGTATGTGGTCTAATCAAATAAGTGATGCTTTTCTTTTTCAGATGATTTGTAGTTGATGTTGTGTGTTCCACATTTTCTTAGGCCATTTGTGAAATGTTTTTCGGTGTTATTTTCAGTTACATGGGAACAATAACAGGAATAAGCGATCTTGATCCAGTCCGTTGGTCAAATTCACATTGGCGCTCTGTGAAGGTATGTTGTGCTGCAGGAGTGTTTTTTTTCTTGTTGTGATCATTCAGAATATGTAGTTGAGAAAACTCCCCTCTAAAATTTGTTTGGCTGCAGCTAGACATAAATGCCTTTCTTTCTACTCACACAGGTTGGCTGGGATGAGTCCACTGCTGGGGAAAGGCAACCAAGGGTATCGCTTTGGGAGATTGAGCCATTGACAACATTCCCAATGTATCCATCTCCTTTCCCTCTCAGACTAAAGCGCCCCTGGCCATCAGGACTGCCCTTTCTGCAAGGTATGCGTTTGTGTTGTTCCTGCTGTGCAGATCCAGTCAGCTTGTGTTGATTCATACTGCTGATGCTATCTTACACTTATCATATACTTCCCTTTGACTTATGCAGGTGGCAAGGCGGATGAACTTGGGTTGAATCCACTTATGTGGCTTCAAAGTGGTGACCGAGGGATGCAATCATTGAATTTCCAAGGACTGGGAATGTCACCTTGGATGCAGCCCAGACTTGATGCTTCTATGCTTGGTCTACAGCCCGATGTGTATCAGGCAATGGCTGCTGCAGCACTGCAGGAAATGAGGACAGTGGATCCTTCAAAACAGGCATCTCCTGCAATATTGCAATTCCAGCAACATCAAGCCGTACCTGGCAGGTCCTCTCCCATGTTGACTAGTCAGATTCTACAGCAAATGCAGCCTCAAGCTCAGCAAGCCCTCCTTCAGTCTATCCAAGAAAGCCAAGCTCATCAGAACCACAGCCAAACACAATTTGTTCAAAATCGGTTGCAGACCTGCCATTCATTTAATGATTCTCAACAGCAGCTGCAAACACCACAATCGCAGCAGCATCACGAGCACCAACAATTGCAACAGCAGCAACAGCAGCGACTACAACAATTACAACAGCAACAACAACAACAATTACAGCAGCGGCAGCAGCAGAACCAATTACATCAGCAACAGCAAAGCCAATTACAGCTACAGCAGCAGAGCCAGTTGCAGCAGCAGCAGAGCCAGTCACAACATCAACAGCAGCATAGCGAATTACAGAAACAGCAGCAAAGTCCATTACAGCAGCAGCAGCAGCAGCAGCAATTACAGCAGCAGCAGCAGCAGCAGCAGCAATTACAGCAGCAGCAGCAGCAGCAATTGCAGCAGCAGCAGCAGCAGCAGCAACAACAACAACAACAAATGCAGCAGCAACAGCAGCAGCAACAAATGCAGCAGCAATGTGCGTCCAGTCAGCAAATGTCTAATGTAGTTTCTGCTCTGTCTCAGCTGACTTCAGCTTCTCAATCCCAACCGTCAACCTTGCCAACAGTGTCTTCATTTGCTCAGCAAAATTACCCAGATACCAGTGGTAACCATGTATCCACTTCTGGTGTTTCCCCCCTGCACAATATTTTACATTCGTATTTACCTGAGGAAACATCAAACATTATCAGCATACCAAGAAGTAACCCATTAATCAACTCTGGTGTCTGGCCATCTAAGCGATTAGCTGTTGAGTCCGTGCTTCCTTCTGGGGGTCAATCAATTACAGGCCAAGTTGAACGGTTTGGTCCTCATCAACGTAATATTTCTGACAATTCATTTGCATTACCACCATTCCCGGGAAGAGAATGCTCACTAGACCAGGTGGGTAGCACTGATCCCCAGAGCCATCTGCTTTTTGGTGTCAACATAGACTCCTCCCTGTTAATGCAGAATGTCATGCCAAGCCTTAGGAGCGTTGGCAGTGAGACTGATTCGACAACCATGTCATTTGCTACTGGAAATTTTCTTGGAACAACGGGGGCTGATTTCCCTTTGAATCAGGCTTTGACAAGTTCTAGTTGCATAGAAGAGTCGGGATTCCTGCAATCACCTGATAATGTGGGTCAAGTTAACCCAAAAAGTGGAACCTTTGTTAAGGTGAGATTCTTCCTACCAAGAACACTACACGCAATTTTTGTGTTTTACCTACTGATTTTATTTGGGATTTTTTGTTTCCCTGAACTCTGCAATGGTTGTGTTTGGAATCTTGATACCATGTAACTAAAGAACTAATATTTTGTTTATGCAGTCCAAGACCTATTTTGTTCTATTTATTATGAATTAAGTAATGCACATAGCTATCTGTTTTATAAAATAGGGCAATTATTGAATGTAGATGCAGATTAGGTCAAAGGGTTTGATAGAAGGATGGATGTGATTTAATCGCAAATAATCAATGGTTACGATGAATGTTGATGAAATTTTTTGAGGGGAAAATCTTAGGAAACTGTCATTTTTGGGGGAGATCCTAGGGGGACAATTGGTTGTGGAAATTTTTGGGAGAAATTTTTTGAATGGTGTTGAAATTTTGAGGGGAAATATTTTGAACATGGCTACAAATTTTTAGGGGGAAGATATTGACTGTGGCTGTGAAATTTGTTGGGAGAAAAACTAGGGGCAGCATCATTTTTGGGGAAAAATCTTAGGGGAGAATTGGTTGTGGTTGTAATTTTTGAGGGAGAAGAATTTGAATGAGGTTGAAATTTTTAGAAGGAAATATTTTGAATGGCATAAGTTTTTTTTTGGGGGAAGGGAAGATCTTGAATGGGGTAATTGAAATTTTTGTGGGGAGGGGCTGAATGGGATTAAAAATTTAGAAGTGAATATTTTGAATGAATGTACTGTGTCCAAAGGTCATGGGTTATGACTAGTTCATAAAAATTATCTTTCATTGGGAAAGAATCGAAATGACACATTGAAATCTTTCCCTTTTTGTCACCCTTTTGCTAAAATGTGTCCCTGATCTTGAAAAGAAAATTTCTTTTGAATATGGTTTATACATTTGTTTTGCTAGTAATTATTCATCCAGGGTTTCTAATTCCATTGTAAAACTTCGTTTCCTAATTTTGTGTGGAAGTTGAATATACCAGGAGATGGATTGTAAATGAACCGATCCTGTTGCTAAGATTTACGTGTTGTTTCTAGGTTTATAAATCAGGGTCTTTTGGGAGGTCACTGGATATTACCAAATTCAGCAGTTACCCGGAGCTCCGCAGTGAGCTGGGACGTCTCTTTGGCCTTGACGGCCAGTTGGAAGACCCTATGAGATCAGGCTGGCAGCTTGTGTTCGTTGACAGGGAGAATGATGTTCTTCTCGTTGGCGATGATCCCTGGCAGTAAGTTTTCTGTGATTTTTTAACGGAACCTTTGTTTGCCATTCTTCATCGTTCTTTTAGCTGCCATGATTTATCATTTACTTGGATTTTACCCATATTATTAAGATAGATTTGAAATCAATGGTTGTTCATTTTCATTTGCTTTGAGAAATTTCTTATATGTATTTAGATTAAGATATTGACCAAGTTTTGGAATGGCATATACTTTTGGCAGGATATCTCATCTGTACCATATACCATCCAGAATGCTTAGAAACCCAATAAATTTACAGCAAAAATATAAGTAAAAAACAG
This sequence comes from Scilla litardierei, assembly GCA_030789695.1. NCBI lineage: Eukaryota > Viridiplantae > Streptophyta > Magnoliopsida > Asparagales > Asparagaceae > Scilla > Scilla litardierei. The sequence continues at coordinate 162,497,258 of CM061139.1, forward strand.
ATCACATCATGGGATACATATTTGAAACATGTTGGGGGTTGATTTAAGTAATAATTACTCTAGTCTAGGAGACCCAAACTGTGTTTTTACCTGACAGATTTGATGATAACGATCTGAATGCAGTGCTTTAGCTGATTCTAGTAAAAGCCTGATGTTTATTTGGTGTTAGGGATGTGCCCGTTATACAGAAATATGTCTTTGGACATAAATTTTTTATAAAAAGATCTGGAACATTAGTTTTTAACCGTCGTTTTAGCACAATGCTTTTCCTTTGAAAGTATTTATGAAATTAGTTTAGGATTTAACTAAGTAAGAAGTCAGGAGGGTTTATTTTGCACTTATGCTTATTTTTCCTCATTTCTTTTGTTCTTCCTTTCACGGCATCAGTCAAACCAATCAGAGAAGCATCTGAATGACAGAGGTTCTTCCTATGAACTAGCCTGGTATAATATGACCAACCAAACCCATAGAGCTTAGACTTCGGATGTAGCCCTGTTGTTCTTCCTATGAACTAGCCTGGTATAATATGACCAACCAAACCGATTTGTTCATTTGTTGATTTTTCCTTGCAAATTTCTCTGTTCATCTTAAATGTTTATTCATGTTTAGTACACGCTGCTCGTCTGGGTTTCTTCATTTGTGTAGCCCATAGACTAAATGAATATTCCATGTCAACCTCTGCTGGGTGAACTACTAACTAGGTCATGAATATTGAAGTCGGCCATAACATTGAAATTTGACTGAGATTGCAGCATTTAAACTGTTTGCTCGAGAAAATTTTTGCTTCAACCACATGAATCTTGAACCTACCGTCATGATTTCAGGGAATTTGTGAATAATGTATGGTGCATAAAGATACTTTCGCCCCAAGAAGTGCAGCAGATGGGAAAAGAAGGGGATGAACTTCTGAACTCGGTCCCAATGAAAAGGCTCTCAAGTGGCAGCTGCGAAGACTATGTCAGCAGGCAGGATGCTAGAAACATGAGCAGCGTGATTGCATCCGTGGGGTCTTTGGATTACTGAAGAAGAACAAACAAAAGAACAGAAGTAGATAGCGGCTAACTTCCACTTTAAAAGACAGATCCTTCTGTGTTCATCCAGTAAGTTTTAAGCTTATGCATGTGTAGTAACTGTATTATATCCCATCTATGCATCCTTGTCACACGATGTCGACGCCGCTTGTTAGAGGACTGGCGTTCTAAAATCTTTTTTGTCGCAAATTCCAGCTGTTGGGGCTACTGCGGTTTTGTTCTGCTTTTATCAGGAAAGTTTCTAGCATCGATATCTTATTCGAACCCAAACTAGAAGTGCTTTTTCTTGATATCATGCCGAACTAATATCAATGTGAAAGAGCCACTATGATGGTCATGCGTCTTTCTCGGAGTCGAGTCCTTTTCTTGCTTTTATTGAGCACATCTCATTCACTCGGTGTCTCTTTCATTCATCCCATTTCGATTCATCTGTCGGCATCGCAATCCAGCGTTGCCTTGACTTTATTGAGCGTGCATTCCCATTATCGTGCTCCGGCGGCGGGGACCGCCATCAGGCTCAGTTGACGGGTGCTGACGTGCACTCGCTTAAAGTGTGGCGCATGTGGTCATCGACGAGTCCTTACTGCTCTTTTTAATGCCCTCTCTCTCTCTCCATAAAGGAGGAGAGGAGAGGGAGAGGGCATCTCTTATCTCTATCAATTTTTTCCTGGATTCTCTGCCACTCTCGTATCTCTAGATGGGCCCCCACTGGGCCTGACATCTTTGTTGTTAAGTAAGAAAGATTTATTACATCGCATTTCGCCCCTGGATTCTCCTTGTATTTTCTTCATGGGCCACTGGGGTGACGTCGGGATATTAGATGTAGGCGCAAAGGAGAAGAGTGAAGAAAACACACGTGAGGGGTTTCTTTTCTTTTTGTTTTTCTAATAGAATATAAAGATGTCGACTGTAGGGGCGAAGTTGAACAGTTCGCGTGGGCATCGTGTTTAGTTGAGAAATCGGGCTCAACCTGTGATGCCATCGACAAGATTTGGTATGTTGGATGTGGGGGCGATTAGAAGGCATTAGTGCAGGATTGCAACAGTGATTATGTCGGCGAATGCTGGTTGCAATTGCAGCGACGCGGTGCCAGCGGGCAATGTGGGCGGCTGTGGAAGTTATAGCCACAATCGCCGAGGAATTATCCTATAGAAATAGTAAAAGAAGCAGTCTATTTTAGGTCGAAGCCCCATTTGAGCATCCGTAGGATTCTCAAGGGGCCGACGGTATACGTCTCCCGCTAGGGTCCTTTGGCGGACGCAGGTACGTGTCGATTTGTAACCAGCATTGCTCAGGCATGGGGCAAACTGAGGTTTGGTCATTTATTTGGACACTATAAGATGGCATGGATACAACATCGTGAACTTTTCTTTTCTTTGGAAAATTTTCTAGCGGATCCTCCCAACGGCTGATTGTCTTTAAGTCGTCATTGGCGGCTGTCACTGGATTGCTCGCTATAACCTGCACTCTTTTGGAAACCCATCGGCTATAATATCATATAATCTCCGCTCTTTTCGGAATTTTCGGTGTTGTAGATGCCACATGATTCGTACAAATAGACCACATAGATTGGCTTGCTTTCACACCGTTGCATTGCTGCGGGTTTATCTCTGAAACATGTCAGTGATCTGCCTTGCGCTCGCAGGTGTTATGGATAATGGTTTATTGTACTGCCACGCATCAACAGCTTGCTGAATCATGTGGTCAGATCTCTGTCAAGAAGTCCGGCCATCTTGCTTGTTTGGGAGGCAACTTCTTCTAAGTTTGGAAGTTGCCGGTGGCGACATTATCCATCTTCACTACGAACCTGAAACCAAGTACATTGTTCATCCATAGCCGCAAACAGTTGATCACCATTCACCACTGTCATCTCCTTCTCTTGGACAGTATATCGCCGCTTGGTGTCATTTAGTTTTCAACTCTTGTAGGCGATGATGGGCCCTTTCTTGCAACATCATCCCTCCGATGGCGAAGTCGCTTGCATCGGTGTGGACTTCGTATGATTTGCTAAAGCTTGGAAGGGTGAGGACTGGCTCCTCAATCACCGCCCTTTTCATCCCCTCGGACGCTTCTTGGCACTTCGGGCTCCAGCTTCAAGCCCAATCCTTCTTCAGCAAGTCCGTCAATCAATGGAGCTGCGATAGACGAGTAGCCTCGAATGAACCTTTGATAGTAGTTCGCCAATCAAATAGTCACGAAGTTCAACATTACCCTAAAGTTTGCTCGGCCCGGCTGTTACAGACGACACATCATCGCCTAGTTGGCACTTGTTTGGCACATGAGTTGCGTTCTTTAGAGCGTTCCTAGGGGTACTCTTGTAAATATTGTATATAGAATGTTTATGGATATTCATGTGTATTCTTTAAAGAGGGAAGTTAGTGTAGAATAATGGGAAAGGTTCTGGAGACTCTTCCTTAGCCATTGGATCATAGAAGACTCTAGAAGCCTAATCTTCACCATTAATTACAAGGGAGCCTCACCTATAAATAGAGACATGGAGAGGTCATTTGTATCCATCACGAGTTGCAAGCAATAGAAGTAAAGGCATTCCACACTTCCAAGTTCTCTCTTGTGTTCTTTGTGAGTATGAGTGTTTGAGTTAAGATTGACTTAGTCATTCTAAGAGGGTGAGTGAGCTAAGTGCCGCACAGGATTGGGATAGTCAAGTAGCTAAACAATCCGCATGTGACACACACACACTAAGGAAAACATAAAATAAGCTTTAAAAAGTTTTGAAAAGGTTTTGAAATAATTTTCGTAAGTTTTCAAACCCAAAATTGTGTTTATAAGCTGACTATTCAATAAAAGTGACCCTAGTCGACAAGCAAACTTAAAAACAATCGCTGTCAGAATGTCAGCATTAGTCGACTAAAGTAGTAGTATTAATCGACTAATCCAGTAACACTAGTTGATTGGGAGGCCGCCGAGTGCTAGCAAAGTTCCTGCAGGATTCTGACTGTTGGCTAGTCGACCAGGGCTTCTGATTCGTGAATTAGCTGAGCATCTAGTTGACTAATCAGGCTATACTTGTCGACTAGCTACTAGCCGTTGGGCCAAAACGTGATTTCCGTAACTAGCCATTTTGACCGTTTTGAGGGATTTTTAATACTCCATTGAACATGTTTTTCACGCTATAAATTGAGGGGATATATCGGAGTTTAGAAAAAAAATTAAGATCAATATTCTCAATGAGAAAACTCATTTTTTGTGCTCAAAACTCTCTTAAAAGAAGAACCCTCATCTTGGCATATTACTACGGTTTTCTATTATTTTTTTGGTCAAATTCTTGATATCAAAAAGCTATATTTTGGAACGTTCATTTCAAGAGTCAACCGATCATAGCCTCACATCTATAACACAAGCTTCAATAAAGGCTATAGGTAAATTATTCATCAAGACTGTAAGTATTTTTCACTTGTGGTTGAGAGAAATTCTCTCAGGAGGATAAGTGTTTACTCGAGCGTGTTCCAGTTGTTTGGATCAATATACCGAGATGTATGTCAAGAGGGTGTAAGTTTCTTCGTACTGGAACGTGATAGTGGAAAGTTCAAGTGATGCATGGGGACTGGATGTATGTCAAAGGATGACCGAACCATAATGCATCGTGTTATTTGTGATTGCCTCTCTCTTTATGTTGATTCATTTATTCACTTGCAAATATAAGCTTTCACAATTTATCTTGATTACTAATATTTGCGAGTTAATTTGTCTATTAAGATTCTTTTATGTAACATCAATTGAACTCTCAGGCAAAAACTTTAAAGTTTTTATTGGTATTTATAAAACATTATTCGCTCCTCTCTAGTGTTTCTGTCTGCAATCTCAAAATCCTAACACACACACACATATGTTATTGGCGAGAAGAAGTGATTCATCTTGTGACACCTTCCAACTTCTAGAGGAATATTGCTAGAACTATTGCAGCAGTCAAACTTAGATAGATCCTTCAATTTTTTAGATCTAAATTTCAAAAGAGAATAATGGGTACTTGTCCCCTTTATGTGAGAGGGCATATGAGACACCCTCTCATATGGCGTATGATACTCATTATTCTCATTTCAAAAATCGAAAAGGAATCATTTTTATTGATTCCTTGGGTCTCGAAAAAAGATTGGAAAAAGCCTATGTAGGTTGCTTCTCTTGTATTTCATTCTCAAGTACAAGATTCTCAAATCTTTAACATATCCTTGTATCTTTCGATTGGACAAGAATATTACTATCTTTACCTTCAACTATGAAATCCTTTTTTGGCTGTGATATTTCTCATGGACAAGTATAGATATACTAAAGTCAGTGGTAAATATTGTTGAGAATTATTTTCCCACGTTGAAATTTTTTTTAAAAAGAAGTTGATGTCCATAAATTAGGAGTTGAGATCCTACCAATTAGTTTAAGTTTTAGGTTTGATGTGACTTCAGTTATAAATTTGCTTCACCTGATATCATTATTTCTTCAGGGCCACATAATTCCTAAATTAAATCAATAATAGACGTCTGTCTTATAATCTTATCCCTGCTTACAAGTTGCGTATGTAATGATCTAATGATCGTATGTCTTGTAATCATGTACTTGTAATCATGTATCTTTATCACTTTCATCACGTCGATCAGTAATGACTTAACCCAGATATGCATAAACTGAAAGAAGAAGATGTTCATAAATTAAGAATTAAGCCACTACCTATAGATTTAAATTTTAAGGTTAGATAGTTGCTAATCTATGGCTTCACCTAATATCATTAATGGTGAGCTTGCACTCAGTCTCTTTTCTGTTCAAACAAACATAAGACGTTTCTGTTGTTAAGTGCACAAGGAACAACTTTAATGACAATAAGGGATTTATAGATATGAGCCGACAACGCAAGAAATTTCATGTGCTGTCATCTTGGGAACATTCTAAAATACCAAAACTCCAATTATATGTGAACCTAGTGATATTTGACATTCGTTCTATCCGTTGCAAAAAATTCTATTGTTCTAAAACCGTTGAATTTGCAATGGATAAATCGAGTGTCAAATGTGACTTGATTTTTAGTATAGTGATCATCCATGATATGATGAACAAATCCAAAAAAATCTTTAATATATATATATAATAATGTATATGTGCATCAACGCAGAGGAAATTTTCCCGCACTGATAACACATATACATTTTTCTTTAACAATAAGGGATTTACAGACATAAGCTGACAACACAGCAGCATTGTCCACTTGGAAAAACTATTTTTTTTGGAAATTTCTTTATAGGTTGGTGTATACATTCTAAAACATAAAACCCCAAATGTGTAAATCCTAGGGGGTATTTGACCATCGATCCACGCGTTGCAAAAATGTCTATTGTTTCGAAACTGTTGAATTTGTAATGGGTAAATCAAGGGTCAAACAATGTTGAATTCACTTGATTTTTGATATGGTAATCATCCATGATATGTTGAACAAATTCAAAAAAAATCTAAAAATAAAAAAATAATGTATATGTGCGTCCGTACGAATTTTTTTCTACATTGACAATACATACATTTTTCTCTAACAGGTGATTTACATATATGAGCAGAAAATTTCGTGCACAATGGACTTGGGGAAACAAAACAAAAATTGAAATTGTTTTTTCTAGGGTGGGTTAAACATTCTAAAACCACAAAACCACAAATATAGGTGAACCATAGAGATATTTGGCCATCGATCCATCCATTACAAACCGTTCTATTTTTCTGAAACCAATTCTATTTTTCTGAAACCATTGAATTTGCAACGGGTAAATTGAGGGTCAAATTACGCTAGATTCACTTGATTTTTGGTAAGATGAAAATCCATGATATTTAGAACAAATCCAAGTTTTTTTAAAAAATAAACAATAATAATGTATGTGTGAGTCAACGCCGGATATTTTTCCATGCTGATAGCACACACACTTTTCGCATATGAGATTTATGGATACGAGCTGAATAAGCTGCTTTTTTCTCGGAAAAAAAAACCAAAAAATTACATATTGGCATACTGTTGTGAAGGAGAAACAGGTTTTGAAGAAGATTGAGGCTAGGAAACCCCTAGCCTTCTTTATATAGTATTCATATTGGTTACTCATGTGGGTGGATACCCAATAGGCCCAATGAGTCCTATTTATAACACTTCCCCTTATCCAACCAACGTGGTATACTCGACTTATGAATACTGAATGATTCATTAGTACTAATGAGTATCTTAAAGGGATATACTTCTATATCCAAGCTAGAGATAACTGCCTCGTTAAAAACCATTAGTTATGGAAAACCCTGTGGAAAAAACCAATAGCGAATGGAAAAGAGTACAGCACTCCATAACTTCCCCTGATTTGGGGATGTGTCGAGGTGTAGATACTTCTGGATCCAGAGTCAATGTGGTTGCCTCGTTAAAACCTTGATTATGGAAAACCCTATGGGAAAAACCACTAGCCAAGGAAAAAGAGTACAACTCTACCGTGACTCCCCCTTATCTGATCAAGCTTCAGGCTTGCAGATATCCTATATATCTATACATTAATCTCCTATGCGTCTATACATCCATCTCATCTGCAACATTCCAAAAGCAAATGTAAAGTACAAACATCACTCATCTATACAAGTTTCACTCATAATAGGGCAGTAGCTGAAACTAAAGGAGCGCTGCGGACTTGGTAGCCCGCTCCACGTATCAATCGTCATTGTCTGCGAGGTACTTCGGGACCTGGCTTTGTATGTTCTTGAACTGCTTCTTGGATGATGGGCTTCTCGGGATGGTAGGAGGATGTAGACTTGGGAGGATTCTGTGTAGATCTGCAGGAGGTGGACGTCCCTTTTATGCTATTCATCAGATGATCAGTAACCTGCATATGCAAATACATTTAACATGGAGGATTTTTCCTCGACCCTTAGATATAGCGCAGAAGCTACATATCTCTGGTCCATTGGTGCGCTGCAGGCGCTGCATTGTACCTGGCTAATAGCTATACTGCTAATGCTCAAAAGAGACGCATGCAGTTGACCAGGTAAAAGAGTGTTCCAAAGACACTTAAGGTACTTCTGGACCTTGTATATTCTTTCCCTCTTCCAGCTAACGGAAAGGGGTCTTTTAATGTGTATCCATACAACCAAATAGGTGTATTTAGTGGAGAATGATTTTCATGTTTCTTCATCAACGACTGTTGTATGAAGTTTTCATCTTCGGGATGATTAATAATAGTTCATCTTCGGGATGATAAATGTAATCTTCAGGATGATAGTTCATCTCCAGAATGATAGTTCATCTTCAGGATGATTAATGTCATCTTCAGGATGATAGTTCATCTTTATGATGATAGTACATCTTCAGGATGTTGTATTATGTAAACCAAGAATTATGCCTAGCTAAGACTTTCATATCATATCATATCAGATTTGATAGATAGGCTTTAACAGATATTTCGGTATTTTCTCTTCGGGAGATCCGATATATTATTGAGTTATTAAAATAATCTCAATTCTTTTAATTTGCTCTCTTAAAAATAATACTATTTTTAAGAGGTGCAAACAACAACCTTTTAGTATGAGTCCTTTAAGGATCTCTATCTAGGTTGTCTTTCCTTTAATCATATTTTTAATATATGTCCCAGAAAAAAGGAAAGTAAAGAAAAATTTTATACATGCAGTTGAAGAAATTTTATATTGGTAATGTTGTCACATCTAATAGCAACATCAACCAAAAATTCCCTCCTTTTGCCATTCGTTGGATTACGCCTTGACATAAACCAGTTGATGCATCAGATTCATCTTGTAAGTGAGTTCAGCTCATCTTACTTGATTACTTCCCGGTTTGAGCGATTTATACCTCTAAAACTATAGCAAATTAAAATGCTTATAGCTAACGATTTTATTATAATTCTCCTACAATACTCGGTTATCCCACAGGATTTGATATCATTTTTGATATCAGGACTTCAGGTCCATACACACCACATTTCTTTCATAAGTGAGTCCAGCTCACCTTATTATTGCATCATTCCACATTATTATAATTTGGCCAAATCTTTATGTTTGCTTCAGGCAAAGCAGAGTTATGGAAAAGATATTTTATATTTAACTGTCAAAATGAAATATGAGAGAATTTATCGACAAAATGTTTTCTTTCTTGCCCAAAACTCACCCCGTACGTACTATAATCATTTGATGTCTCCCAGAGGTGTCTCCTTCACGACGCGTTAAAGAAGTGAAGGTTCTGGGACGGGTAAAGAATATGGACAGATCCAGAATGGGTCAGCAACCAAGTTGCAATAAGGTTCTGGATTTGAGCTCACTTTCCTGTGGTGGTATTGCTTTTTCGGTCTCCAGGAGTAGATTTCTCTCTTTGGAGCCTAGTGGTATGTCCTCTCATCTCTTAAGGACATTCACTTTTGCTACTGGTGGATTGCATCCATTATATTTGGTATGTAAATCTTAGCTGGATTTTTAGCGGCATGGATGTGAAAGTTTTGACAATATTTAAATTGTTAATCGGATCATATGTATTTACTTTTTAAATGGTCAATTTGAGCTTCAGGCTTATAGATGATTTGAACCAAATAGAGAATTGAATGATCTTCAGGATCCTTATTACCATCAACACACAATCTATAAGATGTGTACTAATGACTTACTCATACGAGATTTTGGAATCTATTCATCAAAGTTGGTTAGTCCTGATGAATGTGTTCTCTTTATGGCATCATGACAGTTTATGTAGTGTTGCTTCAGGAACACATACACAACATTGCGGATGTACCATCTTTAAGATGTGCTCTAAACCCATTCTTAGAAAATGTTTATATGGAGTTGATCAGACTCCTATGAAAAGGTTCTAATGGTGTGTTTAGCTGAGTGTACGCAACCAATGTTGCTAATTATTTATGATTTCCCATTTTTATCCAATGTTACCACCATTTTTTTTTAAAAAAATTGTTGTTGGATAATGACCATTTTTAGAGGATATATTGATAGGTACACCAAAGGTATATCATCAGTCCTATTAAGGGAGTGGACAAAGCCTAATTATATCCCTTAAATACTCTCAAGAGACCTAAAGGTCTTCATTATCTTTAATGATGATAGTAAGTATATCATCTAATTTATTTTTGAGGATGTTATGAGGGTCAATGTCCACATGAAGTGGAAATGATTTCATAATTTTTTTGCCCATTAAATGGGATAAAGAAAATGCAACCATATGAATAAACATTGTTTTCTTTAGATATATAGGATTTGTTTAAACAAACATCAATCATGTGCAGCATATTTATCGTTTCTAAGTTAAGATTTGGACGATTTTGGACACTTCAGGTGTTCCAATTTTTCCTCCTTTTGAATTTATTTTGGGACAAAGCTTCATGTTTTATTTATTTTGAGCGTAATAGACATCATCTTTTTAGAGAATTCAGGCTTAAAAAGTCCTGAATTTAAAAAAAAACAGAAATCACAGAGAAGATTTTCTAAATGACTAATACTCTAAAATACTTTTTAAAAGTATATATAAAAACTTAAACTCACTAAGAAATATGTTATGGCAACAGATTAAAAATTGTGTTTATAAAATTTATTTGTCCTCTAGGAGTGGCTAATTATACAATAAGTAGGTCGACTTTCGTCTGTTTAGACTAGCAATGTATATATATTTCAATGACATAAACTAATTACTTTTCATATTGCGAAAGCATTATGAGTACTTATCAGAGCTTCTGGTTCTGATCTTAGCTTGTCATTTCATTATGCATATCATGGTATGTAATATTTTCCCTTATTTTATTTCAGTTCTTATTTAATCCTGAACTTCACCTGATTTCAATTTTCCTTATTTATAAAGGACAATGAAAATTAGTCTTACTAAAAAGACATAAGCAGATGTTTGAGCAAATTATTTTATACTTCATCGTTTCTAATTAATTAGAGACTTTTAAAAGTCTATTTGAATGCTCGAGTATGGCTTCAGGCCATTTTCTTGAGTCGTTCAAATTTTTGTGGATAGTTAATCATGCTCAAAGGGAACAAATACGTGGGTGCGTAATATATTTCTCACTTATTTATTAAGCCACAACTTCAGGCGTAGGTTTATATTCAAGGCTAGATTTAAAAAAAATTCCTTGTAAAAATAAAGGAGAGTACTCTTTTAAAGAGTTTAGCGGTATTATGGAAAACTTCTGGTGTCCATTTTGGATTATATAGATCATATATCTTATATATCTATTTACCGCGAAGTGTGAATCTTTTATGAAGATAGCAATTATAATTTTCGCATAAACCATCATATTTGTTTTGTTTTGACATTTAATATGATTTGAACTTCAGGTTCAATTCTCAACAAAGATATGGTATTTAAACTTGTTGAAATATTATTTAATCTGTTTGTGCCATAATATTTAATCTTAGTATGAGTATTAACATGAAAAATAGTTATATAAGAAAATAGACTAAGTTTTAACATGCAAACAAAATATTAAATCAATTGTGCATTAATCTAGTTGTTCATAAGATGTCTTGGAATTTTATGATGCATACCCAAAAATTTCATGGGAATTTAACCCCAAAAAGAAAAATTTTATGGGTACGTGGTGGCGGCGGAGGCTTCTGGCCATCCGCGGTATGCGTCGTGTCAGTTAGATTATGTTCAGAAAAATTTAAACTGAACAACATGTCATTCATCGTTAACGACAAATAACTTTTTATCCCCCAAAATATTAATTTTTATTGTAACCCTCCCAATTACTTTCTTGATGTTTCAATAATTTTCCAGAATTTTCCCCAAATTTTTAGGATTTTTCTGGAATTTTCTGGGATTTATTCGGTAATTTCTGAATTTAATATATATTAAAGTATATTTTTCATAAAAATTTCAGAAATTAATTAAAATAATGTTAGGCCAGCGGGCTTCGGGCCCGTTAAGCATGTTTCCTCTTTATTTATGTATATTTTTACACTTTTTGTGGGCTGCAGGCCCAGCAAAATAAGAGGAACACTAATATTCTTTATTAAAAATAAATTAATTTGTGTCCGCGGGCTTCAGGCCCATCAGGATGCTTGTTTATAGATTGATGCTTGTTTATAGATTTTCAAGAAAATCTATGGGCTAAGCCCACTCAATAAGTTAAAATTAATTTAAATTTTAATTATATTTTAGTGTGTGCTTCAGGACCATCAAGAAAAGGGGAGAAACAACTTTAATTTTAATACATTTGTATTTATTTGGTGGGCTTCAGGCCCATTAAGGGTTCTAACATAATATCAATCAACTAATCTGATTTTTTTCTTATTGGGCTGCTGGCCCAAAAAAATGCCCATGAGTGTAAAAATCTGAGAATTATTTTTGTTTGGGATTCATGCCCAAAACAATTTAATTTCAGATTTATTTTATTTTTGTTTATTTTTATTTTATTTTTAGTTGGGCTTTTAGCCCAACAGCCCAAAATGGGCTTCTCATAACCCTAACCTTAATATTGGGTTAGGGTTTTGGGGAGGGGCGCAGCAGGCGGCGGTAGGCACGACGGGGGGGGCAGGGGGGCAGGGGGCCGTGCCTGCTGGACGACAGGCGCGGTAGGGGGCCACGCCAGCAGGCGCGGCAGGGGGCCGCACCTGCTGGGCGTGGCCGCCGAGCCAGGTGGCGTTGCAGGGGGCCGCGCCTGCTAGGCGCGGCAGTATTCACCACCGCGCCCGAAGGCACAGCAGGCTTTTTTTCTGCCGGATTTTGCGCCGGATCTGTCGGATCTTTGGCGGGGAGGGGCTATTGGCTTCAGGCTGTTCATGGGTTTATCAGATTTTGATTTTTAAATTATGGGACATCATGAACAAAATTCTGCACAAAATGATCTAATAAAATCTACCAAATAACAGATAGATTCGCTAAAAATTAAATTTTTAATCAGTTTAGCATATAAACAATTAAGTTTTTGATCTAATAAGTTAGATCTATGCATAAACAATCTTTTATTTTATTCTAGATCACATAAAAATTGAACTTTTAATATGTTATCAGAGCTAGAAAAACGTTTAGACTTACCCACTAAATCTGTCCACTAGATCTAGCGAAGTTTGATGATGGATGCCCGAAACGAAACTCTGCATCGTCTCGCGAAGCCTTGCGTCGCGAAAAAATTTTGACGGAGCTTCCGCCGTGCGCCTTCCTCTCACAAGCCGTCGCTTCTTCCATCGAACGTGATTGTGCTGATAACGTGTTGTGAAGGAGAAACATGTTTTGAAGATGACTGAGGCTAGGAAACCACTACCTCATTTATACAGTATTCATATTGGTTACTCACGTGGGTGGATACCTAATAGGCCCAATGAGTCCTATTCATAACACATACAACCAAAATGGGTTTTAAGGTCTTTTTCCAAACCTTTTTCCTGACTCGGGTGCCCGTGCACATGCTAAATTCTTTTGGTGAGAGCTTAGTCCAAATTGGTTTACAATGGAAGCCCTAATTCAAATTAAAGCTGACAATTACATGATTATTGAATATAGTTCGTCATGAGTTAAATTCACGATCTACAAGAAAATGATCATAAACATTCCCACAGCTACACTCACAAGTTCATAGCAAAGAAAACCAAGCACACAACCTCTTTGAAATTTCGTGCGGAAAATCTGTTAAAATTTCCCAGATAATCAAACAAGCGGAGTGAAACAGGAACAATTGATTTTTTTTTCTCATGCACACAGAACACACCTAGATCTCTCACTCCATTTTCGGTAAGAGGGGGGTTTAACACCAAACACCACCAGATCTCTCAATCAAACAAGCTCCTACTGCCAGAGACTACTGGCCATTATAATGCGTAAAAAAAATTTCAGCTTGTGAGCCTGTACCTTTACAGAAACCAACTACAGCATCTAACATGCGATGCAGGGACGCGTCCGGTCTGGCGAATCTGCTCAACCTGATGGGCAGTCCGAGCAGCCTTTTGGTTCTTCTTGGCTTCAGCATCTGCTCGTCTCTCTTCCACCTCCCGTCTCGTTTCTGCTACCTTTTGAGCGATCTTCTCATGCCCGTTGGCTCTCATCCGTTCAACCTGGACCTTGGAGTTGTTTTATGGACGAGGAAAGAAATCAGCATACTGTAAGTTTTAAACAACTCAAAGTAGATCTCAGTGGCTAACGCTTTAGGGAGGAATGTTAAAAAGAGAATTACTTTAGACAATCATTTCTGCTATTAATATAATGCGAACTCTTCGAGACTCATATCATATACTCTTACCGTGCTCAACATTTATCAGTAGCTTTGAGATCCTAACGGTAATGACTTTCATTTGAATACGACTCTCATCTCTACAGTTCTAATAACACTGAACAAAATCAATAAACCACATTTTTTATTCATGTCATTAAGCAAATTTCAAAGCAAAATTGAGGCCCATAATTATCTGAAAGGTTAGATAACAATCTTTGAGGTGAAGGTTTTTTTTGCTTTTGTGCATGCAGAAATCATAGTACATCTCTATGTAGAGGGCAGGCAAGCGGTGTAATTGCTTCAAGTCTCTTCAGTATAAATTTTGTTGTTTTTTGTGCTACAAAATCTGCCACAGCACATGTGGATGTTTGTTCCCGCCAGACGCCTGGTGCATGTGCACCACACGTTTGGTTCTAACGATGATTGGCCAACGACGTGCACGCCAAGCGTCTGATGTGAGCTTGTCGGACGCCTGGTGGGGGGCCAGACGACTGGGAGATGTTCTCCAGACGTCTGCTCCCGCCACCTACAGTCACTCCCCCAAACCGTTGCTCTCTGTCTTCTGCAGTCGTTAATTCCAGACGCTTGATGCGGGTTGGCCAGGTGTCTGGTCTTGGGCCCAGATGTCTAGGAGGTGTTCTCCAGACGTCTGGTGCATGGTGCCGGTCGACGCTGCTAAGTTGTGGGCCCCGCTCTTCTTGATGTTGCTTAAATACACGAAGGGACGCAATTTCCAGGGCACGGTTGAAGAGAGAAAGTTGTTGCTGCTATCCAAGGGATAAAAGGTTATGGCTTTGGAAAGTTTAGAAGAGAGAAGAATCAAGAGGATTTAACTATAGGCTTTGTGGGTTCCTTTGATTCTTGTGATTCTTTGTCTTCTTCATTGTTCGTAAGATTTGTGGAGACTTGAAATTGCCAAGTTAGTACTTACAAGAGGGGTTTGAAGAATGTGTTGGTGTAAGCTCTTGTACTATACTTGATTATAGTGAACCGTCTCGAAATGCTGGAGTATGTTGTTCGCAACCAAACCAGTGTAAATCTCTGCGTCTCATTTAGTTTCTGTTTGTTGATATCATTGCTGTTCGTTTGCCAATTTGAGCTCACAAGATCCGAAGAGGATTGGTTGTTTGCTTTGTTATGTGACCCGATTTTTCAAGCCTTCACTCCCTACCTAGTTGTTAGGGTTTGTTATTCTGCGGGGTTCCAATTTTCGCACCAATAATTACCCAATTAGCACATGAATTTATTGTAATCTTTCCCTAAAATGCCATATTTTTAAACAACTTACAGAAAACGTTTTTTATGTGATAAGAACCCTCCTCAAATATCAATTAGAAAGTAAAATTGATCCATTTTTAGTGACATATTCAATGTGTATAGCAACTACAACTATAATGAGAAGTTACCTCAAGTTTCCGCATTTTGGCCTCAATTTTTGATCTCTGATGGCTCTCCCATGCTTGAATCTTTATTTCTTCTGTTTTATACCTGGAAAACATAAAACTAAGTAAAAGCTAAACATAGCCAATGCTCAACATGCCCGTATGCTGCAGCTCTGACTCTCTATTCCCAATTTGTTATTAAGATGTAGCAATATCAGATGAATCTGTGGGAAGAAATAAAATACCTAGCCATATGTTTAGCTTTCTCAGCTTCCTCCCACGCTGCTGCACGGGCTTCATATTCTGCTTTTAGATATTGCTCTGCGTCGAAGTTCTTGGGTGAGGGCATATGAGACTCTGTCTCTTTACTAGCCCAGGAGGCGATGTTCATCTTCCCGAGCTGTATGCCAAGAGCAGCAATTTCTCTTCTTGTTTTCAGCTTTAAATCCCTCTCCAATGACTCTTTGTTGCCAAGTTTCTCCCCGCAATCATTTTCATGAACTTCAGCAGTAGCGGTTAAAGATGATACAGATACTCTTTTGGGACTTGCTGGGAGAGACGACCTGGGGCTTCGACTTGGTGTTGTTGCTCCCATAGGAGTTCCAGTCCTAGATGGCTCCTGGCTGGGAATAGGGGTCATCTCTGTTCCCACATCTCTCATTGATATAGATTCGACAGTTTGAGAAGCTGCACAACATGAACAGTGTAATGAATCTATATGAAAGTTAATGCTAAATAAGCCAGAAAAGACACAGTAATAACAACAAAGGGTGCCAAAAAGCACAAGATATTGGAAAAATGCAATGTACCGAGTTAATTTGATAGCCCCAAGAATGTGAAAGAACTTATCTTAAACAGGGTAGTTACAATTAAGTTCCATAATTCATATTCCAATGGAATTAAAGATTCATGTTTATATCTAGGGATCAAGAAGTGCAACCATGAATCTTTCAACTTTATATTATAATTTAGAGCAAATTAGCCAAATTTCCTAAATTATTTGGGTTCCTAGACGTACACAAACAAACAAACAACACACACACACACACACACACACCCCCCCCCCCCCAAAAAAAAAAAAAAAAAAAAAACCGACCTGTGTTATGCTTTTCTAGGTTCACACACACACACACACACACACACACACACACACACCCCCCCCCCCCCCGGCGAAAACTAATGTGGTTAACTGTTCTAGTAAAAATGGGTCTCATCTCTATTTAATATTTTAATCAAACTTTATTTTGATTAGTGAAATGTATAAATTTTTCTTAAAATTCCGGATAGGGGTAAGAGTTAGAATTATGTTATAATTAAGGTATGAGGTGACTCAAATAAGGAGAGGCCAACTTTTCAAAGACAGAGGAGAAGGGAGTGGCAGCGATCAGAGGAGGTTGTCAATAATTTAGAAAGGGGTTTCTGAAAATATTCCTTTCTAAATTATTTTGACTAATTTAGAAAGGGGTTTCTGGTATGGTTTCTGAAAAAAAAAATCAAAACTCCTTCCTGAAAATATTCCTTTCTAAATTATTTTGAAAGGATTTTTGGGACTACGTAATGTCAAGTTGTCAACACAAGCAATTCTGTTTTGATTTATCAAAACAAAAATGCAACATTCCTGTCTTGAGAAGTTTACAAATATCCATCAATAATTGTTGCCAGCATGTATAAGTCTTTGTAGGGAAAAAATTAGTCGAAATAATTTTACAATAAAAGAAATGTTACCTGTCACTGTAGATATAGGTTTTTCTGATATAGATGCCTTCTGATCATCTTCCTTCTCCATTTCACCTCCTATAGCTTGAGAAAAACCGGCTGATTCACTCATTCCATTTGCTGATTCCAATGTTGGTTGCAAACACAGAGGAACAAAAGAGAACTTCCCAACAACATTTTGTGAACTGACATTGGTCGAATCAATCCTTTTTGTATCAGAAACCATATCAGGAGTGTTCCTCACCCAGTGCGAACTAATTTGGTGATTACCATGGCTATTCGCCACATTCTTTTTGAAGGCATTTGGATGCATCGATTGTCGATTTACAATCCATTTCTCTGCATCATTCCACTTCGACGGCAAATGCCTAAAGAATGGACCCCCACGTTGATGATGCAAAGATCTCTCCCCTCGATGGAACTCAAAACTAGAAGTGCTCCCATTGTCATGCCCACTATCGTAGCCATTGCAATCCTCCTCGAGAGACCTCATCGGATGTACTGTGCTTAAGTTGCCACCGGACTGAATTTGGTAAGAAACTGATGTGGTGATCTTTTGGCTCTTAGAACAGGTCATCCCTGTTCTCTCCTTAGAAGGTAACTCTGCAGTACCTAACTCCAACTTGGGATCCACTGAGGCTACATGTATCAAGTCGATGGAGCACTTATGATCCAAAGATGATTGCTCGTTTAGATCCGCACTAAGCAAGTGATCTTTTGCATATTCCAGTTCCTCAAGCTTGGAAGGGGATGTTCTCGATGAATTGCTCCCACCCTCCTTCCTTCTGGAGCTGTGAACTCCCAAAAGTTTCATCCTAAGTTTACTGGGAGAAATGACTCCCATCTGCATATTCCATCAACAATGTAAATAAAAAATACCATATAAATCAAACATTCAAAACCTGCACCAAACAAAATTAAAAACAATAGAAATAAAGAAACTAAAATCAAACCCAACAGGGTCTAGTTCAAAATAAGGCCCCGTTTGGGGACGGAGGTTAGTGACTGTACCTCCAAATTTTAGGGGTAACTACATCTAAAATTGAAAATTTTATTCTTAAATGGATGTTGCGAAAATCCAATCCTACAGGAGGTTTTTTCTATCTCTGTTCCCAAACATGGCCTAAATCAAACATGACAACCTTGATAACACTCAATAAAGCTTCATCAATATGCAAAATGTACCTCAAAAACCATCAAGATCTCTACCAACAATAGAATGTGTAATTATAAAAAACAAAAGAGAATTGAAGCTTTCAACAAAAAAAATCATGTGCAAGCCAATGTTAGAGTACACTGGATTATAAAATTGTAACATGAATTGCGTGGGTGATATCTGCCTATATTACAACCACTTGGGTTAAATATGTGAGTGAAAATAACATTTTATGAACTAATTTCATCCAAGGCCATGTTGAACTTCTAAGCATTTTTCTTTTCCCCATTTTTTGGGGAAAAAGGGAAAATGTTTATAACATTCAAATATGTATTAATCTGTAATGGTCACAATCAGTTTTGTATATGAATTAGAACAAGTGATCTTTCCTCTTCATATAGAAAATTTTCTAATTTCTACGAATAAACTGCAAAAAAAAAAAATCGAAATAAATAAATATCGTCAACGTATTTCACCTTCAATGGAGATTGAACTATAGGGACCCATTTCAACCAACGGCCAAAATCGAACAGGGAAGTTAAAAAAATCACATGAATGAAAAAAATGATGCAAATCGAAAAAGCGATTAGAAGAGCTGAAGTGTTTACAATGATAATAATCATAAAATACAAAGAGCCAGAGACAAATTAAAGAGAGTGCTGAATCAAATTGATGAAGAGTGATGAGTGGTGTTTGAGTAAGTTTTTCAATTTACTTAAGATGTAGAAAATCTCATACCTGAACTTTGTGAATCCTCTCATACTCCATTGAGCCCTGGAGAGAGGAGAGAGAGGGGAGAGACGAGGTGGAGAGAGAGAGAGAGTTGTGAGTTTTTGTGAGTGAAATCTCAAGTCCCCCGCCTGCGAGCTTTTTGTAGCCTGACAAGTGACAAACAGTGAGCATGAGACAACGAGTCGCCGATCTTTTCAATTCATCGGCATAGGCCTCAGTGAATTTTCATTTAGCACCGTACAAATTACGAAATTACATGTGTTTACTTTTCACTGAAATCTTTAGAATCAATTGATGGGCAGTTTCCGAAGTTACAACTCACTTAAAAAAGGTTTCCAAAGAGGAGAAGTATTTATATTTTTTCAATTATTTTATCGAAAAGAAATTATTTGCTTGATTAATCTGTGGACAAACAAGTAATGATAAACACATCTCCAATGTTAATCGGATGACGTGGTACTTTAGAGAGAGAAAAACGGGCACCAAAAAATTAAAGATTTTCTCTTTCATCTCAGGCCAATTGTAACCCTAAACTTTAATAGTCCAGAGTTTGAAATTTACCACTATAGATCAACAAGTAAACATGCTTATTGCCTTATTTGGTTTAAGAATTAGGACTACCCTAATCAGCATCCAGCTAAACCCAACACCGAACCGGACAGATAAATGATCCAGTCTTTTTGGGTTTAGCTATGGTTCTAGCACAGTGCGTCTGTATTCAAAACGCCAGAAACAGTGAGAAACAAAAAGAATTTAACTTTCGACTGCTGCATGCATGACAGTTCAAGATTTGGGTCAGTTTCAGATTTAAACGTAGAATTATGACGATGATTTTTTTTGTAACTTTGAAAACCGAGATCTAGACAAATGAACAGCTCAGCAGTATAATTAGAATCGCTGTAGACTGCCAATTTTGTTTGACCGGTGGCTGACGAAAATGGGTCGCCCTTGTTGACTCGCTCGCTGCTCATCATCATTCGTCTTCTCTGCTCAGTTCACCTACTCAAATTCAAAAACAATATATATATTTCTTTCCCCTCTCACTAGCTAGTTTGATTGCAGTCTCACATTATCTTTTATGCGCCAAGCAAATTCAAAATTCCTTCTTGCAGCCTTCAGTTCATAGCGCTGGTATCATTGTCTCTGCTATTTGTTGAATGACGGGACTCATGAGAACTGTTGTCAAGCGAAATCGAGGGTGTAAAATGAAAAGTTGGCAAGGGGAGGGGCACGTGAGCGCGAGTATCCTCGGCGATGAGCCTTTATGAATTGATTCGGGAGACCGGTCAAAGGAGCGTCCTTCCCTAGAATCAAAATCTAGCTTTGCAAACCCCCCATAATTTGGACTGTCAGAATTTCCATTATGCCACCCCCCGCTCTCCCTTCATCGCCTCCATCTCCCCTCGTGCACTCCTCATCTTCCTCTGCGTTAATTTTCTGAACAAAAGATATCATCATCATGTGACATATTAAACATATATATCCCTTGTTTATACCAACCCAGCATATATATATGAAATATATCTTTAAGGGAATAATGGCTATCATACGCCATTTGAGATAGGCTCTCATACGCCCTCTCACATAAAGAGACCAAGTACAAGCCCACATGGGCTTGTACTTGGTTGTACTTGGTTGCTTTATGTGAGAGGGCGTATGAGAGCCTATCTCATATGGCGTAAGATAGTCATTATTCTATATCTTTAATTCGTGTATCACATGATACTTATTTTTCACCATCATTGTCTTGTCTCGTTCTCATTGTCACCTTCAGTTGTATACACCTCTAACATGGATACGCTATCCGTTGCAGTCTGTATTATATTAAGCCATCTTCTTGTTTTTGTGCTCCCTGCTCCCTTACAATAATTTATATAGAAGCAAGCAACAGCAATGCAAATGGAGTTAAAATTGGGCATGCATGCCCCCTTTGAAGGGGCAAATGAAAAGGGGGGGCAGTCCCTTTTTGCAGCAGGAGTCATCTTCAACACTTCCCCATTTCCAACAGCTTTAATTCAACACTACTGTCTCTCCTTTCTTTTCCTGCCCAAGATTCTCATTTTTAATGGGAGTATCATGTGGGTCTCTGAATAAGTGAGGGTCAAAAAGCATCCATTAATGTGACTATACATACTGCTGCCCAAAATGCCTGAGCTCATGGGTTTTGGTTTAAATGTGGCTTGGATAAATCAACAACAACAAAATCCAAGTATGATGGAAGCAATATATATAGATCTGTAGATGGAAATAAAAGGTCTGTTGTATGGATTAATTTTTAATAGTATAAGTGTAATTACAACATTTTATAAACATTGTTAACATCACTACATTGAAACAAAGAGCATTAAAAGCAAACACCCAAAGCGTAGAATACAACAGAACAAAAGGAGGCATGGTTGAAGACTACAAATACGAATCCCCCATGGTTAGACCAATAGTAACATTGAACAACCATAGAATGCTCACACCGTGGAGTCATAGAAGACGAACACATGCTACAAGAATTTAACTAAATGTTGTTGGTCACTGCATCACCCAAGGTTAGTTTTGATGATAAGCAGCGTAGATAGTCAAGGTCAACAATGGTCAACAAATCAACTCAAGCCCACAAAGAATGGTGACATAGAGTCAAAGCTTGAAAGTGGAGAGTCAATGGATATGAAGCTCACATTGAGGATCAAAGCTCATCTGAAGATTCACGATGTGCACAAGCTTCTCAAGACAAGTTGAAGAGCCAAAGAAGACAACAAGACTCCAAAGATTTGTGTGAGCGGTGTTTTATGTTGTAAACTTGTTTTAGAATGTTAAAGCTATTATATTGAAGCTTGCTCACACTTAGAAAAACATTTTTCGTGAGTTATAAAATGTTTTAACCTTAAAAAAATATTTTGAAAATGTTTTAAATTCATATACAATGAGTATCGCACTCTTTTCTGATACAAATCTGTGTATCAGAAAGGGAGCCGACTCCCAAGAGAGTTGCAGTTGACTACTACGCAAACAGACACTCTAAAGGAGTTGTGAAGTTGGACATATAGAAGCTGAACCGAGTCATGCAAACAACGACGTACGCGCTGCCAAGTCCTTTCCTTTTTAAAAATGAAAGTTGAGCGCAATTTGCGTCTATAAAGAGATTCGGCCTTATTTTTTTTTTCGTCCTCTCCTTGACTTCGTATTGTTTGAACAACATTTCTACGTATTGTTTCCCAGCGTGATATCATGCACAACAAATTCTAATTCAGTCCAGTAGGGACCTCGCCCACGGGCCACAGCAGCAAGCAGTCACCCAATTGTTCTCGCCGAAAGCTACTCGCCTCTCCAATGTTGAATTTGCTTCGAGTCCATTTTTTTCTCCCTTTTGTCCCTTTTTCATCCCGCTCTTCTGCTGAGCTGGTTTGTTTGTTTTGCCTCACTCGTCAACATCTCATCCTCGTGTTTTGATTGAGGACCAGGACCACATTGCCTCCTCATTTTCCTCGTTCCCTTTGCGGTCAAAGCATGCAGGACTTTGCCTTGCCTTGCCTTATGGTGTGTGAATGTGTGATGTGGTCGGCTTTGAACATGGATGAGAAAGCTGTGGAATTCAAACATTTATTAGTTTACGCAGAAATGGGGATAGATTTCAGGGTCCCCCACTTTGGATTGATTGGAGAAAAACTTGCTGATTTCTCTAAGATTGGTTGTTGCTAGTCATCGCCCTCCACGTTTCATGCTGTTGGAAAGTTTTCTTGGTGAAGATTTCTCTAAGATTTCTCTAAGATTGATGGTTCAGAATCAGTGAGAGATAAAGTCTCACATTGATAGCTTCTGCAACGTTTTCGTTTGACAAAACGCGTGCAAAAGCACTTGCATGAGAATCTAGTCCAGAAATGTTTCATTTAATTAACTTGTACATACTTGGGATGATTCCAAGATGCAGCTTGTATTCATGAATAACTGTAGATTTATCTGAACTTGGTATCGGCAAAAATAAGACAGTTTTCAGCTACTTCAAACAAAATCAATCATAAATCAGTAGGTTAGCTCATATAGGTAACAAAATATATTTGATGTATTTGCTAGCTGCAATGCATGTTACAGCATACAGTTAGGAGCCAAGGAGCATCTGCATTAAGTTAACTAATTGCAGATAATGAGAACGATGGCAATGGAGCAAAGAACTCGTCATGATCCATGTCATGATCCATCTTCTACCGAGAAGTTTCATAAATTAATGCTCAATTGATTTTATCATATGCATACCACATGACTAGCATGTGGTAAACAAATAACGGGAATTCACTGTTTCGGGGCTTGCAGGAACCATCACAGATAACAGGTAGCCCACAAATGCTCAAAATTTTAGTGGATGTTTCAATGAAGTTCGTTGTAATCCAATAACAAAGCTGATTCTCTCGCCCCTTTGCTTCATTCAGCGTCCGAATAATTGAATTTTATCGAGTGTGACTGTAGATCAATCTGCCCACCTCTATACGTCCCCCTCTTTTTCTTGGTCTTCTCATGTCTGAAATCCCTGCATCGCAACATGACAACGATCATACATTAGAACAAGGAGATAACCCACAGATTTATGGCCAGGAAACCCCTTCGAAACTAAAAGTTCATTATCCACCAAATAAAAAAGTTATCAAGAAAAGCAACAGCAGTAAAACAAACAAACAAAATCTTATCAATGTATTTGAATCTCAATGGAACAACAGAGTGGCTCCAGCATTATTTTAACACGAATCGGATAATAGGTCGAAAATTTAGTTTCTAAGTCCACCACTTCTAATTGCAATTAAGAGATCAAACCTTGGAAAGTAACAGTCAATTCATATACCATCATATGCGAGTATTCACAATCTACCATTTGATTAAGAAAGCAAATGGACAAAAAAAATACTATGCCACCCATGCAAAACTACTTCTATTAATTACATCAAACAACATGTTTCTATTCCATTAACAGAACCTACTCATTATCAATATCTTACGATATGGGTATGACACATTACAATTTGAAGTGATTTCGAAGATATGGGCATGATACATTACAATTTGAAGTGATTCCGATCATATAATAAAGTTATCATCTAACAATATGGTAATCATATTGGACTGATACGTTATAATGGCCTATATTCATATTGATCAATACTACATAGTACCAGCCAAATGTAAGTTTTTACTAGTTCGGGCATAGTTTGTGGGTTCAATTTCTTCATGTTGCTAAAATTGATCCTTGCATCCTCTTCTTACCAGAAAACACCGAAATCAAACCAATCCGCCTACGAATGCTCACTCATCGATGTTCATCGCCAATCGCTAATGCCAGCCAACTATGCCAAACATCTTCTCGCAAAGACTTGCCTAGCTTCGGAGACTTCCTAGGAAGACATGCCTACCTTTACTGACCCTGGCATACCATCAAGGCCCCACCAACACTTGCCAACCCTCGCCGTTGCCTGCTCTTTCTTTCAGATACTTGCGCGCTCAAGACAGAGATAGAGAGATAGACTGACAGAGAGGTGACAGAGAGGCTACAGTAGTGATCCTTGAGTCTGAAGCACCATCCTCGTTTGTTTCATTCTTAAGGCACTATGAAAAGAGACGGAAAAAGCACGAAGACATACGTGTCGGCCGTCGGAAAGAAAGGCGACCTTACCTTTTTCGTAGATAGTCAGCCAAGAAAAAGAATGGCATCGTTAAGCCCTTTCCCCGCTTTTCGTAATTGCATTTCTATGATTAATTTATTTGTTCTATGATTAAATATCTCGATATTTTCATTCGTTTATTATGATAAAGCATAATTTGCTTAATTATAAATGTTAAATTTGTTTTATGACAAGTAATATGATATGATAATTATAGAAAACGATAAATGGTATACATCAAGATTTGACAACGATAGGATTTTTCTAAGTTTTTATGTAAAAAATTAAGGTTTGGATGGAAAGATGGTATTACTAGGGTTAAGGAATGATTTGTAGGGCCAGAAAGTGCAGATTTGAGGCAAAAGGGGCCGTTTTCATTAATAATAACTGAAAATAAAGGGGATACAAATGTGGGTTAAGTTATTTCGAGAGGAACTCTCTCTCCTAAGCCGTCAATTCTAGAGGACGGTCATACTCTCCTATCAAAGAGGAATAATCTCACCTCAAACAATTCTTCTCTCAATATTCGACTTCCTCTACTCCACATAACCCCTGTAAATAATAAACTTAAGAAAATTACAAAAAAGAACCCTAAAACTGAAAATTACGAAAATCCCTCTAGAAATCCAAAAATTACGAAAACACCCCCTGATGGGCTAAAATTACATATCTGCCATTAGGATGTGGTCTCATCATTACCATGCCCCCGAAAACCCACATTGTCATCAAGGTGGTGCATGAAAACCATGTCATTCTACTCTAAGTGAACATGCATGTATCCTCCCAACTCGTCCTCCACTCCATCCTTCACATCCTCGTCCACTATCATAAGCTGGAGCTTGCCACCTCCATAATGATACCCATGGATAAACTTCTCATCGCACTTGAAACACAACCACTTCTGTCTCTTCACCCACACCTCAGCTTATGTCATCTTCTTGATAAGCCAAACCGACTGCGACTCGTCACGTTTCTCGCTGCTGGAGTGCTCTGCCCATGTTGATGTCTTCTGTCCCCTTACTGGTTCTTGGTTGCGAAGATTAGTCCATTCCAAGTTCCTCTAGACCTCTCCTCGGCAATGTGGTACTCTACCAACTATGCTCGGTCCAACGTCTTCAGTAATCCCCTCGGCTGAAGAGTGCGGAGCACTACACGTATGTTTGGCTTAAGTCCCTTCACGAAACTCTCCTCCAAACTCTCCTCCGACATGTCCCTGGCTCGCCCTGAGAGTGCCTCAAACTTCTTTCTATATTTTTCGGATGAATCCATCCTGCCTGAGGACCAACAACTGCTCATGTAGGTTTCCTCCATGGGTATCTCGAAATCTGTCAACCAACGGTCCTTCAGCTCTTCCCACATGTGTATAGGTCACCTCTCTTCCCTCCACAGAAACCACGAGAGTGCTTTTCCTTCGAAACAGACGCCGGCCGCCTTCAGTTTCCACCTCTCCATCATGCGAGTGATCACAAAGAACCTCTCTGCTCGATAGATCCAGCCATAAGGATCATCATATTCAAATACGGACAACTTCACCTTTCTTACTCTGCCTTCCACCCCATGATTCCACCGATCTGCTCGCCCTCTTGCATGTCTATAGTAAAGGAATGGTAATTGTCGTGCCTTACCTCCATGTGCATGCATAATAGCCTCTCAACGGAATATCGCCTGTCTCTATGACCGCTCCAATCATCCGCATCCCAAGCGTAGTATTCAACATCCTCACCAATGCCCGGGTCCTTGTCATAGCCATCCTGAAAATTCTCGTATGCCGGAGGAACTCGATGTCGTCGTCTTTCTGCCACAAACTGAGGCATGTTGAGCCCCTAAAATTCGTCCACGTCATCCTCTGGTCCCAGAAGCCACTAAAAATCATCGTCGATGTCTCGACAGCCCCCCAAACGTCGTGGGGCCCCGTATGCTGCTCTCAAGGCTCGATCGGCTCCTAGCAGGTCGCTAGGGGCCCATGAGGGCCCTGTCGGACCTGCGACAGTGCCTACAAATCCCTGGCGACCTGCAGGGTAGCCTGCAGGTTGCAAGTTCCCTTTGCGCTGGGGATCTGACGGCTAGGGTTCCCCAAGGGTTAGGGTTTCCCCTTTATGGGGTTTTCTCCTTCCACGAACTAGTCGTCGGCATCGAAGAGTAACCTTCAACATTTTCTTCAACATTTTCTTTTCCTTTCGCCAAAGCCTTTTGCCCTAGGTTAGGGTTTTCATCCATGTCGGAGTGTTTTGCTGCTTTGGAATTCAAAAGTTATTGCTTTAGGGCTTGTAAAATGTCTCCATGTTGTGCTAGGATTTGCGCAAGGGAATCCACTTTCAAATCAATCTCCTTGGATCTTTTTTCACCCGATACCCTAAGTTCTTCCAAGGATTTCTTTAAACATTCAATCTTGCCATTGTATTTTTCCTCGAAAGCGTCGAACTTGACTTTCGATCTTATCGCCGACATATATCTCACCACTCTGATACCAAATGATAGGATTTTCCTAGGTTTTTGGTGTAGAAAATTAGAGTTTTGGTGGAAAGATGGGATTTTTGGGAGTAAAAGGATTTTTGTGGCTGTTTTTAGGGAAATTTGAGGGAAAAGGATATGTTTTTATTAATAATAACCTGAAAAATACAGGAGATACAAAGATGGGCTGAGTTCTTTCGAGATGAACTCTCTCCCCCAAGTCGTCAATTCTAGATTACTCTCCTTTCAAAGAGGGATAATCTCACCTAAAATAATTCTTCGAGTGTTGTTGATTGCGCCACAAGGATTAATAACTTCACCACACTTTTATTTACAAGTTTGCCATTGATTTAGTGCAATAATAATATTACACTTTTACCCTCATTAGAATTTTAATGAGTTCACAACAAGCCCAGATCCATTGTTCAGCGGCTGCCGTATCCTGAGCTCGGTCTTGCTGTCAACATCGCGGGCGATGGAACCCCAGGAGATGAGGTTGGGGAGAGGACTATGTTTATTACCTGAATCTCCGACAACTAAGACTCGAACTTGGCCGCAGACGGGAACGACACCATTCTGATCTCTCGTATCCATCTTCCTATCTCTCCAAATCTACAAACATCATCGTCTTTCTCTATTTTTTATATCATTCAAATATTTGATCCTGGGAAAACAAAAGCAGATCCTGGATCTCGTTGTGCCCCATCAAGAGATCGATTAGATCGCTACAAAAACGACGCCATCAACCACCAATTGGAGCAATTCGATAGCCAAAATCTCATCAGACGTTGGAGATCTGAGATGTGAGAATTACATCGGTGATCTTGTCGCTCTTTTTTAAAAAAAATACAAAATAAAACTATTACTTCGTTCAGCAGCCGTCTGTTTAATTTTGTTGCGGGCTGTCGTAGCCTGAGCTCAGCCTTGCTGCCAGCGTCGCGAGCGACAAAATCCCCGAAGATGAGGTTAGGGAGAGGACTTGTTAGCTGCACCAAGAATTTTTTTTTGAGTCTCCTATAAGAGGACTTCAATTAGAGGTTTGGAAGGTGGGGCAATATTGGAAATAAAAGAAGTGAATTTAACAATTTACAACAGACAAAAAAATTTAAGTGATGAATTTATAAATGTGGTGAATTCATAAAACATGGCGGTGTGACCAACACTCCAATTCTTCTCACAATATTCGACTCACCTTCTCTAATCCACATAGCCCCCTATAAATAATAAACTGAAAATAATAAAATTACAAAAAGAACCCTAAAACTAAAAATTATGAAAAAAAACCCCCTAGAAATCCGAAAATTAAGAAAACACCCCTGATGGTCTAAAATTGCAGATATGCCATTAGGATACAGTCTAATCAGACAACTTCAGCTAAGCCATGTACTAAACAAACAACAGTAGAAAAAAATCAGAAATTCTCATATAAGAGTGTTAACATAGTCAAGTACTTTTCATACAACTTGTTATGCTGACCAACTATGAGATCGCCTAAATATAATTTGACATATTTCTCAAATTCGGTGACTAGCGGCATGTGCAATGGAGCTGATGAAGTCCAAACTTCGATTCTATCAAACATACACTTTGAAGCATTCTCAACAAACTCTCGCCACTTCCCATATCCACTAACAACAACATTAAGATGCCAACAACAGGCTCTTTCTCAATAACCATATCATCAATAATAGGAATCACGGAGATTCATGTCATCAACTAGAAAATTACCAGTTTCGATTAGCATAACAAGGAAAATGGTGGTGTGTCCAACAAATTTTTCAGCTGAGGTGCCACCCACTTATATTTCACTCTTATAACAAAAAATTAGAATATTTTTGGAAGCATGATAAGGAGACTTGAAGCATACCTAATCATGGCTACTTTAGTATACTTAAATTTAAAGAAAATGTTAATATGGACAGCCATGAAATATCTAAAATTTCATTCTTCATGAAGGAGCAGTTGAAAAGGATGATGCCCACGAAATTAATGAAGTATAACTGAAGTAGAAAAGGTGTGTGTGCTATTGTGCAACCTCAAAATTACCCTGAATCTGATGGGAAATCACCCCAAGACTGCTATAATACCAGCCATACAAAGAACAAACATGCCTAAAGGAAAGGTTAGGTGCAATGAGAATGTTGGATGGATGCGTGACGCCGTGAGAACAAAAATGAGTCTACTCGTGGAAAACTAGAGGGAAACTCAATTGAAGGGCAAGATGATGAAAATCATTAGCTGTAATTTGGACCGGAAAACAGAGCCAATGAGAAGAAATAGGGATGCAGATGAAAATCCTGCGAGGAGAAGGGCCGACCAAAATCTGTGCGGAGTGGGGCCATAAAAAATGCAAAAGCTGCAAATTAATGATGAATTGGTCTCAATAATGCTAGTAAGAGAATCAGAACGTGTACACCCCAGGTGGAATAAGGAGAAAGGTTAGTCCATTGTGAGTACTGTTTAGGCCACGACCCTCTAAGTAATGTATCTTAAACATGGACTGTTTCATTAGGGGGTGGTAAAATGAACCAGATCCGAACCAACCCCGCCCCCCTAAGCCGGGTATAGGTAGGTGTCTAACCGGATCAGGTCAAATCCAAATTGACCGTCCCAACAACCTGTATAAAATCCGGATTGAATACGAGTTTGACATGCCAAACTGAATTAACCAATATCCTACCTGCTAAATATGCCACCCCAATATATATTACCAATCAGTTGTTAACCCTAACTTTTTTCCCATCAGCTTCAGCCGCCACTCTCGAGATCTGAGTCTCTGATCTCTCTCTAGATCTCGATCTCAGCCTCTAGATTTGAGCAACTATGACGAACTTCTTGATTGCATCGCTGCAGTAGATAATATGGAACTCAAGATTTGAGCAACTATGTGCTGTTTTGTGACACCCCCAATTTGAGCAACTCCATATTTAAGCAACCCGAGATTTGGGGATAATAGAGGTAGAAATGAGAATTAGTATGAAGAAAATGGTTGTCTGAAGTCCTTTTTGATAGCATAGCCGCAATAAATTCTGTTTTATTGCTATGAATTTGGCTGCATCTATGTGTTGTTCGTTCTCGTTATTTATTTATTGGTTGCTAGTTGTTTTCTATATTTAAATTCTAGCTATTTTCGGTAAGTAACATGTGTGCCCTGACATTTAGATGTATTTATAAGAAGGATGTCGATTGTTTTTGAAGCAGAAGCTGCTGGGAATTATATTTAGCTAATTGATGGTTTGTTGTGCTACGTTTTCCAAAGTACTGTGGGAATTTCACTTTTTGTGCTGGCCTCGACTATCTTATTGGATTGTTGATGAACTGAACTTTGATTTCGTCTAGATTGTACTCGAATTGAACAATATACAGATGGACTGTTCCTACAACAATTAGAGTGGGTGAGCGACAGAGGTACTCTCCTCCTCTCTTTCTTATTATTATTATTCTTCTTCTTCTTCTTCTCTTTTTCTTTTCTTTTGTTTTTTTGGTTCTGTTGTTTTTTAGAGTTGTTTTTTTGTTCTGAACCTGACACAAACCCGACCTGCCAAAAAAAAGCAAGTCAGGTACAGGTGATCCGGATTTCGTCGAGGTCGGGTATGGGTTTGAGAACCCTAAGCCGAATTAAATACGGGTCAGGTTCATGCTGTTCACTACCTGAAACCCATGGCTAGATTCGAAAATCAAAAAAAAAATGGGCAAATAAAAAAGTAGAATTAGAAGTAAAATAAATCATAGGAAATTATTTCCTCATAAAACTCTGGAGCACAATCTAGAATGGCAAACAAAGGTTTGGCATTTGGAAATAGCCTGAAGGGCCTCATTAGTTTGGCAAACAAAGGTTTGGCATTTGAAAATAGCCTGAAGGGCCTCATTAGTTTTACGAGCACTACCTTCCCCTAACTTGACCGAGAACTTCTTGTGCTTTTGCTCCATATCCACTGCCCGTGTCATCCTGCCAATTATGACATGAAATATGTTAAGTAAATAGGTCGAGAATACATGAAGTATAACCACAACAAAAAAGAACAAAAAAGACAAGATACCAGCGCCCAATAGGAATTATCTTGAAGTCTATCATCAGCAAACTTAACCTCATCAATCTTCACTCTTTGAAATGCATTGACTGTTTTTGGCTGCAATCATAACATCAAAAATGACAGTTCTTTATGTTCAAGAATCTATTGATTTTAAAATTAAGGTATAAATTTTCCAGGGTACATATTGATTTATTTAAAAATGTAATAACGATGTGATAGAGAAAACATCAGAATTGCGATTGAGGACCAAGAAAGCAACATATTCATATTTCTAATAAAGAAAAGTCGACAGGGTAGGGCGAATCTTTTATCAGTGTTTTCCTGGTTGATATCGTAACTGAAATCTAAAGAAGTTGCAAACCCATTTCAAGTGAATATCCAGATTAATCCCCATTCTTACTAAGCAAGCCAGAAAAATGAAGAATGAAAACAGATCGGCACTCAAAGTAGCATATAAGGATACAATTAGTGATCTTAGCTGTCCATTTCTGTCTTTATATCTTGTTATACTATGTTGCAATAAAAAGAAGTGCACCACATATTGTCAGCTGAAAAGCTAATTAGCCATGCTGGTAAAAAATGGAAAGCAAAGTTGTAACCAAAAAGGAAAAAAAGTAATTAAAAAAGAAAAAAGTAAATCAATTGCTGTCACATTCCCAGCAGCATGATGCAATCTAGGGATTTTTGTGGTATAAAAATAGGATTTTTATGGTGAAAGATGGGATTTTTGGATGAAAGGTGGGATTTTTATGGGAAAAGATGGGATTTGGGGAAAAGAAGTATTGTTATTGATAATAAAAACTGAAAATTAAGGGATAGCTTGCCCCAATTCGAGAAGAGGCACTCTCCTAACTTTCTATCTGAGAAGAAAGTCTAAGATCTCCGGGCTAGGGTTCTTGGACACCTAGAACAATAGTTTTCGTAACACAATCAAGCATAAAACCCCTTCCTAGCCGGCCCTAGCTTAAATACAAAAAAAGAAAATTGCGGAATTACAGAATTTACGGGGGAAACCCCTAATTTCTGACATTGCCAAAAATGCCCCTACCGGGCCACAAATCCCCAAAATGTGATCTAGGGTTTTTTGTGGTATAAAATCAGGATTTTTATGGTAAAAGATGAGATTTTTCAATAAAAGGTGGGATTTTTATGGGAAAAGAGGGGATTTGGGGAAAAGAAGTATTTTTATTGATAATAAAAACTGAAAATAAAAGGGATAACTTGTCCTAATTCAAGAAGATGCACACTCCTAACTTTCTATTCAAGAAGAAAGTCTAAGATCTCCCGGTTATGGTTCTTGGACACCTGGAACAATAGTCTTCATAACACAATCAAGTACCCCCCCCCCCCCCCCCCCCCCCCCCCCCCCCCCCCCCCCGCGGAAATTACTGCGGGACCACAAATCCCCAAAACACATCACAGCACCAACAGCAACACGCAGGAACCTATCTGCAAGCACAAAACATGAGTAAACGTTTTACACTGCCAGCAAGACGGCGATTTTGATGGATTTGCGGACTTTGGGAGTGAATCGAGTAATAAACCTCAAAAATATGTCATTTTTGTTGGAAGTCAACTGAATACATTCTCCTAAAAAGCATGTGAGATAATCATGTGACATAGAACCACTACATCTGGAAACCCTTAAGGGCAAATTGAGAGCCTAAAATTAAACATTCTGCTCAAGTAAGAATGGACACAAATTTGAAAACTTTAGCATTCTAACTTAATAATGGAGACAGAAAGGATAAAACATCAATGGAAGGGATGAGTGGTGTCCTTATTTATGCCTAGAAGCAGTTTCAGAACATCTATTTATCCTAGTAAATACAATTTTCATAAAACATTACAAAGTTGTTAGTCTTGAAAGCAGCAATTGTGAAGTAATTACGAAGAAGTACTCAACAGAGGGCACCTATATGATGTATACAGTTTCAATGAAAAACATTCAGGTAAACCTACATGCCATTGATAGAAGACAATGTAAAGATCAACAATTAAAACAACCATCGTAAATCTTTAAGTACTCTTTATAGCAACATTTCTAATCTCAATTTTCAGTCATAATAGAATTGAAACTTCTGAATGCTTTCAATATTAGTATTAATATATTTCTCATATAAACCAAAACTGAGGTTAGCGGGTGCCCAAACATTATGAAACGGGGCCGCGGGGGGTGTTTGGGGGGATCCAATATGGTATTTTTTATTTTTTTTATTTTTTTATTTATTTATTTTTTTTGGGGGGGAGGGTAAAAATCCAATATGGTATTTTTTTTTACAAACTTAGCTGGGTATGAGCGTAAACATCAGTTTCATTTTAACTTAACGCAAACTCTTTCAAAAACTGTGTTGCCAAATAGTGCGAAAAATTTGGGCCCTGATTTTAAAATTTTATAATTTAATCATAAGTAGAGATAGTCATCGCCGTCATTATTGTGAATGTGATAAGAATAAATTAATACTCCAATTTCTAAGTAGAGGGTCGGTTATTTTTTTAGAACAAAGATAGGGGTCCATATCAAATTAGAATTCAATCTAACATCAATAAAAACCTAAGAAATTTGAATCTAGGTTTACAAATAGGATTACAATATGTTAGAATCCCAATCAAATAGATTTCATCATTTTTTGCAAGGTTGTTGAAAACAAAGGAAGCACGCGGAAGACTTTTAGGGCTTTAGTGGGGCTTAGACGGCAAAAGGTGCCTAGTATTTTTAAGTGCAGAAAATCATAACAAGAGTAAATGTGGGGAGAAGTAATAAATGTCTGAAATTCTACAAATGTAATTTTGAGGATTAGAACATGAATAATACAAATCAGAAAATAAAATTGAGGTTCAATCATTTTAAGATATTTAATAGGTTAACAAATGTGCAATGCTTCAACAAAAGTGTAGTAATACAATATAGTACAATTGAATAATAGAATTGATATGCAATACTTCAACAAATTTAAGGTAACAAATGTGTAGTAGTGTTGAGATTTGATCGTGGAGCATTAATATGTACTAAAAATAATACAAAATAGAAAATAAAATGGTCGATTCACCGATAGAGCAAATTAAAATCATCGCTAAAATCATAATAGAGAGCTACAAAGCACAGACACGGATACGACATGATACAGACAAAGTCATAGAGACAACAAATTCTGGAGAAGTAGGGCATAAAGACATGATATTTGACTGTGTACATGCGTGCATGTGTATCTATATATAATGTACACAAGCAACCATAGTGACTGGATGTATTCTTTTAAAAATAAAAATTTAAAATTTCAATAACAAAAAACCATCGTTTCTAATAAAGTAACAAATCAAACAAAATTATCAAAAAATTATAATTGATACCCAATCTAGTTCAAGTGATGTTTATATGTTATTGACATAGCATCCACTTTCTTAAGTATAGTTTTTTAATATTGTGTAAGAGATATGTGGATCTAAAGTGTCTAACTGGTAGATCTGTAACTTTGGCCCATTAGGAGCGTTTTCATAATTTTTGAATTTTTAGAAGGCCTTTAGTAATTTTCAGTTTAAGATGTCGTTTTGTAATTTCTTATTTTCAGTTTATTAGTTATATGGGGCTTAGAGGATTAGGGATTCGCATGCTTGTTTGTGGAGAGAAGAAACTTGTGCGGTTGAGAATTCCCTCGTTTATTGGAGAGTGCGATTGTTCTCAATAATTGACGACTTGGGAGAGCGAGAACCTCTCAAAAGATCTCAACTTTATCTGTGTACCCCTTTATTTTCATATTATCATCAATAAAGGTGCCTCCTTTTCCACAATCCTTCTCACCAAAATCCTAAAAATCTCACATTTCCATCCAACCCCGAATTTTCTATAGCAAAAACTTGGAAAAATCGTATCAAGTGGTATCAGAGCGACAATCTTGGCATCCATGGAAGCGGCTACAACCAAAAAGATTAAAGCTTTATAGAAAAGACTCCACGGCAAAATTAAAGATCTGAAAAAGTCTATGAAGGATCTCAGATTTGAGGTCAACGCGTCGATGGAAGAGCTTGAGGCGCGGATGGATGCAAAATTTGAAACCTTCATGCAAGCCATGATGCAACAATTTGCGAATCTAAAGGCGGCAACTTAACGAAAAATAATGAAAAATTCAGATTTGAACGAAAATTCAAATTTAGGGCAAAAGACAATAACTTTAGCAAAAAAGAAAGAGAACAAAGAAGAGTTCAAAGAAGACATTCTATCTGAACGAAGGAAGGATCCGAAAGAGCTGAAGAAGATCCCACAGAGCGAGGAAACCATAGTCGAGCCCTGGCAAGCTTGTCAGAGACCCATCAAGCCCTGGCAAGCCTAGCAGGGGGGTTCCGCGACCCCCTGCAAGGCTGACAGGGTCATGTGGCCCTGCTGCAGGGCCGCCAGGGCCCTGCAGACCCACCGCATGCCCATGTATGGCCTCTGCAGGCCCGCTAACGTCCTGCAGTGCCATGGCAGGCCTAATAGGGCACTGACGAGCCAATGCAAGCCTACCAAAGACCCATCGAGCCTTGGGAGGATGACCCATAGATCGGGTCTTCCGAGGAGCCTACCGAGACTTTGACGACGAATTTGGGCTTCTTCCGGGACCTAAGGATGACATAGAGGAGCTCACATACCTTCTCGACGAGCGTTAAAGAGACAATGACGTTGAGTACTTCCAGCCTACGAGGAGTTTCAGATCGATTATGACGATGATTCAGTCTTTGAGGAGAATGTGGATGGCTATGATTGGGATGAGCATGACTGAGAAGGCAATGGCGACATAGGCAGCAGCCCTTTGAGGGGCTATGTGCGACACAGAGAGGTACGTCACAACAATTATTATCATCCACCTTACTATCGACAAGCAAGAGGGCGAGTGGACTAGGAGCGGCCTGGAGCTAATGGTAGAGTGAGAAAACTGAATATGCCATTGTTCAAGGGAATGATCCTTATGACTGGATCTATTGAGCTGAGAGATTTTTGCGGTGTCACGTCTGACGAAGAGACAAAAAATGGAAGCGGCAGGCGTCTATTTCGAAAGGGATGCACTCTCTTGGTTCCAGTGGAGGGAGCGAAGGAGCTCAAACACTGCTTGGTGGAGAGATTTCGAGATGCCTAGTGAGGAAATTTGCAGGAGCTGCTACTGGCACTCAAGCAGGATGGGTCTGTTAGGAAATATCGATAGAAATTTAAGGCACTGTCTGAGCGAGGATGGACATACCAGAGAAGACTTCAAAGGAAAGCTTCACGAAGGGGATCAAACCGACTATTTGTGTCGAGCACCGTATTCAGAGGCCTAGAAGACTGATGGAGACCATGGACATAGCACAGTTGATTGAGAATCACCTTTCTAAGGTGAGAATGTCTGGAGGGACTTGATGTGGCTTCACTTTTTGCAGCCCGCCAGCGACCGGACTCTGGCAACCCACTTGGAGCAACGTTGTCCATGGATTTTATGCACCACTTTGAGGACGATGTGGATTTTCAAGGACGGTGTAATGATAGAACTGTAATTTTGGCCCATTAGAGACGTTTTTGTAATTTTCGAATTTTTATGGGGTTTTAATAATTTTCAGTTTTAGAGATCTTTTTGTAATTGTCTTATTTTCATTTTATTATTTATATGGGGCTAAGGGATTAGAGATTCGCATGCTTGATAGTGGAGAGAAGAAACTTGTGAGGTTAAGAATTCCCTCATTTATTGGAGAGTGCGGTCGTCCTCTATAATTGGTGACTCTTGAAAGATCTCAACTTTATTCTTGTACCATTTTATTTTCAGTTTATTATCAATAAAGTCCCTCTTTTTCCACATCCTTCTCAACAAAACCCTAAAAATCCCACCTTTTCACCCAAACCCTAATTTTATACAACAAAAACTTGGAAATTTTATATTACTAACGAACGATCTCTAGGTTTTATTTACAACTGGCAAAGCTCAGAGACAACATTTTAGGCTTTTACATAGCTTCAAAGGGTTGGATACGTGTCATACAAGTGTCATGTTTGCTGCATGTGAAACACGAACACAGCATCATTTTGAAGTTTTCTTGCTTCACAAAAGCAAGAATAAACATCAATATAAAGTAGGGCTTAAGTGTTCCAAAAAGCAAGCAAAAGCAGTGACTCAAACGAACCCTTAGCGAGATTTCTATGGCAATGGTTCCACATGCATAGCACATACCCAAAACTAGTATTATCTATAAATGCTCAATGAAAAACGTGTGTAAGTTTGTCCCCCCCCCCCCTCTCTTCTCCACACATGAATATTTTAATATTTAGCTAAGTTTTAAATTTTAATTTAGAGTGCTAAAATATTTAAAACATTAAATACTTCTCGTCTTTGAAATAATAGATTTTTTAAGTTAATCATAGTCAATTAGAAATTGAACTCCAAATTTAGAAACTACTACTTTATCAATGAGTTTATATTTACATTGTTGTTGTTGTTGTTGTGAATTCAGGCCCAGATTTATGTAAAGATTTTGTTATGTCTTTGGATAAGAGTGTAAAACAAATCTCCATATCAAATTAAAAGTCAACCTAACTTTAAAAAATTATACAATTTCAATTTCAATTTATTCAGACTCTAATAAAATAATAGAATTCAGTTTATCATCAAAAATGTTAAAACATCATGTCTATAGATCACAAGCATAATTTGCAAATCAATTTGCCCCATACGAGGAAATTACAAGGCAAATTCAACAGGTCTCCCCCAGGATGAATAGCGAACCACAAGCAACAAGAGAGACAAGAAAGGTTATGAATGTATTTAATTATTAATTATTGTCTTTCCCCGAACAAGGACTCCCATTAGTGACGACTTTAAATGTCCCCAATATATCCCAACATGTTCGCCAAAATGTCATTTTGAGCTCTGATCTTTACTATATGAAAGAGAGCTATCCTACAGCAATTTTCAGTCAATTTTCATACCCGTTGAATTTTGGTGCATGTCACGCAATATTTTGTTTAATATATCCTGATAGGTATTTTGCTTGAGAACAATGGTGTAGTTATTCATTTGTTTGTTTGTTTGGTTTTTATGTTAATTAGTTACAAGTAAACTGTACTTTTTTGCATGCTGCGAATATGCCTTAAGTTTTTAAATTTTGGTTTAACAATTTTACTACATAGATCACAAATAGAATGCTGCATTGACATTAAATTAGTTAGTGTTTCCGTACATAAAAATATATGACCTTGATTCCCTATGGTGCCCAATATTTAATGTTTCCATCCTCGCTATCCAAGATGGAATCCTCTCAAACACCGTGAGTCTGACATTCACCAGTTAAAACATTCCCTAAAGCATCACCCATCATTATACTATCGCCGTCCGAGCAGGCGTACCAA
The DNA here is from genome assembly GCA_030789695.1 of Scilla litardierei. Classification (NCBI taxonomy): domain Eukaryota; kingdom Viridiplantae; phylum Streptophyta; class Magnoliopsida; order Asparagales; family Asparagaceae; genus Scilla; species Scilla litardierei. The sequence continues at coordinate 162,535,928 of CM061139.1, forward strand.
TAAGTTTTTCTGTGATAATCCCTAAAAATGCTAGTTAATATTAATCTCTGAGTTCACTAGGACTGTAACATGGCATGTACTATTGGCTTCAAGTTTAGTAAATACCATTCACTAGAGGGTGTAACCTATATCTTACTACTTTTACATAGAGAGTACCTTTAATACTCCAAGGCATAGCTAAACTAGTCATGACACCAACCAGAATTCGTGACATGCAATGATATTCAACACAATGTGCTCCATTCAAGACATTGTGTTGATCTATGTATTACTAATCTCTTAAAAACAACAAATCATATGTTTCAAAGATCTTTTGCACATTCATCAAGTGGCTGCACCACACTATATACATAACTAAAGGTGCCTTATGAGATATGATCCTCGAGATATGTTAACTATCTATATTACTCATCATAATCGAAATGGCTTAAGTAAATGAAAATCGGGCCTTGAGGACTTCTTATCTCATGGATAATAAGACTCATTTAATCGGCATTGCCAGAAAATCATTCATTCTGAAACCACTTGATGAATGCACAGAAGGTCATAAAATGCTTGATTTTTTGTTTATAAGACTTTAATCAAAGGTAATCGACACAAATAGGCTCGTTCTTACAATTCCATTATAATAACATTTGATATGTGAGCATAACAAAGCTAGTTATGATCTGGGAGTATTAAAGCCACAGCGTAATATGAAGCATCTTCGTTCACACTTAAATGATACATTGCTGCAAATAGACTATCTTTGCGGTCTGAAACTTATATAATGTAGAGAACAAAAACCAAAGAAGCAGAAATTTATAGAAAAGATTTTTTTCAAAAAAAAAACAATAAAAACTACAGGTGCACAAACAGTTACAGCCACAGCATAATATGAAGCATCTTCGTTCACAGTTAAATGATACATTGCTGCAAATAGACTATCTTTGCGGTCTGAAACTTATATAATGTAGAGAACAAAAACCAAAGAAGCAGAAATTGATAGAAAAGATTTTTTTTCAAAAAAAACAATAAAAACTACAGGTGCACAAACAGTTAACTCCTGAAGAATTGTATGTAATCACATGGCCCTTGTAATGCCTGAGAAGTTATTACTTTGTCAGTAAATACAGTACAAAGTAGCTGTACAAAGATTGGTTTTCAGGTTCCAATGGTCGTAAGAGATTAAAAAAAGGAGCAGGCCTATGAAATCAACATCAAAGGGATGGGTTATGGGTTCCTTATTTTAGACAAATTTGTTACAGTAATTGGGCATATTAACATGAATGACTCTAAAAAAGAGATATAAATAGCAGCAGCTGGCCATACCTCCGCTGAGCGCTTATCCTTTTTCTTAGATTTTGATGCTGTCCCTGCATCCATATCATTTTTTTCAAGTGCACCATTAGCTAATTCATTAGCTCCTGATTCCTTCTCCGCATCCTGATCACCAGGCTCCTCATCCTGATGAGACGCGTTAGCAGCTTCCTGTAAGCGTTGGCAGCTCTTCCCTGTCTTCCTCTTTTTACCAATAGTTGCTTGTTCGCTGCCTGGTAAAGACTTCTCTGTTTCTTGAGGAGTCCCACATTCCATGTTATTTTCAGCACCTTCCAATTTGCCATGTTTAGACTCCTTAGCCATGGTTTCATTCTCCGCTTGTGAAGTTTTTTCTTCCGAATCCAATCGTTTTCTTTTCTTGTGAGCTTTCTTTTCAATATTATCATCATTTTCAGATTTTACAGTCTTTTCCTTTACAGATTCAGATTCAGATTCTTTCAGAGTGTCCCCAGTATATTTGCCTCCACCAACAGCTAGAGAATCTGAGGTTGCCTCTGTTTTCTTTTTCTTTTTCTTTTCACATTTATGTTGTGTGTCTGACTCAGCTGGCTGATCGGACATGTTGGTCAAAGATTTCAGTTCTGCTATTTTCTCTTCAACTGTCTCTTGGAACTTCTTTTTATGATCCTCGGATCCAGTGATCCCTTCATGACCATCTGAGCTAGTCTTCTGTTTCTTCTTTTTGTTCGCATTATCATTAGTAACCCCATCTTTGGTTATCCCGCAAGTATCCAAATATTTTCCGTCTGCATCTTCTTCAGACGAGATGGGAACTGATTTCTTTTTCTTTTTCTTGCCTTTGATTTCAACATGCAACTTCTCCGCTGATTTCTCAAGATCATTTGCATCGCTGACAACATTCAGTCCATTGCTCTCTTTATCCAATTGATGTTCATCAGCCCCAGTTTTCAGTGCATCATCAAGTTCTTTCATGTGCTTCTTTTTTTTCTTATGCATGTGGTCGGAGACATCCTGAGCATGCTCAATCTCGTCCTTGCTAGAAGCATCAGTTCGTGTATCTGCAAATTACATGCATCCAGAATCATGAACTGAAATTATAGCAATCAGGAACAGTAAATATAGCACCAAAATGCACAAAGAAAGTAGAAGCAAATTGTTACGCTGCAACATGCTCAAATGGTAGGCACGTTGAGTGTAAATCCGAACTTAATGTTCTGCAAGGCTTAAAGACTAAAAATGTTGATGAAATAGTGTAAGGCATATCTTAGTGTTGACGATCCATGGACTTAGACACACATACTCCTATATACAATAAATGTTAGTTTTTTGTAAATATGTAAATAACACCTCTCCACCTAAAGGATTGAGATTTTAGCAAAGGAACCAAAAACAAAGACCACACAAAGAGAAGCAAGCTGGTTGTCCACAACATGCTAAAACAGTAATGGTGCATAAGGAGTGTAATTCAGACTGTAAAATGTTCTAAAGGCTCTAGACACAAATGAACTAAAATAATGTGTATCTAAATGCAGTTAATCCATAGAACATCAGATTCCATCTATTATTGTTTATTTGCTTTATAGCAGTTTAGTCCTGTTTGAAAATGTGGCATTCACACGGTTACGCTTATCCTTGATGCATGCATGCATATGTGATATAACGTAAGCTGGTAAAATGTTGTAATTGTGCACATGGAATGCTTGCTTGATAAGGCAAATGTGTGTACTTAAAGATTTGTCACCCGCAATCTTTTTTTACAGTTACTAGAGCACTGATGCAGATTGCCTAATAGCAAAGATATCAACACTATATCTGCACTCTCTATATTGGTAAATGAGAAGAAAAAATGGAAAGATGGAATATCATAATTAGAAACATACACTGACATGCACGAAAAAAAGGAATTTAGAACAAACCTTTCTCCTTTTGGCAATTGATGGCAGCTTCTTCAGGACCTCTGCTGCAAAGTTGCAAGGTTACGAAACATGAGAAAAGACATAAAAAAATAAGTTTGTAGAGCAAGTTGGATTAAATCAAAGAGAGCTATAAAATATAAATTGCAAACAAATACTAGAAGTAAACATGAAAAGTAAAGAAATCCAAACTGCCAGTGGTCTCATCGATGAGTAGTGTGAAAAGGTTTATATTACATGCTATGGGTGATGTGTGTTTACAGAACCATTCAACATTACTGAAAAATCTAGGGAAATGTTTTACAAGCCTGTTTCTTGGGGTAAGGGACACATGCAACTCATGGAAGCCAGAAAAGCGAGGGAAATGATTATGTACCACTGTCTTAGCTGATGAAGAATATTAAAATTGTTGGGAAAGGCATAACAAATGTTTGAAGTTATAGAAAGAAAATATGCATATTACTTGATGCAACCAGCAAAAAGCATCATAATTTCAATCTTTATATTAAAAGGATTGTTTACCTATACGGTTTGACACTTCTTTTAATAAAAGGATGATACTGTTTCACATCACAAAGTTAAAGATAAATCACAATTCTAATTTGAGTCGGATTTGACAAAGTATGCATCAAGTTATATTTGCAGTGAAGTTCGAAGACGACAGAAATAGCCATTATAATACTTCCAAAAATCAGGTCTACACATTTTTTTGCATGGATTCCTCCAAGGATGTCTCTGATGCACTTCAGACTGGAATTCCACATTCACATGGGCTGTGGGCTATTGTGTGAAAATATGAGGAATTTAGTTTTCTTTATGAGGTATGTCCATAAATAGCTTGGTCAAGAGAGATTGGGTTGAGTCTCTATCTAGTTAAACATGGAAAGAAGTTTCTCAAAGGCAAATGAGAACAATGAGTGCCTGATTAATTACAGTTTGAGATAAGATCTTTGTTGAACATCTTTTTCCCCTCATTTTATACTACTTCTATCCCATTATTGTTATTCTATTTTTCTTCTGCAAATCTCATAGTCCTTAATCCCGCCACCAAAACTTTTCACCCCCCAAATCTTTCTTTGGCCTTAATCATAACTGACTTCCGATAAAGATATTCACACTACTCTCAGTGGGGTAATTTCTGTGCAGCTAACGGCAATTCCTTAATAATGAGTAACCGATGGCATTAATCTTGTTGTTGCAAAACTTGAAGATTTACAAAACTGATTTAAGTAATTTTTTGCATTAACTAACAATTAGGGGTGGCAAAATGAACCCAGCCCGAACTCGGCCTCCTTAACCGGTTATGGCTAGGGGCCAGTCCTGGTCGGGTAGGATCCAGGTTGACCCAACCGACCCGGATAAAATCCGGGTTGGGTACGGGTTTGACCCGTCAATCCGGATTGACCTGAATTCCACTAGGTTTATTTTCTCAATATATAAAAATTTATATAATAACTTCAACACACAATCACAGGGGGGAGTTGTGGTTATACTGTTTGAATTATAGTCCTCTTCTTTAAGAGGTCTTGGATTCAATTCCATTTAACTATAACTTTTTAGTTAATTTTATTACTTTTGTTAATAAAATGATAAAGATAATAACACTTCACAGCTGTCATCAATGAGGTTTAAGCGACGAGCCGCTGGTAGTTATGCAGTACTTAATAAATTGCATGTGGCTTTTAATAAATAGCCGGACATCGAAAAATGAGTAGTTGCGTGTAATTCAAATCTTAATTCTAAATGTGATTAAATAGTTTAAATGCTCAGTTTTATATCAAGAGCTTTCTAGCTCAATTGGTTTGTGGATGGGATGGAGTATGGGTGGTCGCGGAATCGAGGCTTGATTTCACAATTTAAGTAAAAGAGTAATTTTTTAAAACCGAAAATTTTAAACAAATCCGGGTTAACCCGAACCCAACCCGGGTATATTCCGGGTCACCGAACCCGACCCGACCCGTTTGCCACCCCTACCAACAACCTCTTACATTTTGATATTGGTTTCACACTTTCAGCATAAGCTCATTCGACTACACTCACATGCAAATCTGTGTATACATGGACAAGCCAACCTATATGCATACAAGCATCACAATATGCACAGGCACATAAAAGATGGATGCTTGCACATACCCGCAAGCATGCAATGGTGACGGACATGCACCACACACTAGCCACTGGTTCTTGCAGTGCGTTTTTATCCAAACGTGTTCTTGATTGCCATACAGATTAAACAAATGTTGTCTTGTGGCATGTATCATCGGATAAAAATGTGCACACCTAATATGTAAGAACTAAGAAGCAAGCCACAAATGTAGTCTCTAGAACACATGAAGGCATCTTCCTTTTCATACTAATTGTGACAATGAATGGTTAAATGGAGTAGTCTTCCGCTTAAAATGGCATGCTTCCAATCATACAGCTTACTAGTCGGCTAACCACCAAAGTTCAAGTACTCACATATTTCATGTCCCAAGATGTGTAAGCAAAACTACATCGCTCGTGTTGACACCAGAGTGACAATATTAACTTACATTGATCGATCCACTGGAATGATAAAGCGGGTGGTTAAAGACCACCAATGCAATGAGTTGATGCACTCATAAATCTCAGATCGCATGGTGTGGATGTATGGCTATATGGTTCATGTTGACACCAAGATTACAATATTGTCTCAGATCAACGCATTGGAATGATCAAGTGCTAAAAGACCATTAATGCAACAAGTTTGGCTGTCTGCAATAAGTTTGGCTGCTGAAATGTCATCCTAACTCGCATTAATGTCTTATATCTGTCTACATAACATAAGACTGCAATGGCTAATTATAATTCCTCCATTTAGTAAATATCTATTATAATAGACAATATGCTATATTCTAGCTATTGATGAGAATAATTATACATCATTCGTTGTCAATCAGCTCCGTACAATAGTAAGATCTATTCTAGATTACCCCTACAATACGAATGGTATGCAGCATCGAGTGCCTCCATGACTTATGCAAGTCATTTGATCATGTTTACATTTATGCTACAGGCTAAGAAGCATGGATACAAGACACGTACACAGGTATGCAACGCAACTATTCCATAACAACATGGAACGAGGACATGGTGAGATTACATTAAAAAATTTATAAATCAGTGCATATATGCATTCATGCACAGATTTGTCCATGCATCCAAGAGTCCAATCGCATTTTTGATCATATAGTAATCTATATTATAATTGAGGACTTTTTTGAATTGGTTTGCTAACTAGGACAAGCTGACTAGGACAAACAGGTTGATAGAAAGACGGTTTGAATTTAATCTTGGGAAATCAACGGTTGAAATGAGAGTTTCTGAAAATTTTGGAAGGGAAAACTTATGTATTTTGGGGAGAACTTTTTGGAGAAAACACATATACATTCATTAATTAAATTTTCATTTAATTAAACCAAAGCCTCACCCTCACGTCTGCTCTCTAGACTGGAGGGCCCACAAAATGCGAGAGTGCGTACGTGGGGACCAAAATGCAGCAAATTGTGCATATGCGTGGGCGGGCTCTCTCTGGACTTCACAACCGCTCTGTACGCATGTGTGGGGACCCCAATACCATCCATCATTTTATGCAATTGATGATTAATGAAACCAATATTAATTAAACCAATGCATCACCCTCTCTATGACACCGGGGCCCATCAAGTAGGGGGGAGGTGGAATGCGTGTGTAACATAAAAATGATGGTTGGTGCTCTCTCTTCAATCAGTGCCTTTGGGGACCCCAATAACATCCATCATTTAATGAAACCTTTATTTACTTAAACCAAGGCCTCAACCTCTATATAACGCAGTGGCCTTTGGGCAAACCTTTATCTAATTAAACCATGCCTCTTTAGGGTAAATTTAATTTTGGGGGTATAATCGTTGGGAAAAACCCAAAGCTTTGAGATTTGGTTGAGTGAGGAACTGCTTAGGTGGCAGACTAGGACAAACCCCCAAAAAATAACGCCCCATTTTCTCTTATTTATGTGTTTGTCATTCCACCCCAAAACCAAAAAAACCACAAATCCACTTATTTACGAGTTTGCCCTCTTTTGGGCTTTGGGTTTGGTTGTCGGCACCAATTTAATTTTGGTGGTATAACTGTTGGGGGAAACCCCAAAGCTTTGAGATTTGGTTGATTGTGGAACTGCTTAGGTGGCATACTGGGACAAACCCCCAAAAAATAACGCCCCCTTCTCTTATTTACATGTTTACCATTCCACCCAAAACCCCAAAAACCCCCAAATCCACTTATTTACGAGTTTGCCCTCTTTTGAACTTTGGTGTTTTGGGCTTTGGATTTGGTTGTCGACGCCCGCGCCCGCTAGATTTTTTTACGCTAATTTGTTGTTCCGTGTCGAATGCGTCCGCGCCGAATTTGTTGTTCCGTGTCGAATGTGCATACACCGATTTGTGGTTCCGTGCCGAAGGCGTCCGCGCCAAATTTGTTGTTCCGTGTCGAATGCGCATACATCGATTTATGGTTCCATGCTGAAGGTACCCACGCCAAAGGCGCCCGTGCTCTTAAATATTTTTACGCTAATTTGTTCTTTTAAATTTTGGTTGTGGAAAAAAAATTTGGGAATAGAGATTTCACAGGGGAAATCTTAAATGAACAGTACCCGTGGGCACGAGTTATGACTAGTATACTAACATACACCGATTATAACATGCCACACATTTTATGACTTTGCAAAACGAATACCCCATCCACTCTTTAACTTTTTATATATTAGCCTAATGAATCTACTTTTGATATCAAAACATATTTAAAATCATAATAGTTTTTTAAAATGTAAACATTTTTAAGCCACTTATACTAAAGCATGGCAAACATGTGATGTTAACCAAAAAGTATATGAGTCGTGTAGGAAATGTGTATAAAAAGTTTTTTGGAAAGTGTTTAGAAAATATATATATTACATTTGATGACTGTTTTTGAATCCTAGGACTGACTAGGACAAGCTGGCTATGACAAAAGGGTTGATAGAAGAACGGCTGAGATTTAATCTTGGGAAATCAATAGTTGAGATGAGATTTTGTGAAAATTTTGGAGGGAAAACATTTATGGGGAAATGAAAGTTTTTGGGGAATGAAAGTTTCTGGGGAATAGCAGAGTGTACGCAAATAATGCATTTGAAAAAAAACTTTAACTTGCACTTAATGCTGCAGATCGAATGTTGCTGCAGATCTAATGATCTCTCGCTCTACGCGGGGCCCACCGTCTCTTCGATGCATGGGGCAACAACATGCGAATAATTTCAATCGGACGCCAAAGATGCCCGCTAAATTTTTTACGCTAATTTGTTGTTCTGCGTCAAAAACGTCCGCGCGGAATTTATTGTTCCGCGCCGAAGGTGCCAGCGCTGAATTTGTCGTTCCGTCTCGAAGGCGCATGCGCCGAATTTGTTGTTCTGCACCAAAGGCGTCCGTGCCGCTAAATATTTTACGCTAATTTGTTGTTCCGCACAATTTTGGATGTGGAAATAATTTTTGGGTAACAAAGATTTCGCGAAGAAAAATCTATATTACATTTGAGGACTTTTTTGAATTCTATGGCTAACTAGGACAATCTGACTAGGACAAAAAGGTCGATAGAAGAACGGCTGAGATTTAATTTTGAAGAATGAACGGTTGAGATGAGATTTTGTGGAAAGTTTTGGATGGAACAACATTTATTGAAAAATGAAAGTTAATGGAGAAATGAAAATTTTGGGAAATGAAAGTTTCTGGGGAATGAAAATTTCTGGAAAATAACAGAGTGCACACAATTAATGCATTTGAAAAAAAACTTTAACTTGCACTTGATGATGCAGATAATCTCTTCCTCAACGCGGGGCCCACCGTCTTTTTGACGCATGGGGTAACAAGACGTGGATAATTTCTCGCGCCCACATCGAATTTGTTGTTCCGCGTCGAAGGCGTCCGCGCTGAATTTATTGTTCCGTGTCGAAGGCGTCCGCCCCGAATTTGTTGTTCCGCGCCAAAGCGCCCGTACCGCTAAAAAATTTTTACGGTAATTTGTTGTTCCGCATAATTTTGGCTGTGGAGATAATTTTTGGGGTAACAAAGATTTCACGGTTGAAAATCTTAAATAAACCGTGCCCGCGGGCACAGGTTATGACTAGTATAGTATACAAATGGGGACACGTTTGAGAAGTGGTCTTTATGTGTCCAAATAGTTTTCAAGAAGCGTTGGTGTCCAACACCGGCGTCAACATGTTAGGCACTGCATGACACAGCTATAGCTTCATGATAGACGTTCGCATGCTACATAGCTTGGATTACACTAAATGACAAGGAGAAAAATCATGGTAAGAAAAGATAAAAAAGAGCGCCTACACTGACATTCACTCTGTGATGTAATGACACTTCAAAGCAAACTCAAGAATGTCAGGCACTTTTGCTCAAATTTGCTATAACACAATCAACGTTACTTGAAAAACACACATGTATTAATTACCAAACTAAGTTAAATACCTTGATTCCAAGAACTTGCCAAACAGGTCCTCCAGATTATAAGAAGATGCTTCCACATTAATACCCTGTGAAATCATGGAAAACAGCTTTAATATGAACAGAATAGGTTTAAATCTGAAAAATACAACAATGCTAGTGCACTAGTGTTTGCCAATAAAGCAAGCAAGCTATGATACAATAGCAATCTATTTAAAGATTAACAATGTAGATGCTATTTGAGATCTATAGTATTTCAAGGAAAAAACAATCTGTAAAATCTTACTCCAAACAAAACAGTGCTGCTTAACTTACGTCAGGATTACACTCCAAAATACTACAGATGCTTAAAATTACAAACGTTAACTATGTAAATTCACATCATTTGAGTACAGTGGGAACCGAAAACAATGAACATGTACTCCCGCCTTAAAAAGTAACATTTTTTTAGTTCCATCAAGAAATACACGATAAGAAGAAATGAATAGATTTGTGAATCGAGAAACAATAATACCTCTTGATCAGCTTCGGATCGAAACACGGATAGAGTCCTAGTGAAGCAATTGCTCTTCAGAAAGGCAGCGATCGAACTGATGAGCATCTCTCGAGTGTCCCCCTTCGGTCCATCGTCCAGCTTTAGGGTTTTGGAGTCGTTGGACCCATTTTCTAGGGTTTCCGATGGATTCCTCTTCGATTTCTTCTTCTTGCTCTCCTTCCCCATCGCTTTGTCCTTGATTTTGAGATCGGCCGCTGGTGTGGATTTGGAATCAAGCATGACTTGGCGAGGAACGAAGGGGATTAGGGCTGACGTGGCGATCCTGTTTGGGACTCTCAGCATGAGCCGTTGCAGGAGCAAGAAAAATTTGAGAAGATAAACTGTAGGGTTTATGGAAAAGACGGAATGTTGTTAGGGTTTAGGTGGGGCCCGCTTTGGCTTCGGTTCCAGAAGATTCTGCCCATTTGTCGAAGTGGATCGGATATGGATTTTGAGTATGGATCCATATTGAGGTTAGGCTACCACCCATCAGGCCCATCGATCATCATCTGGCCTTTATTACAGACAGCACGAAGCGAGGTGCAAGGCCTAATTTTCGTCCGAGCAAATTTTGACTCCACGTAGATCAACTCATTTTTTTTTGTAAGAAACATTATTATCTCACCCGCCCAAGTAGCTATATTACAATAACTGTTTTTGAATTCTAAGGCTGACTAGGACAAGATGACTATGACAAATGGGTTGATAGAAAAACGGTTGAGATTTAATCTTGCGGAATAAATAATTGAGATGAGCTTTTGTGAAAAGTTTTGGAGGGAAAATCATTTCTTGAGAAATGAAAGTTTATGGGGAAATGAAATTTTTTTCTGAGGAATAGCAGAGTGCAATTAAAGCAGTTGGGAAAAAAACTTTAACTTGCATTTAATGCTGCAGATCGCATGCTGTGCAGATCGCATGATCTCTCCCTCAACGCGAGGCCTACCGTCTCATGAGAATAATTTCACGCGCCGAAGGCGCCCTCTTTTACTCTAATTTGTTATTCCGCGCCGAATACGATGGCGCCGAATTTGTTGTTCTACGCTAATTTGTTGTTTCGCGTCGAATTTGTTATTCTGTGTCGAAAGCGCATGCGTCGAATTTGTTGTTATGCGCCGAAGAGGATCATGTCGAATGCTCCTGTGACGCTAAATATTTTTACGCTAATTTGTTATTCTTTTAAATTTTGAATGGAAATAATTTTTCGGAGAACAAAGATTTCGCGGGGGGAAACCTTAAATGAACTGTGCCCGCAGACACGGGTTATGACTAGTCCAAAAATAAATATCCACTTTTCTTTGAAACAAAAGAAGATCCATATTCTAACCCAACAGGTCACGACTAGCAATGTTGCGCCCCTAATGGTTGGTGTTCGACAGAGATAGCAATGCTACAAGTTTGATGAACTGGGTTGTGTTGGGACACAAAATACACATAGATACAGATATATGTATTACAAACAATAAATTTGTGTTGTTTGATCGGCTATTACATCTGCGTTAAAGAGACCAAATACCCTTGGATGAGATAGCTTCTTAGATTGTGTGCTCCTCCTTCACGGATCAGACGGTGTAACTGTGGAAGTTGGCTCGATTTCGACCTTGATGAGTCATTGGTTATTCGACCGAGCTATCTTGCCGATAGAGTGCATCCGCGCTCGGATCCGACCCATCTGACTCGGCATAAGTCAGATATGTCGAATGCCGAGCTATGTGACTTCAGCGGCGTATTGGACTCTCAGTCGTGAAGGCCTGCGGCTTATATGGATTGGCAGCTCTATGATTTGACCTACCTAGTAGGTCGAACAACTTGGGTCAGCACTTCGGCTCGCTCGGTCTACATGAGGAAGCTCGGTCGTACGGAGCAGTGCCCACTTGGATGCGATGGAAGCCAATAGGGTGCAGCGCACTCCTACTAGGATTCGACTCATTAATTACGTAGAGTTGTAATTGGATATGAATTCCGTTAAAGTCGGAATTCATATCTCTTGAGGATTCATCCTCAATAATGGCACCTATTGTACCATATGGGTATATATAGATAGTTTTAGAGAAGGGTTTCGGTGGGACATCGTATGGAACACATTGGAGAGTTCTTGAGCCGCTATTTATGAGAGCCAACTTTGAGAGATATTGTTGTGAACTTTTAGAGAGATCATTGTGTGCTTCTTCTTCGATTGTGAAGAGCGAAGATTTGTATTTGTTCTTTCCGTTCGTAATAAAGCGCATTGGTGTTCCCTTGGCCGGTCGACGGCCTAACGTTTTTATCTCTCTAAGCGCTTCTCGTTTGCTTGGTTGCTTGTCTTTGTCCTTGGTCATCGACGATCATATGTATTCCGATGTGGTTTGCGTTGGCGCGCACAACATGTTGGATCTAATTAAAACATGAATTTAATGAAGAACATTTTAGACCTAAACTAAAATAGGAATTCTTTTGAATGAATAATATGTTGGCTCTACTAAAAATATGATTTTTATTTAAGATTTCATGAAATCTATACTAAAAATGAAGTCTTTAAAATGATACACAACCTTTTACAATACGATAACAACTTCGTCATGATTTCATTAACTAACCAATAATTTAACAAGATTGCAAATAAGGATGAAGAATTCAACTTGAAGATGGAGAGGGATGATGATGATGGAGATGATGAAAAGCTCCTCAAGCTCCTCATTGAAACCCTCTTCCTTTTCATTCTCCTCCTCCTTCTTCTTCTCAATGCTCAAGGCAAGGCAAGGGTAGCATAAGAAAAAAGAAAAGGAAAATGAAGGAAAAGAATAGAAAAGGTGTTATGAATCAACTAATGGGGGAGGAGCCCCTCAGACCATTATTTATAAGCAATATGAAGAGTACGAAGATAAGATACATGTGTATGTGCCTATCTCTAAGATATACCACAATCCTAACCAACTCGGGTTCATATCCATTCACAACACTCCCCCCTATTCAGCCATAGGTGTGGACCCTGCTCATGAATACTTCAGGATTCTAAGCATAGTAAGAGTCTCACATGGAGTGGATACTTCAGGATCATGAGTTGGTATCATTTCCCTCGTTAACACCTTTAGCTGTTAAAAGCCCTGTGGGAAAAATCATGGTTAAGGAAAACGAGTGCAAACACTACCTTAACTCCAAGTGATCTGTACAAGCACTCGGGCTTTCAGATCTCGTAGGCACCTCATCCCAATTTTCTGTACAAACTTCCTAAAAGTAGCAGTAGGAAGAGCTTTAGTGAACAAGTCTGCCAGGTTGTCACATGATTTTACTTGTCTGACATCGATCACGTCATCTCGTTGTAGTTCGTGCGTCCAGAAAAATTTAGTGGAATATGCTTCCTTCTGTCGCCTTTGATGTAGACACCTCGTAGCTGAGCTATGCAAGCAGCGTTGTCTTCGAACACTGAAGTAGGTTCAAGATTCCCAGGCTTTAATCTGGTCGTCACCAGGATGTGATTTACAATTGACCGTAGCCAGACACATTCTCTGCTTGCTTCATGGATGGCGAGGATTTCTGAGTGATTGGATGAGGTAGTCGTCATGGTTTGCTTAACGGATCTCCAGGAAATGGCTGTCCCACCATGTGTAAACACGTACCCAGTCTGTGACTTTGCATTGTGGGGATCAGACATGTAACCTGCAATAGCATAACCAACAAGTGCGGAGGATAATCCATTTTTGTAAAAGAGTCTCAAATCTGTAGACACTTGGAGGTAGCGTAGAAGGTGCTTTGCCCTGGTCCAATGGTGCTGCGTCGGCGCTGCACTGTATCTGATTAGTAAATTTAATGCAAACACTATATCGGAATGCGTGCAGTTGGCCAGATATAGCAGTGCTCCAATAGCACTCAGATAAGGGACTTCTGGACCAAGTATATCCTCCCACTCTTCCAGCGGCCGGAAGGGGTCTTTATGTTCATCCAGAGATCGTACCACCATATGTGTACTAAGTGGATGACATTGGTCCATATGAAATCTTTGCAACATTTTCTTCGTATATGTGGTTTGGTGTAATAGGATTCCGTCTTTTAGATGTTCAATCTGTAAGCCAAGGCAGAATTTCGTTTTGCCTTGGTCTTTCATTTCGAATTCTTTTGTCAGGCTTATAGATATCTCAACGATCTCTTCAGGAGATCTGATGAGATTCAGATCGTCTGCGTAGACTGCTATTATGATGAATCATTTGTCATTTGCTCTTATGAAGATGCAATGGCAGACTTCGTTATTATTGAATCCTTATTGTACACAGAATTCACTTAGTCTGTTATACCACATCTGTTCCGATTGTTTAAGACCGTACAATGATCTTTGGAGCGTAACAGAGTAGACGTCCCGATGTCTATCATTTAATTCAGCAGGCATTGAAAAGCCATCGGGAAGTTCCATGTATATTTCCTTGTCGAGGTTACCGTATAGATATGCAGTCACAACATCCATTAGCTGCATATTTAAACATTCTTTTGTTGTTAAGCTTATCAGGAATCGAAAAGTGATCGCATCCATGACCGGGGAGTATGTTTCCTCGTAGTCAATACCCGATCTTTTGGAAAATCATTGTGCTACAAGCCGTGCTTGTAGCGTGCGATCTCATTATTTTCATTTCCTTTTCTCACGAATACCCATATGTATCCCACACGTTTGACACCAGTAGGTGTCTGGACTATTTGCCCAAAGACTTTGCATTTCTGAAGCGAGTCCCGCTCAGCTTCTATTGCCTGAGTCCACGTTGGCCAATCATTTCTACGTTTGCATTCAGCAACGGAATGTGGATCATGATCATCGTCGCTTCCGGCGACGTGAATAGCAATGTGAAATGTGAAGTCATCTTCGACGACTGTACTCTTTCTGTCCAACACCTCCACTGTACATACATAATTTAATGATATTTCAGTTTCTCCCGGCAGTTCCTTTACAGTGGATTTCGGGAGGGGTGAGGGTATGGACATGAGCTCATTTCTCTGTGGGGGTACCGTCCTGAGGTCTCCGGATATTTTTCTTTTTCTTGGATTTTTATCCTTGGAGCCTTGTGGTCTGCCTCTTTTCTGTTGAGGTGCAGCCACTTCTGCTGCTGGTGGATTGCATCCATTCTCGAGGATGTCAATCCTAGATGGAGTATTTGCAGTGGGGATGTGTGATTTAACAATCTTCTGGTTGTCAATAAATGAGTCCGGTAATCGGTGGACAGTGTCCTGAATGTGGAGGATCTTCAAGATCTCATCTTCACATTGTTTCGTTACCAGATCATAGTGAGTCAAACTTTCTGTATCCCACGTTATGATGTGCTTCGCGCCAGATTTCTCAGTTTCTGGGCCCATTTTGGGAAAAATGGTCTCATCAAATTCACAGCTTCAAGACGTGCCTTAAAAACATCCCCCGTTTGGGGTTCTAGGTATCTTATAATTGAGGGTGAGTCAAACCCTACATAGATACATAGGCAACGTTGAGGACCCATTTTTGTCCTCTGTGGTTGTGCATTGGAGATGTAGACTGCGCAACCGAAGATTCTCAGATGAGAAATGTTCGGTGACCCTCCATATGCAAGTTGCAATGGAAAGAGACTCTGACCTCTAGATGGTCTTATTTTTATTAACGATGCATCATGCGGCATTGCATGTCTCATGCATCCACCGGCAACTGGGATTTCATTAGAAATTGACGTGCAATCCATTGGAGTCTTTTTATCAGCGACTCTGCCAACCCATTTTGGGTATGAAAATGCGGCACTGGATGTTCAATTTCTATTCCCGTTGCCTGTCAGTACTCTTGAAATGACCGGGAGGTAAATTCCCCAGCATTATCCAAACGTATTTTCTTTATATGGTTGTCTGGAAAATACGCCCGCAACTTTATAGTTTGTGCCAGTAGCTTTGGAAAAGCTAAGTTGCGGGTGGATAGTAGACATACATACGAATATTTTGAAGATGCATCAATCAGTATCATAAAGTACCGAAAGGGCCTACTAGGGGGTGGATAGGTCCACATATGTCTACGTGCAGTCTTTCGAGGAAGCTTGGAGACTCGATATCCACTTTTAGTGATGATGGCCTTGTTATTAATTTCCACTTGAAGCAGGTGATGCAAGGGAATTATCCCTTCTGAAGAATCTTCTGGTTCTTTAGGTTGTGCCCATGTGATTGTGTTAGGATGCGGTCTAGCATCACAGATCCAGAGTGGCCAAGTCTGTCATGCCAAAGTAAAAACTTGGCTGATGTCGAGCACTTCAGGTGCTCTGTCAAGTTAGCTTTATCTCTTCGAATCTTTGTATAGTAGATGCCTGATGAAAGGCTTTCAAAACTTTCACGTATGGATTTTACTCCGTTTTCTTGAGACATTACATACAATAATTCTTTTTCATTCACATTTGCTGTTTTCAAATGGAATCTGTTTAAGCGAATATCCTTGAAACTTAGTAAGTTTCGTTTGGAGTTCAGAGAGAATAGTGCATCTTTTATTTTAATTTCCGTTCCATTAGGGAGCAACAAGGTTGCATTCCTAGAACCTTCAATTATATTCGATGGCCCTGAAATAGTATTTACATGACTTTTGTATGGTATAATGCTATGAAAATAGCACTTATACTGAAGGATCATATGTGTCGAAGCACTGTCTACCAAGCAGTCATGAGAGCAATCCATCTAAAAAAGATGAATAAAACATTTGCATTTCAGGAACATAAACTTTATTTATTCGAATTCAAATTACATAATATGAAAGCTCTCATAACATGAAATATTCTAAACAATATGATAAGATAAAAGTAGAAAGCTAATCTATCAGGTCATTAGTTTCGAAGTCGTCAGCCGAAAACTTGACCGGAGCATCATATGTCACCAGGTTTGTTTCAGATTTCTTTTTCTTGTTTTCTTTATACAATTTCTGGAGATGCTGCGGAGTTCGGTACACTCTGGACCAGTGACCTTTCATACCGCAGCTATAGCACTGGTCTTCCCATTCCCTTTTGGGTGGGCGTGCATCATTCTTCTTGCTGTCATTTCTGCGACAGGTGAACTTGCGCTTTCCTTCATTTCTTCGCCGCTGGACTTGGCCACTAGCCCTTTTGTTCTGTTCCCCTTTCTGTGGTCTTTCTTTTCTTTTATTGTCTCTCTTCTTTCGAGAAGAAGAGGCATTATGAGCTTCTGTGAGGGGGCAGTGCCAGGGGGCGCATGTTGTGAGTGGCAAGGAGAAGCTCTCTGATTTGTTCGGCCACGAGTAAACATGACAACAACTCAGAATACTTGGTGAACTTTCGTTCACGGTATTGCTGCATAAGTATCGCATCTTTCTCATGGAAAGACATGTACGTCTTTTCCAGTAAGTGATCTTCTGAGACTTTTTCACCACACAACTTCAGGCGTGAGGTGATGCTAAAAAGAGTTGAGTTGTACTCAGCTATGGACTTAAAGTCCTGCAGTCTCAGGTTCTCCCACTCGTATCGTGCCCTTGGTAGTATAATATCTTTCTGATGTTTATACCTGTCTTCAAGGGTAGTCCACAGCTCAAGTAGATCTTCGATCGTAAGGTATTCAGCCTTTAGGGTCTTGTCCACATGGCGGCGAATATAGATAATGGCTTGCACCGTTTCTATATCGCTTACTTTTTCATTATTGGTCACAACATAAATAAGGGACTTAGCCCGCAGATGGAACTTCACATCGAGCTGCCAACTGAGATAGTTTCTCCCTGATGCATCCAACACTTTGAAATCGACACTTGCAATTTTAGACATTTTATATAGCAGAGCACAAATTTGCATGAATTAATAATTTAAACAATAAAGATTTTCATGCGGAGGCAATTTTAATATGAAGAGCTAATTGCGTAGATCGGCCATTCCCACATAAAAAAAGTGCAAAGTCCAGTACAATCCATATTACACAAATGAATGCTGTAAAAAGAAATTACAACTTTGAAAACCCTGTGGGTCCCATATAAGATCTTCAGCTTCAATTGTTGCCGCTGTCTCCATGGAAAGTGATCTTCGGTCTTGGACATTTACATAAATTTCTTACTACAATTTCTCTCAAAAGTAAAAGAAAAGTGCAGGAAAAAAACTGTGGGACTTAAACTGATCCAAAACCGCAATTAGCCATCCATGCAAAAAGTTGTGCTCATCAAACATTTTCAGCAGACATTTTCAGCACAGGCGTCGCATGCATTTATATTTGCAAAGATGGATAAACAATTTGATTACTTAATAATTATTGGACCACTGGGCAACGTCATACATCGTTAGGTTAGCTGACTAACGGCAGACCGGTCACAAGATCTTCCTAATTATTAAGTTTTTAAAAATATGCACAACCATACATAGTTTATCCGCAGAATAAGCCAAAATGATGCAAATCATATATTAATGATCTTACATAGGAAATCATATAATACAAGGGTTGTGCTTGTTGGGTTTATTCAAAGAGATTGAAAAGAGCCCAATATTTGACATGTTCTTCATAAAAGGAAGAAATTTTCCTTTTAAAATCATCCCCAATATATCCCCAAAAGTCCACTTATACTCTCATAATTTATCATGATTTTTCATGAATTTTTAGGCCTACAAACGCCCATTATAACCAATTTTAGCCCCAAACCCCCCTATTTTCAGCTGCTTTCTGTTTTATTCCCCCCTTTTTGATAGAAATAGCTTGCGGGCCTAAGGCACGTAGCTAGGCTGCGGGTTTCAGGCCCGCAGTCCATTTGCTAATTTTTTTGCCTGGGCTTCAGGCCCAGTGAGCAATTAGGGTTGAGGGGCGGTAGCTAGGGTAGGCCGCCGCCGCCCCTCGCTCTGCTGTCGCCGGACAGCGGTCAGGAGTAGCCCCCCCGTTTGCAGTCAGGCAGGGGGGTTTAAGCGGCGCCCCCCTTCAGGGGGGAGGGGGGTCGTACGGCGGCGCCCCCCTTCGTCGGAGGGGGGGCTTCGATTTGCGGCGGGGCCGCCCCCCTTCGGGGGGTTCCGGTTTGCGGCGGGCGCCGCCCCCATTCGGGGGGGCTGCGATGGCGCGCCGACGACGACCCCCCTCGTTGCAGGCGGGGGGGGGGTACGTGCAAGCGGGGACGGACTGGGGAGCGGCCGACGGCAAGGCCGTCGGCGGGGGTATGATAGGGGTGAAACCTTATTTTTTAATTATTTTCGTGTTTTAAAACATGTTAAAACATGATTTTTAGACGATTAGCCCAGATTCCACTTCGATCTTGTGAGATCTTTGGAAAATACCATCATACGTATGATAAAAACAACATTTTTAGCGAGTTTTACCTCTATATCCGTCCTTCGGATATAGCGACGGTTGAACGAAGCCTACACGGATGACGACGCTCGTTTGATGAAGCTTGACGCCGCGCGTGTGGATCTCCCGCCTTTCTTCGCTTTCGCAACAATCGATTTTGTGGAAATATTTGTGTAGAGGCTCGTGCTGATAACGTGTTATGAATCAACTCCTGGGGGAGGAGCCCACCAGCCCTTTATTTATAGGCAATATGGAGAGTACAAAGATAAGATACATGGTTATGGGCCTATCTCTAATATAGCCCACAATCCTAACCAACTCGGGTTCATATCCATTCACAGCAAAAAGAAATATCTTCTGAACTTCAATATATTTACCAAAAAGACGTTAAAAAGGAAATCACTCCTCAAAATATCTTCATCCTCATTCTTATTTACAAGTTAGCCATTACCATAAATTATAAGTCCTCACTCAAAATATCCACAAGTTCCATTTATTTACAGCTTTGCCATTTTCCAAACATGGAAGGTTTTTCTTCATGTCATCTTTTACATTTATTTACAAATTTACCATTTAAAATTACCCTTCATCTTTGAGTGTTACATCCGCTCACTTTGTGTTCAATTTACAAAAATGCCATTGCACAAGGTGAGTGTGAAATTACACATACACTTGGATGGTGAATTACTTACCCGTGCCATTCCTCATATGAATCATGATGGCCTTCGATACACACCCATTGGCATGTATACCAAGCGTAGAGTCCGATCTCAACATACACATATACGACCCAAAAGACTCGCACACAAAAGCAGTACACTTCTTTGTATTACACCATACGAGAAGTTACACTTTTACACCTTATACATATCATATAACCATATCTTATACATATCAAAGCACCCTTTATATTCTACTTTACATTCAAACGTGATGAATTAATTCAGTCTATCTCAGGGTGGCATTTTAGGCCCACCGGGTCGGCCCGGCCCGGGCCCGGCCATGGCCCGCCCGGGCCATGGGCCGGTCTCAAAAGAGACCCGGGCCGGGCCGGCCCGGCCTGGGTGGGCCAAATGCAGGCCCAGCCCGGCCCGTCGGCTCGGGCCCGGGTAAGCCGGGCTGGGCCAAGGAGGGCCGGGCCGGTTTTGTAAAAAAAATTAATTTTTTTTAAAAAACTTAATAAAATTAAATCAAAAATAAAAAAAAATTAGGAAAAACTTATAATCTAATATCTAAAAATCTAAAATATAGTTGTAAACACGTAAAAATTCCAAAAAAAAATATAGAACACTTCTAAAAAATCAGACATTTTAAAAACAACATATATATACCTAAAAATTAATATATACCAAAATATTTTTTTGGGTAAGTTAACAACATATATTTAATTGTATATGTTAATGTTACTAACAATACAAGGAAAAAATTAATATATACCAAAAAATTTAATCCCGAAATTCTCGAAGGTCCCGGGTTGAACCTTTAAATTTTATTAATTGAAATTTTTTTGAGGGGTGGACATACGTTGGCCAGCCTTACCCCTCATACATTGGCCAAAAAAAAGAAACTAATACATGTTATAAAATGCTAATACAAGTAAATATATCAAGTCGTTGCTTCTTCTTCTTCCTCCTCCTCTTCTTCAGAGTCTTCAGAAAGGTCGGTCTGATATTGGGTCCTCGATTCAGCCCTGAATCAATCCTTCGCACAAACCGACGCTTCTACTATATCTGGCTTCAGCCGTGACCTCTTGTTTCTAAGAACACGACAACATGCACTAAACGCAGACTCCGAAGCAATAGTGGATATGGGTACGACTAACAAATCACGAGCCATCGTGGAAAGAATTGGATAACTATTCTTATAATTATTCAACCATGACAGAACATCAAAACTCTCATTATTCAAGTCTTCTTCAGAAAATGGACAAGAACTTGACAAATACCTAGACAGTTCATTAGTCGTGTCAGATGTTCTTTGCTTCTTCTTGCCCATAAGCAGGCGGACTCTGCTTGGAGCACTTGAAGATGCTTGAACATTAGATGTGTGTGCAGAACTACCATATCGTGTCTCATATACAGTAAAAAGTGATCGTAAGCTATTCTTAAAACTAGCTCTGTGTTGTTCTGCTTCAGCTTGAAGGTTCAAGTTTTCGTAATATGTATCTAAGAAGTCGAGTACTACATCCTCCTTAAACCGGGGATCTAAAACATTCGCTATAGTGTATAGCAAAGGAACAGGATTCAAATACTTACAGAGTTTAATCTCCATCTGTTCTATCATTGCTTTAAGGTGGAGTCCTAATGGTGTCATTATCTCTATGTTTTTGTATAACTTCAGAGATCAACGCTAATTTGTCTAAGCCTGGAACTGAAGTAGAGTAGTACATACCAGAAAACTTGTTTGTTGTCGTGTAAAACATTTCAAAAAAATCATAAAGTTCATCTATAATTAGCCACTCATAATCACTAATTTCATAATCACTATCATTTGCAAGGTATGCACTTGCAAACTCACTAAGTTGGGTTCTATTCTGTCTCATACAACGTATCATTAGATACTAGGGGTGTGCGGGTCCGGGTATCCTGTTTTTTTGATGTTACCCGGACCCTACCCGGTAAGGGACCGGTTCCTAAAATTTGGACCCGGAACCTACCCAGTTGGACCCTATACCCGGACCCTACCCGGACCCTATGGTTCGGGTAGGTTCCGGGTACCCTGTAAAAAATCTATTTTGTGATGCATTACGAACAATGATTTCCAAATGATCTGTGCATGACAATTGCCTCAAATACATATGACTAAAGACTAATCTGGAAGTAAAATATTGTCTCTAGTCTCTTTCTTCAGTGATAAAGGTATACTGATCAGTCATTTCTACTAGATAAAGCTAGACATATGGAAGAATGATTCACGTTTACCTCTACTGCTCTTCTGAACGCATAAGAGAACAATATGATCTTTGATTCAAATGCATTGTTTGATGTAGTTACGCGTTGCTCAGAACTTCAGGATGCAAGTTGTACTCCCTAATATTATAAGTTCAAATTAGATACATCCAGGGTGGATCACTCTTATATATGTTGATCATTCATATTATAATATATAAAAAATTAAATAAATAAAATATCGGTTCCGGTTCTGGGTACCCGCTCCCTATAAACGGGAACCGGACCCGGACCCGATACCCGTCGGTTCCTAATTTTCCTACCCGGAACCTACCCGGAACCGATAACTATCTACCCAGAACCTACCCGTTCGGGTAGGTTCCAATCGGGTATCTGGGTACCCTGTACCCATGCACACCCCTATTAGATACGTTGAATTCCACCTATGGGGGACACTAAATTTAAATGCCCTATAAGGAAGTTGGTTACTACGACAAAACTGCATATATTCCCTCTTTTGTTTATGAATTAGTGGTAATTAAAAGCATAAGGTTTCTAGCATTTTCCAGATAAACAGAAGCAAGTTTAAGACCATCCTGAACTACTAAGTTTAAAACATGGCATGCACAACGTTGATGAAAAATTAACCCATCTAGATATGGGTTCCATTGACGTTGCAAAAAATTAATGGCTAAAGCATTATTCGAAGCATTATCAAAATTAAGTGTAAAATTTTTTTGCTCAATATCATAAGCATGACAACTATTTTGCAAAGTCTTACCAATAAATTGTCCCTTGTGTGCATGCTCTAACACCTTAAAACCAATAATTCTTTTTTGAATGATATAATCATGATCTGTAAAATGGGCCGTAAGACACATGTATGATGCACCCCATTGTGTAGTCCATATGTCAGAAGTTAATGAAATCCTACATTCTAAATTAAGAAAAATCTGATGCAAATTTGCCTGTCCTTCATGAAAAATAGTCATATAATTGTTTCTAAGGGGTTTCCTAGATAATTTTCTAAAAGCAGGGTTAAATGCATTTTGCTGTAATCGTTCTAATTCTGGGCTTTCAGCATAATTTAGAGGTAGTTCTTTGCATAACACAAATCTCGCCATCTCTTTTATCATATTTTCAACAGAATATGAGAAAGGAGTAAGAGAGGAAGATGATGAAGATAAATTTAATGTTGCTTGTCTAGCATCTTTTTTAACATGCGATTTCATGTGTCTTAGCAGATGTGAAGTGCCAGCAGTATGTGCGGCAGCAAAACTAGTTCTACATATCTTACAAAAGGCACGAATTTGTTCGATGCCATTACTATCTTTTACCATTTCACGTGTAAAGTGATCCCAAACACCGGACTTTGGTCCTTTCTTTTGGGGTTGTGAAGTAGGTGCAGGCATATGTGAAGCAGGTGCTGATGTTTGTGCCGGTGAACTTGTGTACGTGTGAGCAGCATGCGAGAAAGGTGAATGTGCAGGTGGTGGCATGACGGGGCTAGGATTATTACTAGTCCCATAGTTATCAGGTTCTTGTGTTTCAATATTTGCTATATCAGCATAGTTACCACGTAGTACATCAGCATAATATTCATAATCGACAGTATTAGTATCATCATCTATATTAAAATTCATATTTATCTTCCTAGACGGTCCTGCCATGATGATAATCTAAAATTTATACTACAGAAACCTGTTTGAGTATGCCCGGAGTTGTAGAGCCCGGTAGTAGCTAGCGACCGTCGAGGGAAGCTTGCACGGTATTAGCGAGAGACCGGACGTAGCGAATTGGAGTAGCGAGACGGTAGACGATAGTAGCGAGATTGACGATTGTAGAGACGGTAGACGATAGTAGCGAGATTGACGATTGTAGAGACGGTAGACGGTAGTCGCGAGAGTTGTAGAACACCGGGTAGAGAGGATTTTAGAGAATTAGAGTGTAGAGATTTTTTGAGCTTAGAGAGGAGTGTAGAGATTTTGTGAGTGAAGAAATAAGGGGGAGGGGGGGTTTAATAGAGATTTTTGTAGGTAAAAAAGAAAAATTAAAAAAAAATTCGTCTGGTGCCAAACGGGCAAATTTTTGCCCGTTTGGCAACGGGCATATGGCTACCCACGCAGCCGGCCCGGGCCGGGCCGGGCCGCAGCCCGGCCCCGAGGGGCTCCCCCCAGCCCGGCCCTGGGGCCGGGCCCGGGCCGCAGCCCGGCCCGGGTTTGGGCTGCCGGGCCCGGGCCGGGCCGCAGCCCGGCCCGGGTTTGGGCTGCCGGGCCCGGGCCGGGCCGACGGGCCGGCGGGCCCAGGGGCCAAAATGCCACCCTGAAGTCTATCTACATTCAAACATGATGAATTGGATGGACGGCTTGTGCTTCGGTATGCCATGTGGGGATGATGAGTCTGGATGAGTTGCATTTGAAAGAGCCAAATCATTCAGAGGGCTGCCAAGGAAAATCCCATGAGGCATGCACTTACAGAACAAATAAAACATTAACCGAGCCAAATTAGGATTAGATGCCCCGATTTGCATAATCTGACACTCAAGTTAGCTTCCAGTGACATATGCTAGCAACAAAAAAACTAAACATTAATAAATGTGTGGACCAAAACTTTGATTTTAGAAGTCGTGCCACAGCCGGGGTATTTTGGCAAACTGCAGCTGAAAGATATACCGATAATTCTACTCCAAAACTTTATGTCTATTTCGATTGTAGCGAGAATGAGCTTGGCGTCTTGAGTGGGCGGAACATGCTATAGAGATGGGTTCTAATGGGCCCAAAATATGCTTCCGTTGTCAAATGGGAAGGCTCATTAGACCATTGATTAGAATGTAAATTAACGTATTTGTAAAATGGGAAAACTGGATATGTGCCTTTTAATACAGAAAATTTCTCGTGTTGGTAGCATAAAACTGTAGATTTGACACTCGATACACTCGTTACAAATAGCTTTATTGTTCTAAATCCATTGAATTTGCAACAAATAGATGAAGAACCAATTAACGACGAATTCACACGATATTTAGTAGGTTGATGATCCATTCCGTGGAGAACACATCTGAATTTTTTTAAAAGAATAAAATTAGACACAAACAGTCGTTGATATCACTTATAAATTATTCTGTTGTGTATAAATTAATGTATCGGGTAACACTATAGACATTCAATCAGCGGGCAAACTAATTCTTTTCTCACTCTTTTCGCTGGATTCCTTGAGAGTTGGCCCCTCTTTAACTAAAACAAGTTTTGGTTCTTCCCTTGATCGACAAGGAAAGCTAGACCAAGCTTTTAAAGGACTAATTAATCTTTAGTTACATCGTTGGATCCCGAGTGCATCAAGATGTGTACATTGTCACAAGAATCTGACAAAGTTCACACACCGCTTTTTTTTTAATCATCTCGCGAATGTGTAGAAACGTATGGGAGTGAATTTCGTTGTTTTCTTCATATCCAAGGCACGTCTCTCTTCGAAGAATTAGGCACGCACACAATGCAAATTAGTTGTTTATTCCCCCATGATTAGAGAGGGTCTCTGATATATATATCATGATCTTGATCACCATGGAGAGCTTTTAAATCAAAACTTTGTTTAGAATAACCTTATATATTAATAATCTAAAATTTTAGTGGTTTTAATGTAGAAAGGATGACATCTGATCTATTAATTTAGGTGTCAAGAAACAAAAAGATGGACCTCATAATAAATACAAACACACCGAAGATTTATACTTTCCTTTTTGTTTGTATTATATAAATCCCCTTGAAAAAATAATGATTAAATACAGCCCTGGGCTGTGTATACAGCACTCCCCTTCAATGATACACGGAACAAAAAAAAAAGGTTAAAATCAAAATCAAGGAGAAAGTCAATTTTGTCCAGTTGCATTAAAAACCTCTGTAAATATTTTTGACAGCAACAAGACTACACGCTGATCTCAGCTGTTGCAACTTTACCAGCAATATTATATATATTGCCCAAACAAATCATTTATTCAATATACACAACCAACCCTTTTCCCAGCAAAGAAATTAAGAGGGAAAAAACGGAAATAAATCTCCCTCCCCTCTGTTTTATCGCAAGTGCGCTCTTTTTCCTCTCGTCTTCTTCTGTTTCTAGAGAAAGCTCGCTTGGTTTTGGAGCCAGGGATGAAGAGAAGGGGCTGGACGTTTCATGTCATTGGCCTTCTCACAGTGCAGTTTTTAATGGGTAATCTCTCTAGTTCTATAACCTCGTTTCTTATTTGACATTTTCTATTTTAGTTTCTTTGATTTCTTATATCTGGTTGTTTAAATCGTTTTGTTTGTTCAATGTTCAACATGTTTTTCGCGTCAGTGCTGTAAAAAGATGCGATGAAAACCTCATGATCAACTATGTTGAGTGAGTAAATCCATGAGCAGCATTTGTATTGTCTTGATTTCTTAGGGGCGGTGCATCAATAAGATTTCTTTTTCTGTACGTTAAGTGATGCTTCCACTAATTTTTTTTAAACAAATGCACTAGTTTTCATCTCAAAATGGTACTCATGTTCATCTATTTCAACTTCGTTATTTAAGCCATGTGGCCTTTTGAAGATCAACACCATAACCTACCGATCAGATTCTTAAGTTTTTTTAATTACATCTTACACATACAGTATGACTACTAATTGTTGCTGTCTCTTTGGTATTAATATACGCACGCCAACCTTTCTTCTAGTACTGTTTGTGAGGTTACGTCTAGTGAGTCCGTTTTTTTCGTCGTATTAACCCTAAAGATTCTGCGGTCTCAACAATCAGATTAGCAGAGAAACAAATAACAGCATGAATTCCAAATCAACAATCAGATAATCAGGACAAACAAATAACAGCATTGTTTGGAGTTTTACGGGCCAGACCTAGCGGACCCGACCCGACCCACATTCATGGGGGCTTTGACCCCGGGTGCATTCGGAAGTAATGGTGCCCACCGGAACATGATTAATGGAGGGAAAAGTGGAACGAGACAACTCTAGGTTTTTTCCATAAACCTTAGATCTACATTATGGGGTTAGTGGGATTGGAGCCCTTGAGCGCCATTGGGGGTGCTCCACCGTGATCCAACGTTAAGATTGAAGGGGTGATGTGGCACCCTGGTTTTGCTTATAAATAGGTTCACATCCCCTTCTCTTTCACACTTAGAAGCTCTTTTGAGTACAATAATGCTCCTCAGTTTCCTTCTCTTTCTCTAGTTCCATTCTCTTTCTCTTTACGAGATCTCTTTGATCATGGCGATTGTTTTGGGTTGTTTTCTCACCACGGGTTGATAGTCTGGAGGTTCGGATGTCGTCGCTGTCACGTGAGACGGAGATGACCTTTGGGGTCGATCGGCGGCGCGTTCACTCGAGCAGGAAGTGCGGATTCGTGCTTCGGTGGGCCGAGGGGTAGCCTCGACGTGACGAGCGATGGGTTGTCAAAGGGATGCTTCGACGGTGGTGACGTCTCCTTCGATCTGCAAGATGAAGAACTCGTCCGGGGGGGGGGGTCGGACCTTTGTTTCGACCGGGTCCACTCTGATGCCAAAGTCAGATCTAGTGTAAAGAATGCTCAGTGGGATCGAGCTTGGTTCACGGAGAGACCAAGCACGGATCCTCGAGCCGAGCTATGGAGGAGAAACCTTTAATGTGGAAGGTGAGAGAGAGAGAGTGTGTGGTATCTCCATTGTATACCTCCTAGATCCATCCCTTGAGATGGTGCCTCTCCCCTCTTTATATAGGTGAGTCATTCCCATGGTGTAATGGGCCATGATTGCCGTTATTGATGGGGACGTGCTAAGTGGGGAATGTTGACTTCAATAATTGCCACGTTTTATGAAGGGATGAATGCTATGAAGGTGGAGTGATGGCCATGAAGATGGAGTGATGGCCATGAAGGTGGTTGCCATAATTGACGAGTGCCCCTTAGTCTGGGGAGCTATTTCCTCCACTACGGATAGTGGGCGGTCTCTTGGGATTTCGTTTTTGGTGGAGAATCGCGACCCGCCCGTGAGGTCCTTGGGTCGGAGCCCAAGGCCGTAGTGGGTTGGTTGACTGATCGTGGTTGATTTGACTTCTATGACCCGGTCAAAATGGTTGTATCAGCGATCATGCTGTATGAAACTCGTAGAAGAGGGGTGGCGACAAAAGGACTAGGGCAAATCAGGGGCGAAAGGGAAGGAATGCAGAACTAGTGGCACTTCTGTAATTTCAGACACGAGTGAGCAAAACTGTAACTTTGGGTGTTCAGGACATGGACAGATATGTAATTATAAGGAAATCAATTTTTATATGTATGTGGATTGGTGTAATTCGGGATTAGGTGGAAGCGAAAATTGAGAGATGAATTGAGAAGAGATTAGGAGTGGGAACCTTAGATTAGTGGAAGATTTAAGCATTCCTCTTGAATTAAGGGCTAGGGGAGCGATTCTCCTCTTGGAAAATGCAAACTATCTTGCATTTCCATTCAATATCTATAAAAACTGTAGATTTCTGCCCTAAAGCATCATCTTTAGCCATAAAATCCCACATTTGCCTTTAAAAATCCCATCTTTTCCTATCTTTATCTCCAAAATCCCTAACAAATCATACCAAATTGGTATCAGAGTATAGACCTGATGGCGACAAGAAAGATGGATGCTTTGGAAGAGACTTGAAATCGAGATGGAGATTCTCAAGAGAAAGATGGAGGAACGAGATCAAGTAATTGATATTCAAAACCAATATTCAAAACCAAGTGATCGTGGCAAGATTGTCTTCGATGGAATCATGGCTGAAAGCGTCAATGGTAGCCCTAATGAAAAAAAAATTTAGAGATCAATTATCGCCCTCCACTTAAGAACGAGCCGACAAAGCCATATCTGAATGAAGAATGAAGTCAACGACGCAGACCTGGGGTAAAAGGAGACATGTTTGGACAAAGAGCAAAGGAAAAATTATCTCTTTTGAGGAGATCAATCCGAAGGACAGTCCGGCATCAGATTTGTTCAATGACGATGGCTACGACGCGAATCTAGGGCAAAAGGCGCCACTTTTGAGCAAGAAATGGTGGGAAGCCATCAACTTTGAATAACTTCAACCAAACAGTGACGGATCTCACACATGGGATGAAAGACCTGGGCGGGCTGTGCGTGGCCTATGGGTCGGCCGCCCAGCGGCCCATGACCTTGGTTGACCTTTCGGGGGGCCCACGGGCCCAGGTTTACAGGTGGAGGTCCTCTCGGGACTTGACGATAGTTTTTTTGGACAAGACGGACCTTCAGATGAGATTGACGATCACCGTGGTTTGTACCCGAGTTTCGTGAGGGTTGTGGAGGCTTTGGGTGGCCCGACGACATCGGCGGAGACCGTGATGCTTTGACTGGACCACGGAAGGCCCACAAGGAAGCAACGGCCCATGTGACAGTGGAGGGGGCCGGAGGGAGGACGTCAATAACCAATGGGAGGCGGTTGACCTTTTGGGGCAACACCAATGGCAGTGATGTTTATGGGGTTTCGACTGTGATGAAGGAGCCCGTGGTGGGTTGAAGAGGGATTACGAGATGACAATGCAACAATAGGAGTCCAGTATGGAGAATTTGGATGCCCCCAGCTACTCAACATAATACATATCAGCAGTTCCATTATGTGTAGTCCAGTTGGGGAGCAGAACAAGGCCACATTGGTGTAGACAACAAGATTCGAAAGGTGAACATGTCTGTCTTTGATAGGGAGGACCTTTATGGATGGGTCTACTAGGTAGATATATACTTTATCGTGAACCGTTTGATGTAGGAGAGAAGCTGATGGTAGCATGTATCTGTTTGGAGGAAAAGGCTCTGGCATGGTTTCTGTGGAGGATGCAGATACATCATGTACGCTCATGGGAGGAATTCAAGGGCTGCGCTTGTTGAATCGGTTTTGAGATATTCACAGGGAGATTTATACCAACGGCCACTTGCCCTTAAAGGAGGGCCATGTCAGAGACTATAAGGAGAGGTTCGAGATGTTCTCGGGCCAGTTATATGGATTACTGAAGCGGTGTTAGAGGAAAATTTCACGAAGAGATTTAAGGCGAGCATCAGAGCCGAGCTACGTATACTGAGACCAAGGGGCTTGGAGAGGCGATGGAACCGGCTCAAATGGTGGAATACATGAACATTGCAGAGCTGTCTGTCAGGGAAGTGATGCGTGTGGTCACATCCCGCATAATATTAAAATAAAGATACAAAAGTCTCAGACGAGTCCGGAGAAGAACAAGCCTCAGCCTGACAATAGGTTCAACTGTCTCACAGAAGCTGAGATCCAGAATAAGCACAAACAAGGATTATGTTTCTGCCGTGATAAGAGGTTCGGGTCAGGACATCATTGTCGTGATCATGATCTTCAAGTGTTCATGGTCGAAGATGAAGAGGGCGAGGACGTATCAGCTGAAGAGGAAGAACTATGAGGGGGAGCACTCTCATTTGGAGTTGAGTGTCCCATGGACTTCATGACACCATCTTGAGGACAATATGGTTTTTGGAAGTAGAGTAATGTTAGACTTGTAGTAGAGGAATGTCGGCAAAAGGGCTAGGGTGAAAAAGCGACAAATTAGCGGCAAGAGCATGTTGGATGAATCAGTGATAGTTTTGCAATCCTGTACATGGATAGTTATGTAATTATAAGGAAATCAGTCTTTATATGTATGCTGGGATGTGATAATTAGAGATTTGGCGGAAATTGAGACAAGAATTGAGAAGAGATTATGAGTAAAAAAACCCTATATTATTGATAGAGTTAAGATTCCTATCGAATTAATGGGTAGGAGAGCGGTCCTTCTCTCGAAAGCGGCTAACTATCTTGTATTTCCGGTCAATATCAATAAAACTCTAGATTTCTTCCTCAAAATCCTATATTTAGACATAAAAATCCCACCTTTGCCAAAAAATCACATCCTTTTGTTTTCGTGTGTTTTCTCACCATCGATGCTGTTGGATGATTCTCGATGACGGTAAGGTTGTAGTAGCTTACGTGGGATTATGTTGGCGGCTGATTAGGCACTTGACGAGCTGATGTGTGGTGACATGTTTAAATTGTAGAATACTACATTAGTCCAAGGGCACTCTTTGTAAAGACCATTTTCAATTGAATAAAATGATATCTTATCTTCCACTTAGGAGTTTTGAGCGCAGACACATTTATTATTAAGTAAAATAAAAAAGGTATGCTAAGGAGTTTTGAGCGCAGACACATTTATTATTAAGTAAAATAAAAAAGGTATGCCAAGGAGTTTTGAGCGCAGACACATTTATTATTAAGTAAAATAAAAAAGGTATGCCAAGCAAGTCTAACTCACTCAATTATATGAGTAGTCATCTTTTTGACGTTCAATGAGTATAAATGATGATATGTACCACGTATTTTAGCTTCTTTATCGTTGAGAAGATGGTAAAGTTGGTTGTGCATGCATTGCTTTGATATGAGGAATGATATCCTTACATCTCTAATAAACCATAAGTCGCAAGAACTAGATCGGTACAGGTGTCCACATCCGTTTGACTTTAAGTTGAATCGTGTGCCCACTTATTCTGAAAAGAAAGACAGATATAAATTGGGATGCGGGCCACTTGTAAGTGGCGACTGTCCCACTAGATTGTGGCGGCATTAATTGCGTAGAGCGATAATTGGATTGGATGCCGTAATTGTCGGGATCCGTATCCGTTTGGAGAACATAGCCAATGATGACGCCTATTGTAACCTAGGGTTATAAATAGGGAGTTTTAGGTTAGGGTTTCGTGTGGAACACATTGTATCATTTGATAGAGCTGCCATTGGTGAGAGCCAACTTTGAAATATTGTATTGTGAGCTTTTTGGAGAGATCGTGTGTGTTTGTTCTTCGTTGGACGAAGAGAAGATTTGTATTGTTCTCTTCTTTCGTAATAAAGCTCATCGGTGTTCCTCCTTGGCCGTCCACGGCCTAAAAGCAATCTTGTTCGTGCTCAATTTGTTCGTTGATGTTCTTTCGTCCTCGGTCTCTACGATCATGCGTCTTCCGTTGTGTTTGTGTTGGCAGAGCGAGGCTCCGTTGCACAACAGAATTGATAGAGGTTTCTAAACACCAAAGGTTATTTTTGAGCCGGTGTAGTGGCCTGAATGAAAATATAGACAAAAAGTTTCGAGTTGTTTTAATAAGTTCAATTCAAACCACAAACATTGATACACACGAAGTAGGAGTGGAGGAAAGAGGCAAACAAACGAACCACACACCGTTGTATTCAAAGCTGGTAAAATATACTCTTAGACTCCGAAATATATTTCGCACTCATATGTTCATTGGAACCTTGAGGAAAAGTCGTGGAAATATACTTGTGCATGTACATAATCATATCCTTGTATATTTACAAGGGATTAGTGTGGAGTTGACTGATTACCCTTCTCTACTCATGTATGATATCCTTATTTCCCGTTGGCTAGTCATTTCTCTTGATATCTAATCATCCTTCTCATATATGGTGTCTTTTGGCAAACATTCCTACATAAATACCTCAGTTTGCGCCATGGGGGAAGTAGTCAGTCAGAAGTCAGAGTCAACGATCCCAATCACGACCAACTCTCCTCCAGAGGGAAACACAACGTTCCTTGATGGAACAACCTGGTGCATTGCCCTGCCCGGCGTTTCTCAGGCTGACCTTCAGAATGCCCTGGACTGGGCGTGCGGCCTTGGTGCGGCCGATTGCTCTCCTGTCCGGCCCGGCGGGCCATGCTACGAGCCTGACACGCTGCTCTCGCATGCCTCGTATGCTTTCAACAACTACTATCAGCAGAACGGCAACTCTGATATAGCGTGCAACTTTGGAGGGACTGCAACCGTCACCAAGAGGAATCCAAGTAATTTCTCGTGAGCTCCGATGATACCCTTCCAATTAAATAACTTTCCTTTGTTGATGAATTAGGCGTTTTTTGCTTTGCCGCAGGTTATGGACCATGCACGTATCTGTCTTCGCAGTAAGTGTTACATAATTCAGTAGCTATTGCCTTCAAATTTAGCGGTTGGGTGTGTTGGTAGATTATGAACATATTGTTTGCTGATGCACTAAGCGATCGCTACACAAGAAATGTTTTGGATTCAAATGGTCATACGATATGGTGACCCTTATCAAATGGTCTGCTTGGTGATCCATCAGGATCTGCAACATGAGCATCGACCTAAATTTTCAGAACCTTTGGTTCTGTAACTTTGCTAAGAGCAGCGCGTGCCACAATTTTTATTTTTCTTCCTCTGACCGACTTCTTCGTTCTCCTTCCAGGCAATCATCTGCATCGTTAGTGCTGCATCGTAGAAGCTTGGCGTTGAAACTTTTATGGATATTTCTGCTGCTTTACTTGGCTCTCATTTGATTACCGCTGCCATTGGGAATGCTGGAAGAATGTTGCTGACCATTTTGAGTGCTTTAGTGATTTTCCTGGTCATGGAGAACTGATGCGTTTTGCTTCCTAACCGATGCTCGGACTTGGCCAAGATGTAGGAAGTGTCAAACTATCTCAAGTTTAAAACCAAATGGATCCATATCTTGTGTCAGAGAAAAATCTTCTTCCATTTTGTGGATATAATTGATTTACTTGTTGACATACCGAAAGCTATACAGAAAGTTTCATCAGATTTACAGCCTGCATGAATGTCTCGGCATGTCTGAATGTATACTGTACAATCTAACCCGTGATGCATCAGATTTATATGAGGGGGTCTTATCTCTCTCAAAACACATGCCATTAAAGTCATCTGATAGAAAGACCTGGAGATTTTATCACTGTTACCTTGTGAGCAACATATCAATGATCCAGTCTTGAGATATTGTTTACTGTTAAAAGGGAGATTTGCTTTGTTTAGCTATATCAATCTCTTAGGCATGATCTTCAACAAAAGTACCATTGGTAGGAAGGAAATCTCAAGTTTATCATTGATAAGAATATATAAACACTTGCGATCGATTTCAGAGCATAAGATTTAGGCTAACTAATTGAT
Organism: Scilla litardierei; assembly: GCA_030789695.1. Classification (NCBI taxonomy): domain Eukaryota; kingdom Viridiplantae; phylum Streptophyta; class Magnoliopsida; order Asparagales; family Asparagaceae; genus Scilla; species Scilla litardierei. Next base: position 162,570,213 of record CM061139.1, read on the forward strand.
GTGTTTTTTGTATCTCCTTCAAATTGATTTTATTATTGTTGGATCTACTTTTTTATTAAAAAAGATAATGATCTAAATTCATGGTTGTCATGATTATTTGGCTCTAAAACGATTAAGATTGTAAACCTTAAATATTATCTTATCTTCTATGACCAATGTAATACTAAGCATTCTTGAACTATTCTATTAGCAAAAATTAACACTCTAATGGTAACAATGTGGATGCCGCTTCCATTGGGGGCCACCGACAGTAGGGGCCGGTTGAGCTCGACAGATGGGACCAACCATGAATTCACATGCGTCCTCATGAGCGTCCTTAGATTTGGAGGACTGCTTGACCAAATCCCGACAACACTTTACAACCTCCACGAGGTCGGGTCCTTTAGCAGCACAGCTCTATCAGGACGAACACCACGAGATCAGCTCCTTAACTGTGGCCCTCGATAATGACAACCTCGGCACCCGAGGTCGACTCCTTACCTGCAGTCTCCTACAAAGACGACCTCAACACCCAAAGCCGCACCCTTCAGCTTTATGATCTGGACGCTTGCCGGCGTGGTAGGCTCAGCCCGCACTATCAAAGCAACACGATCTCAGCCTAGCTGGCCGCCCTCTCTCCAGGCTATTACCAACAGAATGACATTTATGTCCATTTAAGGTGTGTGGAACAGCTGCTTGTATCTGGATGACAGCATAAAAATAACTTTTACACACGTGAGCCAAAACTCTAGTAAAAAGAACGAGTCTATCCATATATGATCTTGATTGGATTGGCCGAGTGGGAAGTGCATTCATATCCCCCAGAGAGGAGATGGATCGAGGAACGATGCCTACATCGCTTAATTCATTCGACTAACTTGATATACGGGTGTAGATCAAGGTGTCCAAACGGCCCGAAAGCCCGCGGCCCGGCCTGGGTCCGGTAGAGTTGACCGGGCCCGGCCCGGCCCAAAGGCCGGGCCGGGCTTCCGGGAGGAGGGGCGGCCCGACGGGCCGGCCCGGCCCGGCCTCTTTCATTGTTTTTCCCCCTACTAATATATTTACTACCTAATTTTTTTTTCCACAAATGGGTTACTTAATTTGCTCCCTACTTAATTTTGTTTCATAAATGGGCTCCTTAATTTCTTAAAGTTTTCCCATATATAATAGTTCTTCCTTAATTTACTCCTTAATTTGTTCCTCATTAATTGTTTTACTCATTAATCTTCTTCTTATTTTGTCCGACCTTTATAAAATAGTATGTTTACTATCTTTTAAAAAATTTATACTTGTTATGAACGAGAAACAGATTTGGAGAAGGGTTGAGGCTAGGAAACCCCTAACCTCCTTTATATAGTATTCATAATTGGTACTCATGTGGGTGGATACCCAATAGGCCCAATGTGTCCTATTCATAACACTTCCCCTTATCCAACCAACGTGGTATACTCGACTTTATGAATACTGAATGATTCATTAGTACTACTGAGTATCTTAAATGGTGGATACTTCTGGATCCAAGTTAAGGGTAACTGCATCGTTAAAAACCCTTAGCTATGGAAAACCCTGTGGGAAAAACCGATAGCGAAGGGAAAAGAGTACAGCACTCCATAACTTCCCCTGATTTGGGGATGTGTCGAGGGGTGGATACTTCTGGATCCAGGGTCAATGTGGTTGCCTCATTAAAACCTTGACTATGGAAAACCCGGTGGGAAAAACCACTAGCCAAGGAAAAAGAGTACAACTTTACAGTTGACTCCCCCTAATCTGATCAAGCTTCAGCCTTGCAGATCTCCTATATATCTATACATTTATCTCCTATGTGTCTATACATCCATCTCATCTGCAACATTCCGAAAGCAAAAGTAAAGTACAAGCATCACTCATCTATACAAGTTTCACTCATATAAGGCATTAGCAGAAACTAAAGGAGTGCCAGCAAACTTGGTAGATAGCTCCACGTCTCAATCGTCATTGTCTGCGAGGTACTTCAGGACCTGGTATTGTATGTTCTTGAGCTGCTCCTTGGGTGATGAGCTTCTCGGGATGGTGGAAGGATGTAGACTTGGAAGGATTCTGTGTAGATCTTCAGGGGGTGGACGTCCCGTTTATGCCATTCATCGCGATGATCTGTAACCTGCATATGCAAATACATTTAACATAGAGGATTTTTCCTCGACCCTTGGAGATAGCGCAGAAGCTACATATCTCTGGTCCAGTGGCGCGCTGGGGGCACTGCACTGTACCTGGCTAATAGCTATACTGCTAACGCTCAAAAGAGACGCATGCAGTTGGCCAGGTAGAAGAGTGTTTCAAAGACACTTAAGGTACTTCTGGACTATATATATTCTTCCCCTCTTCCAGCTAACGGAAAGGGGTCTTTTAATGTATATCCATACAACCAAATAGGTGTATTTGGTGGAGAATGAAATTAATGTTTCTTCATCAATCAACATTGTATGAAGTTTACATCTTCGGGGTGATTAATTAACGTCATCTTCAGGATGATAGTTCATTTCCAGGATAATAGTTCATCTTTGGGATGATTGTTCATCTTCAGGATGATTAATGTTCTGTAAGCCTAGAATTTATGCCTAGCTAGGGCTTTCATATCATATCATATCTGATAGATAGGCTTTAACAGATATTTCGGTAATTTCTCTTCAGGAGATCCTATAATATTTTGAGTTATTAAAATAATCTCAATTCTTTTAATTTGCTCTCTTAAGAACAATACTGTTTTTAAGAGGTGCAAACAACAACCTTTTAGTATGAGTTCTTTAAGGATCTTTGTCTAGGTTGTCTTTCCTTTAATCATATTATTAATATGTGTCCCAAAAAGAAAGGAAAGTAAAAAAAATTGTACATGCAGTTGAAGAAATTTTATATCGGTGATGTTGTCACATCCAATAGCAACATCAACCAAAAATTCACTCTTTTTGCCATTCGTTGGGTTACGCCTTGACATAAACCAGTCGATGCATCAGATTCATCTTGTAAGTGAGTTCAGCGCATCTTACTTGATTACTTACTGGTTTGAGCGATTTATACCTCTAAAAACTATAGCAAATTAAAATGCTTATAGCTAACGATTTTATTTTAATTCTCCTTCAATACTCAGTTATCCCACAGGATTTGATATCATTTTTGATACCAGGACTTCAGGTCCAACACCTCATATTTCATAAGTGAGTCCAGCTCACCTTATTATTGCCTCATTCCACATTATTATAATTTGGCCAAATCTCTATCTTTGCTTCAGGCAAAGCAGAGTTGTGGAAACGATATTTTATATTTAACTGGCAAAATGAAATATGAGAGAATTTGTCAACAAAATGTGTTCTTTCTTGTCCAAATCTCACCCCGTACGTACTATAATCATTTGATTTCTCCCAGAGGTGTCTCCTTCACGACGCGTTAAAGAAGTGAAGGTTCTGGGACGTGTAAAGAATATGGAGAGATCCAGAATTGGTCCTTAGCAACCAAGTTGCAATAAGGTTCTGGATTTGAGCTCACTTTCATGTGGTGGTATTGTTTTTTCGGTCTCCAGGAGTAGATCTCTCTTTTTGGAGCCTAGTGGTATGTCCTCTCATTCATTGAGGATATCCACTTCTGCTACTGGTGGATTGCATCCAATATATTTGGTATGTCAATCCTAGCTGGATTTTTAGTAGCAGGGATGTGAAAATTTTGACAATATCTATATTGTCAGTAACTATGTCTGATAACTGTTTTAACAGTTTCATAAGTGTGGATCTTCACGATCTCATCACAATTCATGATAACCAGATCATAGGTATTAATGATTTAAATGGTCATTTGAGCTTCAGGCTCACGGATGATTGTAGTATTTCTGTTGAAGCTGATGCTGGGACATTAAAGTTGTGAGGGATCTTCAGGATCTCATCAAATCTTTAAAATAGGGTCATCAATGCACGTCTTAGGAGAAGTGAATTTAAATGCTTCCCCTGTTCAGAGTGCTCAGACTCTATTTATCTGGGATATTTACTTCCGATAAATAGTTCTGCATTTTGATGGTCTATAGTGGTAATATGGGGGTGTCTACTCATCATGGCACAATCTATAAGATGTGCTCTAAACGCTTCCCCCGTCAGGGGTTCTCGGAAACTGTTTATATGAGGTGATCAGACTCATATAAATAGGTTCTAAGGATGCGTTTTGATGGTTTGCAATGTAATTGCATGTTCCCATGTGGTCACCTACAACTGGATTTTTAATGGATAAGAAATCCATTTAAATCATTTTAATGATTTATCTTACCCATATTTGCGTGTGAACACAAGCTTCAGGGTGTTCGTTATTTTTCCAGTTGTAAAACATTTAAATTTCCCAGTGTTATCCAAAGTTACCACCATTTTATAAAAGAATGTGGTTGGATAATGACCATTTATTTAGAGGATATATTGATGAGTACACCAAAGGGTACATCATCAGTCCTATTAAGGGAGTGGACGAAGCCTATTTATATCCCTTAAATACTCTCAAGAGACCTAAAGGTCTTCATTATCTTTAATGATGATAGTATATCATCTTAAATTCATTTGAGGAAGTGGGGAGAGTCAATGTCCATGTGAATGGAGATGATCTCATTATCTTTTTTTCCCTTTTGAATAGGACAATGAAAGTTTCACCCTTTTTGAAGAATCTTCGGGTTCGTCTGGTTGATGATGTCTTGCATCATCAATCCAGGGTGATATCGATCCAAAATTTAGTCGATTCTGGACACTTCTGGTGTTCCAAAATAATTCCTCTTTTGAATTTATGTGGCACTTTTGAAAAGTCCATTAAAATGCTCAAGTTAATTTTGTCCGGTAATAGTTGAATTGTGTTCAAACTGTGAAAGATTACATCTTCACTTTGACTATTGTGCGGATCATTTTGGGACAAAGCTTCAGGCTTCATTTATTTCTTGAGTCATAAGGGATTTCGTTTTGACGAATATCCTTTTTGAAACTGTATAAGTTTCAGAGAGTATATGGCATCCTCATTTTATTTTTTAGGGGTATTCAAGATAGCAAAACATACGCAGTAAAATAATGTATTAAAACTACAAGGGAATAATACCGATGATAAGTCAACAAGTGACATAGTGTGATGTGTGCTCTTGAAAACATACAACAATAATTATGCTCATTAAGACTTATGTTATGACAACAGATTATTTTTGATTTCAAAGTTTATTTGTCCTCGGGGAGTAGCAAAATATACATAAGGTCAATTAGACTTTCGTCGTTTTGACTAGATATGTATGTATTTTTATATGGCATAAGTTAATGCACATTCATGTTTGCAAAAACATTATGGCTCTTATCAGAACTTCTGGTCTGATTTTGGCTTGCCATTGCTTACTCCATGTCGAGGTATATCGTATCTTCCCTTTCCCATTCAATCCAAGACTTCCCCTGTTTTGAGTTTTCCTTATTTTTATTTTAGGTCATGTTTGATCCTGAACTTCCCCTGATTTCAATATTCCTTATTTATAAAGGACAATGAAAATTAGTCTTGCTAAGGAGACATAAGCAGGGGTTTGAGCAAATTATTTATACTTCCACTTTTCTAATTAATAAGAGACTTTTAAAAAGTCTATTTGAATGCTCGAGTATAGCTTCAGGCCTTTTACTTGAGTCGTTCAAATTTTATGTGGATAGTTTACCATGCTCAGAGGGGAACAAATACGTGGGTGCGTAATATATTTCTCACTTATTCATTAAGCCACGACTTCAGGCGTATGCTTATATTCAAGGCTAGAAAAAATCTTTCCTTGTAAAAATAAAGGAGAGTACTCTTTTAAAGAGTTTAGCGGTATTATGGAAAACTTCTGGTGTCCATATTGGATTATATAGATCATAGATCTTATATATCTGTTTACCGCAAAGTGTGCATCTTTTATAAAGATAGCAATTATAATTTTCGCATAAACCATCGTATTTATTTTATTAGGGAGAGAGAGTGTTGACTTTTGATTTGATTTTGAACTTCAGGTTCATTTTGTCAAAGTGGATATGATATTAAACTTTTTGAAATCATTATTGTCTTATTGTCATAAATATCGTCATATCATGAGCCCATCATACATATAATGTAAAGCTTGTAAACTAAAGATTCTGTTCAATTAAACTGAATTGAAACAAGTATGATGTGTACACAAGCTATTTATATGCTGCATGCATTTAAATAATCTTATCGCAGATATATAGTCTAGCTATAGGCGTTAAACTATATCAAAGTGATTTTGGCATGCTTTTTGACAGTTTCATTGTAACATTAACATGGTATTAAAATAATTAACATCCACGCAATTAATGCATAAGCAATGAAAACGAAAATGACTTAGGACTATGGGGATCAGCCAGCCGACACCGAAATAAAAAGAAGTACAGTCCGAAGTTACATCAAAAATAGCATGAAAGAATAAAATACAACTCGGGAACTTCAGAGAGAAGCCCCTATCTTCATTGTGCGTGCGCCTTCAGCTCCTTTTTGGTGTCCTTCGGTCTTCTTTTTACATTTATATCATCACTTACAAATTTCACTCAGAAAAAAGAAAAATTGCAGGAAATTAAAAGGTGTCGGAAACCTGGCTGATCCCTAAAAACATAGCCTAATTTGCACATCCACGCAGATAATATATTGGAAACATACAACCACACAGATAATCAATCACAGGCATGTAAAGATTAATTTAAATAATCTAAATTGTGACGTGCAAAAATTTATTTTGAAAAACTTTTACCTTTGATCCATATTTTAATGTTTTGTTTACTGCTTTAAAACCCTTTAAATTTTCTTTTAATTATTTTGGGCTTTTTAGGGCCAAAAATAAAAGAAGAAAAATTATTTATGTAAATGGGCTAATTTTCTGGCCTTTTGGGCCATGAAAACAACCCATTAGGGTTAATTTGGGCCTCCCCCGAAAAATTGGCCAGTTTAGGGTTAGGGTTTCGGAAAACCCTAGGGGGCCCGCGTCGTGTCGCCGCGACGGCTGGCCGCGCAGAACGCGGCAGTCGTGGCGGCGGCGGGCCGCGGCCTGCAGGCCACGGCACGGGGCCGCGGCTTCAGGTCGCGGCCGCCGCGGCTGCTGGCCGCGACGTTTATTTGCCGCCGGCGGCGCTTGTGAGGCGCCGCCGTTTCGCCTTACGACGTGCGGAGATTTTGGATCAAAGGGGGGTAAAAACCGGATTTTTCAAGGATTTAGATCGCTAAAAACAGATTTTTATTGTTTTTAGGCATGCGGATCTAAAAAAATGTGATTTTTACCGTGTTTTTAAACTTTTTGATCCTAAAAACATGCAGATCTAACGTGAAAAGCAAGTTAGATCTAAAAAGTTTTGATTTTTATCTCTAGATTCGACAAAGGAATCTAGTCGAAGGTTGGTGAAGGATGCCCTTTTCGCCCCCGTTGAGAAGATTACGATCTTCTTGAATCTGAGCGATTGATGGATCTCCTTCACCGCGAGTCGCCGTCTCCTCCTACGAGCGTGATCGTGCTGATAACGTGTTATGAACGAGAAACAGATTTGGAGAAGTGTTGAGGCTAGGAAACCCCTGGCCTCCTTTATATAGTATTCATAATGGGTACTCATGTGGGTGGATACCCAATAGGCCCAATGGGTCCTATTCATAACAATACTAGGTATAAATATTATTTTTCATTTTACTAAAATTTTCTAAAGAATTTTTAATATTTTTTAATATATATATATATATATATTTAATTAATATAATAGGGCCGGCCCGGCCCGGCCCGGATAAGCCCGGGCCCGGGCTTGGCCGGGCCACGGGCCGGGCTTCCGGCCCCCGGACAGATTCCGGGCCGGGCCGGCCCGGCACGTGGCCCGGTCAAGGCCCGGTCGGGCCCGGGCCGGCCCGATGGACACCTTGAGGTATAGATCAGCCTTGCATACTCATGATTTGGTGCCTAGCCCACTAGTGAGGCGGGACAGGAGTCCGGGTCAACAATTAAAAAAAGGGTTTTTAAGATATATGTCCCCCAAAAAATGGGTTATTTTAAAAGAGTCCCCCATTTAATGGCTTTTACCATTTGGTCCCCTAATTTAACTAAATGACTATAAAAGAGTCACTAATTTTTAAAAAAAACCCATTTTGCCCCTCTACCTCTCCTTCTTCCCCGCCCTCGACGGCCGTCTCGTTACCCACCCCGACGGCTCCATCTTCATCTCATGCAACGACGCCGGCACCGAGTTCACCCACGCCGTCTCCCCATCCATCTCCATCTCACTTCTACTCCTCGACTCCGCCGACGTCCCCCAGCTCTGCCGCAGCGGCGCCCCCATGACGGTCGGCAAGCTCTCCCGCTCCCCCGACTTCCACCGCAACTTCTTCGCCCCCCCTAAGGGAGAGGATCTTCCATTTCAGCCGGGACTCGATCCTCCTCCTGAAATCGAGGGCCAATTTCAATTTCAAGGCCAAGAAATCCTCCGTCGCCGCCGAGATCTTCGGGAAGCAAATCCACGACACGAAGAGGGGGCAGCCCCCTCTTCTCCAGCCCGGGGGGGGGGGGGGGGGGGGGGGCTGCCCCCTCTTTTCACGGAAATTTGAGAACCATGATAGGGTTCTTCGGCGAAAGTTCTCCGGCGAAGGGGGGCGCAACCCATCGGAGGAGGAAGAGGGAGAGATGGAGGGGCAAAATAGGGTTTTTTAAAAAATTAGGGACTCTTTTGTAGTGATTTAGTTAAATTAGGGGACCAAATGGTAAAAGCCATTAAATGAGGGACTCTTTTAAAATAAACCATTTATTGGGGACCTCTATATAAAAAACACTTCAAAAAAAGGTCTATCCAAAATCCAAAATTGTAGCAACGGTAGTATAATAATTGGTTGTGAGCTAGATCTTAGCGGGTTGACATATCATAAACATTGCCGGCCCAGTGGGCCTTACATTACAAAAATCGGTCTAGTTACGCCCAAGTTCGTTGTTCGTGTTTTAATTTACCGAACTACCCTTTGCATCTCGTTCCAGAAACCCTAATCCTCCCATATAAATATTGCCGCACCCGAACACAGAAAGCCACAATTCAATCTTACCCCCAATTCCACCCTGGTTTTAAATTTCAATTCATAATTGTTTTCTGTTTTATATCGTATTTGCATTATTATTTGGAGCGTGATGATATTATTTGCCGCCTTGGTCTTAGATCTGTTCATCTCGACGAGCAGACGCTGGTGACTGGCTTCTTATTTTTCATCAAATTCTATTTTCCAAAAAATTTCACTCTCATGAAGTTTCTGTTTTTGATCTGATCATATGGTTCAATTTTTATTTCTAAATCTCATTTATATTTCTTATGGATCCAATAGTTGGAGCGTGATGATAAGTTATGCCGCCCCAGTCTTACGATCTGTTCATTGAAGCAGGCGATGGTGACTGGTTTTTAATTCTTTATCTGATTCCTTGGATTATAGAAATTATCAATTTCGATCTTTTAATTATTTTTATTATTTATTATTCTTTGTATTCTTTCATATGAATGAACTGAGAGGGGATGCGTGATGATGTCAAATCCATACACGTTTTCTGTAATTCAGATGATGAATTATTTAAATCATGCACTACCATCTGATCTCCCTTTTTTAATATTTTAATATTTTGTTTTTTATTACTTAATGTTCAGATCTGTAGCGGCAATCTGTGATGTAATTGCTCTATAGTTGCTGATAATCAGATGATTATTTAAGCAAATTAATCACCATCTTTCGGCTGAGATTGCACTAATTTCATTTCTCATTTGTTTTAGTTTTCAAATTATTTAGAAGAAAATGCCATGAGGTATCTGATGCTCAGTCCGTCAAATTAAATGGCTGTTGTGTCTCGTTTGATTGGCAGAAAATGAAGCTGAACAGGCCTTGCGACACTGGTTGCTCTCTCCATGGGCTTCCTGTTACTTTTTTCCTGCTCATATTTTTGATCTTAAAAGTTAAAACCATTGATTCTTACTTTTTGATCTTTTAATTATTCTTAATATTGTAACTTAGTTATATAATGTGAACGACAAATTTTTGAGAAAAAACTTAAAAATAATAAGAAAAATAGAGCAAATGATAAAATGATTAGCAAAATAGTGTTACTTTTGGTCCCACCAGTCCCCAAAAGTTGTGCACCGAAGTTAATTAAGTGCACTTTCTTTTGTAAGAAAGTATAATTGGGGAAAGTTGAGAAGTGTGGATTATGATGAGAGAGAAATTTGGTGTAGTGTGTTCTTTTGTTGGAAAATGAAGTTGGATTGTGGAGTTGGAAAGTTGAGCTGGGGTCCATTCCGTGTTGTGTGTTCTTTTGGTTGAAGAAAGTTGGTTGAAAAAAGTGATGTGGGGTCCATCCATATTTAATTTGTTTTATTTATACCTAAACTAAACAATTAAAACTAAACGAATTAATTAATATAACTATTTATTTATACTAATTATAATTTAATGGGCATGAAATTTGTACTCTTCCTTTAAATAGGAAGGGCCCCACACGAATCATTCATTGTGCTGCAGCGAAAGGCAAAAAAAACACCAACGGGCTTTTTGATTGGGTGCGAGTGATGGACCCACCAACGCTTGGGAATCGCGTGTAATCTACGCAATTCGCGGAGAGAACGAAAATGGGATTGAGATTCTCATTTTTCCCTCCAAATTGGACTTTCCAAACAAAAAAAATTAGGCCAAAAGAAAAGTCCAACAAAAAAAAAATTAGGCCAAAAGAACACTACGTGAAAAAGTGCTGGTGGAATCCAAGTGCCAGAGAGGGAACAGACTAACAGTGCCAAAATTGCAAAAACTCCCCAACATTCCGCGTAAAGAACACGCCCTATTTTGTAAGAAAGTATATGAGAGAAAGTGAAAAAATCACTATTCAATGTACTGTTTATTGGATTCCTGTCTCACTTTCCGTTTGTGCGTTTTTTTGTGTATTGAGTTTTCTTGAAAAAAAAAGCTGATGTGGCGGGGAAATTGGGATTCCATGTAGGTGTTTTGGAGTTAGGATGAAAAGTTAGGATTACACAAGAATCCTAGTTTTAGTGGGACCCTCAAGGTGTGTGTTCACATCGGATGAGAATATTGGGGTTATCACACCCCAAAATCAAATGTTAAAAAATAACTTACAATTAATTTAGGCCGGAGGTAATCTTACCTAGGATCAACACACCCCAAAATCCAACTTTCCACCTCTAACTTTCTTCATCCAAAAGAACACACAACACGGAGTGGGGCTCATCTCAACTTTCCAACTCCACAATTCAACCCCACTTTCTAACAAAAAAACACACTACACCAAATTTCTCTCTCATCAGATTTCATATTTCTCAACTTTCCAACTTTATACTTTTCTACAAAAGAACAGGTAGGTCCTAGGTGGGCTTTGATTCAATTTGGTTTGGGATGTCAATCACAACCAACTCTTTGGTTCTGTAGAATTTGGCTCATTTTGTATTGGCCTAGGCCTGTCATTGGTCTATGTTACATTTAGATTATTTGTGTACTTTATATAGCTAAGACATGATGGTATGACCATTTGTTTAGTGCATGTTTTTTTTTTGTTGAGTATGTTTTTGTGGAAAGTTTAGTGGTTCTTGAATATTGATCCTGAGTAAAGTTTGATTTTGTGTTTTTTGTTAGAAAGTTGTTGAGAAGTTGTTTTGAGAAAATTTTATGGGTCCAATAAATTTTTATGTGTTTTTTGTTTGGAATATTGGCTAAAAAGTATGGAAAATTCTATGTGAGGCTCACTAATTATCAAACCAATATATTTACTTATAATTATTAAACTAACTATTTAATAGTTAACTATTAATTAACCTGCTAACTAATTAATTAAATATTATTTATTATTTAATTAATTATTAATTACTAGCTAATTAACTAATTGATTAACTCTTATCTACTAATTAATTAGCTAATTAAGTACTTATTAAATCGTAATATTGTTCATTAAGGATTGCACTGTGTTTTGTCAGCGACAAAGAAATGCACAGTGCTCTGAATGAATATTCAAAAAAGCAATTTGTTGAGAAAATGGGGGAGAGAGAGAAGTTGGGCCTGCATTTTTAGGTTCTTGGTTTTAATCCGTGCTTTTTGCGGAGATTGTATTTTGTAAAAGTTTAGTTGCTATGGCGGAGCCAATATGGATGTTGTTTGACAATTGTTTCTGAACAAAAAGAATGCAACACGAGAAAGTGTGAGAAAGTAGGGTGGGTTAAAAAATGTGGAATTGTGTATGAATAGTGTATGAATTGTGAAAATTTTACACTTTCTTGTCCGAAAAATAATGCTCTTAGACGAGAGAGTTCTTTTGTTCAATTCTTGTAATATTGTTAAATTGTTGTTTTTTGTTAGTTTTAATAAAAAATTTATTAATGGGTTGTTAACCTATATATACAACCCAAGCCCGATTGTATGTAGGCATGACCCCGTGTCAAATTTGCTTAAATATCATGTGGTTGAACCAATAGCTGTAGGATTCTAGGTCACCTTTTGGGTAATACCAACCTTCTCGAAAATTTCATTGGGACAACGAACAAGACAGAATGGCATTTTGCAACAAAATACGGAGCCAAGTAAAATAAAAGGTAATTACCAATAAAAATCAATATATCTGCACACCGGAGTTTTATACTGGTTCCACCCAAATATGGTGTACGTCCATTGAAAAGATTTACTATTGCTTCAGTAAATTTGGATTACAACCTGAAGAAATTCCATCATTGTCGCTGCATGTAGTAGTCTCCACTTATGGATGTTGGACGCAACGATCTAGGATCTTTGGTTTGATGATGACAAACGTGTGCGAACTATTTAACGTGTGTGTTGAGTGTTTCAGGAATGGCGAACGTGTGACTAATTCACGCGAGACTTGGTCAACATGCAAAGGAGAAAATGGGAGAACCTAGCTTGATTTGACTCATATCTATTGGTGATAGAACTCTAATCCTATTCCGTATCAAGTCCAAACTCCATCCCCATTGCTAATCATCATAGCTATAGAACTCCTCTTTATACACCTATCCCAAGCCATTAGATTATCCTCTAGCCGAAATCATCTTAGATTGCTATAGGGTAACCCTAAGAGAAGGCCGCAATTTGATTCTCAAATAGACAAAAAAAGGAATAAAAGAGAAGGCAGAATATCCCCTGTCAATTAACCCAAAGCAAAAAAGAACTCATGCCTATTTTCATTAGTGATTGCACATGCCCAAAAATGATGAGCCATTCATTTTTTAAGAGCAACCAAAAAAAGGTATGTGGGCTCTCTCTCTCTGTCTCATTCAAATTAAAACCAATGCTGCAAAAAAAAATAAAGGGGGGCTACGGCCTTTATTAAAAAGCAAGGAGCCGCATCAATTTTTTTATATAAGAAAGCATATGCGTAATTTCTTTTGATGCAGCCGAACCTCTCTCCTTGTGATAACCCGTGACCTAATTTTCTTATAGCTGGCCGCATATTTTCTTAAGGGTTTTTTTTGCTCTGCTTTTTTATATACGAGCGTCGCACAACAACAATCCGAGGGAAGGCGCAGTTCTTGGAATTGAGAAGAGGGATCAGCCGTACTCTTTCTTGCTTCATCAAAAATTCCCAAGTGCTTACCAATAAAAAGGGGCTGCCGAAATCCATCATTCGAAATTATCAAAGGGATGCGCACAAGAGCCTGCGGCCGAATTGATGTTCTCCTTTGTTGACCAAAACAATTTCTAAGAGGCAATCAACACAAAGAAGAAGGGATCGAAATCATCAAAGGCATAGCCGCATTCTCTCCTTTGGGCGCACGCAACAGAGGCAAGCCGGAATCTTTGAGATTACAAAAGCACAACTTTTTAAGCCCAGACCATTACAACAATTTCAAAAGGGAAGTCACGGATTGGTTTGAATCAAAAGTTTTTGGTTTGAATTAAAAGCTCTTGATTATTTTTAATAATCCCTACCTCTTTGAGTCTGTGTACTTGACTGTGCATAAAAAGGACTGATTCAAATGTTTTTTTTTCAGAACCAACACGAATAGAAGCATGATGAACTCTTGACTTACATCAATCACAGACAAGAGGGCAACACAATCAAGGAGCCGAATTGATTGGTAGCGTTGCATCTTATTCTGGGCCGCAAGTTTCAACCTTTGGAGAAAGGCGCAAGTTTCATCGAGAGGGGAGCCGAACTATTGGGGGGAGACATCAGAGACTACTACTTGTCAGTTTGATCTGACCAGTGCTGATTGACGAGGACATCACCGCTACACAAAACTGAGATTCCTAAACTCTATTTATTATTATTTTGTGTAGTCGTTGTGTTAGATCCTCGTAGGGGAAACTTTATCATCTTTTTTGACTATTTTGGGACTTGTCTAGTTGGGACTAGACAAGTGGGACCCAGCTAGTTTGGGACTAGCTGGTAGAAAGCTTTACTAGGATTGATAGTGAGAGAAAACACTGTGTGTGGGGTACTGAGAGCCTGGCGAGTGTAGAGACGTAGAGGGTGCTCTGAGCGTGCTCTAACTTGTGGTTTTGTACCTATTGCACTATTCAATACTAGTTCTGTTTTGGGGGCTGGAGTAGGTCGTCGGGACGACCGAACCAGGGTAAATCTGTTGTGTACTCTGTGTCTGCTTTTTATTTACTCTGTTGCTGCTTTAACTGCGTGTGCTTATTCGTGGGTTGCACGAATTATTTTTTAAAAGCATATTCACCCCCCCTCTAGGCTAGGATCCAGATCCAACAAGTGGTATCAGAGCAGGTTTTAGGATCTAGCCTAGTTTGACCATGGACCACATTGATGGTGCTTTTGCTGAGTGTCAGTCTATTTCCCGACCACCTAGATTTAATGGAGTAGACTATGCTTATTGGAAAAATTGTATGAGAATCTACTTGATTTCTATTAATTATAAAGCTTGACAAATTGTTGAAAAAGGCTATAAATCACCTGTTATTAAAATTGAAAACAGTGAGATGCTTAAACCTGATGATAAATGGGATGATAATGATTGGAAGCTTTATTCTCTTAATGCTAACGCTATGAATGCTCTCATTTGTGCATTAGATAAATCTGAATTCAATCGCATCTCACAATTTTTAACTGCGCAGGAAATATGGCATACTTTGGAGGTGACGCTCGAGGGAACGTCACAGGTGAAGGAGTCTAGACTTGCACTTCTGAGCACGGAATACGAGGGATTTCGCATGCTACCATCAGAGACCATATCAGAAATGTTTGCGAGGTTCACCAACATTGTCTACAAGTCTAGTTCGCTCGGTAAGCCATATTCTAGCCTTGAGCAGGTGAGAAAGATATTAAGAGCACTGCCAAGCTCTTTCAGGCCTAAAGTTACTGCCATCCAAGAAGCTAAGGATCTATCACAGATGAGTGTGGAGGACTTGATAGGTAATCTAATGTCCCACGAACTTGAATTGCAAAACGTGGATAAAAGGGAGAAACCTGAGGAGAAGGAGAAAGCTATAAAGCCACTTGCTCTGAAAGCTGACGAAAGCGAAGATGATGATGATGACATAGCGCTAATGGTCAGAAAATTCAGAAAATATGTCCAGACCAAGCAAGGAAGAACAGAAATGGCACCCAGGTTTAATCGCTCTAACTTTTTTCAGTCTTCTACGCAAACTTATGATCAGAATGCTACTAATAGAATGACTTGTTTTAAATGCAAGAAAAGAGGACATCGAATGAGGGATTGCCCACATGAGACAGCTCAGGTAGCTAAAGAAAAGGGAAAATCCAAGGTGCTAACTTGGGATATGGACAGCGAAGCTGAGAGTGAGGGGGAAGAACATGAAGCCCATTCATGCATGGCATTGATGGGAATACACGATGAGGTAATTTCTGGTAGTAAAACTGAACTCCTTACTCTTTGTAAAGAAATGCAAGATAAAATAGTAGATCTTGAATCCACTATAGATGATTATCAAAATGAGAACTTTGAAATGCAACAATCTGAATATGAAATGTCTAAAGAGATTGAAAAACTCAAAATTGATATTGTTGCTCGTGACTCTACTATTGACACTTTGAAAAAGGAAAAGTCCAGTTTTAATGATGAAGCACCTTGCCTCTCTTGTCCTTCCTTGATGAATAATATTAGCATGCTTAAACTTGATTTGATTAAGCTCGAAACTGAAAAAGACTATGTGATTAGAGAGCTTAATGATAAATTTTGCATGTTGGATAATGACTTTAAAAGAAAAATGATTGAATTCGAAAAGAAGGAAGAGGAAAACAAGAGAGCTTTTATTAGTAAATGCACGATGCTTGTGGAAGAAAACAAACAATTAAAAACCAAAGTCTCTTATCTTGAAGTAGCCATTAAGAAATTCTCTATGGGAAAACAATCGTTGGACACTATTTTAAAGAATCAATTATATGGCAACAATAGAAGAGGACTTGGTTTTGGCCTGAAAAACGTTGAAAAGCAAAAATTCAAGAAATTCCACAATGTATCCTCTATTGCAAAGAACAAATATGCAAAGTGCTTTACTTGTGATAGTGTAGGCCACACTTCGTATTATTGTAAATTTAGGGACACAAATATCAAGTTTAAACAAGTGTGGGTTCCTAAAACTATATTGGCTAACACTAGTGGACCTTGTTGGATTCCAAGGTCACACTTAACACCTTTCATGTAGGTGTGATGGAGTTTTGGCGAGGAGCGTTAAATTCAATGTCTCATTCTTTTAGTTCCTTCGTCAAAAAGCGACGAGAAGGTATAATTTTTTTCCCTTTTTGCATTTCATTCCATACCTTCATAGATTTGTTTGTGTGCTTGATTTATTTTGATTTGTGTGCTTGCATGCATGATTTTTTAAATGTTTTTATTTCTGAAAAAAAACAAATAAAACAAAAATAAAAAAAATTGTGCTTATTGATTATCCTCTTATGAATCTCTTAAGTGATATTGTATGAATGATCAATCTATCCCTTGTAGAAGTCAATTCATTATTGTTGTAGCTACATGAACATGATGTTATTCTTTTTAGTAGCCATGACATGTCTCATAAGTTTTAAACTTGACTTCTACACCTACATTTGCACTTTCACGATATTTGACTTTTTAGTACTTTTGGAGATTCTTTTGAAGAATAATGGAAAGTGAATGTAGGAATGATTAATTTCTGAAATGTTCTAAGGGATATGAAGTGTTTAGCCATGAATAAAAATTGAGCACAAAAGAATTGCAAATGAAAAAATATATATGAAAATTGCTCCGTATGAAAAATGGATACAATTCATGGCTAATACACAACCCACGAGTATCCAACTTGTGCTAAATGGGTAATCATTAGCGTTGGTGTATATAACTCGTCAAGTAATGCCACCCCGCATTTAAAAGTCCTTTTAGGCCATGTTTCGGGGTTCGGTAACTTGAATTCATCTTTGATGAGGTGGGTTTAATCAATCCAAGTGATATTCATGAAAATTGTAAAATGCGAATTGATTTGGTTGATTTTCTGAAATTGAATCTCTATTAGTACTTTATTGTCTATAGCATTACACTTACACGAAGGTGGAGAAGTCTTGTTATGAAATTCTATAAGCTTGAATTGTCTATTCTTCGGAAAACTCAGGCAAATTGCACATTACATTTAATAATGGTTTATTTTTGCATGGAATATTTTTTGTGACTTCATTAATCCACTTTTGGTGATTACAAAGGGGGAGAAAGAAAAGATTTTAAGATTTTGCAGATTTGATGTCGGGAATTATTTGTTGAAGGGGGAGCATGGAAAGTACTTGATGGAAAGTACTTGAATAATATTGAAGGGGGAGCTTGAGAGAAGGGGGAGCATTCTTTTATATTCACTATTTGTTGTGCATGCGTTGTGAAGCTTGAATGAATCATCCATACATCATATTGCACTACACCCTTCAACACACTTCACATACCCATCTATTGCTCAAATCTTTTATGGGTTTGTCATCACCAAAAGGGGGAGATTGTTGGACGCAACGATCTAGGATCTTTGGTTTGATGATGACAAACGTGTGCGAACTATTTAACGTGTGTGTTGAGTGTTTCAGGAATGGCGAACGTGTGACTAATTCACGCGAGACTTGGTCAACATGCAAAGGAGAAAATGGGAGAACCTAGCTTGATTTGACTCATATCTATTGGTGATAGAACTCTAATACTATTTCGTATCAAGTCTAAACTCCATCCCCATTGCTAATCATCCTAGCTATAGAACTCCTCTTTATACACCTATCCCAAGCCATTAGATTATCCTCTAGCCGAAGTCATCTTAGATTGCTATAGGGTAACCCTAAGAGAAGGCCGCAACTTGATTCTCAAATAGACAAAAAAAGGAATAAAAGAGAAGGCCGAATATCCCCTGTCAATTAACCCAAAGCAAAAAGAACTCATGCCTATTTTCATTAGTGATTGCACAGGCCCAAAAATGATGAGCCATTCATTTTTTTAAGAGCAACCAAAAAAAGGTACGTGGGCTCTCTCTCTCTGTCTCATTCACATTAAATCCCATGCTGCAAAAAAAAAAATAAAGGGGGGCTACGGCCTTTATTAAAAAGCAAGGAGCCACATCAATTTTTTTATATAAGAAAGCATATGCGTAATTTCTTTTGATGCAGCCGAACCTCTCTCCCTGTGATAACCCGTGACCTAATTTCCTTATAGCTGGACGCATATTTTCTTAAGGGTTTTTTGCTCTGCTTTTTTATATACAAGCGCCGCACAACAACAATCCGAGGGAAGGCACAGTTCTTGGAATTGAGAAGAGGGATCAGCCGTACTCTTTCTTGCTTCTTCATCAAAAATTCCCAAGTGCTCACCAATAAAAAGGGGATGCCGAAATCCATCATTCGAAATTATCAAAGGGATGCGCACAAGAGCCTGAGGCTGAATTGATGTTCTCCTTTGTTGACCAAAACAATTTCGAAGAGGCAATCAACACAAAGAAGAAGGGATCGAAATCATCAAAGGCACAGCCGCATTCTCTCCTTTGGGCGCACACAACAGAGGCAAGCCGGAATCTTTGAGATTACAAAAGCACAACTTTTTAAGCCCAGACCATTACAACAATTTCAAAAGGGAAGTCGCGGATTGGTTTGAATCAAAAGTTTTTGGTTTGAATTAAAAGCTCTTGATTATTTTTAATAATCCCTACCTCTTTGAGTCTGTGTACTTGACTGTGCATAAAAAGGACTGATTCAAATGTTTTTTTCAGAACCAACACGAATAGAAGCGTGATGAACTCTTGACTTTCATCAATCACAGACAAGAGGGCAACGCAATCAAGGAGTCGAATTGATTGGTAGCGTTGCATCTTATTCTGGGCCGCAAGTTTCAACCTTTGGAGGAAGGCGCAAGTTTCATCGAGAGGGGAGCCGAACTATTGGGGGGAGACATCAGAGACTACTACTTTTCAGTTTGATCTGACCCGTGCTGATTGACGAGGACATCACCGCTACACAAAACTGAGATTTCTAAACTCTATTTATTATTATTTTGTGTAGTCATTGTGTTAGATCCTCGTAGGGGAAACTTTACCATCTTTTGTGACTATTTTGGGTCTTGTCTAGTTGGGATTAGACAAGTGGGACCCAGCTAGTTTGGGACTAGCTGGTAGAAAGCTTTACTAGGATTGATAGTGAGAGAAAACACTGTGTGTAGGGTACTGAGAGCCTGACGAGTGTAGAGACGTAGAGGGTGCTCTGAGTGTGCTCTAACTTGTGGTTTTGTACCTATTGCACTATTCAATACTAGTTCTGCTTTGGGGGCTGGAGTAGGTCGTCGGGACGACCGAACCAGGGTAAATCTGCTGTGTACCCTGTGTCTGCTTTTTATTTACCCTGTCGCTGCTTTAACTGCGTGTGCTTATTCGTGGGTTGCACGAATTATTTTTTAAAAGCCTATTCACCCCCCCTATAGGCTAGGATCCAGATCCAATAGTGGACTCTCTCCTTCAACCGCCTCGCCTTTACCTTTATCTGTGTCAATATATGGATTTGGAAAAAATAACTCTACCTCGTTCGAGGCATTTTCGGTATTTTCTGTAGACTTCTTTTGCAGAATTGTCGACTCTTTAAACGTAACATGTCGATTAAACATGACTTTCTTCTCTTCTGGACTCCACAGTCTATAACCTTCAACGCCATCCATGTATCCCAGCAATATACACTTCTTCCCATTCGCGTTGATCTTATCACTTCCCTCGTGAACCTGTACCGGACATCCAAATATTCAAAGATGATCTAGCTCTATTGGCCTACCTTTCCAGACCTCCTCTGGGATTTTATCGCCGATAGCTAAAGATGGAATTTTGTAACGGCCGGTACCCACTATTCGTTATACGGCTGTGCGTATAGCAATTTCGGGTACCTGTTTGGTTTTGTTGCTTGGTGTGTGAGTCGATAGGGCCGTAACACTTGGTTGTGTCCTTAGCAAGCCGACCCCCGACGTGTGCCCAACTTAGAATTTCTATCGCCTTTGGACCCCGTACCCTTTATACGCATACGTGCACGTAGTCTTGTTCGTGCACGTATTTATCTAGACTTTGTCTGTTTACGAACAATATGGTGTGGTATGCCGTTGTGACCCTCTCGGAGAGTATTAATTGAGGAATTCATTGGAACGACATTTCACGGGTCATTCTCCCACGATTTGATCTTATTTGACGAGACGTCGCGATTTTCACTCTTGTCGCGAGGCCTTTCTATTTTTAATTTCGTTTCTCGTCGTCGAAACTGTGATCCGTCTTCTCTGCCTTCTTTCTCTCGTCGTTCCGGTCACCCTAGTATTTATTTCACAATTTTTGGACTTCGTTTGACATACCCTCACGTTTTGGCCCAACCCATTGTATTTTTAGCCCTAAGCTACATTGTATTATATCCCTAATGGTTGTTTAATAATAAATTACACCAGATTTGGGTTTGGCCCAACACCCTTGCTTGCTTGGCCGCATGCACCTGGGGGAGAGTGAGATGAGTGTTTGGGCTTTCTAACAATTTGTTTGAAACAAACTTTATTAACAAACCCCACAACTTTCCAGCCTACCCACGTCTAGGAGCAAGGCCCACTTACTCACCTGTTCCCCTAGCCCATTTAAAAGAGAACTAGGGTTAGTATACCTTCGCAGCAACTCATCTTTAGCCACGTTCACAACTGCCCTCCCCTATATAATATTAAACCTAGGGCATAGGTTTTCGCAGCACAAGAGAGAAAGGCGCCGCCGCGACTTCTTACTCACGCAAACACCTTTACCGCCGGCCTTCTCTTCCGTTCTCCGACCAAGATTGCCGTCGGCGTTGCCCCTCACCTCTCCCGACTTTCCTCTCTCCCGTGGCCGCTGCATCCTCGCCGGAGCTCCGCCGTGGCAGCCGCAGAACCGTCGGAATGGGCCCCTCGCAGTAGCACAGCAGCGCCGCTGTTCACGACGTCGCTAGGTGCCGCCCTGCCCGCTCGACACCCCCAGCGACCTTCTCCGACCTCCGATCTCATCCCCGACCCCACGGCCTCGCCTGACCGTCGTGACCTCGCCGTTGGTCGCCGGAAGCCACCGCAGGCCGCTGCCACCTCACAGCCTCACCGGACCTCTCACCGGCTCCCCTCTTCCATCGCGCGGCAGCGGCACCGCTGGACTTTCCCGACGCTGTCCATCGGCGCCGCCCCACGTCGCAGAGCCCCGTCGTCAGCCCCTTGCTCCGACGTTCATGACTTTCCACCCGCCGGATCCCCGCCCAGCAGCTCCCGAAGCCACCGTCCGCAACGCCATCTCCCTCCGTCTGCAAAGGACCCCGACGAGCTGATCCGCGAGGCCGCCGCTCCATCGCCGCCGCCACCTGAGCTTCCTCCTCGCCGCCAAGGTCACGCCCGCATGCATGCACTGAGTTGGGCAATTGTTGGTGAGTTGGGTTAATAATTGCCTGCTGGGGTTCTTTATATTATAAGAAGGCGTCTATCTTATATACACGTAAATATATATTTATGTATATTACTACCATGTACCCCCACTCTATGAATTTGTAAATTGTTAGGGTACCCTTGTAGGAAGCTGTTGGTATTAATAAGCCCCCATGTCACCTGCCCTTAGGCCTATGCTCTGTTGATATACATAGGTTGGTACCCTCTTGGGGTTAACAACAGTAATATCCATGTTAAGTTTAGTTGGTCGCGGTAACACTTTTGGTCGTTTAATAATAACATGATAAAACTTATAGTTTAGTCTATGATGTACTACTGTTAGCATATAAGGGCATGTTAGTTTCTTGAACAAAATACTTTATGGGCTGAAGATGATGAGTAACCTTACTTAATGAACATCCCCCTAGATTGGAAGATCTAATGTAGTACTATTTAATTTATGACGGAACGAACCTAATTCAGTAATATATTTGATCAACCAGAGGACCAGCTGCTCAATAGCAAAACGCGTCAAAACAAACTCGTCGACACCATGAACTCCAGAATCAGGCAAGTGAAACTTGCCACTTAGGGTTTTAGGCCATGTCTTAGGCCATTTGCTTGTAGTAGCGTAAAAGAGACTAGACGGTGAAATGACAGCCGCCTAGACGCCTATTTGATTTAGTTTGACAACGAAACTAGATCCGTCACCTCAATTGATCTAGCTTGACAATGAAGCTAGATCCAACCCTTTTAACTCGTTGTTCATGCATATTAAACTGCCATGTTTAATTCCTTATTTGTACGCCTTACTACATGCCATGCCATGCCATCCATGTTGAATGTCGCATTCGTAGCACACGCTACAATACTTGTGTTTCCTGGCTCGTGTTCCAGAAGCGGGCCATGTGTTGGTTGATAGCCAATGCCCGATCTACTTGTTTCCGGCAAGGTGCACCCTACGCCAAATGCTTATGAATCGTGAACTAGAATACGAGCTCCTGTGCGGGGCAACCCTGGCTCATTTACTGAGCTCGTGTACAGGGACCCTGGCTCGTTTACACGTGGGTTTTGGGGTAAGAGTTAAGCGGCCAATCAACTGGGAGTCTGCCCGATCAGCAACTGCAGTGGTAAGGCGTAAACTCTGGGTTCTGGGGTAGTGTTAAGCGGCCAATCAGTGTGAATGTACAACATTTCAACTGTAAGGCGTAAACATCTACAAACAACTTGAAACGTGACTAGTGAAATAATTGAGATTGTTAGTAGCTTGGCTACTCTTGACTTGTCCCGATAATTGTTCTCTTGTACTTATTGTTTCACCATGTCTTGCTTGTGCACTCATGTTATAACTGCCATGTCATGCATACTATAACTGTTAGGTTGTTAGTTTGCCTTACTTTCAGTTTCCTTGCCCAAGTCTCTTGTAGACTTGCTGACATGTGCCCCTTTTCTCTTTTGGGTGTCACATGTTAGATTGTGAGCCAGAGTTGGTCGTCGAGGACGAACAGGTTGCAGGTATTGAGTTCGAGGACATAGGAGACCAGTCCTAGAGCTCCTTCTAGCTGTGGTTGTTTTCTGCTTAGTCGTTGTTAGGCTGTCGGTGTGTAGCACCTCTCTTTCTTGTTGATGTTAAGTATCATGTTGGCCATGCTCTAGGCCTCCTCTTTTCGGTCTCTTGTACTTTCCTTTTGATTTCTCTGTTAGCCTGGTGGCTTTTCTGTGATGTTGAAACTTATTTTATGGATATTCTGAGATGTCTCTTTTGTCTCATTTCATTATTATTATCTTTGTTTCGTTCGCGTTGCAAGGACCTGCAGTTTTAAATTTGATATCTTATACGCTTATCAGACTGCAGCTTCACAGCTCCACGTTCTGAGCGGACCTTCTCACGTCTCGCCTTCCATTTCAGGGAAGCGGGGCGTGACAAATTTTGTTCACCAAATATACAGCGGATGACATAGGTTCAACCCAAAATCCCTTTGACAATCCCGATGTAAACCGAGACACCTCGCCTTCTTAAGAAGTGTCCTGTTCATCTGCTTGGCAACTCCATTTGACTGCAGATCTCCTAGTGTAGTGAAGTGACGCCTTACTCATTGCTTCCTGCAGAATTTTGTGAACATTGCAGAAGTAAACTCGCCACCATTATCGAATCTCGGCACTTTTAGCTTCTTTCCTGTTTGAATCTCCACAAGGGTCTTCCACGCCTTGAACTTCTCAAACACCTCCGACTTTTCCTTCATCACATGCACCCATACTTTTCTAAAGAAATCATGTAACGACCGGTTTTATCAATACATTATATCTGTATTTTTCCCTCGTGTGTCATTTCTTTCGTATCCGTAGCTTGGTGTTTCTGTCTCCGTACCCGTATCCATTTCTTTTCATACTTATTATTATTATTATTATTATTATCCTTTTTAGTAGTTATTTTAAATGCATCTTCTTAAAATTTGTTTTTAAAAAAAAATTTCAAAATTCGAATTCAAAACTCAACCTCTAATCTTTTTAAACTTTTAAAATTCAAATGCTGCTTTCCAATTTTAGACCCCTTTAAAACCTAATTATTAGCTCTAAATCCTCCAAATTAAACCCATTTAATACTAATACTAATCTTAATTCCTAATATAACCTAGCATGTTTCCTATCCTAGGCCGTACCCTACCATGTAGCCGAAACAACACTCACGCACAGGCTTATATATATATATATATATATATATATATATATATATATATATATCTATAGAAAACTTCAAAAAAAAACTAAAGCTACATCCTAGTTTCACTTGCAGCCATTTCAGAACCCACACACAACTAATATTATAATAAATCCTAAGGGCAACACAAATAACAGCAACTCTATATTAGTTTTAACCTATACTATGACGTACTTCTTCCCAAAAGCCCTACAAAAAGAAAAATAAAAGAGGAGACTCTACTCTAAAATTAAAAGAAAGAACACAGTCATCTTCCTACTGCACCCAACTTTTACCCTTGAGCCTACATGGAACTTACCCTAAGCTAACCTATGGAAACCCTCTCACGTGCTGCTCTCTGAAACAAACCCCACCACCACACACACACATTATAATAGAAACCTAGGTCTTTTGTTTCTCCCAACATCACGCAGCCGCCCCCTACCCTCTTCTCATCTTCTCCACGCCAACACGCAACCAGCCCCCGCAGCAATCTTCTCGCAACGCAAACCTCGCGCCCAGCTGCTTTCATCCCCATGCGCAAAGCTCGTGGCCACCTTCTCATCTCCCCACAACACAAGGACGCAGCCGCTCCCCACCCTCGCACGCAAATACCCAGCGCCGCACGACAGAACGAACGTCGCACCACCCTCCAACCCAGCGCATGGCCCCCTCCTCTATGCGTGAGCCCATCACCTGCTCCCCTCATCCTCGCATGCACATGCCATCTCCTTCCCATCTCCCCTCACCCAGAGACACCCCACGGCCTCCTCTTCTCTCCTCCACGCCAAGATGTCGCCTACTCTCCCCCTCGCCTAGGACAGCTGCACGGCGATTTCTTTCCGTCGCGCGGCCTCCTTCCGAGCTCCAGACGTTGACCAGCCCGCACCCCATCGCCGGAACAACTCCACCATAGCAACACGCGCTCAAATCATCGCCGTCAGGCCGCGCACACGTCGCCCAGCCTCAGACCTGACGCCGTCAGCCCCGGGGGCTCGCTGTTTTCCTCGCAACTACCTACAGAGCCTCCAGACACTGATGTCCATCGTCTTCCTCGTTGCCGCGACGAATCTCAGTCCGTAGACGTCGCATATATCGCTGTCGCTGCCCCCACTCGCTGCGTAACGGTTAGTACCCCTACCTATAACTCATAACCCACACCGTAATTTAGAGAACCTAATAAAACGGATCGGTTAGACGTCATAGGGACTTTTGTGACGCTGTTATGATCGAAAAATGCTTAATCTGATTATATGTTTTGTCAAACCAGCAAACTGTCATCACCGTAGCGTAGTACCCGTCGAGACGTTTCCGACGACACCAAGAACGCCAAAAACAGGCAAGTGTGTAAATAGATATGAATTTTTGAAGTTTAATGATTATTGTGTCACTTTTGCTTATTGCTGTATAACTTGAAAACCACACGTGAAATTGATGGAAATTGAATTCCACCCCTAAGTAATTTTGATGATGAGCACACCAAATGAATGCTTAGTGTACTAACTACACTACACTTTAAGTATACAGATTTTGTGAAGCTCTACTAATACTCCAAGAAGCACGCATCAATACTCCACGACAAAAACGAACATGGCTAAACTCAAGTGATAGCTCAAACAAAACAAGAAGCTCAAAGAGAAGCTCATCTTCACTTCATCAAGTTAACTAAACTGTCGAAGACATGTTCAGAGTCTAGTGTGAGTGTGTCGTGTCTTTTAGGATATTTGTCAAAGCCATATCAAATAGACAACACACACACAAATGATTTCGAAACAATTTTTAACTATCTTCAAAAATAGTTTTTAAAGAGCTTTTCTAGTCACTTCATAATTCTCGTAGTGAAACTCCACGCACCCTGGAGTTAACTACACTTTTGACTAGAACAACAGGAAAAACTCCTCTGGGAGTCGACTACCAAAAGTAGGGAGTCGACTACTTGTCAGGGATGAAAATTTCCTAGACTCCTCTGGGAGTCGACTACCTATAGAGGGAGTCGACTACCTGCTGGAAATTTTCAGACGTTTTGAATTTGAATTTTAAAATCTTTTGAGCAATTTACTCCGAAATTTTTGGGACAAAAGTCAAACCAAATTTGAAATTCAAATCTCAGTTTTTCCCTATAAATAGAGCTTAATTCTTTTGTGAAAAATACAAGATTGAAAAATCAAAATTCGTAAAAGCTCTCGTGAATCAAAGCTCTCTAATTTCTTCTCTCTAGCCAATTTTAATTTCAGTTTTTGATCTTGCAATATTTTTCCGATTCTTTTGAAGATCATATTATTATTTTGTTGGCTAAATTGTTTTTCAAAATCCTCTCTATTATTTCTCTTTAATTTTATTTGAAGGATTTTTGAAAAAGCTCTAGATCACAAAGAACTTATCTCGTATCTTTGTGTGATCTAGACTATCATTCTATCAAGCCACTACACAATTGTCTATCTTTTGATTGGCTATAGAATCGGGTGTATTTTCAATCTCTATCATTTATTGTAGAGTATTGAACAAATCTCTTATTGTGATAATTGTTGGAACACTAGACAAGTCTAGTTGTTGCCAGTTGGAAAGTCCTCGGTTTGTGAGGCAAGGGTAAAACCCTAGACAAGTCTAGGTGTTGTGTTCGGAAATCCTGGTCAAGGCTAGGTCGTTGGAAATCCTAACAAGTGAAGTTAGGTGCTTGTATTTGCCAAGGCAGATAGTGGAAATCTCGTACCGGATTGGTCGGGGACTGGACGTACCCGGGTTGCGGGGAACCAGGATAAAATCCTTTTGTTTGCGCTTGTTGATCTGTGTTTGATTATCTTTTCATTCATATCTTCTATTTACAGTAAAGATCAATTTTATCTATATACGCTGAAATTCATAGTTATAATCTTATTTGTCCTAACATATTCTCTGGGAGTCGACTACTGCTCATAAGGAGTCGACTACCTGCTGTGAAATTACGCTGTGCATTTTTAATTATATTGTTGATTAAGAACCAAGCGTAGATCACTCTACTTGGTTTCTTAGGCAACGTTAGAAGGAATTTATTTGTGTTAATATCGTTGAGCGAAAAAGTTTTAGTATTTGATCAACACTATTCAACCCCCCCTTCTAGTGTTGCTTGCCATCCACAGGATCCAACAGAAATGACGCATGAAAACAATGCTATGACATTTTGGCATGCTCGACATATAACTCAATATACTTTAATTTTAATCAACAGCGAAGAAAACGCTGAGCCTCTCCCCGCAGAGGACTAGTAGAATCGTGTCGTTGCTGCCTTTTAGTTTACTTTCAGACATTGTTGTTATAGCTTTGTGTACATTCCTTTTGTTGCTACCTTAGCCCTGCTGTGGCTTGTCATTTAATTTCGTGTATGGACTAAATATTTCTGGATGTGGCTTTTAGCTCTTTGAATGTTTTCTGATTGTTCTGAACGCAAAAGCAATGACCTCCTCTGTGTTTTTTTATCACAGACGCTTATTTGACTCGAGCTTCACCGCTCCAGTTCAAGCGGACCGCGTAACGTTCTCGATTCCGGTGTTTTTGGGAAGCGTGGCGTTACAGGTTTTAGTGGCGGCCCATGCAGGTCCTGCAACTGTGAAATTCAGAACAATGAGAACACTTTTCGTTAGCCAAAACTTCCAGAATTAGTTCGTACGCAAAATTAATCGAATACCTTGTCTCAGCATGATAGAAACCCAATACCAGGATAATAGGAAGAGTTAGTTAGACGCTCGTGCTCGTTAGTTAGACACCCTTGCCACGACTTAGTATTATCAACTTGTGAGTCACCCTAGCAATTGGTCATCCAGCCCCGACCATATTAGATTTTTGAGTTTCGTTAGTCGTTTGCTTAGATTTATTGAATCTAGGGCCCAACCGAACGTAACGATCGTCGCATCTGTGCAAGTCGAACCTGAGACGCCTGCAATGAGTAGACTTCGAAGCATAAGATATTCCAGATCTATAGATAAGGTCTCGATCTCGATCCTCAACGAACCCTTACCTTGGTTTCCCTATCGCAGTCTAGTTTGTTGATGAACCTTAGTGCTAAACCTTAGTCGACCCAATAATTATCTTTCCCCCTGATTTTACTGTTCCCTAATCATTGCACTTCCAGGTTAATGATCGTAGAAAGCCATCGTAGTGTATTCGCGGAGTTACTTCTTAGCCGCACTTACGTTTCAATCGTCGAACATATTCATTGTCCTCGATTCACATAAGCTCTTCAGGTCCGCCATCTTTAACCTTGAACCTCCCAATTACAGATCTGGGGTCTTTTAAAAAGTATTTTCGATATTTCTTTTATTGAATTCTTCGCCAAGTTTAAAATTCTTTCGAAAACTTTTACTTAGAGAGTTAGAGTTTCTACACTTCAGTTGACTTAAACCCAAACTTGATTATGAACCTCTTCTGACGCGATCTTTAGTTACTATATTATAACGATTTTCTAACATACATCTTCCGCACTTCTATTTCACTTGACCTCGTATAGCTACTCTATTTTCCTCATGTAATGAACTTCTTTAAAAAACATTATTTCTATTTTGCTAGTTCAAAATATCATCTCTTTTTCTTACTAACATATTTCAAAACAATCCTTCATACATACTTTTAAAATACTATACTAAGTTAAATTGAACTTCAAAATCTTGTGTGTCAGTTTTATAATCATTGTCTTCACATTTTTTCATTAAAAAAATCTTTTTACAAATCTATTCACAAAACGAGCACTACAACACTATGACCATATTACTCTTCACCTATTATTTGACTAATCATATTTTACGTTTTAACTCATACCATATATTCGCTATTTTACGTAAGTTATGACGATATTATTATTTTTACATAGATCCCTATCTTCTTACTTTAATTATTCATAAATATTTGATGTCACCCAACCAACTAACCTCTTATCCATGCCACATTCGAAACCGTCCATCACAACATTAACTCGTTGCCGCATTCAAATCTGAATCCTACACTATTGCTTAGTTATCACATTAGTGCTTATCGTTGCTTATGTCCGCTTCAGTTTAAGTATAGTGGGACCATTAGCTTTGATTGTGGTGTTTTTGTGGTGCATGTATATAGATGGTGAGTGTGGACCCGTGTGTGCTAATCTCTATACACCACCCATGTCTGAGTATGCTTACCTATAGTATTAATATGGTGTGATCATCTATTGTGTCGTATGTGCATGTACGGTAATTTGTGATAGGTATGTATATAGTCGAGTATAGAGTAGTAAGTGTTATATCTATACTTAGGCGAGTAGTTAGCTATATCGCTATAGGAATATTTGTGCGTAGTAGATTTAGTAGCTGTTAATTATTAAGGGTATATGTACCTTAGTCGTACTTGTTAATGATTGTAATCATATGCTAGTACAGTGATGTGCATGTTAGATGTAACGATAATAGGTGTACGTATAGTTGTGTGTGCAGATTTATTGTGTGATTTATATGTTAGAATGTCTGGCGTGTACTCGTGCGTATATATGTATGTGGTTAGTTATAGGTGCGTATATAAATATATATTGTATGAACAAGTGTGTTTTATATATAGTAAGATTGTTATAATTACCCCTAATGGATGATGTATGAGCATGTGTATACCAGGAAGTATGGCTAGTCGTATGTTTGTGACTACGTATATATGGATGTATGTAATAGTATACTAGCCATATGTAAATTACCATGGTTGTGTATACTGGTGTGTGTGTGTGTGTATGTGTGTGTGTGTGTGTGTGTGTGTGTGTGTGTGTATCTGTCATATATGGATACGATATATGCGTGTAATAGTATAAGTATGTATATGTATGTAAAATGAACGTATGTATAAGTATTTGAAAGTGTGTGATATATGAGTATGTATATACATATGGATGTATATTGTTTCATTATAGTGTATGTATGACTGGGATAGAATGACCTTAGTGTCTAAGTCCGCACACCCCTATGTCAGTCTATTTAAGGAAGTCTGAGGACGAACTTGATCTTAAGGTGGGTAGATTACGATGACCCTAGTGCTAGGAGTAAGGCTTATATAAATCCGTTTATGGTGTAAGGTACTACGTGCATGTATATACGTGTAGTGATATGTAGTATAATGTGTATATGGTATTATGCGGTTCTTAAAAGTGATTGTACGATTGAAGTGTTAATTGACTAAGAACGATTGTATTTATGTGTTAGTGGTGTGTCTAAGTGACATGTGGTACTATATCATTATAGATTGTGAGTGTATAAGATATGGTAATACATTGTGTATTAGTAATAGTGTGAGTGTGCAAGGTGTTGGCACACTTACAGCTAGTAAATTGATGTGGCCGTGTAGTAAGTGTTACTATTCGCCCGAGTATAACATTGGTTGGATTGTACTTGTAGGATGGTATTATATTAAACGTGGTAGGTTAATACGTAATTAGTGATGTGTGTATGTGCATTGTTACTGTTATCAGCATGAACGTTGATCACTATTATCCGCGGTAATGCTATTGGTATGGATATTAGTATTACAAATACTATTTGGATATGACATGATGGTTATTTATAGTGTGTATACATTAGGAGAAGAGATGCGAGCGTTGCCCTTATGTTTTCCAGGTACATTAGCCGATATGATTCCGAGGGCGGAATCGTTTTAAGGTGGGTAGGATGTAACGACCGGTTTTATCAATACGTTATATCTGTATTTTTCCCTCGTGTGTCATTTCTTTCGTATCCGTAGCGCGTTTCTGTCCCCGTACCCGTACCTGTATCCATTTCGTTTCATACTTATTCTTATTCTTATTATTATTATTATCCTTTTTAGTGGTTATTTTAAATGCCTTTTCTTAAAATTTGTTTTTTAAAAAAAATTTCAAATTTCGATTTCAAAACTCAACCTCTAATCTTTTTAAACTTTTAAAATTCTAATGTTGCTTTCCAATTTTAGACCCCTTTAAAACCTAATTATTAGCTCTAAATCCTCCAAATTAAACCCATTTAATACTAATACTAATCTTAATTCCTAATATAATCTAGCATGTTTCTAATCCTAGGCCGTACCTTACCATGTAGCCGAAACAACACTTACGCACAGGCTTTATATATATATATATATATATATATATATATATATATATATATATATATATATATATATATATAACTTCAAAAAAAACTAAAGCTACAGCATAGTTTCACTTGCAGCCATTTCAAAACCCACACACAACTAATATTATAATAAATCCTAAGGGCAACACAAGTAACAGCAACTCTATATTAGTTTTAACCTAGACTATGACGTACTTCTTCCCAAAGCCCTACAAAAAGAAAAATAAAAGAGGAGACTCTACTCTAAAATTAAAGAAAGAACCCAGTCATCTTTCTACTGCACCCAACTTTTACACTTGAGCCTACATGGAACTTACCATAAGCTAACCTATGGAAACCCTCTCACGTGCTGCTCTCTGAAACAAACCCCACACACACATTATAATAGAAACCTAGGTCTTTTGTTTCTCCCAACATAACGCAGCCGCCCCCTACCCTCTTCTCATCTTCTCCACGCCAACATGCAACCAGCAGCCGCAACAATCTTCTCGCAACGCAGACCTCGCGCCCACCTTCTCATCTCCCCACAACACAAGGATGCAGCCGCTCCCAACCCTCGCACGCAAACACCCAGTGCCGCACGACAGAACGAACATCCCACCACCCTCGCAACCCAGCGCACAGCCCCCTCCTCTATGTGTGAGCCCATCACCTGCTCCCCTCATCCTCACGTGCACACGCCATCTCCTTCCCATATCCCCTCGCCCAGAAACACCCCACGACCTCCTATTCTCTCCTCCATGCCAAGACGTCGCCTACTCTTCCCCTCGCCTAGGACAGCTGCACGGCGACTTCTTTCCGTCGCGCGGCCTTCTTCCGAGCTCCAGACGTTGACCAGCCCGCACCCCATCACCGGAACAACTCCACCGCAGCAACACGCGCTCAGATCGACGCCGTCAGGCCGCGTACACGTCGCCCAGCCTCAGACCTGACGCCGTCAGCCCCGGGAACTTGCTGCTTCCCCTCGCAACTACCTACAGAGCCTCCAAACACCGCTGTCCATCGTCTTCCTCACTGCCGTGACGAATCTCAGTCTGTAGACGTCGCACGTATCGCTGTCGCTGCCCCCACTCGCTTCGTAACGGTTAGTATCCCTACCTAAACTCATAACCCACACCGTAATTTAGATAACCTAATAAAACGGATGAATTAGACGTCGTAGGGACTTTTGTGACGCTGTTATGATCGAAAAATGCTTAATCTGATTATATGTTTTATGAAACCAGCAAACTGTCATCACCGTAGCGTAGTACCCGTTGAGACGTTTCCGACGACACCAAGAACACCAAAAACAGGCAAGTGTGCAAATAGATATGAATTTTTGAAGTTTAATGATTATTGTGTCACTTTTGCTTATTGCTGTATAACTCGAAAACCACAAGTGAAATGACGCATGAAAACGATGCTATGACATTTTGGACTAAATTTGGGTCCCAACGACATAGAACTCAATATACTTTAATTTTAATCAACAGCGAAGAAAATTAGTTTCTGTAGCATGCTCGACAAAATTCATGTTCAATGTCATTTTTAAAATTGTTAAAAATATTGTTCAACTCACCGTTAGCTTAGAACTGCATGTTAGGAATGTTTCACTTCCGTTTTCAATTATAATTATCATGTTAATTTTGTTGCAGTTGTCGCTTTAATTCTTTAATGTCTTTTAAAATTCATATCATTTGTATATCTTGTTTTGGGTTGCTAACCTCTTCTTGCAGCCCTTGCTGACATACATTCATGTTTGTGGATGTATGTCAGATTCTGAGCTTGAGTACCCAGAGGACCCATTCGTGACACCTGACTTGGAGAGCCAGGAGTTCGCCCGAGACGCTGAGCCTCTCCCCGCAAAGGACTAGTAGACTCGTGTCGTTGCTGCCTTTTAGTTTACTTTCAGACATTGTTGTTATTGCTTTGTGTGCATTCCTTTTGTTGCTACCTTAGTGATTCGGGATATAAATTGCATATTTTCCCCCCTAACTATCCCCATTTTGTGCCAAAGATTAGGCTTAATGTTGCTCTTTTTGGATATATTTTCACTTTATGTCGATTTTAGAGCTTATTCTCATTCTTGGCACAAAATACGGTTTTTATCGTCTTTATTGGCTTCCTATTATTTTTCCTATGCTCCTGCTATTATTTCGATCATATCTCCATTTTTTGGGAATTATTTGAGCATTTGGATAATTTATATGGATTATTGGAGGTCAATATTGTTTTTTTAAATAGTCGTTATATTTATTTTCACATCAAATGGACTAAATTTTGCTTCTCCTTATTTTTCAGGTACTCCTGGAATTTTTCAAGATTTTCTGGAATTTTTCCAGAATTTTCTGGAATTTCTAGGCAATTTTGGGGATTTTTGGAAGCAAGAAAAGGATTTCTGGATAATTAAAAAAGAAATAATTTAAAAAATATATATTTATAACTGGGCCGGCCCGCTTGGCCGGCCCAGAAGACCGCAGCAGCCGCTTTTAAAAAAAATAGTTTTTAGAGCGGGCCGGCCCGCATGGCCGGCCCGTTCCGCCCTTTTAAAAAAAAATAAAAAAAAATAAACATTTTTTTGCTTGCGGATCGGGTCGGGCCCACGCGCGCGCAGCAGCCCGCATTGCGGGCTGCTATAGTATCCCGCCCCAAGCGGGGCGGGGTTCCCTCCAGCGGGTCGGATCCGACCCGATCCGACCCGATCCGCCTTTGCACCCAGCGCGCGCGGTTTTGGGCGCGGGTCGGGTGCAAAAACCCGACCCGCAAGCCCGTTTTCAGCCTTATTGAGGCCTGGGAGTGCGTTTTTTTAGTGGGGGGGGATTTTTGCTGCTGTTCTTCTCGGCCTGGAGCTGATTTTTGTGTTTTTTTAGGGTTTGAGAGGGTTTTGGAAGGGGAGGAAGCCATGGAAGCTTGAGAAGGCTTGGTGGAGCTTGGAGATGCTTGGAGGAAGGCAAATAGGAAGAGGGAAAGCTCATTTGGGAGAGTTCTTGGTGAAATCTCTCCTTTTTCCTATTGTAATTTTGATATCTCATTTTTGTATGAAACTTGGGTTTATTTTGAATGCAATTGCCCTATTGTTTGCTATGATTGTGTAGTATTGAATTGCTTGGGTTGTTGCTCATTGAGATTGGTTGTCAATTTAGCCCTAATTTCCCTCTTTGCCCAATTTTGAATGTGAATGTTGGATGCTTATTAGGGCACAAATTTAATTGGCTAAGTCCCGAGAGGGCAAAGTTGAGAAAAATCCATGTGCTTAATTTGGTTAGTGCCTTGATAATATTTCCATCCCGATTGCAAAATTGTTGTGTTTTTATAGCTAAATATTCCGATTGGGCTTCCTTAGCCGGATGACCGATTGTGTTATATGTGGTAATTAGGACTTGATTAACGCCAATTTTAATGATCCCACAACCCATGCTCTCTCTCCTAGCTATCCTAAACTCCACCTTTGGCTCTCTAACCCTACCCACTTAGGATAGATTTTTAGTTTTCACCACACTCATTTTCACACTTTCCCACCGTTAGTTGAGGTGGTTGTTTTCACGCTTTATCTTTCTTTGTCGATCAATTTTGTGAATTTAGAACGACTTGTCCCTGTGATCCGACCCGGTACTCACCGGTTATTTTTATATTGCATTGACACTCCTACGCTTGGGAGCGGAAGGCGTGCACTTGCGCGTTTTCCGAGTCAACCACTTAGCTCTACTATGGCTTGTCGTTTAATTTCGTGTATGGACTTAATATTTCTGGATGTGGCTTTTATCTCTTTGAATATTTTCTGATTGTTCTGAACGCAAAAGCAAGGACCTCCTCTGTGTTTTTATCACAGACGCTTATTGGACTCGAGCTTCACCGCTCCAGTTCAAGCGGATCGCGTAACGTTCTCGCTTCCGGTGTTTTTGGGAAGCGGGGCGTTACAAATCATCAATAAATGATATGAAATAATGCGCCGTACCTAGAGAGTGAATTGGTGCAGGACCCCAAACATCGGTGTGAACATAATCGAGAATCCCTCCCGTGTTATGCTTCCATGTGCCGAAACTAACCTTTGTCTAAATGTTGTAGACACAATACTCGCAGAACTCTAGCTCCTTGAAGTTCACCCATTTGATCAAACCACGCTTCCTTAAAGCTTCCAAGCTTTTCTCCGCGACATGTCCTAGTCTGAGATGCCACAGCCTGGTCGAATCAATCTCATGCGAGCTCTTAACGCCAACAATGGTGGCGCCAATGATTGTCGTCCCCTTCAACAGATATATGCTATTAACCTTTTCACCTCTCATCACAACTATCGATCCCTTCGATATCTTCAGCGCATTCCTCTCGATCGTGACCTTGCAACCCATGGAATTCAACGCTACCACGGAAACTAGTGACTTTCTCAAAGTTGGAACATGCCACACATTGGTGAGTATGCGCACCACGCCATCGAACATCTTGATTCTTACCGAACCAAATCCAATAGCTTTGCACTCTTCATCATTGCCCCTAAAGACTGATCCATCCTGCTTAGTGTTGTAGGTATGAAAACAATATCTAGTTTGAGTCATATGAAACGATGCACCTGAGTCCATAATCCAGTCAGGTAACGCTCCGCTCCACAGGATACCCGGGAAAAAACGAATCCGTCCCAGGTTCTCCCAGAGCAACGAGTGTTACGAAAGAGAAGAAAAAGAGAGGATACAAAAGAAATTGGCAGGCCACTGTGCGATGCTGGAAATAGTACATGTAGTGTTCAACGAACAGCCAATCAATAAACAAAGAACAAGACCAAGCCACAGAGAAATACAAAAAAAACCAACACTGAACAATTTCATATACGTCTCAAGCATTCCAATGCATAAATACATATAGTGCAAGCATCTCTCACCCCAAAGAAAACCCAAAGTACACATTGCTCTCTCCTCTCCCCTCACCACCCCACGCTCTAGTCTCAACCATAGATCTCAACCGCTCCATCCGCTTCCCACACCAAGAACCACACCTGAAAAGTCAATGGGGCGGGTCAACGCGTGACCCAGTAGGAATTCCATACTCCAACCTAAATGTAACACACTCACTAATCCCACTACTAAGTGTACAGTGTTACAAGTGCAGGGCTACAACTGAACATAATATACATAACTAGAGAAAACAACAAAAGTACCACATGTAGGGAAAGAGAGCAGAACTACATCAAAGGGTATAAGGGGAGGGGTGACGATAGTAACAGTAACCAACAACAGGTGCTACAATGTAGAAAAAAAGTCAGTCAACCAATCTCATACAATGTTAGCTTTTGGAACCCTAATATCGAATATGACATATGGGACTGGACCTCGCCCAACTGTGTGGGAAAGCAAAGAGGACTCTCCGGCGCGCTAGCCCGTCAAGAGCCTCGGGTACCACTCTACACTCCCCGTCGCGCTAGCCCGTCAGGAGTGCAAGTGTACCCACCACACACAAACCACAAGGACAACACAACCAGTCCATCCCATAGGCCTACCCAATACTTTGGAATTCCCCCAACCCATATCACCCTCCTTTAGGAGGACTGAAACACTTATCACTATCACATGTTCATGGAACATTTTACTTTCCATTTCCACATATAAAACCAACCATTTCCATCTTCACCAAGCCAAACTTTACCACATCATAATGGAGCCAATCACATGAAACCAACCAGTATCGCACCATAGGAAACCCATAACCATACGTGAATGGAACAATTAACACATCATTCGCAACATGACCAAATAGTATAATAAGCCCATGGCCAAAATGCCTAGGTAAGAGAAATGCCACCAAATGAACCCCAAAGAATAAGTAAATAAGTGGAACATCAACACTTATAATGCTACTAACCATGGGGGGTCTCTACATTTTCCGCATTCCGTGAAAAATTATCACCATTCAAGCACACATTCCCACGACTATGCTACAAAGGAGTAACTTCATGCATGCTTCTTTACTAGGATGGCAACTATAGCATGACCATGTTGAGACAAGCAATTTGACAATCTAACATCCACGTGAAATAGCAACTAATGCATGCTCACAAAAGATAGGAGCTTGGCAACATTTAGCAAATATTTAAGAGATTCACTTAAAAATGCAAGCTTGAGCCATTTATATGTGAATGCAACATTCTAAAATTTCTTAATCGTGTCTACATTAAAATGTGACAATCATGGAAGCCAAACATGAAGATTAAGTATGAATCCACATTAAGGAATGATGCTCTAGTGGAAGCCCTAAGGATACATATTAACCCTAGGAGCTTTAATGGAGGTGCTTAAGGCCTAAATTAGCAACGCGAATTTTTTTATAAGAAGAATTTGGGTTTACATCAAGGATAGGCCCTTTTTGCTGTAAAAACATTTGGGACCTACACAAAGATGGTGAGCTTTACTACTAAGGAGATTCTAAACTACAAATTAAGTGAACTATCACACAACATTAAGGGAATTGCATTTAACTATATGGGTTGATATAATAGAACAATAAGGCTAGCATGCGTTAAAATTACAATTTAGCAAAATTAAGGTTTGCATACAACATTGAAATTGTTGATATAGCATACATCAATGAATTTGCATGTCAACTACAAAACTAGCATGGTAGGAATAACCTACTACAATAGAATTGCATTTAAACAATAAGGCTAGCATACAACATGAATTAACACGGCTTCATTTTCCATGAAACACGAACCCATTTCCATGTAACTAGAATTCATATACAACATGAGCCGAACTTCATGCAATATGGTCCATTTTCTTTAAAACATCATTGTAGGATTGATGACTTGCACATAACATAACCAAATCTCCATGCAACATGAAGTTCTCATTAAGAACCATACAACATTGTACCCTAATAGGGTTCCATTGCCAACCACCACAACACCAATTTACATTAACATTAGCCATCCCCCTTACAACATGTAGTTAAGCTTGAGTCCTACTTCTTCAACAATGCAACATTAAACGGCTACTTAACTTGAAGACAAACAAAGAAACTAACAACATTTCATTCTCATATTAAGGATGCCATATTTGATGCAAGCATGTGCCCACATTAAAAAGCTACTAGCTTTAACCCAAATCACACAAAATGCAACTAGCTTTAACTTAAAGCTTTCAAGCTTATAAAATTACACCAAGGCTTACTACCGACAATTTACCTAATGGATAAATTCCATGGAGATATATCAAAATCAAGGCTCAAACTTTAGTTTAAAAAAATATGAAAGATCCCACCTTTGGCTAAATTATGTCATGTGACTTAATAAAGTTGCTACCTTTAGATTCATACTTAATTAAAGATGGCAACTTGCCTACAAATTTAAAGATACAATTATACCAACAACCCCAAATTAATAGAATTTTCACAAGAATAGGTTCATACAAGCATCCATTACAAGAGACTTGAATCAATTTGCAAACTTTGAATGCACAAATAAAATTCTACTTAATTACCCTTCAAGCATTAACACACTAAAAGAGTGGAATCCCTACCTCTTGAAGAATCAAGCCCTCTCCTAATCTCCATGAAACCCCATCTTTGATCTCCATCTTCATGCTCAACCCAAATCTCCTCTTTCAATTCTCTTTCTTTCTTCCCTTCTCTTTTTTTTCTTTTCATTCATTTTTTTTGTTGGCCTAGAAAAAATTCGGCCAGCATGGCCTGGGAACAATGGCAGCCAAAGGGGGGGGGGAATTCAGTTAGTTTGATTGTGGAAGAGATGGGGAAGAAGAAACATTGAAGGAATTAAGTGAAGGAAGAAGATTGCACTTTCTTTTTCCCCCCCTTTTTTTCATTTGCTCTGACCTGGGAGATTTCGGCCTACTAGCTTGGCTTGGAGAATTCGGTAGATGGGGAAGAGGGAGAGGTCGGCCTGGGTTAGGGGAAAAAATAAATGAATTGAATTAGAAGAAGTTTGTAGAAGAAGGGGAATTAAATACATGGGACCCATATTCACAAGTTTGACATTCCCCTTAAACATACCCATCTTCTCATCTCTAATAATCTTAGGCCATTAATCAAAGCCCAACACAATAATTAGGTAAGCCCTACCCTCAAAGCCCAACACCCAACTCTAGCTACTAAAATTACTAGAGGCCATATAGCCATTCACGTAGAAGATTACTATGCACACAACAACAATTACTATACACACACGTATAGAGTACTAGGGCCATTACATTCTACCCACCTTAAAATAAAGTTCGTCCTCGGACTTTCCAACTGAGGACATAGCTAAAAGTGAGCGGACATATACTGTAGGGTCAATCTATCCCGAGCATATGCGAAGGCAAGGCACCTCGATAAACAAATACTTATACAAGTATTTCAACCATACATACTGACTAACATCCATACATATACTCACACCATTATACATTATCTCACATTCATACACCCTCAGACATCTACTGCATGAATACATCATATGGTCACATGCATTACACATACATCAAATGTACACAGCATGATACTTCATATACAGGTCTAATAGGGCACTGCGTACGCACATCTGTACTAAATCACGGGTATACAACCTATATGACCCATGGGGTACAGCCAACTCACGCACACATACATATGCCACTACTTACAGTCATAGAATACCATACATTTGCCATACAACATCTTTACCATCTCACACCCTGCACACAGAGGCACATAATGACGCACCAGTCTACTCCTGCATGGGCTCACGCCCTCACATGCGAATATACAATCGGGTTGCACCACACTTCATATACAACTCATGTCAACACACATATCATGTATGAAATATAAACAGATCATGACAATGTTATGATAGGAATCATAACATGAAGCACACACAAGCCATGACCAGTGTTATGACAAGAAACATGACACGAAACACTGTCATATCATAACTCTTTTAGTGTGTTAATATGACTAATACAAGCACAACCAGTACCTTAGCATATACACCAACAACATCACACACATATACACTCATGCAACATCACAGGTATCACAAACATGTACACACGTACATGTTCACAACCATATAGATAAATATACATATAGCACGCAAATTACCACCCGTATACATAGATCACCATCGGCAAGCATAAGCTCATATGCTTCCTCTAACATTCCTACTCAAGCCTAAGCAGAGCGGAGAGGCTCACACATAATATACCTATAACACTCGCTAAATATATACACACTGAATACGTCTCACGCAATACAATGGCTTTCCTAACACAGCTTATAGGTCAACCATCCGCAATCATATATACTTTATAATATCAACATTCCGACACATAGTCATACAAGTATCTAGAATAGTAGCTATAGCTATAGCTGCAACTGCACACACGCATGTATTACAGAGATATACTCAACCATAAATATCGGCTATATATGTACATATATCGGTAACAGATAAACATACATGCATACATACATGCATCTGCACAAAGTCATCCATACGTATACTTACGCTCAACCAACCATCCAAGTCTACACCACTCACCCGCCTCAAATCTGTGTAGAAGCATAGTACGCATACTTACAAGTACATACAAGCACACATAGACATGATAACCTCATATAAACACACATGCATCTCGCTATATAGATATAGACATACGACCATATATGTCTCCTAGTATGTATCCGGACACACACGTACACGCCATCACATAAAGTCTCATACAACAATACCAACACATACATATATTCACATATCCAACTCCGGTGCAAGCATACCCACTTGCAACCAGACAGGCAACCATACACATCTTCCATATATATATCAAACACACAATTCTACACACTTAGGGCATGCACACTCATACCTGAGTGGAACACAACGATCCATACATGGATCTGCATAATCAGCAGGCACATACAAACCACATATTACGAGCACACACAGCATGCCATATCTATTCATCGCATAGAGCCCGCTCAACTATATAGTTCTATGATACATCCTACTCATAGGCCACCATATATTAACACACATTCACATGCACATCTATACTCAGACATACAATCATGTATGTCTCCTAGCATCCATCCAACATTCACAGATGTATCAGCATACAAGGTCTACAACATCAACATAAATGCACACAGATAACCATACAAAAAATGCATTCATCCATACACATGTGTAAGCGTACCAGCTTACAGTCATATATGTATCATAATCTCATCACATATATCAACTCATGACACTAATACCCTTAAGGCATATCCACATATTCATGGGTGGAACTCAAGGATACACACATGCATCTGCACACTCTACATGTGCATATATCACATATAGTATATAGCTACCACGCAATACATTTATACACTACTAGTACCTCAATCAAGTGTACAACTCAATTTCACACACTACTCATAAGTCAACCACGTTTTAACACATATACTTCAAATACAATCACAGAGCCATATAAGCATGCACACATATATCATAGTCATATGCACATGAGTATATCATCTCAATATACTCGACAAGCCATATTCAACACTGTCACGCCCCGCTTCCCTAAAATGGAGGCGAGACGTGAAAAGGTCCGCACGAGAGTGGAGCTGTGAAGCCCCAAACCCGATAAGCGTTAATAAAACATAAGCAGGTCCCTGTAACCACAAACGAAACAACAATAATAACACAAGGAGAGACAGAAATGAAATCTCAAATCTCATAAATGGTCCAACATGAAAATTAAGTTCAACATCCAGAAAAACCACCAGGCTAAAAGAAAGAGTCTAAAGGCGCAGAACAAGGCCAACAAAAGGAACAACATAACAAAGTATAGGTGCTACGCACCGACAACAAAACAGCAGTCTAAACAAAAAGGGAAAGCTCAACGAAGACACTAGGACTGGTCCCCAGTGTCTACGTACTCCTCGCCAAACACAGGCTCGGGCTCGTCATCAGCAAACACCTCGTCCTCAACAATGTACTCAGGCTAAGGATCTAACATGTGTCACCCAAAAGAGTAAAGGGGCACATGTCAGCAAGTCTAAAAGACTTGGGCAAGGAAACTGAAAGTAAGGCAAACTAACAACCTAGCAGTTATAGTATGCATGACATGGCAGTTATAACATGAGTGCACAAGTAAGACATGGGGAACATTAAGTACAAGAGAACAATTTATCAGGACAAGTCAAGAGTAGCCAAGCTACTAACAATCTCAATCTTTTCACTAGTCACGTTTCAAGTTTTTTGTAGATGTTTACGCCTTACAGCTGAACGGTTTGGCATTCACGCTGATTGGCCGCTTAACACTACCCCAGAACCCAGAGTTTACGCCTTACAACTGCAGTTGCTGATCGGGCAGACTCCCAGTTGAATGGCCGCTTAACTGTTACCCCAAAACCCACATGTGAACGAGCCAAGGTCCCTGTACATGAGCTCAGTTAATGAGCCAGGGTTGCCCCACACAAGAGCTCGTTTCCTGGATCACAACCAGGAGCGTATTTCATTTGGCATAGGGGTGCACCTAGCCTCAATCATTTCACAAGGTGTAGCAGAGCTACGCAATCACGGGAACACTTAAAGGATGCAATGACATGACAATTAATTTGCGTACCGTTAATGGAAATTAAACATGACATGGTAGTTGTGCAACATGATAAATGTCGGATCTAGCTCCGTTGTCAAGCTAGTTCCTAAAATTGCGCCTAGGCGAGTATCATTTCGTCGCCTAGTCTCTTTTACGCCTACAACAAGCAAATGGCCTAAGACATGGCCCAAAACCCTAAGTGGCAAGTTTCACTTGCCTAGCACCGAGGATGACGATCACGAAGGTTCGTCTCACGGACGCTAATCTACAGGGAAGTCGCTGTTATGGAGAAACAATCATCAAAACAACATTCATTTCATTAGGGTTTCATAAAAACACAAATGGTTTAAGAGAACATTAAGAGGTCGATTTATTACCGTATAGGAGAGGAAGAATGATGCCGAGCAAGCACGGCAACAGAAGAAACGCTCCAGGGAACCTAGGGTTCAGATCTGGAATGGATGGGGAAAATCTGGAGAAATGGGGTTTTGGGGATTTTTGGGGGTTGGAGATGGCCTAGGGCATGGTGGTAGGCCAAAATGGAGAGGGAAACTCCAAGGGAGGAAGGAATGGCTTGGGGAAATGTTGGAGAGTGATTTGGGGAAGAAAGAGGCTCAGGAGAATGAAAGAGGGGTGAAAGAAATCGTGGGTGGGGTTTAAATAGGGAGTGCTGGCGGCTGCCCAGAAATTAGGGTTTCGACACTGATTAGTCGGTCAAAGAGCAACCACTGACCGACTAGTTTGGGAACTAGTCGGTCGGTTGACCAACGCAGACCGACTAAGTCCAAACAGTAAC
This sequence comes from Scilla litardierei, assembly GCA_030789695.1. NCBI lineage: Eukaryota > Viridiplantae > Streptophyta > Magnoliopsida > Asparagales > Asparagaceae > Scilla > Scilla litardierei. The sequence continues at coordinate 162,614,180 of CM061139.1, forward strand.
TCATGTACAAAAATAGGATTTAGATTTAGTCGGTCAGAGAACAACTACTGACCGACTAGTTTCTCATCTAGTCGGTCGATGAACATTCTTAAACCGACTAAGAATGAATAGTACTTGGTATCAAAAATGATCATAGAGCTAGTCGGTTAAAGAACGATTGCTGACCGACTAGTTTGGAACCTAGTCAGTCGACGAACGTTCTTAGACCGACTAACGATAAACAGTAACTCCTGAGAAATTTACAAAGCCCACTAGTCGGTACATGAAGGTTTGCCGACCGACTAAATCGTCATCTAGTCGGTCGGTTCCCCTTCTTACACCGGCTAACGTGCACAGAAAGTTCCGAAATGGAGCGCGAAGCTCCGGGATCGATTCCCAAGACTCCTAGGCTTGATCTAACAATAAGATATGACCGATATGAAGCCCGTCACGAATGACTTACTCCAAAATCGACGATTCTAAGGAAGAAGCTAGAAAATCACGACGAAACGATCGAAAATGAAAGCTACGGAGACGAAAACCACACATGAGGAGAAAATCCACCAAAACATATAATATAATATAATAAATCCAGATACATGAAAACCAGTCGTTACAAACACTTATAGAATTACATATGTATATGTACACATACCTACACACATAAATCCGTACATACATTCTTACTCAATCAACACTCTAGTGTCTACCCTCAGGGCTCTATACCTCAAGCTTCTGATATCCTGGTCATATCCTAAGGCTGGACTCTACCCACCTTAGAACTCAACTACCCACAAACACACGAATACTACTCGTACTATTCCGTACACAACGGCAGTGCGGTGACCTGCATGGGCCACCAAATGTAACGCTCCGCTCCCCTGGATACCCGGGAAAAAACGAATCTGTCCCAGGTTCTCCCATAGCAACGAGTGTTACGAAAGAGAAGAAAAAGAGAGGATACAAAAGAAACTGGCAGGCCACTGCGCGATGCTGGGAATAGTACATGTAGTGTTCAACGAACAGCCAATCAATAAACAAAGAACGAGACCAAGCCACAGAGAAATACAAAAAAAACCAACTCTAAACAATTTCATATACGTCTCAAGCATTCCAATGCATAAATACATATAGTGCAAGCATCTCTCACCCCAAAAAAAACCCAAAGTACACATAGCTCTCTCCTCTCCCCTCACCACCCCACGCTCTAGTCTCAACCAGAGATCTCCACCGCTCCATCCGCTTCCCACACCAAGAACCACACCTGAAAAGTCAACGGGGCGCGTCAACGCGTGACCCAGTAGGAATTCCATACTCTAACCTAAATGTAACACACTCACTAATCCCACTACTAAGTGTATAGTGTTACAAGTGCAGGGCTACAACTGAACATAATATACATAACAAGAGAAAACAACAAAAGTACCACACTTAGGGAAAGAGAGCAGAACTACATCAAAGGGTATAAGGGGAGTGGTGATGATAGTAACAATAACCAACAACAGGTGCTACAAGGTAGAAAAAAAAGTCAGTTAACCAATCTCATACAATGTTAGCTTTTGGAACCCTAATATCGAATATGACATATGGGACTGGACCTCTCACAACTGTGTGGGAGAGCAAAGAGGACTCCCCGCCGCGCTAGCCCGTCAAGAGCCTCGGGTACCACTCTACACTCCCCGTCGCGCTAGCCCGTCAGGAGTGCAAGTGTACCCACCACACACAAACCACAAGGACAACACAACCAGTCCATCCCATAGGCCTACCCGATACTTCGGAATTCCCCCAACCCATATCACCCTCCTTTAGGAGGACTGAAACACTTATCACTCTCACATGTTCATGGAACATTTTACTTTCCATTTCCACATATAAAACCAACCATTTCCATCTTCACCAAGCCAAACTTTACCACATCATAATGGAGCCAATCACATGAAACAAACCATTATCGCACCATAGGAAACCCATAACCACACGTGAATGGAACAATTAACACATCATTCACAACATGACCAAATAGTATAATAAGCCCATGGCCAAAATGCCTAGGTAAGAGAAATGCCACCAAATGAACCCCAAAGAATAAGTAAATAAGTGGAACATCAACACTTATAATGCTACTAACCATGGGGGGGTCTCTACATTTTCCACATTCCGTGAAAAATTATCACCATTCAAGCACACATTCCCACGACTATGCTACAAAGGAGTAACTTCATGCATGCTTCTTTACTAGGATGGCAACTATAGCATGACCATGTTGAGACAAGCAATTTGACAATCTAACATCCACGTGAAATAGCAACTAATGCATGCTCACAAAAGATAGGAGCTTAGCAACATTTAGCAAATATTTAAGAGGTTCACTTAAAAATGCAAGCTTGAGCCATTTATATGCGAATGCAACATTCTAAAATTTCTTAATCGTGTCTACATTAAAATGTGACAATCATGGAAGCCAAACATGAAGATTAAGTATGAATCCACATTAAGGAAGGATGATCTAGTGGAAGCCCTAAGGATACGTATTAACCCTAGGAGCTTTAATGGAGGTGCTTAAGGCCTAAATTAGCAACGCGAATTTTTTGATAAGAAGAATTTGGGTTTACATCAAGGATATGCCCTTTTTGTTGTAAAAACATTTGGGACCTACACAAAGATGGTGAGCTTTACTACTAAGGAGATTCTAAACTACAAATTAAGTGAACTATCACACAACATTAAGGGAATTGCATTTAACTATATGGGTTGATATAATAGAACAATAAGGCTATCATGCGTTAAAATTACAATTTAGCAAAATTAAGGTTTGCATACAACATTGAAATTGTTGATATAGCATACATCAATGAATTTGCATGTCAACTACAAAACTAGCATGGTAGGAATAACCTACTACAATAGAATTGCATTTAAACAATAAGGCTAGCATACAACATGAATTAACACGGCTTCATTTTCCATGAAACACGAACCCATTTCCATGTAACTAGAATTCATATACAACATGAGCCGAACTTCATGCAATATGGTCCATTTTCTTTAAAACATCATTGTAGGATTGATGACTTGCACATAACATAACCAAATCTCCATGCAACATGAAGTTCTCATTAAGAACCATACAACATTGTACCCTAATAGGGTTCCATTGCCAACCACCACAACACCAATTTACATTAACATTAGCCATCCCCCTTACAACATGTAGTTAAGCTTGAGTCCGACTTCTTCAACAATGCAACATTAAACGGCTACTAGCCTTAACTTGAAGACAAACAAAGAAACTAACAACATTTCATTCTCATATTAAGGATGCCATATTTGATGCAAGCATGTGCCCACATTAAAAAGCTACTAGCTTTAACCCAAATCACACAAAATGCAACTAGCTTTAACTTAAAGCTTTCAAGCTTATAAACTTACACCAAGGCTTACTACCGACAATTTACCTAATGGCTAAATTCCATGGAGATATATCAAAATCAAGGCTCAAACTTTAGTTTAAAAAACATGAAAGATCCCACCTTTGGCTAAATTATGTCATGTGACTTAATAAAGTTGCGCTACCTTTAGATTCATACTTAATTAAAGATGGCAACTTGCCTACAAATTTAAAGATACAATTATCCCAACAACCCCAAATTAATAGAATTTTCACAAGAATAGGTTCATACAAGCATCCATTACAAGAGACTTGAATCAATTTGCAAACTTTGAATGCACAAATAAAATTCTACTTAATTACACATCAAGCATTAACACACTAAAAGAGTGGAATCCCTGCCTCTTGGAGAATCAAGCCCTCTCCTAATCTCCATGAAACCCCATCTTTGATCTCCATCTTCAAGCTCAACCCAAATCTCCTCTTTCAATTCTCTTTCTTTCTTCCCTTCTCTTTTTTTCTTTTCATTCATTTTTTTTTGTTGGCCTAGAAAAATTTCGGCCAGCATGGCCTGGGGATAACGGTAACCAAGGGGGGGGGGGGGGGAATTCGATTAGCTTGATTGGGGAAGAGATGGGGAAGAAGAAACATTGAAGGAATTAAGTGAAGGAAGAAGATTGCACTTTCTCCCCCCCCCCCCCCCTTTTTCATTTGCGCTGACCTGGAAGATTTCGGCCTACTAGCTTGGCTTGGAGAATTCGGCAGATGGGGAAGAGGGGGAGGTCGGCCTGGGTTAGGGAAAAAAATAAATGAATTGAATTAGAAGAAGTTTGTAGAAGAAGGGGAATTAAATACATGGGACCCATATTCACATGTTTGACATTCCCCTTAAACATACCCATCTTCTCATCTCTAATAATCTTAGGCCATTAATCAAAGCCCAACACAATAATTAGGTAAGCCCTACCCTCAAAGCCCAACACCCAACTCTAGCTACTAAAATTACTAGAGGCCATATAGCCATTCACGTAGGAGATTACTATGCACACAACAACAATTACTATACACACACGTATAGAGTACTAGGGCCATTACAAGTCATGGTTCGCAACTTCTAAATAAGTTGCAGTGAAGAGATCGTATGTCTTATCGCTCCTCACGTCGTCCTTTTGCACAATTTCAACTGATGATAATGCTTGCGCCTCCTTGTCGTTGTTCCTTCTCTCCGGGTATTCTCTGTTCCAATGTCCGTGCTTCTTGCAAATATGACACCTCGTGTCTCTTGTCCTTGATCTCGATCTCGATCTCCTGTTGTAGTTGCCTTTTATGTTGATTCGCTCTGAAGCAAACATAGACTGGCTATCTGAAGCTCCTTCGCTCAAGCCAACGCTTGTCATGCGATCTCGCAACTCCTCGCTGTAGAGCCCCGTCTTCACATCTTCAAGAATGATAGTATCTCTACTGTAGAGCATGGTTTTGATGAACGTCGTGTACCGTTCTGGTAATGACAGGAGCAGGATCATAGCTTCATGCTCCGCCTCCACAGTCAGACCAACCGCCCTCATCTTCATCACTAAGCTGTGAAGGTATCAATGTGATCCTTCAATGAGGTCCAGTCTCGCATCTTGAAAGTAAAGAATGTCTTCAGTAGGATAAGCCGATTGGTGAGCGAATTCTTCATGTAACGCTTCTCGAGCTTCTCCTATAATTCCTTAGTTGTAGTCTCTTCGGACACTTGGTAGATTACCTCGTTCGATAAGCTGAGCTGGATGGTTGTCATCGCCGAGTCCTCCATCTCTATCTTCTCCCTTTTCGATATATCTGCAGGTAGAGCCGCCGTGTCGTACACCACCCGGTATACGCGGACCTTTCGCAAGATAGCCTTCATCGTGTACTGCCATATCTCGAAGTTGCCCTTGCCATCGAATCTTTCGATCTTGTAGTGCGAGCCTCCTACTGTCGCATGCGATCACTGATTCGGGTTGATTATTACATATTTAAACCCATATTTAGTCCTATTTTATGCTCATATGATGCTTAATTGGTCTCTAATACGTTCGAATTTTCTATATCATCATCTATTAGAGAAATCATCTTATTTGAGCACAAAACAGCAATTTACTGAGTATTTCTGCACTTTTTATATTTTTCATGGCTTGGTCTCGATGTCACGATTCCAACGACTATTTATTTGTATTTTTCTGAGATCTGTGCTAATTACTGTGTATTTTGAATACAGAATACTATTTAAATGGAGAAATACGGACGAAAATACGCAAATACGGCGGAATACGGGACACGTGGCATCATCACGACCGCTCCCGCCTCATCCGACGGCTTACGAGCGCTACTCAGTATACGGCGACGCGGCGTGTTACGAACCGTTGGATCTAGATCCAACGGATGCTATGATCCCCAATCGCAGCCCAGAGGCGGGACGTGTGGCGCTCATCGGGGATACTCCCGCCTCATCTAACGGCGGTAAGTAATCGATACGCGTATCGAAGCGGGCGAATCGTGGACCGTCGGATGCGATCCGACGGTCCACGAACGAAGCGCAGCGGAGCGGCCAAAGGGGGACGTGGCCACTTTTCAACCGTCGATGTGCGATCCAACGATCCACACGCACAGACGAAGAGCGGGCGACGTGGCGAAGCACTGGCCAAGCGATCAAGATCGGACGGATCCTATCATCCCCGCAATTTGCAAGCGCAGCGAAGAAAAAGCGGCGACGTGGCACCTTGGGGACCGCACGATTCCAATCGAACTGATGTGATTATCTCCGATCCGAGTTCGAAGTCGATAGCGGATCGGGCGCGCACGAATTCTAAAGACCACGTGGCGGCTCCTGGACGCATCCCGCATCGATCGAGCGGTCCAGATTGCTCAGCGATTGTGGGTATGGGCTTAACATGATATGGGTGCGGTTTTTGAACCCGTTAAGCGCCCCAAACCCGCAATGCTTATTATTTAAGTGTATTCTAGGGTTTTGGGGCGTATTCTGGCGTATTTTGGGACTTTTGGAGCGGCTACTGTGCGTATTTCTCCAGGGGAAAATTCTGAAAAATTCCAGAGGCTATTCTTCCTATTCCAAGGGAGTTTTGGGTTCTAAAGTGGAGATTTGGTGATAAATTCTTGAACTTATACCCCGTATTTTGTGTATTTCATTGTATTTTGGCTATTAAAACGATGTATTTGGCTATGAAATCTGATTTTCTTTGCACCATGCGTGGCTAATCTCCTTGTGCTATGGTTGTGAAGTAATTAGGAGTATGTAGTCGCTAAATTTCATGTCTTTAGCCCTATTATCATGTCAAAATTGCTCGTAACATTGATTTCTACAACGTATTTGTTGGGTATTTGCTTATTTTCGATATTGTTTACATCCCATATGGCTAGGCCCTGACAAGGCTAGCCAACTCATGTTCACTAATCTGAACTTATTGTTGCGTTTATTGTTCAATGAAATCATTGTTGCTAGTGATACGTATACGGCTATTTTGACTAGTTTTTATCGATTCATCTTCCGACGCCTTCACGCCTTGACCGGGTGAAGCGTTGAGTTATATGAAAAACATGATATTTCAGTGTAACGACTGGTTTTTGTATGATTGGATTATCAGTGTGTTTTGCTTGCGATGGTGGGTTCTCTCCTTGTGTGGTTTCCATTTCCATAGTTCTCGCTTTCATTTATCTCGTTGAGAATTCCTAGCTTTCGTTTTCGTTCCTTTTGATGTGATCTTCTAGGTCCTTCCTTAGAATCATTGAACTCGGAGTAAGTCACTCGTGACGAGCTTCATATCGATCATATCTTAGAGTATAAATCGATCCTAGAAGCCATAGAAATCTTCCCGAAGCTTCGCGCTTCGAATCGGCACTTTTCGTGCACGTTAGTTGGTTCAAGAAGATCAACCGACCGACTAGATTCCAATTTAGTCGGTCAGGAAATCAACTGGAACCGACTAGTTCATTCAATCAATAATTCAGGAGTTACTGTTTACTCTTAGTCGGTCTAAGAACGTTCATCGACCGACTAGATTCAAAACTAGTCGGTCAGTATTTGTTCATGGACCGACTAACTCTAAATCCTATTTTCGTTCAGGAGTTACTGTTTGCACTTAGTCGGTCTGCGTTGGTCGACCGACCGACTAGTTGCCAAACTAGTCGGTCAGTGGTTGCTCTTTGACCGACTAACCAGTGTTAAAACCCTAATTTCTGGGCAGCCGCCAGCCCATCCTATTTATACCCCTCCCAAACGACTTCATCTTCTCCAACACGACCCAAAACCCTAAAAACCTCCCCCTTCAGCCCACATCTTCCTCCAAGCTCCATTCCTTCATTCCAAGCCTCAAAACCTTCATCCAAACCATCCATCTACTCTATCTACCTCACATCTTCCCCAAAATCTCACCAAAACCCATCAAATCCCCAAAATCCCCCAAGAACCCTAATTCTCCAAACTTCCCCAATCTTTTCCAGATTTGATCCTAGGGTTCCCCAGAGTGTTTCTTCCATCTCCTCTCGGTAAGAAATCGTTCTACCGTTGTTTTTATAACTTATGCATATTTTTATGAAACCCTAATATAAATTTCATGTTGTTTGATGATGGTTCCCCCAAAACAGCGATTTCCCCGTAGATTGGCGTCCGTGTGACGAAGTAGTCGTCATCCCCGGTGCTAGGCAAGTGAAACTTGCATCTCTTGATTTGGGCCATGTCTTAGGCCATTTACCTTGCTTTAGCGTAAAAGAGACTAGACGGTGAAAGGATAGCCGTCTAGACGCCATTGACCTAGCTTGACAACGAAGCTTGGTCCGTCACTTTCATCATGCTTGTACGTCACGTTTAATTTCCTTAACGGTACGCGTATTAACTGTTCATGCCATCCATGCATCCTTAACTGTCATTGCATTTTGCCTGCCATGTTTAATTCAATTAACGGTACGCGAATTATCTGCTCATGTCATTGCATTTCGCCTGTCACGTTTAATTTAATTAACTGTACGCAAATAAATTGTCATGACCTCGCATTCTTTAGGTATTGCTATGATTGCGTAGCTTCGCTACAATGTTGTGTTCCTGGCTCGTGTTCCAGAAGCGGGCCATGTGTTGGTTGATAGCCAATGCCCGAATTGCGTGTTCCGGCTAGGTGTTCCCTACGCCATACTTGTGTTCCTGGCTCGTGACCAGAAGCGAGCATAATGAGTTGGAAACCCCAACGCTCGATGTAATGAATTGTGAACTAAGAATGCGAGCTCAATGTGCGGGGCAACCCTAGGCTCACTAGATGAGCTCAATGTGCAGGGACCCCAGGCTCCATATCGTGTGGGTATTGAGTAGTGTTTAGTGCCGATCGGTCTGAAATGCTATGCCATTCAGCGAATGGCATAAACACCTACAAAATGTGAATTGATTGAATTGATAGTAGCTTGGCTACTCTTGTCTTGTCCCGATAAATTGCTCCCTTGTACAAATTGTCTTGCCATGTTTTAATTGTGCACTCATGTTATAACTGCCATGTCATGCATATCAAACTGCTAGGTTGCTAGTTGCCTACTTTCAGTTTCCTTGCACAAGTTTTTCCAGACTTGCTGACATGTGCCCCTCTCTCTTTTGGGTGACACATGTTAGACCCGGAGCCAGAGTTTTGTTGCAGGGAATATGGTGTTGCTGATGATGTTGTTTGCTGTGGTGGTGAGTGGACACCAGGGGCCTGTCTTGAAGACCGCTCGTGTACACTCCTTTGCTTAGGTTGTTGTTAGTCGTTGGTGCGTGGCACCCTTGTATGTATGTTATACTTTGTTGGCCATGTTTGGGCCTTAGACTCTTTTTCCTTTAGCCTGGTGGCTTTTCTGCGGTGTTGTAATTTGTTTATGGACATTTCGAGATTCAATAAAATGTCGTCTCATTTCTTTATTATCATTGTTGTTTCGTTTCGTTTTGCAAGGACTTGCCATAATAAGTGTTTCTATACGCTTATCAGACTTGGAGCTTCACAGCTTCAAGTTTGTGCGGACCTTCTCACGTCTCGCCTCCACATTTTTGGTAAGCGGGGCGTGACATTCAGCGATTATAAACTCCTAATGAACTCACAACCGTAGCACATCCATCTCATATGTGTTGGTGTTGACGTAGTTAGGGTGTCGTATTCATTGATTTCTATATCTTTTCGCCCCATTTTAATTGTATAATTGCGTGCTTCGTCAATTTCTAGTCATTTATTGTTTGAGTATGTTATACGGAGACGTGTGCATGCTTGAGACGAATCTGATCTTTGCGGACTTATTCGTGATGAGTGTTGATTTCCCTCATGAAGTTGACGTTGCACGTGATTAATTCTTTGGCACGTTTCTATACGCTTGATCGCCATACTTTCCGACGTTCTCGTGCCCTAACCAGACGAAACATTGAGTTATAGAAAAGGTATTGATAATCATTGATTGCACACACCCTAACGAAATCAAACCCAACACATACTCCCCATACTTGTACCTCTACCGAAGTCACCGTAAATACCGTAGGATTTTCTTTGGCTATTTGAAACTCTTGATCCTATATCTTTGTGTTTGATAGGTGGTAGGTTATCATCGTATTATTACTCTTTACAGATTGACGTTCGTAGTTTTACAGGTCAGTTGTCCCGTGGATTCGATACCCGGACTCACCAGGATATTACTTGCACAATCTCCTGCGCTTGGGAGTAGTTCTCACATCATTTGAGACGAGGCAATCGCCCCACATACGAGTATGAATTGGTTGTGTCTCCTTTTGTAGAAGAGTCATCTGCCATCGCCTTGGATTTTTCTCACGAGCCTTGATGCTCTAATACCAATTGTAGGATTCTAGGTCACCTTTTGTGTAATACCAACCATCGCGGAAATTCCAAGATCGTTGGGATAACGAACAAGGCAGAATGGACTTCAGCTACAAAATACGCAACCAAGTAAAATAAAAGGCAATTACCACAAAAAGTAACACACCATGCACACCGGAGCTTTATACTGGTTCCACCCAAATATGGTGTACGTCCAGTTGGAGAGATTCACTACTGCTTCAGCAAATTCAGATTACAATCTGGAGAAACCTCACTACCCAAGCCCCCAAAAACCCCTTGGTTTGCCTCATGTTTATTCTACAGGGAGCCGCGAACCTTGCATAAAACAGCGCTCAAAACGGTCTGGGATCCCTCACTGTTTTACTTGAGGATTGCTCTGAGTTGCTTCTGAAGCTGCTCGATAATCTAATATGAAGGCATCACCACATCCCCTTTTATAAGCTCCAAACGCAGCCTTAAGTTGAATTAGTCTTCACTGGAAACCAATAGGAAGAAGCTAATGTCGCTTTCGAAGACCAACTTTCCATAACGTGTCTGGTGGCCAAAGAAGGAGAGGGGACACAGCCTTCAATTTCGCAACCACCACTCTGCTGGTCAACAAAGGCTTGCCTGGTTAGGTGGCCTTTGTTTTGTAGCAAATAATTCAACAATAGCATATGAGAACTGTTACACTCCCTCCAATATGTAACTAATCTTAGACTCGGCATACCAAGCCTCCTCCTCTGAGCCAACTTAGTGGTGGCAATTTTTGGCCTGACACGATAGCACGGCACGGGCATGGCACGTCCATTAGGCGGCACGCCACGGCAAGAAATCCTTTTGAGTTTGCTTGATTCAAACAAATAAGCTCGATTTACAAAACAAAGTAGCTCAATCATAAATCAATTTTTGAACCATACAATTATCACAAAAAAGTATTTTGATTCATACTTGCAGATAAAAAAATAAGCTAGATGGTCATATTGTGGATAGTTTGAGTTCATATTCTGAAAATTCATTACACGAGAATTTACTCCAAGAAAAAAGCTCTTATGCTGAACTATCAATTTTCTTTAAAATTTGCATGTAGTTTGCATTCTAAATTAAATTCTAGTAGCATTTAAAGATGCATCATTAACAAGGTGGGACAAAGCCCAATAATTCTTTCAATCCTATTGGACACAACCGGGTGGCCCGAATTTTTATTGGACCGCACCAGAATGGTCGGAAGTCTTATTGCACCGGGCCAGCACGGTCTTTTAAGAAAGTCGGACCGGGCCGACACGACACGATAAGTCCGGGCTAGCCTGAATTGCCACCCCTAAGCCAACTCCTCCTAACAAAATCAGTCACTGTCAACCAAGGCACATGCTCAATCGAATCGGAATCGGAAGTGCTTTGCAAATGAGAACTTTTAAAAAAAATAAGACATATATATTCCAGCCGGTAATATAACGAGAATCAAACTCCGGATCTTTTGTCCCTGATCCAACAGTCGTAACACTGGATTTGTCTGCATTTAAACCGATTTACTAATGATATAAATGAAGAATAAAACAAACCGTAGTTAAATTGATTCCGAAGGCCAACACTGGCCTATAGGAATGGCAATATTGCGGGGCGGGCGGGTATTTAACTACCCAAGCTTGCCCCGCCCCGTCTGCGAGCCGAGCTGGGGCGGGTCTCGGGCCGGGGGGGGATCGGGTAATTTCTTACCAAAACCGGGTCGGGCCGGGCCGGGTCGGGTCATTACTGCCATCCATATGAATCTCAAAATAAAAGTTTTATTTGAGATTTGGGAGAATTGTGATTTATTGGTAATTTGGAATTGGGAATTGGCCTAATTGGAAGATCATTGGAACATAGTATGAGTTAGCGATATGGGCAGACCGCATGGTTCGCATCAAAATAGTAAGGTTTTTTTAGAACCTCTATAGTTTATCGGGGCGGGCCGGGGCGGTCTGGGTTGCATGCAAAGCCCAAGCTTGCCCCGACCCGGCTGAGGGCCGGGAGGGTCAAAACCGTGGCGGGTCGGGTTGGGCGGGTCAAGTCAGGTCATTACTGCCATCCCTACTGGCCTATTGCGATTTGGTTGGGTTGCTAACTCTTCCAAATGGAAGAGTCTCACTCATATCTTGAGTGCTGATATGGTCAAAAGACCCTAATTATTTTTCTGGGTTTATTTTCCTAAATAAGTTTACTTTTTGGATGTTTCTCAACAATTGTGCTAATGTGAAAACTTAAACTGCTTGCCGGAATAAACTAATTTTTCTCCTCAAAAATTTTAAATTTGTTAATTGTGTCCCATAAGATGCAGTCAGTAATATGCTTTGTTTCTAATTATGTATACATTGATGTTCAATGCGACTTGGAGCAGCAATTGATGAAATTTTTGTTGATATTTTCTTCGGTCTTGTTAGTTTATAAGTATGATTTCTGATTTGAATATATCCTCTTGAAATTAAAAAGGACACTTATTGGATGTGTGGATGTTGACATGGCTTGCTCCTATTTGACCGTACTTTTGGCCGTGCTTACCAATTGTATACCTATTTTGGTTGTACTTGACAAATGGGGTCAAATCATGTATTATACATGTAGTATATATGCACACAAGTAGTCTATGCATCTTGGATGTTGACGTGACCCTAAGATTTTATTTCCTTTTTTGTTTTACTAACAAATAATCCTTTCAGTAGTGTTATAAGTAGTGTTATAGGGTTAATGCAAGTTAGAGAAGTTCGTTGTGGCCAGGTGTTATTAATTTTCATTTGTTGGAGGGATGTGTGCACATGCAAAGAGACTTCAGCGTGCACATGCTAAGGGTTTTCGAATCCGCCATTTAGATTTTGCATTTGGCCAACCTAATTTGCCTCATACCATTGCTTGGACTCATGTGCACGCGAGTCTCTCCCTATTTTCAATACATACTAGAAGCCCAATAGACCAATAGATGGAGTCCTAATATAAGCACAACAGACCAGTAAAAACTCTTGCTATATCTTAAAGAAAGTACCGCTAAAGGTTCAATTTTGGAGATGTTACGAAGGGATTTAGCAATAACTATAGCAGCATCCATAATCTATCATTAAGATTTTGGATTAAATGAACAAAATAAAATGATGACGATACAGTTTAACAAAGGAAGAAGAATATACTTATCAGCCATGGCGTGCTAGGCACTGTCCTTAAAAGTAGACTTCTGTCCATCAGAGTCTAAACTCGGTGCAGGAAAGGATTGGTGGACTACCCTCTTGGATTCAATGGCGACCGGCTCTATAAGCATGCACTCGCAATTCAGGGTTGCTTCGAACAACAACTGAGTTTCCTTCTCACAGGAAGAGAGACTGAGGCCGGACAGAGAACAGATGAGGTCGGACAGATCACTGAGAGAGATTTGGAGGAAGATGATGCTCTAAAAATGTTCAGTATACAACCATATTGGACCTAGCTCAGATATGTATATATAGATTTGAAGTATAGCTGTTGCATAGTGGTGAATTTTTCGGACAGAACGACTTTGTCCTCACAGTAATAAAATCTGGTTCTAGTTTCAACATATTTTGCCTAAAGGCAACAACATTAAGGAGATGCAAAACGAGGGCTAAACTGTGCGCTTATCCGTGCACAGGCGGCGTGAGCATGAACATGCTAAGGGGGTTCGGATCCGTCATCTGGATTTTGCTTTCGGCCCAACCTGATTTGGTATCATCCCCTTACTTGGGCTCATGTGCGCACAAGTATCTCACCATTTTCAGCCCATACTAGATGCCCAATAGACCAATAGGTGGGGTCCTAATATAAGCTCAAATTGGGTACATTCACATCCGATGTTAGACTAAACAAGATGGACTTCTCTTTGAATTTGGAATTGCCATATAATTCCAACAACATATTCATCATATATCTGTCTGCCTTCAGCGCAAGTTGAAGTTAGTTTTTAGTTGGTAAAGAGAAAATTAGAACTGCATGTAACATTTTGCATGTGCTTCCACTCTTTTAATACTTAGAAAATCTATACATACCGATGTATTTACTTTACATATGGACCACTTTACACACCCAAAACCATTTAAATTCAGTTTTTTTTAAACTTTACACACCATAGTATCCTCAAATTACACCACCATTGATCCTCTTCGGCATCTTCCTCCCCCCTCCCATTTTCCTCATACTCCTCTTTAGGTGGTGACGGTGGCCACTGAAGAGGGGAGAGGAATGGAAGAGGAAGATGAGCAGTCGGCGACGATGGTGGCATAGAGGCAGAGCGAGGAGGAAGAGTGGAGGAGGGGTTAATAAGTTAAAATATTTGAACGGCTAACTTGTAAATAAATGATGAAGCAGTGCATTTGCTTTCATATTTTTTTAAAATTTAAAATTTTGTTATAGGATAATCAAACTAGAGGAGAAATAGAGACTTAGGTTCTTAGAAATGGAACGAGTAACCATGGCCATAGGCCATGGTTCTCTATATATTAAATCAGGGAAGGGAGATGAAAGGCCTCAAGGAGACCAAGAGTCCCCATTACTCATAGTAATGGGGACTAATGAGAGTGGGTAATGAAGGAGGGGAGGCCAAAGGCCTCCCTCATTCATAACACTCCCCCTTACCCATTCATCACTTTGGTCTCAGCATTTGAGGCAAAGAGGGGTGGATACTTCTGGATCCAGAGTAAGAGTGTTTGCCTCGTTAAAACCTTAGCTGTGGAAAACCCAGTGGGAAAAACCCAACAGCTTAAGGGAAAAGAGTGCAACCCACAGGTTACTCCCCCTGATCCGTACAAGCTTCAGGCTTGCAGGTTTTTCAGTTGTCGCATGCCAATGTTCTTTACAAGTTTTACAAAAATACATTTGGGCAAAGACTTAGTAAAAAGATCAGCTAAGTTATTGCAGGACTGTATCTGCCGAACTTCGATCTGCTTGTCCTCCTTTAGCTCATGTGTCCAGAAAAACTTGGGAGATATGTGCTTCTTCATGTCGCCCTTGATGTAGCCTTTTTGAAGTTGAGCAATGCATGCAGCGTTATCTTCAAACAGAACGGTAGGCTCCAAATCACCGGTCTTCAGGCCAGTAGATTGAAGAATATGTTGGACGACGGATCGTAGCCAATAACACTCTTTGCTTGCTTCGTGGATCGCAATGAGCTCTGAATGGTTGGATGATGTAGCTTTTGTGGTTTGCTTCACCGATCTCCAGGAGATAGCAGTACCTCCGTAGGTAAAAACAAAACCGGTTTGGGATTTTTCCGTGTGCGGATCAGAGAGATAGCCGGCATCAGCATAACCAAACAATTTGGGGGAGGCACCTCTCTGGTAGTAAAGTCCAAGATCAATGGAACCCTGAAGGTATCGCAGAAGATGCTTTACTCCGTTCCAGTGGCGCTTTGTGGGCGCTGCACTGTGTTTGGCTAGAAGATTAACTGTAAACGCTATATCGGGACGCGTATAGTTGAAGTGCTCTAATGGCACTGAGGTAGGGTACTTCAGGACCCAGTATCTCCTCCCCCTCTTCCAGTGGCCGGAAGGGGTCCTTTGTACATCTAGTGATCTTACGACCATAGGAGTACCTAAAGGATGACATTTATCCCTATGAAACTTGTGTAGAAGTTTCTTTGTGTAATTAGATTGGTGTAATAGGATTCCATCTCTAAGGTGTTCTATCTCCAAGACAATACTTTGTTTTGCCTAGGTCTTTCATTTCAAAAGTATGTTTAAGGCTTTCAGATATCTCTTTGATCTCTGCAGGAGATCCTATGAGATTTAAGTCATCTACATATACAGCTATGATGACGAATCTTGTTCCCGTTCTTTTGATAAAGATACAAGGGCAGACTTCGTTATTCGTGAATCCTTGCTGTGCAAGGAAGTCACTAAGTCTGTTATACCACATCTTTCCTGATTGTTTTAGACCATATAATGATCTATGTAGCCTTACAGAGAATACGTCCCTAGGTATCTCTTTCATCTCTTGGGGTAGATTAAACCCATCAGGGAGTCTCATATAGATATTTTTATCTATATCGCCATATAGATATGCAGTCACAACGTCCATGAGCTGCATTTCTAGGCTTTCCAGAGAAGTTAGGCTTATTAAAAATCGGAAAGTGATCGAATCCATGACCGGAGAATACGTATCTTCGTAATCAATCCCCGGTCTTTGGGAAAATCCCTGGGCTACAAGGCGTGCCTTATAGCGAACGATCACATTATTTTCATCTCTTTTTCTTATGAAAACCCACTTATATCCCACAGGTTTTACACCTACTGGTGTTTGGACTACTGGTCCAAAGACTTTGTGTTTCAAGAGTGAGTCCAGCTCTACTCTTATTGCCTCGTCCCACTTTGGCCAATCATCTCTGCGTTTATATTCCGCTAAAGATCGTGGTTCGACGTCATCGTCATATTCAGTGACGTGAACGGCAATATCGAACGCAAAATCGTCGTCGACGACTATGCTATTTCTGTCCAGTACTTCTCCAGTACGTACAAAATTTAATGATGTTTCTCCTATTATTTCCTCTGCTGGGGAAATCAGGAGGGGAGAAGTAGCTGGTCTGAACTCAGCATCCTGTGGAGGGATATTCTTAGTATCACCAGGAGTCTTCCTCTTTCGAGGAACTTTATCTTTTGAACCTGGTGGGCGTCCTCTTTTCATTTGAGATACAGCCAAATCTGCTACCGGTGGGTTGCATCCATCTATGGGGATGTCAATCCTAGCTGGCGTATTGGCAGCAGGGACGTGTGAACGGACAATCTTCTGGTTGTCCGTGAATTTATCCGGTAATAGATGTACTGTATTCTGGATGTGAAGGATCTTCAGGATCTCATCTTCACACAGATTAGTACGCGGATCGTAAAGGGACAAAGACTTCTGGTCCCAACTAATGGTCTCAGAAGCTTCTGGCTTCTTAGACTGTGTACCCAGTTTTGGAAAAAATTTCTCATTAAATTCACAGTCAGCAAAACGTGCCTTGAATGCGTCACCCGTCAGGGGTTCAACGTATCTGATAATAGAGGGTGAATCAAACCCAATATATATACCTAGACGACGCTGAGGACCCATTTTAGTCCTCTGAGGTGGTGCTATTGGGACATATACCGCACAACCAAACACTCTCAAATGAGAGATATCCGGTGGTGCGATGTATGCTAGTTGCATCGGGGATAAAGTGTGACCTCCAGAGGGTCTTATCCTAATAAGTGATGCGGCATGTAAAATAGCATGCCCCCAAGCATCCACAGGCAACTGGGATTGCATAAGCAATGGACGTGCAATCCATTGGAGTCTCTTTATAAGAGACTCAGCTAATCCGTTTTGGGTGTGAACATGTGCTACCGGATGTTCAACTTCAATACACGTTGCCCGGTAATAGTCTTCGAAGACTTGTGAAGTAAATTCTCCCGCATTATCAAGACTTATTTTCTTGATATGGTTATCGGGGAAATGAGCACGCAACCTTATTATTTGTGCCAATAGCTTTGGAAAAGCTAGGTTGCGGGTGGACAAGAGGCACACATAAGATCATTTGGTTGATGCATTAATCAGTACCATGAAGTACCGAAATGGGCCACTTGCGGGGTGAATAGGCCCGCAAATATCGCCATGTATTCTCTCAAGGAAACCAGGAGACTCTAATCCCACTTTCAGGAGGGATGTTCTCATTATTAGTTTTCCCTTGAAACAAGGGAGACATGGAAATTCACCCTTTTGAAGAATCTTCAGGTTCTTCAATTTGTGTCCACGGGATTCAGTGATGATGCGGCGCATCATTGCTGTTCCAGGGTGACCAAGTCTATTGTGCCAGAGTTGGAACTCTGGCAGTGATTGGCACGTCTGGTGCTCAATCATATTGGCTTCTACTGGTTGAATGTATGTTTGGTAGAGACCCGACGGGAGTCCCTTGAATCGCTCGCAGATGATCTTCTGGTCATCTTTTTGGCGAGTTACAATTAGATATTCAACCTTATTTTCATCTATGGTCTCTAAGTGATATCCGTTTAAACGGAAATCCTTGAAACTTACGAGATTCCTATTTGATTTAGGAGAGAATAATGCATTATTTATTTGAAGTCTTGTGTTATTTGGGAGCAATATAATTGCTTCACCAGTTTCTTCGATTATTTGAGACAGTCCTGAAATTGTGATAACTGGACCGTCATATTTGTTTACGCTATTAAAATAGCAATGATCGCGAAGGATTGTGTGTGTCGAGGCACTGTCCACTAGGCACTCAGACATCATCTATATAAGCAAAAACGAAATTTTATTTGAGCGAAAATGTAGATAACATTCGAAAATAAAAGATCGTACTAAAGCAAAATAAAGATGAAGATACATCGAATTCTAAATGCATAGATAAAAGATAGTGCTCAATCGAGCAGGTCGGCGTTCTCGAAGTCTTTAGCAGTAAAGACAGTTGGCGGCAGTACACCAGCCAAGTTTGTCTCAGGTCGAGACTTCTGGCTCGCCTGGTATAAATCCTGTAGGTGGCGAGGAGTGCGGCAGTTTCTGGACCAATGGCCAGTCATGCCGCATCTATGGCATTTGTCCTCCCAGGTCTTCTTTGGAAGTGAAACGTGCTCGGTGTTCTTTCGCTTTCAAGTGAAGTTTCTTTTTCCTTTATTGTTTTTGTTTGTCTGGGGAGCTGCACCTCTTGGTTGCTTCATTACCGCTTTCCCTTTAGTGTTTTTAGGCTTCCTCTTGTTTTTCCACTTCTGGGGAGAAACATGGTGGGCTTCAGGGATTGGGGCAATGCCAGCTGGACGCAAGTTATGAGTTGCAAGCAGTAAATCTCGATTTTGCTCTGCCCTAAGTAGGCATGAGATCAGATCAGAGAATTTCGTGAAGTTGCGTTCACGATACTGCTGCATGAGGATTGCATCTTTCTCGTGAAACGAGGTAAATGTTTTTTCCAACATGCGTTGTTCTGTCACTTCTTCACCGCACAACTTCAGGCGTGAGGTGATGTTATGAAGTGCAGAATTATACTCAGCGACGGACTTATAGTCCTGAAGTCTGAGGGTTTCCCACTCATAACTGGCACGGGGTAATATAACATCAATTTGATGTTTATACCGTGCTTCCAGCGCTGTCCATAGGTCCTTTGGGTCCTCAACCGTTAAGTATTCGGCCTTCAAGGTCCGATCTATATGTTTCCTAATGTAAATTATAGCTTTCGCCTTATCTACATCAGATACAGTGGTCATAGGGCTGCTGCTAGATGTAGCAGAAGCTTTGGCCGCTACTGGGGCCGAGGAAGGAGCCAAAATGGACCCAAGGAGGGCCATCGAACGCAAGTGGAACTTCAGGTCCACTCGCCAACTCAAGTAATTTGTCCCTGCAGAATCAAGGACTTCGAAATCGACGCTTGCCAATTTTGCCATTTATCTACGCAATTTAAAATGAGCATGAATTAATTAAAATTCAAATATTCATGCACAAAGAAATAAACAAGTAAAAATGCGGGGATCGGCCAGATACCCAAAATAGTACACAGTCCAAAGTTCGTTTACAGTCCATAAGAGAAAAAGAAAAATACAACTTTGGAAACCCAAACTGGGTCCCTATATCTCCGTCTTCATATGTTGTTGCACCGAGCTTTGGCTTTTAATACAAATTTCCTCACTTACAAATTCTCTCAAAAGAAAAATAAAAGTGCAGGAATGTAAATAGGTATACAATGGTCGATCCTGAAAAACACATTTTTACTTATTTAAACATCCACGCAGTTCTAAATATGCTACTGACATAAAAATGAACAACCACGCATATATCTCAAGCAAAACATATTTGTAAAGGAAACTAGAAAATATAATTATCTCGTAGACCACGTGGAAACGTCATACACCGTTAGGTTAGTTGACTAACGGCAGAGCGGTCTCATGATCTTTGAGATAGTTATATTTTGAAAAATAGAGTCCTAGTAAAACATAGATTATAATATGCAAGAGGGATGTATAAAATAATTGGTCAACAAGGAATATCGAGATTATTTTTGATTTTACTCAGGGGAGAGTCCCGTTAAAGAATTGGCTTCAGGCAATTATTTAGTAGGCTAAATATAATTTTTACCGTTAGGTAATATGGGCTGCAGTCCCAATTAAAATATTTGTGTTATTGATACTCACAAATGGGCTTCTGGCCCAACTATCAATTTTAATTAAATTTAGCCTACTTTAGGTTGGGGAACACCAGAAAATCCCTAAATCTGTCTCCTCAAATTCTAACCCATATGTTAATTATTTTTATTTTTTTCGGGTTTCGTCGGTGGACAGAAGTCCCCCTTTCCTGCCAGTATCCGCCAGTCAACCAATCAGACCCCCCTATCAGAGGGGGGCTTCGCAACAGTAAACCCCCCTGCTGGGGGGATAATAGGCCGGCCCCCTCCGTCAGGGGGGGGCAGTGTTACGGAAGAACCCCCCCCCCCCCCCCCCCCCCCCGACAGGAGGGGCGTGGGTGGGCTCGATCGGACGCCCCCCCCCCCCCCCCCCCCCCCCCCGTCAGGGGGGGGGGGGGGGCGGCGCGGCGACAGAGGCCTCCCCCGCTAGGGGGGCGGCGGATCTGTGACAGAGCCCCCCCCCCCCCCCCCCCCTGACTGGGGGGGCGGCGGATCGGCGACAGAGCCCACTGGGGGGCGGCGGATCGGGCCTCCCCCGTCGGGGGGTGCGCTGCGACAGATAAGCCCCCCCCCCCCCCCCCGTCGGGGGGTGCGCCGATACAGAGGGCCCCCGACGGGGGGGGGCGGCGGCAGATCAACCCCCCGACGGGTGGGTGCGCTGCGACAGATCAGCCCCCCCGTCGGGGGGGGTGCGCCGATACAGAGGGCCCCCGACGGGGGGGCGGCGGCAGATCAACCCCCCGACGGGGGGGGGTGGCGGCGCGGCAACGGAGGCCCCCCAACGGGGGGCGGCGCGGTAACGGGGTGGCGGCGCGGCAACGGGTGGCGGCGCAGCGACAAAGACCCCCCCGACGGGGGGGACGGCGGCGCGGGAGAGTAGGCTAGGGTTTTTTTTTTTTAATTTTTACTTGTATTTTAACAATGTAAAATTTTTAATGTATTGTAATCTACGGGAAATAGAATTTTACCTCTAGATCGATGATCTAGGGACGACCGTAGATTAGAACCGTATATAAAAATCCGAGCTCCCGAACGCTTTGAGGATGCCGCAACGCTGCAACCAATAGATTCCTCGCCGCAGCAACTATAGATTCCTTTCGCGTAGGGGATGAAAATTTTGTTGAAAAATTTGTGCTCAAGAGGAGAACTCGTGCTGATAAACGTGTTATAGGATAATCAAACTAGAGGAGAAATAAAGACTTAGTTCTTAGAAATGGAATGAGTAACCATGGCCATAGGCCATGGTTCTCTATATATTAAATCAGGGAAGGGAGATGAAAGGCCTCAAGGAGACCAAGAGTCCCAATTACTCATAGTAATGGGGACTAATGAGAATGGTTAATGAAGGAGGGGAGGCCAAAGGCCTCCCTCATTCATAACAAATTTTAATTTTTAAAGTATTAAATTGATGCTTCATGCCCCCTTAAACCCCTATTGAGACTCGGATCACTTTGTAACGATGGCTGATCCGAAAACGAGTGAGTGCAGATACATTTAGATCCTTGTAAGCAACCGCCACGGTTAAAATTCTTGACTCCGGCAGAGCAAATCACACCATTTACACACTTTCACATTGATAGCATTAAAAAAGACATTAAACCAGTAACAAGCTTCTTCATATGACTCCCATGTTCTTGAGTCCCAAAACAACCCCCACGCCCATAATGTGGCCAACGGTTCCACATGCCAACGTATCAGCTAGGGTGAATCCGGCAGGGTCTCCGGTCTGCAGCCCGGAGTCGCGGACCTCCAGCTTCAGCCCCGCCGTCGCCTTCCTGTTTGCGGACGGCGCCAGCCCAAACCGCCCGGCGAATAGCATCAAGCTTGTGGTGGTCACCATTATCTGCTCAACAGCCAGAAAACTGATTATCCACATACTCTACCATGATCGAGCAACGCAGTAAGGACATTCGTCATTTCTCTAATGTTAACATACAATGTTTGTCGACGAGCCGATGAAGCCGTCGCAGCGAGCGCCGAGAGCTCCTCTTCCTCTCTGCCTGACCGGCGGCAACGTCACCTGTAACTTGGTCACGCTATCAGACTTATACAGTTCGATGTGGGTTAGAGATTTAGTAGAGATTAATATCAGTTTGTTGCAAACTTGCCATTGTTGCTGGTTGAGCTTTGAGACCGGTGAACTGGGGGGCCGAGGCCATGACTGCAACCGGAGAGCCGAGCTTGGCGGCCATTTCCCACTTGGATTGCTGGCAGTGAGTCAAGTTGGGCTGCTCCCCTCTCTCTGAATACTGAAGCTCGGTTCTCTGTTTTTCAGTTGAAGAAAATCTTTGTAAAGGCTTCGCGATCGAAATCTGACGCCACGGCCACATGATGGGCTTGTGGCCTAGAGTGCAGCCCATGGATCGCGAGAAGATGTTGTGCGCTGACGTGGCGCCACCCGGTTTGCTTCCAATGAATTGGATAAGGCTGGTGCGGGATTATTGCAGAAAGTGATTTCTTTTGGACCCGGAATTTGAGGCACCCAACCTGCACCCAGCTGACGTTCTTCTTATCTCTGGGTCCTTGTGGTGCTCTTGTTTGGGAGTTGCTTTGCGCACCTACCGTTTTACTTCCGAGCAAAGTTTTCGGAAAAAATTGACGAAATTGCAATTTTCAAAAACTACTCATGCCAAAAATTACATGTTGTGTACGATGAGTAATTTCGGTTGTTGTGCAAGATGAGTAATTTTGTTCCGTAGAGCCAAAACTGTTCGACGTGTACAATGCACTGCACACAGCAGGCAAATTTTTTGCGTGTTGTACGTGATGAATAAAATGTGATGCATAAAGCAAAATTACTTCGTTTATGAATCCAACTTCATCATGATAATATTGTGGGTGTGTGTGTCGGCATCGTCAGGGGGTAAAGGGGAGCAAAAAACAACCTCCACGAACACGACACGGAGCAAGTGCGCAACCGAGAAGGAGCGAGAACTGCACGCGTGTGTGTCGGCAGCTTGTGGGAAGGGGGGTAAAAGGGGAGCAAGCACACAAATAAGCGCAAAAAACCGGGTAGGAACATGCTATTAAGTGGGAAGTTGGTGGTTTTTTTTTGCAATTAAGAGGTTTGTTTGGGGGGGGGTATTTTTTTTAAAATGTAAGTTGGGGGCTTCCCCCACGGTTGAGGGGGACGTTGCCACGTGGGACAAGCCCGTGGCAAGTCCCCTTCTTTTGTAAGAAGGATTGGCCATATGTAGGTGACTTCGTTTATGATTGTTAAAAATTGGCCATAGCGCAAAATTACAGTTAAAAATTACTTCGTTTATGATTCTCATCTGTTGGCATGCTTGAGATGTCTTCGTTGGTTGCCCACCTGAAATAGCAGCAGTCCATCGTCTTATAATCAGGACATCTCCAAAACAAACAATTGAAGTTCTTTTTTTTCCAGATCTCTTGCGAATGGCTGCCCGACCGCAAAAGCAACAACACACTACACGACGAGATGACGAACACGAAAACATCTCCACCGAACTCCCGCATAAATATGAGATTGGAATGGGAAAGAGCTGTGCAATTCTTTTCATTGGCTTGTTACTTTTTCTCTTGAAATAATAACACCAAAAAACATTATAAAATAACGTTTTAGGAATTAATTGACAACTGACTATCACGTGCTCATGTCAAACAAGCGCCTCACACTTTGGTGACTTTTCTGAAACTTAAAATGAAAGCATGAGGTATTTTTGCGATTATATCATAGTAAGAGTTAGTTTTTTAGAATTCAGCGAAAGTACGGGGTAGTTTTGCAAAATTAAGCTCACATTATAGAAATAAGTCAAAAGTGTTAAAATATATCGAGATAGAAAATAATCTCAGATAAGGAGTAGCCATGGCTCTCTATATATTCACTTCATAATTGTATTAGGAGTCCAAGGGACTCCCCACTAACTTAATGAGGAGTAATGGTGAGATGATGAGGGGAAGGAGGCCAAAGGCCTCCCTCAACTCACAACACTCCCCCTCATCTCTCCATTACATTGGGTTAAGCATATGAATACTTCAGGATTCAGTAAGCTAATGGGGTGGATACTTTAGGATCCAGAGTCGTTGTGGTTGCCTCGTTAGAACTTTAGCTGTGGAAAACCCAGTGGGAAAAACCATCAGCTTAAGGGAAAAGAGTACAACTATCGAAGGACTCCCCCTGATCTGTACAAGCTTCAGGCTTACAGATATCCTATGTATATATACAACCATCTCCTATTTGTCTATTCATCCGTCTTGTTATGGAAGCAAATACAATCATCACTCATCTAGCGGCTATTGAAAGCAGTGGCACTCTGGAGTGGAATGCTCTTCGAAGTTGGTAGATGACTTCACTAAAGTATTTCTTTGAATCAGTATTCAGTGTGTCTGCAAGGTACTGCTGGACCTGGCTGAGCGTTTTCAATACTTGCTTCTTGGATGATGAGCTTCTCAGAAGATGTAGACTTTGGAGGATGATGTGTAGATATTTAGGAGGTGGCCCGCATTTTGTGTTTTAGTCATCGTGATGATCTTTAAACCTGCATATGCGATAAATATTCCTTGATCCTTGGAAGTTGCACAGAGTCAGCTTATCCTTGGTCTAGTGGTGCTCTCCAGGACAACACTGTATCTAGTTAACAGCTTTACTGCAGACGTTCGATCAAAGACACGTGCAGTTGGCTATATAAAGAAGTGTAACAAGTACACTAGAGATAGGCTCTTCGGGACCTAGGATGTCATCCCCTTCTTCCAGCAACTGGAAGGTGTCATAAATAAGCATCTATTTTTAATAGGTTCCAAATGGACATCATTCTTCTTAAACTTCAGGTGTATGAAGAATATTAAAGGGTTCCACCATGAAGGTGTAAGCCGAGATAATACCTTGGTATATCTTGGTTTTTCATTTCCAAGGTATGCTTAAAGCTATCTGATATCTCAATGGTCTCTGCAGGAGATCCTATTAGCTTTAAGTCGACCACATGCATAACGAATATCACAAATCCTGTCAACGATCTTTCGAAAAAGATACACAGGCAGAATATTGCTTAAGATCAACTAATGATTTTTGTAGCCTTTATGGAGAAGACGTTTCTACGTCTCTCTTTCATTTTTGGGGGTAGAGTATACCCTTCTGGAAGTTTTATATAGATCTCGATATCTATATTGCCGTATATATATGCAGTCACAACGTCCATAAACTGTATTTATTGGCTTTTTCAGAGAAGTTTAGACTTAGTAGGAAAATGATCACATTTCCTCCATTTCAATTTCTTATGAAATCCAACTTATATTCCAAAGGTTTTACACATTCATGTGTATGGACTACTGGTCCAAAGACTTTGCTTTTCAAGAGTGAGTCCAGCTCTACTTTTATTGTCTCGTCCCACTTTGGCCAATCTATGCGTTTATGCTATAGAAAAGTGGGTTGACGTCATCGTCGTATTCAGCGACGTGAACGGCAATAGCGAAACCAAAACCGTCGTCGACGACTGTGCTATTTCTGTCCAGTACCTCTCCAGTACGTACGTAATCTAATGATTTTTCTCATGTTGTTTCCTCTGCAGGGGAAATTAGGAGGGGAGAGGTTGCTGGTTTGAGCTCAGCATCCTGTGGATAGATCATTTTAATATATCCAGGAATCTTCCTCTTTCGAGGAACTTTATATTTTGAACCTGGCGGGCGTCCTCTTTTCAAATGAGGTACAGCCAATTCTGCTGTCGGTGGAATGCATCCATCTTTGGGAATGTCAATCCTAGCTGGCGTGTTGGTAGCAGGGACTGCTTGAACGCGTCTCAAGTATGTGATACTTAAGCGCTACTCCCAAGTGTAGGAGGACGTCAAGTAATAAATTTATATCCGGTGAGACCGGGTCGGATCACGGGGACAAGTCGTTTTGCAATCGCAAGTTCAATTAATAAAGGAGAGATAAAGACGAAACTACAACTAACTAAGCTAATGGTGGAAATGCGCGTGAAAATGTGGGTGAGACCATTTACCAAACCAACATCCTAGGGTTCGAGAATCGGAGAGGGAAATGGACGAGGAAGCTTGTGTGGTGTGTGGGAATGAGGTTGATAAGCATATGGGTTCAATCCGAGGATAACTCAATTGTCTTTCCGGCTAAGGAAAGCGCAATCGGTGGATGTGGCATTTTAACAAACACTTGGTGTGCAATGAAAGTAGGGAATGGAAAATTGAGATAATAAACAACCAAGCATATATGAATGGTACCACTAGACAAACTCCACTCTAGGGATACCCACTAGGATCCCTAATTCAAAGTATATCCCAAAAAATCCTACCACATAAACTTTTAAACATGCAAGATTGAAATTCCATAGCCCAAGCAAGCAACATCACCACACAACCACACACAATGAGATCTAGCTACTCATAGCAATAAAAGAGACATTTTCATCTCTAAAAACCATCATCCAATATCATTACAAATTACCAAATCAAAATACACAACGAAAGGGAAAGAGTTCACCAAGATTTCTCTAAGAAAAACATAAACTTTCTCTTCCAAAGTGCTCCTCCAAGCTTTCTTGCTCCTCTCCAATGGCCTCTAACCCTAAGAATGAAGAAGAAGGAGAGTGGAATGAATAGAATAGAGGGGGAGAAGCCCTAGAAATAGGCTCAGAATTTCGGGTCTGAAAACAGCCCAAACGGGTCGGATCCGCGCCCAAACCCGCAACTAATGCCCAAATATGCAGAAATTTTCGGCACCGCCACCCTGTCTTGCGAAAATTTTAGAAAAATCATCCGACCTCGGAATGACGTGTTCTAGGCGGAGATGGAACCGTAACAAAGTGTAGAATACCAGAAAAATATCATTATGTCGGAATATATACTGCAATGATAGCAGAATTCTGCACAAGAGGGGAAAAGCAGACTTTCTAGCCCAGAAATTTTCAGCACCGTCACATTGTCTTCCAAAAAATGCAGTAAATTGCTCCGACCTCCAAAAATTCTGGAAAAATATGCGTTGGAATAGGGACTTCACAAAATTCAACTGAAAAATAATAGAAGACCAAGATGAAGATGCTAATAAGCTGTAAAAATTATGTTTTAAGCATATAAAAACGGTAAGCTCCAATATTAAGTGATAGCATTAAAATGCGCGTATCGGAGCCAAAATGAATACAAATTATGCACAAAATGTCATATAATAAGGGGTAAAATATACAATATTGAACCCTAATCACACCCTCCAACTAGCTTTTTGCTAGTCCCTAGCAAAACAAGCGAAATATTCGGATTCACAATATAGCACACATCAAACTCCACAATATTCATGGCACATGAAAATTTTTCAATATAAACTCAATTCCAATATACCAACTCATAAAAGAGAGCAAATCCAAGACCAAAACTTCAATATGGCTCAAACCAACAAAGTACAAGCAAATTTTGCATTCATTGAGATTAAAACATAAGCGTGTCATAGTATCACAATCTTCAAGAACTTGGCCAAAAATAACACTTAGCTTTCTTAATTCATGGAAGTTTGATATGTGGATCATGTTTATTCGTGTTTTTTAAATATGAAACTTAGAATGACCCATGTAACGAGGGTTCGGTCAATGACTCCCAAATCAGAAGATTTTGGGGCATTGGGCCAAAAAGGACCCCGCGGACCTAGTAACTCGAATCACCTAAGATTCACTTATTTTTCTCTCGTGCACTCCACTAAATCCTATCTTTCGACACAAATCCCCAATGTTTCATGAGGACCCGGCTACTTGACAAAACTAGAAGAACGATGCACTTATTCTTTTTTTTCTTTTTCTTTTTCTTTTTCTTTTCTTTCTCTTTTTTTTCTTTTTTTGATCCAACACACGAATCAACCACTCCTCAAGCATAAACCAAGCGTCTATCCAAGGCCAAATTCCATTAAATTGAACACCAATCTACACTAATGACTTAATCCAAATCGTGCATCACAAAGTTTGTACAAAACTAATCCAAACCACATCGGAGACAAAATTCATCGAATTATGCACTAGTTTTATGAATAGCATATTAAAATTGATCTCATGAAGAAAAAGCAATAAAATGCATGACAATCACAATTTAGGAATTTGAACATAAGATTTGAACCCGAAAACATGCACGAAAGTGAAACATGCAAGGGACTAAGCAAATAACTAGCAAGAGAGCAAGGAGTGTAAATGATATACTTGCAAAATGATTGGTGATGTCAAAATGGATGTCTCCAAAAAAAACAAAAAAAATTAAACCAAAAACAACTAACCAAACATCCTAAAACCACATACTACTCCCACCAACTAAATGTTGGATCATGTGGATGGCAAACAACACTAGAAAGGGTGTTGAATAGTGTTGTGTATATAATAAACGTTTTCGGTCGTTGATGTTTAACACAAATAAAGTCCTTCTAATGTTGCCTAAGAAACCAAGTAGAGTGATCTACGCTTGGTTCTTAATGAACAAAACAATCTTAAATAAAGTATTAAAGAGATTGAGTTAAGATCAGAAAAGTATAACTTTAACAAAAGATATCTTTACAAGTAGATTTGTATACAGCGGAATTTAAAGAGACAATCTTTACAATAAATTAACAATGAGTTACAGAGATTAACAATAAAGAAGCTTATACAAAAGAAATTATTGTAGGATCCTGCCAAAACAGAGTTAGGATCGATAAATGAAGTTGAGACTTACGCTTGCGTACGCGGCACGGTAGTCTACGAACTTCGCCTTCAGATTCGCCACGACGGATCGAGTCTACTCACGAACGGAGTAAGGCTACTAAATCCACAATCTAAATCTCTACTTTAGATTAAGAACTTGGATAGAGGAAGAGGAAGCATTTCAGCAGAGCTTCGCTAGGATGAAGTTGCATGCATGAATGCCATGCAAAAGGTGTAAGAAATGGCTTACCCTTGGGTCTTATTTATAGCCCCCAAGGTAGTTATTTTAGGGTAAGTTGTTCCTTTGGAACAACTTAATTAAGGTGTACCATGATACATGGCACATTATAAGCTTAAGTTGTACCATATGCATGGTACAACATAAGCTTAAGATATTCCCCCTTTATTAGCCATATGTCGCATGCACTTATGCATATATAATGCGACTTTCCCACTCATCCAGAGATCCTCTCCGCAAGGGAACAGATTCCCTTTGCACACGACTTCGTGTGCGTGACGTTCAAGGTCCGTATTCCCTCGTACATCCCCCACAAGGGTGTACAAACGTCTTCCATATCCAACATCTCCCACTCACACTTGAGGGGATTGTAAAAGAACGTCTTTCCCTTAGTTCTTTCATCTATCATACCGAGAAATAGACCGTGCGACCGTCATGCGCGTAGAGTCTGTTGTTGTGCACTTGTTAGAGATACACAACGACCTCGAAGGTGCAAAGTTGAGTAGTTCAACGCATGCTTTACCCTAGATTATTTCTTCACATTTCTTATACTTTATATTCAACAATTGAATCCCATCTGGATCGCAATTGGCTGGCCAGCTTTGAATCATTAAAGTCCAAATGTGAATATGAAATCAATCTTCCTCTTCTTGCGAACCTTCTGATCTTGACTTGATTCGCTTTTCTAACGTGCCCCGCCGAGCCGAATTATCATAGCCCATAAGTAACATGCTAAGATAGCGATCATCTCGTCAAATCTAAAGGAACCAATTGGAGTCCTTGAGGGTAAGAGTTAAGACCCGTATGGCCTTTGAGTCTCACATAATAGCAAACACTATTGCTACTAACTCAGTGGTCGAAATGCATACGTGGTATGAACACGTATTACAACATCACTCCTTTCCCAGGGAGAGTATGTCTTAATGATGTTGTACGGATGAAAAGATCAGACACCACAGTGCCTATCTTTTTTTTTGAGTCCCTTTACTACTCGTGAAATATTCACGAACTCTCATCCTGCATAAG
This sequence comes from Scilla litardierei, assembly GCA_030789695.1. NCBI lineage: Eukaryota > Viridiplantae > Streptophyta > Magnoliopsida > Asparagales > Asparagaceae > Scilla > Scilla litardierei. The sequence goes on from CM061139.1 coordinate 162,644,361, forward strand.
ACAGATAGGATTTAAAAAATCCTACGAGATCTCTTTCAAATATCCTTGTGATACAGATCTCAGATCTTTTGTAAGCATCCATATGATGCAGATCTTTCATTCGACTATCTTGTTTAAGTCATGACTCTAAATCATTCGTCTAATGATTTTGACTTTAAACTAGTCTCATCTCTATCTTATCCATCTGATAAGATAAGGCGGTTGCTCATGTGAGAGAGCCAACCTTTATCTGTCCGACATACACATAATTCAGCTGAGATTTCAAAAATGTACACAAACATTTCTTTAAGAAATTCATATGCAATATTTGAAAAAGAACTTATTCTTTTATTAAATTTGATCTTTCTTAGACATGGGAATATATATTGGTACAACTCAGCTTGTACGTAATCCTTGGGATGATAAGTGTTTATAAAACACATTTCTGGGGATCGCTTTCGTAAGCTGATCCTCTATCATCTCATGCGTAGATATGTACCTTATGTCTACCTTCTTGGTTTTATCATAGTCTTTTGCAAATCTGCAGTTCCTTTAAGATACTGCATTATCCTCTTAACCGCTTTCCAGTGTTCTTGCCCTGTGTTGGATTGGTAACAGCTTACCATTTCCAACGGCAAAACAGATGTCCGGTCTCGTACACACCATAGCGTAAATAAGACTATCAACTGCACTGGAATATGGAACTTTTTCCATAATTTCCTTTTCCTTTTGGTTCTTTGGACACGATTCCAGATATAAATCATCGCATATGCTTATATGAATATCAATGGACTTGCAGTCCTGCATATTAAATCGTTCTAGAACCTTCTTTATATAAGTCTCCTGTGAAAGAGAAAGAAGTTTCTTCGAACGATTCCTTGAAATCTTAACTCCAAGGATATATGCGGCTTTTCCTATGCCTTTCATCTCGAATACTGATGAAAGCCAAGCCTTGATACTCATCACAAAGCCCTTGTCATTTCCGGCTATTTAAAATGTCATCTACATATAGAGACATAATAACATGCTTGCTTTTAATCCTCTTGATATATACGTAGTTATCTTCATCAAGTATGGAAAATCCATTTGATAAGACAACTTCTTGAAATCGTATATACCATTGCCTCGAGGATTATTTAAGACCATATATGGATTTACGAAGTTTACAAACCTTATGTTCGTTTCCTTCTTTTACAAACCCTGTTGGTTGTTCCATATAGATCTCCTCGTCCAATTTTCCATTGAGAAAGGCAGTCTTTACATCCATCTGATGTAATTCGAGGCATAAGAAAGCTACCATTGCCAGAATCATGCGAATCAAGGTAAAACGCACAACAGGTGAGAAGGTCTCTTCGTAGTCTATCCCTTCCTATTGCGTAAAACCTTTCGCGACAAGGCGAGCTTTATATCTGTCAATAGAGCCATCAGCCTTATGCTTGATCTTGAGAACCCATTTGTTCCCAATTGCTCTATGTCCTCTGGGTAAGTTAACTAAGTCCCAGACTTGGTTAACTTTCATGGATTTCAATTCCTCCTTCATCGCTTCCATACATTTGTCTTTTGCAGGGCATGATACGGCCTGTTTGAAAGTAGCAGGCTCGTCATCATCTTGTAGTAAAGTCATAAAGGTTTGCGGAAATTCATCCTCAAATCTTAGAGGAGCCAACCTTGTACGACTACTACATCGTATTTGAGATTCTTCAAGTCCTTGTTGACTCGAATTTAGATCAATTCTAATATCACTCCCACTTGGAATGTCGTTAGAATTGCTCCCACTTGGATCATTATTCCCGTATGGAATAGGATAATCGTCATTCGTATAATCCATTGGTGAAGATTGAAACGTATTTTCGTTTTCACCAAGAATTCTCCCACTCGAATGAGGTAATCCTTCTTGATCATAAATCTCAAATAGAGATAAGTCCTGACTTATCTCGCCCTGTCTTGGAAACTCGTTTTCCCAAGAAAGTGACATCCCTCGACTCAAACTCAATTAGCACACCATTGTCTTCCTGACTAACATAAAAACATAACCTTTGGAGTTTTCTGCGTATCGTATAAAGATACATTTCCTTCCCTTTGGCCCAAGTTTGCCATACCTATGGGAGGAAATATGTGCGTAGGATGCACAACCCCAAGGTTTCAAAATGTTTAAGTGAGGAGACCTTTGGTTCCACAACTCACAAGGAGTGGAGCTAACTGATTTCGAGGGTACGCGGTTCAAAAATGAAAGAGGCCGTCAATAATGCATCACCCCAAAAGGTGATTGGCAAGTTAGCTTGCGCCATCATTGAATGGACCATTTTTCATTAAAGTCCTATACCTCCTTTCTGCAACACCAATTTGTTGAGGAGTATAAGGCATAGTTACCTGATGTACTATGCATTTTTCATCATAAAGTTCCTTTAAACTTGTTGATTGATATTCACCGCCCCTATCGGTTCGCATGACCTTAATCTTGCGATCTAATTGATTCTCCACTAAACTCATATAGTTTTTAAAGCAGGTTTAGTGCTTTCACTTTTGTGGGATATCAAATAAATATGACCGAATCGGGTGAAATCATCAATAAAAGTGATGAAAAATAGGACTTCCCGTGTCTTGTCTTGACATTCATCGGACCACATATGTCCGAATGGATAAGCTGTAATGTAACCTCGGCCCTTGTGCCGGTTCCAAACGGCTTGCGACAAGATTTCCTCATAAGGCAATGTTCGCAGGTCGACATTTCAACCTTTGAAACATTGGATAGAAGGCCACGTTTGGCAAGTCTATCTATACGCATTGGTCCAATATGACCAAGCCTTGCGTGCCAACAAATTATATTAGACTCATTAGTCAAAGAATTTGTCACAAGGAAATTTTCATTACATGAGGAAATACATTGTACTTATTACAATAAATCCTTTGAAATACAAACCCAGTACCAATAAAGGAATTATTACAAAATAGGTCCATATTACAATCATGAAGGAACCAACTATAACCCAGACCCATTAAATTGACCACAGTATTAATATTCCTTTGAATATATGGAATTAAGAGAACATCATAAAGTAGGAGAGTGTGGCCGTTGTCCAAGTCTAGCTTGCAATTCCCAACGCCTTTCTCTACAACACGTGTGTTGTTTCCTACATTGATCCACTTCATTCCTTGGGGTATCCGGTGATACTCCACGAAGGACCGTCTGTCCTTTGCTATGTGGTCGGTGGCACCTGAATCAATTATCCCAAAATGGATTAGATTCCACAAGAAATATTGAACTAGAAACACATATGTAACTAGTATTACAAGTTACCTCGTCACTTCCACTCGTACACGAACGAGCATAGTGACCGAGCTTGTTGCACTTGAATCACTTGATCCTTTTCAAGTCTTTCTTCTTGTGCCATTTCTTGTGCCCACCCTTATGTTTGGGTTCCTTGGTAGACTCAGGTTGCTTATTACGTTCATTAGAAGACTTCGAACGATCTTTACGTTTCTTTCCCCCGTGTGAGGAACTAGCAACCATGTGCACTTCTGCACTTGGCTTGGCAGCCGCAAGCCGCTCTTCCTCTAATTCGAGGTGCTTGGAAACGTCGTTGAAGGTCTTGATGCTCTCATCATGAGTGAGATGCATCTTCATCTGATCCCACCCATTTGGTAGGGAACGTATGACTGCTTGGATTTGTTGCTCATCTGTGAGCACATGACCTGCATCCTTTAACTCCGAGATAAGATTCGCCATATGTCGCAGATGTTTCCCCATGGAATGATCTGGACGTTTCTTATATGAATCGAACCGTATAGTTAAGGAGCGAAGTTTGGACACCGATGTGCCACCGAACTTCTCCTCTAGCTTGGACCATATGTCCATGGCTAGGTCATGTTCTCGGAAGATGCGCATTATGTCATCAGCCATACTGCTTAATAACGTAATGCGCGTTATCTTATTCTTCCGAGACCAAGCATCAAAAGCTTCCTTGTCTCGTCTGTGTTGGGCCGTAGTGCCCAACTCGGGTTCAATCATTACGTTCTTTAGAGTTTCGAGCACTTCTTGCTCCTCTAAAACGTATTGTATCTTAATGGACCAAAGTTTGTAATTATCGCCGTTGAGTTTTTCACCTTTGTTTAACTCAGCGACGATATTCTTTGAAGCGGAAGACATTTTACTTTTAAAATGCTGCAAAAGACACAAAACCGAAGGTTCGATCAAAACATTGCATAAAAATTCTTAAAATATATAACTCCCACTTGAAATGATAATAGAGTATCCCATTTGGATAGTTCTAAAAAATTCAAATCCCACTTGGAATTATATTATATTTGATAAGTTACTTTCGAAAAATATTGAAGATGTTGTTCTAGAATCGAAAAGGTCTCAATGATTCCAATCACCATCTAGAACAACCTTCAATATTCCCCCATCACTTATCAAACAATAGCACTCTTATAGTACTAGCAGCGAAAAAAACGAGTTTGAAAACGTATTTTTCAAATATAATTCCCACTTGAAATGATAATAGAGTATCCCATATGGATAGTTCTAAAATCAACTCCCACTTGGAATGATATTCATAATTTGATAAGTTACTTTCGAAAAATATTGAAGATGTTACTCTAGAGTCGGAAAGGTCACTATGTTTCCAATCACCATCTAGAGTAACTTTCAATATTTCTCCCTCACTTTATCAAATGTTAGTACTCTTATAGTACTTTGCAGCGGAAAAGCGTTTTTGAAAAACGTATTTTTCAAAAATTCAAAATACATTGGCTAATCTCCGTAGAGTAGAGCACAACGTCATAAGTACATTGGCTAATCTCCGTAGAGTAGAGCACAATGACTTGGCTAATCTCGCATGAAGTAGAGCACTATGGCTAGTCTTCAAGGAGTAGAGCCCAAAAAAAAACTTCATTAAAACGTTAGTCCCGTATGAACTAGTTGGCACTGTGGTTAGCCCCGTATGGACTAATCGACACATTCGAGTTTGACCAAGGCATTTTGTTACCCCGTATGGGTCATTTGGCAAATTTGCAATCGACCCAGACCTTCTGTCGGATTGGTCGACCAAAAACACCAAATTGGTCGACCAATTTTTGGTCTTGCAACTTCTTCCCGGCCAGGGCCTCTGCCCTGGCCGGGGCTTGGCCAAGGGCCGGCCAGGGCCTCTGCCCTGGCCGGCCAGGGCCTCTGCCCTGACCGGCCAGGGGCCTTGGCCCCCTCGGCCAGGGCCTCTGCCCTGGCCGAGGCCGGCCAGGCCCTGGCCTCTGCCAGGGCCGGCCTGCCGGCCATGGCCCCTGCCAGGGCCGGCCAGGCCCTGGCCGAGGCCAGGGCGCCGGCCCTGGCCGGCAGGCCAGGGCCGGCCTGGCCGGCAGGCCTTGGCCAAGGCCGGCCATTGCCGGCCTGGCCTTGGCCGGCCACTGCCGGCCTGGCCATGGCCGGCCATGGCTTGGCCATGGCCGGCCATGGCTTGGCCATGGCCGGTCATGGCCAAGGCCATTTGGCATTGGCCGGCCATGGCCCCTTTGGCCATGGCCGGCCACCCCCTTTGAATGGGGTTGCCGCACATACTCCTCCCCCTTGATGGGGTGGTCGCCGGTGGTTATTAGCCGTAGCCAACCCCCTCCGCAAGTGGAGGGGGGGTGCATAGCCTTCATAGCCCATTTGGCCATGGTGCACATGCACCAATTTCCTCTTACCCGATGGAAATAACTACCATCATCTTCCTCGATGAAGCACCCGTTCGTCGATGAAGCACCCGTTCGTCGAGAAATTAGTTATTTCCTAATGGCCGTGTGCCAAAAATGAAAAATAACATACTACGTGAACGGTCGGTTCTTCCCGTCACGGAGAGTTCCTACCATATCCCTAATGATAGGAGACCCTAACGTGAAAAGAACAACCGCTGCGTTCTCTCCGTCACGAAGCGTTCCTACTATATCCGTAATAGTAGGAGACCCATTCGTGAAAAAGACAACGACTCGTTCATAGTTTCGACGGGGCGGTGGTTTGACCGGGGCGAACCCATATGGCTCTGATACCAATGTAGGATCCTGCCAAAACAGAGTTAGGATCGATAAATGAAGTTGAGACTTACGCTTGCGTACGCGGCACGGTAGTCTACGAACTTCGCCTTCGGATTTGCCACGACGGATCGAGTCTACTCACGAACGGTGTAAGGCTACTAAATCCACAATCTAAATCTCTACTTTAGATTAAGAACTTGGATAGAGGAAGAGGAAGCATTTCAGCAGAGCTTCGCTAGGATGAAGTTGCATGCATGAATGCCATGCAAAAGGTGTAAGAAATGGCTTACCCTTGGGTCTTATTTATAGCCCCCAAGGTAGTTATTTTAGGGTAAGTTGTTCCTTTGGAACAACTTAATTAAGGTGTACCATGATACATGGCACATTATAAGCTTAAGTTGTACCATATGCATGGTACAACATAAGCTTAAGATATTCCCCCTTTATTAGCCATATGTCGCATGCACTTATGCATATATAATGCGACTTTCCCACTCATCCAGAGATCCTCTCCACAAGGGAACAGATTCCCTTTGCACACGACTTCGTGTGCGCGACGTTCGAGGTCCGTATTCCCTCGTACATCCCCCACAAGGGTGTACAAACGTCTTCCATATCCAACAATTACAAGTCACAGAAAACAAACGCAGACAAGAGGATTTTTATCCTGGTTCCCCGCAACTCGGGTACGTCCAGTCCCCGACCAATCCGGTACGAGATTTCCACTATCTGCCTTGGTAAATACAAGTACCTAACTTCACTCGTTAGGATTTCCAACCACCTAGACTTGTCTAGGATTTCCAACCATTGCCTCACAAACCGAGGACTTTCCAACTGGCAACAACTAGACTTGTCTAGTGTTCCAACACAATAAGAGATTTGTCCAATACTCTACAATGAGTGATAGAGATTGGTTTATACACCCGATTCTATAGCCAATCAAAAGATAGACAATTTGTGTAGTGGCTTAATAGAATGATAGTCTAGATCACACAAAGATACGAGATAAGTTCTTTGTGATCTAGAGCTTTTTCAAAAATCCTTCAAATAAAATTAGAGAGAATAATAGTAAGGATTTTGAAAAACAATTTAGCCAAAAAAAATAATAGTATGATCTTCAAAAAGAATGAGAAAATATTGCAAGATCAAAACAGAAATTAAATTGGCTAGAGAGAAAATTAGAGAGCTTTAATTCAAGAGAGCTTTCACAAATTTGATTTTCAATGTTGTATATTTTACAAAATATTTCAGCTCTATTTATAGGGAAAAACTGAGATTTGAATTTCAAATTTCGTTTGACTTTTGTCCCAAAAATTTCGGAGTAAATTGCTCAAAGGATTTCAAAATTTGAATTTCAAAACGTCTGAAATTTACAGCTGGTAGTCGACTCCCTCATATAGGTAGTCGACTCCCAGAGGGATCTAGGAGATTTTGATCCCTGACAGGTAGTCGACTCCCTACTAGTGGTAGTCGACTCCCAGAGGAGTTTTTCCTGATGTTCGTCTAGTCAAACAAGTAGTTAGCTCCAGGGTGCGTGGAGTTTCACTACGAAAATTATGAAGTGACTAGAAAAGCTCTTGAAAACTATTTTGAAGATAGTTAAAATTATTTTCGAAATCATTTGTGTGTGTGTGTTGTCTATTTGATATGGCTTTAACAAATACCCTAAAAGACACGACACACTCACACTAGACTCTGAACATGTCTTCGGAAGTTTTGGTCAACTTGATGAAGTGAAGGCGAGCTTCTCTTTGTGCTTCTCGAGCTTGAACTTCATCACTTGAGTTTAGCCATGTTCGTCTTTGTCGTGGAGCGTTGATGCGTGCTTCTTGGAGTATAAGTAGAGCTTCACGAAATCTGCACACTTTAAGTGTAGTGTAGTTAGTACACTAAGCATTCATTTGGTGTGCTCATCATCAAAATAAATTGGGTGGAATTCAATTTCCATCACTCTCCCCCTTTTTGATGATGACATCCAAATGAGAGACAAAAAAAATTTAAGTAAGTAAAAGATCAAAAAAATGTGGTATACTTACTCCCCCTGCTTTGATGTGGTTCTCCCCCTACATCGAAGCAATATACAAAATAGTATACAATATAATTTTTGTATCTCATGTCACATGAATTTATCCCCCTTGTCATCAACAAAAAAAATAAACAAACATAGCATATAGGAGGGAAATTCAATTTCTTGTGCCTGCAAAAGATGTGTTAGTTCATACTAGAGTTATATCATACTAGCAGTTGATATATAGCATATAGAAATTGTAGCAAACATCACACATAGAGTTATTACAGACTGTTGTCTCAAATGACATAGTAGTTTTTACGAAGCACCATAGTCTTAAGAAAACCATTGTTTTAGAGAAGAAAAAAAACTAAGAATGACCGCCACTTTTCTTCAGTTCCTTGATCTCATGAAGGATCATGGTAAGAGTGTCCTCGGTCATCTTGTTGCTCTTCACTACAAGTTCCTTCAAATCGTCCACTTTGCGGTTGATGTCTTCAAATCCTTGCTTTTGGGTAATCTTCAACCTTCCAATCTTTTTCAGGAGCATCTCCTGAAGTTCAAGGATGTAAGCTGGAACTTCTTCTTCTTCTTCTTCGCCTCTTCCTTTTTCTTCTTCTTCACTTTCTTCATCTAAATCTGAAATGACAACCTTCTTACCTCGCCTTGAGGATGATGATCCTCCTTCGGTAGCAATTTGCTCTTCAGGGACATTCTCATCAAGGTCATGATGGAGATTCAGTCTCCCAAGAGCATGAACATCAAAGACACGGGCAGGTTCTAGAATGGTTGTTTCATGATCCAATGGCACGTTAAAGCTAATGAATAGAATGGTCAGATAGTGCCCATGAGAAAGAGTGGAGGAAGGTCTATCAAATGAAGCTGAGAGTAGGATGGAATCCATGATGACTTTAGCCCAATTTATACGAATGTTTCCTAGAATGGCATAGATGCACTTAGCTTGTTTTTCAGAAAGAATAGCATGGCTCCCAGATTTTTGAGTTATGTTATACGACAAAATATTAGCCAAGATTCTCGCCGGATAGCGAAGATGGCTACATGGAAGCTTGGTTTGAAAGTGTTTACCGGGCAAATACATTCTTTCTAGAATGTTCTCATCAGTCATCTCAATTTTGTCAAGGATCATACCGGAGTATGGGATTCCTAGGGCTTCACCTAGGGATTTGACAGTTATAGCAAGTTTGGTATCCAGAACCTTAGTTATGAAACGACTTTTCACAAGATCATAATCCATGTTTGCATAAAAGAGATGAACAAGCCTAGGATAACATAGGTACACATTTTCAGCGGAGAACAAATTTGCTAAGTTTTGGAAATCTAGCAGACTGTCAATACCGTAATTGATGACATCATGAAGTTTGACAAATCTTTCATGCAAGATTGGTTTCTTAGAAACTTTAACAAAATGTTCATAGGTAGTTGATTTGAAGAGATAGGGTAGGATGATTTCTTTCTCAGAATCAACTTCAGTAGTAGTTTTTCTCTTCTTAGAGAAAGCTCCTTTGAGAGGCATCTAGATAGAGTAAAACAACAAAAATATATTTTTACACTACTAGATAACCAAGAGCGATGAAATAATAAAGTTCATGGAGGTAAAAAAAATTTTACCTTGAATAATTTTGAAGGAAGATGAAAAATTGCTCCAAAAGTCCAAGCTCCAAGATGAAAACTCAAGAGAGGAGAGGGGGAAAAGGGGTAGTCGGCTACCTCTAGGGTTTTCTTGGAGTTTTGTTTGAAGAGATGAAGAGATGGAGAGAAGAGAGAGCCATTAGATCTAGATTTGGGTGGCTAGGATGAGTTTTAGGCTTAGTGGGTAAGTTGTCTTAACGGATCTTGACACATCCACTCAATAGAACCCATTTGGAGATAGTCAAAAATAAAGAGCAACCCAGAAAAATTTCGCACGGGTAGTCGACTCCCTCCGGTAGGTAGTCGGCCTGCTGGGTTGAGTCGTTTTCTCATCCCGGAGAAAGTTTGGTCCAGGTTGAGCGTGCTCTTTTAACAAGAAATAATTTTAGCAATAAAACACAATCATACATACAAATTAACTTATTTCAACCCATTTAAATAATTATATATAAATATAAAAAAATAAAAGCATTTGTTCCGATTCAGCCGTTTTGACTCCCTGAATTTTCTTCATTGTTTTCCTCCTTTTTAGAGTACCTGAAAAATAAGCGTTTATGGTACTCTTTGGTTTTGAGTCCGAGGAGGTAGTCTTTAGGAAGCCAAACCCAATACAGTTTAGTTCCTTCATGAACAATATATTTATAATTTTTGTTAAAATGAATCTGTTGAACAAAGTTAGTAGCTTACCTTTATATTTGCTGATCAGATAATCTCTTTGGTACCCAGATGCTTAAAACATTATCGTTAGCATGATGCATCCTAGTGTGCTTAACCCGTTTCTTGGTATGATGTGAATCGTAGCCAAGTCCGGTTTTGCTAGATGAAGCTTTTTGATTATCTATTATATTATCTAGCTTCCCTTTTCCTTTGTTAAAATTCTCAATAATTTTCATCGTAGCGTCGTATTTATCTTTGACGGATACGAGAAGATTATTCAGATTTTCAACTTTTTCATTTACTAGCAAAATATCTTTTTGTAGACGATCATTTTTCTCTTTAAGAAGACTATTTTCTTTAATGACTTCTTCTTTTTCCTTAGTCTCTCTTTTAATATTTCTAAGTGTTTTTCTATGTTCTTTAATGAGCTTTTCATGCATCTTGCATAGCTCCTTATATGCTCCCCTATAATCCAAGTCTTCATCATCGCTTGACGATGACTCATTGTCGCTAGATGAATCATGATGCGAGCTTACATTGGAGGATGTAGATGCCATGAAGCACATGTGTGCCGTCTCTCTTCTTTCATCATTATCTTCTGATGATGATTCGTCGGATGAAGAATCGTCGCTCTGGTCGAAGGCTGCATAAGCTTCTTTCTTTGGTCGTTGAAACTTGTTTCTTGTATTGGTTCGCCTTTCATTATTCTCTTTGTTCTTCCCACGATCTCTGGAATCACGGTTGTTTCTTTCCAATGGACAGTCTCTCTTGACATGCCCTGGTTTATTACAACCAAAACAAATAATACCGTTAGTGGGTCTAAAAGATCGTTTTCCATACTTACTTGTGATGAACTCTTTAAAGTTCTTTGAGATGAACGCGATGTGATCTTCTTTCTCCATGTAGTCGGAATCTTCTTCTTGAGCTTTGAATGCAAGATTTTTCTTCTTTGGTTTTTCTTCGATTTTCTTGTCTTCTTCAAGCTCGATCTCATATGCCATGCGATTTCCCATCAGTTCTTCGATGGTGAGGTCCTTTACATTATGAGCTTCTCGAATGGCCGTAGTCTTTCCCTTCCATTCGGGTCGGAGGGATCTCAGTATCTTCATTACCTGTTCATACTCGGAAAGTTTCTTTCCTAGTCCTGCAAGCTCATTTGTAATGTTAGTAAAACGAGTATTCACATCGGTGATACTCTCTCCTTCTTCCATTTTAAAAGATTCGAATTTTGAATGTAATACATTTATACGAGATTCTTTTACCTTTTCTGTACCTTCGTGACTTACCTGAAGAGTATGTCAAATTTGATGTGCTGTCTCACATTGGGAGACTCGATTGAACTCATTTCATGTAACAGCGCAAAACAAAGCATTCATTACTTTTGCATTGAGATTAGCTCTCTTCTTGTCGTCGACAGATCATTTTCCAAACTCAACGTCGGTGGGTGCGATGTACGGGACTTTGGTGATAGTCCAGGCTTCAATGTCCAATGACTCTAGGTGAGTCTTCATTCGGATCTTCCAGCTGGCGTAGTTGGTTCCGTTGAATAGAGGTGGTCGCATAGTGTTCAGTCCTTCGGAGTGAAAAGATGTTGACGCCATCACTATTGTAGCCTCGCTTTGATACCAAGTGTTGGATCCTGTGGATGGCAAACAACACTAGAAGGGGGGGTTGCATAGTGTTGTGTATATAATAAAATTTTTCGGTCGTTGATGTTTAACACAAATAAAGTCCTTCTAATGTTGCCTAAGAAACCAAGTAGAATGATCTACGCTTGGTTCTTAATCAACAAAACAATCTTAAATAAAGTATTAAAGAGATTGAGTTAAGATCAGAAAAGTATAACTTTAACAAAAGATATCTTTACAAGTAGATTTGTATACAGCGGAATTTAAAGAGACAATCTTTACAATAAATTAACAATGAGTTACAGAGGTTAACAATAAAGAATGCTTATACAAAAGAAATTACAAGTCACAGAAAACAAACGCAGACAAGAGGATTTTTATCCGGGTTCCCCGCAACTCGGGTACGTCCAGTCCCCGACCAATCCGGTACGAGATTTCCACTATCTGCCTTGGCAAATATAAGTACCTAACTTCACTCGTTAGGATTTCCAACCACTTAGACTTGTCTAGGATTTCCAACCCTTGCCTCACAAACCGAGGACTTTCCAACTGGCAACAACTAGACTTGTCTAGTGTTCCAACACAATAAGAGATTTGTCCAATACTCTACAATGAGTGATAGAGATTGGTTTATACACCCGATTCTATAGCTAATCAAAAGATAGACAATTTGTGTAGTGGCTTAATAGAATGATAGTCTAGATCACACAAAGATACGAGATAAGTTCTTTGTGATCTAGAGCTTTTTCAAAAATCCTTCAAATAAAATTAGAGAGAATAATAGTAAGGATTTTGAAAAACAATTTAGCCAAAAAAAAATAATAGTATGATCTTCAAAAAGAATGAGAAAATATTGCAAGATCAAAACAGAAATTAAATTGGCTAGAGAGAAAATTAGAGAGCTTTAATTCAAGAGAGCTTTCACAAATTTGATTTTCAATGTTGTATATTTTACAAAATATTTCAGCTCTATTTATAGGGAAAAACTGAGATTTGAATTTCAAATTTCGTTTGACTTTTGTCCCAAAAATTTCGGAGTAAATTGCTCAAAGGATTTCAAAATTTGAATTTCAAAACGTCTGAAATTTACAGCTTGTAGTCGACTCCCTCATATAGGTAGTCGACTCCCAGAGGGATCTAGGAGATTTTGATCCCTGACAGGTAGTCGACTCCCTACTAGTGGTAGTCGACTCCCAGAGGAGTTTTTCCTGATGTTCGTCTAGTCAAACAAGTAGTTAGCTCCAGGGTGCGTGGAGTTTCACTACGAAAATTATGAAGTGACTAGAAAAGCTCTTGAAAACTATTTTGAAGATAGTTAAAATTATTTTCGAAATCATCTGTGTGTGTGTGTTGTCTATTTGATATGGCTTTAACAAATACCCTAAAAGACACGACACACTCACACTAGACTCTGAACATGTCTTCGGAAGTTTTGGTCAACTTGATGAAGTGAAGGCGAGCTTCTCTTTGTGCTTCTCGAGCTTGAACTTCATCACTTGAGTTTAGCCATGTTCGTCTTTGTCGTGGAGCGTTGATGCGTGCTTCTTGGAGTATAAGTAGAGCTTCACGAAATCTGCACACTTTAAGTGTAGTGTAGTTAGTACACTAAGCATTCATTTGGTGTGCTCATCATCAAAATAAATTGGGTGGAATTCAATTTCCATCACTAAAGACAAACATTGTCCTCAATGTTGAAAGAGAATACGTTTATTGAATTAAAACTATCCTAGAAAGCATAGAAAGTGCAAAAATTTAAATTTTCTACACTACTGGATAGAAGTCACCGGGGTCAAAAGGCGGATCACGTATGTCCAACGGTGGAGGAAGTAGCTCAATTATATCCTTACGCTCCTCTGCGAGCGTCTTTCCTCCACGAATCACTTTGGACCCTAGCAACACAATTCCAAGCATCTCTCTAAAATATGCGACCATGTCCTGCAAGAGATGAGCTGTATCAATCCAAAGTGGGCACCGTTGCCTTTCGATGAAAGTGACCCAAATATAATCGTCAAAGTAAAATAAGGAATTTGAAATATGTTGACGAAAACTCCCTAAAATGGTTGCATCCATCTCGATACAATGCTCCACCACGGTGGAAAGGAATGAATGATCTTGGGACCAGACCAGGGGAAGGCACGTTTCAGGCTCTACCAAAATGATCGATGAGCTCGTGGCCATACTTGGCTCCTCCTCCTGTCCATCCAAAATATCACGCTCGTCCTCTCCATCTTTGCACACAATACCTGCGAGTGAAGAAGAGTCCAAATCAGATAATAAATTTTTTTGAGTGGTTGGATTGCCTTCTCCCAAGCAAAAGGCAAGCAATGCAAGACTCGAAATGATCTCCTGAATATACTGGCTCCGAGTCTCCATGCTCCGAAGAAAGTATCGGGATTGAGCATCATGTGTCTGAATAAGCAATTGAAGCTCCTCGCCCAAGGGTTGCAAAGGTGCATCCACGCTTGGTTCTCCTTGGTCAAGGCATGCTCCAACGACGTCATAATGAAGCGCTAACGGCTCACTCCATGCAGTCCCATCCAATGGTCGGTCCATATCCTCCATGGACTCCAAGTACTCACAAGCATCCTCAGGTGACATGTCAAATAAAGCTCCATCGTCCATCATCGCCATGTAGTCCTGCATCTCCTCCCGCAGTCCCTCGTAGAAAAACTGGAAAAGATGGACCATCGTGAATCCATGATGTGGACTACCGCTTAATAAATCCATGAACCTCCTCCAAGCTTGATAGAAGGATTCACCATCAATTTGAGCAAAGCCGGCAATTTTGAGCTTCAAAGAAGTGGTCCTGTGCAAAGAAAATGAAAGTGCATCATACAAAGAATTTATGTCGTTAAAGTCCATAGCTTTTTTTGAATTTTTATAAAGGAAAATGAAAATAAAGATAGCAAAGGACTCAAAACGTGAAAAATAAATAAAGATGAAAGATAAAAAATCAAAAAGACTCACACTTAATAGTAGGATGTATCACGTCAAAATTTCCTAAATCAATAAAAAATGTAAATGCAAAAATCGTTGTCACCGGCAACGTCGCCAATTGCTTGAACGCGTCTCAAGTATGTGATACTTAAGCGCTACTCCCAAGTGTAGGAGGACGTCAAGTAATAAATTTATATCCGGTGAGACCGGGTCGGATCACGGGGACAAGTCGTTTTGCAATCGCAAGTTCAATTAATAAAGGAGAGATAAAGACGAAACTACAACCAACTAAGCTAATGGTGGAAATGCGCGTGAAAATGTGGGTGCGACCATCTACCAAACCAACATCCTAGGGTTCGAGAATCGGAGAGGGAAATGGACGAGGAAGCTTGTGTGGTGTGTGGGAATGAGGTTGCTAAGCATATGGGTTCAATCCGAGGATAACTCAATTGTCTTTCCGGTTAAGGAAAGCGCAATCGGTGGATGTGGCATTTTAACAAACACTTGGTGTGCAATGAAAGTAGGGTATGGAAAATTGAGATAATAAACAACCAAGCATATATGAATGGTACCACTAGGCAAACTCCACTCTAGGGATACCCACTAGGATCCCTAATTCAAAGTATATCCCAAAAAAATCCTACCACATAAACTTTTAAACATGCAAGATTGAAATTCCGTAGCCCAAGCAAGCAACATCACCACACAACCACACACAATGAGATCTAGCTATTCATAACAATAAAAGAGACATTTTCATCTCTAAAAACCATCATCCAATATCATTACAAATTACCAAATCAAAATACACAAATAAAGGGAAAGAGTTCACCAAGATTTCTCTAAGAAAAACATAAACTTTCTCTTCCAAAGTGCTCCTACAAGCTTTCTTGCTCCTCTCCAATGGCCTCTAACCCTAAGAATGAAGAAGAAGGAGAGTGGAATGAATAGAATAGAGGGGGAGAAGCCCTAGAAATAGGCTCAGAATTTCGGGTCTGAAAACAGCCCAAACGGGTCGGATCCGCGCCCAAACCCGCAACTAATGCCCAAATATGCAAAAATTTTCAGCACCGCCACCCTGTCTTGCGAAAATTCTAGAAATATCATCCGATCTCGGATTGACGTGTTCCAGGCGGAGATGGAACCATAACAAAGTGTACTCTAACAGAAAAATATCATTAGGCCGAAAAATACACTGTAATGATAGCAGATTTCTGCACAAGAGGGGAAAAGCAGACTTTCTAGCCCAGAAATTTTCAGCACCGTCACATTGTCTTCCAAAAAATGCAGTAAATTGCTCTGTAAATTTACAAATTATGCACAAAAATGAATACAAATTATGCACAAAATGTCATCTAATGAGGGTAAAATATACAATATTGAACCCTAATCAGGGACATGTGAACGAACAATCTTCTGGTTGTCCGTAAATTTTTCCGTCAATTGATGTACTTTAGTCTGAATGTGAAGGATCTTCTGGATCTCTTCTTCACACAGAAAAAGTATGCGGATCATAACGAGATTAGGACTTTTATGTCCAATGATATGGTCTCAGAAGCTTCAGGCTGCTTTAGACTGCGTGCCTATTTCAATGAGACTTTGCTCATCAAATTCACAATTATCAAGACTTGGTGGTAAACTATAAGCAAGCGGCATCATCAATAAGATATGGCCATAAGAGGGTCGTATCGTGATAAGCGATGCGGAATGCAGTGTGTTGGTCCCTAAACATCAACAGGTAACTGGGATTTAACAATGGACGTGAAATCTATTGGAGTCTCTTTATCAGAGACTCTGATAACTCATTCTGAGTATGAACATGCTACAGGATGTTCAATTTCAATGCCAGTTGCTTGGCAGAAGTCTTGAATAATATGTGTAGTGAATTCACCCAAATTATAAGCTTTTCAGAAAGCTAGGTTGCGAGTGAATATAAAGGCACACATAAGACCATCTAGTAGATGCATCTATCAGTACAATGAAGTACCAAAAAGAGCCACTTGCGGGGTGAATAGGCCCGCAAAGGTCACCATGTATTCTCTCAATGAAACCAGGAGACTCTAAGCCCACTTTCAGGAGGGAAGGTCTCTACATAAGTTTTCCATTACGACAAAGGTGGACAATGAAACTCAATCTTTTGAAGAATCTTCAGGTTCTCCAATGGATTCATTTGATGATGCGTCCATCATCGCTGATCCAGGATGACCAAGTCCATTCTGCCAGAGTTAAAAACTCTGGCAATGAAAGGCACTTCTGGTGCTCAGTCAAGTTGGCTTTCTATAAAATGAATATCTGTAATTATAGGGGCCCGACGGGGGTCCAATGAACTCGTAAGTAGATGGTCTTCTGGCCATCCTCTTGACGAGTTACATATTGATATTCAATATTTATTATCCACAGTTTTCAAGTTATGTTCGTTTAAATGAAATATCCTTGAAACTTGGAAAATTCCTATATGTTTAAGGGGAGAAGTTTGCATCTTATAGTCTCATTGTATGTGGGAGCAATATTAATGCTACACCATTGCAATGAGGCACTGTCCACAATATTACATACTTCATCTATACGCAAAACGAAATTTTATTTAAGTAAATGTAAAATGACATTCAAATAAAAGTTCATACGAAAGCAAACTAAAGATGAAGCTACATGTAATTTTAAATGCATAGACATAAATATAGGGCTCAATCGAGCAGGTCTTCATTCTCGAAGTCTTTTGCAGTGAAATTCGTTGGTGGCTGAACAGCCGCCAAGTTTGTTTCAGGCAGAGACTTCTGGCTCGCCTGATACAGTTCATGGAAGTGGCGAGGAGTGCAGCAGTTTCTGGACCAATGTCCAGTCATGCCACATCTATTGCATTTATCGTCCCAGTTCTTCTTAGGAATTGACACTTGGTCAGTGTTCTTACGCTTCAATATGAAGTTTCTCATTCATCTGTTGTTGTTGTTGGTCTGGGGTGCTTCTCCTCGTGCTGGCTTCATTACAGCCTTCCCTTTGTTCTTTCTAGCCTTCTTCTTGTTTTTCCACTTCTGGGGAGAAACATGGTGGGCTTCAGGGATAGGGGCAGTACCAGCCGGACGCAAATTATGAGTGGTAAGCAGTAAATCTCTATTCTGCTCTGCCATAAGGAGGCAAGAGATCAAATCAGAGAAATTCATGAAGTTGTGTTCCCGATACTGCTGCATGAGGATTGCATCTTTCTCGTGAAACGAGGTAAATGTCTTTTCCAACATGCGTTGCTCAGTCACTTCTTCACCGCACAACTTCAGGTGTGAGGTGATATTATGAAGTGCTGAGTTATACTCAGCAACGGACTTATAGTCCTGAGGTTTTCTCACTCATAACTGGCACATGGTAATATTACATCAATTTGATGTTTATACCGTGCCTCCAGCAATGTCCATAACTCAGTTGGGACCTCTACCGTTAGGTATTCGGCTTTTAAGGTCCGATCTATATGTCTCCTAATATAGATAATGGCTTTCGTCTTATCCACATCAGAGACAGTGGTAGGAGTGTTGCTAGATGATTGGGCCGCTTCTGGGGCCTTACTAGCAGAAGCATCGGGCGTTGCTGGGGCGGATGAAGGAGCCAAGATTGAGCCAAGGAGGGCCATAGAACACAACTTCAGGTCCACTCGCCAACTCAGATAATTTTTTCCTGCAGTATTAAGGACATCGAAATCGACGCTTGCCAATTTTGCCATTTATCTATGCAATTTAAAACAAGCATGAATTAATTAATATGTAAATTCATGCCAAAAGAATAAAATAAGTAAAATGTGGGGATCAGCCAGATATCCAAAAACGTACAAAGTCCAAAGTTCGATATACAGTTCATAAAGAAAAGAAAAATACAAGTTGGAAACCCAAAATTGGTCCCTATATTTTGCAAATTTCACCTCTGTCTTCATATGTTGGTACACCGGTCATTGGCATTTATACATACAGTCCCCACCTACAAATTCTCTCAAAAGAAAATAAAAGTGTAAGGAATTTTAAAGGTATCAAACTGGCCGATCCCAAAAACAAATTTTAACTTATATAAACATCCACGCAGTTTAAAGTATGCTACAGGCACAAACAACCACGCATATATCTCAGGCATATATGATATGGAAAAAGAAACTATAAAATATAATAATCTATCGGACCACGGGGAGACGTCATACACCGTTTGGTTAGATGAATAACGGCAGAGCGGTCGCAGAATCATTAAGATAATTATATTTTGAAAAAAATTCTAATAATGCATATGTAATAATGTAAGAGTGACATTTAACATAATACTAGAAAATTGACAAACTGGGCTACATGCCCAAAAAAGAATTTAAAATGAATTATAATTATGATTGGGGCTACAGGCCCATAAGTAAATTAATAATCATTTTAATAATTAATTTAATATTTGGGCTGCAGGCCCATTTGCAAAAATTTTAATTAACATAATCATTTTGCAATTGGATTAAATGGGCTGCTGGCCCAAATTTGGAAGTCAAAATTAATTATTAATCTGAATGGGGCTGTTGGCCCATAAAACTTATATTCATTGTTATAAACTGGGCTTCAGGCCCAAATTAGAACACAAAATTAATTATTATTCTAATACGGGATGTAGGCCTATAAGCAAAATGAAAAACATTTTAATTAGCTATTTAAATTATCTGGGCTTCTGGCCCAAATAACTAGACAAAACGAGTTAATTTTATGTAGTAGGCTTTAGGCCTAATAAGCACCCATCTAATTTATTAAATATAATTGGACATTAGCCCTTAAACAAATTCTAAAGTTAATTGTAATGGAATATGAACAGTCCCAAAATCCAAAATTTTTTAAGGGAATATGAGCAGTCCCACAACCCAAATTTTTTTTTAGAGCACACAGAGAGCCCACTCGTCATGGTGCACGGACTACAGAACCCCTGTCAGGGGGACGGCCGGAATCACAGAGCCCCCCGACGGGGAGGGACCGGAAAACGCAGAACCCCCGTTAGGGGGGTTACCGGCATCACAGAGCCCCCCTGGCGGGGGGTGGGGTTGAAAATCGAATGAACACCTTTGGAGGGGGGGCAACACAGCGCCCCCCCTCAGCGGGGTGTGGTGTGGGGGGATGCAGACCCCCCCGTCGTGGGAGGGTGGCCGGCATCGCATGTCGGAAAACGCAGACCCCCTGTCGGGGGGGGTGGCCGGCATCAGCAGCGGCCCCCCGTTGGTGGGGGGAGTGTAGACCCCCCGATGGGGGTGGGTGGCCGGCATCAGCAGCGCCCCCGGGTGGGGGGACGCAGACCCCTCCCCCCCGACGAGGGTGGGGGGTGGGGGTGGGTGGCCGGCATCAACAGCACCCCCCGGCGGGGGGTGGGGGTGTCCGGCATCAGCAGCCCCCCAAAAAAAACGCAGACCCCCCCCGTCTGGGGGGGTGGCCGGCATTAGCAGCGCCCCCCGACGCGGGGGGGGGGGAACCGATCAGAATCCCCCCCACCGACCGGGGGGAGGCGCAGAGAGCCCCCCCGGGGGGTGCGATAAAAATCCCCCTTCGAGGGGGTGGCGGAGGATTGACGAACAGACTTCAGGCCCATTTATTTTATTTTATTTTTTTAATCTTGCTGATTATCAAAATGTGACAGATTTATACAAGCTTATAGAATTGACTATGTAAAACCTTAGCCTACTATATTTTGTAGGTGTCACGCCCCGCTTCCCTAAAATGGAGTCGAGACGTGAGAAGGTTCGCACGAGAGTGGAGTTGTGAAGCCCCAAACCCGATAAGCGTCAATAAAACATAAGCAGGTCCCTGTAACCACAAACGGAGCAACAATAATAACACAAGGAGAGACAGAAATAAAATCTCATATCTCATAATTTGTCCAACATGAAAATTAAGTTCAACATCCAGAAAAGCCAACAGGCTAAAAGAAAGAGTCTAAAGGCCCAGAACAAGGCCAACAAAAGGAACAACGTAACAAAGTATAGGTGCTACGCACCGACAACAAAATAGCAGTCTAAACAAAAAGGGAAAGCTCAACGAAGACACTAGGACTGGTCCCCAGTGTCCACGTACTCCTCGCCAAACACAGGCTCGGGCTCGGCGTCAGCAAACACCTCGTCCTCTACAATGTACTCAGGCTCAGGATCTAACATGTGTCACCCAAAAGAGTAAAGGAGCACATGTCAGCAAGTCTAAAAGACTTGGGCAAGGAAACTGAAGGTAAGGTAAACTAGCAACTTAGCAGTTATAGTATGATGCATGGCATGGCAAGTATAGTATGGAAGTGACAAGTAAAGGAAAGTACAAGTAGCAAGTATGTCACGGATAACAAGTGAAACACGGACAAGTACAAGTCAAGTGGTTCACGTCAAGTGGTTCACGTCAAGTGAACAGTCAAGTAAACAAGTTGTGCACAGAGATTCCGCCTGTTGGCTAGAGTGGCTGATCGGGCCAACTCCTAAGCTCAAGTGACCATTTATCTCTACCCCTCCACGTGTATCGAGCCAGGGAATTACCCCGAACACGGAATGCTCGCTTCTGGAACACGAGCCAGGAAGTGTTTTTAACAAGTATGGTGTAGGGTTGTGCCTGCAACGCAGGTGCCTAGCCGGAAACGAGTAGGTCGGGCATTGGCTATCAACCAACTCACGTAGCCCGCTTCTGGAACACGAGCCAGGAAACACAAGTATTGTAGCGTGTGCTACGAATGCGACATTCAACATGGATAGCATGGATGACAATTAATTCGCGTACCGTTAATCAAAATTAAACATGACATGATAGTTATGCAACATGGTAAACGATGGTCCTAGCTTCGTTGTCAAGCTAGTTTCGGAATTGCGCCTATGCGAGTATCATTTCGTCGTCTAGTCTCTTTTACGCCTACAACAAGCAAATGGCCTAAAACATGGCCTAAACCCTAAGTGGCAAGTTTCACTTGCCTAGCACCGAGGATGACGATCAACGAAGGTTCGTCCCACGGACGCTAATTTACGGGGAAGTTGCTGTTATGGGGAAACAATCATCAAAACAACATTCATTTCATTAGGGTTTCACAAAAACACAACGGGTTATGAAAACATTAATAGATCGATTATTACCGTATCGGATGCGGAAGAAACGCTCCGGGGAACCTAGGGATCAGATCTGAAATGGATGGGGAAAATCTGGAGAAATGGGGTTTTGGGGGATTTGATGAAAGTTTGGGGAAGATGAGAGGTAGAATGTGTTAAATGAGGGTTTGGATGATGGATTTTGGGCTTGGGAAGAAGGAATAAGGGTTTTAGGTAGTAGGGGGCTCAATGGGGGAGAAATTAGGTTTAGAGTTGAAGAAGATGAAGAAGAAAACGTTTGGGAGGGGTTTAAATAGGATGTGCTGGCGGCTGCCCAGAAATTAGGGTTTCGACACTGATTGGACGGTCAAAGAGCAACCACTGACCGACTAGTTTGTGAACTAGTCGGTCGGTTGACAAACGCAGACCGACTAAGTCCATTTCGGAACTTATGGTGCACGTTAGCCGGTGTAAGAAGAGTCACCGACTAACGTGCACCATAAGTTCCGAAATGTCAGCAAGTCTAAAAGACTTGGGCAAGGAAACTGAAGGTAAGGTAAACTAGCAACCTAGCAGTTATAGTATGATGCATGGCATGGCAAGTATAGTATGGAAGTGACAAGTTAAGGAAAGTACAAGTAGCAAGTATGTCACGGATAACACGTGAAACACGGACAAGTACAAGTCAAGTGGTCACGTCAAGTGAACAGTCAAGTAAACAAGTTGTGCACAGAGATTCCGCCTGTTGGCTAGAGTGGCTGATCGGGCCAACTCCTAAGCTCAAGTGACCGTTTATCTCTACCCCTCCACGTGTATCGAGCCAGGGAATTACCCCGAACACGGAATGCTCGCTTCTGGAACACGAGCCAGGAAGTGTTTTTAACAAGTATGGCGTAGGGTTGTACCTGCAACGCAGGTGCCTAGCCGGAAACGAGTAGGTCGGGCATTGACTATCAACCAACTCACGTAGCCCGCTTCTGGAACACGAGCCAGGAAACACAAGTATTGTAGCGTGTGCTACGAATGCGACATTCAACATGGATAGCATGGATGACAATTAATTCACGTATCGTTAATCAAAATTAAACATGACATGATAGTTATGCAACATGGTAAACGATGGTCCTAGCTTCGTTGTCAAGCTAGTTTCGGAATTGCGCCTAGGCGAGTATCATTTCGTCGCCTAGTCTCTTTTACGCATACAACAAGCAAATGGCCTAAAACATGGCCTAAACCCTAAGTGGCAAGTTTCACTTGCCTAGCACCGAGGATGACGATCAACGAAGGTTCGTCCCACAGACGCTAATTTACGGGGAAGTCGCTGTTATGGGGAAACAATCATCAAAACAACATTCATTTCATTAGGGTTTCACAAAAACACAACGGGTTATGAAGACATTATAAGATCGATTATTACCGTGTCGGAAGCGGAAGAAACGCTCCGGGGAACCTAGGGATCAGATCTGGAATGGATGGGGAAAATCTGTAGAAATGGGGTTTTGGGGGATTTGATGAAAGTTTGGGGAAGATGAGAGGTAGAATGTGTTAAATGAGGGTTTGGATGATGGATTTTGGGCTTGGGAAGAAGGAATAATGGTTTTAGGTAGTAGGGGGCTCAATGGGGGAGAAATTAGGTTTAGAGTTGAAGAAGATGAAGAAGAAAATGTTTGGGAGGGGTTTAAATAGGATGTGCTGGCGGCTGCCCAGAAATTAGGGTTTCGACACTGATTGGACGGTCAAAAAGCAACCACTGACCGACTAGTTTCTGAACTAATCGGTCGGTTGACAAACGCAGACCGACTAAGTCCAAACAGTAACTCATGTACAAAAATAGGATTTAGATTTAGTCGGTCAAAGAACAATTACTGACCGACTAGTTTCGAATCTAGTCGGTCGATGAACGTTCTTAGACCGACTAAGAATGAATAGTAACTGGTACCAAAAATAGTTAATGAGTTAGTCGGTTAAAGAAGCATTGCTGACCGACTAGTTTGCAACCTAGTCGGTCAACCAACGTTCTTAGACCGACTAACGATAAACAGTAACTCCTGAAAAATTTATAAAGCCAACTAGTCGGTTCAAGAAGGTTTTCCGACCGACTGGATCGTCATCTAGTCGGTCGGTGACCCTTCTTATACCGGCTAACGTGCACCATAAGTTCCGAAATGGAGCGCGAGGCTCCGGGATCGATTCCTAAGACTCCTAGGCTTGATCTAATAATAAGATATGACCGATACGAAGCCCGTCACGAATGACTTACTCCGAAATCGACGATTAACGAAAGAAGCTAGAAAATCACGACGAAACGATCGAAAATGAAAGCTACGGAGACGAAAACCACATATAAGGAGAATATTCACCAAAACATATACTATAATATAATAAATCCAGATACATGAAAACCAGTCGTTACATCCTCCCCAACTTAAGAAAAATTCCGTCCTCGGAATTTCCCAACACTCACTTGTCCGGGAACAAAAGTGGGAAGCGCTCTCGCATCTCATCCTCATTCTCCCAAGTAGACTCTCCAGGCGAGCCGTGTCGCCACATCACCCTCACAAGATTGACAACATTGTTCCGAAGCGACTTCTGACGCCTGTCCAGAATCTGCACTGGCTGCTGGTCATACGTCAAATCAGGGCGAACGGTAATCTCCGAGAAATCCACAACATGAGATGGATCGCTAATGTATCGACGAAGCTGCGACACATGGAAAACATTGTGAACTCCTTCCAAGGATGGCTGCAAGGCTAAGCGGTAGGCTACCTCGCCAACTTTCTCCAGAACGTCAAACGGTCCAATGTATCGCGGGCTCAACTTCCCCCGCTTCCCAAAGCGAATCACACCACGATTCGGGGAAATCCTCAGAAACACATGGTCTCCCGGCTGAAACTCTAAAGGACGACGTTTAGCATCCGCCCAATGCTTAAAAGGGTCCTGAGCAACCCTCAACCTCTCCCGAATGTTCCTGACAATATCCACGGCCTCCACAATCATCTCAGGTCCCAACAGCTCCCGATCACCAACGTCATCCCAACTCAATGGCGATCGACATTTCCTCCCATAAAGAGCGGCGAAAGGCACCATGCCAATACTCGCATGGAAGCTGTTGTTGTAAGAAAACTCCACCAGATGTAGATGGTCCTCCCACGAACCCTTGAAATCCAACATGCACGCCCTCAGCATGTCCTCCAAGATCTGAATCGTCCTCTCGGACTGGCCATCCGTCTGCGGATGGTACGCCGTGCTGAAACTCAGACGCGTGCCCAAACTCTTCTGCAAACTCTGCCAGAACTGAGATGTGAACCTCGTGTCTCTGTCCGACACGATACTCACGGGGACTCCGTGAAGTCGTACGACCTCCTGCACGATCCACGTTACATCACTATCCAACTATGAAAAGGAAATAAAAACGGAGGGTAAACGAATTTACCTCCATATATCTCCTTGTCAGCGCTTCAGTGGACTGTCCCACTCGGAATGGAATAAAGTGCACGGATTTGGTCAATCGATCTACGATCACCCAAATCGCGTCATTCTGCTTCGGACTCCGAGGCAATCCAGTCACGAAATCCATAGTGATGTGTTGCCACTTCCACTCCGGAATCGGAAGCGGTTGTAGCAACCCTGCAGTATGCTGATGCTCCGCCTTCACTTGTTGGCAAACCAAACACTTGGCTACACTCCGAGCCACACTCCTCTTCATGCCATGCCACCAATAGTTCAGACGAAGATCCTTGTACATCTTGGTGCCACCAGGATGCACAGAATACGGCGAACTGTGTGCCTCCACCATCAACTCCTCTCTGATATCCACAGCCGGCATACACAACCTGGCTCCAAACCTCAGCGAGCCATCCTCATGAATCAAAAAGTCAGTCCACAGACCGGCTTCCACCTGCTCCCGAATCTTCACCAGCTTCGGATCCTCGGCCTGGCCAGCCTTGATCCGATCCACAATCGTCGACTGTATCTGCATACACATCAACGAAGAAACCTCCCCAGGAAGAACAATCTCCACACCAGACTCGCAAAAATCCTACTGCAATCTCCACTGCGAGGTCAAAATCATCACCGCTGGAAGCCTACTCAGCGCATCAGGAACCACATTCACATTGCCAGTGTGATACTGCAATTCAATCTCATAATCCGCCATGAGCTCCAACCACCGACGCTGTCGCATGTTGAGCTCCTTCTGAGTAAAAATATACTTCAAGCTTCTGTGATCGGTGAAAATCTTCACTTTCTCACTCAGCAGGAAGTGCCTCCAAATCTTAAGAGCAAATACAACAGCAGCCAACTCCAAATCATGCGTCGGGTAATTCTTCTCATGAACCTTGAGCTGACGAGATGCATAAGCCACAACATGCCTGTGCTGATGCAACACACAACCGAGACCCTTGCCAGAAACATCGCAAAAGATCTCAAATCCACCGCTGCGATCAGGCACAACAAGAATACGGGCAGTCGTCAATCTCTCCCTCAGAACACCAAAAGCATTCTCACAATCACCCGACCAAACAAAAGGTACATCCTTCCGCGTCAATCTGGTCATCGGCTCAGCAATACGGGAAAATTCCTTAATGAAGCGCCGATAGTAACCAGCAAGTCCAAGGAAACTCCGGATCTCAGACGCAGACGACGGAACAGGCCACTCTCTGATGGCCCTAATCTTCTCGGGATCCACTGAAATACCCTCTCCAGTCACCACATGCCCGAGAAAAGCAACTCTATCCAGCCAAAACTCGTACTTCGAAAACTTAGCATACAACCGATGCTTCCTCAGAATCTCCAACACCGTCCTCAAGTGCGAGGCATGCTCTTCCTCTGACTTAGAATAGATCAGAATGTCGTCAATAAAGATAACGACAAACTTATCCAAAAAGTCATAGAAAATCAGGTTCATCAAATTCATGAAAACTGCGGGTGCATTGGTTACACCGAAAGGCATAACCACAAACTCGTAGTGTCCATACTTCGTCCTGAACGCTGTCTTCGGAACATCTCCCTTCTTAACCTTCAACTGATGATAACCACTCCTCAGATCCAACTTCGAAAACACCCTCGAACCTCCAAGCTGATCAAAAATATCATCGATGCGAGGCAACGGGTATTTATTCTTGATGGTCACCGCATTCAACTCCTGATAGTCCATGCACATGCGACGCGAACCATCCTTCTTCTTCACCAGCAACACCGGGGCTCCCCACGGAGACACACTAGGGTTGATATAACCCTTCTGCAAAAGCTCATCCAGCTGCTTCCGCAATTCCTCCAACTCAGCGGGTGCCATACGATAAGGCACCTTCGAAATCGGCTGCGCTCCTGGAACAAGATCAATAAAAAATTCTAGAGCTCGATCAGGTGGCAAACCAGACATCTCCTCGGGGAAGACGTCATCAAAATCCCGCACAACTGCTGGCCTCTCCAGCTCCATCTGCATAGCCGCAACCTCCACCGGCCTGGCCCGAAACCTGACAGGACCAAGCGAACAGCTACCACGGCTGAACTCAAATACTGGATGTCCGGGAATCTCGAACACCACCTTCTTCCTCCGACAGTCGATCGTAGCATAGAAGCTCGCAAGCTAATCCATCCCAAGAACTGCATCATAGTTGATGATGTCGTGGACAATGAAATCATCGTAAAGCTCATGTCCACAGACCACCAAAGAGCAAGAATTGCAATCAAGATGCACCGAGACCACGCCATTCCCTGTGACGATATTCCAACTCTTGGGTAGAGGGGACGTCGACAAGGAATGCTTCTCCACGAAGCTCCGAGAAATAATGCACATCGATGCACCAGAGTCAAAGAGGACTCGTGCAGGAAATGTGCACACCAAAACCACACCTAACAAGCAATTAACAATCAAACCCTAGTCTAGCAAACAATCATGTTCAAGCAAACAACACAATCTAACAATCAAAACCAGCTAGGAAAGTAACAGCTAGATTGAGGATTACCTGCAATAACCTCATCCACAGCCTCGCTCTCCACAGTGGTCATCAGAAAAGCCTGCCTCCTCGGTGGAATAGCCTGCTGAAAAGCCTGCCTCTGTGGAACAAAGCTGCTCCTCGTCCAGCAGGAACAGACGCCCTCTGCTGCGACGGTTGAGCTGCAACAGGTGCCCTCCAAGGCTGCTTCGACCTCGGACAATCCTTCATGGCATGGGTAGGATCTCCACAGACAACTCACTGGCCCAAGAATCTCCTACACTGATCCTTGACATGCCCGATCTTGCCGCAGAAATGGCAAGTCTTCTGAACAGGCCCTCCTGGCCTCTTGAACTGAGCTGGCTGATTAGGCTTGAAACCAGGCCTAACCACCGCTCTGGCCTGCTCCATAGGCCTTTTCCCAGCACCAGAAACATGTCTTCTCCTCTGACTCAGGTTCAGCTCCTGCCTCCTGGCAGCGACCAGAACCTTCTGATAAGAGTCCAGATCAGAGGAAGACACAAAACTCTGGAGCTCCAAAGCAAGTCCCTGCAGGAACCTCTGAGCCCTCTCATCAGCATCCTGCACCATCTTCGGTGCGAACCGACTCATCCTAGTGAACTCTTGGTTGTACAGGTCCACCGTCAAGCTCCCTTGCTTCAGATCAATAAAGCGCTGCAGCATCTCCTTCCTAGCAGCCTTCGGAAAGAATTCCTCATCAAACCTGGTCTTAAAGGTAGCCCAAGCTATCGACTCCACCAACATCTTCTCTTCCGCATCCCACCAGTTCCGAGCGTTATCCTTGAGTTGCATCTTCGCCAAATCAACCCATCCTGCCGGGGTGATCTTGGCCATCTTCAAGTTATCCTCAATGTTCCGAATCCACTCATCGACAGCTAGAGGACCCTCAGACCCATCAAAATATGCGGGACCCAGCTCCCGAAATTGCTTCGCTCCCGGCTCGGAGCAAGGGGCATCCGGAAGTGCCCGGGCAGCTCGAGCAAGTGGAGCATTCTGAACTTGCAGGAGCACGCCCTGCTGCACTTGCATCATCTGGAGCATCATTCGCATCAACTCTCCGTTGGTGGGTTCCCGCTCAGGCTCCTCATCATGAGGGGGCGCACCACTACCTCCACCACGGGTGAATCGCCTTCCTGCCATCTAATGACACAGAAAACGAAGCAGATTAGACTCATAGCTTATGACTCGGACGTCGAACTTAGTTTATTGGACATTCTAATATTATTATCGTCATTCCGATAATCGCAGTTACAGAAGGACCTGCATGGGCCACCAACAAAACCGGTCACGCCCCGCTTCCCTAAAATGGAGTCGAGACGTGAGAAGGTCCGCACGAGAGTGGAGCTGTGAAGCCCCAAACCCGATAAGCGTCAATAAAACATAAGCAGGTCCCTGTAACCACAAACGGAGCAACAATAATAACACAAGGAGAGACAGAAATAAAATCGCATATCTCATAATTTGTCCAACATGAAAATTAAGTTCAACATCCAGAAAAGCCACCAGGCTAAAAGAAAGAGTCTAAAGGCCCAGAACAAGGCCAACAAAAGGAACAACGTAACAAAGTATAGGTGCTACGCACCGACAACAAAATAGCAGTCTAAACAAAAAGGGAAAGCTCAACGAAGACACTAAGACTGGTCTCCGGTGTCCATGTACTCCTCGCCAAACACAGGCTCGGGCTCGGCGTCAGCAAACACCTCGTCCTCTACAATGTACTCAGGCTCAAGATCTCACATGTGTCACCCAAAAGAGTAAAGGGGCACATGTCAGCAAGTCTAAAAGACTTGGGCAAGGAAACTGAAGGTAAGGTAAACTAGCAACCTAGCAGTTATAGTATGATGCATGGCATGGCAAGTATAGTATGGAAGTGACAAGTTAAGGAAAGTACAAGTAGCAAGTATGTTACGGATAACAAGTGAAACACGGACACGTACAAGTCAAGTGGTTCACGTCAAGTGAACAGTCAAGTAAACAAGTTGTGCACAGAGATTCCGCCTGTTGGCTAGAGTGGCTGATCGGGCCAACTCCTAAGCTCAAGTGACCGTTTATCTCTACCCCTCCACGTGTATCGAGCCAGGGAATTACCCCGAACACGGAATGCTCGCTTCTGGAACACGAGCCAGGAAGTGTTTTTAACAAGTATGGCGTAGGGTTGTACCTGCAACGCAGGTGCCTAGCCGGAAACGAGTAGGTCGGGCATTGACTATCAACCAACTCACGTAGCCCGCTTCTGGAACACGAGCCAGGAAACACAAGTATTGTAGCGTGTGCTACGAATGCGACATTCAACATGGATAGCATGGATGACAATTAATTCACGTATCGTTAATCAAAATTAAACATGACATGATAGTTATGCAACATGGTAAACGATGGTCCTAGCTTCGTTGTCAAGCTAGTTTCGGAATTGCGCCTAGGCGAGTATCATTTCGTCGCCTAGTCTCTTTTACGCCTACAACAAGCAAATGGCCTAAAACATGGCCTAAACCCTAAGTGGCAAGTTTCACTTGCCTAGCACCGAGGATGACGATCAACGAAGGTTCGTCCCACAGACGCTAATTTACGGGGAAGTCGCTGTTATGGGGAAACAATCATCAAAACAACATTCATTTCATTAGGGTTTCACAAAAACACAACGGGTTATGAAGACATTATAAGATCGATTATTACCGTGTCGGAAGCGGAAGAAACGCTCCGGGGAACCTAGGGATCAGATCTGGAATGGATGGGGAAAATCTGTAGAAATGGGGTTTTGGGGGATTTGATGAAAGTTTGGGGAAGATGAGAGGTAGAATGTGTTAAATGAGGGTTTGGATGATGGATTTTGGGCTTGGGAAGAAGGAATAATGGTTTTAGGTAGTAGGGGGCTCAATGGGGGAGAAATTAGGTTTAGAGTTGAAGAAGATGAAGAAGAAAATGTTTGGGAGGGGTTTAAATAGGATGTGCTGGCGGCTGCCCAGAAATTAGGGTTTCGACACTGATTGGACGGTCAAAGAGCAACCACTGACCGACTAGTTTGTGAACTAATCGGTCGGTTGACAAACGCAGACCGACTAAGTCCAAACAGTAACTCATGTACAAAAATAGGATTTAGATTTAGTCGGTCAAAGAACAACTACTGACCGACTAGTTTCGAATCTAGTCGGTCGATGAACGTTCTTAGACCGACTAAGAATGAATAGTAACTGGTACCAAAAATAGTTAATGAGTTAGTCGGTTAAAGAAGCATTGCTGACCGACTAGTTTGCAACCTAGTCGGTCAACCAACGTTCTTAGACCGACTAACGATAAACAGTAACTCCTGAAAAATTTATAAAGCCAACTAGTCGGTTCAAGAAGGTTTTCCGACCGACTGGATCGTCATCTAGTCGGTCGGTGACCCTTCTTATACCGGCTAACGTGCACCATAAGTTCCGAAATGGAGCGCGAGGCTCCGGGATCGATTCCTAAGACTCCTAGGCTTGATCTAATAATAAGATATGACCGATACGAAGCCCGTCACGAATGACTTACTCCGAAATCGACGATTAACGAAAGAAGCTAGAAAATCACGACGAAACGATCGAAAATGAAAGCTACGGAGACGAAAACCACATATAAGGAGAATATTCACCAAAACATATACTATAATATAATAAATCCAGATACATGAAAACCAGTCGTTACAGTAGGTATCTACGTGATAGAAAAGAAATTACCTCTAGATCAAAGATCTAGGGAAGATCGTGATAATAAAAAACCGTAGATAGTTCCGCTCCCGATATGCTCCAAAGAAAAATCACCGCAAAGCTTTGACGCAACGGTTGGTATGCTGCAAGCCGGATCGCCGCAACAAATAGATTCTTTAGCGCGTAGAGGATTGAATTTTTGAGGGGAGACGAGACGAAAAGCTTAAGAGATGAGAGCTTTACGTGCTGATAACGTGTTATAATATATTGAGATAGAAAATAATCTCAGATATGTAGTAGATATGGCACAAGCCATGGCTCTCTATATATTCACTTCATAATGGTATTAGGAGTCCAATGGACTCCCCACTAACTTAATGGAGAGTAATGGTGAGATGATGAGGGGAGGGAGGCCAAAGGCCTCCCTCAACTCCCAACAAAAAGTCCTTTTATGAATTACTGGACACCTGACCATCGCGTGCACACGTCAAACAAGCGGCCGTCACATTAGGAACTTTTCTAGGAATGTCAATATTGCGGGTCGGGGCAGGTATTTAACTACCCAATCTTGCTTCGACCCGTCTACAAGTCGGGGCGGGGCGGGTAATTTTTTACCAAAACCGGGTCGGGCCAGGTCATTACTGACATCCATATGAATCCCAAATTTTTTTTATTTGGGAATTGGATAAATTATGGTTTATTTGGTAATTTGGAATTGGGAATTGCCCCAATTGGAAGAACAGTGGATCAGAGTATGCGTTATGTCTTATTGACTGACCACATGGTCCACATTAAAATAGTAAGTCTTGTTTAGAACCTCTATAGTTTACCGGGATGAGTCGGGCGACATACAAAGCCCAAACTTGTCCCGACCCATCTAAGGACCGGTCGGATCGGTCGGGTTAGGTCATTAGTGTCATACCTAAACTTTTTTGAAAATGGAAGTTTGAGATAGTTTTCCGACATTAAGTTTTTATTATACCCTACAACCGGTCCGATTAGGGGTGTGCGGGTCCGGGTACCCTGGTTTTTTCATGTTACCCGGACCCTACCCGGTAAGGGACCGGTTCCTAAAATTTGGACCCGGAACCTACCCAGTTAAACCATATACCCGGACCCTACCCGGACCCTATGGTTCCGGTTAGGTTCCGGGTACCCTGTAAAAAAATCTAATTTGTGAAGTATTACGAACAATGATTTCCAAATGATCTGTGCATGACAATTGTCACAAATGCGCATGAATAAAAATCAATCTGGAAGTAAAATATTGTCTCTAGTCTCTTTCTTCGATGATAAATGCATACTGACCAGTCATTTCTACTAGATAAAGCTAGACATATGGAAGAATGATTCAAGTTTACATATACTGCTCTTTTGAACGCATAAGAGAACAATATGATCTTTGATTCAAATGCATTGTTTAATGAACTTACACGTTGCTCAAAACTTCAGGATGCAAGTTGTACTCACTAATATTATAAGTTCAAATTAGATACAGCCAGGGTGGATCACTCTTATATATTTCTCTTATATATTTTGATCCTTAATATTATAATAAAAAAATTATATATATATATATATATATATATATATATATATATATATATATATATATATATATATATATATATATATATATATATATAGGGTAAAGGGATCCTAAGGTGCCTCCTTAGATTCAATCTAAGGAGGCGCACCCATTTCCCCTCATCTCACACATTTTTTTTGAAATTTTTTTTCATGGGTTTATTGTTCCCCTTATGGATGATCAACATACCAAATTTCAAGGGATTCCAATACTTTTTGAGCCCCCATCTACCCCTTGCAACTTCGTGAGTTTTTCAGCACGTTTTCAGACCGTTGAAGTTGTAAGGGGTAGATGGTGGATCAAAAAGTATTGGAATCCCTTGAAATTTGGTATGTTGATCATCCATAATGTGAACAACAACCCCATGAAAAAATATTTCCAAAAAAATTGTAGGAGATGTGAGGAAATGGGGGCGCCTCCTTAGATTTTCATCTAAGGAGGCACCTAAGATCTCCTTTTTCCATATATATATATACTAGTCATTACCCGTGTCCATAGGACACGATTTATTTAAGATATTCGCATCCTCAAAGTTTTAGTTCCCCCCAAAACTTGAAGGGGCTATATTTCCCGTGACTAATTACCTGCCTAGTATGGCCGAATCAACATAGTATGGCCGACACTAATTACCTGCAATATCATCAGCGACGGATGAAGCATTGGATTTATGTGACGCCAAAAGGGGCTCCCGGTGGGAATGGGAGAGCCTTCGCTACCGAACCTGAGTTTCAATATCATCCAACAGCTCTCCCTGTGAATTAACCACCACCGACATATCCATGAATACATACACACGTAGTTTGCACGAATCATTCCTCGGATACAAATAAAATACGAATCTATGAAAAGAGCTGTTTAGGCATGTGGTTTGTGCATATGAAACACGACACTGCCAGCGAATGATGAATGAAAATGCAAAGAGTAAATGCCATACTTGCTGCAGAGCAAGCAGGTTCTTCTCTAACTCGAGGAAGGTATCTCTACGCTCTTGAATCTCTGCCAAAGTGTCCATGACCTTCAAATTTTCGGAGTGAGAATTTTGTCTGAGAAGAATATAAATGAATTGATCAATTTGATTTATCAATTTACTTGTCCCCGACCGTGCCCTTCGATTGATTTCGCAA